>CM062919.1:33570000-34820000 GCA_031878705.1 Tapirus indicus
GACACATCATTATCTTGTAGGTGAATTTGGAGCTAAGGGGATATCCATTAGCTTGACTAGTAAAATGTTTTGGTTAATGGATTCTACTAGACATTCTAACTTAGATTTGTTCTCTGTTCTATATTACACTCTTATTAAGTATAAAAAATTTACCAAACCATTCTCAGTCTCAGAGGCACACGTCTGTGTCCAATAGTAATTAGTAATTATCATGAAGGAAGTTTTACCTGAGAGCTGCCTGCCACGCCAATTAATTTAGTTCCTCAGCTTCCACAGAGACACAGGGCAGTCCAGCAGTCCTCTGTGGACCAGCCCTTTTCCTTGTATCCAGTCTGGGGGGGTGCTTCATGCTGGCATATTTCCCCTGTGTCTGAAAAAGTGAGCCAGTACATGCACATTTATTCGTTTTTTCTGGTTTGACTCCTCCTCAAGTAAATGGTCTCCCAAACTCTTTACATTTTCCCTGCAATCCACCATTTGACCATCTTCCATCTTTCATTTCAAAGGCTTGTTTTTTTTGTAACTGGTCCCCAGTTGTAACTGTGGCCTCCCTCCTTGAGACTGATAATGTTTACATGTGGCATCAGAAAGAGCACTGCATTTGGAGTTTGAGGAACTGGCTTTGAGGTCCAGCTTCCCACATTCTCACTGTGGATAGAGAAGAGGAGGAGGAACTCTCTCACAGGACACTCTGATTTCATTAGACTGGTTTGGAATCTGGGCCTCTGTACGTTTTACAACTCACCCAGCCATTCTTAGGTGCAGCAAAGGTTAAGAACATCTGCTCACACCTTAAACTTATGCAATGTTATATGTCAATTATATCTCAATAGATCTGGGGGGAAAAAGGACCTCTGCTCTATACTGATGCATTGACAGAGCACTTAGGGTCCATGAAACTACAAGGCCAGAAATGTGGGAAAGCGAGGATTGAGCATCTGACTTGGGCTCATACTTTGTTATATTCTTTAATGAAAAAAAAAAACCCTCTTCTTCATGATACTGTGCCTGTTTATTGTGAAGCGTATCTAGGAACATGCACTGGAAGAGAAGAAATCATGCATGAGCCGTGTCCAGGCTCTGACATTCCAGCTATGTGACCTTGGACAAGTCACTTTATTTCTCTTGGACCTCAATTATTCAAAATATGGCACCGTGGAGATGACGATCCCTAGTGCACAGGGTTGTTAAAGGATCACGTCATAATAATAACAGCTGCCACTCATCACATGCTGGCTCTGATGCTCAGGCACCCTCCAAGTGCTATGTGTGAATTTTCCATTTAACTCATGCAAAATCCCATCTGAGGAAGGTCTTACAGGGAGACAGTGCATTGAAAAGTGCCTTCTAATTGGGAAAGCTTTACAAATGTATGATATGATCATGCCCCACTTGGTGGAAAAACATAGAGATCTGACTGGACTTTATTTCTTACTTATGCCTTAAATTATTAGCCCATCAAAGTTTTCTAAAACTCTCTTACCTATATACGGCCCAAGGCTACATAACTGAAAAGTAGAAACACCGGGATTTACATTTGTCTCTTTTAACCCTGAGATGATTGATCTTTCCACTATACTTGACCGGTTCCTTGTTAATTGCAACTTAGAGCATGTTGGAACCCAACGGTCCCTTAGTTCCTTGCTGTGCAAAGTGTGACCGGTGGACTTGCAGCATCAGCTTCACCAAAATCCAGAGAGGGTTCAGAGTTTAAAATGTTTACTTTAAGTAAATGTCATTAAGTACGGCTTCTATATTCTGGCAGTGAGGCACATCTAAACGTCAGTTCTGGGCATATGAAATGTGGTCATTTCTTTGGATGTGAAGTCCTTCAGATTTGCCAGAGTACTAGTAATCTTGAACTTAACTGTGCTTTTTTTCCCCTAAAGCCCCAGTGCATGGTTGTACATTGTAGTTGTGACTCCTTCTAGTTCTTCTATGTGAGCCACCGCCACAGCATGGCAACTGACAGACGGGTGGTGTGGTTCTGTGACCAGGAAGAAAATCCTGGCTGCCAAAGCAGTGAGAATGCAGAACTTTAACCACTAGACCATCAGGGCTGGCTCTTAACGATGTATTTCTTGATTGAGAAGCTCATACTCATTCTGCTTTTACAGCTACTGTTTCTCTCACCACGTTTTAGAGGAGGCAGGAGACATAAGACACCCTTTGATGAACATGTGAGTACTATGTATTTGAAGCCCTAATTGTCCCTCCTTCTCTTGCATTTAAATCCTGTTTCATACAGTGAATTTAGTATTGGTCCATTTCATTTCGTAGACTACGGCTCGGCCCTTCATTTATCTGTCTGGCTTTGAGATTGGATCAGGAATTAGGACGGCCTCTTGCTTTCTCCTGTCTCTTAATCATCTATCTACCAGAGGGTAGGGACAGGGATGAGTTCTGCTATGTAGTTGTAGCTCTAGTAAAAGGTAATTTAAAGTGTGATTTTTTTTTAAATTACGGTTTTTATTTATTCTTGTTACTGTATTTCTGTCCTTAGTTTCAATGAGTGGACTGCCCCCTGGTGGACAAGAACTGTCAGTTCACATGAAAAATAGCGTGCTTTTGCTACTTAGGTAATAAATAACCTGAATCATTTTCCTTCAGTTAATATGAATTATATTCACATGAACAGGAAGAATTAAATTCATACTATGTTCTTGGAACATCCTCAAATACAAGGACAGGGTCCTTCTTAATCTTTGTACAGTAAATTCCCATTTTTCTAGATTGGCTAGGCAGTTGTGAATTCCAATCAGTAGGTTATCTCACAGTCACTGATATAGCTTGCATAAATTAGCCATTTTCAAAAAACGAGTAAACAATATGTAACAGAATACATGGACTGCTAAACGTCAGTTTCAGTAGTACCTGATGATAATAGCTAATATTTATATAACTTATATGAAGTGCTTTAGGTGTTTTAATTCCTTTAATTTCTCCTTTCCTATGAGACAAGTATGGCTACTGTCCTTGTGTAGGTGAGGAAACGGAGAATTGTCACGGAGCTAGGAAGTGACAGACCTGGAATTTAAACCCTGATAATCAGGCTCCAGAGAGCATGCTCTTAACCTATGCTAAACAGCCTTACTTAGGCATCACAGCAACTGCAGGATGCCACAGGATCTCCCTTCTGAACATTGTGGCTCATCACACTGTGCTATCAGTGTAGGGGATTGAAATTAACCTATGGCAGACCCATGCCCGTTTCCCTTCCTGCACTTTCCACTGCCCTCACCACCGTGACCCCTATCAAAGTATTGTACATCTTAGGGGTGCAATAAATACCTCTTATCAATGAACTGAGATTATTCAAAGTCTTTTTTCAAAAATCTCACCTCTCAGTTTGTCATTCGTTTCTTTTTCATGAAACCATGGTGGATCCTAAATAAGCTAAATTTGGTTATTTGTTTAATTCAAGACAATATATTAGATTCCTCACACATGCTAGAATCACATGTAGCACATCCAGACCCAAACAGGCCTTACCCAATTCGGTGAGAGAGGTTTCATCCTTTCAAGGCAATTTTTCTTGTTCAAGTCAGATGAACTAGGTCCACATTTCTACATACAACACCTTAAAGGGGATCTTTGACATCAGACTTTATGAAGGTCATAAAAGGATTTATTGAAAGTTACTGAACTCCAGAATGAGATCTATACAACAAACTCTAACATCCTGTGGTTTCACCCCCCGAGTGTGGCTGTGGAGCATGCGTGGTCCTGAAGCACCCCTCTTCTGGGTGACCCATGTTATTCCTGTCAGAATATTTGCTTCTGGTTTCAGGCTCTTGGACTGGCTTACACGCCCAGAGCATGGCAGGCTGGGGCTGCGGCTGTGTCTCTCCCGCCTGACTCCTTCATGGCCTTGATCTTCGAAGGGGTTTGATCTCCCTTTTGGTAGCGAGGGCCACTTCCTATTCAAAGAACCAAGATCATCTCCATTACACGGAAATATGGACCCCTGGCATTTGCCGTGCCACACTCCTTAATCACTCTGTATCTGACCCTGGGTTTCCTTGCACACTGCTCAGAATGCAATGAGCATTCATAAATGATGTTGGCGGTTGCACACATCTGGGAGTCCTCCACCAACTAGTTTTGTTTCTATACAGCTGTTTTCCTAGGAACCAATGAGGCTCTTGGAAACTGCTTCAAGACTCTATAGACAATCATATACTTCAGAGATATTTTTGAAGATACGAGGAGGAGGAGGCTGTCTCAGTGGCCTAAGAAGAGTAGCATGGTTTCAAAATACGGTCTAATATATCTGGTAACATGGGCATGTTACTTTGTCTTTACATTAAATATTAATGGAGCCAGATAACTTCCTGCTTATTCCTCTTCTAATAAAGCTCAGTTTATATGGTATGTGGTTAGTGTTTAGTAAATTTGGAAAGAGAAAACATTTCAGTTGACAATACAACTTTAAAATACTACATTTGGGGCCGCCCGGTGGCGCAGCGGTTGAGTCCGCGCTTGGCAGCCCCGGGTTCGCGGGTTCGGATCCCGGGCGCCCGCCGACGCACTGCCTGTCAGCCATGCCGTGGCGGCGTCCCATATAACGTAGAGGAAGATGGGCACGATGTTAGCCCAGGGCCAGTCTTCCTCAGCAAAAAGAGGAGGATTGGACAGATGCTAGCTCAGGGCTGGTCTTCCTCACAAAAAAAATAAATAAATAAAATAAAATACTACATTTGACACACATGCAAAAATGAAATTCTAATCATTATCAAGTCTGAAATATCAAAATAATTAATATAGGTCTTAATTAAGTTTCCTTTTTTTCCCCTAAAGAAAAAAAAGAAACTTACCATCTGCATCCACCCAGAAGCACATGCATGGTTGAAATCAGACTGTCTGGGTGTTTTGGACACAAAAGAAACCTTTGAGAACTCTGATTTGAGCATATGAGTGTCAAGAACCCCCACAACAGAGCCAATCCAAAATGTG
Source organism: Tapirus indicus (assembly GCA_031878705.1). Classification (NCBI taxonomy): domain Eukaryota; kingdom Metazoa; phylum Chordata; class Mammalia; order Perissodactyla; family Tapiridae; genus Tapirus; species Tapirus indicus. The sequence goes on from CM062919.1 coordinate 33,574,957, forward strand.
CTACAGTGTTTCCATTCAGAGGGCATCAATGTGCCTCTTTAATGGTTTTTCAGAATCCCAGGAAATTGTGATTACATGGCATTAGCTTTTCCTTTTCTAAAGAATGGGTGAAAAGCATGAAAGTCCTTTTAACAATGTGAAGAAAAGTATTTTTGCTTCTGGTAAACTTCTGCTGTTCTCTGCTAAAAACTACACAGAAAATGCCTTTCAGATACCACACAATTATACATACAATTGCAGCTCAGTAGTGTGGGTGCTGGAGAGACTACAACCTTATCCAGCCTGAAAAAGACCCCCAAATGGCTATTGTTCTTCCCGAGCAGTCACTTAGTCAAGGATGGTATTCATTCTAGTGATATCGTGAATTTGTTTTCCTTTCTCTGTTAAATGCTCTTATTTTTCCATGGATTTGGGGGAGGAAACATTTCCACATAAATGGAATTTCTCTCCATCTAGTTGACTCTATATTTACTATACAGAGAAGGAAAGTACTTAATACTCCATTATGTGTACAAATTGTGGAAATAACATTGACCTGGCTATATCATATATGGAGTGGTAGTATTTACTGAATATCAACAAAAAACACAAGAATAAGACCAGATTGTCAGTGGACTTAAGGACATTTATGTGAACCCAAAGATTCCTTCAAGATTTAGGTAAGAAACCGGAGTCAAAATCACAGAATATTTTAGGGCAAGATAAGGATTGGGGCTACCAGCACTCACACCATTATCAACCCAAAGTACTGTGAAATCCTCAAATGACACAAAATCTTATCAGAGACCTCAAAGACCCTAAACTCATGCTCCTTGAATGTTAACGTGTGTAACAATTGCTTGAATAGGTTTTTCCTTATTAAAGACTCAGATTCTCAGGTCCCCCGAAAAGATTGTGATTCATTATATCTGGGATAGAACCTAGGAGCCAGCATTTGAACAAACATACCATACGATTCTGATGGAGTGGTCTATGGTGGACTCTTAAAGAAATACAACTTAACCCTTTTTATTCACTCTTAATATTCACCTAATCTGAACTTTCAGATTGTCTCCACCTGTCAAAGTGCTTTTTCTCATCTTGTTGTGATTAATTTATCTCAAGGTTTGGATGAATAATTTTTATTTCCTTTATACATAGCAATGTAGTCATAAATGGCCACTCCATTGTCACCTGGTGGGGGGAAGCTAAGGGGTTTCACTGTGGAGAAACTCTACCACAGACACACTTATCCTGAAACAATTCAAGTTAGAATGGGTTTCCCTAGGATTGGACATGTGTTTATTTTGCAAAGATTGAGGAAAAAGTTACATGCATTTTTTTCCCCTCTTCACTCATATTGTATAACCTCGCTACTGAAAGTGTGGCCCATGGACCTCGGAGTTTACAGAATCTCACGCCTCATCCAGACCAGCTGAAGCAGAATCTGCGTTGGACCAAGATCCTCAGTGATCCTCGTGCATGTGAAAGATGCATATGATGAACAGCCATTTTCAGAAAGGGATAAATGGATGAGTATTGGTTTCTTGGCAGCAAAATTAAGCATGCTCTAGGTAACATCTCTATGAATAAATATCAAGTTCTATGGACTGAGGTGGACACTTTTTTTTCCTTCCAATATCACTTATTTGACATTACTGGTTCCCCCTGCTGTTCAAAAGCAGAGTGTTCCTAAGAAACTAGGAAACAAGACAGCATAAAGCCAAGAAGCAATTGCCATTAATCCATATAGGAAAAATTTTTGAGCATTCTCAGACCCAAAAAATAACCTACCAATCATACCTACCAAAAATTAAAATAAGATTAATATAGAGTAAAAGCAGGAAAGCTGTGATAAGTACACAGCATATACAGAGGAGAAATAATGTCTGTACCATGTAGTTTCACTTACCAGAATTGGGAAGACGGCGAGCACACTGGAAGGCTGAGAGGTGGTGATGGTGGTGAAGATGTTAGGCTGAGTTGTGGGAGGTCAGGGAGGTGGGGGATACAGGAGACTGGGGCGTAGGAGAGAGAGGAAAAGGGGCATCTATTAACATCTCGTCATTGTCGTCTTCTGAATCCATCTGGGCAGGCAGGTCACTAATGTCTACACCTTCTTCTGTGTCTGCCTGCCTCCACGTCGAAGGTCGAGGTTCGTCGTCTGCTGTGGCTGATGTGGCTGATGGGGAAGGCTTGAAACACGACAGTGCACTTGACTGCTTAGCCTCTATAACAGCTCACTGCAAAACAAATCCTGAACGCTATTTTCGCTTTTTTTTTGTAATCCTCTTTGGATTTCTTTTAGTTAGCAAAAACAGGTGCTAACTAATGTAGGTCTTTCCTAAAAGCAAATTGGAGTAAAGTGAATTTTTGGATAGTGGGGGAAACCTGCATTGCAAAGGGTCAGTTTGATCTCCCTCCCCAACTTTTTTTTCTTTTCTTTTTTTATTGGGGTCATAATGGTTTATAACATTGTCTAATTTCAGATGTGCATTATTGTTTATCAGTTTCTGCGTGGACTACATCGTGCTCACCATCAAAGGTCTAATTTTTATCTGTCATCATACATATGTGCCACTTTATCCCTTTCGCCTGCCCCCCAACCCTCTTCCCCTCTGGTAACCACTAATCTGTTCTCTTTGTCCATGTGTTTCTTTATTTTCCACACACGAGTGAAATCATATGGTGTTCTCCTTTCTCTCTGGCTTATTTCACTTAACATAATGCCCTCAAGGTCCATCCATGTTGTTGCAAAGGGGACAATTTTTGTCTTTTTTATGGCTGAGTAGTATTCCATTGTGTATATATATACCACATATTCTTTATCCATTCATCAGTTGAAGGACATTTGGTTTGCTTCCACATCTTGGCTATTGTGAATAATGCTGCAATGAACATAGGGATGCATAAATGCCTTCGAATTGTTGATTTCAAGTTCTTTGAGTAAATACCCAGTAGTAGGATAGCTGGATTGTATGGTCCCCCAAACCTTTTTGCCCCTGAATCCTGGGAAAGCCCTTTGACATGGATTGCCTCAGGATTCTTATTGCTCTGACAGGATTTTACCACAGTGTACCACTCTGCCTCCCCAGCATCCCCCCAGATCCCTCCAGATGCCAAATCTCACTTCAACAGACTTGATGAGACTATTCTATAGGCAAGACCCTGGGAGAGGGGCTGGGCAGAGGCGAGTGCCGAAGAGAACCAAGAAGGCCTCTGCCCTCTAGGAGACTGTGATAATAATAACTAACTTCGGCCTCAGGGGTGCCAGGCCCCCTTGTTAGCACCTTACAATTATTAACACAGTTCGTCTCCACAACAACCCTGTGGAGTATGTGAGAAGTCACTTGCCAAATGCCACACAGCTAGGAAGGCCACACAACTGGGAAGGAACAGAGGGCTGGCTGCAGAGCCTGGGCTCTGAAGCTCCATATGAGAAAAAGGCAGCAGAGCTGAGAGGTGATTGCTGGGGGACAGGGGACACATCAAGCTCCCACAAAAATCCCCGTCTTCATAATGAAATTGAGGACGTCTCAGTCTCATGTAAAGTGTGAGGCAGACACAGCTCCAGCCACCAAGTCCCACCCCTACCTTGACTCCTGCACTAACTCCTCCTCAAAGAATGTTCTGGAGTTTCTACTGAACATACAGTGCATTTACAAACAACAACACTGCCAGGTGGGTAAGTGCCCAGAAAGGTAAGAGCAGAGTACTGCAGGATCATTGAGAGCCAAGAGGGGAGTAATTCCTGTGAGGAAATTAGGCTGTAATGAACTCCTTTGCAAATTAATTTCCAGGCTTCCTGGGGGGAGTGGCATTTGAGTCAGGCCGTGTGGGTCATGCAGGTGCAGGCCTCCTAGGCAGTGGGTACGGCACAGGTCAAGGCAAGGGACTCGACAACCCTAAATTCCATCTGAAGTAGTGAGTTGTGTTTAGCTGCTCGGAGGGGCAAGTGAGGGGAGTAGTAAGAAGCACAGCTGCCCTCTCCTCAGATCTGGCTCCTTTCGCTGTGTTATATGATGAAGAGAGCAAAAGTCTCAAGCCAGTTCCTAGCCCACGAGCTTGTTCGTCAAGGCGCGATGACTGTTTTCAGGCTAGCCAGGGAAGGAGATATTTACCATTGCATTGGAATCCCCTTCCTTGATCAGAGGCATCGCCTACCTTTTGGGGTGGAGCCTACCCTGGAATCTGAAAATGTCAGCTAACTCACTTTCCCTGCCTCCCTTGCAGCAAGGGCCAGGCATGTGATGGTGTCACTGTCAGAAGAGAGTGCTGAATGAAGCAGACTCTGAGGAGAATCTGTGCAGAAGAGAGCGGCAGCAGAGACAGCAGACACACGCGTCCCGCGGTGTGAAGAGCTATCAGTGTCTGTGGTTTAAGCACAAGTGTTTCCTGTTCTGTGTGAGCGGTAGAGATGGTTCAAGTTGTGATGTCTGCGGCCAGTATGGCAGCAGAGGTGGCTTCATGGGACCGATTCCCGGACATGATCTGGGGCATTTCCAACTGTGTAGCCTCCAAGCTTTGTTCTTCAGGCGAACTGTTCAAGGTCCTTTAACCAATTTCTTTTCTCCTTATCATAACCAGATTTGATTTCTCTTGCTTGCAACTAAGAATCCTGACACTTTCGGTACATTGGAGAATGGAGGGCATGCATCTAAGAGTTTCAGAATTGAGCCCTTCCCTTTACATAACACTAAGTGATCTTGCATAGATAATTGAAAATTCAGTTACTGTCTTGATTTCCTGAATCATTTGACGACTATGTTTGAACTTGATTCTGTAGATTATGGGGACGTAGGACTGAAGTTTGGGAGCCTATCAGAACAGCTGTAAGAAGAAATGTAAAGAAAATGAGGAGGTTCCTGTCTAAAATAACTCAAATCCACGATGTTTTGTCCCCGTGGGCTTTTCATAGAACTATAAGAGGTAGACAAAGGGCCCAGACTCTTTTGTTCTGTTATGGAGAAATTGATTGTTGAACTTGTATTTATTTAGTACTTTTTTAGTCTCCAAAATGTATCTACTCTACACCAGCAGAATGGTATGGAGTGGCGTGAACAAGAGAGGCCCAAAACGAAAAGCAAAGTGTTTGTATTTCCTATAGGTGGAAAGAACTTCAGTGTGACAAAAAAGAATTCTCAAGAAGAGCCGTGGCTGCTTCTTTTAAGTTAAGCTGCCAGCTGAACTGCACTAGCAGCAAATATCACCCCATTGTTGCCATAATGATCCCAGAAGAGACAGACTTTAAAAGGTGGCCCTAAATTTACGAATTTGATGAAATGTCAAATTCATTTCCTCATATGATGCAATTCATAATTTCAGTTGCAAAGGTTAAGTTTTAAGCAACTTGATAAAACATATCAAAGAACAATGTATATTTATTTTTTGTCTCCCCTACTATAATCAAGCTCCATGAAAGTAGGACCTTTGATTGTTTCAATGCATACGTGTCCCCAGCACCTAGTGAGTGCTAGATCAAACTTATTTAGCAGGAAGAGAAGATCATACCCCCTTAGAATTTGTGCAGAAGAGAAAGTGTATGTGTGTATTATATTTCGTTTATTACCCTGACCATATCTTTACAGCATACTCTTATCAATGAGTATTTCTAGGGGGTAAAACATGTTACTGTATAGTCTCTATTCCTTTCCGTTCGCAGGTAAATGAGTGCTAACCAGCAAGTCATATGTCAATTAGGTTTTGCTTATTGTTCACATCATGTCTCCTTTTAGGACTTTCTGTTTTGAGTATTGAACACAGGTTATTGTACACAAAGGAACTTGACTTGGACATTCTTGAATTTTTCCATAAAATTCAATAGAGGGTATGTTTTGTTCTATGACATGACTACATGTAAAGAAATGTTTTAATTTCAAAAATGACTCCAGTAAAGTGTGAGGCTTTAGAAACCTCTATGAATCCTCAATATTCTCCCTGTATTTGCAGCAAGCAGTACTTCAAAGATAACTCTTAGTCTTTTCAGAGTTAGTAGTTTCTATCCAAATTGGCAATTTATTTGCGAGTCTGATATCCTCCATCTACTGTGCATAATTAATATTGTAAACAATATTAATAATGTTCTTTGATATTGGAGTTGGGAATGAAAATTTCATTTTAAATGTATTCCACAAATAATTTGATAGTTGATTCTGTAAATGTCATTTTAAATCTACTTATAACTGTTTTCCCAACAACTGCTCTGGCAGTAAGCCACATTACGCAGCAAATGCTCTATTTATTTTCTTGGATTAAATAAAACAACATATTTACCCTCATCTTTATTTGGTTTTTACTTGTTGTGACTCACTTTGCCAGCTCTGAATTTTAAAAATAAAGAGTAAATTCTGAGCACCTTTTGTTTTCTCACCATATTTGAAAAAAGAGAAAAAAAGATAAATACAAATTTAAAATGAGTATAAAATGTCTCTAAATATTCCTTTACAATCCAATTCCAGAAAATAGACAACTGTATGCATTTCGTAGGGATGCCATAACAAAGTACTGCAAACTAGGTGGCTTAAAACAATAGAAATTTATTGTCTCATTGTTCTGGAAGCTAATAATCTGAAATTAAGGCCAGGCCACGCTTCCTCTGAAACCCATGGGAGATCCTTCTTTGTCTCTTCCTAGCTTCTGGCTGTTTTGCAGAATCTTTGGTGTTCCTTGACTCCAATCTTCTGGCTTCACATGGCCTTCTCCCTGTGTTTCTGTCTTCACATAGTCATCTTCTTATAAGGACACCAGGCATATTGGATCAGGGGTCCCCCACTCAGTATGACTTGACTTAACCAATTACATCTGCACTGACCATATTTCCAAATAAGGTGACATTCTGAAATACTGGGGTTTAGGACTTCAACATACAGTATCTTTTCGGGGGGGCACAATTCAACCTATAACAACAGCTATTTTGCTATTAAAAGTTAATGAATATTTGTATAGTACAGATAACGCCAATTATATTATTAAAAGTAGCTCTTAGAAGAAAATTTTAGTCTAGCAATTTGAAAGGAAAGCTTGAATATGGTTCAGCAAAACCCCAAGAAGAGGCAGTATCATGTCAGTCAAGACACATCAAGGAGAGCTGAGGTTTAGGGAGCAGGATACATTTCTCTTTTTTCTGTTCAGGACCATGTCAGCATCTACAAATATTTGGAAGAAAGAAGAATCTGGTACATGTGGGTTTCCTATTGTTATGGACTGAATTGTGTCCCCCCCAAAATTCGTAAGTTGAAGTTCTAACCCCCATGTGCCAGTATTTGGAGATGGGGCCTCTGGGAGATAATTGGGTTTAGATGAGACCCTGAGACCTCTTAATCACTTCACTATGCTGCCGTGTAGTAAAATTCCACATTCAAGAATCAAACCACTAATCTCTAAGCAGTAATGCTTTCATCAGTAACATGGTTCTTTTTGGTAACAATATAAACATTCTGGTGTATATTAGCTAAAACATTGTGTGTATTTGTATTATTACCAAAAAGAACCACGTTACTGACAAAAAGCATTATTGCCTCCAAAGGGCAAAAACCCCCACATACCATCAGAAATCATAATTGAAACAAATACTTTGAAGCAGATCCAATTCATGTGGAATTAATTTCCTGAGAACTTCCTTAAGCTGTTGTGTGGACTTGGATGTGTTGCACAGGGTAATGAACACACTCACATCCTTTGTTTAAAAAAAGAGTCAGAAGAATAATTTAGAGCTATGTCACTCACACTTGACAAAAGATGACTACTGTAAAAGTTGATGTTCTTTCACAAACAGTTTTGGGTTATTCACATAAAACAGACATCTCAGGTTGGATCATTTTTCATTAGTGTAATTGATGCAAGGCTTATTACTAAATGGTGTAAAGTCTAAGAATTGACCACTGAACCTAACACCAGCACAGAGTGAAGAATTTTTCACAGACACTTTGAAATATTGATAAGAAGAAAATTTGCCTTGATTTCTTTTTCCAATACATTTAACAGCAGTTATATTGTGGTATATAGGTATGCCATTAATGCTGTTTAACTATTGATGTATTAGCTGATATATTATGTATTAACTGATATATTTACATATATGACATGTGTAAAGATGTGTATATTTATAAACATACACCTGTATACATGTATGTATGTGTGTATACACACAGATTTGTCTGCACACATATTCATGACCAATTTGTCCCTTTTGGAAGAGCCTGGATTGTACACACAAGTTCCTGAATTCCTTGGACTACAATATAATTAATAGAGTCATAAATAGCTGGTGAGTGAAGAATAAAAGTGGAAAAGGTCATTTGATAATACCTTAATGCTCCAGTTATGTTCTGAGAATGTGCCCCCCTCATGGAGTCAGGGAGCACTGTCAGTCAGAAGGACTCTCTTGACAATGAGCTATAAGATCACTGCCAGTTCCCATCAAAAGACTGAAGGCTTGATTCACCTGACTTCCCTTGTCCTTAGTTGTCCCATTTGTAAAAGGAGAAGGATTGTGCTAGTTATTCGAGAACTCCTTTATCTTTAACACCCTGTAAATTTTAAACATTCTTAACTATTGATACTTTTCATGAGAGAGAGTAGTTGAATTGTAATTGCATTCCGTTTTCTGTGTTAGTGTGTTTCAACCTTCTGAGATTTTGTATTAGACAAGAAATATATTGAACTCTCTTTTTCCTGACATGAGGGAATCCAGCTGGTGGAGTAATTTGTGTCCCTTTTGGGGACTTCCATAAACTATTTCACATCATTGGGCTGCTTCTGAAGACATCAGCCATCTGAAAGGGATAGTACTAAAATCAGTGCTGGGTAAAGAGCAGACTGAGAGGAACTTCTTTAGAATCTGCAAAATAAAACACACAACATTTTAATATTTAAGATTTTTAAACTCACTATATTGGCTGTGAATAGTTTTCTTATTATCACATAATATCTATTTTGAAGTTTAGGATTCCTGAGAGACCTTTAAGGTCATCTCATCACTCAGTATGAAGGTCTCCAGAATTCTTGCCATTCTGTTAAGAGTTTCTCTGCCCAAGACTCTGAACTCATCTCCTCCCATAGATACAGCAGATTTACAATGAATCTTGGAAAAATTATGCCCAGAGAGAACTGAAAACTGGACAAGAGGAACCCCTGCAACAAATGACAGGCCTAACTGAGGTGGAAGAAGTAGAAATTCCCTTCTGGAGAGAAAAAAATGCCACCTCCACAACCCACAACGGTTCACAGCTGCCCAGGAGTGATCCAAAGGTATACAGCCTTCCCTGGAGGAGGGGGGGCCCTGAGCTGGGGAGCACTGCTGCTATTGGCATTTTTTGGACCCAGCATAACCGAGACAAGTATCATAATATCTGGCTTTGCTGGTTACTAACAACAATGGGAAATACACCCAGAAAAGCTGGAACACAAAGAAATTAAAGCTGCTCTTAAAGGGCCCATGCACAAATTCACCTGTTTCGGAAAGCAACCTAAAATCACCAGAGAGAAAGGCGCACAGTCCTTTGGTGAAAAGTGACTCACCTGACAGGCTCTGCATGCATCTCAGTGAGAGGTGAGACCTCCTGAGAGACTGAGACATTGGTGGTGGCCATTGTTGTGACCTGGTGTGGGCATGCTGACACAGACACTGGCAGACACCATTAGAGTTCTCCCTGTGGCCTGCTAGCCCAGGGTCTGCTCCACCCTCTAGAGCACCAATTTAATCCAGCTCAGCCAAGGAAAGCAGTCTGCCCTAGGGACTGGCCCCACCCAACAACAAGTCCTCAGGCAACTTGTGGGCCTGCTTAAAAGAGCTGCCTGGATTCTCTGCAGCCTGGCAAGTGGGTCCACCTCTGTGGGACAGGGCAAGCCCAAGGAGTGGGTAGAGAGTGTGGGGCCCTTGCCTTGGAGTGACTGGGTCCACTTTAGAGGGTTGGGGACATGTGCAAGAGGCAGGACTGTGTTGAGTGTGTGTGAGGCCCCGTGGGTGGTGGGGCTTCTCAGCTGTAGAAGACCTGTGCTTCTCAAACAGTCACAAAGGGGATCAGCCCCACCCTCCAAAGCATGAAACAATTGGATGCTCCTGTGCCTGGGGCCAGCCCCACCCAGCTGTGACCCTCTGAGAGCTGACAGGAGCATAATAGGCCAAGGCTTATAGCAATTGTAAGCCCCCGAGCTTAACAACCAGCCACACTAGGGGCCTACTCATTTAATAGAAAAACTGCAACAGGAATGTGCTATTAGACCTTGCAGTCAACTGTGCTGGGGCTCCTCACACCTGACAAAGAGACTGAAGGGCCTACAACAACCACACGCAGCTGATCATTACAACCAGCCAGCCAGGGGGACAGCTCAGCCTCCCTGGGCATCCACAGCAAGAGCAACCCTGCCACAACAGAAGGACACAAGTAGCCCATGCAGGGTCACTCCTGGAACATTTGGAACTAGTGACAAGAGGAAAGCACACTGCTGGGCCTCATAAGGCATCACTTACATAAGGTCACCTCTCCAAGATTAGGAGACATAGCTGACCTACCTAATACATGGAAACAAGTACAGAGAAAGAAACAAAATGAGGAGACAAAGGAATAGTTTCCAACTAAGGGAACAGGACAAAACCCCAGAAAAGGAACTAAATGAAACAGAAATGTGCAATCTACCTGACAGAGTTCCAACAAAGAGTCATAAATATGCTCACTGATCTTGGGAGAAGCATGGATGAACTCAGTGAGAACGTCAACAAAGAAATGGAAGATATAAAAAAGAACCAATCAGAAATGAAGAATACAATACTGGAAATGAAAAATTCACTAAAGGGACTTAAAAGCAGAGTAGAGGATACAGAAGAATGGATCAGCGAGCTGGAGGAAAGACTAGAGGAAATCACCCAAGCTGAACAGATAGAAGAAAAAAGAATTAAAAAGAGTGAGAGCAGTCTAAGGAACCTCTGAGACAACACCAAGTGCACTAACATCCATGTTATAGGGGTCCCAGAAGGAGAAGAGAGAGACAAATGGGCAGAAAATCTATTTGAAGAGATAATAGCTGAAAACTTTCCTAACCTAAGGGAGGAAGCAGACATCCAGGTACAGGAAGCACTGAGAGTGCCAACAAGATAAACCCAAGGAGGCCCACACCAAGACACATCATAATTAAAATGTCCAGAAGTAAAGATAAAGAGAGAATCCTAAAAGCCACAAGAGAAAGACAAGTTACATGCAAAGGAAACCCCATGAGGCTATCGGCTGACTTTTTTGCAGACATCTTACAGGCTAGAAGAGAGTGGCATGACATATTTAAAGTGCTAAAAGGAAAAAAGCTGGAGCCTACAATACTCTACCAGGCAAGTTTATCATTCAGAATGGAAGGAGAGATAAAGAGTTTCCCAGACGAGCAAAAATTAAAGGAGTTTATCACGAAGAAACCAGTCCTACAGGAAATGCTAAAGGGACTTATTTAAGGGGGAAAGAGAAGACCACAAGTATGAAAAAATTATCTATTTCCACGGTAAGAGGGTAACGGAAAGAAATGCACAAAAAAAGATAAATATGATATCAAAAACATAAAATGTGGGAGGAGGGGAGTAAAAGAGTAGAGCTTTCAGATAGAGGTCAAACTAAAGAGACCATTAACTCAATATAGATTGCTACATACGTAGGTCATTATATATGAACCTCATGGTAATCACAAACCAGAAACCTATAATAAATACACAAAAAACTAAGAGAAAGAAACCCAAACATAATACCAAAGAAAGCTATCAAACCACAGGGGAAGAGAGCAAGAAAAGAAGAAAGGAACAGAGAAGAACTACTAAAACACCAAGAAAAAAAAGTAAAAATATGGCAGTGAGTACATACATATCAATAGCTACTTTAAATGTCAATGGGCTAAATGCTCCAATCAAAAGACATAGGGTGGCTGACTGGATTAAAAAGCAAGACCCATATATATGCTACATACAAGAGACACACTTCAAACCTAAAGACGCTCACAAACTGAAAGTGAAGGGGTGGAAAAAGATACCCCATGCAAATGGCAATGAAAAAAAAGCTGGGGTAGCAATACTCATATCAGACAAAATAGACTTTAAAAAAGAGTTTCTCTGCCCAATCCCAACTCCCCTGCATTCTCCAGTATCTACTCTCCCTCTGACACACACTACAGGCTTCCAGGTGGCTAACTTTAATTCAGTTCAGCAAGTATTTATGGACTGCACACTATGTGCCCAGCTCTGTGGTAGGTGTTAGGATATAAGCACATCTAAAATAGGGACCCACCAACACAAATTAACCATAAAGCACTCCTCTGGGTTAAGTGAACAAACTGACTTGCTGTGTAGCTTCATTTAACATTGAACACTTAAAAATTAGAGAACTACTAGCTTAGTGTTTATTTGTTCCTTTTTTAGTTTTCTTTTTTTCCCACAGTCAATGATGATCACTTCATCTTGCTGATACTAGAAATTTTGTCTTGTAATGCTAATGCTGATTCATGACAATAGAATAATTTCATCAGTGTCTACAAGGGCACTCTTGATTACTCTTTCAAGAGAGAAGGTAAATGTTTCTTTCCTTTCATCCAAAAGTGATACCAAATTATTAACATATACATTAAAGGAAGCGGTGCTGTAGACATATTGTTTATAACCACACTTAAAATAAGGTGGTCTATCAAGATGCCGTTCCTCGCCACCCTAGTTCTGTAGATGGTATTAGAAGGTAGATTTGGCAGAAATATTAGTAAGTAGGAATCTATGTCAAGCTCATACACTCTTGGCCCAGCTGGCTCCTGCTCACCAAATCAAAAGCTGATGAAAGATCAATAAAAGTTGGAAAAAAGTTTTACTTTGCTTTGATATATTTCTTCATGAGGTGAAAGAGGATATAGCTAAGTACTCAACAACAAAATAATTATACCTGAAATCTACTTGCTTCTCCTGAGTGGTATTGAGCATGCATTGTACAAAGAAGGATGTTGACCTCTAGTTTTGAGGGTCTATCTAGCAACTAATCAATCTCTTTCTATAAGAATACACAGAAGTTGGGTTGTGTAGACCTGCTGCACTGTCTCATACGGGACCCACTAGTTACATGTGGCTTCTGAGCACTTGAAATGTGGCTAGTCCAAACTAAGATGTGCTCTAAGTGTACTGTAATACACACCAGATTTTGAAGACATATGAAAAAGAGAATGTAAAATATCTCACTAATATTTTGATATACTGCTTACATGGCAAAATGGTAGTATTTTGGATATATTGGTTAAATAAAGTATATTAAAATTAACTTCATGTGTTACTTTTTACTTTGTAGAATATTTTAAATTACATACGTGGCTTGCATTATATATTTGTTAGACAGCTCTGATCTATATTAACCTACTTTAAATACTTCAGTAAAGACAATGTGGTCACATTTGTTAGTTTTAATTACATCCTACAAATGGATGTTTGAAAGCCAATATTCTGGAGATGTATCTTACAAACATTTTAAATATCTTTATCAACCTCAGAGGACTTATGAAGTAGACTGTATTACTGTTCCAAATATGTGCTGTCATATTTGAAGTCTTTCCCTGTTGGAGAACTATACTTCCCACCCCATTGGCTTCAGCCTTGGTCATGTGACTTATCTTGGCCAATGAAATGTGAGTGGCAATGACATATACCACTCTGAGTAGATGCTTTAAAAGCTATCATATGATCTGCCAAGTTTCTTTTCCCAATGTCACAAGATCACATGTCCCATGAAGGGGCAGCTCTTGCAGCCTGGGACCAGAATAAAGACAACACAGAGCAGAGCCACAGCTCACCCTTGAGGACTGTAAGCTAAGTGAGAGGAAAATCTTCCCCTAGAAGGTGGCCAAAAACTAAGGATGGTATGGTGTCTGTTTTCTCTTCTGCCCCAGAACCGAGTTTAAGCTCCTCCAATTCAGCAAGTGAGGGCCAGAAATTGATGCAACTCTTTAGGAGAGACTCTGAGAAACTGTAGGTAGAATTTCCATGAGGCCGTCTGTGTCAGATTTGCTCACTGCTTGTGTTCTCAGCACCAGACAGTGTAGAAGACCTACACGTAGTAGGTCTTCTACAAGTATTTGTTAACTAAATGAATGAAGACCAGGTTTTAAGGGGCTGGAAGCTCATACATATTTAGGGATATTCTTTAAGAAAAAAACTCCCACACTACTAATACAAAGTTAGATTACAAAAATGAAAATTTATTTAGAATAAGAAAAAAACTCAAAATATTACAAGATTTTAGGACTCAAAAGTACTACAAATATCATAAAAATCTAGGAAAATAACATAGTATGTTTACTAATCAATTGCCTCACTCATCTCTATGATGCTTTTTTCCACACATGTTTTGGCCGCAAATTCTCTGATCTCCTCTTCACAAGACAAGTTTTGCAATCTTATTTTCTGTAGAGAGATCAGAAAGATCATTCAGCCTTTCCTTTAGAATGATTGATTGAAAAAATTATTATCAATAATTTAGAACATTTCCTTTCAGCTTCTCATGACACTATTGGTAATTAAATTTTTAGAATTATTGTCAAATTTGAGAAAACATCAATCAAGTTCCTTTCACGTATGAACTATAAGAATATATATAAGAATATAATATTATATATTCTTATAGTTAACCATTATGTTAAGTGAAATAAGCCAGAGAGAGAAGGTCAGACACCGCATGATTTCACTCATATGTGGAATATAAATGAACACACGGACAGAGAGAACTGGTTGGTGGTTACCAAGGGGAAGGGGGTTGGGGAGTGGGCACAAGGGGTGAAGGGATGCATCCACATGGTGACGGACAAATAATAGTGTACAACTAAAACCCCACAATGTTATAAACTATTAAGACATCAATTAAAAAAAAGAATATATAAGGGTCTTTCAAATAAGTGTTCTTATGTGGTGAATACATAATCTTTGAGTTAATGACTCATGGTAGTGGAACATTATGAGATTTGTTATCTTCATTGACAGCAGTATTGCACATCTAAGCAGCCAGAAATTTAAATTTAAATATTTTTCCAAAGTATTCATATGATTCACTCCTCTTCATTAATTAGCTTATCAAGCAATCCAACGTGGCGCATTTTTAATTGCATAAGCTGCATTGAGTGTATTGCTGACAGGAGAGAAATGCCATTTTGACTAGGTCTTAATTAAAACCCAATTCTCCACTTTACATGTCAGATGATTGGAAGAACTTTCAACAGACCAGCTTCTAGTTCCATACATTTTAGACCTTCTTTTACTGCCGGGTGCTGTAGGTCATATTCAAATGATCTCTGGTCTTGCACCTTCATGTCACAACACTGGTAATTCCACACAAAGGATGGTAGGAATCTTCTTGGAAGCCATTCCTACACCTGAATATCTTACTATAACTAAATAACTTTGTTGTTACATGCCATCAAGTCAGCTCCAACTCCTGGCAACCCTATGAATGAGTGATGTCCACAATGTCCTGTCCTCAACAGCCCTACTCAGCTTCTGTAGACTCATGCTGATGGCTTCCTTTATGGAGTAAATCCATCTCATATTTGGTCTGTCCCTAAATAACTTAACTATACATAAAAGTGACTAGGAACCACCTAACCACATCCCACTAAACCTAAACTAAGTGCATTTGCAAATTGACTTCCCTTTTGCTGGATTCCCAAAATTCCTACAGCCACTATGGCCCCTGGACTTGAGAGGAAGCACAGTGGAGGAGAAGCTGGAGTAGAAAGAGGTAGCAGTCTTTTTTTTTTTTATTGAGGTCATATTGGCTTATGACATTGTGTGAATTTCAGGTGTACATGATTATGTCTCAGTTTCTGTATAAACTGCATTGTGTCCACCACTAACAGTCCAGTTTTTTCCATCACCATACATATGTGCCCCTTTACCCCTTTCACCCTCCTCCCACCCTCTTCTCTGGTAACCATTAACCTATTCTCCTTCTCTACGTGTTTATCTTCCACATATGGGTGAAATCATATGGTATTTGTCTTTCTCTGACTTATTTCACTTAGCATAACACCCTCAAGGTCCATCCATGTTGTTGCAAATGGCATGATTTTGTCTTTTTTTGTGGCTGAGTAGTATTCCATTGTACATATATATCTTTATCCGTTTATCTGTTGATGGGCACTTGGGTTGCTTCCAGGTCTTAACTATTGTGAATAATGCTGCAATGAACATAGGGGTGCATATATCTTTTTGAATTGTTGATTTCATGTTCTTTGGATAAATACCCAGTAGTGGGATAGCTGGGTCATATTGTATTTCTATTTTTAATTTTTTGAGAAATCTCCATACTGTTTCCACAGTGGCTGCACTAGTTTGCATTCCCACCAGCAGTGTATGAGGGTTCCCTTTTCTCCACATCCTCTCCAACACTTGTTATTTCTTGTCTTGTTAATTGTAGCCATTCTCGCAGATGTGAGGCAATATCTCATTGTAGTTTTGATTTACATTTCCCTAAAAATTAGTGATGTTGAACATCTTTTCATGTGCCTGTTGTCCACCTGTATATCTTCTTTGGAAAAATGTCTATTCATACCTTCTGCCCATTTTTTGACCGGGTTGTTCATTTTTTTGTTGTTGAGTTGTATGAGTTCTTTATACATTTTGGAAATTAACCCCTTGTCGGATATATGGTTTGCAAATATTTTCCCAATATTGGTGGGTTGTCTTTTCATTTTGTTGATGATTCCTTTGCTGTGCAGAAGCTTTTTAGTCTGATGTTGTCCCATATGCTTATTTTTTCTTTTGTTTCCCTTGCCTGAGTAGACATGGTATTCAAAAAGATGCTGCTAAGACCAATGTCAAAGAGTGTACTGCCGATATTTTCTTTTAAGAGTTTTATGGTTTCAGGTCTTACATTCAAGTCTTTAGTCCATTTTGAGTTAATTTTTGTGTATGGTGTAAGATAATGGTCTACTTTCATTCTTTTGCATGTGGCTGTCCAGTTTTCCCAACACTATTTATTGAAGAAACTTTCCTTTCTCCATTGTGTGTTCTTGGCTCATTTATCAAAGATTAGCTGTCCATCAATGTGTGGTTTTATTTCTGGGCTCTCAATTCTGTTCCATTGATCTGTGTGTCTGTTTTTCTGCCAGTACCATGCTGTTTTGATTACTCTAGCTTTGTACTATATTTTGAATTCAGGGAGTGTGATACCTCCAACTTTGTTCTTTTTTCCTCAGGATTGTTTTGGCTGAGATAGCAGTATTAATTGTGAACACAATGCTAGGACCCTTCCCAGGGTCTTGGAAAGAGCCCATGGAAGTAAAGGAAACTGAAGCTTAAGCCTCTTTCACTTCACAGTAAATTCACCTCTGATGAAGGCAGAGCTGCTTTGCAAAGCTCAATGACCACATGTGGTCCAAAGTGGGCCCTTTTCCCCATCTCTGTTCAGAGAGCACTGGCATGTGAGCACTGGAAGATTTGGGAAGAATCAGAGGCTCGGATGGACAATGTCCTCTGGCATGGACATTGACGTTTACATTGGGGACAGTGTCCCAGATGAGGCTTTATCAAAGTGGCTTTCAGGCATAAGATTTGGATTAGGGGCAGATGCTGCCAGGCAGGAATTCAGCCATGTGATGACTGAAGCTGATAGACTTGTTTAATAATCATGCTAATGATAACAGATATTATTTGAGTGTTTACTTTTATTTTTCCCACTCTTGCCACCAAAAGAAGGAAACCCAGTCCTAAAAAAGGTGTTAAGTACAACTGAGGCACTCCTTGGAGGACTTTTAGGCAGAATTGGTGGACTTACTAAAAGCAAGAGTTTTAGGATACATGTGAAACATATGCATAGGATAAAATTCTGGAAAAATAAATACCAAATTATAAACATGAGTTATCTCCAAATAGATTCTGGTAGTTTTAATAATAATTATTATTGCTTGTCTATATATGCTGGAATTTTTTACAAACAACATGTCCCTTATTTTGTATGTTTTTATAAGTTACTTTCAAAAAAAGATGTGCTAATTGTTGCACATCTAAGAAGAAATGCATGGGTTTCCCCAAAGATGTTAGGCAGGGCCTCTGGAAAGCTGTGGAGTCCTGTGGAAAGTTGAACTGGGAGATGTACCCAGAAATAGCAGGGCTTACCCTTACTGCAGTGTGTGGGAAGATCCAGGCCAAAGACCTAGAATCTGCACCTCCCCTGTTGTGGAATGCCATCTAGGCCTTGTTAAAGCAATACGGTCAGGTTTCGGCCTCCTGGGTCAGCCAGCCGGTACACAGCATCTTTAGACTCAAGAGGTTCTGCTAAACCAGCTGGGGATCAGGGTATACCCATATGATTGACCCTTCCTAAGCCTACTGTGGGACAAGGCGAGACTATGGACAACAGCAATTTATCCATGGCATAATACCTAATAGCTGTAGGTTTCGTTTTCCTTTAAAAAATTTTTCCTTTGCAGGAAGGGATGTTCTTATTAGTCTATAAACTGTCCAGAAGGATGGATTTTCCAGGTTTCTCACTGTTATCAGAAATGTTAGCATGCCAGAAAGGTAACTTGGAACCCTTGTACTAGGAATGTCTTGAATTTAAGTATTATCTGGTTTGTCTTCTCTCTCACGTATGCATCAGGCCTGACATTTTGACTTTAACTCCTGTTCTTCCTTTACAAGTACCCAACACTTTAGCCAAGGAAATACCACTAGTTCCCATGCATGTTCACAATACGCCCTCAGCTTGGAATGCCCTCCCACCCCATCTCCATAAGTCCAATTCTAGATATCCCTCCAGTGCTTGCTCAAATGTCATCCATGAAATCTTCCCTGATCTGTCATTCCTTTGAACTTTCCAAAAACACTTGATTGGTAATTTTTGTGTGTGTGTATGAGGAAGATTGGCCCTCGGCTAACATCTGTTGCCAATATTCCTCTTTTTGCTTGAGGAAGATTGTCCCTGAGCTAACATCTGTGCCAACCTTCCTCTGTTTTGTATGTGAGAGACCGCCAGAGCATGGCTTGATGAGCAGTGTGTAGATCTGCACCTGGAATCCAAACCCGCGAGCCCCAGGCTGCTGAAGCGGAATGCGCGAACTTAACCACTATGCCACTGGGCCAGCCCCAATTTGTAATTTTTCACAGTACATGTACCTTTCTTATTTGTATTAGTCTCTATGTCACACTTTGCCTATTGAAAAAAGAGTGTAGCATTTTTTGTTTCCCCTTCAATACCTAGTTCTATAAATAGATTAGGTGCTCAATAAATACCTTCTGAGGATCAACGACCTAAGCATAAGAGCTAAAACTATAAAACTCTTAGAAGAAAACATAGGGTGAAAGCTTCATGACATTGGATTTGACAATGATTTCTTAACTATGACACCAAAAACACAGGCAAGAAAAGAAAATATAGATAAACTGAACTTCATTAAAATTAAAAACTTTTGCACATCACAGGATACTATTAACAGAGTGAAAAGGCAACTCACAGAATGGGAGAAAATATTTGCAAATAATATATCTGATAAGAGATTAATATCCAGAATGTATAAAGAACTCCTACAACTCAACAACAAAAAAGCAAACAACCTGATTAAAAAATGGGCAAAGGATTTTATATTAATTCACCAGATCTGCCATAACAAATATCACAGACTAGGTAGCTTAAACAACAAAAATTTATTTTCTCACAGTTCCAGAGGCTGGAAGTCCAAGATGAAGGTGTTGGTAGGTTTGGTTTCTCCTAAGGCCTTTCTCCTTGGCTTGGAGATGGCTGCCTTCTCACTGTGTTCTCACATGGTCTTTTCTCTGTGCACAAAGATCCCTGGTGTCTACTTGTGTATCCAAATCTCCTCTTCTTACAAGGACACCAGTCAGATTGGAACAGGGCCTAACCTAATAGCCTCATTTGACTTAATTACCTCTTAAAGGCCATATCTCCAAATACAGCCACATTCTGAGGAACTGAGGTTTAGGGCTTCACCATATGAATTTTGGGGGCCACAATTCAGGCCATAACAGACTTGAATGCACATTTTTCTGAAGAAGATATATAAATGGCAAAAAAATACATGAAAAGATGCTTGACATCACTAATCATTGGGAAAATATGAATCAAAGCCACGATGAGATAACACCATTTAGATGGCTATTATCAAAAAAATGGAAAATAACAAGTGTTGGCAAGGATAGGGAGAAATTGGAACCCATAAGCATTGCTGGTGGGAATGTAAAATGGTGCAGCCGCTATGGAAAATAGCATGATGATTCCTCAAAAAAATTAAACATAGAATTATCATATAATCCAGCAATTCCACTTCTGGGTATATATCCAAAAGAATTGAAAGCAAGGACTCAACCAGATATTTGTACACTATTGTTCATAGCAGCATCATTCACCATAGCCAAAAGGTGGAAAGAGCCCAAATGTCCATCAATGGGTCAGTAGATAAACAAAATGTGGCATATACATACAATGCAATTTATAGCCTGAAAAAGGAATGAAATCCTGACACACGATACAACATGGAAGGAACGTTGAAGCATTATGCTAAATGAAATAAGCCAGATACAAAAGGACGAATAGTGTATGATTCCTTTTACATAACGTATCTAGAATTGCCAAATTCATAGAGACAGAAAGGAGAATGATGGTTGCCAGGGGCTGAAGAAAAGGAGGAATGGAGAGTTATTGTTTAACAGTACAGAGTTTCAGTTTGGGAAAGTAAAGAATTTCTGGAGATGAATGGTGGTAATAGTTACACAACAAAGTGAACGTACTTAATGGCACTGAAAGGTACACTTGAAAGTGGTTAAAATGATAAATTTTATGTTGTGTGTATTTTACCACAATAAAAAAAAGTTTGGGGAGCTGGCCCTGTGGCCTAGTGGTTAAGTTCAGCACACTCCGCGTTGGTGGCCCAGGTTCGGTTCCTGGGCACAGACTTACACCACTCATCGGTGGCCATGCAGTGGCAGCTATCCACATACAAAATAGAGGAAGATTGGCACAGATGTTAGCTCAGGGCAAATCTTCCTCAGCAAAAGAAAAAGTTTGATTAGATAGAATTGTGGAGACACAGGGCCTTGGATAGAGCCTCTCTGATTCACACCCTTCACCTTCAGGCAGAGTACACTTGAGCAATACTTAAAAACAAGGACTTTTCACGTTCATGAAAATTTGCCAGATAAGCACCTGCTGCCTTTGTTAACCCAGGACATTCTTCCAGAGAGCTAACTTAAGTTCTTCACAAATAGTTTCCTTTATTTCCTCTTTCCTTTTCCTTCCTTTCGAAAAGTATTTACTGAGGATTTCTACTGCATATGGCACTATTTGGGGGATGTCATGGAGAAAAAATGGCAGGATAGATAGTTAACACACAGACCTAGAGTTAAATGCCAGTTTTGCCCCCCTATTATCTATGGGCAAATTACTTAACCTCTCAGTACCTCAGTTTCCACACCTGTAAAATGGGCACAATAATACTCTCCATCTCATAGGGTTTGTGCTGAGTATCTTCTGTTTGTCCCTCCAGATCCACTCTCTACCTTTCTCTGCCCTGTTCTTGGCCCGGAATCTGACCTACGTGGGCTGCACCAACAGACTTCCTTGTTCTCTAGTTTTAATATGGATTTGGCCAATAGGGATACCTGGTAGGAGATCAGAGAGAGGTAGGAAAAGAGAGTTGGGTTTTTTTTAAATTCCTAGCTTCTTCCCTGTGGGGTTGCTACAGAATGGCCGCCTCCCAGAACAAAGGCTAAACCTGCTGCCAAGGCAGCCCTCTCCACACGACTTTCTTTTCCTGAACTCCTGTCAACATGCCCCCCTTTATAACATCAAGCCCAAGTGTGGTCATGTTCACATTAACTAGCTTCCACCGAGGACATGAGTGCCAAAAGAGAGGCAGTGCCTTTTGAGTAACTCAGCACAGAGTTCTGATTCTTCATCATTAGCAGCCAGATCCCAGAGGGCATTGTATACTATGCTAAAGAGTTTGAAGATGACCCAGCCGGCCCTAGAATGGAAGCTATAAGAGGACAGAGTCCTTATCTCTCTTATTAACTGTCCTTTCTCCAGTGTCTGGTACCTAGTTAGTGTTCCTTCAATATTTAATGAATAAATTAATAAATATTGAAAAACCAGCTCTGAATAAAACAGAAGGGAATGGTGCTTAAAACTGACTTTCATTTTATTTTTGTGTTATGTGCTCACTGCCTACTTTTTTTTTTTTGTGAGGAAGACCAGCCCTGAGCTAACATCCGTTGCTAATCTTCCTCTTTTTGCTGAGGAAGACTGGCCTGGGCTAACATCGTGCCCATCTTTCTCTACTTTATATGGGACACCGCCATGGCATGGCTGACAGGCAGTGCGTCAGCGGGCGCCCGGGATCCGAACCCGCGAACCCCGGGCTGCCAAGCGCGAACTAAACTGCTGCGCCACCGGGCGGCACCCTCAGTGCCTACTTTTATAAGCTGTTTTTACTAAACTTGTCAGTGATCAATATATGTTGATTGTTATACAATATGAATAACAATGATTTTGATGTGAAGAAGAATTTCTAATTGTCTTTAAAACTGTTGGTGAATTCATGGACAAATCTTTTAATGATTTATATTGAGTTTTATGGAATTTTTTTAAAGCTTCTATTGGAGAATTTTTTAAATAAAAACATCTAAATTTAATATTTGGAAAATGTTAACATAACTACTGAATTTTCTTCTTCATAAATTTATATGAATTGTTTAATTATCAATAAGCAGTAATAAAAAATTAAATAAATATTTTTGAAGCCACCACAATAGTCAAATCCTTATTATGGCCATAAAGATAACAATTAGGCAAATATTATTTAAACTATGGAATACCTAGCTAGTGAAATGTTATGTAGCCAATAAAAAATTATGAAACAATGACAAAAGAATTGCTTATTATATTAAGTGAAAAGAGCAATATAAAAATATTTTACATATGGATGATTATTACAATGTAAGAAAAAAATCCAATAAAACTTAGGCATTAATAAAAGCCAATGGTTGTCTGGATAGTTGTACTCTGAATAACTTCTCCTCTTATTTAAAAAACTTTTTCCAAATTTTCTTAAATAAGCATATATTATTTTCATAATGAAGAAATATTAAAGCATAGTAAATCTATCATTTAAAATACAAATCATTTTCTTCACTAATATAGAGAAAACATGTAGATTATAGAGAAATAAGGATAAAAATTATTCCTTTGGACTTTGATCAAAAGGATAAATACACTTAAACACCATTTAGCACGCAAAACTGACTTTTTCAGGTTTCTAACAAGTCTACAGATTCCATGATCTGATACTCATTTCATTATTATTTTTATTATTATTATTACTCACATTTTTATTTTACTGAAATTTTGTTATAATTAAAGCACAGCTTGATAGCACAATCTGATCTACAGAGCTACTGGCCAGCTCATCTGCAATAAAGTAGTGTGGGGGATCAGAATTGGCCACCTCAAAATGTGTCTCTTTGGCTTGATTATTTTCAAGAACAAAAGACTCTGAAAGAAACTTTGACCTTACCCTTAACTGCCTAAAAAAATTTAAGATAGAAGGGCTTCCCCAGGCCAGGCCACCACTATAGATAACTCTAGGTATGATAGATTGGGAGGATCCTTGCTAAGCCCATTTTTATCAAAGTTCTCTCTCTCAGGTCACATTGCCTACAGATGGCCCAGCAAACATTTGTTTATGAAACATTACCTTTCCTTCTCCAAGTAAATTGCCTTCCTCTCCTTTGAAGTGTCAAATTATTACCCCCATATCCTCCTTTGTCTTTAGTGGAAGATGGTATTTAAAGTGGTGGTTTCAGCCATTTTGGCGAGTTACTCAGTTTTCCTGGGTTTCTCCCATGTATACATGTTATTAAATTTTGTTTGATTTTCTCCTGTTATTCTTTCTCATGTCAATTTAACTCTTAGACCAGCTAGAAGGACCTAGAGGTTAGAGGAATAGTTCTTCCTCCCCTACTGTAGCAAATGAAGAGGATTTTGATTGATAATAAGGAAGCCTCAAGTTCATTGTCTCCTATTTCCTTGTTTCTTCTAGATGACTAGAAATGTTGATCTATTGGATTGTTGAGTTTCAGAAGGTAAGGTCAAGTTTATAGTAAGTTATTTTGTCAGGGTGAGTTGAGGTGCTTGAGGTAAAAGAAAACAGAGCTAGGGTAATTGCTCCACGTCAGAACGGAGAACTCTCCAACTTCCTTGTGAAGAGTAACTGGATACTTTCACTTTTAAGCAGAAATACTTGAAATTTCATTAAACTTGCAAAAACACTATTTGTTGGTCAATGACTGGAGGTAGAATAGTAGCTAATTGTCAGCTTTCTTTTTAAGAAGTAGATTGTAAAACTTCTGGGATCCAGCTGGGGTAATGAGCAGGTGATTTTAAACGATTCCCTTGAATTAATTGTGTTACAAACTTGAGTATCAAATGTCAGGGGGGAAGTAACGTGACCTCTGACTTTCAACCAGTAGGCATTACAGTCCCAGCCAGACTCATCTCCCCTGCCCGTGTTGAAATTTATAAGAAGATGGAAGAGAGTGGGGAATAGCCTCATTTTCTGAAGGCTTACAACACATCTCTAGTGAATACAGTAAACATATTTTTCTATCTCTGGTAGCTAAATCTCTGAAAAAATTTCAAAACAAGGTAAAATTATGACATATATTACAATACATAATTTTTATGAAATAAATTATTTTATATTATGTGTAAAATAAACACAAGTCAAAGATTTTATGTAGCTCATTAAATAATAAGAGAACTGGGAAATTTGTCAAAATTGGTTCAAAGAAGTCAAAGAACTACAAATATATGTAGAGTAAAGGAATGTTGAAATGAATTTACAAATGGAAGCAAAACTGGAATTTTCTACAGGAGTAGGTGGGTAGAGAAGTCAATTCAACCTCTACCAGGCAGAATTCATTTGTATGTCTACAGATGTGGAAGGCAGAATAATGCCTCCCTCCCCCACCTCCAAGATGTCCACATGCTAATCCTCAGAACCTGTAAATATGTTAAGTTACTGGCAAAGGGGAATTAAGGTTGCAGTTGGAATTAAGATTGCTGACCTTATTATAGAGAGATTATCCCGGATTATCCAGGTGGGCCCAACGTAATCACAAGGGTCCTTAAAAGTGGAAGAGGGTCAGAGGAAGCTGTGACTACAGAAGGAAGATCAGAAAGGCACAATGTTGCTGGCTTTGAAGATGGAAAAAGGCGTCCAGGAACCGAGGAATGAGGTGGCCTCTGAAAAGCTGGAAAAGGCAAGGAAAGGAATTTTCCCCTGCAGCCTCTAGATAGGAGTTGGAGCCCTGCAGATTTGATTTTAGCCCAATGACACCTGCATGGGACTTCTGGCCTCCAGAACTGTAAGATTATAAATTGGTGTTGTTTTAAGGCACCAAATGTGTGGTAATTTTTTAAAGCAGCAGTAGAAAATTAACACAGTAGACAAGAATTAGTTGCATTGCTATTAGTTATCTACAATTTACAGAGTTTAAAAATAGCCTAGTTGGGGCCGGCCTGGTGGCGTAGTGGTTAAGTTCATGTGCTCCACTTTGGCAGGCTGGGGTTTGCAGGTTTGGCTCCTGGGCACAGACCTATGCTCCTCTCATCAAGCCATGCTGTGGCAGCATCCCACATACAAAATGGAGGAAGATTGGCACAAATGTTAGTTCAGGAACAATCTTCCTCACCAAAAAAGAAAAAAGAAAAAAAATAGCCTAGTCAAAGACAAAGGCGTGCGCGCGTGCGCACGCGCGCGCACGCACACACACACACACATAATTAAGATTTCATACTCATTCTATATCCACAGAGCTTTTCAGGCAGTGAATAAAAGTAGGAATGTATTCATAATGAGATAAGTGACTCAGCACTTAGCAATTGCAAAGATGCCCTATCCAACCACAGGATCATTAATCACTGATGGAAGCAGAAATGAGCAAATTGATGACTTGATGGTTCAGTAGAATCCCTCTTGAAAACTGGGAAGAGCCAAATCATCAATAATTCTGGAATCAATTCCTGCTCCATCAGCCAATTTCTAGCTAAAAGGAGTAATGTCCTCTTGGTAGCCAACTGCTCCAGCTTTTGAGTTTGTGTTACAGCAGAATTTTCTTTCCTTCAATTAAAATAAGGTGGGTAACACTGAGGACTTGACCTTCATCCTATGGAAACTCTTATCAAGTAAAAATTGATTGACAGGCACTGAAAAAAAAGAAAAATATAAAAAGTATCAGATAAAAGATGATGATTAAGGTGGAATTATATTGCTTTTGCTTTCCTGGCATCCATACCTCTTTCTTTTCATAGCAACACACTTAGAGTTTCAGCTGAGGCTGATCCCATACATAGTCCTCTTACTATTCCATTCAGTAGTTAATGAATAGTAGGTGAATGACCCAAGCCTGGCCCATCTATCTCAATGATTGGTTTAAGAATTGATGGGACCAGATATGCCCCATTGAGAATTGCAGGGGATCAGAATTTGCCACCCTGAAATGTGTCTCTTTGGCTTGATTATTTTCAAGAACAAAAGACTCTGAAAGAAACTTTGACCTTACCCTTAACTGCCTAAAAGAATTTAAAATAGAAGGCCTGTCCCAGGAAGGAGCTATCACCATAGATAACTCGGGGTATAATAGACTGGGAGGATCCTTGCTAAGCCCATTTTTATCAAAGTTCTCTCTCTCTCGGGTCACATTGTCTATAGATGGCCCAGCACACATTTGTTTATCAAACATTTGCTTTTCCATCTCCATGTAAATTGACTTCTTCCCCTTTGAAGTCCTAAACCACTAACCCAACATCCTCCTTTGTCTTTAGCTGAAGATAATATTTAAAGTGGTGGCTTCAACCATTTTGGGGAGTTACTCAGTTTTCCTGGGTTTCTCCCATGTATACATGTCATTGAACTTTGTTTGATCTTCTCCTGTTATTCTGTCTCATGTCAATTTAACTCTTAGACCAGCCAGAAGGACCTAGAGGGTAGAGGAATAGTTCTTCCTCCCCTACAGAATCAAGCCTGGATCATTATTTGAAAGTATCAGGCAAGAAGCACTTTCCGTGGGCTGGTCTTGCTGACCTGGTGGAATGTGGACTGGAGTAGAGGAAGAATCAGCTTGACAATGAAGTCAATTTGGAGGGAAGCAGAAACAAGAACAGTTTCCTTTGATATCATTTGTACTCTTAAGTCCAGTCACGCCTCTTACAAGATCATCTACCTCTGGTCTTTTCAAAGTAATCAATTATTTTGCTCCTTTCCCCCCATAAGTCTGCCTGGGCTTAATTGCTGTTACTTGTAATCAAGAGAGTCCTGACAAAGACAACCACGTATATTTGTTAAGTTATCTCATTACTGTTAAAAGATAAACTAAGGGGCCGCCTGGTGGCGCAGCGGTTTAGTCCGCGCTTGGCAGCCCGGGGTTCGCGAGTTCGGATCCCAGGCGCCCGCGGACGCACACTGCCTGTCAGCCATGCCGTGGCGGCGTCCCATATAAAGTGGAGGAAGATGGGCACGGATGTTAGCTCAGGGCCAGTCTTCCTCAGCAAAAAGGGGAAGATTGGCAACAGATGTTAGCTCAGAGCTGGTCTTCCCCACAAAAAAAAAAAAAAGATAAACTAAGACATTAAAAATTTTCAAAGATTTATTTATTTGAGAAAAACCAGTTTGAATCAGGCAGCACCAAATCAGAAGCAGTTAGAAGTGCTGCACTGACAGGAGCTAGAAGACAGGCTTTTGTCAAGAAAAGGCAGAAGCAAAGCAAGGAAATTACTTTATTGGCTGTAGCTTAAATATTTGCCATATTTGGCAAGGTCTAGTTGGCTGTTTGTGATTGTCCTTAGGTTTTGCTTTCTTAACCTTGAGGCATTTACAGGCTTAGGTTTGGGTTTGCTTACATAGGCAATAAGGTAGTAGAGCCACCTCAGTCTAATGGCCTCCTTGTTTAATTAACTTAACACTACCAAATGGACTGATCAAGGAAGAAAGTAAAGAAATACACTAGGGGAAAAAAATCCAATTGTTAAACAAAAACAAAAAAAGGAAGGGGGGTGTTCAATATTATCCATACATTAAACATAACACAAAACATAAAATGATACTTCTTGCAGAAGGCAAATGATGGATGTCACCGCATTCAACAGTTAACTCTAACCACTGGAAGCTCTTACAAAGCCAAATATCTTGGTAGAGTGACTTCAACTTCCAGGCTTCCACTGTGACCTCTATATATTTTATACTGTCCCTAAATTGCCTGAAACACTGTCCTGGAATCCACATCAGCATCTACAGTTTTGTTTGAAGACTGAGGGAATGACAGAATAGAGAAAACATAGTCTGCCTTTGAGATGCTTATGATCTAGGGAGGGACAACAGAAGAAGAAAATCTAGCTGTCACTAAAAGTGAGCGTCATTTGTAAGAATAACTATAGTACAAATCTGATAAGTTATTATCCCCTTATTTTTTATCTATTGAAAATAAATGATTTCTTCTTTGAAATCTTTCTAAAACCTCCATTTTAGGCCTACATCTGTGGTCCTTTTCCGTCTACATTCAGCATAGCTGAGAATACAGAAGAAGCAAAGAGAATGAAATCAAAATAACTCAATTATTAGAATAATATGATTAAGTTGATTCGGTCAGCAAAATGAAGTCAAAATATTAAAAAGAATTTTAGTGAGGAGTATCATCTTTCAGAAATCAGGAAAGCAAACCATGAACCATTTGGAAAGTAACCCAGTTTGTGTTCCCTTTGCATTTATCTTAATTTAGCAGATTCACAGAGCCATGTCTGGCAGTTCCTAGTTCAGCCTGGGATCTAAGGTTGTAGGACAGATCGTTCTTCCATCCTCCCTCTATATATTCACTTAGTATTTTTATTCAGCTCTGAAAGGGAAAGGAAATTTTTCAGCTCATAGCAAAGGACTAGTATCAAAATATAACTTTAACATTTAAACATAAAATTTTAAAACTCCAACAGACCAACAATAATGGATAATAATAAAGGAAAAACAACACATCAGAAAAAGAGGCAACAGAAGAGAAAGTCTGAATGGTCAATAAAGTTGTGAAAAGATGCTCAACCTCATTGCTACTCAGGAAAATGCAAATTAAAACAATGATATACCATTCCATATACACAAGATTGGTAAGAACTAAAAATAACAGATGTTGGCAGGGATTAGGGATATTTTCATAAGCTAAATACAATTACTTAGGGGAGTAAATTTGCAATTATTTTAATATGCAAGGTTGAAGATATCCTATGGCTTCCCATTCCACTTCTCAATATTTACTCTAGATAAATTCTCATGCAAAGCTGTTCATTGCAGAATTTATTTTAAGGTGAAAAACTAAACATCCATCATTACAATAACAAAATTAATTTTGATAATTCATAAATGGAATACAGTAGGGTATAGTATTTATTACCAGAATAAACTAACTAAACCTAGGTGTACTAACATGGATACATCTTAAATACAATGTTGACTGAAAAAGACAGGTTCCAAGAGAATACATGAAGTATGGTACCATCTATTAAAATGTAAAAGGATACAAAACCATACTGTATATTGTTTATTATGCAGGTACATAGGTAAAAAATACACATGTAATAAAAGTATAAAAACATGAACAGAAAGAATACAGTAAATTCATTGAAGAGGTAGTTCTGAATAGTTAGGATAACGGAATGCTGGTGGGTTTCAACTGTATATGTAGTGTTTTATAAAAAAGAAAAAATATAAAGTAAATATGGCAAAAGATTAACTTCTGTGATACATGTACCCCTGGGAATACAAAAAGATTTTCTAAAAGATGTACTAGCACTGATATTTTTAATGAATGAACCAAACCAAAACTTTCTTGTATTTGCTTTCCTAAAAGTTATCTTTTTGAGAACTTGTCACATTGGTTCTTGCTCACCTCCCTTTTCACATTTTGAAAGGCATCCCGCTCAATGTTCTAAATCTTAGTAGCTGTCAAATTTTCTAGGGCACCAAACAAAGGGGCAATTTGAAATATCAGGTTAGATGTGATAAATAAAATGGCAAGCAATAGGAATATATTGGAGTATATGAGGAAGCCATTTGCTGTAAAACTAATTTGGCCTGACCTTGTTTTTCCAAAAGTGCCTAACTACCTTTGAACATGTATTGTATATCTGCTTTGAGCATTTACCATGTCCCAGAGACAAGAACAAATGCCCTTAAGATAAGGATGCAACTTCTCCCACATTGGCCTTTCCTTAAGGGTAAGCATTTCTCCGTAGGCTAGGATTTGATTGCTGTGCTCATCCTGTGACCATCCAACTCGAGACAACAGACCTGCTACATGCTGTGCCCATCAATTGCTGTGCCGACAGGACAATCTCATGACTATTGTAAAAAGGACATTGCATTCATATGTGATACATGCTCTTTAATGGTATATAACCACTCTGTACACTCCAATTCTTTAGTGCCCTTCCTTCCTCGGGGAAGGCAGGTCCCAGGCTATATGGTCCTCAAATTTGGCTCATAATAAACTTACCCCAATTTTGATTTATAGATTGGCTATGGATTATTTGCATCAACAGATGTTAAGAAAAAAATGACTCTAATAACTGTAACAAATACTTTTGCAACCCAGGTGACTTTTGTAGGGTAGGAAAAAGCTCTTTTCCCTCTAACCATCTTAGGTTAATTGTCCTGTAAATTAGACTGACAAAAGACAGAGTAACAAGAGAAAAACAACACATGCTAAAGGGGTGGTTAGAACTTGGGCTTATGTAGTTCTTAACAAAATGACAATACATTTTTAGAGAAGTGACAAGACAAAGGAAAAGGATTTTGAGTTTCTAGGGTGACAAGTATACACAGGAACTAATGGAAAATAAGGACTTGTTAGTAAATTTTGTTATGTAGATTGCTTTGGTGTCATCTCTGAGCTGATAAGGGTAACTTTTGTCCTTCCTGGTAGAGAGGGGAGGGGGAGCAATTTACAAATTTATGTCCTGTTTTTAGGCAAATAGAGGGAGGGCAGAGAGCTTTCCTTGTATCTGCTTCTTCTCAATTGCTTTCAGCTCAAAATAATCCTTATGCCAAAGTGGCATATTTTGGGGTGGCATGTTTTGCTACTGTTCACTACCAATTATTTGTTTTCAACAACACTGGAAGACAAAATTGAGTTGTCAGTTGATTGATCATTAAATATAATGGTTGATAATAAATTACTATATGATCTTTGGCATATTAAAACTCAGAAGGCATTACATTGCTATAACAAAATTCCTTCTATTCTCTTCTACACTTTTTAATATGGAAAATTTAAACACAGAGATGAGATCAGAGAATAATAGAATGAATACTCACATCTTCACTTTGATTAAACAGTTATTGATATTTTGCTACATTTGCTTTTGTTCTCTGTCCATCCATCTACCTAGATACATTTTTTTTTGCTGAAACTTTTGAATGTAAGTTGCAGACATCCTGAAACTTTACCTCTAAATCATATATCTTTAAAAAAGTTAACAATAGCCACATAATGTTGTCTAATATCCATCCCATAATTAAATGTCTATAATTGTCCCCCAAATTTCTTTTATTGCTGTTTCCCAACCTAGAATCCAGACAATCAAACCATACACTTGACTGTTATGACTTTGCACAGGCTTTTAATTTGAAATAGCTCCCCCACCTTTTATGATGAGACATTTTTTGAAGAGTTCAGGCCAGTTATTTTGTAGAAGGTCCTGCATTTTGATATTTGTCTCATGGTGTTGTTTAACTTGTTATTCTGTTGAAACTGGCAAACAGTTAGCCATTGATGATTAAGCAGCCAGTAACTAGGGGGTATCAGAACTGGCCACCTCAAAGTAAGTCTCTCCCTAAAAGACATTTTGACCCCTACCCCCATTAACTGACCAAGAGAGTTTGGGATAGGAGCCCTGCCCCCAGAATAGGTCATCACCATAGACATCTCTGGGGGTCCTTGCTAAGCCCATGCTTAGTTCTCATTACCCTTTGTAAAAGACATTTACATTTGTAAAGGAAATCACCATTTGTCAAGGTATTTTCTTCTCTGTACCAGGAAGAAGGTGGAGGATGGCCTTACCTAGAAACTCATCAGAACAGAAGGCGAGGACTTAAATCTGCATGATAAACTTATCCATTGTTAATTGCCCTTTTCAGGCAATATGCTGTCTGACTCCCACTAGGCTCCTATAGATGGCATCTCCCTGGGGCTGGGATCACCATGGTAATGAGTGTTTGAGCTTTTTTCAGGAATTGGAGCCCCTTGCCCACTTCAGGCCAGTTGAGACCACCAACCATCAACTGGGCCCACGCAGACTCACGTCCGATAATTGACCTTTTGACATTGAGAGGCTGAAGCTCCACCCTCAGGGAATGCTAATGCTGCCATTCGGTGGACATGCATCCTATGAAGAGGCATGAAGCCTGACTACGTTTGCACAGATCATCAATTACCTCATCTCTCCTCACCTCCAATCATTTCAGACCACCTTGCCCCCTACCTCATAAATATCCCTGAGTCCCTATTTTCTGGGAAGCAGATTTGAGATTCATTCTCCCATTTCCTTACTTTGCTGCCTTGTGATTATTAAACCCTCTCTCTGCTGCAATCTCGTCTCAGTGTTTGGCGGCAGGCAAAAACAGACCTGGTGTGGTAACACTGTCTCTTCACATTTTCTGTAAACTGGAAGTTAAGTCTAGAAGGGCTTGACTAGATTCACAGTAACTACTCTGCCAAGAATTTCTTATAGGTAATGTCATGAATATTGTATTACATCACATCAAGAGACGGTGTCAGGATAACCTACTATATTTGTGATGCTAAATTCACCATCTTGGTTAAGGATTTAAGTGCCATGTTGCTCCATGGAAATGATTAATCTTTTCTTTTATAATTATTAAAAAAAAAAACTCTAGAGTGACACTTTGGAATTGTGTCAATATTGTGCCCCATCAACATTTCACCCAGTGGTTTTACCAATCACTGATGAGTCTTTTTATTAGTAGTATTATTTTCTAACTAGTTTTTAATTTATTCATTTTTAATTGAATAGTTAAATTTTTAAAAATTATAAATACAGTATGTAAGACTATCAACTAAAAAGTCCTTTACCTTCTTCTACTCTCCATTATTAACAGTTTACCATGTGTCCTTTCCGAAACTTAAGACCTTTGATAAGAATATAAAATCATCAAGTTATAATACAAAAGAGGATTAAATAAATTCCCTAATAGAATAAAAATATATTCAGGGGTTTAAATGAGGGATTTTTCTGATGGGAAAAGGAGAGATTGGTGATAGTGTTACTGGGCAATGGGACTGAGTTGGCATTAAAGTTTAAAGACAATTCCAATACCTGAAGGAAGTGTGAGGAAGGGCTGAGAGACTATCATGAACAAAGGCACGTAGTGGTATGCTGGAACCAGCTCCTATTGGCTTGCGAGAGCTGACTGTTAAATTTTTAAGAAGTGTGTGAGCTGGTTGTTATGCACTATCATTATTAAAAATTAAATTGTATAAATTTACAATGTTATATTAAAAACAGATAATACATATTCAAAACTCATTACTTCCTAATTATTTTTAAAACTTACCATTGTCTATGCTCTTGAGGTTATTTATATCTATTGTATCTGCATGATGAAAATATTATATAATGGTTTGCTATGCACATCTCTTCCAAATTCCATGTTCAGTGACATTATATTGGTAGTTTGAAATAGATCATGGCGGGAGCCTTTAAACCATGGAAATATTAGCAAACACTACAAATCGGGGCTCGATTTATTGTTTTGTTGATTGTCTAGACTTAAAAGCGACGGAGAGAATGTTAATAATACAGATTAAACTTAGAAGTGCGTTATGTCTATAGCTGTTACATTGTGAATAGCATTAAAAAATTGAGTAAATATTCTTTCAGTATTCAGAAACTATTATTCAATTCAGCAAAGAAGTTGATCACATCATTGTTGAAGAGTGAAATTTCAAATATGCCTTAGTTGTTTCACCTTTATCTTATTCTTTAACAAAAATATCAAGCAACATTCATCGAATTACACTGGTTCATCAATTGCAAACATATGTTACTATGGATGCAAAAGTTCAGCAAAAATCAACAAAAGTATTCTGTGAGAATCAATTGGCTATATGGAATTTACAATAAAGAACATTTTATATCTTAATATTTTTGCAATAAGAAGATCCTTTAAATCAGTAAAACATATATTTATACACACACGTAGTGCCATGGACTGAATTGTGTCCCTCCAAAATTCATATATTGAAGCCCTAACCCCCGATGTGACTATATTTGGAGATAGGGTGTTTAGGAGGTAACTAAGGGTGAATGAGGTTATAAGCATAGAGCCCTAGTCTGATAAGACTGGGTGGCCCTATTAAAAAAGGAAGAGAGCTCTCTCTTTCCCTCCCTTCCCCCACATATGCATCCACTGGGGAAATGGCAACCACCTACCAATCAAGAGAAGAGGCCTCAGAATGAAACCTACCTGCCAGCCCCTTGATCTTGGACTTCGCAGCCTCCAGAACTGTGAAAAATAAATTTCTGTTGTTTAAGCCACCCAGCCTAAGGTATTTTCTTATGGCACCCAAAGCTTAGACACACACACACCCACAAACATATACACACATGCACTCCTGGTAGATACACAAATAATCATAAGAAATGATATGAGCTACAAAAATATGGAGTAAATGATATGTGAGGAGTGCAGAGAATGCGGCATTTTGCCTCAGCTGGGGGATAGGTAATCCAGGCTGGAGATCCTGAGGACCTGATCTTGGGCAGTGGCCTTAGAAAAACAGAAGTTTACATGGCTTTAAGAGGGCACCACTTGACTTTTCAGCTACAGCTGACTAGCATCTGGACTGTCCATGGATACTGGAGGAAAACTACATATCTGAGAAAGTCAGAGTATTACAGGTTCATAGCTTTCAAGTGGGTACCAGCTGTCCTGTATATCTCCAGTCACCTTCCTCTCTTCAACCCCTTCAGATTTTATTCTCAATCCACTGCTCCTCTAACTCTTCCTTCTCTACAGCTCTTCTCTAGGTCTCAGAAGATGACCATCCCTCTCGAGCACACCCATATCCATACTACAGTCACCAAATCTTGGATGGCCTCACCAAGTCATCTGTCCTCTTCTCTTCCTCCACAACATTGCCTCCCTTCAGAATCTCACCACTTCTCTCCTATATGTGTGTAATGGGTTGCCAATTAATCTCCTGGCTTTTAGTTTGTCCCTCTGATCATCCTCTATCCTGTTGCCAGAGTGATCTTTCTAAATCTCACGATGTCCCACTTGTTTAAAATTATACCATGATTCCCTGGATTTCAGGATCAAGTTCAGATCCTCTCCTTAGCACACCTGCCTGCCTCTCTAGCCCAAATCTTTCACACACACACACACACACACACACATCCCCATTCATTCTGGTCATACTGAACTAGTTCCCTGACTGTGTCCTGTTGATTCATCCACTTTCTGTTGCTATCTGGAATCCTCTTCCCCATTTAGCCAACTTCTCCTTGTCCTTCAAAATTGAGGGCCAGAATCACCTTTTCCAGGAAACATTTCCAGATCCATTCTGATTCAGGTCCCCTCCTGTGTGCTCCCTGTGATTAACTCGGCCTCTGCCCATATTACACAAGCACTGTACTGTGATTTCCGTTTACTTGTCTGTCTCTTCTGCAGTCTATGTTATAGTCATCTTTTTATCCTCTACGTCAAGCATGGGGCATGTCACATAGGCCTTATTAAGTGCTTGTTGAAAGAATTAATTTTAGAAGTAGAACCAGAGGGCTTAGTGAGTCCCTATAGGAAAACAGCAAAGAAGACGTTTCCGAGGCTTTTATATTAGGGAGTAGAGAGATTTCCTGGTTTGGATATGGGCCGGGAAGATCATCTTCGAGCCGGAGATGAGAGAAATGTTGCTTCGCCAGCCTCGCGCCTTAGTTTACAGAGCCGATTGGCCTGCAGGACAGGGGCAACCGAAACAAGAAAAACTACACTTCCCGTCATGCCTCAGGGCACAGCTTCCGGGTTCCTCTCTTTCCTCCCCGCCTCTTCCCCACGGAAGTGAAAGGAGCACTTCCAGGTTGGGCAATAACCTGGAGCCGGCGGCCTTGCTTGGAAACTCCGCCTTCGCTCCGGTCTTTCTAGAAACCCAGTTTTGTTCTTGAACGGGCCGGAGGTATTTTTTTGGTCACAGCGGGTGGCCTCGGGGCAGTCCGCTGCACTGAAGAGGGCGAGACCTTTGCCCCTTGTGGAAGCTCGGAGTTGCCGCAGGGCGCGGCGGTCTTGTGGCACGGGGCAGGGAAGCCGGTGGCCCCGGGTCGAAGTCCCCACGACCGAAGTCGTGGCCCCCGGTGCTGAAGTCCCTTCTTTCTTTTTCTTTCCCAATTGCAGCCTCCCAGACGTGTGTGTGAGGCCCCCATGGCGGATACGGCCCCGAACGGCCCCCAAGGGGCAGGCGCAGTGGTAAGTGAGCAGGCAGGGTCTTCTGGCCTGATTTGCAAGAGTTAAGGAGCGGGAAGTGTTGCGAGTCGGGTCCGATGTTCCAGAAGCTCTTTGCTTTCGGGACTGGGATTAGTAATTGGGGTGGGGGTGGGGTGGATAGGGGAGGTTGTGAGCATGTATCTAGACGGAGCTACAAGTTTCTCTTTCGGAAGCGACAACGGGCGGGCTTGGAGCAGGTGGCCTTCACCTGTAAGCCATGGAAATTGGGCCTTCTTGCCTTTTTCCGCCCCTCGGTCTCTGATTGTCCTAGGTCTCAAGGTTGAAGATGCCACCTGAGTTTGTACCGTGACACACACCTCATTCAGCTCACGCGTGCTGGCAGAGAACGTTTCTGCCCATTTTATGCCATTATATAGAAATTACGCAGGAGGAGGAGAGCGGTCTCTTTTTTTTCCTTTCTTCATTTTTCCTTACTTCTTTACAAAGAGAAATATTATTACGCTTTTATAAATTTTTAGTTCTTAAGATGCAGATCTGCTCATTAGTTATTTGTACCCGAAGCATTATTGCCTTTAATTTTAAACACTATAAGTATGTGAATTGAGTCACTTTTTTCTTAGACATTTTGCGACATCTCTATTTATATAAACGCTTTTTCTTTTTTCTTTGTTTCGCTGAACCATTTGAGAGTTGATTGCATACATCACGATGGTTAACCCACACATAATTCGTTACTCTTCTGCTTGACCACAATGCAGTCATCGCAGGAATTTTTGCAGTTAAATTTGGGAAATTTAACATTGATATAAGTTATTACCTAATATACAATCCATATTCAAATCTCCTCCGTTGCCCTTTAAAGCTGCTGCTTCCTTCTCCAGAATCAATCACAAAGTATGCATTGCATTTTCTGGCCTTTAGTCTCTTAGTCTAGAACAGTTTCCTTGCCCTTCTTCTCCCATTTTTGTCTTTCAAAAGTCCAGATCTGTTGTTTGCAGAATGCTCCTCAAATAGGAGTTATCTGATTTTTTTTTTTTTCTCCCTGATGACTAGATGCAGGTTAAACGTTTTGGCAGGAATATTACATAAATGATATTCTGTTCTTCTCAGTATATTATATATATCAAGAACATTTTATGTTGGTTTATCCCGTCATTGGAGATAAGAAGTTTGATTATTTGGTTAAGGTGGTGTCCACCAGATTCTCCATTGTAAAACTACCTTTTTTCCCTTTGTAATTAAAAAGTGTTCTATGGTATGATACTTTGAGACTCTGCAAATAGTTTTTCACCTCAGTAGTTTTTCACCCAAAGATTCGTTGATACTTTTTGCCCAGACTATTTATAACTTGGTTGGGCAGTTCACTCTTAAAATGTAAACCAATGTACTTTTTTAAGCCTTTCTCTATTGTGTAATAAAATACACATTCATAAAAGTATACAAAATGGAATGCATAGTTCAGTGGTTTACTACAAAATGAACACCCTAAACAAATAGGTTTTAGAGAGAATGTTCTAAAATTAAATTTCCAATGATGGTGTAGAGTCTGAATATTTGTAGAGAAACTAAGCACAGTAAGCTAGATCATCCTTCCACTTTACTGGTGATCATTGAAATTTAGAGGAGTTACAGTAGGTTTGGATAGAATAAGCCAAAGCCATTTTTCTAAAATCACCTGCATACTGTTAAAAACATGTACAATAAAACATCCTTGAATTTTAAAATGAACTTGCATTTTCTTTTTTCCAAAAGTTTTTTATATCTTCTTTCAAAGATAATTAAGTTAGATTGCTTAGAATAGTGTTTTAGACTCTAGGTTAAGACCCATTAATGAAGTTTGAAATCAATTTAGTGGAAACACTAAGTATTTCTAAAACATTAAATAGAATACAAAATACTGAAACCCATCGCACATAGTGAAGATAAGTATTGTTTTGTGAAACTTTTTTTTACTTTATATACCCACTTGGGGTTGTGTTGGGTCTTGATGTAAAAGTTATTTATGTAGATTGTATCAAAAATGTAAAAGCCACTTTAGAATTTGCATGTAAGATCCATTTTGAATGAGAAAACAGATTTTAAGTTACTGTGTTAGTGGTAATGGACACATCTGTTGGCAAAGTGCAGCAAAGGAAAAGATAGAATGAGAAAAAATGGAGAAGAAAGTGGTATATGGAAGGTTAATCTAGGGCCACTGAAACTAGGGTAAGACTTCTGGGGGAGCTTCAAGGGGATAAAGTCATGAAATAGGAGAGCAGGTGCCATTTAACACCTGACAGCCATATTTTGAGCACCTACAGTGTGCCAGCCCTTGTGTGTGCATAGCCAAATTGTCCATAGACTAACGAGTTCAATAACGATTGACTATTATTACCATGGTTTTACATTTCTCCTTTGTGAGGTTTATTTAATCCAAACTGGCTTTGTGTGATGCTGTTTTACTCAGATCTGAGACCTACCTATATGAATTTGAGATTTTTCTAAGAATAGGCATTATGGTTCTCTTGAGAGCAATTAGTTCTTATTTAACGTTCTTTTAAAATAGATGAAACCGGTACTACAAGAGTTGAAGGAATACAGACAACTCTAGTTAAATTTCTATTCAAATTTTTCTTTCCGAATTAGTCTTCTTATTTTTTTAATGTCAACTAGTATTTTTCTATTTAAGTACTTCCTGTGCTTGGACTTGTTACTGAGCATATACATGAAACAATCGCCTTGAGTTTTCACTTAATGATTTTAAAAAAACAATTGCTACAGGATTGTTAAAACATTTTGAATAGAAATAAAACTACATAAACTTCATCCTTAAAAACATAATTGGCAGGCTTAGTTTACTACAGTATTTTTCTTTTTAAATTCAGCAATTCATGATGACCAATAAACTGGACACGGCAATGTGGCTTTCTCGCTTGTTCACAGTTTACTGCTCTGCTTTGTTTGTTCTGCCTCTTCTTGGGTATGTATTATACATATTTCTGCCTTTGATATTCACTTGTTCAGTCAGTTTTTATGGAATACCTTTTAGATGCAAGACTTGTTAAACTGTAAAGGGTTCAGGGACAAATAAAACACAAGTCTCATCCTTAAGACACTAATAACCTACTAATATTACCAACTGGAGGAATATCTTATATCATGTGCTTTGTGAAAACTAATATATTGAAAAATCTGAGAGAAAATTCATATGTGGGGATGAGAAGAGTTCGTGTTTTTTGCATTTTTGAGTTTTTAACTTAACTAGAAGAATGACTGCTTTGTAAAAATTCAGTTGGGGATATATATGAAGTGATGCTTCTAAGAAGGTACAGTAGAGTCAAGTAATTTTTTTCTATTGGCAAGTAATAGATTTAGGTGTTGTACAGTTATGACGCAATTCACAAAGGAGGAAGAGACATGGTAGTTGTTTATGTCTCATGATAGCCTCTCCTCTGGTAATTTGCAGGTTGCATGAAGCAGCAAGTTTTTACCAACGTGCTTTGCTGGCAAATGCTCTTACCAGTGCTCTGAGGCTGCACCAAAGATTACCGCACTTCCAGTTAAGCAGAGCATTCCTGGCACAGGCTTTGTTAGAGGACAGCTGCCACTACCTGTTGTATTCGCTCATCTTTGTCAATTCCTACCCTGTTACAAGTATCCTTTTATACCGTGAAATTGCCTACTGAGCGTGTAGGAGAATTCTGATTTTTTTTTTTGCTATAGGAAGGATTCAGCAATGAGGGCCTCCCATGAAGCCTGGGTTGGTTGGTTTTTTGGCACTTGATTTGAATGAAGATACATGTAGTGTAAGAATTTCTGACTGTAAAATGTGAAGTCTAAATTTTGAAGAGCTGGTGTGTGAATTTTAAACTTTGGATCTTTGTTCTTGCCTCCTGTAAGCTTCTCTATTAGTAATGGATATTTTAAAATTCGAATTCATAGCACAAGCCTATGGAGGACTTATTTTCATATTTAAATTTTTCTTTCATTTAATTCACATTTTCTTTGGGAAAATTTCCAGATGTCTTACTTTATAAAAAGAGTAATCCTCAGGGGCCAGCCCGATGGTGTAGTGGTTAAGTTTGCATGCTCTGCTTTGGTGGCCTGGGGTTCACAGGTTCAGATCCTGGGTGTGGACCTATGCACCACTCATCAAGCCATGCTGTGGTGGTGTCCCGCATACAAAATAGAGGAAGATTGGCACAGATGTTAGCTCAGGGCTAATCTTCCTCAGCAAAAAGAGGAAGATTGGCAACAGATGTTAGCTCAGGGGCCAATCTTCCTCACTGCCCCCCCCCAAGAAAAGAGTAATCCTCAGCTTGCTTTTAACTCCTGCGGAGCTAGAAACAAATGAAAATTCATCAAGGAATAATGTCTTTAAGCAGAGAATGAGATAACTAATAAAATAAAATTAGTTTTTGCTATGGTTAGAGTTAGAAAATAGGAACACATGGATAATCTCTGGAACTAAGGGGAATTAAATAACTCATGTGAAATTTGTATGTTTACACATTTCAGGAGTGTTGTGGGATGATAAGAGGTATTCTAAAGAGGAGGGGGAGGGGTGAGGGAGGGGAACTCAAGAACTCTTAAGAGTTCTTGAATATTTATGATACAACTATACATAATGGAAAGCACAATAAAGCCTTAGTCTCTAAGGCTAAATATTACCTATTTAGATAATACTTTGTATATTTGTGGAGTATCAAATTTTAAATGGATTTTTGCAAGTCTTAAGGAATAGAGAATAGGAAGAAATAGAAATTTTTTGAGCCCCTATTTTGCCAGTATTTACAAACTTGACATATTTAGGCCTTGCAACAATCTGAAAATAAATTGTAAGCATCATATTATTGATAAGCGTACTCAGGCTCAAAGAATTGCAAATAACTTTTCTGACATCACACTGGTAAGTTAGTAATGATGACAAGGTCTGATTTTAAAGGTCTACCTAAAATCTACAGTTAATGGGTGAGGAACACTTAAATATAGTTTGAAAATGTTTCTGTCTGTACCTGGACAAAGCTGGTAGCTCCACTTATATGTGCTACAGTATATGGAGATTCTGTTTAAATTCTTTGCTTTACCAAGAAATTATAAGTGGTTTGGAAAGCAAGGATAGTTTTTCATGTTTCAGTGCATGCTTGGGTCTCTAATGTCCCATCATAATTTATATTAGTTAATTTTTAGGTAAAACTCACTAGATGATTGTTGTATTACAACTGTAAATGACAATCACATTCATTTGGCACATTATTGGATTGACCTGCTTTTCTCAGTCACATTTTTTGAGGTCCTTTACAGTCACCAATATTAAAATTCTTGCCTTTCTGAGATAAAATGGGATGTTATATAGAGGTTCTTGGTTCTACCCTTTAGTAGCTTAAAATTTCTTTGGAAAGAGAAATAGAAACTGTGTTTTCCAGATAATTAGTATAGAGCAAATCCCTGTGACTCTGGGGCAGTGCGTGTCAAAGAGCAGGTGGTCAGTATGTTTTGTTGAATGAATCCTGAGATGGTGCCGAATAAGACTCAGGACGGGTGAAGACGACCTCTCTGCCTTTTCTATGCAATTGGTTATTTGCTAGCCCTTCTCTGTTGGGATGTTGAAGATTAAGGATTTCATGTTCCTTGAATTCTTATGGTGGTGGGGAGGAGTAGTGAGCAGTGGGAATAACGTATACTAGTAATAGGCACGAATCTGATTCCTAAAGTAGTTGGGTATTGTGTTTATAAGTAAACGTGAGCCCAAAGTCGTATTACAAAGTTATATTATGATTTTTGCTCTTACAAAGGTGATATATTGTCCTTGCTCTAACAATGACAGGTATTTAGGGTTTAAATTGTAGACTTTTCACCCCTTGTCTTTTCTAAGTAGTTTAAAAGTGACATTGGAAGCTAAGACTATGAATCCCTTATCAGGGATTTGTGAGCTATAGAGTATTAGAGGTAAAAGATGCATTAGCAATCTCTAGCCTTATCACTACATATTCATTTGACAGAATATGAAACTTGGCCTAGGGAAATGAAGTTAGTGTCAGAGCCATGGCTGGAACCCACATATCTTTACTATTTTTTTAACTCTTTTTTTTTTTTTTGAGGAAGATTGGCCCTGAGCTAACATCTGTTGCCAATCTTCCTCCTTTTTTGCTTTATTCTCCCCAAATCCCCAGTGGATAGTTGTATGTCATAGTTGTACATCCTTCTGGTTGCTCTGTGTGGGATGCCACCTCATCATGGCTTGATGAGCAGTGCGTAAGTCTGCGCCCAGGATCCAGACCTGCAAACCTCTGGCCGCCAACGTGGAGTGCACCAACTTAACTGCTACACCACTGGGCTGGCCCCTGGAACCCACATATCTTGACTCTCATTCCAGGGTTTTGTTTTCACTACCTGATGTTGCGTCTGTTGAATCAGGCTTCAAGTTAGGATATGTGTCAAAGTTTAAATTGAATTATTTAAGAAGCAACAGAGTTTTAGAGTGGCCTTAGGAGAGGGTTGTAGCTTTCATGAGTTTCAAAGGGATCTATGATTCATTAAAAAATGTAAAACTTTATATATATACTATATATATATTTTTATATATATATATATGATTTCTACTCAGGAAATTGGCATTTTACTTAATTCTTGTGAGTGGCAGGGAAGAATTGGTCAGGATATTAATTTGGAGAACTACTATATTAGAAAGTTAGGATTCTTCTAACACTTGGGTATAGGTCAGTGTCTTGCTTGCCATTTGGAGATTAGGAACCGTTGGGTCCTAAATGAGTTATGGTTATAATGAATTTGATACTCGGATTGTGTTACAGCAGTCACCATTTCCTGTCACACCAAGTTTTCAGTTAGTGTAGAAAAATATAAAATATAAAAATTCATTTCTTAGAAACTTAATATTTTTAGTTGTTACTGTTGCCGTTCATGATTGACTAACAGTCCATATCATTTTATGGAAATACTTGACAAGTTTTTGTTATCAGTCTGGCAGAAATTAGGGTGAATAGGGTCTTTTGAGCAATTTCTGTTTTTCAAAAAGCTGAATGAAAATTGTATATTTATTCATGACAGTGCCAAACAGTTGAACTCTAATAAGAATTCTTTGCTTATGTTTGTAATTAAACTGGTGAGACTCTCAGTTGAGTATATACAAACCCAAATATACACTGTCTTTTTATTTGTACAAATTAAGAACGCATTATTAACTGTAAAAGCTTAATAGGTGCAGTACCTCAAAATAATGGGGTCATTGTAGGAAATAAATGATAAAAGATCTTTAGTTGAGGAGAATTTGGGAACTACTCTTTAAACCATTACCCCAGACTCTTTCCTAAGTGGTTGAGACAATGAAAGCAGTACCAAAGACTATCTTTGTATTTGAAGGCTAAGTTATTCTGGCCGGGATGGCCATTGTAGGGTTAAAAGCTGTATTACTGAACACTTTGAGGTGGCCTACATTTCAACTTAATTTAGCAAATATTTACAGTATTTTATTATCCAATAGAAATAAACTTTTTTCACTATTCATATAAAGAACTGTGAGCTTTAGAAAATGAAATAGTTAACTTTCTTCTTTACAGATTAAAAAGAAAAAACTCCAGGGGCCGCCCGGTGGCGCAGCGGTTTAGTCCGTGCTTGGCAGCTCGGGGTTTGCGAGTTCGGATCCCAGGCGCCCGCCGATGCACTGCCTGTCAGCCATGCCGTGGTGGCGTCCCATATAAAGTGGAGGAAGATGGGCACGGATGTTAGCCCAGGGCCAGTCTTCCTCAGCAAAAAGGGGAGGATTGGCAACAGATGTTAGCTCAGGGCTGGTCTTCCCCACAAAAAAAACAAAAAACAAAACAAAAAGAAAAAACTCCATTTGGTTTGCAGGTGTGTCAGTAAAACAAAAGCCATCACTGAATTCATTTTAGCAGATGCCATTTCAGATCTGTATATTTGGGCATAATACATAGCCTATTTTGCAGAGTATTTGATGAATTTTAAATGTTTTCCTTAATTGTTTTCTTCAGTGAGTATTTTCCCAGTCTTGTTATTCTCTTTGCTTCATGCTGCCACATACACAAAAAAGGTCCTTGATGTAAGTAAAACTATGCTGCTTTTTTTAAATCCTGGATTACAGATAGTTGATGTGAATTTGATTTCTAAGACATTTGGGCATTTGTCACAAAAGGTTCCTCTGTTCTTTCCAAGCTTGTTCTAAATTATTTAATGATTTGAAAGTTTTAAGTTGGGAATTTTTTATTGTATAAGTTTTACAAAATAGTACATTTTATAAATAAAGGATTGTCTGTAAGATTACCCCTCAGTTACCAGAGGAATTTCTGAAGTTTGAAATAGATCTCTTTATTTTTTAAAAAATGCATATCTTTTAGGTTTGCTAGGTTGTCAGAGATGTCTTGTTCTGTCATACCAAGTAAGTAGAGTGTACTGAATTTTTTTTATACTAATGTTCAAAACTGCTACTTTCCTAAAATTTTTTCCTA
Source organism: Tapirus indicus (assembly GCA_031878705.1). NCBI lineage: Eukaryota > Metazoa > Chordata > Mammalia > Perissodactyla > Tapiridae > Tapirus > Tapirus indicus. The sequence goes on from CM062919.1 coordinate 33,619,899, forward strand.
TTCCCGGTTGGAACATTAAGCCTGACTTCAGTATGCCAGGCAGATTGGCTCCATATGCACTAAAATTTGAATTAAAATATCCATATTTTTGCCCTGTGTTGGCCTTTTTCTTCACACCAGTATTTAGATTCCATAATTTGTACCCTTAGTTAAGGAATCACAGATACTTGTATTACTGGGTAGTCAGATTTTATTATGATTAGAGAGAAATAACCATTTTTTGTGAAATAATCTAATCTTTCTTAAGAAAAAGCATGAAAATGACTTCTAACTCTTCAAATAAAATACAATAAAGCAGGAAAATACACTAACTTTTGTTCTTAAATAGTTTGTAAACTTTTATGTCATCATTTCCAAATAATTGTCTTTTGGTTGTGTTGCCTGTTGGATATGCTGTTTATCTAAAGAAAGAAAATAATCGAGTGATCAAAAATGCTTCGTTATTTCTAATGTTTGTTCTCTTATATTTTAGGCAAAGGGTTCAAATAGTTTACCTCTGCTGAGATCTGTCTTGGATAAATTAAGTGCTAATCAACAGAATATTCTCAAATTCATTGCTTGTAATGAAATATTCTTGATGCCTGCTACAGTTTTTATGCTTTTTAGGTAAGAATAAAAATGTATTTGTTTTGAGAGGTGGATGACTTAAGTGAACATAGTAAATATATTAACTCAAATTTTATCCTGCTTAAATCTGTTGAAGTAGGTAGTGATATGCAGAGCTAGATGGATCTTAGCAATCATCTTTTCACTTTATAATAGAAAACCTGAGACATTATAGTAAACCTAGGAACTTGTCTTACTTATCATTCCTTGTGATTTATCATTTAATATTTTGAAAATTAATTTCAGAATTACTACCTTTGAAAGAATTTTAGTCCATTCTGCCATTACTGAGATGATTTTTCTTAGACTAGAAAAGAGTTATGGTCTGGTATTTACAGCTGTTTACTATCACCTCCATATTTGTTTATATCTTAGTTATAGAAGTAATGTATGAATAAAGAAAGCCTTCCCTTTAAAAATTAGAACATTAGAATAGTTAAGTATTGACCTCTCCATCAATATTCTTGCATTTAAGTTTTAAAACTACATTTCTGCCTGGATTATTGCTTTTTTAATTTTTAATTTTACAAGTAATAGAACATTACAGATAAAAGCTAAAATATCATTTGACTATGAATCCTAGTTGCAATCCTGTCCTCTTCTTCCCAGGTAAGGAGTTTGATATGTGTACATGTGTGTAGTCCTTTACAAATACTTACAGATACATAGAAAATATTATTATGGGTGTGGATTTTGTTTATTTATTTAGTTTTTATTTTACATCAAAAGTATCGTAATGCATCAGTTGTCTACATTTTGCTTTTTTCACTCATACAGTATGTTTTTGTGACCTATTTATGTTGACATATACAGTTCTGATTTGTTTCACTTAATGGCTGTATAGTGTTCCATCATGTTAGTATGCTACATTTTATTACCCATTCCTCTATTGATGGACATGTGTTTCCAACTTTTACTTTTCCAAATATTGATGCAGTAAACATCTTTTTACCTGTCTGCTTATAGTTTTGTGCCATTGTTTTCTCTAACATAGATATGAGAATTGATTTTGCTGAGTCTTAACTAGGTGCATCTTATATTTAATAGACTATGCCAGATTGTCCTCTGAAATGTCTTTATTACCTGTTTTCCATAACCTCATTAATTTGTAACACTTATTTTTGTTTATGAAATATTTCATTTTAATATTCATTGCCTTGGTTAACTAGTGAGGTTTTTATGTACCTGACAGTTACTCCTTTTTTTAGCAGTCTCTCTTCAAGCTAGTAACAGTTTTATAAATTTCTTCATAAATAAGTCTGTTCCATTCTTTTAAGTAATGTTTTCCTCTGAAAACTCCAGGATCAACACATATTGCTTAAGTTGTGGGGTTGCAATATAAAAGTTCTGGAATGATGCAATGGAAAGACTTCTTACTGGGTGTTACAGACCTGGATTCTAGTTGATTTGACCATTAACTTAGCCTTCTGAGCCTTGATTTTCCACATTTAAAAAACTAGTAGTAGTTGTGATAAGTAATTGCCTGAAATCCTTCCAACATTCCATGAACATTGAACGTAGGATTTGATACAGCCTTGTCTATTATTCCACTCTAAAACTTTCGCCCTAAAAGTTAATCTCTCTCTTTTGTGATCCTAATCAGAGACTTAAACATTTAATTAGTAAAGAGAACTTTTTGCCCTCTTTCTTATTCATTTTTCTGTTTTCTTGGATCACACGAGGTTCTGTGATTTGTTTCATGTAACTGGGTGAAAATTAAAATGTGGATACCAAAACTAGTTCTTTATGGGGAGATCATAGATGTCTACATCTGAAACCTCCAAATTCTGTTTAGTAAGAAAAATAATTTATTCTTTGAAAACAGCTTAAGATAATTATAATGTAATGCTGAGACGCCATGCACACTTAAACAAAAGGCTCATTTTTGGAACTGCAGTCAAGTTTTGGTTGGAGCACCAAGTTTTGGCTACATCGGTACATTAACTCAATCATGCTACTTAATCTTTTATTTAAACAATTTTTATTATGTACAAACTGATTTTAATTTTTAAGATTATTGTAAAGAAGGTGAGAATTTACCAGAAATATTTAGAGAAGTCACTTTGTTATTCTAAAAAATTAAAATAAGGTTATGAAGTTTTATTTAGTCCCTAATAGGAAAAGCTATTAATGCTTTAAGTATGTCACTTGAATATAACACAAACTATGAAATTAAAACCAATTTTAATTCATTATTCCTTAAGTGCTACCCTTCATGGTAGAAGCACAGTCTAATATTAGAAGGCTTTATTAACTTACATTTGTAGTGGGGCTGGCCCGGTGGCATAGCAGTTGAGTTTACGCATTCCACTTTGGCAGCCCGGGGTTTGCCGGTTCAGATCCTGGGCGCGGACCGAATCACCACTCATCACGCCATGCTGAGGCGGCATCCCATATAGAAGAGCTACAACTCTACAACTGTGATACACAGCTATATACCGGGGCTTTGGGGAGAAAAAAGAAAAAAAAAAAAAGAGGAAGATGGGCAATAGATTTTAGTGCAGGGCCAATCTTCCTCGAAAAAATAAAGTTATATTTGTAGCAATGATGCTTAAATCTCTGTATTTAAAAATGAACATAAATTCTGTGAGTTTCTGTTACATATACATGCACGTGTGTGCAAAGACAGGGTGAAAGGATGATCATTGTAGTTTTACTCGTTAGTAGAGACCTTGTTACGTAGTAGTACATGTATAAGATGGACTACTTGAAGTTGTAAAAAGAGTGAGGTAAATTTATGTTATGATAAGGGATGACCTCCAAGATAAAATTTTAAAAGTTTGTAAAAAACTGTATAGGGTATTCCCCATTTATATTTTGAGGTGTGTGTGTATGTGTTTAAGGGCATGTATTTCTTTCTGCCTCAGTTTCTTCATCTTTAAAATGGGAATGATAATACCACTTCCCTCCTAGAGTTGCTTAAAAGATGCAGTGAATTATAAAGTGAGCACTGTACTAGCATTAGTCATTATATACCCTTGTGTATATCAGTTTCTGGAAGAATATATTAGAGACGGTGCTATAACTTTGAGGAAGGAGCTAACTTGGTAGAAAATTTGTTTTTCATTGAATATTCTTTTCTATCTGTTTTCTGTAGTATATGTATTTTTCAATTTAAAGAGTTAAAGGTTTGTCCCAGGACTTATTGGGAAAAATGGATGTAACATTTAGTTTGGTGATGTTTGTAATCATGTAAATGATTTTTATGATGAAAGTAGTATTACATAATTTAGAAGAAAAGGCTAAACTAAAAAACAAACCACATTTAACATCTTAATGTATTTCCTTTAAAATTTTAAAACATAGTTGTAATACTATGTATAGTTTTATATTCTGCCTTCGTCAAAGTTGCTGTGTAGTTTTCATAATCAAGATTTAGGTAGTTGCATACTAAGTCCATCAGATAAACGTAATTTACTTAGTTCTGCTACCTAACTATCCACGTTAGATTGTTGCCACATTTTATTTGTAGTTATTTCAGTAAATATCTTAATCCAGATAGTTTTTCCTAGAAAAGAATTCCAGACTTAGGATTTCATAAACATATATATGAATGACTCTTGGGGTAATGTAATTGTGCTTTTTAAGCAAAAAAAATAATTAGAGTAGGCTGTGTAAATTTACTAGTGAGCTGTGTGATTTTATTAGTTTTGTTTGTATAAAATGAGCCACTTTTCATTTTAATATGTTATAAAGTTTATAACCTGATTATCAATTATTAGTGGTAATTATGGAAGCATTTATATAACATTTTCTGATTTATTTAGTAGCTTTTACAAATTTAAAAAGTAATACATACATGAATACATGTTTATAAAAATTTAACCAGTACATTTTATTCTTTACCAATCTATACATTCTTTTATTTCCTTTTTAAGAATAACTTTGATTTTGATATGGTAGACATTACTATGACTCTTTGATGAATGAAGACACATATTCTCCAATAAAATTGCCTTTAAGTTTTGAGAATATACATATGAATTGATAATGTATATTTGTGACCCTTGTATTTTTTTTATTTCAGTGGTCAAGGAAGTTTGCTCCAGCCTTTTATATACTATAGATTTCTTACTCTTCGATATTCCTCTCGAAGAAATCCATATTGTCGGTAAGCTGGTGATTAATTTAAATCTGTTTTATTTGTTAAGGGTATTATGAAATAGAGTGTTTGTAACTTTTAAGAGTTATTTAGCTTTCGTGTTAGAATTTAGAAGCAAGCGGTGTTTTTATAAATTTAACTTCCAGGCCTCCTAGGGTTGGTGAGGAGGTGATTGTATTTCTTTTCAGAAATGGAGACTGGAGTTATCTTGACCACCTCTAAAATAGTACTAAAGCTTAAGGAATTTAAAGGTGTGTAAGACATAAGTCCCACTCTCAGATTCTTTCCTAGTTGAAGAAACAGAAACACATGTCAAATAATACAATAGGGAAACAATAGTTCAGGATACAGTATTGACAAGTCAGTGCACAATCAACTATCATATGTTTGCTTTGTCATATCAGTACTATAGTCCATAGGAGGGGGAGATCATCTGTCATCTTCTATCTGAGAATCATCTGTCTTCTGAGCTAGAAGACAGAAGAGCCCAGGAAAGTTTCCCAAAATAGAGATTTTAATTTGTTCTGGAAGCATTAAAGCCTTTGAATAGTAGTGAGAATAGATAAAAGCATTTTAGGTATGAAGCCAGTAGGAGCACAAGTTCAGAGGCAAGAAGGTACAAGCCATGTTTAAGGGGCATCGAGTAGACCTGTTTGACTATAACAAATTCTGAATGGTGAGTGGTTGGAGCTAAGATTAAAAAGGTATACTGGAGCCATATCATAAAACTTCTTGAATTTCAGGGTAAGAAGTGTGGAATTTATCTCGAGATGTATGAGAATGATGGTTTTGACATAATCATAATATTTTTCTGATAGCCTTGGACAGAATAGTTAGGAGTGGAAAAATGAGGAAGCAGAGAAACATTTTAGTCAATTACTATAATGTTCAGGTATGGAGGCTTAAATTATTATACTGTAAATATGTGTGCTGATCTGAAAAGTTAGAGTAAAAGCAAAATGAGTAGCTGTTTTTAACAGCTTCTTAAATATGTTACTCAGATACTAATGTTAACACAGCTTTGTTTTCAAGTTTAAAATAAATTTATCATGTAGTAGAATTCAGCCAGAAAGCCAGTGATTGTGTTAGCATGATCTCTATTGTATTTTCACAGGCAGAGGAAAAAGAACTGAATTTGAATGCTGGCCCATCATTTGCCAGGTGTATGACTTTAGACAAGTTATTTAAATTTTAATTTCTTCATTGGTAGAGGAGAAAACCTTCTTCTGGAGGTGAAATGAAGTAAAGTTTTAAAAGTGCTTAGATTCTATTGAGTTCTTAAGAAATAATTCATTTTCCTTTTCCTTGGAGGGGTTTTTATGCTTTCTTAGGCAGTGTCTTTTTTACAATACTTTCTAAAATAGAGCTTACTTACTTTAGTCATAGGTTCTTAATGAATCTCTAGTCACAAATAAACCTTCAATTTTACTTGCTTCTGTGAGTTTTTGCCCTGTTTCCTTCTGGTCCATGTATTCATTTCAGACATTATCTTCTGGTCCCCTGCCCTGACATCTATTTTTCATCACCAGATTTGTTTTTCTCTGTTTTTTTATACCTTCTTCTCCACTCCCATTTTCTCCACATACCCTTAAGTCAGATCAGCACATACAGAAATTTAGAAGTGTCCACTGGAATAAAAAAGGAAAGAATAGCAGTGGATTAAGATAACACAAATATGTGCTAATAAGCATCTTCAGAGATTTCCCATAAGCACACATTTTAATCAAAACAGTGGAAAGGTAGTGGGAAATATTTGAGCTTATAAATACTAACAGACATTTATAAAACTACATTTTCTACGCTATACTTTTTTTATTAGGTGCTTTAAGACAGTCTGTATCAACAGTTTATACCATTTTTGCCTATCAAGTTAGAGGTATCAGTCCTTCGTAGATGTCTAGTGTCAATTGTCCAGAGCTGTGCTGTCCAATATGGCAGCCACTAGCCACATTTGACCATTTAATTAAAATTCATAAAATTTAATACTCGGTTCTTGAGTCATACCACATTTCAAGTGCTCAAAAGCCTTGTGTGGCTGATGGCCACTGTATTGGACAGCACAGATAGACATTTTCATCATCAGTGAAAGTTCTCTTGTCAGTGCTGCATCAATATGATGATGAAGGTACTGTGGAAGCACAGAGAACAGAGGGAGACAGATGAGAATTCATTGAGGAGGTGGTAATATAAGCCATGTCTTTTCAAATTTGAGTTCTGGCACATAGGTGCCTGAAAGTGCTTGGCATACCAATAGTTACATGTTGGGTGAGTTGAGAAAGTATATAGGGAAGTATTAAAGATCTGTGCCCAGAAAGGTAGACAGGGACTAGATCATGAAAGGGTCTGGATTTTATCTGAAGTTCGTAACGTGGAGGTGTTGAGAACACGATGAGATCTGATTTAAAAATATCATTCCAGAAGATAGATTGCAGGCTCACCAAGAGGAGAAAAAGATAGACCAATTTGGAGATTGTTAGAGTAGTCCAGAGCCTGAACTAATTCAGTGGTAAAGGAAAAAGGGGATAAATTTGAAAGACATCCAGGAGGGTAGGAACTTTAGGCTTGGGGAAGAAGAATGAGATAAAGAAGACCTCCAGCTTTCTGGCCTGGGAACCTAAGAGAGTTGTGAGTATTGGGGCTGTCACAAAGATAGGAGCTGGAAGAAGAAAGGCCTGGTTTTGGATAAATGTGCATCTTTCTAAATTTCCTTCCTGTTTTTGTGTGAGAGCTTATTACATTCATTTTTAAAACAGTAGATTATTACTTTTTCCTAACCATAAAAATAATACAGAGGGATACAGAAATGTAGAACAGGAGTTTTGTCTTTATGCAGGATGAATCAGCACATAAGGTGAAAATTGTGAGTAAAGTTACCCTCTATGTTTCTTCAAATCACTTATAAATTACAGTACAATATACATGATTTTGTGTCTGCTAACCTGTACAATATATGTGTGATGTGCACAGTATGTAATATACAGTACTTTGTAGGAAATGAGCACAGTTAAGGCAAAGTCAAAGTCTACAGCCCGTTTTAGGCACAAACATGCGACATCACTGGAACATAGGGGTCATGGCAGAGAGTGGCAGGAGATAAAGCAGAAAATTCAATTGAGACCAAATTCTGGATGGCATTGGTATTGAGTATCTTTTATGTTGTCTCATTTAACTTACTACGACCCCCTGAAGTACATATTCCTATTTTACAGTTGAGGAAGGCACTAAGAGGCAATATGTTCATTTAAGGAAGAAGTAGGTGGGATTGCCTATAGTCTATAATTTTCACTTTATTGCTCTCTTTTTTAGAACTAGTTGAATCTGCCTAAATTAAATGTGAAAATGATATAACTCTACTGTAAAGAAGATATAAATCACCCCTAATCTCAACCCTCAGAGATAGCCATTTATTAAATGCTTTTGTTAAATGAACTTTTTCCCCCCAAAAGACATAGGTGTTGATTTTGAGAATTTTATTTTGTGTATTCCCTTCCCTACACTGCATTCTAGTTATTTCTTTTACTTCTTCAAATTCTTTAATGGCTGTGGGAAATTCCTTCATCAGCATTTGCTTTGCATTGTGTTGCTTTTTCCTTGTGTCTCTGAAAGAAAACTATTTTATCTTGCAGGACCTTGTTTAATGAACTGAGGATTATTGTTGAACATATAATAATGAAACCTGCTTGCCCACTGTTTGTGAGAAGACTTTGTCTCCAGAGCATTGCCTTTATAAGTAGACTGGCACCGACAGTTGCATAGTTTAACATCCAGCTAAGTTATGTATAATATGAGCATTATTAGCAGCTGGTACTTCTGCTAGTGTTTGTTAATTCCAGGTGTAAAACTGACCTCAATCCAATTTACATAATCTACATAAATGCATCTCGGTGGAAAAATAGTCATCTTCCTGGCATGTTAAATCAAGCCTTTTAAAAAGTTTCTAAAAATTTTACTGTGCCGTGTTGTTAATGGTTAAGGAAGTTTGTATCTGGTGATAAATGTATCACATTTTTTTAAGATGCTACCGTGCCTTTATCATGAAGTACATTTATTTCTCTTGCAAAAATAATTCTAAAATTTGTTTCAGCCTGATTGGTAACCTGAATTTACATCTGGCATGAGTTCATTATGGTAATATTGACATATGTGAATCCAGTATATTTTGAGGCAGTATTCTTTTGCCATTCAGTAACTTTGGTTGATGATTTTAACAGAAGCACTTTCCACTGTATTTTATTGTTATTTGATCTTTTGTTGCTTTGTTAGGACAGATTTATTTTGGATGTACCATTATAAGAGGAATTCTGCATGTATCTTAGGCTATGACCTTCCCAATTATTATTTCCATAATTACTTCTGTGGCTTTGAATATTTTTTAAAAAGGCTCAACTTTAAGCTTGTTAGCCAGTTGGGTGAATGTTTGGGGTCACCTAACTGTTTTATATCAGAAAGCAGTAGTCATACAGCTTTCCTTCCAGAGAGCCAGTGAGTAACATTTCTCAAATAGGAAATCCTTCTTTTACAAATGTGGACACATGGGTTTTATTAGTAGTAGTATAGTTTATAAAACTACCTAGACCAGATTCTTGACTGCCAGTTTTCTCAGGCTTGAATTTTTATAGACAATTGCAGCAGTTCAGATGCCTTTTGAAAGGAATGTAACTGAAGATTGAGCATATGACTATACTTGGTGTCTGTTCTGAAATAATAATGAAGATTGTCCTGTAGATTACATACTTACCCATTAAATCTGATTTAAAAGTTAAATGGAAAGGTTTTTAGGTAAGGTAGTTGGGAATAGGGCTGGAGGAGGAGTTGTGGGGGAATAGTAGTGTACATTTCAATTTCGTAAATAAATTTGGGAGAATTGGATGTATTATGCAACTGTGATTTGAGTTGTATAATATGTTAAATCCTGTCCATTGAGCTTCCATCAACTCCTTTATAAAATTCATTCTGATCTTTATTACTGTTGCATGATTGGAAATGTTTAAGACATTGCAAAAATTTTAGTTCAGAATAATGTAATAATGGTTTTTGTAACCAGTTTTCTTCTGTCTGCATGTAATTTGGATTTTCTGAAATACATTCATTAGTAACTTATCAGTAACGTCAGTTTTCTTTCTCTTCAACTTTCCGATCTATAGAAATGTGATATTTACTTGATAGTTCAACTGTAATCTGCTATTTTTGTATTTTTGTAATATTTATCTCATAAGTTAGAGAAGCAGCCTCATAATATGCAGTTGATTTTGTGTGTATGTGTATGTGTCTAGCCTCATTATCACTATATATGTAATCGGATGGTTTTAACATAAATTTTCTAGAGCAATAAAGTCACTGTAATGTTAATATAAACAGTATATTATTGATTTCTAATGTTGTTAAGAATTGTCTTGAATTATGTCAAGAAATTTTGGCAGCTGAAGGCATTTATTTTTGAGTTACTAGTTTCTTCTGTTTTATACAATTTTTTTTTAATCTTGAGATAATTTTAAATTTATAGAAGAATTGCAAAAATAGTACAGAAGTTCCTGTATACCCTTTACTAAGCTTCCTCTTATGTTAACATCCTTCATAACTATACAACATTCATCAAAACTAAGAAATTAACCCTGAAACAATACTATTAACTAAAGTACAGAACTTGTTCAGATTTCACCAGTTTTCCCATTTATTAATTTTCTTTTTTGTATGTTCTGTTTTTACCATGATGGTCTTTTACTTTTAATGACCTATAAGTATGCCTGTTTTGTTTTGTTTTTTAATGAGGAAGATTAGCCCTGAGCTAACATCTGTTGTCAATCCTTCTCTTTTCGCTGAGGAAGATTGGCCCCGGGCTAGCATACGTGCCCATCTTCCTCTACTTTATGTGGGACGCTGCCACAGCGTTGCTTGACAAGCCGTGCGTTGGTCCATGCCTGGGATCCAAACCTGCGAACCCTGGGCTTCCAGAAGTAGAGCGTGCAAACTTAACTGCTACACCACCAGGCTGGCCTCCTAGTATGCCTCTGTTTTGACTTTTTCCTCTTTATTTTGAAAATTTCTGTTGTTCAAGATTTTCCTGAAGAAAATAATTTGGTTTTAACAAAAAGAATTTTAACATTAAAACTATTATAATTTAGAACACTCTGTTTTAGAAGTCAAGGCTTTTTATCACATAACAGGATTGTATTTCTGATTTGCTCACATTTGACTGTTCTTTAAAGGAAGGATTGATTTATAAATAAAATACTCCTAAACTCATGAAAAAGTAAGTTTTACAATTTGAGCATTACTATATGTTTTGTTTGCATGAACTTATAGTTAGAAATTCCACGATATGAGTTTGTACAACCAGCTGATTTGGCATCTGAAGTTATATTGTAACATGTATATCTATCAAATTACAATTAAGGAAATAAAATAGCTATATATGGAATGAATGCAATAGAAGAAATTATGGCTGCAGAGCTGAACTTACTTTTTACTTACAGGTTTAAAAAAGTTGATTTAACATCCAGAATGTCTAATTCTTTAGGAAGTGGTATAGTGCTGTTCTTCCAGGACTCTAGCACTTTTAGATAGTAAACCTTCTTGGGGGGCTGGCCCACTGGTGTCATGGTTAAGTTCCTGCGTTATGCTTCGGTGGCCCAGGGTTTGCTGGTTTGGATCCCGGGTGTGGACCTACTCACCACTCATCAAACCATGCTGAGGTGGCATCCCATATAGAAGAGCTACAACTGTACAACTATGATACAAAACTAGGTCCTGGGAAGAAAAAAGAAGAAAATTGGCAACAGATATTAGTGCAGGGCCAGTCTTCCTCAAAAAAAAAACTTCTTGGACAAGTGGAAGCGTCATACAAAACCTACTTAAGTCTAACAAGGATTCTATATTCCTTTTATATACCTTTTATTTCATGAATTTAAACTCCATTTTTCAGTTCAAAGAGAAATTTCTTAAATAACAGTTCATATTTAAATTTTCTTGGAATAAAATTCACCAAGGTAGATGTTCCTGGACGTAAGCAAGAAAGCTAACTTTTTTAAAATTTAAATTTAGATATTTAGGAACCTCCCATAAGAGGAAAATCAAAGCATGCTAATATTAAACCGGAAGTTATGAAAAATTTATGAGATCTGTTGTATAACTAAGAATTGTAAAGCTATCGGAAAACTTCCTTTCTTCCTAAAAATTAGAATCAAAAAATCAGGTTTGGTTTGTAAGTTTAGGGCATGAATATTATTCATCCTAGAAAAGAAAATGAGTGTATATGTAATAAGACAAGTGGAACCAAGACTTAGGTTTGTTGAAAGTTTGATATCAGAATGAATGAAAAATTAATTTTGAAGGATTTCTTATCTAATGCTAAGGAATTTCTTTTGATCAATATAGTTACTTTGGAGCTTCTCTCCCTCCACTGCACACCCCCCATCCCCTTAGGATGTGCTAGCCTCAGAGCTATCACCCAAATTTAGACTACTTTTTTTTTTTTTGGTGAGAAAGATTTGCTCTGAACTAACATCTGTTGCCAATCCTCTTTTTTTTGCTTGAGGAAGATTAGCCCTGAGCTAACATCTGTGCCAGTCCTCTATTTTATATGTGGGTCGCCGCCGAGCGTGACTTGCTGAGCAGTGTAGGTCCGAGCCTAAGATCTGAAGCCACAAACCCTGGGCTGCCGAAGCAGAGCATGCCAGACTTAACCACTATGCCACTGGGCTGGCCCCTAGACTACCTTTGATACTTATTCTGTAAAATGAAAACCTCAAGAAAGTAACCACAGACAGTTAGGTTTATGATCAGTAGATGGCGCTCTTTCCTCAAGTAGCCCCCTAGTTGTTTCACATACCATGTTGGAAGGTTAAATGCCACTACAAGTGCTGAGTCAACTGTAAAACTAAGGATCTGAATTCCATAACCCTTTTTAGTATGTAATTATTTAATATTCAACAGATATTTAGTAAACATTTCCTATGAGTAGATTTTTTAAATATTGAAATGTTCAAGAGCTGGAAGAAGTACCCTGTTAATTAATACCTGCTTTCTAGGTAAACCATAAAATAGGCCACAATTGGGAATAGCATTATTCGGATTATGGTCTGTTTTTTTTTTTTCTTTTCATTATAAGTGCCTAAATCACCTAAATACTCAATTATCAACTTGTTCTTTCTCCTTCCTTTTCAGGTGGGTAGAAAAATGGTACTTAAAATTTTTTCATGGTCATTTTGTAGGTTCACAAGGTATAGCCAGTTCAACCTCTTAAAATTTAGGCTTTTCACAGTAGAATAAAAGCATATTGAAATCTTGGGGTATTATATCAGGAATGGTACCTAGATTTGTAAATCCAATTCGAGTTGCAGAGACAACTAGTTTCTCATAACATCTCATTGGAATTTCTCCAGGATTAGGACAATTTTACAGAGCTTTATGAGGGTATAGCTCAACAGATGGTTTACCAAAGGCACCCATTTATAAATCCAGTCTTTTCTGGAGTTTGTGTTAATGAGTAGTCCTCTTAAGATATTCTGGGTGGAAAGTTGTTATTGGATCTGGCATTAAGGATAGGAAAGGAACTGCTAAAAGTTTGGGAGGTTTCCTGGTAGTGATTATTCTAGGACATATGTATCTTCTAAGATGGTGTTCAGATGGGTTCTTAGAAGGAACACGTTCCTGTGTGAGGGATTAACCCTAGAGTAGTCCTTCTCTTGTGCAGTGCAAATAGGAAAACTGACCTGCATTGAGTTTGAGTTGATTTGATAAGAGAGAAAGTACAGTATTTTTTTAATCTAAATTTAGCAGATTCTTTTTCCTAGAAAATGATAGGAAAAATTATTGATGGATGTCTTTGCTGGAATATAAAAATTAGCTCATATTTCAGGAGAAAGGCAGGCCGAAGAATCATTTCACTTTTTCCTTCATAGCCCTCTAAAGCTACTTTTTTGATAGGCTCAGTACTTTTTTTATTTTAAATATATATTTTTTTAAATTTTGGTGAGGAAGACCAGTCCTGAGCCAACATCTATCACCAATCCTCCTCCCCTTGCTGAGGAAAATTGGCCCTGAGCCAACATCCGTGCCCATCTTCCTCCACTTTACATGTGGGACACTTGCCACAGCATGGCTTGATAAGCAGTGCGTAGGTCCGCACCTGGGATCCGAACCCATGAACCCCAGGATGTTGAAGCAGAGCGTGTGAACCCAACCACCATGCCACTGGGCTGTCCCCATTGGTATGCTCAGTACTTTTAAACTAACATTTTTTTCTTGGTTCATGACAGTTTAATTCCAAACTTTGACTATTTTCTTTTGTAACTTGAGAGACATGAATTTTTGCTTACATATATATTTGTAAGTTAAGACCAAATGGGCAAAGTCTTGGACAGGTAACATTTGTGAAATGTATATATTGGGACAAATGTAAAAGGGTCACAAAGATTAGAGAGAGTCATAAAAAACTGCTTGATTTATAAATGCATTTCCTCTGGTGCTCCATATAATGACATATTGAACCAAAAAATTTGTATATACAGTATGTCAGCATTTCTTAGTAATTTCTCTTGAATCCATTTTTAATATCCAATATTGTACAAGTTGGGGAGTTACACTCTTCAGCCAATACTATCCAGACTGTATAAATTTATAAAATAAGTTGATAAATTTATCATTCCCCTGTTTTCAAGACCAAAGTACATAAATGCTAATGTAGGGCTCAGAGGGGAAATATATTTCTCCTGAATATTTGAGAAAGTGTGAAGTCCTTTCAAGAAAATCTAATAAACATAATAATCATAGCCTGCTGACACTAAGGCAAGAGAACCTCATTCGCTCTTTCTTTTATGCAACGATTTACTGGTCCCTACTGATTTCCAAATTGGATCACTGTGGTAAATTATCTATGCTGGTACCTGTGAAAGTAAGCCCTGGGATCCATATTTGTTTTGTGTTTTCTGCTTAAATCAGCAAGAATGATAAATTTGATAGTGTGAAATTGGAAGTGTCAAGGGCTTTCTTTGGTGATTGAGCAAAATAATGTCTCCACTTGTAATTTATTGTGACCTCTTTTCACTGTATGTGCTTTGTATATCTAATATTTATTTCAATACAAATTAAATTGTTCTTTCATCTGTATTGTTGTATCTAAGATTTTATTGATGTAAAAATCAAATTATGTAATAAAAATCAAATTGTGTAATAAAAATCTCTGGATTTAAGCAGATTTGAAAATGTTATGTTGCAAAAAGAAATTTACAGTTAGAATTCAGCTTTCCACTGTGCTTCATTGCCTTATTGTTAGATGAATTTGAATACTTTGTTGACCTCAGCTCTTCACAAATAATAGAAATGGTGTAATTTTGTGGTCTAATATGAAACTAGGGGGAAAAATGTGCCCTAAGGTGAAACAGGAAGAAAAAAAAGAAAAATTATAGTGGATCTCTCAGCTGTTGGCTTACTTGCTTCTGTACTTCTTTGTTTAGTGAAATTTACAGCCTAGTGGTTGAGTTATTTATAACCCTAAAATGATTTATAATATATCCAAAGTCATAAATCAACACAGGATAACAGAGGAATATATTTCCCTTCTAGGTGTTGAGAGTTAACTGGCAGACATTTTCTGTGGTAATTTTAACAACTTGTATTAAGCAAAACACTGTACAAGCAAGTTAAATCCTTGTTCATTGAGAGATTATAATCAAAGGGGCATAATGGAAATCAGTTGTATAAAAGCAATTCTGATAGGTGAATAAATATTGAATTAGTAAATGAGTTGTGCACATAAGAGGAAAAGTGGTAGCCCAATAAATAAAAAGAGGATTAGAAAAATTGATTTCCTAAAGATTTAATGATGTAGGGTCTTAGAAACATACACACTGTTGATTCATAATGCTCTTTCCTTTAGCATATGGGAATATATGGAGCTATTTATAAAATAGTTCTGTGCTTTGGGAAGGGAAAGGTCATCTCATTCCTCAAGGCTGGTTGAATGGAGACACTCCTCAAAGAAATGGTCAACCGAGATCCTTGAGAGTTATCAGTCTAAACAGGTGATTTTATTTTAATAAACAAAATTTATTTTATTATGGTGAGTTTTGAACATACATGAAAATAGAATAGTGTAATGAATCTCCATATTATCACCACCCAGGCCTCACAGTTCTCCATCATGGCCAACCCTGCCTTATCCTCACCTCTGTTCTTTCCCTTCTGGTTTAAATTATTTTATTTTATTTTATATCACTTAGTAAAATTTTCATTATGTATCTCTAAAAGATAAAGATCCTTTTTAAGATCAATATAAAAAAAATTAACAATAAATGACATAGGTCTTTTAGACCGGATGACTAGTAGTGGTTAAGAATAACGCCCTGATGGGGCCGCCCGGTGGCGCAGCGGTTGAGTCCGCGCTTGGCAGCCCAGGGTTCGCGAGTTTGGATCCCAGGCACCCGCCAACGCACTGCCTGTCAGCCATGCTGTGGCGGCGTCCCATATAAAGTGGAGGAAGATGGGCATGGATGTTAGCCCAGGGCCAGTCTTCCTCAGCAAAAAGGGGAGGATTGGCAACAGATGTTAGCTCAGGGCTGGTCTTCCCCACAAAAAAAAAAAATAAATAAAAAATAACGCCCTGAAAAGGGCATTAAAAGGCTTATGTGATTTTATAACAATAAGCATATATGAAGGGAGGGAGAAATTCTAGTATTTTTCAGGAAAAGGAAGATTTCTCTCCCTAAACTGCTGCCCTCAGAGAAAGACACAGAGACCACCACCCTCTTGGCAAAGTGATAGGAAAGGAGATTTTGCCTTCCCATTCTGCTCTCTTCCTCCTAAAGGAGATAGTGTATCCAATGATTTTTCCCTGAAAACATGGGAGTGTGGACTTTGATTGTCAGTCTTACCAGAAACGGTGGAGGGGGGTCAGTTCTTCAAAGGAAGGGAGTACTATTAACCAAAGAATAGGTAGGGGCTGTGACACTAAATTAAGAGGGATTTAATACTAGAATCATTGTTCTCATTAAATTGCCTTTAAAAGTGTAAATATTTCCAAATGAATTGTGAGATTTAGGGCACTTTATTCCCGATTTCATTTTTAAATTTATATCCTTGAAAAAAATACTTTGTAGTATTTTTTCATTAAATTCTTTAAATTTGGAGCTCTACAACCATTATTACCTAGGGTTCCCAGAGTAATAGGCCATTTCTCATTGAAGTAACAAATCAAAAACCCTCAAGACAAAGAAATGAAACTTGCAGTGATCCAGAATGAAATGGATATGTCTTTTTTCAACTCACAAAAATACAGTTGTATGCGCAGGTTACTCTTATCTGAAATAATGGTCCCTGATACTATGAATTATCAGGTTCATGTAATATCCAAAGCATATAGTTCATCTTTTGAAGTGTTTAGAAATTACCCTTTTACCCCTCTATCTAAAAGGCTAAACTTCCTTTTTGGGCTTATTGTACTATTGGGCTTATTTTGAAGTTGTTTTTTTTTTTAATATGAACTTTATATTCCCCTTTCCTGAGGACAATTCTGTTTCAAAATAAAAGCAGAAGAACATTTCTTACAAAAATATTGGAACAGTTTTTAGAAAAATATTCTAATTTGAGCTCTTCTATATTTTTAGTTACATGGACATATTGCTGGAAATAAAGTGATTTTTCAAAGTGAGTAATTAAACATTTACCCTAATAATTAGAACCTACCAGAGATTTTTTTCCCTTTGACTTTTAATATTGTGGTAAAGTCAAAAGACCTGTAAGGCTTATTACAACTCTATTTGAGTTTATGTGTTCATTATACTTGCTCTAAAATGGTTTGGTGGCAGCTGTAATTAACTATACAAAATTATATAGTACTAATATGCTCAATAACAATATCTTTTAACACTGACATTAAAATACAAATAACCTTGAAACAGGTTTATAAACTCTTAAGTTTGTTTTCTATATAGTGGTAGTAATCAGATTCTCAAATTTTAAAACATTAGAATCTTATTTTAATTACAAGCAAACTGCCCCCTGGTGGCAAGTTTCTGAAAAATAATTCTAGTGGCTCTCATTTTGCATGTAGTAAAAAACCATGGGGGGAGGGAGGCTGTGGAGAGAAACATAGCTTGACTCTTGATTTTATTTCCAGTTGATGTTTACATTACACACCTAACCAAGGTTATAAAGGGCTTCTTACTCATGATTTGAACCTTTTAATGTTATAAAGAGTTTTTAGACCATTATCATTGGTTAATAATTAGTTTTCAAGATGCCTAGGTGAGCTAACGAATTTTTTCATTATATTTATGAGATGAGTAGAGAGATTTTTTTTTTGGTCTCTGTTTTAAGACTGAGAAACCAAAATTCCACAGACAAGTCAGGAATTCCTGACTGATCATTTGTGAAGGAAATCCTTAGAATGCAACCCTCACGCAGACCACGTTCACTGAATGTGCATTTTTTATAATCTAAGTGACAGAGGAAATAGCCCATGGATGTTCTTTGAGATACCATCATAATTTGAGTGTTCATATGATTAGTCCTTTCTTTTTAAAAATTTGTAAAATAAATGATTCACTGCTTAGGAGATGCCTCCATACATTTGCTGTTTGCCCAGCCTCAGAAGGTTGTCTTAGACACTCAAGTCTTCAAAGTTTTGAGCCAGGAAAAAAGGAGATACTCTTCCCCTGTAAATGAACATTTTTTGGTTATCAGTAATGGTTCTCTTGTAAATGGATCTGCTAATTACCATGCCAAAAAAATATTGCATAACCATGTATACCAAATATTCAAATTTTTTCCTTGAAATTATACATTATCACTCACAGACATCAGTAGAACTTAACACTGATTAATTATTTCAGTGTCATTTCTGTATAATCTTTTTTTATAGACTGTTTAGCCCATCCCCTATATTTTCACATTTTATTCTCACTATTAAATGGAATATATGAAAAGCCCTTTGAAAAATACGAAACAAGTCTGGGTTGTAATTAACCACTTAGTAAATCTGGATATAAATCACAGTGCAAAGTCATGGAATCTTTTGAGGATTTTTGTTTTTTTCATTGTTGCTACTGAATGTTGATCAAGGCTCTTAAACAGATGGCCAGGACCCCAAGTTTTCAACTAGATTTTTGCTATTACCCAAAGAAAAGAAAATGAAAGGATAATGCCACACCCACTGAAGTATTTAGGGGCCCCAACAAGAACAGATGAATTGGCTAGTGACAGGACTGTCGGGAGCAATGGGAAGACCGAACTGAGCAGGAAACTACATGGGTCCCCTAAAGGCATTCAAATTCAAATTTAAAAAATGTTAAACACTGCCAGTCTCACACTGTGGACCCAGTTTAGCTATGAGCCACCAGCTTGTGGTCTTGTCCCGGGCTAGTGCACACTGTTTAATAGTGAAGGGCTCTGTCCCAGACCCTTTTTGACTTCCCATCCTGGTAAATTGGGCTGGATTACATTAACCCCAAGAACTCATTCCTTTGCTGTCTAAAACAGGCTTAAAGATTCTTCCCCATCTCTTTCCCCTGTGCTCCATCCTTGTCACAGACCTTGTCCCTGACCCAGATGCCTTTTGGGAGAGAAAATACCTAAGTTTGAGCCCTGCAATGCTTCAATCTTATTCATCCACTCTTGCCAACAATTCTCAATTTTGCCCAGAGAGAGGAGGGAAGGGAAAGGAGAATGGGCTCCTGTCAATTCTCAGGGGGATCCTCAGGCCCCTGTGGCCTAAGGTAGTTGAATGGCTCCGAGGCACCATTCCCCTCTTCTCTGAGGTACAGAAAGACAAATCCAGGAGAAAGAACTTCTCCCTAAGGCCTAGAGCTTGACTTAGGTGCTTTTCACCTAAGCATCCTTGGAAGGCCTGTAGGGGAACCATCGTTCCACAGACACTCCTACTTTTTCCCCTCTTCCTCACCTTTGTCCTGTCTTTATTTCCCTTTTTTATGTAAGTACCTCGGGACATCTCTTGAACCTTTCTTTTGGCAGTATCCTCAACACTTGCCCCATTGTCCTGCTGCATTTACCTGGTAAAACCTCAACCTTCAATCTAAAGTATACTTCCCCTGCTTTCTCTCTCACAGCACTATTTTTCCTTTACACTTGTTATTAGTGTTGTTCAAATCTTGTATATTCTTTCTTATTTCTCATCTGCTTTTACTACTAAATCTCAGAAAAGTGTGTCAAAGTCTCTCACTATAATAATAGATTTGTCAATTTTCCTCACAATCCTCTCAATTTTTGCCTTATGTATTTTAAGGCTATATTAGTAGGTGTATGCAACTTTAGAATTTTATCTTCCAGTTGAACACTTTATAATTATATAATGACCCTCTAACTCTAGAAAATAATTTTTGCATTAGAGTCTATTTTGTTTGATTTTAGTATAGGTGTGCCTATAGTTAATATATGTTTTAGATGTGTCTCCTATAAACAGCTGTTCTGGTTTGTTATATTGCCAGCTTGGTCAAGCTGGGAACTACATTTTCCCAGAATTCCGTTTTTTGGGTTAGAGTTGGCCCAAAGATGAATTTGTGTGAGAACTGACAGGCAGAAATGAAGGAGTGGCCTTTACTTTGAAGGTTTGAAGACCTGGTGATGAATAACTGCAAGAGGTGCCCAGCAGGGTCCAGCATGTTCTTGCTCTTTGTGCTTCATCCAGCTCTTCCTCCTGATGCTGCCCAGCCAGCCCCCCAGATGCCTGGCTGTGGACCCACAGAGGTGGTATCCGCACAGCGGCAATAGCTTCCCATAGAACTCTCCACAAATTCCTGTTGTGTTCCCACTTCGCAACTGGTGTTGTGTTTGGTTTCTCACTTTTTCCCCTACAATCTTCAACACTCACAGCAGTGCTTAAGAGCACTAGTTGGTGTCTTTGTCTGATTTTCCATCTCCCCATTCCAGATGTTCATCTCCTCCCACAATTGTATAAAGTCTACTTTCAATATAAATCCCTTATCCCATAACACAGTGACTCTGCTTCCCCAACTGAACCCTGACTGACAATAACGTATAGCTAAATTTTCTTTAATAGTTTGATAACTTCATTTTTTAACTGGATAGTTTCATCCACTTATACCTACTGTTATTACTGATATATTCGGGTTTATTTCTAGCATCTTATTTTGTGCTATTTGTCCTGCCTCTTCTGTTCCTTTTCACCTCATTTCTTTCTTGGTGTGTTTTTTTTGGTGGTTTATTTTTCAGATTTTTTTCCCTCCCATTTTTCCCCCTCCACCATTTTGGAATTTATACACACTTGCCACTTTGTTTTTCCATTAAACTTTAGAAATTTAAACTGCTTACTTAACAAAGTTTTGGATTAAAAGAATTTAAATTTGCTTCTACCAGGTGCCTTGGGGCACTACCAAACTGTGACCACTTTAAGTTCTTGGCTCTAGATTTTTTTTTTTCTACATAGGAAGTGTAAATTTGGGGCACAAATGTTATGAATACTGGCTTGTGGTTATGAATTCTTGGGGGAGATTCTTCTTCCCTTCATCTGGAACCAAGGTAGAAAAAGGCAACTTTCCTAGCTGTCTCTTTAGACTTTAAATGCAGTGGTTTGTTATGCAGACATCTATGAGATTCCCCACATTGGGTGGCCCTCTTTATCTCCTGCCTTCTGTGTCCAGTACTGCCTCCCACCTCTTACCCTCAGTTTATGAGGAGCTAGAATAGATTACCTGTGTGTATTCACTTATTCTGAAAGTTCTTTACATTTTGCCATCTTGGGGTTGCTTTTAAGGTGTGTGTGGGGAGGGTGTATTTTTTTTTCCTATTTAACATGATTTTTTTAGGTTGATTTTAGCCAAAAGATTATTTGGGATGTGTAGTCAGCCATATTACTAGAAACAAATCAGTCCAAAGTTAGGTATGAGATTTGAGAACTGGTCAGCATGAACACGAGAAAGGTTTGTTTGGTAGGTTTTCATTCCGAAGAATCTGAAGGACCCAAAGCTTCCTCCCAAGATAGATGGAACCTGAATGATCCTTTACTGCCAGTCCAAGGTAGAGTTGGGAACCTAATGGGAGGCAGGGGGCAGGAAAAGATTTCGGAGAAGGGATGGATAGAGGGAAGGACACAGTGGAGAGGTAAGGAGCCAGGAAAGATGTAGGACTACTGTCTTTCCAAGGTGGACTCTGTGATATGATCTGATAAAACACTCCATGGGAAAAGTAAATAAATGTTTTGCCATATTCTCCAGGCTCCCTTTTTATTCAAGATGTCTCCTGTTTTCTTTCTGGTGATGGGTTCAACTGACATACCAGGTCATATGTTAAAACATGAGGGGCTAGCCCCATGGTGTCGTGGTTAAGTTCCATGTGCTCTGCTTTGGTGGCCCAGGTTCACAGGTTCAGATCCCAGACACAGACCTACACCACTTGTCAGCCATGCTGTGGCAGCAACCCACATACAAAATAATGGAAGATTGGCACAGATGTTAGCTCAGGGAGCATCTTTCTCAGGAAAACAAACACAATCGTGGAATTACAAATACATATTATATCAGGAATAATGTCAGAAAGTCCATAAATGGTGGTTACAACCTTTAGATATTCTCTTAGTTTCCCTGGGCCTCAATTTCCTCACCTGTAGAATGTGACCAGTGGAGAATTATTTTGAGGATTGTTTGAGGTGAACATATTTCCATACTATAAAGGTTTGTATAAATATAGCTACATTTTATATAAAATTATACTTCTCGTTTTACCTTCAGAGATTCTGGGAATTTAAAGAACTTCCCTCAAAATCCTACTTGATGAGTCAGTCTTGGTTAGAACTTAAGTTACCATGTTTTCAGTGAAGACCTTTCTGGGCAAAAAAGAAATTTTGGACCTGTTAAGAGAATTTTTCTTTTTCCCTCATTAAAATACAAAGCCTCGTGTTGACAGTTAAAATTTTTTTTTACTCTCACAATTCCAAGGACATAAGGGTTTATGCAAGGGACAGAAAGCAAAAGTGCTATTGCTTGGCAAAATCAGATCAACCTCTGTAACTGTATGAGCTCTCTCCAGAAGTACATCTTCAAAATCAGTAAATGATTAAAAGTCCTCTCCAAAGCATGCTCTTTTTAAACTATCCCAAATGAAAGCATAAGAAGGATGCAAAAAATAGTCTAAGAAATGCTCAAAACTAAATTTATCTTAATGTGCAGAAAATGAGGCCCAGAATTACACTTTTGTCTTCTTTAAGGAATCTGCCAGAAATTGGGAGTGATTTGATTCTTATCCTAAGTGAGACACCTAGAAAGTTGTGGAGATGAGACCACTGTCGTTGGAAAGCAGTAGAGCTCGGCTAAGAACTAGGGCTCTGAAGTCTGACAGACCCGGTTTCAGTCACTTCTTAGCTGTGTGATCTGTTTCTCCCGTAAAATGGGGATAATAATACCCCACATTGTGAGATGATAAAATGAGCTCAAGCACATAGAGTGTTTAGCATAGTGCTGCACATATAAGGGCTCAAAACATTTTGGCTGTCATCATCTGTAATTTAGAACAATTCTATGGAGAGCTTTATTGAATAAATTGAGTAGTTGTTAACATAATTTGCCACTTATCTATATCCCAGTCAGAAAATAACTATAATTATTTTCCAGGTATGTTTAGTAATAATTGATGTTTGTAACCATGACCACCTCCCATTTTCTCCCCTACCCAGGTGCTGTAAAATTTTGAATTGTCAAAGAAAGTTTAAATTTCGAGATTACATGATACTGTGATATAATGGTAAGAGCATAGAATAAGGGTCAGAACCCAGGTTTCAGTAGTAGCTACTTCATACAGATCTGTGACCTTGGGTAATGCATTTAATCACTCTTCATATGTTTCTTCTTTTGAAAAATAGAGAGAATGATATAGAATCAAAATGATTAATGAATGTGCTGTGGGATGAGATTTTCTTCCCTGCTACTCCCTTCTATTTTCTAGAATGTTAAATTCTAAAGGCTACATTAATAGAAGGGTGTTTTTTAAATAATGTTACCTAAAGTAGTGAAGGAGAAAAAAATATCAGTGCAACGAGGAAAGATCTCATTGCAATAGATATTTTATCCGGGAGTCAGACCCCCCCCCATGAGGACCTCTCCCCACTGCCTCATGCATACTCAAGTTCTGAAACCTGCCCATTATCAATAGCAGAACCAGTTGGAGCAGAGAAAGATTGACAACATCCTTTGGAGGCAAGACCCAAGAAAAGCTGGAGCTGGGACTTTAAGGAAAGAGTGAGTATATCAGAAGGACTAAGAAACTGTGTGTGTGTAGAGCAGTGCTGTGCAACAGAAATACAATGCAACGCACAAATGTGAGCCACATATATCATTTTAAATTTTCTAGTAGCACATTAAAAACAGTAAAAAGAGACAGGTGACATTAATTTTTGTAATATATTTTATTTAACCCACTATATCAAAAATATCATTAACAGTTATTAATTATTAATATATTTTACATTTTTTCCTATTGTCTTTGAAATCCAGTATGTATTTTGTTCTTATAGCACATCTCAATTCAGACTAGCCATATATCAAATGCTCACTCTCCACACATGACTAGTGGCTAATGTATTGGACAATGGAGATATTGATGGTATTAAGGAGATGGTTGGAGATTCTCTGGTGACCTTGGTGTTACCACATGTTGCTCCCCCAGAGTCTAGGACTAAGACTCCAAGGCTGTGAATGGAGCTTAGGAGCAAGTTGAACAGATTAAAACAGTGACTGTAGTCTCTGCTGGCTTGTGGACTTGTAGACTTTGTGTGTTTGGATTACATCGTCTGAAAATGAAGTCATGATTGAACATTCTTGGGGATTTTGTGTGTATATTAAATTGGCCAATATTAAGACTTTCGTTATAGATTAAATCACCTTTCTCTTCCATAATATGGCGTATTAGTCTGCTCGGGCTGCCATAAAATACCATAGGCTGAGTGACTTAAACAACAGAAATTAACTTTCTCACAGTTCTGGAGCCTGGGAAGTCCAAGGTCAAGGTGCCAGCAGGGCAGATTTCATTCTGAGGACTCTTCTCTTGGCTTGTAGGTAGCTACCATCTCACTCTATGTTCAGGTGGCCTTTCCTTAGTGTGTGTACATGGGGGGAGAGAGAGAGAGAGAGAAATCTCTCTCTCTTCCTCCTCTTATAAGGCTACCAGTCCTATTGGCTTAGGGCCCCACCCTAATGACTCATTTAACCTAAATTACCTCCTAAAGGCCCTATCTCCAAATACAGTCACACTCAGGGTTAGGACTTCAACATAAGAATTTGGCGGCAGGGGCACAATTCTGTCCATAGCGTATGGGCTTTGTGTTCAAGATACATATGTACAAAGTATTTTATAACTAAGAAAGAAAAGTGAAACTTAGGAGATGGTGGAATGCTACTTCAGAGCATAGCACTCTCATCTGTCATCTGTGAGTTAAAGGATCTGGCCATGTTCAAGGCTGGCTCTGCCACTTACTAGTAGGTGACCTGAGGCCAGTCACTTATGACTCTAGGTCTCAGTTTCCTTATCTTTAATATAGATAAGAGCCAGCCCTGATGGCGTAGTGGTTAAAGTTCGGCAGGCTCCACTTCAGCAGCCTGGGTTCATTTCCTGGTTGTAAAACCACACCACTGTCAGTAGCCATGCTGTGGCAGTGGCTCACATAGAAGAACTAGAAGGACCTACAACTAGAGTATACAACTATGTACTAGGGCTTTGGGGAGGAAAAAAAACAAGAGAGAGAGGAAGATTGGCAACAGATGTTAGCTCGGGGTGAATCTTTCCCTGCAAAAAATAAAAAATAATAGATAATACTTATCTCTTAAGGTGGTTGTAGGTTTAATAATGGATGTTAAAGTGCTTTGTAAACTCTAGTGCTATTTAAATTTTTGGTGATATTATCAAATTACCATGTCTTGCACATTGTAAGCACTGAAAATAAATATTTTTTAAATGACAGCATAGTAATGATAATATACATCATTATACATATCAGTGTTAATGCTAAAGCTCTACATCAATGTAAGAGGGTTTATATTATTACTCATAATGTTGAGAATGCATATATTTCTACCTTTTGATTCTTAGAAAGCACATTAAATAATATATGGTAATCCTTGTTGTCAGAAGTGTTAAGGCATCAGAATGTCCCCAAACCAATCTGTCAATAAATCATATCAGTTATACCTTCAAAATATATCCAGAATGGGACTATTTCTCTTCACCAGCCTCAACTACCACCATGGACCAAACCACCTTCATCTCTTACCTACACTGTTACAATGGTTTCCTCACTTTTCCCTTTCTTCTGTTTTTGCCAGCCGGCTTCCTGTTTCTGTTTTCAATGCAGCAATCACGAGGACCCTGTTAAATTATACATCCAAACACATCTCCTCTGTGCAAAACCCTTCAGTGGCTTCCACTCTTGAAGCCCCTGCAGTGACCCACCAGCACCTACTTCATTACTCTCCTCTTAGTCCTCATCTGCTGCTCCTTTTCTCCTTGTTCACTGTGTTCCAGCCACACTGGCTTCCCTGCTCTTCCTTGAATGTGCCAAACACACACCTGCTCCAAGCACACAAGTACTCCTTGAGTCCCTTCTGCCTAGAATGTTGTTTTGGATATCCATTTGACTCATTCCTTTACCCCCTTTAGATCTTTACTCAAATGTCACCTTGGTGGGACCTTTCCTGACCACCCTATTTAAATACACTACACCCCACCTCTACACTGGCCTTTCTTCTTCTCCTTTCCTCCTTTATTTTTCTCTACAGTACCTATCATTGTCTTATAATGCTTATCATATAGCACATGACATTATCATATATTTATTTATCATCTGTCTCCCCCACCATAGTGTGTAAGCTTCATTAGGACAAGAATCTGTTTCTGTTTTTTCATTGCTAAAAGCCAGTTCCTAGAACATAGTAGGCACTCAATAAATCCACCCTAGTTAGGTAAACAGAAAAGGATCCTTTTTTCCAAAGAATATTGTGTAGCTAACAAAATCTGGAAGGAGTGGAGAATCAGGCTTGGAAGCTATACAACCAGGAACAAGGCAGCTTCTTATTGCAGTTCCATTGGAGACAGTCACCACTATTGCTGGGACACTATCCAGCACTTCTGTCACTACTACCTCTGAAAACTGGACGTATCTTTGCTTTGCACCTCTCCCCTCACCAAAATACATTTCATGAGATGCTCTGTTTTTCCTGTTACTTTCTTTCAAGTTGAAGTCTCTCATAGATTTCTGAGGGTTGGTTGGAGCCTCTGTCACATCTTTGGGCCCTAGCTGCAAAGGAGCCTGGGAAAGCAAGTTCCAGCCTTGTACCTTGGGGAGGTGGACCCACAAAGTGGAAAATTCAAAATATGCTGGGCTGACAGAAAATATGATAAATGTCCTTCACTGGCACTGAATTCTATCATTTTTTTAAAAAAAATTCCAGGTCAGGAGACCTGAATTTAGTTAAAAACTTTATGTTTAATCTAGAATTTGTTTCCAAGAGCAACTGTTAAACAATCTATCTGCTTTCAAATTTATTTTTCTTCCTTCCTGACCTTGTTTCTAAGCTTTATCAGTTGCATATTTTCTCACTTGACATCCTTGTAAATAATAGCCAAAACCCATTGCTTGGAGTATATAGTTTCCATCATGAACATGTACTCCTTGGCTGGGGGTTGGAGTGAGTAAACAACTTGATGCTTTACTTATGGAAAAGGAATGAGTGTGAGCCCAGTATTCAGAAAAAGCAGCAAGGGTGTAAAATATTGGGCTGCCTCAGAGCTTTTCACCTGTTACCATAAAATCTGCTGTATTCAGCAGCTAGGTCAGTGAGCAGGCTGCCGCACAGTTAAAATGGTATATTAGATTCTACGACTAGTCTTGATACCATTTAACCACTTTTTCTATAATTTTTCTTTTTTGCAAATATGGAAGTGGAATGACTTTGCTAAATTATTAGATATTTAAGTTTAGAATTCAATGTCATTACTGCACAATTCAGTTGCTGAAATAACATGTGTGGCAGATGCTACAGTGCAAGTTAACGAATAATTATTTTTTGTACTCTGGCCTCTGATTACAGTTCATTTGTCACAGCCATATGGGTTTAGTAATTATTCTTTGGACACTTTCTAAAATGTTTTTAACTTTCTAAAATCGTTTTTGCTGCTTATTTTTTTATTTCCTTTGGTTTATTTATTTCTTTTCTATTTATTAAATTCTTCCATTTACCCCAATTCTTTGGAAGGGGATTTGGAAAATCCCTTATGATCTACTTCTGTTTAAGTATGAAGAGGAATGTGAAATTCTTCAATTGATTTATTCCTTAATGTAACATAATGTTGAGAAAAAGCTGGACTCATTCATATATACTCTGAAAGAGTCTATAGTGTACAATTCATGCATATAAAGTCCCTACACAGGCAAAATTAATCTATGTTGTTGGAAGCAGGATCAGTGGTACACTTGAGAGGTGGGAGGGTAGTGACTGGAAGAGAGGCTTCTGGGAAGCTGGTAATGCTATATACTGGTTACACAGTTTTGTTCACGAGTTAAAATTCTTACAGCAGTACCCCTTAAGATTTGTGCTTTCTTCTCTGTAGTACACTTGAATAAAAAGTTAAATTTTGAAAATCTTAATGAGAATTTCTCTTGGTGCCCCCACCTGTGGCTTTGGGGAAGAAACTGACTATTCACAAATGCTGCCCCCCCCAAAAGTACCAAAACCACGTGTTTTCAGTCCCCACCTTATTTCCTCAAGGATAAAGGTTATCAAACAGTTCAGTCTCTTTTGCCCCCAAGAGTATTTAGTAACTTGATTTCCTATCTGTAGTACCTGTAATCCCAACCTTGTTCACTAATCTCTGAGGAAGGGGGGAGGTGCAGGTGGAAGATATATATATATATATAATTTCTTTTCCCAACTTACTGAGAGGGGGTATTATTGAAGAAGCTAAGAAGAGTTGAATAACAGAGCTAGGACCCAGAAATATGGTCATCATTGGAGAAATCATTCTTTTTATTCCTGGATGGAAGTGGCCAAGAGTGAACGTAAGTTTAATGGTAGTGGGGTACTATACAGTTATTTCGCATATTAATTGTGATTAAAACCCCCCCACAGGTAACTTCATAGAATAGCTTAGTGAGAAAACCCATCAGAGCAACCAACCCTCATCCCCCCACCCCCATGCTCATTCAAGCACAAACACAGATTTGAAGTCAGAGGACCTGAGTCTGCTTTTATGTTCTATCCCATCCCTGCTGAGTGATCTTGGGAAGTCCCACAGCTTCTCTGAAAAATGGAGATGAGGATTAGCAACCTGGTCAGAAACCGTATCAACTTCATGATTCACTTCCTTTGCTTATGCAAGAGATGTTTGCCTATACACGGAAAATGTGTTTGTGCAGACTCACATTGCTTCTGACGAGGGAATGGCAGGGAACGACGAGAGTCTCCCTTTTATCCACATGTGAACCATTTTCTTTTATAAGTGCTCAGGTGGGCAAGCTCCCTCCTCCTCCAATCCTGCGGGCAAAAACATTATGCCAACAAATACATCTGTGTTCAAAATTAAATTTGTGTTCTTGGTAAGCCTCATGACAGAACCACTCAGTTTATCTTGTAATGGATTATCTAAGTCAGTTTTCCAGATAAACAGCCAAGTTTGTCCTGTGATGAGAACCATTATTTTCCCAAAGCTATAGACAGGATGAAATCAAGGAATAGTCAGCCCAATTAGAGAAGCAAATTTCTGAAAGATGTTCGAACTTCTACAGAGTTGATGGAAAACCTTGCAGGAGTCGTGGCGTATGGTAATAATCAAACAACACCTCAACCCTTTTCTACTTCTATTTCCATCCATCTGACTTAATAGTTACCTATATTTAGGCATCTACTTATATCACAAATCTTCATGAAACTCAGGCAATTTAATATGTGCTTCACACATAAAATGGTGTAAAAAAAAAAACCTGGGGAAATGCTCTCTCTTGACCTACATTTCAGAAAACAATGAAAGACCACATCATCGTTTAAGTCTTTTGAAAGACCTCATATTGTCTTTCAAAGGACAAACCCACTGACTTAGAAAGTAAAGTGTGGTGGTGAAGAGCAAGATATTTGTGCCTTAGTGTTATGAATGAGATAATTCACAGAGAGGGTATGGCAATTAGTAAATTATCAGTATTAGTATTAATAATATCACTATTTGAAATTATCTATGTGTTTATTTTTAAATTTTCTGTCTCCTCCAATAGAAAATAAGCTCCATTGTGCTGGAATCTTACCTATTTAGTACATACAGGCAGTTACTGAATGTGTCTCAAGTGGAGCATTAAAGCAAAGTCTCTTTCTAAGGATGGAATTTCTCAAAGAATTTAGGGTTAAAGGAAATTCCACTCAGGAACTCTAAAATTGACATTGCCTTAATTTTCAGCACTTGGGGAAATTTTGAGGACTATCCAGCAGGACAAGTATATCATGACAACAGAGGTGTAAACACGAAAACTGCAGAAGTATTTTAATCCAACTCCATGGAGACCTTATTATGTAATACAGCATTGCGAGGGTTAAACAAGATAACACAGCACCATCCACTATTCTTCAAACTTATTTGGCAAGTCAAGGCTTCCGGAGGTTTATCAAAATACAGTGTCTAAGTCAAGTTATACTCCAGCTATATCAGGGGAAAGGAGGGTAGGAGAAAACTAACACATGGTGAAAATGTACTATGCACCAACATTATGTTCTCCACATCACCCAGCTGTGTTAGTAAAATTATTTCAATAACTCTGCAAAAAATGTACTAAAAAATGTTTATCACAAAAGGAATGAATATTCATCTAAGAATGATTAGAAAATACATATAAACAAAACGAAAATTAAAATCCTACTGTACATAATAAAAATAAACTCTAAGAAGCTTTGATCAATTTTGATTAATGATAGTTGAAACCAGGGGCTACTTTAAGAATGCAAAGCATTTAAGTTAGCATTATAGCAAAGGTTAATGGATATTTACATACAGTTAACATAAAATTAGTATTAAGCCTTTATGTATTTTATACTATATAAAGTTGAATTTGTTTACAATCTCTTAAAAATCTGTAAAATCTATTTACAAGGAAGGGATAAGAACTTTCCAGTAAGACTCAGATTTTTGAGTAGTCTTGAGGTTATATTTATGGAACAGTATTTTTTAATGTTTGACCACTTTGTCATAGGAAGTTAAATTTGCCTTCCCTTCTTATGATAATTCAATCACTATGACCTCATTAATCTGGCTATACTTAACGAGCATAAAACACTGCTTATTCTCTCAAAATTAGTAACATGCTAATTTATTTCCCCCTGAAATAGTTATTTTGTAGTAATATAGTTAATCCACTCATATTAATTTTAAAACAAACCACCATGCATTCAATTAATTTATTTGTGCCAGGCATCGTTTTAGCTCCTTGGAAACAGCAATGTACAAAACACAAGATTCCAGCATCATGTTGCTTATTTTCTATTCTGAGAGACAAAAAATAAAAAGATAAATACACAGATAACTCCAAATAGTGATAAGCGTTTTGAAGAAAAGCATACAGGGCAACGGGGTAGAGAATAACCAGGCCTACTATAGCTAGGGTGGTCAAGGAAGACCTCTCAAGTTTGAGCTCAGACCTGAACGAGGATATCAGAGACAAACACAGTTAACGCCGTCGTGAATACTGTTCTGATCTCTTTCTCTCTAGGACCAGACTGACTCCTGCTCCGATATCTGCATATCGCCGTTTACCCAGACAAATGTTGAACATACAAAAGTCTTATTTTATTACATTACATACGAGAATCTGAGGTTCAGAGATTAGTAGGGCAAGTAGCAGATTCCGAAGTAGGTACTTGCCTTCATGTACTGGCTACAAAATGGTGTTACAAGGAGGAGAACGATGTAATGTGGTAAACTTTCGGAGAGTACGGAGGACACGTTAGCCGCCGTTTGGGCTTATCTAGAAAGTTTCTGAAGAGAGAGGTTCAGAAGGCTGGAGTCCTTTCTTCCCACCTTTCCTCCCATTTCCAACACCTCGGCCCAGGTTTCGAGCCCAGAAAATAAAAAGTAAGCAGAAGTCCCAAAGGCTGTCACTCTCCCAAAGATTTTCTGGCT
Organism: Tapirus indicus; assembly: GCA_031878705.1. Lineage (NCBI taxonomy): Eukaryota > Metazoa > Chordata > Mammalia > Perissodactyla > Tapiridae > Tapirus > Tapirus indicus. The sequence goes on from CM062919.1 coordinate 33,651,718, forward strand.
GTTAACATGCAATTGACGCAATGATTTCCAAGCACGGCGCAAAGTACAGATGCTGGAACAGACTGGGCGGATCCCACACTTCCTCTGCAGCCACGCCCTCCCCACGCCGACCAGACCAGGTCGGCCTCGCCAAGGCCTCGCGATTCTCGCTCCGCGCACACGTCACTTCCGCTGCCTCAGCGGCTGGCGTCGCTAAATGATGTTACCATTTCCGGGTGGCTGAGGCCGCCCACGGCGGCGCGGGTGTCGGTCTTAGCGAGTGTCTGGTCTATGGATTCAGTTGGTGCCGGCGGCGGCGCCGAGGCAGGAGGCGGTGTCCGAGTGGGGGCCTTTGCCCCGCCAGGATGTTGCCGGGCTTGGCCGCCGCCGCTGCGGCCCACAGATGTAGCTGGTCCTCCCTCTGCCGGCTCCGTCTGCACTGCAGGGCGGCGGCCCGCAGCTCCAGCGAGCGCCAGGGTGAGTGTCCCTCCCTGGTCACTGACTGCCGGGTCCGTCAGCCCGGGTTCGGCGCTCGGCCTCTCGTCTCGGACGGTACGCCCGCTTGCGCTTCCCCAGCCCCAGAACCTTCCTTTTGGGTCTCGCCTTTACATTTCAGCTTGCCCAGCCCGCGGGGGCTCCCAGCAGGCCTTCCTGACCCTGGATTCGCCTACGGCCCTAACGCGGCCCCCGCGGAAACTTACGGGCAGCTCTCGGGCCGGGTCGGATCCTTGAAACCGACCACTTTGTACCAAATAAAAGGTTAAGTGCGCATCGCAGTGTCCTTTGGTGACCCGCCCCCAGGCAGTGAGAAATTGCAGACTTCGCAAAGTTCCAGGGTCTTTTGAGCTCACCGACTCACCTCCATTGAGCACTTCTGGTTGAGTAGATTTTCTTGCCCTGCTTCTTTTCTCATACTCTCAACTTGTTTTCTTAAATTTCCTTAAAGGAAGAAGAGGGTTGCTACTCAGCATATACGATTCATTCATAAGTGTGAAGGTAGGACCATCCCACAGTCATTGAACGAGCCCAGTTTGGGACCGAAAAACGAACTTTTCAGTTCTGTTGAACAATCTTTTTGGTGAAAAAGTGTGTACTGGAGGCTGTAACCCCAGAAAAAGGTGGTTGACGAGAATTTTTATCCCTGTCCTTCAGCATTTCTTTTCTGACTCAAGTTTAAATTGTCCGAGTTTCCAAAATAACATTGAACTCTTAAGTTTTAATCAGGCTTACCTCCATTTTTGTCATAGCTTGGCATGCAAATAGCTTGACACTTGAGAACTGACAGGAACAATGAGGGAGAAGACGGAACCAAATCCACCCCTAATCTAGTCCCCCAGATTCTTGGGGATGCACAGAGTATTTACAGAAACATTTCCCAAAAAGTTATGTTTGAAAAAACTTGTAACATGTTTGTGACCTCGCAATAGAAATTGGAAGTTGTAGTCCAGTCATTCAAGTTTATAAGGAATATCAGTTGTAGTAACGCCCGTGCTGTGCAAATAAATCAGAATGTATTCGTATTTTTTATTTGCAATAGATGTAAAAACTGGCTCTTAAAATTCCAGAAGGGTTAATTTTACCAGCAGTTTTTGGGGCTTTTTGGTGGTGATAGAAGAGTGTAATTGTTGAGTTTTCCTATATTGGCAGTGTACTTGGTTCTCTTATGAACAAAATGAATCATCTAATTATACTGTACTCCAAAATCCCCAAGTAAACTTTCTAGTGTAATTGCTTCTATTAACCAAGCAGTTTACACTTAAATTAGGTGTAGTGGCTGTTGAATTTAGTCTAAATTGCCCTTTAAGTGTTGGTAAAAAGGAATTGAAATCGTCTAATTTGTAGTCCCTGTTCTCTGTGGCTGTCATGATGTCAAAAATTATGTGCTCTTTGTCTCATCCATCTGTAAACCACAGATAATAATTACCTGTTTTACTAGTCAGAATGACTTTGCAAAGTTTTTTGGAATGTTTATTACCAAAAAATTAAAATATGTTTTCACACTTAGAAACACTTAGTAAGTTTTAAAAATAACCTTGTTTGTGAAAATTTAGTTTCAGTAATACTGAAACAGTTTTTAAATGGGCAATGATAATTATGGTAAAATTTAAAAATTATTTTTAAAAAGAGTACTATTTAAGTTGGGTGCATGTAAGAAGAAAAGAATAGTTGAAGTTGTTTTGGGGAAAAATTCAAAAACAGATGTTTTTCTTGTCAAGAAATAAAGTTTAGTTTATGCTTCTAAAATTCCTGTGTGACTGGGAAAAACTTATAAAGAATAAGGAGAGAGGGAAACAATTGCTTAATTTGCATACTTAAAAATGCCTGTATGTCAAACTAACACTGAAAACATTTAAAGGCAAAAAGGAAAATAATATTCTAGAGCAGTACTGTCCAAAAGAGATACCATGTGAACCATGTATGTAATTTTGAGTTGTCTGATAGTCATATTAAAAAATAAAAACAGATAAAATTAATTTTAATAATATATTTTATCTAGTATATTCAAAGTATTTCAATATGTAATCAATATAAAATTTATTGAGATATTTTACATTATCTTTTTGTACTAAGTCTTTGAAATCCAGTGTGTATTTTACACTTACAGCATATCTTAGTTCAGACTAGCTACAATTCAAGTGCTCAATAAAAGTTACTACTGTGTAGAGTTAGTATCCCTAATTTATGAAGAATTTACAAACTGGTATACATTCCAGTAGAAAAATGGACAGAGGAAATGAATAAGGAGCTTATAAAGGAGTCAAGTGGCCAATAAAAATGCAACATTGTTCCATACTCACTAATAAGCGTAGAAATATAAGTTTAAAGGATTTACTACTTGCCCGTCTCATATTGGCTAAGTTTTTCATAATGATACCTCATATTGAGGGTACAGGAAAGCAGGAATTTTTCTTACCACTGATTAAGACAGTTGAACAGTGTTTTGGAGGTCAGTTATTCTTTGTATAAAAAGAACTTTAAAGGTTTATGCCTTCTAACCAAACAATTCTACTTAAAGTGATTTACTTTAAAGAAATAATCAGATACGTATTAAAATGTGTGCACCACTTCGTTATTCATAGTAATAAATTCGTAATATCTATAGTTATTAAGAGTTGGAAATATATTGATACATTTATTATGGGCTGGTGATATATGCAACAATTTTTTTAAAAACCATAATTTAGAATAATATTTAGTGACATGGGGAAATGCTCTTGATGTACTATTACATAAAACTAGAAAAAAATGCAGTACATTATATATCCTGTGATATTAACAGTGAGTTTCTCTAGAAAAAATTTAACTTTGTGTTTTTCAAATGATCTACAATAAACATACTTTTTTTTTTTGAAAAAGATTGGCCCTGCGCTAACATCTGTTGTCACTCTTCCTCTTTTTTTTTCTCCCCCCAGTCCCCACTACCTAGTTGTATATACTATTTGTAGGTCCTTCTAGTTCTTCTGTGTGGGACACTGCCTCAGCATGGCTTGATATGCCGTGAGTAGGTTTGCGCCCAGGATCCGAACCAGCCAACCCTGGGCCGCCCAAGTGGAACACTCAGACTTAACAGCTGCGCCACCGGGCTGGCCCAAACATATACTTTTAAATAATAAAAATGTTACTTAGTTTCTATAGTAAATATATCCTTTTTTAAAAAATTTCCTTTGGCTTTGCATAGAGCACTTATTTTTTCATGTATTTATGTGTTGCCTCATTTGACAGAAATTTGAGATGAGAGGATGCTCCTTTAAGTACTATATACCAAATTAACAGATACATGCTTTTGCTTAAATCTAAAATTAATAATAGTGTAGTTTTTAAAAAATATAGAAATTAAAGCTTTGGATTTTATTCCTGTCTCTAATCTGCTAGTATTTATTACTATAAGAAAAGTAGAGTGGGAATTTAACTTTTGTGCCCAGCCCCCCACCCTTAAATGACTAATAGGAACATTGACAGTTATAAAAGACCATTTTGGCAGGCTCGGGGCATGATTCTATGTTAATGAAAGACTTTTGAACTGTAAAATGAAGCTAACCAAAGTATGTGCCTTAGGGTGGTTGTGAGTGAGGATCATTCAGCAAAGGGGTGCCTGGCATTGTAGTTGCTGGTGGTGTAGTGCTGAACAAGACAGTTTCCACCTTGTTTGTTTTTTTTTGTGAGGAAGACTAGCCCTGAGTTAACATCCATTGCCAATCCTCCTCTTTTTGCTGAGGAAGACTGGCCCTGGGCTAACATCTGTGCCCATTTTCCTCTACTTTATATGGGACGCCGCCACAGCATGGCTGACAAGCAGTGTGTCACCTGCACCCGGGATCCGAACCCGTGAACCCCGGGGTGCCAAAGTGCGAACTAAACCGCTGCGCTATCTGGCGGCCCCACAGTTTCCACCTTTATTGAACAGACACTAGGAATGAGAAAACATATCTAAGTGCTGTAAAAGAAATAAGCAGGGTGATGGGCTAGAAAATAGCCAGCAGGGACCATTTCATTATATATTCTGGCCTGGGACTCGAGCTTTTCTGAGGCAGTGGTGACTGAGCCAGGGCAGGAACAATGAAAATGAGCAAGCCAGGTGAAGTTCTGGGGCAAAGAACAATCCAGGCAGAGCAAATAGGAACTCCAAAGACCAGACTTACAGTAGTATTCAGGAGCAGAAAGAAATGTGCCGTGGCTGGGGTAAGGTGGGGGCTATGAAATGAGGTTTGAGAGGTATCAGAGCCGTTTAGGCTACAGGTTAAAAAAAAAAGGCAATATTTTTAAAATATCACTCTGACCACCGTGTGGAGAATGGATCGGAAAGGGGAGAGTGTGAATAAGGATATTATTAGGGGGCTATTATAGTTATCTAGGCAAATAAGATTGTGGTTGGGCATGGTAGTTAGCAATGGAGATGGAGAGAAGTAGATGGCTTTGAGTTATGTTTTGGAATATAAATTATAAAATGTGATAATATAGGTAAAGCATTTAGGACAATGGCACTTGGTAAATCCTTAAATGTATTAGATATTGTTATTGTTTTTACTTTTTCTAAGCAAATATTAACAAGAATTAAGCAAAGTAGTAGAGCTGTCTGCCAGAGGCAGTGTTGGAATTTGCCAACATCTCATATTCGTACTCAAAAAAAGGATTCCCTGTTGCTTACTCTGTTCTGGAGAAAAATCACATCAGCAGTAGTCCTCTAGGTTGAGCTACCTGGTCTAGGTCACACTTTTGCTTGCTAGATGATTAGGCATAAAAGGGATTTTTCCTGCATTTTTGGCTAGCTGAAAGCATAAAAGTAAACTAGAAATAGTTAGTATATTAATATTAGCAGTAATAATATTAGAAGTCATTTAGCAGTGGATATATTTTTAGCTTTTTTAATTTTAGAGATATTTTTGAAAATATAGAAAAGTATTGGGTATGTGCATAATCCAGATATTTCACCAGTCACGTTTTTAATAGTTGAAATCATACTGTATTATTTTGTCTCCTGCTTTTTTTTAATGCAACATTATAACATGAGTGTTTTTCCATGTTACTAAAAGTATTTAATGAATACATAATGAAAATATAGGAACTTCTCATAACTTAATCATTCTTCTATTAAGGAGCATTTAAATTGTTTTCAGTTTTTGTTGTGATAAATAGTACCATGAAGAACAGTTTTTGCATTTTATATTATTGTGGTTTTTATTTCTTTTGAGGAAGATTGGCTCTGCGCTAACATCTGTTGCTAATCTTCCTCTTTTTCTTTTTTCTCCCCAAAGCCCCAGTACATAGATGTGTATCATAGTTGTAGCTCTTCTCTGTGGGATGCTGCCTCAGCATGGCTTGATGAGCGGTGAGTAGGTCCGCGCCCAGGATCCAAACCGGTGAACCCTGTGTTGCTGAAGCATAACGCCTGAACTTAACCGCTATGCCACCAGGCCAGCCCCATATTATTGTGTATTTTATGGGCCCAGCAAGCTTCTGCTGTGCTACTTTGCTTATTATTGTGTATTTTAAATTCACACTTACTAACTTCTTTAAAAATAAATGTAATAATGATTCACTTTTACTATATCAGTGCTTTAGAAAATTTGGGAAAAACTCCTGAAATAGTCTCTTAAGTAAAGAGACTGATCTCTGGAAGACTTAGGCTACAAGTTTGACTCTGGTCCTTAAGTTAGCCAGAAAGAAAACATTCCAAACTGGAAGAAATCTTTTTGTTGCTTTTATTGTTGTTGCAGAGGTAACATACACAGTAGACAGAATTGTCACTTTGCACGGGAGAGAAGGAGTTTCTTGTGTGATTTGTTGTTGTACTCTGAAAAAGAAGGCCACATTTCCTCTGAAAGCCAGAGTAAGTGGTAGGTGACAAACCAGATTGGAGAGAGAGGACACGTGGTGATCAGTAGCAGTGGTCGTTAGGAGCTGCAGAGGCAATAACAGTAAAATAATAGGAGAAAGAGTGGTTGTCGTAACTAGATTGGTAAGGTACCCGGAGCTCTGCAGTCTTGATGAAGAAGCAGCCCTTATATATGCAGCAATGAGAATGTCCTTGTCCAGGTCTGTAGAACAGTGAGTGCCAAACTAAAGACTAATCTTCCATATGTAGCTTATTACAGAAGTCACCTTGAAGAAAGGTTATTAATGGTGGGTAATATTTTCTATTGCCTTTTGCGTCCAAGAATTAATGAATTCAGTAATTTATTCAATAAATGGTTGTGTTTCTACTGCTATGTGTTAAGTAGTATATTTGTTTTATTGAATCAAATATCCTGTATATTTTTAGAATATAAAATGTTAAAGGTGGTAATGTATTCTGCAAATTGTGTGCAATTTTCGATCTTGTATTAATGCCAAATGTGTGCTTTTAAAGTTGCTGGTACCTGAAATTCTACTGAAATTAAAGACTAAGGACGTTTTGAAACAGCTAGCAAAGAAGCTATCAAAAGTAACTAGGATAGTGTCAGAAGGACACAGGAGTCAATTTGGAGAGACCTCTCCTGGCCAAAAATGGGACAATTTGAGCATTAATCAGGATAATGACTAAAAAATAATGTTTAAATCTATGAAAACATAATGGTACATACACACAAATTAGTAGTGTCACTATTGCAGGGTGGTAGGTAGTGAACTCATTGTTTTGAGAACTGGTAGATAAGGAAAAGAAGGATCCATTTAGCCTGACTTTCCTATGTGAACTATACTGCTGGATAACCAAATATGTGAGGGGAATTTTCTCTTTGTAGAAGTATGCTGACTAATAAATGAAGTGATAAAATTGAAATATCACCATTTTATAACCACCTAATGAATAAGTGGATCTAGGCATTGAGCAACAGCGGACACTATCACAAATAAAGAGACAAACAAATATTATGTGGCTCCTGATGAAAGAGCTCATCATCACTTAACAAGTTGTGTTGTCTTAATACAAAGAACCTGAATTTGGTACAGCCTTCACATCCATTGATTTATAGAACATATAGAAGAACAGGTTAAACAATATCATAGGAATTAAATCAGCAAAATTCAGACTGGAAAACTATCAGGACAAAAATTTAGGACAAATAACTTTGTTTCTTAATATAGAAAGTGCTCTAGAAGCAAGACATCTTGTAGCTTAAAAGAGACTTAAAAGACATTTCTGTCACATATGTGGACCTTATTAGGATCTGTTCACACAAAAAAATTCTGACACTTGTAACAACTGGAAATTGAGGATATTTGATGATATTAAGGATAAGGAATTATTATTGTTTTTTACTTGTAATGGTGCTGTCTCTGTTTAAAGAAGTCATATCTCTTAGACTACATATGGAAATATTTATGAATGAAATTATTTCATGTCTGAGATTTGCATCAAATTAATATGGAGATGAGGAGATATTGGTGCAGGTAGAGATGAGACAGGGTTGACCACGAGTTGATAACTGTGGATGGTGGACAATGAGTACATGGACGTTTATTGTACTGTTTTTTTCCACCTTTGCATATGTTTGAATTTTTCTGTAATAAAATGTTTTAAAAACTAAGAAGAACCTTGAAAAAAATCCAGGATCAATATCCAGAGAAATCCAGGGGTCAAAAATCCAGGGAAATATTTTCATCTTTAGAGAAAGGATTTTTAGACTGCGGAGTAATCCCTCTTTAAATACCTTAGCACAGTCTCTATAAAAGCATTTCGTCAGTGGGTGAAGAAAAAAGTGTTGGTGGCATATTATCTTTGTTAGGTAATAATCACAAGAGGTATTTTGAATAGGGCTGACAAGTCAGAACAACAGTGGCCGTGGTGAAGAAGATGCTTTCCTGGAGAGTGGGTTTCTTAGGAGAATTTGCTTTAGCCTTTGCTTCACTAATGAATTCTTCTTGTAGGTTACATATTTTGTTTTTGTTTTTGTTGAGGAAGATTGGCCCTGAGCTGACATCTGTGCCAATCTTCCTCTATTTTGTATATGGGGTGCCACCATAGCATGGCTTGATGAGCTGTGCGTAGGTCCACGCCTGGGATCCAAACTTGTGAACCTCGGGCTGCCAAGGCAGAGTGCGTGAACTTAACCACTATGCCACTGGGCCAGCCCCTAGGCTACATATTTTAATATGCAAGAAGATACATTGTTATATTTGCTTTACTCAGCTTTTAAGAAATAGAGGCAAATGACCAAAAGAACATACTAGGCCTTCAACAATTATTTGCCAAATTAATGAAAGAATAAGTTGACTTCAGGAAGTTTTTCAAGAAAAGTTCCAAGCCTGAAACTTGAGTGACTACTTACGCTGCCTAATGTTCCTCCTGCTTTTCAGATTATCTTCAGCATTCACAGTAACTTATGTTCTTGATGAATTCTCTGAGCCATTAAGAAAAGGTTTATTTTTCTAGATTTCAGAAGGCATATATCTGCACATGCACATACATGAATTAACATTTTTGGAAGACCATTATAAGTGCTAGAAAAGTTTAAACTCTTAAAGGCTTAACCCTCCACTCTTGGAAAAACTTGCCTATCTCTAGTGATATAATTTCATTATTTTACCTAAAACTTTAGAAAATATTTAAATTATATCTAGACAAGGTTTTCAAGTTCTAAGTACTTATAGTAAAAAAAAGAGAGAGTCACATGAGAGTGGAGTCAGACAGATTTACTTTTCTACTACTCCGGTTCAACTGTGGAATATATTTTTCCTCTTTATTTCAGCCCTCCAAAGCCTACAGTCAACCCAGATGCAGCAGCTGAAGTGCTTCGTAATTAGTCTTCTATTCTTCCCTCAATTAGAATTCCCATGTACTGAGGAATCTCACCAAATGTTGATCTAATTATCTGATTTAAAAAATCAGTGATAGTATGAAAGGCTGATTAATATAATTCACTTATTGATTGTGAAATGAAAGAGGAATAAATCTCTAGCAGAAGGAGGACACATGGTAATTTTGAGTACGAAGCCCTCCTGACCTCCCCCCTCTGAGTTCTCTGTTCTGACAAGTATGTTATGCCAACATTTTTTTAACATGCAACCAGCAAACAAAATAAAGTGTTATATACCAGAGATCTTTCAGAATAGCTGAATAATATGAATGTTTTATTTGATTTTATATATTTTAAAAGTTTCCGTGTAAATAAATATACAAATCAGAGAATAGGAATACCATCCTTATTTTTTCTTTACAAAATGTAGTCCCTCTGTACCCAGGGGGGTCAATGAAACTCCTCCATGAAGAGGATGGCTTGGCATTGTACATTTGAGTATCTAACAATGAAAGTTTTACTGTTAATTTTATTCTGTGACATTATTCTCTTTCTAATCATGGTAGGTATGTTTTATTGGGTATAAAAATTCTTCTTGTGAGTTTGAAATTTAAAAATATATATTTTTTTCTTTTAGGAAGGCAGAATCTAGTGACATTTGGAAGCTTTTCAAATATGGTTCCCTGTAGTCACCCATGCGTTTGTATGCTGAGTCAAGTAAAGTTGTACTCCACTAATGTTCAGAAAGAAGGACAGGGATCACAAACTCCCAGAGTGGAAAAAGTACCCTCATTTGATGAAACAGGTATGTATAAATCTTTTAAAATCAATTTTTTCTGTAAATAACTCAAATCATTTGTGTAAGATTTGTTCCTTGAATATTAGATAGAACTTCCCTGTAAGACTGGACTAGTGTTTTCTTTGTGGGGAGTTGCCATATCTGTGTTTTTTTAACTGAGAGTTGTTCATTTTCATTTCTTTTAATTTTTCTATTTCTTTTTGACACAGTTTTGATAAGTTCTATTTTTTTCCAGGAATTTATCCACTTAAATTTTTTGTTTGTTTTGGAGTTTTTTTTTTCTTTTTTTATTCATGTCATCATAGTTTATCACATTGTGAAATGTAAGTTGTACATTATTGTTTGTCAGTCATCATATAAATGCATCCCTTCACCCCTTGTGCCCACGCCCCATCCCCCTTGCCCCTGGTAAGCACCAAACAGTTCTCTCTGTCCATGTGTTAGTTTATATGCCACATATGAGTGAAATCATGCCGTGTTTGTCTTTCTCTCTGTCTGGCTTATTTTGCTTAACATAATACCCTCCAGGTCCATCCATGTTGTTGCAAATGGGACAATTTTGTCCTTGTTTATGGCTGAGTAGTATTCCATTGTGTGTGTGTGTGTGTGTGTGTGTGTGTGTGTACACACACCACATCTTCTTTATCCAGTCATCAGTCCAGGGACACTTGGGTTGCTTCCACTTCTTGGCTATAGTGAATAATGCTGTAGTGAACATAGGGGTGCATAAGCCTCTTTGGATTGTTGATTTCAGGTTCTTTGGATAAATACCCGGTGGTGGGATAGCTGGATCATAAGGTATTTCTATTTTTAATTTTTTGAAGAATCTCCATACTGTTTTCTATAGAGGCTGCACCAGTTTGCATTCCCACCAGTAGTGAATCAGGGTTCCTGTTTCTCCACAATCTCTCAAACATTTGTTATTTTTTGTCTTGGTGGTTATAACCATTCTAATGAGTGTAAGGTGATAATTTAGTATAGTTTTGATTTGCATTTCCCTGATGATTAGTGATGTTGAACATCTTTTCATGTGCCTATTGGCCATCTGTTTATCTTCCTTGGAAAAGTATATGTTCATATCCTCTGCCCATTTTTTGATCAAGTTTGTTTTTTTGTTGTTTAGTTGTATGACTTCTTAAGTATTACAGAGATTAACTCCTTGTCAGGTATATGATTTGCGAATATTTTCTCCCAGCTGGTGGGTTGTCTCTTCATTTTGATCCTGGTTTCATTTGCCTTGTAGACACTCTTTAATCCAATGAAGTCCCACTTGTTTGTTTTGTCTTTTGTTTCCATTGTCCGAGTACACATGGAATTCGAAAAGATCCCTTTATGACCAATGTCAAATAGTGTACTGCCTATATTTTCTTCCAGTTTTATAGTTTCAGGTCTCACTTTCAGGTCTTTGATCCATTTTGAGTTAATTTTTATGTATGGCTAAAGAAGATGGTCTACTTTGATTCTTTTGCATGTGGCTGGCCAGTTTTCCCAGTACCATTTATTGAAGAGACTCTCCTTTTGCCGTTGTATGTTTTTAGCTCCTTTGTCGAAGATTAGCTGTCTGTAGATGTGTGGTTTTATTTCTGGGCTTTCAATTCTGTTCCATTGATCTGTGTGTCTGTTTTTGTACCATACTGTTTTGATTACTCTAACTTTGTAGTATATTTTGAAGGCAGGGATTGTGATGCTTCCAGCTTTGTTCTGTTTTCCTCAGGATTGCTTTAGCTGAATGTTCAGGGTCTTTTGTTGCCACATATGAATTTTAGGATTCTGTGTTGTATTTCCAAGAAGAATGTCATTTGGATTCTGATTGGGATTGCATTGAATCTGTAGATTGCTTTAGGTACTATGAACATTTTAGCTATGTTTATTCTTCCAATCCATGTGCATGGGATATTTTTCCATTTCTTTATGTCATCATCGATTTCTTTCAATCATGTCTTATTGTTTTCATTGTATAGATCTTTCACCTCCTTGGTTAAATTTATTTCTAGAAATTTTCTTCTTTTTGTTGCAATTGTAAATGGGATTATCTTTTTTTGGGGGGGGGGATTATCTTTTTGAGTTCTCTTTATGTTATTTTCTTATCAGCATATAGAAATGCAACTGATTTTTATAAGTTGATTTTGTACCCTGCAACTTTGCTGTATTTCTTGATTATTTCTAATAGTTTTCCAATGGATTCTTTAGGGTTTTCTATATGTAATGTCACGTCGTCTGCAAATAGTGAGAGTTTCACTTCATTGCCTGATTAACTTTATTTTTAAAAGTCTCTTTCTGTGGTATAACTGCAGTTTTACTATGAAGTGACTAGGTAGGTATTTCTTTATATTTATCCTGGTTGAGATTTGTTGGGCTTCCCGGATCTGAGGATTGGTATTTTTCCATAACTCTGGAAAATTCTACAATGCTCTGTCACTATCCCTTCAAATATTACCTCTTCTCATTTCTCTTTTATCTCCTTTTGGAACCCTAATTAGAAATATGTTACATCTTCTTCCTGTATTTTCCATGTCTCTAAACCTCTGTCATATTTTGTATTTCTTTATCTTTTAGGCCTAAATTCTGGATTATTTTCTTAGGTCTACTTAGTTTACTAATTCCCTCTTTAGTTGCCTCTAATTGCTGGTTGATAACATATGTTGAGTTTTCAATTTCAGTGATTATGTTTTTCATTTCTGGAAATTATTTTTCACCTTGCTTGGTTGGTCTCTTGTTCCTTGCTTATGTTTTCAAACCTCTCTTTTCTTAGCCATATTAAACATAGCTATTTTATATTCTGTGACTGAAAATTCTGCTATCTGAAATCTTTTGGTTCTCACTATATTATCTTTTTCCTGTTTCTTGCTCTCATTCATGCTGCCGTATCTGTGTTTTTTTAAGTGAGAGTTGTTCATTTTCATTTTCCATACAGGTTTATATCTTGGAACTGTTTGATGTCTCTCTGTATTGAAGATGCATTCCTGCATAGAGAGTTTGCTTTTGTCTCTGTTAACTGCTGAGGACACAACTTGGGACCACATTAAATTAAATTCTCTGCTTTAGATTTTTTAGACCACATTGGTAGCATGAATTCAGACTGCAAACTTGTGTGTAGCTGGCTTATCCTTAGAATTTTCAGGGGAGTGTTTTCCTTCTGCACTACTTGACACCAGAGTAAAGGCGGGCATGCTTCCTTGCTGTTCCCTTCTAGGTGTATTTTTTCTAGTTCAGAGTTTTACCATGTGAACGGCTATTTTTCTGGGTGTCTCCTATTAGACTTTCCATCTTGAGCAGAACCTCGTCTTACTCTCTGGTTTCCCATGTCCCTTGCAGCTGTGGAAGCAGAAGCTTAAAGAGCATAAGCTTCAATAAAAATCATCAGGGAAAAGGTGGCTTTGTTGTGTTCACTTACTGTATAGAGGTCCTGCTTTCCCTTTGTTTTTGCTCTCTTCAGGTCATTTTTTGGTAGCTTAGCAATGCATTTGAAAAGATTTTGTTCAGGATATCTAGTCTGTGCAGCGTTAAACAGAAGTCCCTTATTTATTTATTTATTCATTAATGTATTCAAGAAGTATTTATTGAAGACTCTTTATAAGGCAGCAAATGAGAATGACTGTCTGAGTTTATATTCTCTTTGTTACTAATGCAGAAAATTCAGGAAACATATAATACTGTGTAGTAAGTGCTCTGATAGAGGAAATACTCTGTGATGTGGGAGCACATGGGAGGGCCACCTAACTGAGTCTTGAGTGGTTGAGAAAGGTTTCCATAAGGAAATGATATCTAGTTGGGGACCCGAAAGAAAAGTAGGTATTGGTGTGATGAATGGCTGAGAAAGAAGGTAAAATTGCAAGTAATTTAGTATGACTAGATTAGTGAGTAGAGCACCTGGTGGTGGGGTTGGCAGTTTTGACAGTACAAGGAATGAAACTCACGAAGTAAGTGGTAGTCAAATCAAGGTCTTGTTCAGAAGTTTGGACTTTGTTTTGTGGGCGATAGAACTCTGTTGGAGTGTTTTAAGTACAGGGAGTGCTTGATCAGATTTAACATTTTAGAAAGATAACTAGCTGTAGACTGGAGAACAGATTGCGAAGAAGGAAGACTGAAAGCAGTAATACAAATGAGGATCTAGACTAGAATAATGGCAGTGGTTATTTTAGGAGAGTAGATGAACTCAAGAGATTTAGGAGTGGAATAATTACGTCTTGGTGATTGTATTTGGGGAAATAAAGAAGAGGGTCAAGTAAAGGACAGTGTCTAGTTACTGGATTGGGCTATTGTGTAAATGATGTCACTGACTTCTAAAGTTAGGAATACCAAATCAAGAACATATTTTAGTGAGAGGATAAAGATTCAGTTTTGGACATCTGAATTGTAGGTGCCTCTGGGATATCTTAACAGATGACTGATAGGTGGTTAAGTATACTACTGTTCTGCTGTGAGACATCATCTCTTGACTGGCTTACTATAATAGCCTTCTCCCTGGGCTCCCTGCTTCCACTCTCTTACTTGCTCATTATGTTTCAGCCAAGCCAGTCTCATTTTGGTTTTTAGAAAATGCCAAGCTTGTTCTCATTGGAGGGCCTTCACTTTAGTTGCTTTCTCTTTCCAAGGTGCCCTTCTATATATGACGCCTTCTGGGCCTTTATATCTTAGTTGAAATGTCAGCTCTGCACAAAGTCATTCTTTAATCACTCAATCTCAAGTAGCCACTCAGTCTTTACCATTACCCTAATTTTAATTCTCTGTTTAGGTAACACTTATTACTGACTGATATTTTCAGTATTTATTTTACTTATTTCTTAATCTCTCACTTGTTTCCAAGCTCCATGACAGCAGGAACCTCAGTTCCTAGAGCAGTGGTTTACACATAGTAGGGGTTTAATAAATATTTGTAAATGAGTGAATGCGTAGAGTTCTAACCTGGGGATAGAGGTTTAGGAGTTATTAGCTATACCCAGTTGGTAACTGAAGTCATGAGTGTTTGAGACAGTATAGGGAGAGAGTTTAGAGTGAGGAGATAAGATCTTCTAGTACAAAATTCTCGATGAGTAAGGGACAGGTGGAAGAAGAGGAGCCTGCAAAGAATACTGGAAGAGGAGCAGCTTGGAGAGGTAGGACAAAAAGCAAGGAGAGTGTGGTGTCAGGAGAAGAAAGAGAGTGTTTGAAGAAGAATAAACATTTCAAGGTTATCTTTCCTTTAGTTGGATGTCTTTCACAGGGGAAGATTTTACAGATTCCTTGAGAAACCTGTATTTATGTTGATGATGTCTCTTTTTCATCCTTTTCCCTAAGCCCCATTCTCCCTTTAGGCCTACTGTGCAGTTTTAGCCAATTTCTTCTCTTTTCCTTGTGGTGATGGAGAATTGCTGGGATAAATATTGATTGAGAGTTTGATATTGGAGGATGAATGAAAGGAGAGTCTAGTTTGTCTCTAAGTTCCAGAAATAAGCATGTATATTAGAATGTAGAAATGGAAGAAGAAACTAGTGATGAAATAATATAATTAAGGGTAAAATATGTTATAGAGCTCTTCTGAGGTGAACATAGACTCAGGCAAAAATATTTAATGTTGGTTCTACTATACAAAATGCTTGAAATAGAAATCCATGACTAGATTTTCTTTTTTCTCTGCTGACTGAAATAAAAATGTTAGTTTATTTTCTTATATTGGAAATACATTGTTTATTGATGGTTTTATTTTGGGCTCAATTTTTCAGAATTTGCTTAGGCCAAATTAGACCTTGTTAGCCATCAAATAGACAGCAAGTAATTGCTTGACTGAAAGATAATTTGTATATTTAAGGGTTTGGGGTTGACTTTTGAATAATTCAAATCACATGATAAAGTCAGGAACAGCTCATTAAGAGACAGAGACTGCTGAGGAATCCTTAAGTTTGTAAAGAGCATTCACATGTTTTAAATTTTAGTAAAATTAGTTTTAATTTTGCTAATGACAGCAGATGTGTGGCATACAGCCAGGGCTTGAGCTTAAAACAAAATATCTAGAGATATTCATGGATAGAATGTCTAGTTATTGGAATCATAAAGATTCTACTCCAGTGAAACAGTGTATTAAGATGGTAGTGTGCAAATAAGTATTCATACATGTGTTTGAGCCATTTACTAGCATTTCTTGTTTGTGATTCATAATACTCAATAATTGGTAACATGTAGAGTTTATAGTGAGAAGGATATACAGAAATATCAGTCTTAGGGCAACTCATTTTGTGTGATTTGGTTGAATGACTTTGATCATCGTGGAAAGAAGGGCTCTCTGAAACTTTTGACGGTAGATTTCAGTTGTTCAGACATTAGATGAGTGTTGAAAGCTTATTATTCTACCATCCCTTTCCCTTCACTTTTCTCTGCCCTGCGTCTGTTCCCCAAAACAAAATTTTAGGAAATTGGTATATAGATTCTATAAATAAAGATGCTTTGGAATTTCTTTGCTGTGTAGCTAGACAAAAATAAAATCATATTAATCATTTAACTGTTCAACGTCAAATGTTACAAGCTGTAGTTACTAATTAAATAGAAGTGTTTTTAAGCCTATATTTAATTTACCAATATGCCATCATAACCTACTTAGGATTTGATGAATAGTTGAAATAGAGCCTTTTTGAATTTTCTGTACATGTTTTAGTTATCAAAACATAATATACCACATTAAGTAATTTCCCCAGTGGCTTTTACTGAAAATAATTAAGAAATATACTAACTACATGTAAGATTTTTTGCTTTTATTTCAAAGAGAGTTTTACCTTTGATAGTGCTGAGTCTGATGGCATTTAGTTTATCAATAAAAACCTTGAAAGAAGGTAAATCAGTGGATAGGCAGAAGTTCTGATCAACATGGTGTTGTGAATAGATGCTTTGACTTACCCATTCTACTTCTCGCTTATTGGAGTGATAGATAAAATACAAAAAGAGAAAATTGAAGAAACAGCCGGGCTCAATAAAAGATTTGCTATGTCCAAGAAGTAAAACAGAAGGTGCCTGGCTCTGGGTCTGTAAGCAGGCCCTGGCAGCCAGGAGTTTGGCTTGTTTGGGATAATGGATCTACAGGTGCTACATGCATAGCCAGGTACTGGAGTCAGACTGTATGAACTTACCCACCCACCTCATACGGGAGGCTGAAACTATCCTCTTCTATTTCTTACTTGAGGCCATGTCTTGTAGGAGGCTCTAGGGTAGGGAGGCAAGAGGAAGAACAGGACCTGAAGCCTGCTATTTGCTGGCTTGGAGACTGGATTGAGATGTAAGAATTTTGAACTGGTGGTATGAGATCTGGTTCAGGACAGAAGGATCAGATGGAGATCTGAGCACTAGAGCATGAGGAGAGTGAAAGGATGTATCAGAATAGATTGCAAATTCCAAAATTTAAAAGTACACGAAGGGTCATATTGCAGTATATAAAATGTATTAAATCAACACATTGTACACTTTAAACTTATAAAATGTTATATGTCAATTATGTCTCAATAAAAAATAAAAATAAAAAATACAGGAAAAATCTTAATGCTAAGAAAGCCAACAAAATCAACAATCAAATATGAATTAACTCCAGATGGTATTAAAGTAACAGCCTGAATTGCTTTAAGTTTAGTACCATCAAAAGAATAAATGAAGTACTCATATATTTTGAAACACAAATTGGCAGAAATAAAACCAAAACAAATGAATCTGGAAAAGAGCCAACTAGAAATCCTAGCAATGAAAGTAAAAATTTAATAGATTAAATAGTCAAGTAGAGGATTAATAAATTGAAATTCATTCTGAATGCTCATAGGAAAGCAAAAAGATTTTCAAAAGAAAATGAAAAAGCATTTAAGAAGCATAAAGCCTTAGCCTACATTTAATAGGCATTTCAGAGAGAATAGAGAAATGGTGGGAAAGTATATAAAGAGATAATGGATGAGAATTTTTCAGAATTTGAGAAAAACAAGGATCTTCAGATCCAGAATACACTTTGAATCCTAAACAGGGTTAGTGAAAAGAAATCCACAGATTTAAAAACCAAAACCAAGGGCCAGCCCCATGGCCTAGTGGTTAAGTTTCGCATGCTCCATTTTGGTGGCCTAGGTTTGGTTCTCGGGTGCGGACCTATATCACTCGTCGATGGCCATGCTGTGGCAGTGACCCACATACAAAATAGAGGAAGATTGGCATAGATATTAGCTCAGGACGAATCTTCCTCAGCAAAACAAAACAAAACAAAAACAAGGAACAACACAACTGAAAAGCTTCCAAAGAGAAAAGTCAGAATGCTTTCTGTCCAGTTGTTGCTCTTTTGAAGTAGACTTTTTATCTACGACAATATGCAGAAAACAAAAGGAGGAGTGATTTGGAGTAATATCCATGAAAGTGTAAGAGGAAAAATAAGTAAGTTACCCTAGAATTTTTTTTTAATTTAAATTTTATTTTATGTTAACTTTTTTTTTTTTTTGGTGAGGAACATTGGCTGTGAGCTAACATCTGTTGCCAATCTTCCTCTGTTTGTATGTGGGACGCCACCACAGCATGCCTTGATGAGCAGTGTGTGGGTCCGCACCTGGGATCCAAACCTACGAACCCCAGGCTGCTGAAGCGGAGTGTGTGAATTTAACCACTGCGGCACCAGGCCGGCCCCCATTGTTACCCTAGAATTTTACACTGGTCTAAATAATCATTCTAGAGTGAAGGCAAAATAACAACATTTCACATATATAAAGATGAATGTCATTTACTACTAAGCCAACCACATTAAAAAAAAAGCTATTAACGTATATATTTCTATAAGATGCAGAGTAAACCCAGAGGAAAGAAGTGTTGGGATATAAAAGACAAAAGCAAGAAATAGATAAAATGTGTTGATAAAATTAACTATTGATAGTAAAAGTAATAGCAAACTTTTAAAAAATTTTAAATGCTAAAATTTTAAGAGTAATAAGATGAAAGAAGTTTTCAGTGGTTAAAGGTTTTTTTCCTTGTCCAGAGGAAGGTAGAGATAGTGAATAACTTTACAGATGGTTAGAAAGATTTATAGGGAAGTATATATGTTAAATTTTTAAGTGGAATCATTACAACAGTAGAAATATAATCTTATAAATTCCGAACTACCATGGGGCATGGGGTGGGAGGAGGATATAGAAAACTTTATCAATCTAGCAGATGGCAGGAAAGGCAAAATAAAAATAAAAGAAGAAAGAATGGTAAACTGAAAACCGGCAATAAGATGGCAGAAGTCCAAGTGTGCCACTAATCAAATAGTCACTCATTTTTTTATGGTGTTACATATTTAAATACACTCATATTCTAAATATGTGCAAACAGTTAATTTCTGTTTCGTTACGTGTTTTCAGAGACATGTTCTGGATCATCTACTGTTTCATCTGCTCAAGGACTTTGCTCTTGTGATTATCCTCTTAATCTACTACACCAACAGTTTCTCCCTTTACGTCATCATTCTCGTCTCTCTATATAATACAATCAATATTTCCTTGATTCCATTCTCCTTTCCAGCTCCTACTGAAAGTCCAAATATTGCTTTCACTTCCTTATCTCCTCTTCTCACCTCAACCTATTGCCTCCATCCCCACTCTTCCCTCTGAAATTGCTGTTGTCAGAAAGGTTACCAGCAATTTTCATTTTCCTCTGCTGTCCTCTTCCCCCGCCCATGAAAAATATACAAGTATCTACTCATAAATATTATTTTAAACATAAAGGCAGTATAGGAAAGTGGTTAAGAGCATAGACTAATCAAAATGACTTGGGTTTCAATCTTGACTGTGCCTCCATGTTTAAAATACTAGCTGTCTGGCTTTGGGGGAAATTGCAAAACTTCTCTGTGCCTCGGTTTCTTCATCTGTAAGATGAAGATAATAATAGTACTTACCTCAGAGCAGTTTTGTGAGGATTAAATGAAATAATGCACATAAAGCACATAGTATAGTATGTGGCACATGGTAAGTGCTTAGTAAGTGTTAGCTATTAATAAACTCTGAAATGTTATTTCATTATTTAATGAGAGTATAAATATAAGGGAAATCGTAAGGGTAAGATTTTTATTACAAAATAGTTGATACATGTAAGAGAATATATACAATGTATATGTAAGTTAGAAAACATAAGAAAATCAGCACTTGAGAATTTACCACCCAACCTGAGAACCTTACATTCTTGATCACATTCTCCTTCTCACATCCCCTTTCACCCTGTATATCCATGTGACTAGCCTGAATTTTGTGTTTCAGTCCTTCGATTTGAAAAAAAAAAAAAAAAAAAAAGGAATAGATTTAGACATTTGTATATATCCCTAATTGTTTAGTTTGGCTTGTTTTTGTACTTTATTGTGATAGCTTATTGTGTATATTCTTTTCTAATTTACTTTTTTCATTAAATTTTGTTGCTAAGATTTATCCTAATGGTATATGTGTCTAGTTCGCTCATTTTTATGGAGATAATTATAGCACATACTTTTGGGGGCTGTTTTGTGAATTAAATGAGTTGATACATGTAAAGTGCTTAGACTGGTGCTTGGCCCATAGTAAGGGCTCAAAGAAAGATAGCCATTATCATGTTTATTGTTATTCACTGCTGTGTGAAATGTTCTTATATGAATATAACATAGTTTATTTATCTTCTCATGCTTAAGGGCATTTGGTTTGTTTCTAATTTGACATAACTGAACACGGTGCTGCTCTGAACATTCATATACCTCTCTCCTTGTACCCTTGTGCAAGTTTCTATAAGTCAAGTATATTGACCTAGAAGTAGAATTGCTGGGTCATAAGTTATGCTTGTGTTCAATTCTATTAGATAATGCCAACTTGTTTGCCAAGGTAATTGTGCCTATTTATAGTTGCACCAGCACTGTATGCGTTCCCATTGCTCCATACCCCTTGCCTACATTAGATATTGTCATATTTTTTTGTTTTTCCTAATCTGATGGTTTAAAATGGCATCTTGTGGTTTCATTTGGAGTCTGTTAATAATAAGGCAATCATCTATGTTTATTGGCTATTTGTATTTCCTTTCCTGTGCAAGTTCTTCTGCCCTTTTTTCTTTTTTTTTCTGGTGAGGAAGATTGGCCCTGAGCTAACACACGTGCCCATCTTCCTACATTTTGCATGTGGGACACCGCCACAGCATGGCTTGGTAGAGGTGCGTCGGTCCACACCCAGGATTCAAACCTGCAAACCCTGGGCTGCTGAAGCGGAACATGCGAACATAACCACTATGTCACTGGGCTGGCCCCATCTACCCTTTTTTTCTAATGGATTGTCTTTTTCTTGTTAATGTGGAGGAATTCTTAAATGTTCTTGATACTTCTCTTTTGCTGATTATTTGTTGGAAATATTTTCTCCCAGTTTGAGGCTTCTCTTTTCTTTCTTTTTTTTATAGGGTCTTTTGATGAACAGATGTTTTGAATTTTAGTTTAGCAGAATATATCTGTTTTTCCTTGTTTAAGAAATCTGTCTCTCCCATAAAAATATTCTATATTGTTGTCTATTAGACATGTAAATGCCCTAACATTTAAGTCATTAATCTACCTGGAATTTGTTGTTTATTATTAGAGATTCCAATTTCCTTTTATTTAATTTTTTTTAGGGAGAAGGGAGTTGTACAGTTGTTCCAGTAACCACTAAGTAGTCATCCTTTCTTCATTGAATAGTATCTCTAGAACAGTTTTGCAGAAGATGCAACAGTGTGTGTCCTTGTTTTGCTCCTTATTTTAAAGGAATGCATCCAAATTTTCACCATTGAATACAGTGTTTCAAGGTTTGTTTTAACCTTTAAGGAAATTCTTTTTGTCCTACTTTTCTAAAAAGGTTTGAAACTTACATGGGTGTTGAATTTTGTTAAATGCTTTTTCTTTAGCTCCTGAAATGATTCTATAGTTTTTCTCCTTCAGTTTGTTAATGAGGAGAATTAATAGCTTTTCTAATGTTTAACCACTTTTACATTCCTAGGATACATCCATCTTGGTCTGTGATACGTTATCTTTTTTATACATTGCCAGATTGTTAGCTGATATTAATTGTTTATAAGGTTGTATGAAAGCAACTGTTTAATGTAACTTTTTTTTAATAAATTTTACAGCAGAAAATATAGGTGCAGAACTTAAAGCTCCACTTATTAAGCAAGAACCTCTCCAAGTAAGAGGTAAATATATTTTATTCTATTGGTATTTTGAATTAAATATATGAAATTAGTTTATATAGAGCTCTTCATAGTTATTTTATTCTAAAGGTATAGTTCATTTTTAATTTTCTTTAAACATATTGACCATAAGAATTTATTCTTCTATTTATAAGCTGATTTTCTGTGAAGTTTACTTTGCATTTTGGTCATAAATTTTGTGGTAATTGTTTTTTCAAAAGCCCAAAGAAAGGAGTAATGGCAAATAAAAATCATCAATTAGTTTGTCATTTTAAGAAAAGTAATATGATTAAAGAACAAGAGGCCGACGACACCTTTCAGCTACAAATACATATAGAGTTTGGATATTCTTGTGTTTCTTTTCTGGGAGTAATCGAGTGATGAAGGAATTCTTGTTTGCAGCTCTGTTCTTTGTAATGAGATATGGCTCCCATCTCCAAAGCAATATGTTTCATGGAAGCAGTAACTATATGATTAGGAGCACTGTGGCTTTGGTGTCAGACAAAACTGGGTTCAGGTTGTGGCTCCAGCACATATTAGCTTTATGACCTTGGGCAATTTACTCCTCTGAACCATAATTTTCTTTCTTATAAGATGGTGCTAAAAATGGGACTTTTCTAGGACAACTTTGAAGATGATACATGGTGTACATGTCAATGTACAGTGACAATTAAGAATAATTAATGTTGTGTTAGCAATCATCATCATCAATAATATGGACCAGGACAGGCCAACAGGGATTTCTAGCTAATTGAAGAAAAGTTTTTTTTTTTTTTTTTGGTGAGAAAGACTGGCTCTGAGCGAACCTTTGTTGCCAATCCTCCTCCTTTTGCTGAGGAAGATTGGCTCTGAGATAACATCTGTGCCCATCTTCCTCTATTTTGTGTATGCGATGCTCCCACAGCATGGCTTGATGAGCAGTGCATCGGTCTGCACCCAGGATTCGAACCTGTGAACCCTGGGCTGCCAAAGTGGAGCATGCGAACTTAACCACTATGCCACTGGGCCGGCCCCTGAAGAAATTTTTAAAAAGTAGTTTATTAAAAAAACTGATCTTTTAAAAGAGAGATGTAATTCTTCTCTCTGCTCCAGAGGAGTTTATCTGGATTTTGAGTTTTAGGATTATTGGAGTAAGGCAGTTTAGAGATTTGAAACTCATGCAAAAAGAAAGCTGAACTTCCTTGTATACTTTTTTTTTTCAAACAAGCTTTTGATTTTTACATTGAATTTTATCTTTGAGATGTTCTAATTAAGTATTATTTGTGCATTTGATTTTAATAATGTGTTGAGTCTTTTTACCTACTAAAGTGATGGATAGTTTGTCTTTTTTTAAAATTGAGATATAACTGACATACAACATTATATTAGTTTCAGGTATACAACATAATGATTTGATATTTGTATATATTGCAAATTGATCACCACAATAAGTCTAATATCTGTCACCATACATAGTTAGAGAATTTTTTTTTCTTGTGATGAGACCTTTTAAGATCTACTCTCTTAGCAACTCAAATATGCAATACAGTATTATTAATGATAGTTGCCATAACATTACATCCTCATGACTTATTTATTTTTTAACTGGAAGTTCGCACCTTTTGACTTCCTTCACACATTTTGGCCACCTTCCCACCCCTGCCTCTGGCAACCACCAATCTGTTCTCTGTATCTGTGAGCTTTTTTTGTTTTTAAGGATTTTTAATCTTAATTTGCTCTTTCAACTTAAAAGTAGAACAGAAAACTCATGAATTAATACATATGAGAATAGAATATGAAAGTGACTAGGTGACAGTGTGAAACAGAACACATCAGTTTCTGTTGTTTTGCTCTTGCTCTTCAGATATTTATTTATGTTTATCTATATCATGTAACCAAAAGTCTCACTTTATAATAATTTATAAACGTAGACCAATGTAGAGTGTAATTTTTAATTCATAGACTATAATTAATGCCAACTTGATATTTTGTTATTGATGTCTTTGGCCTTTTTTTTGGTGAGGAAGATTGGCCCTGAGCTAACATCTGTTGCCAATCCTCCTCTTTTTTTTGCTTGAGGAACATTAGCCTTGAGCTAATGTCTGTGCCAGTTTTTCTTTACTTTACATGTGGGACACTGCCACAGCATGGCTGGTGAGTGGTGTAGGTCAGCGCCCAGGATCCAAACCTGCAAACCCGGGTCACCGAAGCGGAGTGCATGGAACTTTAACCACTTGGCCACAGGGCCGGGCCCATCTTTGACCTTTTTATGAACAGTTTGATACTTGACAATAGGCAAATAATTTGGTAGATGGTAGTATTTTACCTATAATCTGTAAGAAACTTCCTATAATTTTTAACTGATAAAAATGTTCCTTTTGTTTACTTCAGCTTTGTTACATTATGTGAAATAGTCTAATGGCTTTCAAACTTTGTTTTTGCCACCCACATAAGAAATATTACTTAATGACTTAGGATATATAGAGAGATTATTATATGTAACTGGAACGTAAGTTTTCATAGAAAGTACTTACAGTCATGTGTTGCGTAATGATGGGGATTTGTTCTGAGAAATGCACATTGTTGAGCAATTTCATCATTGTGCAAACATCATAGGGTATACTTACACAAACCTGGATTGTATATACAAGCCTACTAACACCTAGGCTGTATGATACTAATCTTTTGGGACTACCATCGTACATGCGGCCCCTCATTGACTGAAACTTTGTTCTGCAGCACATGACTGTATTCTTAATTATATGCAGTACTCTGATTACTTTCCATTTTCATTTTTTATAAAATGCTGGTTCCCCCACAGTTTGGAAAACACTGAACTAGACTGTAATTTTAAATTGGAACTTCAGTTCATTTTCATTTAGACCCTAAGCAATTTGGATTGTATTAGTACAATTTAAACTAACCAGTAATACCCATACAAGGTGTCCATTAGACAAAGGGTTGGCATTTTGGCATCAGATACAGGTGAACCATGGAGATGAAAGCTAGATGACTGCAAATGTAATTCCATCCTGTTCTTCACTTGAAGAATTTTTTTTTTCTGAGCCATTCAGTGCATCAGGAAAAAGATCAATATTCTGTGGAAATTATTAGCTACTCAGTATATGTTCATCTTTAAATGTGACTTACAATGTGCATATTTATTATGTTTTCCTATATTTTTGGTTTTAGTCAAAGCAGTCCTTAAGAAGAGGGAGTATGGACCAAAGTATACTCAGAATAATTTCATTACTGGAGTCAGAGCAATAAATGAGTTCTGCCTTAAATCCAGGTACAGTGATTTAAAAAAATTGTGGTAGTTTGCTCTGTCTAACCTAAATAACCATTTATTTCTTAGAATGTGTTACATGCTACCATCCATGTGGAAACTTTCCCATGGCTTCTTCCTAAATTGAAGAAATACTTTTATTCAGTTAAGAAAATGTTAAAAATGTTAACTTATTAAACTGAATTCTGCCCCAGCATGAACAATTCCAGTCTTTATGGGCTTCTTAAATTCAAAAAGGCAAATCCTTCAAAATCTCTGTATTACACAAGACCTTATGTGTTTTATTGTTATGGTAATATGTGGCAGAATTATTAGCATATTTGTTATGTTTGACTTTTTAAAGTTTTGTTGCTTTTTTGGCTAGCAGAATTGAGTACTTAATTTAGCTAGTTATATTTGTGTTCACATTGCAACTGTGGTTTCTGTTGAGTATAAATTATTTTTACTTCTGATATTTTTTGTTACTAATTTTCTTGTAGAGATCTGTTGAGATTATATTTGTCACAGATTTAAAATTTTCCCCTTCCTTTGTGTGGTTACCTACAAAGGCCATATTTATGTGGAAAATTTACTGACTTTTTAGAGAGATCAGATATCTAGCCTTTTTTTCCTTCTCCCTCGTAGTCACATCCTTTATGATATAGTATCAAGAAATAAGGATTCCTATAATCAGTTTTATAACTTATATAACTATTAAAACAACAATCAGTTATAATATTGATGTAAAACTATATTCTATTTCACATAAAGTGTTCCATTAATTTTCATAAAAATTTTGTGAATTAAGTACATTAGGTATTGCTGTCTCCACATTATAGGGCAGGAAACATAATAAAGTTGGTGACAACACAGCTCATTTAGTGAGTCAGTGACAGAGAGAAAACTAGAATACATATCTTTTGATACCTTGTCCAGACTTTTTGACTAACTTGTGATAGTTGGTTCGTGATTTTTTTTTAACTCCAGGTTTAATTTCTAGAACTTAATAACATTCTAGATTTTTATTTATAGGTCTTTTTATTGCCATTACAAAATTTCCTTAGGAAGATGAGTGATCAAATATAGAATGACTATTTAGCAATGACTTGATGAATGTATATATAAACTTTTTAGAATTTAAGAGAAAAATAATTAGTGTGGAATTGACATATACTCTTTATGACTTGATACTTTTCAATGGTATTACCACTTACTGTTAATCTGGATGTAAACAAATATGACTTAAACTTTTACATTTAAATTTCTAAATAGAGGAATGATACTCGAATCCATGTTCTTTCTACTTTTCACTTTTTTTTTCTACATTAGACATTGCAATGGTGTGTCCATAGCAGGTAAAATATAAGCACTGATAAAGAAATTGAATCTCTATATATCATGTTATGGTATCTATATTGAGCATCAAGAATAATCCTGTTTTTTTCACTGTCTCTAGACTAATTTCTGTGTATGATAGTCTTTAAACTGATCTTTAAGACTATATAGAACTATAGTCTTTTAAGATGAGGATCAATGTAGTTGCTTTCATCTGCCCTTAATAATTCTTTTAACTACATGAACTATATGAACCTTGTCTGAATAAATTCAACATGTTTCTTTCTTCAGTGATCTAGAACAACTTCGAAAAATCAGACGACGAAGTCCCCATGAAGATACTGAGTCCTTTACTGTATACTTGAGATCAGATGTGGAGGCAAAGTAAGGATGTAGTTCTTTTAGTTTTTTATTTTATTTTTTTGGTGAGGAAGATTAGCCCTGAGCTAACATCTGTTGCCAATCCTCCTCTTTTTTGCTGAGGAAGACTGGCCCTGGGCTAACATCCATGCCCATCTTCCTCTACTTTGTATGTGGGACACCTGCCACAGCATGGCTTGATAAGCAGTGTGTAGGTCCGCCCCTGGGATCCAAACCTGTGAACCCCAGGCTGCCGAAGCAGAGTGCACAAACTTAACCACTGTGCCGCTGGGCTGTCCCCAGGAACGTAGTTCTTTTAGAATAAAAGTACAAGTGAATTTGAGATTAATAAAAACACATTTTAGATCCAGAATTTTTTAAATGATATATTTTAAAAGCAGAATATTTTTATATTTGCAAATTTGTTTATCTGGGATTTACTCGGATGTACTAATTAAGTAAAAATATGTCATAATTTATAAGAAAATTTGCTGTTGAATTTACTCTTATTGTTTAGATTTAATTTAGAAAAGTTCCTTAAGTGCTTTATATTTTTCCTAAAGGACCTTATGCTTTCTTGTAAGGTTCTCATATAGTTATAGTTCATCTAGATTTAAATATGATTATAATAAAGTCATTAAAATTGCCCGTTGTTGGTGGCCATGTGTGTATGCACAGATCTTTGGAAGTTTGGGGAAGCCCAGAAGCTCTTGCCAGAGAGAAAAAGCTGCGGAAGGAAGCAGAAATAGAATACAGAGAAAGTAAGTATATTCAATTTAGAGCTGAGTCAATTGAAAAGTAACTTGTAGGTAAGACCTGTGCCTGTAATAACTGTGCACTCCCTAGTGGTTGCACACCTTTTGGCTCTAGCTTTGTTGGAGCTAGCAAATCCCAGTTTCCATTTTGAGATTCAATTATTTTGTAAAAACAATATCTATTTTTTGTTTTTCTCCTCTATAGCTTTTTAAAATGATGAGAGGAAGGAAAGCTAGTTTGTGGTTTCCTTATATAAGACATATGAATATTAAATCCCTATGGTCTGATTTGAAGATACTTGTTCTAAAAGTGATAGACTCTAGACAGTGCTTTCTTACGGTAAAGTCTGTTATTCAGCTACCACATTTCTACTTTAATTCATTCATTCAGCAGATATTTATCAAACATTTACTATGAACCAGAAGCTGTGCTTGGTACTTGAGATTCAGGTGCAAATAAAACTCACAGGGAATTTAACAATCCAATGGTTTAGTGACAAAGCTACCTTTATAAAATTAGGATTTAGGATAATGTGAAATATGTTTTAGATAATTCTTTTATTTATATATGTATGTATGTATTAATGACAAAAGTGATGCATATTTATGATTTACAAATGAATACAGAAATATAAAGAATAAAAAGTCTCCTTTCATTTCCTCTAATACTCTCCCATTTTCCTTCCTAGAAATAACTGTTGTAGACAGTTTGGTATATATATCCTTCCAGAATACTTCCAGTGCATTTTCAAATTTATATACACACATTTTTTTCACTTAAACGTAAATTGGATGACACTATACATATTGTTTTGCGTCTTGTTCTTTAAACCTACCAGTGTGATAAATGTCTTTTTATGTCTATATATAGAAATCTACCTCTACCTCATTCTTTTTAATAGCTGCATAGTATTCCATTGTATGGATGTAGCAAGCTTTATGTTCTCCAATTTTTTACCATTTTAAAGAATAATCAATGAATGTCCTCATACTTTTTCTTTTTAACATGTAATACTATTGTTATGAATATTTACGCAGGATAAAATGTTAATAGTAGAATTTCAGAGTAAAAGGACGTGGGCATTTTAAAATTTGATAGATCCTGAAGAATTACTCTCCAAAGGGAATATGTTACCAATTTACATTTACACTCGCAATGTATGAGGGTGACTATTTCTTCATACCCTTGACAATGCTGTATGTTATACATGTTTTAACTTTTTTGTATATTTGATGAGCACCAGATGGTACCTTTAATTTAATTTTGAATTTCTCTGGTTACTACTGAGATTGGTTATCTTTTAATATGTTTATTGGATTTTGTTCTTCCACGATAATTTTTATATCCTTTACTCTTCTCTTAGATTGTGTGTCTTTTTAAATTGATTTTCGTGAGTTTTTGGTGGATTTTAATACTTAGTTTTATATGTTCTAAATATTTCCAACATTCTTTCTTCAAATTTTCTTTCATTTCCCCCCCTTTTAGTAGGGAAATTTCAAATATTTCAGGAATACAGAAGAAAGTATAATAACCCCTTAAGTACCTGTCTCCCAGCTTTACAGTTGTCAACATGGCCAACCTTGTTTCATCTATATCCCCATCACTAATGAATCCTCATCGCTATAACCTCACTCTAATGAATTACTTTGAAACCAGTCCCAGACATTATATCATTTCATCTGTAAATGTTTTAGTATATATCTCCAACAGATCTGATGTTTGTTTTTGTTAGTTTATGTGATAGTGATGGTTGAACAGTTTTGGAGGAGTTCGCTATCCACTGCCTGCAGTAGCCTATCAGTCTTAATATCCTCTCAGTTGCCCCTTGATTGAAGGTCTGGCGTGTTCTTATATAGCTTTGATTCTAGCAAAGAAAGTGAGTGACCTTCTGCTGTTGATCCCTTTTCTTTTTTTTTTTTTTAAATTGATGTCGTAATAGTTTATAACACTGTGGGGTTTTAGTTGTACATTATTGTTTGTCTGTCACCATGTGGATGTATCCCTTCACCCCTTGTGCCTGCCCCCCATCCCCCTTCCCCTTGGTAACCACCAATCAGTTCTCTGTCCGTGTGTTCATTTATATTCCACATATGAGTGAATTCATGCAGTGTCTGTCCTTCTCTCTCTGGCTTATTTCACTTAACATAATACCCTCTAGTTCCCTCCATTTTGTTGCAAATGGGAGAATTCTGTCTTTTCTTATGGCTGAGTAGTATTCCATTGTATGTATATACCACATCTTCTTTAACCAATCATCAATCGAGGGACACTTGGGTTGCTTCCACTTCTTGGCTATAGTGAATAATGCTGCAATGAACATAGGGGTGCATACGCCTCTTGTGATGGTTGATTTCACGTCCATTGGGTAGATGCCCAAGAGTGGGATTGCTGGATCATACGGTATTTCTATTTTTAATTTTTTTGAGGACTCTCCATACTGTTTTCCATAGAGGCTGCACCAGTTTGCATTCCCACCAGTAGTGAATGAGGGTCCCCGTTTCTCCACAACCTCTCCAGCATTTGTTGTTATTTGTCTTTGTGATTATAGCCATTCTAACAGGTGTAAGGTGATATCTTAGTGTAGTTTTGATTTGCATTTCCCTGATGATTAGTGATGTTGAACATCTTTTCATGTGTCTATTGGCCATCTGTATCTCTTCCTTGGAAAAATGTCTGTTCATATCCTCTGCCCATTTTTTGATCGGGTTGTTTGTTTTTTTGTTGCTCAGTTGTATGAGATCTTTATATATTACTGAGATTAATCCCTTGTCGGACAGACGATTTGCGAATATTTTCTCCCAGCTGGTGGGTTGTCTATTCATTTTGATCCTGGTTTCATTTGCCTTGCAGAAGCTCTTTAGTCTGATGAGGTCCCACTTGTTTATTTTTTCTTTTGTTTCCCTTGTCCGAGTAGACATGGAATCTGAAAGGATCCCTTTATGTCCAATCTCAATTAGTGTACTGCCTATATTTTCTTCCAGGAGTTTTATAGTTTCAGGTCTCACTTTCAGGTCCTTGATCCATTTTGAATTGATTTTTGTATATGGCGATAGGAGATGGTCTACTTTCATTCTTTTGCCTGTTGCTGTCCAATTTTCCCAGCACCATTTATTGAAGAGACTTCCCTCTCTCCATTGTATGTTCTTTGCTCCTTTGTCGAAGATTAGCTGTCCATAGGTGTGTGGTTTTATTTCTGGGCTTTCAATTCTGTTCCATTGATCTGTGTGTCTGTTTTTCTGCCAGTACCATGCTGTTTTGATTACTGTAGCTTTATAGTATATTTTGAAATCAGGGATTGTGATGCCTCCAGCTTTGTTCTTTTTTTTCAGAATTACTTTAGCTATTCGGGCTCTTTTGTTGCCCCATACGAATTTCAGTAGTTTTTGTTCTATTACCATGAAGAATGACATTGGGATTCTGATTGGGATTGCATTGAATTTGTAGATTGCTTTAGGTAGAATGGACATTTTAACTATATTTATTCTTCCAATCCATGTGCATGGAATATTTTTCCATTTCTTTATGTCTTCCTCGATTTCTTTCAATAATGTCTTATAGTTTTCATTGTATAGGTCTTTTACCTCCTTGGTTAAATTTATTCCCAGATATTTTATTCTTTTAGTTGCAATTGTAAATGGGATTGTCTTTTTGAGTTCTCTTTCTGTTGGTTCATCATTAGTGTCTAGAAATGCAATTGATTTTTGTAAGTTGATTTTATACCCTGCCACTTTACTGTAGTTGTTGATTATTTCTAGTAGTTTTCTGATGGAATTTTTTGGGTTTTCTATGTGTAAGATCATGTCGCCTGCAAATAGTGAGAGCTTCACTTCTTCATTGCCTATTTGGAGTCCTTTTATTCCTTTTTCTTGCCTAATTGCTCTGGCCAGCACTTCCAGTACTACGTTGAATAAGAGCGGTGAGAGTGGGCACCCTTGTCTTGTTCCTGTCTTCAAAGGAATGGCTTTCAGTTTTTCCCCGTTGAGTAGGATGTTTGCTGTAGGTTTGTCATATATGGCCCTTATTATGTTGAGGCACTTTCCTTCTATACCCATTTTGTTGAGAGTTTTTATCATAAATGGATGCTGCATCTTGTTGAATGCCTTCTCTGCATCGATTGAGATGATCATGTGGTTTTTATTCTTCATTTTGTTAATGTGGTGTATTATGTTGATTGATTTGCCGATATTGAACTGATGATGCCTTCTCTTGACAATTGAAAACATTATGTCCCTCTCTAGCTAATCTAGTCAGTAGGAATAAGGAACATATTTGAGATTCTTGTAGGCCTGGAATATATAATACTAAGTTATCTGCATATTGAATAAGTATAGATTTCCTTGCAAAATCCAAGTCCCTTAAATTATTGGTTTTTCATTTTGAAAAGTATGAAGGAGCATCAGTAAGTCCTAGTGTCTAAGGGGTTTTGGCCCCTCAGAAGAAGCAAAGAGTTGTTGACTATCTTTATATCCACAGATATGCTGAAGAGAGCTGTACTTAAATCCACAGGAGTAAATATTTACTTTCAGTGAAAGAAATACATATTGGGGTAAGGGAGCCCCAGAATTTTGCTATCACTATTCAGTTAATGGCTTCCACTGGGTTTCTTTGTAGGTAATACAGATGCTAATATAGGATACAATTAAATGTTGTCCCAATAGGGCATATTCCATTGGAGAATTAGATACTCGTGCTACAGTTATATTCTGTTACTTGGGAACTGATATGGTAATGTGGCAGGATTAAAGTAGAGATAGAGGTGCTAGGATCTACAAAAAATGTACACATTTTTCTTCGACAGTCAGGCTTACTTTATTTTTATCTGTAAATTGACTAACGTATGTGACTGAGCATCTTTAGGTTTCCTGGAAGTGTATCATTGCTGTGATTCCTTTTTTTCAGTTTGATAGGACATTCTTTTTTCTAGTATTCGTATTCCTTATAATAATGACATTGATTTTTATCAAAATTAAAAAGGGGCTAGACTTGCTTAGAGTTTGAGAAGTTAATAAATTTTGGCTTGTATGGCTGTTGAAAGCCCTTAGTTTCTTCTCTTAATTGTCTGATTTTAGTGACTTAAGTTTCTTCCTTTCCTCTGATCTTTTCTTATGGTTTCCTGACAGTGCTCTACAGTTTGTTTTAATTCTTCAGAAATGAACTAGCTGCTAGTCCATTCTAATTCTTCTTATCATCCTAACTAATTTTGTTTTAAGACCCTTTGCTAAAGAGGGCTTAAAGGGACTTTTGGCATTTTGCATCTGGGTCAATATCCAAATATTGTTCATTTCTAGCAAGTCTAATTCAAAAATTACCTATCGATTCTGTGTTTCTTTGTTTATAGTTTTAGAGCATAGTCTAATCAGTTTTAATAGGGGGAGGCCTTCTGGATAGCTTGTAACAACCTGTATCCTTGGTTTTTATTAAACTTGGTGCTGTGGAAGCTATGTTCAATATCCAGAATTGGCAAACCATGGTCCGTGGAGCAAATCTGACTTTCTCCCTGATTTTGTATAGTCTGTGAGCCAAGAATGATTTTTATATTTTTAGTGATTAACAAAAAATCAAAATCAATTTTCATGACACATGAAAATTACACGGAATTTAAATTTAGAGCTCCTAAATAAAATTTTATTGAAATGCAACAGTGCTCATTTATTTACATATTGTCTGTGGCTGCCTTTGTACTGCCAACAGCAGAGTTGAGTGGTCCCAACAGTGACCATATGTGGCACTCCTTTCACTTCACACTGCTGCTCAGTGCACTACAAATTGTTGTAACACATTTATAATTCAATAGTGTTTAGAGTGCCATGGATATCACTGTACATGACATTTTATTTTATTTTTTAATAACATTGCATACCTATCTTGTCAAAATAAGAAAAGTAGTTGTCTAGTATCATGCTTTCAAGGCACAGTTGAGTGTGAATTATTTTGTTACTGAATTAGATGGCAGAGTACTGTGTTTATTATGCGATGACATAAGAGTCAAAAGAATGTAATAAATTACCAGACTAATCACTCGTCACAGTATTCCTTACTGACTGGAAAGAAAGGGTCAGAAAAACTAGAAAATTTAAAATGGAATATCATCACAGCAGAATTTTTCACAAAAATAAAATATGAAAATGAGGTTGCAACCAAAGTTGCAGTTCCTCAGTGGCTCATTTGTTAGCCAAGCAAGGAAAGCTGTTTTTTTTTTTTTTTTCTTAAATGAACTCTCTTATTGGTTAATCGTTTTTTTTTTTACCATTTTTTTTATTGATGTCTTAATGGGGTTTTAGTTGTACATTTTTGTTTGTCCGTCACCTTGTGGTTGTAGGAAAGCTGTTTTAAATTAAATTAAATAGAGTAGCTAGGCAAATGTGTCCAGGTCTAGTAGTCTTTAGGCAATAATAGTTGCTCAAAGAGTTGAAGACATTGGAAGCAACATTGATAGTCAATTAAAAAACAAAGCAGATGATTTTGAGAGGTTTTCCTTGGCTCTTGATAAGTTGACAGATGCTACTGATACTACTCCATCAGTTTATTTGAGGAGTCAATGCTGAGTTTGAAGCAACTGAAGAATTACCCTTTGTGAATAGTCTGTATGGAACAACTACAGGCGAGAATATTTTGAGAGATGTGAAAATACTAATTCAGTAAACCTGAAGTGGAATCTGCTAAGATGTATTATAGCCAATGGTGGTAAAATATGTGTGGAGCAGAAGAAAGCTTAGTTGGACAAACTTACAAAGCTTGTGAAAATGTAAGATGTTTAAGCCTGTTCATCAATAGATACTTTGTGTAAAATACGTGTCATCAGCAGGTACTTTGGGAAAATACTTAACCTGTCATTTGTAATTGAACCAGTAGCGTCAACAGTGAACTTCATTCACTCTTGTGGACTTAACCATTATCACTTTTTTGTGAATTTTTTGTCAGAAACAGAAGCTGATTGTCCTGATTTGCTTTACTGTACAGCAGTTCAATGGCTTAGCAGTTTTACTGCAATTTTTGAGCTCAGGGCTAAGATTGAAATTTTTTCTGATTAAGAAGACATGCTCATCAACTACTATTATCAAACACTGAATGGTTTTGAAAATTAGCTTTTCCTGCACACCAGATAATGTTTCCTA
The DNA here is from genome assembly GCA_031878705.1 of Tapirus indicus. Lineage (NCBI taxonomy): Eukaryota > Metazoa > Chordata > Mammalia > Perissodactyla > Tapiridae > Tapirus > Tapirus indicus. The sequence continues at coordinate 33,686,650 of CM062919.1, forward strand.
ATGCTTTCAGTGTAAAATTACATGGCAAAACAGTGCTTAATATAAATCTTACTCTGTAGTAAAGTCATTGCGACAATAGCTAGTGTTGTTTGAATCACGAGTGATATCACTTTGCTTTTATATACTTCCCATGCTGTTAAAAATTAAAACAGAAGAAATTTGTAGCAGATACATTTTCCAAGCCCAACCTACAGTTCCTGAAGTGTTCTTCAGACCTTGTTGCAAATACAGAGGAAATTTCCATATTCCAAAATTCATTGAACTGTGGATCTTTTTTTGAGGAGCTTCCACCTAACCTTCAATTGGAAGTGATTAAAACAAAGTATTGATATGCTAAAAGGCAAATATGAGAGAAGAATTTAATAGAATTCTATAAATGCTTTCCAAGCAATGAGTATGCTCTTTTGAAATCATATGCTCATGTATTGATACCAGTATTTGGCAGTAACTTATCTGTAAGAAAAGAAATTTTCAGTTAGGAAATATGTAAAATCTCATTACAGGTCAGCATTAACAGATGAACATTTGTAATTATAAGGGAGGCAAAATATTACCTTTACCCTCTTAGGGTTTTTGGCTGGGCCTGAGAATTGAATTGACATAAAACATTAACGTGAGAAAAGCATGCGGATTTTTTTGGTATAAGTTTTATGTGACATGGTAGGTCTTATAAGGAAATGAAGACCCAAAGACATGGCAAACCTAAATGTTTTTATACTAGGTTGAACAAAGAGAGGCAGCTGTGGAAAAGTAACTAAAATGTATGGGGAGGAAAATAAGTTATTTTTGACAAGGTCTATTTGTACAGAATTTTCTCCACCTTGACTCCCCATCTATAGCCATAAGAGTGTTTCTTTCCTCCTGATATAGGGAGGATATCTTCTATACGAGAGTTTTATCTCCACCTTTTAGGAAGAAAAGGAGTTCAGAATGTTCTTATACCTGCTGTTTTTTAAGTGCCTTTAGCTCAAAATAATCCTATGCCAAAGTAATTTGAGAGTGGCATATTCTGCCACCATTTGCAATCAATTTTTTTCCAGTTTTATGAAGTACAATTGACAGTAAACATTGTATATAGTCAGGGTGTAAATGGGATGATTCTGTATACATATAATTGTGAAATGATTACCATAATCAAACTAATTAACAGTTCTATCACCTCACATAGTTACCTTTTTTGTGTAGGGGTGAAAACACTTTAAGATCTACTCTTAGCGAATTTTAAGTATACATACAGTATTATTAACTATAGTCATTGTGCTGTACATTAGATCTCCAGAACTTATTCATTGTATAACTAAGTTTGTATCCTTTGACCAGCATCTCTGTATTTCCCCCTCCCCAACCCCTGGCAACCACCATTCTACTTTCTGCATCTGTGAGTCTGACTTTTTTGGATTCCACATATAAGTGAGATCATACAGTATTTATCTTTCTGTGTCTGGTTTATTTCACTTAGCATAATGTCTTCTAGGTTCATCCATGTTGTTGCAAATAGTAGGATTTCCTTCTTTTCTATGACTGAATTATATTCTGTAGTGTGTGTGTGTGTGTGTGTGTATGTAACATTTACTTTATCCATTCATCAGTTGATGAACACTTAGTTTCCATAGCTTAACTATTGTAAATAATACTGCAGTGAATGTGGAAGTACAACTATCTCTCTGAGATGCTGATTTCATTTCCTTTGGATATATACCCAGAAGTGGAATTGTTGGATCATATGATAGTTGTATTTTTAATTTTTTGAGGAACCTTAACAAGGTTTTCCATAACATGATCATTTTTGATGATCGAGAACACTAACTTTGAATCCCAATTAAGTGAAATGTTACTCCACCTCCAAAAAAGAATTCCTTTCTTCTCAGTAGTAAACCTGTACTGCAAAGAATTGTACTCACGTTTTTATTATGTTTTAAATTTTATCGAAAAAAATAGAGGGTTTTCTCTTGTTATATAAGTACCCTCATAATATCTTATATATTGCCTCTTAGCCTTTAAAGCATAAGATATTTCCTCTCTAGCCCTTTATAGAAAGTTTGCTGACCCCATCTCAACGGTCTCATTAAGATTCCAGCCTTTTTCTTTTTTGCTGAGGAAGATTCACCCTGAGCTAACATCCGTACCAGTCTTCCTTTGTTTTATATGTGGGTAGCTGCCACAGCATGGCTGACGACAAGTGGTGTAGGTCCACGCCCAGGAACCAAACCTGGGCCACCAAAGCGGAGCGTGCCAAACTTAACCACTAGGCCACAGGGCCGGCCCCTCCAGCCCATTTTGTTTTGGTGTTTTTTGAAGGAGTAGCTGGTAACCTACTAAGAGAATGTAAAACTAGAAGCCCTGGAGTACAAATATTTAGGAGGATTCTGAATTCCTTAACTGTATTTCTAAATTCTGCATAGGACCAAGGTTTAAAGATGGCAGTATTTCCTTCCCCTGATGATTTGGTGAGATTTCTAAGTGGAAATTTTGAGACAGTTATAGTCAGTGACACAGGAAGAACAGGGGTAGAGAGTTTCTTGAGAGTATGGGGAGTTCAGTATCAAGAGGGAGATCACTGGGATAGGAAGGAGATCAAGGAGAAGAGGGGAGAGGGTGGAGAAGATGTGCAAGGAAAGAAAGAACAAAGTGACAAAGTAGTGGTGCTCAAATTGTCCCATTGTTTGCTGGTGGAAGCACCTCAAGTTGGCTCCTAAGTCCTTTTGTTACAACCCTAACACCGTGGCATCCTTTTAAGTGACAATGAGATGTTTTTGGTTCATCTTGTATGTTTCCTGCTCCAGATGGAGAATCAGCCATTTCTGAAAGGAGCCCCTTTTCCTTTTAGTGGGAAATAAAATTGAGACCATACTCTGGGCATTAGGGGTACTCATTTTTAATAGGTTGGCATATTTTTAAGGTCTTTTCAGTGGACAGAGCTAGGAAATATTTTTCTTTCCTTCTTAAGGGAGGAAATACGTAAGTTATTCTGATAAATTTATTGGGTTTTTTTCTTTTTTGTATCTTTTTTTCTCACGTTGAAAATCTTTATTCCTAATTAACGTAACTAAAGTGATTATATATTTGGTTTATTCTTAACACATAGAGAGAATGTAACGCAGTTTCAGAATAACAGTATCAATATTATTGCTATCAGGGTGATTTAAGATTGCTTTTCTTTTCTTTTTGTCTTTAATATATATTCCACTCAGGATGTATAGTCAAATTTCTATGTTTTAAAGTCACCTGAAATTTCTCTCTGTATGGATAAACCATCCAATAGATATAAAATTAAGTTCATTTGTGGCATTTTGCTTTTGATTTTATTTTATTATTATTTTTTTTGGTGAGGAAGATTGTCCCTGAGCTAACATCTGTTGCCGGTCTTCCTCTTTTTGCTTGAGGAAGATGGTCCCTGAGCTGACATCTGTGTCAATCTTCCTCCACTTTTTGTAAATGGGGCACAGGCTGCCACAGAATGGCTTGATGAGCGGTGTGTAGGTCCATGCCTAGGATCTGAACCTGTGAACCCTGGGCTGCTGAAGCACAGTATGCAAACCCAACCACTGTGCCACAGGGCCAGCCCCCCTGCTTTTGATTTTTAGAAATAGTTTTGATTTGTTTTTATTTTATAATTTATAAAACATTTACATAATTCCAAAGTCAAATCTACTGGACAAAATACTTCAGAGAAGTCTAGCTTCCATCCCTGTCCTCTCCACCCTTCCCTTTTTTTATTGTGGTAAAAAACATAACATAAAATTTATCATCGTATACATTTTTAAGTGTACAGTTCAGAAGTGTTAAGTATATTCACATTGTTTTGAAACAGATCTCTAGAACTTTTTCGTCTTGCAAAATTCAAATTATACCCATTAAACAACAACTCCCCTTTCCTGCTCTCCCTAGCCTCTGGTAACCACCATTCTACTTTCTGTTTGTATACATTTGACTACTGTAGATACCTCAGATAAATGGAATCATACAATGTTTGTCTGACTGACATATTTCACTTAGCATAATGTCCTCAAGGTTCATCCATGTCATAGGATTTCCTTCCTTTTTAAGACTGAATAACATTCCATTGTATGTATATACCATGATTTGTTTATCCATTCGTCTGTCTATGAACATTTTGTTTGCTTCCGCTTCTTGGCTATTGAATAGTCCTGCTGTGAACATGTGTGTGTAAATATCTCTTTGAGATTCTACTTTCAATTTTTTGGATATATACCCGGAAGTGGGGTTGCAAGGTCATATGGCACTTTTTAATTTTTGAGGAACTTGCATATTGTTTTCCATAGTGGTTGCCCCATTTTACAATCCCACCAACATGCACAAGGTTTCTAATTTCTCTGTATCCTGTCAACACTTGTTATTTTCTGGGGTCTTTTGTTGTTGTTTTGATAGTAGCCATTCTTTTGGGTGTGAATTGATACCTCATTGTGGTTTTGATTTGCATTTCTCTGATGATTAGTGGTCTGAGCGTCTTTTCACGTGCTTGTTGGCCATTTGTATATCATCTTTGGAGAAAGGTCTATTCAAGTCCTTGGTCCATTTTTTAATCAGGTTGCAAATCCAGATTTCTTGTAATAACCTGATTTTTTGCTGGTAGTTGGTAGAATGTATTTAACATAGTCTTAAAGAGAATATATTGTGTTAATCTAAAATGTGAACGATAAGAATATGTAAGAGCTAAATATATTTTATAATTCTTTTCTTATAGGGCTATTTAGAAACCAAAAAATATTAAGAGAATATAGAGACTTTCTGGGAAACACCAAGGTAAGGATATCTTTCTGATAATGTTATATGTGTATGTGTTGCACAGTGAAATCCTAGTATCAGTCCATTGTGAAATTCTAGCATGTCAGTGATCCCAATGCAAAATTTTCTTGAACACATTGTAATTTACTGAATTATATTCTATTTGCTTCTGTCTGATTTTCTTGAAATTTAAAAAATTGGGGCATAAGTTCTCTTTAAATTCATAAATGTATTAGAAGCCATAGGCATATAGATTAGATGAAGGAAAAGACTTTATTTTCTTAGGTTTTTAGCAAGATTTAGCTCTCTCATATACACTCTTAATTTCCTTTATCCTCTCTCTTTCTACTCCTAACCCTGGTTAAACATTCAAACTGCCAAGTCTTTGCTTGAACCCAAGAAGCTCAGCCCTTGGAGGAGAAAATTACAGAGCCATTTTGATTGTTCTTTCTTTAGTATATGAGTATACAAAATCAATGGACACTCAATATTATTTGACAGTCTTACTAAACTTCCATACTACCTTCACTCTCCCACTCTGTGAGATAGCTGTTGCGTACCTTTTCCTCTCTTCCTAAATTTCCTACAGCCTCTCTTCACTCTTCAGTTGATGACCTTGCTTCATATTTCATTGAAAAAATAGATGTCATCTGATAAAAGTACCTCATCTTTCCATTATCAAATTTGCTAACCTATTTACATCTGTGCCGGAATACTCTGTTTTCTTCCTACTAGAAAGAAATTAATATTGGGACCAGCATAGAAAGTTTGCCTTTACTATCTCACCTCTTATTCTCTCTTGAATCTTCTCCAATTGAACTTTCATCCCCACCACTCCACTGAAATGTCTCTTACCAAAGTCACCAATACCTCGAAGATGCCAAGTAGTCATGTCCAGACTCAGCTTTGCATTTAAACATAGCTGGGAGGGATCTCCTATCAAGAAGTGAATGTCCTTTCTGGAGAAAAGATATCTATGCAAATTGTCTCTTTTCTTCTAAGTTACGTTTGAGACATTACTCCCTTCTTGTAAAATTTAGAAATTGGCAATGATGACAACTCTACTTATATCTTATTGGATTTGCTTTTCTTTCCCATTCACTATATTCAGAACCTCTTGATTTCCATTTCCCCTTTGAGCCCTGTATTTTTGGCACCCCAGTGCTGCATTGAAGGTGTGAACTCTATTCAGTGGTAGAGCTTTCATGTACCTTAGGAGCCAGCATTTTACTTCTGTGCCGTGATGGCTGCTGCCACTGCCTCTTGCTGTGAAATAACTTAGGCTGGTGAGACCTGCCTCCTGGAAAGATTTATTCCTAGCCCTCATATCAGTTTCACATGGAGGATCATACTCACCAGATTTTTGAATAGTAGCTGTTGACTTCTGAAACTTTTGTCACTAGAAGCCTTTTGAAGATTAGTACTCCTCAGCTTTGAAGTGTTCCAGGTTTGGAATAGGATTTCTTTCTGTTATACTCTTTTTTGTAGTGATGGGATCAGACTTTAGTATTTAATTTCCCTCTACTGTTCCCATATTCCTGTTAGGAACACTTGCTAGCCTCCTGAAGATGGTTGCTTTCCTTCTCTAAAACATATGGGGTTAGTACTTTTTGCTTGAATTAAATATCTTCTTTACTTTTACTTCTTTTTTTCCTTTCTGACCCAGACACTTGTTTTTCTATTGTATTCTTCTTTGTCTTATGGGAACTCCAATAGTGAGATACGTGAACTTGCTATGTTCTGCATCTGCTTAAAGCACTCCATCATCAGGACAATATCTAATCCACTAATATCTAATTTCTCATTGTCCTTTAATACATTTCCCCTTTAATACATTTCTACTTGCTTGTGCCTCGTGTTTCTACTTTTTTGTGCCTTCCCTTAGAATCCTAATTCTGTGAATTTTTGGGATAGTCCTTCAGAGCATTGGAAGTACCTTGATCACCATTTGCAATGATGATGGTATTACCTTGAAATGCCCCACTTGTGCTGATTTTCTTGGTAGCCTTCTCTGAAATCTTTCCAAATTTTCTATTTTAGTTCCAATATTTAAAAAACCTACTATGAACATTTTTAAATATATACAAAAATAGAAAAAACAGATATTTGATATAACCATGATCCGGTTTCAATAATTATCAACAATTTGGCCATTCTGGTCTTTAAGGAGCGGTTCTCCAATTGCTTTTATTACGGAACTTATGAGTGGCTTTAACAGGATGCTTCCCAAGAGGGTTGTGAATCCTGGGTCCATGTGGATCTCTTGCTTTTCCAGATTTTGCTTCTCTCTCTCTCTATTTTTTTTTCATTTTTTAAAATTGAGATAATACTGGCTTATAACATTATATAAATTTCAGGTGTACATCATTATATTTCGACCTCTGTGTAGACTACATCATCATGTTCAGCACCCAAAGACTAATTACCATCCATCACCATACATATGTGCACTGTTACCCCTTTCACCCTCCTCTGTCCCCCACTTCCCCTCTTGTGACCACCAATCTAATCTCTGTATCTATATATTTGTTGTTGTTATCTTCTATTTATGAGTGAGATCATACGGTATTGGACTTTCTCCCTCTGACTTATTTCACTTAGCATAATACCCTCAAGATCCATCCATGTTGTTGCAAATGGCAAGATTTCATCTTTTTTTTAATAGCTGAGTAGTATTCCATTGTGTATATATACCACATCTTCTTTATCTGTTCGTCCCTTGTTGGGCACTTAGGTTGTTTCCAAATCTTGGCTGTTGTAAATAATGCTGCAATGAACATAGGGGTGCATGTATCATTACACATTTGTGTTTTCATGTTCTTTGGATAAGTCCTCAGCAGTGGGATAGCTGGATCATATGGTAGTTCTATTCTTAATTTCTTGAGGAATCTCCATACTGTTTCCCATAGTGGTTGCACCAGTTTGCATTCCCACCAGCAGTGTATGAGGGTTCCCTTTTCTCCACATCCTCTCTAACGCTTGTTATTTCTTGTCTTGTTAATTATAGACATTCCAATGGGTGTGAGGTGATATCTCATTGTAGTTTTGATTTGCATTTCCCTGATAATCAGTGATGTTGAACATGGTTTCATGTGCCTGTTGGCCACTGTATATCTTCTTTGGGGAAATGTCTGTTCAGATCTTTTGCCCATTTTTTAATTGGGTTGTTTGTTTTTTTGTTGTTGAGATATATGAGTTCTTTATATATTTTGCCTATTAACCCCTTATCAAATATGTGGTTTGCAAATATCTTCTCCCAGTAGTTAGGTTGTCTTTTCATTTTGTTGATGGTTTCTTTTGCTGTGAGGATTTTGCTTCTCTTGCTGCTAGATTTCCTTGGACCCTGTCACTATCTCTGACTAAGTTACTACCGACACATTTTCCCCCTGTCTACAGCCTTCTTTATCAGAGCAATTCGAACTCAGTGAATCTCTTTTTCCTTATTATTCTATTCTATTCTGGTTTTAAAGATCTCGTTTCCCTTCCCTGTCTGTCTTGTTCTTCTAAAGAAATGTTTCTCATCTTCCACTTTAAGCAGCATATTCATTTTCTGTTTACTGTTCCTGTAATAATTTCATTGAGTTTTTTCCTCTATTCAACCAAAGGATGCAGCCTGTTTTTCTTATAATAATATAATAAAACACACATCCTCTGGTCTTTATTTGTCAATAATCAGTAGAACTCAGAAATCTAGAGCCGTGATTAGATTTTATAGTTTTACAAACCTAAGTTCAAGTTGAAACAATATGGACAAGGTTTGTCCCTGCCTGTTTCCTTGTTTTAGCCCTGAAAGCAGTTCAAAACAGAATTTGGGGTACCTGATTGCACACTGTTTGTCAAGACCTGGCCCTGACAGTTTAAAGTTTGAGGCTTCTTCTTTTGCTCTGTGGTCCACAGGCACTTAGGAGATGCTCTTTAAAATCCTGGCCTGCAGACTTGACTGCAAAATGCTGTTAAAGTGCAAAAAAATAAAAAAGGCATTTTTCTCCCCTCATACCTGAAATGGAATCCCATCTCAGCTGTCTTGGCAAAATCAGGCCCAGATGCATCTGTAGAATTCAAGTTTAAGCTGCAGTAGCCTGTGCTACAGAACCGGCACTCTGGATGAGGGTTGTTTCTTCTTATTCAGGATCATTGTAGCCTGCCTGCCAGGGGACAATGCTGTCATAAGCTGTGGTGGACTTACAAAGAACAAATCCTTACATGGCATGACCCCACTAACAACCTAAAATTTCACTCTTTATTTATTTTCTTCAGCTGTTTCTCAAAGTTCCAAGCCAGGCATTAGATTTTAAAGACTCTTGTATTTAGACTTACCCAGGAAATTGTAGCCAACTTTCCCCGCTTTTGCCCAGATCAGAGCCATTGTCAAACAGAAGAAAATATGTACCAAATCCCAAAGTAAAGGAGGTAGCTAAGCATGCCCAGCATTCTCTCCCAAGCTTACCAATGTATCTACCTCACTAAACCTAGTCAACCTACAGAGGGCGTGCGGGGACGAGGGGAGGTTTATATGCAAGAGACCAACAGTATCAGGGGGAAAACAAACCCTCTTCATGGAAATCAGAGAAGTAAGGAAGAAGTGCTTAAGTTCCTACCACCAGTAGCAGGTATTCCTTTTTCTTGGAATACCTTATTCTCTGGGAGCTCAAGACAGTCTTTCTCTTGGTTTGCCTCGTTTCATTAATTCCTCTTTCTCCTCTGTCTCTTTGGCTAAAGACCCTGCTTTTTTTACCCAGCCTCCAAACCTTAGAGATTCATTACAGACCCTTTTATATTTAAATCCATTAGTGAGTCCCATAGGCATTTTCTCTAAAATAGATACCTAGTATGACTGCTTCTCACCATGTTTCTTAGTCTAAATGATCACCATCTCTTACCTGGAATACCCTCCAAATTGGTCTCTCTACCTTTGCTTTTGCCCTCATAATTCATTCTCTACATCAACTATATCTTTTTAAAACGTAAATCAGATTATGTCAAGTATCTGCTTAAAATACTCATCAGTGGCTTCTTTTTGCCACTAGGCAAAGATTCATACTCCTTACCTTGTCTTCCCAAAGTTCTGTGAGATGTGGCCCCTGCCTCCTTCTCTCACCTCAACTCCAACTATTTTCCCTGCTGTCTATGCTTTAGCCATACCAGCCTTATTTTTGTCTTGTGTACACATCAAACTTATTTCTGTTCCAAAGTATTTGAACGTGCTGTATATTCTGCCTGCAACATTCTTCTTCTGGATTTTTTCATGGATTTTTTCATTCTTCTTCTTCTCATCATTGAGCCTCTTTCCCTGTCTAGTGTAGTTAAACTAACCCTTCCCACCATAACCACCCCCTCAACATACATTATTCTCTCAGTTCTCTATTTTATTTTATTATATTCATCACTGTCTGATGTTATATATTTGTCTATGGATTTATTCTCTTTATCTTCCTGTACTAAACTGTGAGATTTATGAAGGCAGGGACTCTTTTGTTTACTGTCATGCCCCAGCATCTAGAACTGTGCCAGGCATATAGTAGTTGCACAATAAATATTTCTTGAATAAATGACATAAGGCAGAAATATATGAAGTGCTTCAATAGAAATATAAAGTGAATAATCAGTTTGTAGCAGAGTGAGTATTTATTCTCTGGGGGGAACCGAGGAAAGATTTACACAGAAAGGTGACACTTGGCCAGCAATGGAAGAGGATGAGTAAAATTTGGACAGATTGCAGTGGAAGATGATAGCATTCTAGGGAGAGGAAGAACACAGAAAGGAAAGAAAAAAACATGGATTGTATATATTCAAGGAACAGTAAAAGAACATTTAACTCAAGAAAAAATATTTTCCCTGAATATATTTTTCTACTTATTTCCTTTTGCTTTGGTCTGTTTTGGAATTAAACACATAATCATCACTTGAGGTCTTTGGTCTTTAGGAGTTACATTAGAGCAGCAAACTTGCTGGCTTTGGCTGTTGTTTGTTTAAAAGTTAAGAAGTTGCTCAAGAAATGGAAAAATTTTAGAGTATATCAATTTTAGTTCTATACGTTTTTATCATTTTACCACTAGTTGCTGTATAACTAACTCAGATCCTTTCTGGAAGTAGGCAGGAAATGAATGAAAAGAAACAAACTGTTAAGGTTCTGGAAAAGGACCCAGATGCCCTTTCAGTTTCCATCTTCCCACTTTTTAAAGAAGAAATTCTGGAGGAAAAAAAATAAGTTAACCTAGTTGTTCAGAGACTTTGATAGAGGAGATATTTTCTGGTGTGTCAGAGTCACTTGTAAGCATTATAGTGCTTCTTTGGGAAATTTCAGACATTTGCTTTTGTTTTTGTTTTTTTTAGCCACGCTCCAGAACTACGTCAGTTTTTTTTAAGGGGCCAGGAAAAGTGGTGATGGTTGCCATTTGCATGTAAGTACTGAAAAATAATCCTTTTAAAATAGAAATGTATTATTTTTAATGTGTATATCTTTGAATGAATAAATTTATTATTTGGTATCTTGGTAAAGAGTTAGAGGTTTATATTGTTTTAGGAGGAAGCTGAGTAAGTCTTTGTGATTGTCAGTAGAGTGATGGGGGAAAAGTCCACATAGATATACCCATGCTTGTGCCAGGTATATTTTTGTTGTAATTAAGATCTAAGAATAGTTGCTATCTGAAAATCCTCTCTTATTTTCGTTGGAATTGATAGAAGTCTTTTTTAAAAAGTTGAATTGCCCAGGGTTATTTTTAGAGTAACTAAAAACCAATCTTGGTTATAGGTACTGAGCAATATCTATACTCTTAGTTTTTGTCGCTTACCTTAGAGGAACATACTGGATGTTTTCCCTTTCTTTTTCCCTCTGTCTTCTTGATTCCTGTTGTTTTGTTTACCTTTTATCCATTTTGCTGATTAATCTGTTTTAGGATGTCTGAAAGCATTAATTCCATGATTCATTAGTTCTTTTATTTCTAAAATATATATATATAAATTGCATGTGTCAGGAATTATAATAGGGTCTTGAAATATAAAGATGTGATACATAATTCTTATCAAGAATTGGAGGGGCACTAGACTAGAGGAATTCATTTACAATAATACAAAAAAGAGATGATGATGCATCAAACTAGGGTCGTGGTGGTGGGGATGGAGAGACTTGGTTAGGTTCAAAAAGTGTTTAGAAGGTGTGGTTAAGGATGGGGCCCAGGTTTCTGGTTTGGACAATTGGATAGATATTACACCATCACTGAGAGAAGGAACACTGGAAAGAGAGACAGGGTGAGAGCAAAGGAAATGATGAGTTCATTTTTGAGCTTGAGTTATCTATAGGCTACCCAAGTGGAGTTGGTCAACAGAATTAATTCTTTCCGTCATTAAAACAGGGTTAATAATTAAAGCTTTCTTCACTGGAGGAATGTATGTAATGTATGTAAACTGCTTAGTGTAGTACCTGGTACATTAAATGTACTTAATTATTATTATGTTAATATGTATTGGTCTGAAGCTCAAGAGGGATATCTGGATTAGTGATTTAGAGTTGAGAGTTATTAGTATCTGGATGATAATTAAAGCTATAGGAGTAGTTAAGAACACCTGGAGAACGTGTGTATAGTGTGAGAAGGAAAAAGCCCTCAGGAAAAAACCTTGAAGAATGCTCACATTTAAGAAATGAGTTGAGGAAAAAGAGCCTGTAGAGAAGAGTGAGGAAAAGTAAGGAGAGAGATAGGAAGAAAACCAGGAGTATCAAGGAAGCCGAGGAAGACAGTGTTTTAAGAAAATAGTGGCAAATGCTTCTGTGAGATTAAGGAAAATATTAAAATGTTCCCAGGAATTTAATAGCAAGAAATGGTTGGTGGTATTGATAAGAACAATCTAATGAGGTGTTGGAGGCAGAAGCCATTGTTCAGTGGATTGAAGACTTAGTGCAAAATGAGGAAAACTGAGACAGCAAGAGCAGATATGATTCAAGAAATTATCTGAAGTGGAGAGAAGGGAAAAAGGTAGTTGAAAGGGGATGTACAGTTTCCTCATTTATAAAATGAGGATATTAATGTCTGTTAATATTTGTATAATAGAGTTATAATGAAACATGGTAAGTGACTATGGTATAGTGCCTGGGATAAATCGTACTAGTTGTTGTTGTTGGAATCTGAGCAACTAGCTTCCTCAGAGCTAACCATGTTTCTTTTAGCGTCTGTGTCTTCTTCTGTGACACACAGACTGCTTGGTCTAGCTTTGTCTTTACCTCTGGCATCTGTCTACTTAAGTAAACAGACCTTGGCCAAAGTCTTGCCTTTGACACTGGCCTACTGGACTATATCGAGTGAAGATCCTCTTTTACCTACCTAAGACACATAATTTCTTCTCTAATTTCATTCTATCCAAATATGGAACACCCTCTTTTCTCATCAGTTCTCCAAATGCACTTAAGTAACTTGCTGACACATATCATGCCTCTTCATCTGAGTATTTAATGATACCATAATCTGTATTTTTCAAATTTGTACTCATTATCTAAAACATAATAAGTCTTGAAGGCTAAGGATTCTTTTTAATTTACTTTGAACAGAATCTAGTATAGAGGTATATATATCAAATAAGCTTTTGCTGGAAATTTTTGTCCAAACCTGTGCTAAATAATTTTCTCTTTCTCTCCTAGCAATGGATTAAACTGCTTCTTTAAATTTCTTGCCTGGATTTATACGGGTTCAGCAAGTATGTTCTCAGAAGCTATACACTCTTTATCTGATACTTGTAATCAGGTGAGTGGTAAAAGCTTCTGTCTTATTAATTTTAAAGTAATTTTTTTAAAGCTTTAGTCTAAAAGTTGACCTATTTAAAAACTGAATGATTCCTATAGTTGACTTGTGGAAGAAAATGAAAATTGTTTTACTTTTGAATGATGAAGTACATAGAAATATAATCATAGTATTTTAAAGCAGGTTGTTATGCTTTAAGAACTTAGAACAATGGAATATCAAGTATAAGATTTTCAGTCACTGAGTGTTTGGGCAGAGACTGTTGTAGAAGGGATTCTTATATTAGGTAGAAATTTGGTCTCTGAATATGAGTTCTTGTTAAGAGCCAGAGAGAATTTAAGTGTTTTGCATAAAGATATAAAGTAGTTATATATGATTGATGAATTAAAATGATTTTCACATTAAACTAGTATTTTGAATTCCTTTTCTTGAATTTGCAAATGAAGAAAGATTTTTATAAAATTAAAATACCTTTTTCAACCCCCTTTAATCCAACTTTTGAATACTACAAATCTAAGCCTTTTTTAAGATCACAGAATTTCTACTTGTGTGTCATTTTACATTTTAAAGAATGTAGTCTATTAAGAGAAAACTTTTTCAGTATTTATTTATTTATATACTCATGTTATATAAGAACAGATTTGGGAAAACTTACAGTAAAAACGTGGGTACAATAAGAATATTTAAGACAAAGTAAAAAATAATAATAAAATGGTAAGGAGCAGGGAGAGCAATCTTAATTCAAAATTAAACCTGAGAACTCATCTAATTCACTGTCAAACGGATTAAAATACTTTGTAAAATAAAGAAAGAAGGTGAATATTTGTTATTAACAATCTTTCTCTTGAATTAAATTTTTATACTCCATAAATACTTAGTAACTGCTCTCTGTATAATATTTTGCCAGTCAGTTGTGGTATGGAGTGGGGGGAGATGGGATGGGGAGATATATATAGCACATGATGTCTATTTTGTCGAAAGCTTATCTGAACATTAGAAAATTGAAATGCAAAAATATTTGTACATACAGGCAAGAAGATATGTACTAATTAATTTCAGTATTAGTTGTTATTTAAAATGTTGGAGACAATTTTTAAGTGTCCATACTCTGAAATACTATGCAGGAGTTTAAAAGAATGTGGTAGATAGTTGTGTATTGACTTGGAATAATAACCATGATTTGAGTAAAAAAAAAATCAAGTTGCTAGACATGTACAGAACTTCTGCTTCCAGCCATGATGGACTAGTGGGGACTGGACTTAGTCTTTTGTGGTAAACCACCAAAAAACTAGACAAAATATATGAAACAATATTTTCAAACATTGGACAATAGCAATGCAAGACCATGATCCCTGAGAGAAGGGAAACAGGTGAGTTGAACTCTATGATCTCTTTTGTTTTTGCTTGGAGGCACATTTGGGATAGTGGAACAGAGTGGGAGATAATAGTCTCATTGAGTTGAGAAGGCAGAAATAGAGTTCAATGAGTCTGAAGTGGCTAGAAATTACAGGGCAGTGTTCCACAGAGAAGGGGGCTATGCAGACGGAAAACTGCAGAAGTCTACATAGGGTTTTCCTTGAGTTGAATCTTTGCTGAATGTTAAGTTAACATGTGTAGGGTAAAGCTCCATGAGTCTGGGCAAAGAACCAGCAGGGAGCATTAAGCTGAGTAAATCCTAGAGCTCACACAGACCTGGGATCATTCAAGTTCTGACCATCTGAGATGGAGAGTCCTCATTGATTACCCAGGCCAGTGGAAGGCTCATATCTTAACAGTAGGACTAAATTATTCTTGATGTAAAGGCTATTCTAGAACCTCCTTAACAAAGCTCTGAAGGATCATGCTGATCTACAGGTAACTTAATTACCTGCCAGAACAAAGCCCCACACTCTATAAGGAAGACAGTAAAATCCAAACACTCAGTATAACATTCACAATGTTTAGCGTCTAATAAAAAAAGTACTAGACAGTCAAGAAGCAGAAAATTTGACTCACAACCAGGAGAAAAATCAGTCAGTAGAGACAGACTCAATTGATGTATGAAAGAGTTAGCAGACAAGGATGTTAAGGATATTAAATGGCGATTACTACTGTATTCATGTATTGAAAAGGAAAACATGAACATAATGAGAAGAGAAATGGAAGATATAAAAAAGAACCAAATGAAGTTTTAAAGCTGAAAAATATATCTGATATGAAAAAGTTACTGTATAGAATTAACAGCAGATTAGACATTGTGGAAAAAATGATTAGTAAACTTAAATATATCACAGTAGGAAACATTCCTACTGAAACTAGACGAAAAAGGACTGGACAAAATGAAGGGAGCCTCAGTGACCTGTGGAATAGTATCAAGAGAATTCTATCAAACATTTAAGAAGAAATAATACCAATAGTACACAGACTTTCAAATATAGAGAAGGAAACATTTTTCAGCTCCTCAAATAAGACCAGCATAACCCTGTACCACTTTCGAAGACATTACAAGAAAAAAATACAGACCCGTATCCCTCATGAACCTAGATGCAAAAAATCCTTAAGACATAACCAGACTGAATCCAGCGATATATAAAAATGATAATACATCCTAATCGAGTGAGTATTATTCCAGGAATGCAAGGTTAGTTTAACATTCAAAGTCAATAGGTATAGAAGGTTAGTATGCAAAAAGCAGTTGCATTTCTACTATCAACAAACAAATGGAGAATAAAATTTTTAATAAATTCCATTTACAATGGTATCACAAAATATTAAATACTTGGTAAATTTAACAAAAAATGTTTAACAGTTTTACACTGAAAAGTTAACATTTGACTGGGGGAAATTAAAGATGATCTAAAGAAATGGAGAGATATACCATGATCATGGATTAGATAACATGGTGTTAACATGTCAAATCTCCCTAAATTGGTCTATAGGTTTAGTGTAATCCCAGCAGGCTTTTTTTGTAGAAATTGACAAACTGAGTAAATTCTTAAATTTTTGTGGAAATGCAAAGAACTTGCAATATTTGAAGCAATCTTGGAAAAAAAGAAAGAGGACCCAAGGTCCCCTTCCAGGACTTCAAGACTTATTGTAAAGCTACGATAATTAAGACAGTGAGGTTTTGGCATAAGAATTGACAGACCAATGGAACAGAATAGAGGGTCCAGCAACAGACCCACAGTTACATGGTCAGTTGATTTTTGAAAAAGGCATCAAAGCAATTCAATGAAGAAAGGAAACTCTTTTCAATAAATGGTGCTGGAAAAATTGGATATCCAAATGGATAAAAAACAAAGGACCTTGACCCCGACCTCACACCGTATACAAATTCAAGATGGGTTGTAGGCCTAAATGTACAAGCTAAAACTATGAAGATTCTGGAAGAAAAACTAGGAGAATATTGTCTAGGCCTTTGGGTAGGAAGAGATTTCTTTTTTTATTTTTTATTTTTATTATTTTTTATTGATGTCTTAATAGTTTATAACATTGTGGGGTTTTAGTTGTACGTTATTATTTGTCCGTCACCATGTGGATGCATCTCTTCACCCCTTGTGCCCACCCCCCACCCCCCTTCTCCTTGGTAACCACCAATCAGTTCTCTCTGTCCGTGTGTTCATTTATATTCCACATATGAGTGAAATCATGCAGTGTCTGTCCTTCTCTCTCTGGCTTATTTCACTTAACATAATACCCTCTAGGTCCATCCGTGTTGTTGCAAATGGGACAATTCTGTCTTTTCTTATGGCTGAGTAGTATTCCATTGTATATATATACCACATCATCTTTAACCAATCATCAGTCAAGGGACACTTGGGTTGTTTCCACTTCTTGGCTATAGTGAATAATGCTGCAATGAACATAGGGGTGCATACGCCTCTTGTGATGGTTGATTTCGTGTCCATTGGGTAGATGCCCAAGAGTGGGATTCCTGGATCATAAGGTATTTCTATTTTTAATTTTTTGAGGAATCTCCATACTGTTTTCCATATAGGCAGAGATTTCTTAAACAGAACACAGAAACAAAACCGTAAAAGGAAAAAATTTACAAATTAAACTTCATCAAAATTAAAATTTTTACTTATTAAAGGACACTGTTAAGAAAATAAATAGGCAAGCCACAGATAGGGAGAAAATACTCACAAAGCATATAATCTGACAAAGGACTAGTATCTAGGATAAATAAAGACCTCCTACAACTCAGTATTAAAAAGACAGGCCAGGGGCTGGCCCCGTGGCATAGTGATTAAATTTAGCGCTGTCCACTTGCACAGTCGAGGTTTGCGGTTTTGGATCTTGGATGTGGACCTACACCACTTGTCAAGCTATTCTGTGGCAGCATCGCACATACAAAATAGAGGAAGATTGGCACGGATGTTAGCTCAGAGCAAATCTTACTCATCAAAAAATAATAATAATAAAAATAAAAAGACAAACCAATTTTTTTAAGAGGCTAAAGATTTGAACAGGTACTTCACAAATAAATGTACATGAATGGTAACCGACAGACACATGAAAAGATGCTTAGCAGCATTAGTCATCAGGAAACGTATATTAAAACCCCAACAAGACATCTCTACACCTTCACTATAATGGCTAAAATTTAAAAGCCTCTCAGCCAAATGTTGGTGAAGATGTAGAGCAACCAGGCTTTCAGACATTGCTGGTGGAGTAGAAAATGTTACAACCACTCTTGAAAACATATCTCAGTTTCTTGTAAACATATGCCTACTGTTTGATCAGCATTTCCGCTCGTAAGTATTTATCCGATAGAAATGGGAACAAATGTCCATAAAGACTTATATAAGAATGTTTATAACACCTTTACTTATAATGGACAAAAGACTGGAATCTGCGCAAATATCTCTCAACAGCAGAGTAGATAAACAAATTGTGGTATACTCATACAATGGAATATTATCTAGCAATAAAAAGAAATGAAATACTTATTCAGTAAGCAGCATATATGCATCTCCAACAATATGCTGAATAAAAGAAGGTAAAAACAAAAGAGTACTTGTCGTGTGATTCCATTTATATGAAGTTCTAGAATGGAACTTTAATCTTTGGTTTAAAAATTTGAGAACAATGGTTGTATTTAATGTAGGGGAGGATTGATTGAAAAGAGGCACAGGAGAACTTTTTGAGGTGATGGAAAGGTTCTGTGTCTTGATAGGAATATATGTTACAAGGTTGTGAATTTGTCAAAATTCAAAGAGCTGTACGTTCAGAATTTGTACATTTCATTTTGTATGAATTTTACATCAAAATTTAAAATTTTCATTTGTGGAAATGTGATTACTGAGTACATATTAGTATTAATTTTTAAAAGTATGATAATGGTCTTGTGACTATGTTTTCTAAAAGGCTTAGTTTTTTTTAAGAGATTCATCCAAAATATTTAAAGATGAAATGGTATGATGCTTGGAATTTGCTTTCAAATATTCATAGGGAAGTGGGTATGGATTAGATAAAATGGATGTGGTCAAGTATTTGTAATTGTTGAAGCTGAGTAATGGAAGAGTTGGGTTTATTGAAATGTTCTGTTGGGGTTTTTGAACTGTATTATCCATCCATCTCTCTGTACTTTAGAAAATTTCCATAAAGTGCAAAAAAACATTATATAGATTGTGATTATATTTTTGAAGTGCACACATATCCCCTCCCTAAAATCTGGCACAAACATATTCATAAAAGCAACATTAAATACTATACAGATGTATATAAAGGTAGTCTGAAATATACTCCAAACTCTTAAATTGTCCCCTCTCCTCTACTGTTTGAATTTCTTTACAATGAGCATGTATTAGTTTTGTAACTACAATAACAACTTCTGTAACAGATTGAACAACAATAGAGGTAAATAAAAGTTGAGATCACATGATATCAAGTGCTTGAAGAACTCTTTGGTGAAGAGTTTGTCTGGATTAGAGTCACTGGAAAGGCTTTGATGAAAAAAATTTCAACTAGGCCTTACTGAAACGATGGAAATTGTATTTCTCATGTCCTTTTGAAAACTATTTCTTTTGAAACCTATAATAATATTTTAAAACATTTAATTTTTTGAAATGTTTATATGCCATAGTATTATTTTTTGTTTACCTTTTGAGAGAGTAGAACACCTGCAGCTATTAAATTAGACCTGTGTCTCTAATGATATCTAGTTTTAAAATTTCTTTGACAATTCATTTTAGAAAAGTTTTCTGCTAAATAATACATAGTACATCATTTAATATTAATTCATATGAATCTATTGAGTGTCTGAGTTTACAGTGTAGTAAATGTGGAGAAGAACAGTCCTTGCTTTATCTTTTGTAAGCAGGTCATACACACAAAACAACTAGAAAGATATTCCAAGGCAACATTTAAGCAATTGCAGTATGACATGACAGTATGATATGACAGAAAACCAAAAAAGGGAAAGATGATCATGGAGGGGGGAGCACCAGTAATGCTTCTTAGCCACTAGATGTTAATATTCATGATGCTGTAAGCCGAACAGATGTTGGTTATATATATGTATAACTGATATATATGTATACACATATGTACATATGTTGTGAATGTGCAGAAAAAGGTTTGGAAGGACACATATCAAACATAACTGATGCTACTCTACCTCTGGGGGGAACAGGATTAGGGACGGACTGTGATGTCTTATTTTTATAAGAAGAATCAATAAATATGGTCCATATTCAATTTATAAATTGAATTTGTAAAATAAATTGTGGGATTTGATGGTATCCCACACTTCATTGCACAGCTGACCTGAATATTAAGGATTTTTAAAATAATTGATATGATAAAAAACTCTCAACAAAGTGGGTATAGAGGGAACATACCTCAACACAATAAAGGCCATATATGACAAGCCCACAGCTAACATCATACTCAACGGTGAAAAACTGAAAGCTTTTCCTCTAAGATCAGGAACAAGACAAGAATCCCCACCTTCACCACTTTTGTTCAACATAGTATTGGAAGTCCTACCCAGAGCAGTTAGGCAGGAAAAAAGAAAAGGCATCCAAATTGGAAAGGAAGAAGTAAAAAGGATCACTATTTGTAGATGACATGATACTGTATATAGAAAACCTTAAAGACTCCACCAAAAATACTGTTAGAACTAATAAATTCAGTAAAGTTGCAGGATACAAAATCAGTATACACAAATCTATTGTGTTTCTATACACTAATAATGGACCATCAGAAGAGCAGTTAAAAAAAAATCCCATTTACAATTGCATAAAAAAGAGTAAAATACCTAGGAATAAATTTAACCGAGAAAGCGAAGGGCCTATACACTGAAAACTATAAGACATTGATGAAATAAACTGAAGAAGGCACAAATAAATGGAAAGATACTCTGTGCTTATGGATTGGAAAGATTAATATTGTTGAAATGTCCATACTACCCAAAGCAGTCTGCAGATGCAGTGCAGTCCCTATCCAAATTCCAATGGCATTTTTCACAGAAATAGAACAAACAATTCTGAAATTTGTATGGAACCACAAAAGACTCTGGATAGCCAAAGCAATCTTGACAAAGAAGAACAAAGCTGGAGGCTTCATACTTCCTGATTTCAAACTATCTTACAAAGCTATAGTAATTAAAACAGTACAGTATTGGAGTAAAAAACAGACACATATGGATCAGTGAAGCAGAATAGAGCCCAGAAATAAACTCATGCATATGTGGTCAATTAATTTACAACAGAGGAGCCAAGAATATACAACAGGGAAAGGACAGTCTCTTTAATAAATGGTATTGGGAAAACTGGGCAACCACATGCAAAAGAATAAAACTGGATCACTAGCTTACACCACACACAAAAAATTAACTCACAATGGATTAAAGACTTGAATGTAAGACCTGAAACCATAAAACTAGAAGAAAATAATAGACTGTAAGCTCCTTGACATTGGTCTTGGTGATGATTTTTTGGATTTAACACCAAGAGCAAAGGCAACAAAAGCAAAAATAAGTGGGACTACATCAAACTAAAAAGCTTCTTCACAGCAAAGGAAACCAACAAAATGAAAGGGCAACCTACTGAAGGGGAAAAATTATTTGCAAATCATATATGTGGTAAGGGGTTAATATCCAGAATATATAAAGAACTCATACAACTTAATAGCAAAAAACCAAACAATCCAATTAAAAAATGGGCAGAGGATCTGAATAGACATTTTTCTAAAGACATACAGATGGCCAACAGGAACATGAAAAGATGCTCAGCATCACTAATCATCAGGGAAATGCAAATCAAAACCACAATGAGATATCACCTCACACCTGTTAGAATGACTATTATCAAAAAGACAAGAAATAAGTGTTGGTGAGGATGTGGAGAAAAGGGAACACCCTGTGCACTGTTGGTGGGAATGTAAATTGGTGCAGCCACTATGAAAACCAGTATGGAGATTCCTCAAAAAATTAAAAATAGAACTCCCATATGATCTAGCAATTCCACTTCTGGATATTTATCCAAAGAAAATGAAAGCACTAACTCAAAAAGATATATGTCCACCCTGTGTTCGTGGCAGCATTATTTACAGTAGCCAGGAAACAACCCAAGTGTCCATTGATGGATGAATGGATAAAGAAGATGTGGTGTATAAAACATATGATAGACTGTTACTCAGCTGTGGGAAAGAATGAAGTCTTGCCATTTACGACAACATGAATGGACCTTGATGGCATTATGCTAAGTGAAATAAGTCAGACAAAGACAAATACCGTTTGATCTCACTTGTATGTGGAATCTAAAAAAAAAAAAAGCTCATAGATACAGAGAACAGATTGGTCGTTTCCAGAGGCGGGGGTTGTAGGAGGTGGGCAAAATGGGTGAAGGGAGACAAAAGGTACAAACTTGCAGTTATAAAATAAATAAGTCATGGGGATGTTATGTACAATATGGCGACTATAGTTAATAATACTATATTGCATATTTGAAAGTTGCTAAGAAAGTAAATCTTAAAAAAGTTCTCATCACAAGAAAAAAAATTCTTTATGTATGGTGACAGATGTTAACTAGACTTACTGTGGTGATCGTTTCATAGTACATACAAATATCGATCATGTACACCTGAAACTAATTTAATGTATGTCAATTATACCTCAAGATAAAATAATAATAATTGAATACTCACTGACTATTTTATAAGCATTATAAACACACACATGCATACATGTGTGTAGCCACGCATGGTGTGAATTAATAAAGAATATTAGGAATATTTCAATTTTAATATACAGGTTTAAAAATCATATGTTGTTTTTAAGTTACTCTCATTCTCATGGTTTAATCCACCAAAAAGCCATCATCTGTGTTTTAGTTAGTTTTAACCCTCTTTTCCTTTGGAATCCAGTAGAAAAAAAACTTGTAATAGTCTGTATTTTTAGGGTAGGATTTCCAATATCAAAATTTAAAAATCCAATATATATTTGTTTTAGTCACTTTCAAAGTGATGTAATCTCTGTATATTTTACTAGAGAGAATGTTTCTATTCAATGTCTTGTAAGCTACAGGGAAACCACATCCGTGAATAATTTGGTTATCTTGAAGCTTTACCTGTATGATTATTTGATACCATGCTGAAAAAATGGAAAAGCCTGAGATTAGTCAAATAAAATCACATAGGGTATACACTTAGAGGCTTTTGTAGTTTTATTAAATAAATAATTCTAATGTAATCTTTTTCAGATTTCTAAATTCACATCAAATTAGAATGGAAAGGACACTAAGGGAAGCATACTAATCTTGAGAGGTTCTAGTGGATAACGCTTTCTAACAAAAGATAGAATCGAAAAACCAAATAAACAGAAATGAAAGAAAGAAAAGATTAAAGGCACAGGAGAAAGAAAGGGAAGAGAGAAAGATGATAACCAGGATTAAAGATGTGTTTGCATTTTTGCCATATTTACTTTAGATTTTGTTTTTTTTAAGAAATAAAATCTTAGTTATAACTAGTCCTTCGTCTTTATATCCTCCTTCCACACCCCAGATAATCACTGCTCTATATGCATTGATGTGTATACTTCCTGTGCAGGGTTGTACAGTTTTACTAGAAATGTATGTGTCCATACAATATATACTGTTTAAAATTTTAACTCTTTTTTATTTTTACAGCTATACCAGTTAGTCTTCCTATAAAAATCAGACCACCCTAATCCTACTTCTCTCTTCAGAGGTGTAAACATAGTTAAATGTGTGTTCTTCCAGACCTTTTCCTGTTCTTTATATGTAGTTTACAAAAACTGTAAAAACATAAGTTCTTCTATATTGCACATATTGTTCCTAAACTTGCTTTTTTCCCTTCAACTTAATGGTATGTCTGAGAGCTGTTAACCTGTCAGTACCGAAAGCTCTATGCCAGCTCCATTTTTTTAAACTGTTGTAGAAGTAATTTATGGTTTGGCTGTCCCATCGTTTATTTTGCCATTCCGTTGGATGGAGTTTTAGGTTGCTTTCACATTTTTCATCTTCATAAGCAATGGTGTTTTGAACCCCTTTGGGTTCATCTTTATTTCTCTAAGGTAAGTACTGGAAACCAGAATTTCTGGGCCATTAGACAAATGTATGTTAAGTGTTTGTCATTGTCAGATTGCACCCTCCAGATTGGCTTTACTACGTTATACTCCTCTTCTCGCTAATGATTATTTACCTTTTTTTCCTCCATCTCCACAGGGTTTACTAGCATTGGGCATCAGTAAGTCTGTTCAGACACCAGATCCTACTCATCCGTAAGGACATTGCTTTTATTTTGCTTTTGTTTGTTTTGGCAGCAAGTCATTGAAATAAAAGCAACTGAATTTTAGAAGCCTGCAGTTTATGTACCTGCAGTTTTGTGTTAAAGATTTAGTCATTTCTTCCACTGTACTATGTATTTAAAATGCAAGACTCAGCACTGTGTCAAAGTAGATTCAAGATATAATTTGAAAATGGAGTTTAAATTATTTTTATGCTTTGTAATATATCATAGAGATCTTGTCCTCTTCATATTTGATAATTAATAACAAAGAACATATTTTGATTTTAGAGTTCTGTTTCACTTGGTCAACAGATACATATATTCCACATTTAGACTAATAGGCCACTCAATCTAAAATTTTAGTGATAAGTTCTATTGAATCCATACATAATGTATTCTAATCCATCTGTTGTAATTTGGAAATGATATTCTGTTAATATTTCAAAATTGTTTATTTGTAAAATGAGTATGCATTTTAGAATATATTATTTGGAATCATATTAGTTATTTGATAGAGATTTTTTTCTGTTGCTTCGACCAACATAACCAGCTAAACCTTTTGAATTCCACATGTATCGTTTTTTTCTAAACAAGCTTCAGTAATCAAATTTAATCATTCTTAAGGCAAAAGAAATGCACTTTTATTTCTGTAAAGGAATCTACCTCTATGCTTTATATAAATACTTTTCTTTACTTAAAAGAAGACACTACTGTTTTCTTATAAATAATAGCATATTTTAAATATCCTAGAACTATTAATAAGCTAGTATAGAGAACAACTAGCTTTCTAGTCTGCTAATGACACATCATTACAGTATTTTACTATCTCGAGAAAAAAAATTTTTTTCCTGACCAGTTTTATATACTAAAAATTTAAAAACAAGATAAAATTTTAGGTTGTGAAGAGTTCTTAAACTATTTTCAACAGTCTACTTTTTAGTGCTGCCCAGTAGAATTTTCTACAATGATAGAAATATTTTATGTCTGTCCAATGTGATAGTCACTAGCTACGTGTGGCTAGTGCATTGAAGAACTACACTTGAGCACTTGAAATGTGGCTAGTGCATTGAAGAACTACATTTAAAATTTTATTTAGTTTTAATTAATTTAAATTTAAATAGCCTTATGTGGCTAGTGACTTATATTGGATAGTGCAGATCTACGTGATTAAAATTTTCAATAAGAACCTACAAATTCCTTGAAAACATATAAAATGAAAGTAATGCCATTTAATTTAGATCTTAATCAACTTAAATATATATATTATGTCTTACTTTGGGGGGAAACTTTAGAAGAATAAATTTTTCTAAATCAAGCTGGTTAGAACACTGTCACGTGTATAAACTTAGAATTCACTATGACAAGGTTACATATTTGCAAAGAGAATTCAAAAACCAATTTTTAATTGAGAACTCTTGTTTAAATTTGCATCTGCCAGAAGGGTGCCATAAAGTTTGGTTTCGGGAGTAAATTTCCCAGGAAATATTTTTATTAATGAGAGATTCTTTTCCTCTTACAGTATGTCATAGTTTTGAACTTCTCAATACTCAGTAATTTATTGGTACATACAATAATACAAAATAATGTACATATTGACCAAAGATTCTTGAAAAATAATTGAGATTTAAGAATAAAAATTGCCATAAAAACACCCAAAAAACTGAAGCTCTTAGTCCCAGTAACAGTAGTTAGCTGCTGTGTGTTAAACAATTCAGAACAAGCAGCAAGTATCCAGCATCAAATTATAGGTAATCTAAAGCATTGATTGGCTGTAAGTACAACTAAGATACTCAATGAAAAGCTACATTACAAGGAAATTTAAGTGTTGTCTTCTTCATTAAATATCTGAATGCGTTTAAAAAAAGATTAATTTTATCAGCATTTGTAATACATAATAACAAAGTAGCTCTACTAAATCAAAACAGACTATATGGAAAAGGGATTAGAAAATACCCAAATTAAATCATATTCACTCTATTTTTGTGTATTTTCAAAGATCTTGAAGTTTCTTTCACTTTGTATATTGATTTTCTGATTAGATTTGAGTTTGGCACTTACATTTTACTTAAGTATAAAACCATAACATCTTGATATTGTAAGAAGTTTTTTTTTCTTTGTCATTGACCTATTAGACATATGTTTTGAAAGGAAACCACTTGTATTTCTTGTAAACTATATTATCTTTTTTATATTTCAGGTATGGATTTTCAAATATGCGCTATATTGCTTCACTAATTAGTGGTGTTGGTATTTTCATGATGGGTGCAGGATTATCTTGGTACCATGGAATCATGGGATTGCTTAATCCTCAACCAATGGAATCTCTTCTATGGGTAATCCCTTTTTTTTCCCTTCAGTTTTGAAGTAATATGAAGTAGTAATGATTAGGTACAGTAGAATGCCATTGTCCATACTGATGTTAAAGAAAGGGATTAACATATACCTTTTGACTGTAATATAGGGTTATGTATCTGTAGTTGTGATTTTTAGAACACAACTGCACATGACCTCTAAATCCATATGAGTCAATGACGTTGAACAAGAGTATCTCTCGAAGTACAATCATTAAGTACTGCCTCCTTGGTTAAAATGGTGGGCAGTTCCATTAGTTTCTCCAGTTACTGTTGGAGAGCAAGAAGAACTTTTTTCACTTTTAGTCCCAAGAATAGTATCCTATCAGTAATTAAAATATCCAGTCCCATGTAATAATTGTATGTTGGAATTGTATTTAAAGTTAGAGCTTGTACTTTCCTCTTGGTAGGAAGCTTACACTGGGAGAATGAGAGGAAGGGAGCATGGTCATCTTCTGTATTTTCCCACCCAGGGCTTCTACCTTTCTCTCCTACTCCTTAGGTTGCCTCTGGCAGCATTGAATGTAGGGATAGGGGACAGGAAAGTACTACTTAACTGGTACCAATGTCCTTTTGCACTAGTTTCCTCTGGCCACTAGTAGATACTTAGAGCTGTCTTATTCCCTCATGGGAACTTCTTGGAGATTACCCTCCTTGGCTGCTCTGACTGTAGCTCCCTTGACAAGCACAAATTGGTCATGTGGCATTGCCTCTCAGCATCTGCATCTTATGGTGTAGTTCAGGCTATTTCTGCTGATGTTGTCTTGGATTTGGCAAGAAGGCCTTTTGGGCAGTTGATCTCTTTTTAGAAGACTCCTATGTAGAATTCCATGTCTGAGTAGGAATGGACATGGAATTCTGAGTAGGAGCTCTGTGTATTGAAACAGCCATCTTTAACACACTCTTCTGTGAGAATGCAGGTTTTTTCCCAAACACAAACATCTACTCTGCTGACATAGCCCTTATCAATTAGTAGACTTGCCTATAAATTTATTTTTCAGGTGTTCATTAGACACAGTTCACTGTGATCTTAAACTCCAGGGAAACACATTAAGCTTTCTGAGCAATCTCAGCAGCTCAACAGATTTCTCCAAAGAAATCTTCACTTTTGGCCTCTTATACCTCAGCTCTTCTTATATGGGCTAGTGGGTGTAGAGCTAGGAGTTACAATACCAGGCTTGGGCCCCCTTCTGTCCAAGGCCTGAATGGATGATATAGCACCTCATTTTGGAATGTGGGGGTACTTGTAACCTATTTTGTTCTCAAGCAGAATGAATCTTCTTTTAACATCTTGTTGCCTACACACCTACACAATAACAAGCCTATTAAACTAGGCTTTTCCTGCATTTTTTATTGACTAATTTCTTACCATAATACATTTCATATAATTAAAAAGAGCAAGTATATTTTCTCCATTCTGAAAAGGTTTGACCACTTTATAGATACTTCATTCTCTTAGCATTCATCTGATTTGTATAGTGTTATTTTACAGAGGCAGAGAGGTCAGTGACTGTGGAGTTAGGGATTGATTAATTAGTTAAATTTTTAATTGTGTATAAGTTTTAAAGCTTCTCAAAGTTCTTATATCTGTTTGTAACTAAATGGGGTTCCATCAGACTATGGCTCTTCATTAATAAATAAATTTAACACACCATAGACCAGTTTATGTTGTTTGATATTATCTTGGATTCCTTGGCTGATATCTCCTTTATTGGATGAGAAGTGTGCTTGTCTTAAATCCTTTCAGGAAGGAGACAGAAGTATTGAAAAGAATTATTGGGAAGTTTGGCTATTATTTTAATTAAATTTCAGATTGTCAGTAAGATTCAGTGGAAAGCACCTAGAATTGAGACTGAAAAGCTAGTATTCTAGTTCTTACTCTGGTATCATTTCTGTGCAGTCAAGCAAATCACATAGCCTTGGGAAGTCTAAGTTGCCTTAACAGAATTATAAGAGTGTTGGACTAGGTTAGAAATTTTCAAACCTCTGTTTCAGGGAAGCCCTAGGGTTCCAAAAGGGTTGAAAATTCTACAGATGTTTGGTTTGAGTTTCATTTAAAATTTTTAAAAATTTGTGGTGCTAGATTAACTCTTTCTGTATACCTCGGATTAAAATTTTTCTTGGTATCTTTATTTAATTCAAGAGTGTCCTGGGGCCAGCCCCGGTGGCCTAGTGGTTAAGTTCGGTGCACTCCGCTTTGGCAGCTCAGTTCAGTTCCCAGGCATGGACCTACACAACTTGTCTGTCAGTGACCATGCTGTGCTGGCTGCTCACATACAAAAAGAGGAAGATTGGCAACAGATGTTAGCTCGGAGCGAATCTTCCTCAGCCAAAAAAAAAAAAAAAAAGTCCTGGGGCTGCAAGGAAAGTGGTGTTACCTCCCCTGCAAAAAATCAATTACTGTTTATAACTACTTATCTTTCTGAATCAGGATTCAGAAAGGATTCTCTTGTTGCTGGGCATCCGAACAAAATCCAGAAGTTATCGGGTATGGGTGTGAATCTTATGTATCTGGTATCCACACCCAGATTTCACATGTTTTTCATTTTGAACTTCAAAAAAATTTTTATACTAATTAAGTAATTCTTTCATCTTTTATACCATGAATTTAACTCAGGTCATGTTATAACATTCTGTAGAGTATATATATATGGCTTACTCTTCCAAGTATTAAAAAATAAGATGGCCATCAAATTTTTAACTTTTGTTTCCTCTTATGAAGATGCCATCTATCTCATTGTCCTCATGTGAGCTTTTTCCATCAAGATCCTTATCTGGCTAGGATTTGAATTTATGTGTCTGTTTTAAACATTACAGACTTTGTGCATGAACCATTGTGATTCTTTACTGAAATATTAACTTATGTTTTATTTTAATACTTATTTTCTAGGCATATTGTATTTTAGCGGGATCATTGGTATCAGAAGGAGGTATGTACTGTCACAGTTTTTCTTTCTTCTTAATTTAGTAATATATATTCAGCAGTCAGTTTTTATCGATTGCTAAGGTGGGAATTGGAATCTAAGTTTTGTCTACTTTGAGGGAGGAAATTCTTTGTATGATGAACTATGGTTCTTGTAATGGATGAGGGCAAGGGAAAAGCTATTTTTTTGTTCTTGCTCATATGATAATGCTCAGAACATTTGAAATGGAGTATAAATACATAACTATATACTGAGTTTTTAAAAATCAGGTTTTAGTAGTGTTCATCAGAGAAGGCTGTCTCTTTTTGCAATACAAATATCTCAAAGTTTCTGAAAGTTTCAGCTATAGCAGTATTATGACAGAGAAGTGCTAATATCATGTATGAAACTCCCTAATTCACTGCTCTACTCATAGTATGTTTACTTCTGAAACATTGTCATTTTCTATGCATAATGTTCCCTTCATCTTTGACAGTCTAAAATAGTGATAATACCACCTGCCTCAAAAGGTTGGGAGGATCAAAGTGATTGTGCTTAGTGTGGTGCCTGCCAAACAGTAGCTGTCCAATAAATTAGGATGGCTGTTGTAGTATCAATATTTAAATTATTATGGTTTAGAAATATGGGATTCATTGTATTATGATGATTAATTGGGGTCTTTATAATGACTAGTTAATGTAGAATTTGTCCTTATTGACAACCTGGCATGAAAGTGTTGTGCCTATTTATTTATCTTTTGAGATGCCATCTTTAAAGTTGGGAGGCATGAAGTTTCTTCCTTGGTGATATGAATGCTTTTCTTTCAGCAACACTTCTTGTTGCTGTAAATGAACTTCGTAGGAGTGCTCGGGCCAAAGGAATGTCATTTTACAAGTATGGTATGTATTTTAGGGACCAGGTGTATTATTTCATCTCCTTCATTTGCTTAAAATTGCCTAGTACTTTTACTTTGTTCCTGATAGATATATACGAAATGTATCTCAGTCTCTTCCCTCCCTTTGTGGTTCTTACATATACTTCAGCTCTTTTAAAAAAGAGAAATGTAGTATAATTTGAACATGAATACTTTATATTTGGATTTAACTTAAGTGAACTACAGTATTCCTGTATATGCTTATATAACTTGAGAAAGTAATTTGACTTTAAATATCAGTTATTGTTAACATTTAAACCAAGAAATTATATTTACATTGAACAGGGTTTTTAAAATCACAGTCTCATACTTTTTTACCTTAATTTGTATCTTAATTTTAAATGGTGTTACCTGATAGTATCAAGGTTTCAGAAAGTCTTTTTTCTTCTCTCTATCCCAATGATTAAGTCATGGAAAGTCGTGATCCTAGTACAAATGTTATATTATTGGAGGATACTGCAGCAGTCTTGGGAGTGACAATAGCAGCCACTTGTATGGGCCTTACTTCTATAACAGGTAAATCTTTCTTCAATTACAGGTGATTTATTTGTACTACTTAAGTAATTCTTTAATATGTGGGAATTTTCTTTTATATTCATTGAATAATTTTAAACCAATAGATTGTTAAATGTTAATTCCATACTAACCATTTATTTGTACAAGACAAGAAAGTAAAATTTTCAGATTTCTCTGAGTTAGAAATTTCTTTTAGTTAGAAAAAAGAAGGCTGTTAATAGAGAGTTTCTGTAATATAAACCTTTCTAGCTGTAACTTAATATATTATGCAACTACTCTAAGCTTTAAGTTCTTTACCTATAAAAGTATTGATAATATTTGTCCTACTGATCTCACAGGTTTATTAAGATAATATGAGAGAGAACTTTAATAAACTCTAAAGTTCTAAATAAATATGTATTATGGCTCTTGTTCATTTGTCTTGTTCCACTATCAGTGCCAGTAATGACTGCTGTTGTTTTCTTGTTTCCTTGACTCTAGTTCTTCCATCCTCGTTTTGGTAGTTAGTTGTTTTGAAGGCCAGTACAATACAGGTGAATGAGAAGACAAACAAATCATTTTATTTGTATTTTCTGAAACAGAAGAACCATTTAGTATGAAGAGACTCAATTTCTGAGGTTAGAATTCTCTTGGAATGGAACTTCTTCCATTCCTACCCATTTGTCCTTCCATATTTAAAATAATTTTAGGTAATGAACTTGCACAGTTCTGTAGTGTTTCTTAAAATAGTCTGAATATGAATAGGTCTTCATTTTGAATGTACATTTTAAGACTAAATCAGCATTCTGTTCACTGTGATCCAAAATATTTCTAAAAGTTTTGATTTTCAGGTGGACCTACCATTTTAGACATTTTTAGACATAAATTATTACTTAGCAGAATTTTAGGCTTAAGAAAAGTATGACTTGATGAATAAGTCAACTTTTAATTGATTATTGTCTTTTACATAATAATATAAACCAGTCACATCAAACTTAAAAATATTTGTTTTGAGTTTCACATTGTTTTATTTCATTAAATTAATTCACTTAAATTAAATTAAATTAAATAACATGCCAAGAAATAAATATTTTCCAGCTGATATTCCTGTGATTTCTGTAGGATTATTTATACATGTATATTTTTAAATAAAAATAATTAGTTAAATTTAGTTAAATTAGTTAAATTGAATTTCTAAAGAGCAATATTTGATTTTAAACTCTATAATTACAAACCTACTGGATTATGTTTTACAAGTGGATCATTTTTAACACTTTAGTAGATGTCAGTTTACTTTTTAGTGTAATATTTTGACTAAATGTTAGTAAAACTAGGATGTAAATTGAGATTTTTTTAGTAAAATAAATGTATGTTTTATCAAGTATTAAGAGAGTTAAATTTAATATTGACATTTGGTCTTCGGAATAAAAAGACTTCTAATCATAAAAGGCTTTGTGTGTAAAATTTATTA
The DNA here is from genome assembly GCA_031878705.1 of Tapirus indicus. Lineage (NCBI taxonomy): Eukaryota > Metazoa > Chordata > Mammalia > Perissodactyla > Tapiridae > Tapirus > Tapirus indicus. The sequence continues at coordinate 33,719,013 of CM062919.1, forward strand.
GAGATTTAGAATATAATATTTTTAATTGATTTTTTAAAAATGGAATTTTAAAATTTTATTTAATTAATTAATTAATTTTATTTTTGTGTGTATGTGAGGAAGACCAGCCCTGAGCTAACATCCGTTGCCAATCCTCCTCTTTTTTGCTGAGGAAGACTGGCCCTGGGCTAACATCCGTGCCCATCTTCCTCTACTTTATATGGGATGCCGCCACAGCATGGCTGACAAGCAGTGCCTTGGCTGGCGCCCGGGATCCAAACCCACAAACCCTGGGCTGGCCAAAGTGCGAACTAAACCACTATGCCTGTGGGCCGGCCCCCCAAAATATAATATTTATTGATGTCTGTTGCATAAGTACTAACCTATACATTCATACATAATTAACTCTTCTCATTGGTTCTGGGAGAGAATTAAGCTCTAACAACCTAAGGCAAACTTTAGAATCAGAATCCCCTGGAGGCCTTGGGAAGACACAGAATGCCGGCCCCACCTCTAGAGTTTCTGATTCAGAAGGACGCTGGTGAGGCCTGAGAATTTGCATTTCTACAAAGTTCTCAAGTGATGCTAATGCTGCTAGTCAAGGGACCATACTTGAAAACCACTGCTCTAAGATACCCATAGCATGCAGTGAATTAACATCTCTTCTTTGTATCTAGAATGGTGCTAGCTATGTATCATCCTTGGTTGAATGGGAAAAGAGTGACCCATATCATTTTTGTATGGTTTAATTCTCCCCCAGAACCTTGGTAAGACTAAGACAGAAAAAATGATTGTTTCTTTCAGCTTTTGATCTCACAATTATTTTGTCAACCCCGGATAGGAAAAGTGCTACTGATATATCAAAAAGAAATGGGCTCTTTATTACATTATTAATATGTATACCATGTCTTTAATCTGAAAATGCTCTGAACCTTCACCCATATAATGACCAGATGCAAGAAACAGATCTTAAGTAATTACACTGCATAATACTCCTTTGTAGTATAAAGCAAGTTGTAACATCCCCATTTTGTAGTATAGTAAAACTATTAGGGGAGAGTTATTAAAGAAATTAGGAATGAATTTCAAGTCCCTTGATTTACTGATTCTGGTTCTTTGTTCACTAAAGCTCATTGAAATAATAGAAAATGTTAATTTACTGACTTCTTATGTGCTTTATTTAGGCAATCCACTGTATGACAGCTTAGGTTCTTTGGGTGTAGGCACCTTATTAGGCGTGGTCTCGGCATTCCTCATCTACACTAACACAGAAGCACTCTTAGGGCGATCCATCCAGCCAGAACAAGTACAGCGGCTTACTGAACTCCTGGAGAATGACCCATCAGTAAGGTCAGCTTATTCCAGTGATGCTGTTAAGGTTTACAAAAAGATATTAAGAAATAGAAATGCTTGGTTTGTAAATACTTTCAGGAGAGGTTTTATATCTTTAGCCTTCATAACTTTTTAATCTATTACTTTTCAGAATTGCAACCCTACGTGAAAGCATTTAGGAAACTCCCTAAGTTTCCTTTTAAATTCTGTATATCTTTCATTTTTAGAATAAGGAACAGTTAGATGATGTAATGGAAACAGAAGTTTGCAATGTAATTGCCTCCTTAATGTGAAACCTCTTATGTGTAACCTTCATATTTATATTTGCCTTATATTTGTATTACAATTACAAATTGAATATATTAAGTTTAAGAACTTTTTTATTTATGGGGAAGTGATTACCAAATTGAATATAATTTATACTCCTTCTGAAAATAGACTTCTTGTTTTAGCTTGTTTTAGAAGTTTTTCCTTATAATTTTTATCTTTTAAATGACACAAGAATAAAGAACAGAAGACTTAAGAGAAAATCAGGAGAGATACACAGGTCTAATGGTACTTTTTAGTGAAATTCAGCAGCAGTGTGGTTTCAGAGCAAAGTAGAAGGAACAAACCTTTAAAAATCCCAATTTTCTACTAGCTACACATATATATCAAACCTTAAAATAAAAATATATTTTTCTTTGGTGTTAGCAATTAAAATCTTTTATGTTAAATCCTTTAAGAATGGCTTGTATATCTGTATCAGTAAAACAAATGACTAAGTGATTACTAGATTTATATTCTAAGCCCTATATATTTACTCTTGAAAAGTAGTTACCTAGCTGGATCAAGATTAGAAGTTGAGCATTCTTAGAATCACTATTAGGCTTAGTAACTTAATGTGAAATAATCCATATTAATATCCTTTCCTTGTGATGTCTTTGTCTGATTTTGGTATCAAGGTAATACTGACCTTATAGAATGAGTTGGGCAGTGTCCCTCCTCTTCTGTTTTTTAGAAGAATTTGTAAAGAATTCGTATTATTTCTTTAAATGTTTGGTAGAATTCAGCAGTGACACCAGCTGGGGTTGGGCTTTTCTGTGTGGGTAGCTTTTATATTAATTATTCTATCTCTTGTTATAGGCCTGTTTAGATGTCTATTTGTTCTTTAGTCAGTTTCAGTTGTTTGTGTCTTTCTAGGAATTTGTCCATTACTTCTGAGTTATCTAATTTGTTGGCATACAGCTGCTCGTAGTATTCCTTTGTAATCCTTTTTATTTCTTTAGGGTTAGTGGTAATGTCCCCTGTTTCTTTCTGATTCTAGTAATTTGAAGCTTCTGTTTTTTCTTGGTCAGTCTAGCTAAAGGTTTGTCAATTTTGTTGATCTTTTCAGAGAACCAGCTTTTGGTTTGATTGATTTTCTGTTGTTTTTCTCTTCTCTGTTTCATGAATTTCTACTCTAATGTATATTATTTCCTTCCTTCTGCTTGCTTTAGGTTTAGTTTGCTCTTTTTCCAGTGTCTTAAGATGGTAGGTTAAGTTTTTGATTTGATATCTATATTCTTTTTTAATACAGGCTCTTATAGTTATAAATTTCCCTTTAAGCACTACTTTTGCTGCATCCTGTAAATTTTGGTATGTTGTGTCTTCATTTTCATTCATTTCAAAGTATTTTCTAATTTCACTTTTGATTTCTTCTTTGGCCATTGGTTATTTAGGAATGTGTTGTTCAGTTTCCACATATTTGTGAGTTTCCCAAGTGTCTTTCTGTTATTTCTTATTTCATTCCATTATGGTTGGAGAACATTGTTTGTATTATTTCTGTCTTTTTAAATTTACTGAGGTTTGTTTTATGGCCTCGCATATGATCTATCTTGGATAATGTTCTGTGTGTACTTGAGAAGAATATATATTCTGCTCTTGTGTGGAGTGTTGTGTAGATGTCTGTTAGGTTTAGTTGGTTTATAGCGTTCAAGTCTTTTATTTCCCTGTTGATCTTCTTGCCTGATTGTTCTATCAGTTATTGAAAGTAGGATATTAAAGTCTGCAGCTATTATTGTTGAATTGCCTATTTCTCCTTTCATTTTGGTCAGTTTTTGCTTCAGGTATTTTGGTGCATTGTTAGGTATATGTGTGTTTATAATTTCTATATATTGTTTATAATAAAGTTTGAAAAAAGAGCTGTAAACGGAAAGACTCACTGTGGCAAATTTGAAATTTTCGGGAAGAGTATAGATTAAATTATTGGAAAAAATAAATGTTAATAATCTATAAAGTACATACAGCTTTTTATATGTACTTTTTTTTTTTTTTGTGGGGAAGACCAGCCCTGAGCTAACATCTGTTGCCAATCCTCCCCTTTATGCTGAGGAAGACTGGCCCTGGGCTAACATCCATGCCCATCTTCCTCTACTTTATATGGGACGCCGCCACGGCATGGCTGACAGGCAGTTCGTCGGTGGGCGCCCGGGATCCGAACCCGCGAACCCCGGGCTGCCAAGCGCGAACTAAACCGCTGCGCCACTGGGCGGCCCCCCTATATGTACTTTTTAAAGTACATATAAAACTATACTTTTATAGGTACAGTTTCTGTAGGTCAGGAATCTGGGCAAAGTTTACCTGGGTCCTTTACTTCAGAGTTTCTCACAGACTGCAGTCAAGGTGTTAGCTGGGACTACAGTCATCTCCTGGGGAAGGATCTGCTTCTAAGCTGACTCCATAAGTGTTGACAGGATTTAGTTCTTTGCCATGTGGGCCTCTCCAACATGGTAGCTTGCTTAATCAAAGCACGCAAGCTGAGAAGGCAGTAGATACTGAGTGTGAACATGATAAAAGTCACCGATTAGTCATCTGATCTTGGAAATGACATCTCATCACTTTACCATATTCTGTTGGTTAGGAGATGTCATTAGATCTAACCCACATTCAAGGAGAAAGGATTGCACCAAGGGCTTGAATGCAGGAGGTGGAAATCACTGGGAGCTGTGACAGAATGTGCCTATTACAAACAGTTTTATATCTATAGTTAGTTATGTATAAGAGCATAAGGAAAAAGTATATCAGAATATTTTCATTAGCTGCTATTTAAGTATTAGTCAAATAATGAAATTCTAAAATATTTTCTTAGGACTGAGGTAAGATAAGACTTTTTTAAAATGGATAAATTATATAGCCTTTTGCCAGTCTGGACAAGTTTTGTTTTAATTTGGGCACATATAGCTTTATTTTTTTATTGTGGTAACATTGGTTTATAACATTATATAAATTTCAGGTGTACCTCATTATATTTTGATTTCTGTATAGATTATATCATGTTCACCCAAAGACTAATTTCAACATATAGCTTTATAAATATTTAATCTTTAATCCTTATTTTCACTTACGCTTCTTTATTTATATGGATAAAGAATTTTAGGCTCAGTATTTAGTAACTTGCTCAAGATCACTCAGAAATTTGGGTCAAGTGCTTTTAGAGTACTTGGAGCCTCATTTGGCCTTGTTTTTCCAGTAGCTCTTTCTGTCCCCAGGATTCAGAGTATTTTTAATTTTTTTATATACCCTGTAAAGAAAGAAAAGAAGTTCTCAACAGTTTTCTAGAGAAGATTGAGTCCTGAGGGTTAGGGCAGGAGGGATGAAAAGCAGTTATGCTTGAACATCTGCTTCCCTTTCTGGAAGTCAGAATGGTATAATGGAAAGACCGCCGGGTTTGGGTATCTGAAGATCTGGGGGTGAATCTTGGCTCTGCTGTTGACTGGCTGAATTACCTTAGGCAAGTCATTCATGCCCCTCTGGGACTATTTTATCATCTGGAAAGTAAAGATGCCATCTTACCTACTTTACGAACCCCATTCATTAAATGCCTGTCATGTAGTTGGTACCATATTAAACATTTTATATGTATGTTGGCTCATTATTACCCACATCAATCCCATTAGGTTTGTTATTAACCTCATTCTAATACAATATTTGTATTGAAGACTTTTAAAGAAGCTGTTGAAAAAAGGAAAAAAGGATTGTGAGATAAAATGACAAAATTGTAGAAAAGCAATTTAGAGTTGATTTTTTTAATCCACCACAAACTATATAGTTCATATATATACGAATTGCCATAAGATAATATTTATTAAGTTTGCACCTTTGTATGGCATTATGCAGAAAAAGCTAAATGGACATTTGTTTGGAAAATGATAGGTGACATTTAATGGTGAACACTCTGAAAGCCATTTTAGTCCATTTTCATCACTGGTGGAAAAAAACAAGAATTCTAGACCTTGTGCTATTAAAGTGTATATGTGTGTATATAAATTTGTATGTGTTGTTAATTGATTGCAGGGCAATTCATGATGTTAAAGCTACAGATCTGGGATTAGGGAAAGTAAGATTTAAGGCAGAAGTAGATTTTGATGGACGAGTTGTTACAAGATCCTATTTGGAAAAACAAGATTTTGACCAAATGCTACAAGTAAGTTTATGTCTTTATTGTCTTCTTATATAGCCAAGGGTTAGAAAAATTACTTTTTAAGTAGTAAAATAAAATTTTTTCTTTTACGAGTCTTCAAGTCTCTTCAGCTTTCAACCTCTTAGGGTTCTAAAATTTGACAGAGACCCTTTTATTTACTATAGAGTGGATCAGAGGAGACAGCAGGGAGCAAACGTATTATTAAAGTGCTTGTTATGTGCCAGGCATTTTATGTATGTTTTCTAATTTACTCTCAACAACCCTGTGAGGTAAAGAAGTAATATTTTCATTTTTATATATAGGCAAATGCAGACACAGAAAGATTAAGTAACTTGCCTAAAATTGCAGAACCATAATATGGAGTCAGATATATGAATTTAGATTTCTGTGACTCCAGAACCCATGCTTTTTTATTAAGAATAGTTTAAAAGAGAATTACAGAGGATAATGTATTGAACTGTGCAGAGGTTACTACTTGCCTTTGTCAAATCTTAACATTTTACTGTATTTGCTTAAGATCTTAAAAAAAGAAATAGTTACAAAAACAATTGAAGCTCTTGTTTTCTCCTAGGTCCCATTCTCCTTCCTCCATCCCTAGAACTAACAATTATCTTGAATTTAGTACCTATCATTTTCAACATATTTTTTCTTAGCATGGTATATAATAACATTTGGATGTTTAAAATTTTATATAAATGGTATCATACTGTATGAATCCCTCTATAATTTGCTTAATGGCATGTTTTTGAGATTCCTCCATGCTAATGTATATACCCCTAGTTAATTTACTTTAATTGCTATATAATATTCCACCTTAGGAATATGCTGCAAGTTATTTATCCAGTCTCCAGTTTGATGGACATTTATATTGTTTCCAATGTTAAACAATTAGGAACAGTGCCACAAGGGCGTTCTCATACATGTTTCCTTGCTCTCATGTGCAAGAATTTCTTTAGGATTATAGAGCTAAATTTAAAATAGGTGAGCCATTGGGTGAAGATACCTTCCACTTCCCTAGATATTGGCAAATTGTTCTCCAAAGTGTGTCAATTGAACTTCCACCATCAGTGTATCAAAATGTCTGTTGCTTCACATTCTCACTAGATTGTATTGACAAAGCTTTGAAATTTTTGTCATTATAATAGATGTGAAATGTTATCTTGCTGATTTAATTTATATTTCCCTGGCAGTAGTGATGTTAATAAGCATTGGAATTTATTGACCATTGGAAATTCCTCTTTTTGCTTCTTTGTTTAGTTAATTTCTGTTATTCTGACAGATTTGTAAACATTTTATTTTTTAAGTGCTGGATACTAATCCTTCCTCAGTTGTGTATATGCAAGTGTCTTTTTCTAATTTGTGATTTACCATTTCACTTTGTAGTTGTACAGAAGATTTGGTGTGGTTTTTAATTTGTCAAATTTATAATTTTTTTCTTTATGCCTTTTATTGTCTTGCTTGAGAAAGCCTTCCTTATCCCATTATCATAAAAATATTCTCTTTTTTCTTCTAAAAGTTTTACGGTTTGTTTTTTACTCTTAGGTTTTTAATCCACTTAGAAATATTCGTTTGTTTAATGGTCTGAGGTAGGGATTTAATATTTTTTTCTTATAGAAAAATAATTGTCTTGGTACTATTTATTGAATCGTTTATTCTTTTCCCCCTAATTTTGTAATTACTACCTCTGTGGATCATTGTACCCAATTTTTTCTTGAATTGAATTGTTTTGGAAATAAGTGGTCTGTTAGCCTATGACTTGAAAGTTTTTCATTTTTCATTAAACTTAGTGGTGTTTGCTATAATTTTTTTAAAGAAATATCAGTGTACCACTATGATTTTTAAAAAATTTATTTTGTTTTCCTGCTATCATTTTCTTTATAGGAAATTCAAGAAGTGAAAACTCCTGAAGAACTAGAGACCTTTATGCTTAAACATGGAGAAAATATTATTGATACTTTAGGAGCTGAAGTAGATAGACTTGAGAAGGAACTGAAAGTAAGATGTAGTCATAATTATGATATAATAATGTCAATTATTTTTTGAACACTTACTCTCTGTCAGACACTATGCTGATTGCACCACATGTATTCTTTTATCTTCTCAGGAATTTCCTGATGTATTGGTAGTTATGGGTGAGAAAATGATTGAGTTAGAGAAGTTGGATAATTTACTCAAGGAAGTAGGGAAATTGGGATTTGAACCTTTGTTGTTCAATTCCAGATTCTGTGCTTTTAACCACTATTCTATACTGCTTGCTTAGTTTCTAAAATGGTCAAAGGTTTGTTTGTTTTTAAATAAGAAGAAAGTAATTCAGTGGAAAGACGCCACAGCATTTGCAAATTCCTAATAAGTAATTTTCCAGTTAAATGCTCTGCCCTTTACTTTGTCTTTTGCTTTTTTAATGTATTTTCTTATATAGTATTTTCTTGAGTCTGCAGCATTGCAAAATAAATTATGTAATTTGGTTTTCATCTCTCCATAATATGAGTGTTGGAATAAAATCTGTGGTGTGTAAAATGTTCCAGTTTGTGTTGAACAGTGCCTGGACATAATAGATCAATAAGTATTTGTTGAATAAATGAATGAAAATTATAAGTTGGACAACAATGATTGATTTTCAGTTCTATTTAAATATTTATTCAGTTTCTGTTATGCACTTGATATCTTATTAGGCACTACACATTAAAATTTAAGGATATTAATCCTATTTCTTTTATTCATTTATTCAGCAAACATATTGTGTGTGTCTACTTTGTATTGGGCACATTACGTTGTAGGAATTTGAATACTTTTCCCTCTGAAAACTTGATTTTAAAAAAGCACAGTAAATTAACTTTTTAGTTTCTTTTTTTTTTTTTTGAGGAAGATTAGCCCTTAGCTGTCATCCACTGCCAATCCCCACCCCCCCCCCTTTTTTTTTTTTGCTGAGGAAGATTGGCCCTGAGCTAACATCTGTGCCCATCTTCCTCTACTTTATGTGGGATGCCTGCCACAGCATGGCTTGGTGAGTGGTGTATAGGTTTTGTTTTGTTCCTAGGGTATTATTTAGTACATTGTAATAGTTAGGAGGTTGGGGTCTGGGGTCAGGCCTGGAATCTCTCCTGGCTCCATCACTTACTAGCTGTGTGACTTAGGACAGGTTAGTTAATTTCTTCAAACTTCATTTTTCTCATGTATAAAATAGAAATAATTGGGTTATTATAAGGATTTTAGAACACATGCATGTGGAGCCTGTTATTTAGCACAGGATTTGACACGAGTAACTGCTCATTAAATGTTAACTATTATTATGTGCTATAATGCTTTAACTCGTAGATGGTCATTGATAGACTTGTCTTCCTGGCTAAACTGACTCCCCCGGGGTCAGGAACAGTCTTATTTAAAAATCATAGCTCCACTTTCTAGCACAGTGCCTGGCCCAAGACTATATGGATTCTTACCGAAATATATAAAATAAGTGAATATCAGTTTACTCTTTCTGATTATTATTGTTTTGCAGTGATTTTTTTTCACCATGAACAAGAGCATATTTCCAGTGCTTTGCAATGCTTGGCACATACTAGATTCCTAATTCATTACTGTATCAATGAACATATGAACAAATTTAGGGAGGTAAGACTACTTACTGTACTGTTTATCATGTGTAATTGATCTATTTATCCATTGATCTTATTTTTTCTTTATGCAAATATTTCTCTTGCTGGTATGCTACAATGAAATAGTTTCACCAAATATTTTCAGTGGTTTTAGTGATCAAAAGGAGTAAAAGGAAACAGAAGGTTTTGTTTTGCTATGAATAACATGGCCATGATTTTTCCTTCCAGAAACGAAATCCTGAAGTTCGACATGTAGATTTGGAGATACTATAGATTTGATGGAATGAATCACCTCAGAGGGAGCCTTGGAAACAAGTTTGTCCAGCCTACTCTCCCACACTGAAGGAGTCAACACCATTCAGAAGCCATTTTTTTGAAGATAGAGGAAATATTTTATGTAAAGGGCAAGTCAACAGTCACAGAATGAAAACTACTTCTTACTTCTAAGAGACACATTACAAGTTCACTCAGTTGGAAATCATGTTTTCATGTTTCAGTAGGAAACATTTTAGTTACTTAAATTGTTCATAATTTCCCATTTTGGTCTGTCAGGGTGTATTGTACCTTGTGATCATGTTTCCTCTCTTCACATTGGCAAAAATAAGCAGATCCATAGGATTATGATTTTTAATTTTGTTGCCACTGAAGATGTCACTCCATCAAATCCTGCCAGTCTTGAACATTGTGGCTAAATCTTGGTTTGTGCTTTTTAAACAGTCAGTCTGTTTCAAAGTTTATCTTTCCTTTTAGAATGTGGAAATTATTTCTACATAACTTGTCATTTTGCCCTGAGCACTATGAGGAACACTCTCGTAACCTAGTTATCCATAAACGTTCATTCCAGAAATGGCTTAGTTACTGAATTGAAGGAAGACATTTCAGTTCACTCTTTTAGGTCATAGTAGTTGCCATTTTGTAAAATTTCTTACCTTTCCTTTGCTTTTTTTCCTTATTTAGTTTAATTTTTCTAATGGTAGAAGATATAAAATAACCCTAGATGTTTCCATAGGCCAGTGTGATGACTGGTTTTTTGTTTTTGTTTTTTAATTGGCCTCAGTGCCATAATGTGTATTTACTAGGAGATAATGCATTTATAAGCATTTTAACATTCTGTAAAATGGACTAGAAATATTTATAATTTTATAGACAGGACAGCATTTTATTTTTAATTTATTTAAAAAGAGGCACTACGTATGTAAATCTGAACTGTGGGATATTTCTTGCTTTAAGAGAAAGAGGTAAATCTCTCATGCAGAAACTTGTGGCCATGATTTTGTATAATATCACAGTCGATAGGGTGTCTGTAACATGAGTTTCTTGCAGTTACAAATGGGCATTTAACATAATATATGACTATAACATTATATAAGTAACTTTCTAATGATCATAAGATTTCAAGGTGAAAAAACATGTAATTCAGTAATTGACAGTTTCGTGCACAACTACAGCTGTGTCTCCATTCAATACAAATCATATGCACTTTAAATTGTTCAGGTAGCATTGTCCAATTCAATGAGCATTGTCCACGAAGAGTGGTGGCTAGGTGATCTCTTTGCTGGATAAGTGAGTGCTTGACATAAGGACCTAACTACCGGTGTGAAGTCTGTCTAAAAACTTACTTAGATTGAAGTTTATGAATTACAGCAAATTGTAATGCTGGAAACAAAAAATAAACATTGGATTAAAGGGTTTGTAATGATAATTTTTTGATCCAGAAATGTCATTTACTGGAAAGTTGTGAAAATGTAAATTGGTGTACATTTTTTTACCATTACAGAGCATTTTGCATGCTGTATATTTTAAGTGAAATAGCATTCCAGTTTTATTTTTTAAGATATAAAATTGTTAAATATATACACACACATACACAATTTGATACTCTGTTCTTAGTTTCAAATTCTTCACACCTACTTCTTTAAAAACTATTTTTTACCCATTATAATTCACTCTATACTTTCTGTGTCTTTCTCTCTCCCTTTTCCCACCTGCCATTTGTTATTTCATGTCACTGCTGTATGGGAAGGTACCAAATTATATCCAATTTCCTCCTAGTAAAATTACTCTGAAAAATTTCACATAGCTAGACAAGAATAATTAAAAAAAAGGTCGCAAAGTTGATGTGCAAAAGTTATTCCAAATGATAGATTTTTTTAGTACTTCCTAAAAGAGGCCAATTCCTGATATTTCTTTGAGTTTCCTAGTCTGATTTTGATTGAAGTCATACCTATTCTTAAATAGTAATTGAAGGCTTATGTTTCTGACTTTTCTTCCCAGTTCTGTTTTGCACGATTTTAAAGTTTGTTTAAGCAAAATTTGACATAAAGAAGTACAGCATATCTATTTGAGTATATCTGTGGAATCATGAAATGTATGACATCGCTAGTCCTTTTGTTTTTCCCTTTTAAACTAGAGTCGAATTTGAATATAAAACCAAGGATTTGGGTCTCTTTAAAAATAAGATGATACAGGTTTCTTGTTTTTGTTTTTTCCAAATTAATACTTCTTACTTTAAGTCTTGCCCTCATGCATAGTATGTGGATATTTCAGAATATAAATCTTAATATTTTCAAGGAAAATAGCTTCTGTAGTTGAATAATTGCAAAATTAATGTTGGACAGAGAATAGGGCAGTCAAGGGCCCATAGCTCCTACTATACTATGCTGAAATTCGGGAACTATCAAAGGTAAAGTATACTTGTTTTCAGCTCTGGCTGACAATGGATCTCTAGTCAACTGTAAGTAGCAGGTCCCAAACTATGGTAAGGTGGCAGATTTTTTAGACCATGGCAGTGGAAGGATGAGGGATGGAGACCTATTTTTCAGTGGACCATGTTGATGGCCAATAGTATCCATTTCCAAAGAGGGAGATGCCTTAACAACTGAGGAAACTGTGAGATAGGATCAGATTGGAAAATTTTCCAGTTTTTTCAAAAACAAAGTTAATCTCTGCATTCATACTTCTACACACATACTAAATAACCCAAAATAACAAAATGACATAAGACTTGAATTTTGGGTATATATAACACTTTTAGTGTTACCTTAATTATACCATAATTTGAGTAATGCTTTTTGCTAAAATGATACCATCTAAAGGAGATGCCTTAAGTTTTAAATCTGATAACTTTTTGAGGTAGAATGCTGGGAACTACAGCAAATTGCACAGTCATTTGGAATTTATACTATCTACCTTAGATTGCATTTGTCAAGCTTTGGCATTTCCTTTAAATGTGATGACCCCCAATTTGCCAAACTGTCAGAAGTCAGTGAAGCAAAGAATTGAAGGTAAAATGTTGAGTCAAAGATTGTCTCCCCTAAATCCCTCATCCCTGTCTTTGAAATGGAACTTTGGAAGGCATTTATTTAGAAGATGGGTCTCACAGCCGTTATATTTGCATTTTAAGTTTACTAGCATCCATACACTTGGTTTTATGGAAAAAGAAAGCTTTTGTTTCTATTACATTGTATTTAATCTGTTTGATTTTGTTGGCAGATTAAGATGGTCCTGGTCTCTCAGGATGCTTTTTTCCTTAATAAATGTCTTGTGTAAATAAGAGCAGTTCACTTACTGGTTTGGGATTTTTTTTTCCCTGATAAATAAATGTTTGTTCAACTTCTTTACTTCATGTGGTAAGAACTAAACTGTTGTAGTCTAATACATTTTACCTTAACAATCACGTCTATGTTTTTGAACAGAATTTATTATTCATTGAATATGCTTGTTAGTTTGTAAGTTTCCTGGTTTTACAAAACCAAAGTATAACAACTCTTAATCATTTTATAGTCAGTTTTCAGTATAAAGAAAACTATTATTAATATACCATTAGGATATCATGTGTTTGGTAAAGAGCAAATCCAAAAAGTTATATCCCTTAGTGATACATATTATCATTACGTTTTGAGAAAACTACTTAAACATGTTAATTAGGTTATTTCTTTTGAGATGTATCTATATAGTGTATTTAGAGAAAAAAATTACAAAACATAAAAACACCAAAGCTACAACCTAGAGCTGGCCTGCACTGGGATCCAAGTGGAATTCTATACTAACCCTGTAGAAATTCCAACTTTTTCTTTTTCACAAGAAACTAAACCAAAGTAATTATTCAAGGTAATTTGGTATTTTGAGAGTATAGTTCCCTCCCCCAAATCAAAACATTGAAAATCACTATAGTTTAGAATTTGCATAGCAAAATACAGAATTGTGTCTATGTCTTTAAGGGCTCATAGAGGTTTTAAAATAGAATTAGAAAACAAACAAATCAAAACAAAAATTCAGGGGCCGCCCGGTGGTGCAGCGGTTTAGTCCGCGCTTGGCAGCCCGGGGTTCGCGAGTTCGGATCCCGAGCGCCCGCCGACGCACTGCCTGTCAGCCACGCTGTGGCGGCGTCCCATATAAAGTAGAGGAAGATGGGCACGGATGTTAGCCCAGGGCCAGTCTCCCTCAGCAAAAAGGGGAGGATTGGCGACGGATGTTAGCTCAGGGCTGGTCTTCCTCACAAAAAAAAAAAAAAAAAAAAAAAAAATTCATAGTTACAGAGAACAGATTGGTGGTTACCAGAAGGGAAGGGTTTAAGGGGTGGGTGAAATGGGTGAAGGGGGTCTATTGTATGGTGATGGATGGTACTAGACTTTTGGTGGTGATCACTTTGTACTGTATACAGATGTTGAAGTATAATGTGCACCTGAAACTTATATAATGTGTACCAATTTTACCTCAATTAAAGAAAATAGACTTGAAAGTAAGAAGATACCTGTTTGATTTATAATAGCTATCAACAGGATGATTTGAGCTCTTTGTTTCAGGTACCATTTTACATGTATTAACCCATTTAATCCTTAAAAAGAGCCAGTGAAGTAGGGAATATAATTCACTTTTTTGCAGATGAGAAAACTGAGATACACTAGATATAAAATGTGCCTGAGGACGCTCAGCTGGTAAGAGGCAGAGTCAGGATTTGAACTCGAGTCTGGCTTTCTACAGGTCACTGCTTAGCAGAAGAATCCAAGAAAAGTAACATTGTATAGAAAGTGGAAATGAAATATTCATTTTGCTATAAAATAAGCAACTAAATTAATATTCAGTAGTCAGACAACTAGCTGGATCTAACTTGGACTGCTTGGGACAGGGGATGTGGGGTGGGGATGGGGATGGGACATTAACGTTTTATGAAAGCCAAGGAATTGCCTGTCACTTCTGAGATTTATTTTTAAGCATAATTTACAGGCCACCTTAAAGGCATATTCCAGTGATAATATTTAGTTCAACTGTCAAGTCATTGATTTGAACCATGTAGGAAAGAAATTTAGGGAAAGGTGTGGAAATTAGCATTAATCAAAATTTTAAAAATATTTTAAAATTGTATTTGAATAGATAAAACATTCATATCCAAAATTAAGAATGTTCAAACAGATATATAGGGAACATTCTCTCTCCCAGCTCTGACCCCTAGCTACTCATTTTCTTTTCCCGGAGGCAACTGATGTCACAAGCTTGTGATGTATTCTTATAGATATTGAAGTATATGTGTACACATACATATGTATATACATGTAAGTTTATAATATATATTTCCCTAATATATATTTGTATTCACTGAAAATTATTACATCAAGAGGATGTAACAGTACAGTGCTGTGCTTTACCATATGACAGCCATTTGTTACTTGGGGCTGTTTACATTTAAATTAATAAAAATTAATTCAGTTCCCCAGTTGCATTAGCCACATTTTCAGGTGCTAAATATGTGGCTAGTCGTTGCCATGTTGGACAGTGCAAATGTAGAACAGTTCCATTATCACAGAAACTATTTTTGGACAGCACTAATATGGTGGATTAAACTAATCCTAATCTTTTTTTTAATATTTGAGAGCATTCTTATAGTGTAAAACAAAATAGTAGTTTCTGTTGTTGGAGGCGGGGAAAGAAAGTCTAGCTTAGTTCTTAGAAATGTATTGATATATAATTAGCTCTTGGGCTGTAACTTTAGGCTACCAACTAGTGTTACTTTGGACAAGTAAATTTCTCATCTTCAAAATAGTTTGAACTTGACTTTCTCTCTCAAATACACAATCAACATTCTGAACATTAGGGAAAAGTCAACCCTAAAAAAAGTGTTCTTTAGCCATCAAAAGTTCTTAACCAGGGGGGCCGCCCGGTGGCGCAGCGGTTTAGTCCGCGCTTGGCAGCCGGAGGCTCGCGGGTTCGGATCCCCGACGCCCGCCGACGCACTGCTTGTCAGCCACGCCTTGGCGACGTCCCATATAAAGTAGAGGAAGATGGGCACGGATGTTAGCCCAGGGCCAGTCTTCCTCAGCAAAAAGAAGAGGATTGGCGACGGACATTAGCTCAGGGCTGGTCTTCCTTGCAAAAAAAAAAAAAAATTCTTAACCAGGTTGATAAATTATGTGATTCTGAGGGTCGATGTTAGTTTACATGGTGTTCCAGCAAAGAGCTAAATCAGTATGACACCATTTATCATCTAAAGGCCTTAGGGATGAAAACTTGGGGTTGGTGGGCTCAAGTTGTGAGAAAGGAAGGAGTTACGGATTTACCACATTTTATACAAGAAATAAGTTTCTGGAAGGTATGTAAATTAAATATTTTTAAATCTGTATTTTTAAATGCACTAGAGAAGCTCACAAGTTAAATCCTTTTGCAATATGAATGCTATTATCTGTTTTGTTAAATTTTGTTGAAAGGACATTGACTCTAGATTACTCCTGGAACTGTGGCAGATCAGGTTGAGGTTAGAGCCTTAAGGGATTGGCTGATAGATGGTCTAACAATAGTAATTGAAGTTCTAAGGAATTACTCAGATTCATCCAATTTCCTTATAATACTTTTTGTATGGATTGGCAACCCATGTCAAAATTTGTTGAGCACTTACTATATACTATGATACATAGGATGTACTAGAAGCCAGGGGACTCTTCTAGAATAAGGAAGGTAATGGCAGTGTTGTCAACCAGATAAGCTAAATCATTGCTTATGGTCAAGGGTGGTGGATGTCTCATCCAGAGCATCCCCTCTTCCAAGAACCAGAACAGAGGAGTTACTCCTAGCTGTGGCCTCTGGCCTTCTTGGGGTCACTAAGGCCTGCCTGGATGAGAACCAAGCAATTGGTAATCATGGGCCAGTGATGGGCAGGCTATCTCAAGTATAGAAGATGTTGGGATCCTAATCTGAGTCCACTTAATGGAAAGTATTCTGAACGATACCCGTGAAGAATTAATTTGTTTGCTTTTCCAGGTTCACTTAAGCTTCCTAAGTTTGACAATGTATAAGATCTTCACAAAATTTTTGGATTTTTATAAACATGCTGTTATTTCTCCCATCTCAGAAAAACAGACTAAAACAGTGACACACGCACCAAAAAAAAACCCTAAAAACAAAACTCTGCAATTACTTTCCCATTTCTCTGTTTTTCTTTACAGCAAAACTCAAAGGAGTCATCTACACTTGCTGCTCTCCTCTTCTCCCCTTTTCACAGAAGCCCACTCCCATTAGGCATTTGTCAATATCTCTCCACTAACCCTGTCCTTGACCTCTATACTACTAAATACAATGGTCATTCTTAAATTCTCATCTTACTAGACCTACCAGCAGCATTTGATGCTGAATCTTTGGTTTCCAGAACTCCACTCAGTTCTCCATCTACCTTACTGGCCACTCTTTTTCAGTGTCTTTTGCAAGTTCCTCCTCATTTCCCTTACCTTCAAGCATTGGAGTGTCCCAGGGCTCTGTCTCTTCTCTGTCTACACTCAGTTTACTGAGTAATTCATTCCCATGACTTAAAACCTGAATTCTCTGCATTGAAGCCCAGACTCATAAATCCAGTTGTTTACTTGACATCTCCACTTGGGTGATGTGGTAGATTATATGATTGCTCCCAATTATTCACTGCCTTGATGTAAGAATGTTATACATCCCTGGTGAATAATCATTCCATTGTCATACGACTTGCAGTACCACCCATTGACATTAGGCTTAGTCATGTGACAGGCTTTGGCTAGTGTAAGTGACATATGCTATATCTGAGCAGATGTTTTAAGAGCTATTGCATGATTCTGCCATAGCTATTTTCCTTCTTCTGTGAGAATGACATGTTCCAGATAGGGGCTTTTTCAACCCCGAGGGGCTTTTTTCAACATAGATTCCTGAATGAAAAAGGCACATGGAACAGAAAGACAAAGTAACAACCAGTGTAATCACTGAGATTTGGGAGATGACTAATATCTCAAAATCAACATATCCAAAAGCAAAGCTCCCAATTTCTTTACCTCGCCTTCAAAAAATCTTCTCTTGCACTCTTTTCCTTCTCAGTAAATGGCACCATCATCCTTTCAGTAGCCCAAAACCTTGGATTCATGCCTGGCTCCTTTCCGTTTCTTATACAGTGGACATTCAACACCTTACCAAGATCCACTGGCTCTACCTCCAAAATATGTTTAGAATTCATCTCTCATCATCTCAATTATTAGCTTCAGCCATCATCATATCTTGCATGAAATTTCAAAAAAGCCTCTAAACTGGTTTCCCCCACAATCCTAGCCCATATGTTCTATTTCAATACAGTAGCTTGTGATGTTTTGAGAATATGTCAGGTCACGTCATCTCGCTTCTCAAAGCCCCCCTAATGGCTTCTCATCTCACACAGAATAACAAAGTCCTCACAAGGCTTACAAGTCCTCCATGATGAGTTTCCCCACTCTCTCTGACCCCATTTTCTGCTATTCTCTCCCTTACTGTTCCAACCAGACTGGCCTCCTTTCTGCTTTTCATACATCCTAAGCATGCTCTCAACTCAGGGCCTTTGCACTGTCTGAAATACACTTCCCGCCACATACCTGCACACCATGCTGCTTTACTCCTTTAAATATCTGCTCAAATTCCATCTCATAAGTGAGGCCTTTCCTCACTGCCCTAAATAAAATAGCAAATCCTCTCCATTTCTCACCCCCCCCATTCTTTCCCTGCTTTATTTTTGACCATAGCATTTACTACCTGGCATAGTATAATTTTACTCTTGTTTATTTTCTGTCCCTCCACTAGAATGTAATAACCATTAGAGCTGGATCTACAGAAACTGGAATGGCATCTGACACATAATAGGCATTCAAAAAATATCTGTTGAATAAGTGAATGTTTCATGTATGATGCTAGTCTCTAGAGGTATAAAGATAAAAAAGACGTAGACTCAGTCTACAGACTCACAGTCTAGTTAATTGACAATAAGCCCATATAAATGATTACAGTATAGTGTAATAATGTGCTTATCAAATATCATTTAAAAGGATTAATATTAATCTTCATCGAAACTAGGTTTGTGAGATAGGCGTGCTGATAATGCTGCTGATGGGAGTGTGACTTGGGGCCACCTATCTGGAGGGTATTTTACAGTAAGTATCAAGAGTCTGGAGAAAGTCCGTACCTTTTGACCCAGTCGTTCCACTTCTAGGAATACAATCTAAGGAAACAGAGCTGCTTCAGTATGAAAAAACTAGAAAAAATTTAGGAAAATGGTTAAATAAAGCATGGCATATTTATAAGGTAGAATATAATGCAGCCTTAGAAGAATTTCTTGCAGAGTATTTAATAATACTGCAAAATGCTTATGATAGAGAAAAATGTAAGAATCCACACCCAGCAACTCCAGTTGTTACTGTTAAGGTTTGGGATTGGGGTGGGAGACAGCCTGGCTTTTTATTGTGCACACTGAACATATTTTTATGAACAACTGTTAGTTTTGTTAAATTTAGAAAGTGCTTAAGACTCATTTTTAGTTGAAAAATAAAAACAGAATACATGATTATACTCAGAATAATTCTAATTTTGGATCCATAGAAAAAGGACTGAAAGGAAATGCACTAAATATTAACAATCCTCATACATGGGTCAATTTTCTTTTCTCTCTTTTTTTGTCATTTACAGATTTCCTACAATGAGCTTGTCTTTTATAATAAAATGATAGGGGGCCGCCCAGTGGCGCAGCGGTTTTGTCCACGCTTGGCAGCCCGGGGTTCTCAGGTTCGGATCCCGGGCGCAGGCCGATGCACTGCCTTTCAGCCATGCTGTGGCGGCGTCCCATATAAAGTAGAGGAAGATGGGCACGGATGTTAGCCCAGGGCCAGTCTTCCTCAGCAAAAAGAGGAGGATTGGCGACGGATGTTAGCTCAGGGCTGGTCTTCCTCACCAAAAATAATAAATAAATATAATAAAATGATAAAAAGGAAAAACAATTCTTTAATCTTCTGGAGATAATTGAAAACAGAGTGTTACAAAACTAAGATGTGAGAATCCTTGAATTAGAATTTTAATTTTAATACCTCCTTTCAAAAGGAGGTGAGAACTAAACATTTTAAAGGGAAAAGACTGAAGATAAGCTGGTTTCTTTTAATTATGTTTAAACTTGGGTTTAATACCATTAGACTTCAAAAGTTTCCCATAGAGATTTCCACCCCTAGCCATAGGGACATACGCTGTTGGAACTCAAAAGGGTGGTGTGCTTAATTCTTTGTTTATATCATTTGAAATGCTCTCTGATCTCTCTGTGGTTCATCACAGAAACAATATGTCAGAGAAGACTAGGGCAATTGTCCTATTAAGTTAGAAAACTGAAAAAATTTTAAAACAGCTTTCAATTATTGCATTCACTCAACAAATATTTTTTGCATGCCTTGTGCCACTAGGCACTGTACTACCTCATAACTACCTAGACAGGGGAGTGGGAAAGCCACCTCAAGGAAGTGCCCTTTAAGGTCAGGCACAGAGAGAGTGGGGTGGAGAGTGTTCTAGGCAGGAGGGACAGAATGTGTACAAAAATATGACTATTGATCTTCAACTGGTAGCTATGTCTAATTAGGCTAACACAATCTTATTCTAACAGGAATGTGAGAGTGCATTTCAGTCCTGAGACCTCCTTCCCGAGTGTTAATTCAGATTGTCTCTAGCATTCAATATTGAGTGAATTCCACCTTGCTACATTTCTGCTGGATCTGGAGAATCAGAATGGATGAGAATCTCAACCCTGTTGTGAAATGGTATATATAGTGTCTCTGGAGGTTCTGTGTATTTAACTTGTTTCCTCATAAGTGTAGCTTCAAGGTATTGTTTCTTGCTGGAGTTCTGAATTGTGATTTATCCCTTCTCAGTAGAAATATTAAATAAATCTGAGAAAACTCTAAAGCCCATTTTTATTGTAATTGTTGTTATTGAATTCTAGATGTAGCTTTAAGATGACTTAGTAAGGGATGAAAGGAGAGGTGGCTGTTAAACTCAGATTGAATAAATTTAACATTTTATATGCAGTTATTTGATATAGAATTTCTCAGTTTATTCTAAATGGGAAAAAGTTTGAACTTCCAGAAGGAAAGAAATAGATGTCACAGCTGTTTCCACCTCATTTGTTCCATGGGACTCCTTTTCCGTCCCAGCCCTGGAAGGTTCCTCCTGGGATCTCTCAGCTACCTTCACTTCTCTGCAGCCCCGGACCTTGCTGTGTCCTGAAGACAGGCCTAAGGTTGCAGTAGGGCCACCCCTCAAAGCTTGGCAGTGTTTTCAGATTAAAGGGGTTCAACTTTCTTACAAGTTACTTACTTAATTTACTTTATTGAGTGTAATTGACACAAAATTATATATTTCAGGTGTACAGCATAATGATTCAATATTTGTATATATTGTGGAATGATCACCACACTAAGTCTGGTTAATGTTTGTCACCATATATAGTTAGAAAATTTTTTTTCTTGTGATGAAAACTTTCCAGATCTACTCTCTTAGCAAATTCCAAATATGCAAGAAAGTATTATTAACTATAGTCACCATGCTGCTATACATAACATCCCCATGACTTATTTATTTTATAACTGGAAGTTTGTAACTTTGACTACTTTCACCCATTTTGCCCACCTCCCACACCCCCCGCCTTTGGCAACCACCAGTCTGTTTTCTGTATCTATAAGCTTTTTTTTTTTTAAGATTCCACATATAAGTAAGATCATACGGTATTTCTGTTTCTCTGACTTATTTCACTTAGCATTATGCCCTCAAGGTCCATCCATGTTGTCGCAAATGACAAGATTCCATTCTTTTTTATGGTTGAATAATATTCCATTGTATATGCCACAATTTCTTTATCTATTTGTCCATCGATGGACACTTACGTTTTTTCCATATCTTGGCTATTGTAAATAATGGCGCAATGAACGTGGGGGTTCCTGTATCTTTTCAAATTAGTGTTTCTGTTTTCTTTGGATAAATACCCAGAAGTGGAATTGCTGGATCATATGGTAGTTCTAATTTTAATTTTTTGAGGAACCTCCATACTGTTTTTCATAGTGGCTGCACCAATTTACATTCCCACCAACAGTGCACAAGCATTCCCTTTTCTCCTCGCCAACACTTGTTAATTTTTGTCTTTTTGATGATAGCCATTCAAACAGGTGTGAAGTGATATCTCATTGTGGTTTTGATTTGCATTTCCCTGATGATTAGTGATGTTGAGCATCCTTTCATGTACCTGTTGGCCATCTGTATATCTTCTTTGGAAAATGTCTATTCAGATATTCTGCCCGTTTTTAAATCTTATTGTCTGTTTTTTTTGCTATTAAGTTGTATGAGTTCTTTACATATTTTGGATAGTAACCTCTTATCACATATATGATTTGCAAATATTTTCTCCCATTCAGTAGGTTGCTTTTTCATTTTGTTGATGGTTTCCTTTGCTGTGCAGAAGCTTTTTAGTTTGATGTAGTCCCACTTGTTTGTTTTTGCTTTTGTTGCCTTTGCTTTTGGTGTCAAACCCAAAAAATCATCGCCAAGACTAATGTCAAGGAGCTTACTGCCTGTTTTCTTTTAGGAATTTTACGGTTTAGTTACTTAATTTTTTGATACTCATCTCTGGTCCACTTAAATTTGGCTAAAATCCTCTTGAAGATTTACATTCCTAAAACTTAACTGTAGAATTAGCTTTCTCCTTAATAAAGATAGTCATCACTGACTATTCTATAGGAAAAGAATTTCCTTATCTGTTTCATTGGCATTGTAAATTATATTGTCTCCTCATGAGATCAGCTAGAGCTGTGTTTCTCAAATTTTAACCTGCATACAAATCATCTGGGAATCTTGTTAAAAATGCAGATTTTCTGATTCAGTAGGTCTGGAGTGGGGGTGAGATTCTGTATTCCTAACAAGTCCATAGGTAATTAATTCTAAAGCTGCTGGCCCAAGGACCACACTTTGACTATCAAGGACTAAGATTATTTTCAGATGTTTGGATATGCAGCCTACTTGTACAGGAATATCTCATCTTTTACAATAGATATATCTCTAAAGACATACAGGTAGTTATTGTGGTTGTAAAATTGAAGTGCTTTTTAAAGAAAGATCACTATGAATTCTGTTATAAAGGAATACATTATTACATAATTAATGTTTGAGGGTAAATTTGGAATTATATCCCAAGTATGGCCATAACATAATGTCAATAGTATTTTTAATATACATTAAAGATCAACTAAGTGTTCCTTTAAAAGTAATCCATTGGGGGCTGGCCCGGTGGCATAATGGTTAAGTTCACATGTTCAGATCCTGGGCACGGATTGATGCACTGCTTGTCAGCCATGCCGTGGTGGCGTCCCATATAAAGTAGAGGAAGATGGGCATGGATGTTAGCCCAGGGCCAGTCTTCCTCAGCAAAAAGAGGAGGGTTGGCAACAGATGTTATCTCAGGGCTAATCTTCCTTTCTCTCTCTCTCTCTTTCACACACACACACACACACAGGAGTAATCCCTTGTGAGGCCTTCATCTGATTCTAACAATGCTGCCATCTTTAGGATATGTTTGGAACACCTGCTTGGGAGTTAACTCAAGTATTTGTGACCCATTTCTAAAAACAGGCTTGATGAAATGATGGATATCTTCATCTTTTGAGGATAAATTTGATTTTTTGGAAGCAATCAAAATTAGTTGCATCCAAGACTGATGAATACGGTGGATAAGCTGGTTATTATTATTTGGGGTTAAAAATAAGGAACACTATAATAAAATCTATTTTGTGTTTGTGGCTCATCAGTTCATTTTGCAGGAGGAGCCCTAACTCTGCTATGGACATTGTTAAAATAAGTTCATGTTCTTTCAAGGGTTGAAGAATAATACTCACCTGAAGATATAAACTCTGGTTTGTTGATTAAAGGAATCAATCTCATTATTTTATCATCTTGACTGATTTTAAGTATTCCTACACAACAAAAAAAGCACTATACTTGCAGTCATACAGCTAGTGGTTTGGAGTCATATTTGGGTTCAAATTCTAACTCTGCTGCTTCCTATATGTGTAGCCTTATGCAAATAGCTTTACTATGCTTCTGCTTTCCTATCTATTAAATGGAGATAACAGCATTTCCCAACCTGATATGGATTAAATAAGATATCAGATGTAAAATACTATACTATTTCATACCTAGTAAGAGCCTAATTAACCTAAGCTGATATTATTACTATCATTATTGAAGGTATTTCAAATCATTCACTGATTCATATAATCACTTGAGTGCCTTCTTATTTGGCATTTTTTTTTTACCATTTTTTTTTATTGATGTCTTAATAGTTTATAACACTGTGGGGTTTTAGTTGTACATTTTTGTTTGTCCGTCACCTTGTGGATGTAACCCTTCACCCCTTGTGCCCCTCCACCCCCCTTCCCCTTGGTAACCACCAATCAGTTCTCTCTGTCTGTGTGTTCACTTATATTCCATATATGAGTGAGTTCATGCAGTGTCTGTCCTTCTCTCTCTGGCTTATTTCACTTAACATTATACCCTCTAGGTCCTTCCATGTTGTTGCAAATCTTACTCGGCATTTTTACATATTACCTTATTTAATTCTTATACTTCCACTTCTGTCCATGAAGGATTAACTGCAGTGGGAACTGTCTTCTGCTGTAAACAACTAGAAAACCAGACAAAATATATGAACCAAGTGCTGTTTTCAGACACTGGACAGCAGGCAGAGCAGGATCTCTCAGAGAAGAGAAAAAAAAAAGAAGTGGCCTTGACTATCAACCCAGCTTACTGTCTCAGGCAGTTTCCAGGCTACAGCACAGGTAAGGGTAACCCAAACAGAGCCTGGAGATCTTGTTGAGTTGAGATGAAAGTGCAGTTCAAGGAAGACAGAATTTGTTGAGTATATTATAAGAGAGGAGGGAGGTACAGAGAAAGAAACCTCTACATATCTGTAAAGAGATTCCCTTGAGTCTTTGGTTAAGTACTGATCTGTGCATGCAAGTGGTGAAACTCCTCAAAACTGGGAAACAATAATTGGAAATCAATAGATCTAACAATTCCCAGAGTTCACACACAGCTGGGAATAGTTTGCTTTTTCGTCAGTCGGAAGGGAGAGGCCTTATAATACAGGACATTTGGTAGTGTCCTTGAAAGGGTCACACCTTAGTGAGGTTAAATTAGCCCTAGAGTAAAGGCTTCTCTGTACCTACCTGAACAAAGTTTAAACACAAGCCTCAAAAGAATCAAACTGATCTTCAAGGAACTTAACTGCAAGCTAGAACAAAATCCAACACTTTATAAAAGAATACAACAAAATCCAGCAGTCAGCAACATAAAATTTACTATGTTTAGCATCCAATCAATAATTCCCAGCAGGAAAAGATGACCCTCAACTAGGAGAAAAAGTAATCAATAGAAACAGACCCAGAAATGAGAGAGGAAGGATTTGGCAGACAAAGACCTAAAGACAGCCACATAAATATAGATTTGCTCAAGAACATAAATGAAAACATGAACATAAGAAGGACAGATGTGAATGAAAATATACATATTTATTACAAGGAAATTTCAAGAAATAATATATCTGAAAAGAAAAATACACTGGATGGGATTGATAGCAGATTAAGCACTACAAGAGACATGATTAGTGAACTTGAAGCAATATACACTATCCAAAATAAAGCACAGACAGAAAAAAGCAAAGGCCATGTGACCTGTGGGACAATACCAAGCAGTCTAATATATGTGTGTACTGGTTTGCAATGGCTTCTGTAACAAATTACCACAAACTTAGTGGTTTAAAATGACACACATTTATTACCTTAGAAGTCCAATTAGGGTTTCACTGGTGTTGACATGGCTGCATTTCTTTCTTGAGGTTTTAGGGAAGAATCCTTTTCTTTGCCTTTTCCAGCTTCAAGAGACCACCTGCATTTCTTGGCTCATGGTCTCCTCCCTCCCTCTTTAAAACCAGCAACAGTGAGTCAAGTCCTCTCATTGCATCACTTTAACTTTCTCTTATGCTTCTCTCTTCCACTTTTAAGGACTTTTGTGATTATATTGGGTCCACTCAGATAATCCGGGATAATCTCCCTTTTTAAAGGTCCCCCTTGCCATGTAACCTGACATTCACAGATGCTGGGGGTTAGGATGTGGACATCTTTGGGGAACCATTATTCTGCCTTCTACAACATGTAACTGGAGTGCCAGGAGGAGAGGAGAAAGGGGGGAGGACAGGAAAATATTTGAAGAAACAATGGCTGAAAAATTTTCCAAATATGATGAAAAATATAAACCCACAGGCCCAAGAAGTACAACAAACCCCAAGCAGAAAAAATATAAAGAAAACCACCAAGACACATCATAATCAAAGTTAAGAAACCAGTGATAAAGAAAGAATCTTAAAAGCAGCCAGAGAAATAAGGACATATATGTAGAGATACTTAGATAAGAAATATAGGAAACTTCACATCAGAAACTATGCAAGCCAGAAGAAAATGGACTGGCATTTTTAAAATGCCAAAAGAGAAAAATTCTCAACCTAGAATTCTGTACTCAGTGAAAATATCTTACAACTAGGAAGGTGAAAAAGAAGACTTTTTCAGACACAAAAAGCTGGGAGAATTCATTACCAGCAGACCTCTACTACAAGAATTGTTAAAGCAAGTCCTTCTGGCAGAAGGAAAATGAAACCAGATGGAAATCTGGATCAAGACAAAGGAATGAAAAGCACTGAAATAGTGATTAAATATAAAAATGTTTTCTTATTTTTAAAACTACTTTAATGGATAGTTAACTGCTCAAAGCAAAAGTAACAGTTTATTATTATTATTAGTAGTAGTAGTATATATTATGGGGTATACATCAAATGTAGAACTAAAATGTATGACAACAATGGCACAAATACTAGCAGAGACGAAATAGTAACTGTTACGAGGTTCTTACACCTGCAGTGCCAGGATAATACTTGAAGGCAGAGTGTGATAAGTTGAGATATACACTCTAACCTGTAAAGCGACCACTAAGAAAAGAAAGAAAAAGAGGAAACAAAGAGGTGCAGCTAATAAGCCTACAAAAGACATAAAATGGAATCATAAAAGATATACAATCTAAAACAGGGCAGAAAAAGAGGAAAAAAGGAAACAAGGGTTGGGAAAACCAGTAGCAATATGGTAGATTTAAACTGAATGATATCAATAATCACAGTTAATGTAAAATGGTCTAAACAGTTCAATTAAAAGGCAGAGGTTGTCAGATTAGTTAAAAAAGCAAGACCCAACTATATGATGCCTATAAGAGATCCACTGTAATTATAAAGATTCATACAGGTTGAGCGTAATAGGATGGAATGAGCTATACCATACCAACATCAATCAAAAGAAAGCTGGAATAGATTTATTAATATAAGGCAAAGTAGATTTTAGAATAAAAAGTTTTACCAGGGATATAGAAGGTTAGTTCATAATGATAAAGGGGTTAATTCTTCAAAAGGTCAGAACAATCCTAAGTATTCATGCATCTAAAAACAAAGCTTCGAAATATATGAAGCAAAAACTGATAGAACTGAAAGTAGAAATAGAGAAATCCACATAACACCCATCTCACAATAATCAATAGAAGTAGACTGAAAAATCAGTAAGTATATAGAAGATGTGAACAACACTGTCAACTAACTTGAACTATTTGACATTTATAGTACACTCTACCCCAAAACAGAAATGCACATTTTTTTGAAGGGCACTCAGAACGTTTACCAACATAGACCATATGCTTGGCCATAAAACACTTGTCAATAAATTTTAAAGGATTTAAATCATACAAAGTATATTCTTTGACCAAAATGGAAGTGAATTAAAAGCCCATAAAATGTAGAATTAAAATATATGACAAGAATAGCACAAAGAACACGAAGGGAGAAATGGAAGTGCATTGTTGTAAGATTCTTACACTATTCATGAAGTGGTATGACTTTATTTCAAGGCGGACTGTGATAAGTTAATGATGTAGCAACCACTAACACACACACACACACGCATACACAGGTATAGCTAATAAGCCAACAGTGAAGATAAAATGGAATCATAATAAATATTCAGTTAATCCAAAACAAGTCAGTAAACAAAGAACAAAGAAGAGACAAAAAACAAATAGCAAGATGCTAGCTTTAATTCTTACATTAACTCGGAGAGGTAGATATCATTCCATAGATAAGGAAACTGAGACTCAGAGACCTTTAAATAACTTGCCCACAGTGACACACCCAGTATGTACTGGGGCTGGGGTTTCAATTCAGGTTCCATATGTCTTCCAAGATCTGTGTGCTTTGTTTAATGCCAAGGTCTTGTCGTATTGTGTGTATGCATTCTAGTCACTTGTGTGTGTAGAATAATTCGGAGAACTAAACCTATGTCTTCATCAGCTGTGCTTATGATTGACATTTAAATTTCTGCATGCCTATATAACTTAAATATATTCTCACTTTTCAAATTATGGTGAAGCTATATAAAATTCTTTCCTTTTTTTTTTTCCTGTGAGGAAGACCAGCCCTGAGCTAACATCCATTGCCAATCCTCCTCTTTTTGCTGAGGAAGACTGGCCCTGGGCTAACATGCGTGCCCATCTTCCTCTACTTTATATGGGATGCCGCCACAGCATGGCTGACAAGCAGTGTGTTGGCAGGCACCCGGGGTCAGAACCCGTGAACCCCAGGCTGCCAAAGCGTGAACTAAACCTCTGAACCACCGGGCCAGCCCCCAAAATTAGTTCTTGAGTGTTTTCTCCCATCTGTCTTCACTCTCCCTCACAGGTCAGGATATGCCTAGATTCTCTCCAACTGAGGGCGTGGGATGAGATGGTGTCAGTAACCAGAAACACCATAGGGCATTGTCTCACTGACCCCAATTAGCACAACCTAAATCATTTCCCACAAATCTCCCCAAATCTTTAAAAGCTTTTTGCTGTGTTCATATCTATGTATACACACACATATGAACGTAGAACACTAACATGTCAAAAAATGTTTTGGAGCTCCATGCATTATGCCAGGTACTGTGCTAGGAAAAGATATAAAAAGGTGAAAAAATTAATTATGTCCCTTGACATATAGAGCTAAAAGTCTCATGAGGCATACAAACTTTATACAAAGAATCACACAAATATACAATCATAATATTGTCATAAGTGCTATGAAAGCAACAGAATACTATGATAGATAACAGGATGATCTACTTGGAACAATTCGGGGAGAAATAGGAACTATCCCACTCACCCCCAAAGAATTATTACCAGGTGATGTTATTTGCTTTCCTTTCAGATTTCCAGCATATCCCTGTGGCTATTCATTGTTATCCATAAATTCAATGGGAATAGCTGTTTTCCTCTTTTACCAACATACTGAAGACTTTGAAACTATTACAAAACCACCAAGCCAGAAGTTGACAATAAATAATATAGTTTAGTAATAAAACAATTCTTTCAACTTTAGCATGCTTGGACCCAAGTGATTTATTTTTCACAAGATATTTCTAGTATAGTCTCTTGAGTAGGAAGGGCTGTCGCCTGCAATTGTTTTGAAAGTTATTTATCCTTTCTTTTCACTCTGCTAAAAGAATGATGGTTTTAAGAATAAAGATTTAACTAGGAATTTTTCTTTATAACATAGGCTTTAACCATAGGACTTTAGAAGAAAACTCTTCACTCCCAGCACTCCATTTAAAAATGAGTGTGGACTATTTATAAAAAACTGTAAGATAAGCTGTAACCAATGTAACCTACAGCATGTAAGGGGCACACCCAGATCCTACTGCCTTCATCGTGAGCTGTGTCCTGGGAGAAACCCAGCCAGGCGTGGTGCTGGCAGGACCCCACTTCCCTGTCTCCGAAGACCAAGACCAGCTCTTGCGAAGACCAAGACCAGCTCTTGCAGGGGCTGTTTCTGATTCTCTCCAACCAGAGCCCACTGGTTGGAGCCCAGTGACCAGCTGCAGCTGGTGTGAAAGGTACCCCAGTGTCGTTCTGAAAAGGTCACAGTACTCTCCCTCCACATCCCATCTTTTTCTGGTGAAAGGGAACTGGAGACCCAAAGGCAGGGCCCGGGACTCACCACTTGCATAGCGCCCCGCACATATTAAACACTCAATAAATGCTTAAAAAAGAAAAGAAAAAAGGAAAGAGAAGAAAGAAAAAGAAATATAAAATAAAATAGGTGTTTGGCTTCAGATAGCTCAAAAGGGAGAGGAACTAAAGTTAGTTTTTGTTAGTTGTTGGGTAAGAAGCAGAGCAGGAAGAGACAAGAAACAATGACTTTGCAGGTACTTTACAGAAGCATTGGGTCATTATCTGGTTACTTGCTTGTAAAAGTAGCTTTATTTTAGGAACAAATTTAAGTGACCAGATTTTAAATATTCTCCCCAAGTATTTTCATGGTTAGGCACTTAAAACCTAGGCAGTAGAAACATTTGCTCGCTGAACAGATATCACTGCAGAGCAAAGGCACTCAAACCATTCCATTTGCTTTTCTGATTAGAGGAAAGGGGAGCGGGGGCGGGGGGGGCAGGGACATGCGGGGAATCCTGTGGGTAGAGTCTGCAGCGTGTGCCCACCTGCAGCATAAATGGGCAGGCTTGTCCGGCTAAGTGGGAAGGATTGTTTCTAGCATGGAATAATTGTCCTTAAAAAACATTTCCTTATAAATATTTTTATTAGTGTACCATAAAGGTTTTAACATTAAAGAACCCACCAGATTAAGGTTTGGCATAATTTTGAGAAGGTATATGCATTAATTTTTAGGGTATTTTGGGGAGCAAAGCTGCTTTGTTTCAATAATGCCCATAGCACAATGCTTTTTTAAAAGTGGAATTTTCATTTTTGGAACAGGCTTTCTGATATCCTCTTTCCAGACTAATAATTTGGGCACTTCATGTTAACATTTTAGAGTAGTATATTTTACTCCAAAGCCTTTCTATGTAGCCAACAAGTGGTATGAGAAGAAACAAAAACTTTAAGATAAACCATCAGGGAAAAAGTGATTCTGAGCAGAGGAGAAGGTTCTAGATTAGGAGTCCTTAATATGGGAACCATGGATAAGCTTTAGGAGATTTAAGAACCCCTTGGAATTTCCTGGAAAATCCTGAGTATATGTTCATCTAGGAAGAGAGTCCCTAGTTTTTATGATTCTCAGAGTGGTCTTGACCCAAGAGTCAGAATCGCTCTTGCAATATGAGTCAAGATAGACTTAAGTTATGGTGCAGGAACAAATTAACCCTGAGACCTCGGTAGCTTAAAACTACAGTTGCCTCTCACTCCTTAAGTTGCCTCCCCTTCCAACTCCTGTCAGACAGCAGATTTGTGTTCAGAGCTTGCTCTGCTCAAAGGCTCCTAAGTGGGACCCCAGAGAGGGAGGAATCATGTCCTCTGGACATCACATGCCCTTACCTCTGGGCAAGTTCCTCACTTTTTTTTATCCATCAGATTCTACCCCCATTGCAGACAAAGAGGGAACAGAACCCTCGTGGAGAAGTGACAGCAAGGTTGAGAAGATAGACTCCAGATCAGTAAGTTCGAACAAATAGTTTGTAATGTTTTTGTTAGTGTTGGGGGTTGGGAGGAGAGTAGGTGGTGGGGAGGGTGAAGAAAATGTCTTATTTCTGAGGTCAAGTTTTGAACCCTACAATTTACGTTCCAGGAAGCATTCTAATATACTTATCTGTACATCACTTATTTCCACACAGAAGTAGACAGCTTATAATAATAAAGCACTGTTACAAAAAACTTTCAAAGATAAATGCAAAGACAAGAATAGAAAAAGGTGGTTGATGCTGGTAGAGAATAAGCATACCAGAAAAGCTGAGCTAGGGAATACTGATGTATAATTTAACATTGGGCTTCCTGGCAGCCAAGGAAAAAAGGGAGACACCAATAAGAAATTTGGACAAGTGGTTGCAACACCTTTGTGGTCCTAGGGGACTGTATTATTTTGATATTCATTTAGGCTCTGCTACTAAATAGCTGCATGAACTTGAGCACATTACTAGAATTTTCTGGGCCTTACTTTCCCATAAGTGATGGTAATTGCCTGCTGAATTAGATCTCTAAATTCCTTCTCTCCATAACCTCTCAATTATTAACGACACCAAAGAAAGGGCTTGCTTTATACCTCTCGCCAGGATTATATACTACTTCATTAAACATATGTTTATAGGTCCCCATAGATTCATGAAGATTTTCCCCATTAAGTATCCTTAAAGAGAAAGGTGACAGAATTCTCCAATCTTTATCAATTTTAAAGCTATCATATATTTCACACATCATGTGCCTCGTTTTTGCTTTGACATTCTGCAGTCACAGAAAAACAGTCTATCCCAAAATACACCAGAAACTGAAAGGGTAATTATGTAGCACAAAATGTTAATAGAAAATACAACACAAGCCACAAACACAATTATTATGTTTTTTCAATTAAATTGAAAACGCTTCTGTGTTACCAGGAAGGAGAAAGAATCTTTGCCATTGGTACAAAAAAAGAGACAAACCAGAAGACATTCTCCTCCCCTGCTCCTCATGTCTCCACGGGCCCGACTTCCTCCCTCGAATCTGGTGGAGAGTGAAGAGGCTGTTTTTAATCTCACCTGCTGTTGGGAGGTGGACCCTGGGTTTTACAAAATGTCTGTATTTAGTTACATTTACTGGTCCCTCTGTTTCTCTTCAACCATGCAGCCTACTGTTCGTGGTATTTCATTTTCAGTAGTGGTATTCTTAAACTTTCTTGTGCCTTGATGAATTTTGATTTTAATACTAAAAAAGGTAAAAAAAATCAGGATTAATCTGGTCCATAACACTTTTGTGAAATAAGAATGGATGTTTATCTTGAAGCTATATTTCAAAACCATGGTTTAACCCATTTTATTAAAATTTCACAATGGATAAGTATGAGGACCAAGATATTCTATTTTAGATGTATTTTATCTCACCTTGTTTATTTATTTATTGCAGCCAGCATGTTTCTATTTTAGATGTATTCTGTCCCTCTTTATTTATTTACTTACAGCAGCAAGTATGTTTCCTAAACCTCAGGACCAATGACCACAGAGGACTGCTGGCAGGGGCATCGAGACCGTGTGTCCCTGGAGCTTTAGGACTGAGTCAGAACCAAGACTCACCTGGAACCCAGGAATTGAACCAATATTCATCTGTGCATTTTTTCAGGCCAAATTTAGAGTTTACTCATCTGTAGAGTCGGGATAATATTAGAGCTGACCTCATAGGCTTCTTAAGATTCAAGTCGATAATGATAGTTAAGCACTTAACCTACTGATTTAATAAATGCTAACTTTTCAAATTATTAAGAATTAACAGGTCATTGATGTAAAGAAGTCAACTCTCAGGATCAATGAGGTGAAATCAGAGACCTTTGAGCCATCTGACTCATCTCCATTATCGACTGTGCTGAGTATCTTCCCTTGACCCCTTCTCCGCGCTGCTCTGGGTCCCAGGAAGCTGATCTGTACGGACGTCAATGGGTTCTCCTGCCTTCTGGTTTTCAACTGCTTTCAGCCAGAGGGGAGCATCAGAAGGAGATGGAAGGAGAGAGGTCAGGGTATTGATTTTCCCGCTCCTTCCCTGCAGGCTCTGCAAAGTCTAACAACCGTGTTCCTCACGTGTCCTGGCAGGGAGCCCTCTCCACGCAGCCCTGTCTAATTCCAGTGCCACCAACCCCTCACTCACCTCACACCTGCAGGCTAATGACAGCACCCTGGCAGTACTAGGTCTGGACACGACAGTCTCCCTTGTAGTTCCAGTCCACTTTACTACACCTTTGTACCAAGTGCCTTTATTAAACTCTTCCCAGATGGAGGGTGGCATCTGTTTCCTGACAGACTGGCTGAAACACCGGGTGTGTATCACTAAGATTGTGTCTACCTGAGATCTGACTGTCAACTCTAAAAGGAGGGGGAAAAAAGGAAAAGAGAAAAAAAAGAATGATTCAGTCAGGATTTGGGAGTACATCAAATCATGTATGAATGGTTCTTTCCCTGAACTGGCATGTACTGTGGCTGAGGTGGTCAAATTTAACTGTCTTGTTGTGGTAGAGACAGACTTAGTGGCACTTCTCTAGTTTACGCCTGATTCAGCTTTGGAATACAGCTTTATCTGGGGAAACGAGTTGCTCAGTGGAACTTGCAATTTTCTTATAATTTATAATACGTCTTTATCATTTTTCTCCAAATGGTTAACAAGCCACTGGCTATTATTATTTTGGTTCTTGGGACATGCTGCCTCGTATAGTGCCAGGCACATTAGGCTCTCAATAAATATGTTGCATGAATGTATAATCAACTTTAAAGGAATTATTTCATAATACACCTGGTTCCTTAATTGTGCGAACTGTGTACTGAGTAGCATTCTCCAAAATTTGCCTACCTAGTATTTTGACTATTCAGGATATTTCATATAAATGAGACCATACAACAAGTGGCCTTTTTTGTCTGGCTCCTTTCATTTAGCATGTTTTCAAGGTTCTTCGATGTTGTAGTATGTATCAGTGTTTCATTCCTTTTTTATGGCTGAAAAATATTCCACTGTGCGGCTAAACCACATTTTGTTTATCCAGTCATCAACTGATGGAAATTTGGGTTGTTTCCACTTTTTGGCCATTATAAACAATGCTCCTTTGAACATCTGTGTACAAGTTTATGTGTAGAGATGTGTTTTCAATTCTCTTGGGTATATACATATGAGTGGAATTGCTGGGTTATATGATAACTCTATATTTAGCTTTTCAAGGAAATGCCAAACTGTTTTTCAAAATGACTGCACTATTTTACATTTCTACCAGCATGAAGGTTTCAATTTCTCCATTTCCTCATCAACATTTGTTATTGTGTCTTTTTCATTTTAGCCATCCTAGTGAAGTGGTATTTCATTGTAGTTTGATTTGCATTTCCCTAATGACTAACGATGTCGAGCATCTTTTCATGTGCTTATTGGCCATTCGCATATCTTCCTCAGAGAATGTATATTCAAATCCTTTGCCCACTTTAATTGGGCTATTTGTCTATATTGTTGAGTTCTAAATATTCTGGCTACAATTCTCTTACCAGATATATGATTTGCAAATATTTTCTTCCATTCTGTGGTTTGTCATGTTCTTCATGGTGTTTTTTGAAGCATAAGTGATGAAATCCAATTAATCTATTGTTTTCTTTTGTTGCTTCTGCTTTTGGGTGTCATACTAAAGAAGAATCCTTTGCCTAATCCAAGATCATAAAGATTTAACCACAAGTTTTCTCCTAAGAGTTTTATAATTTCAGCTCTTATGTTAGGTCTATGACTTATTTTGAGTAATTTTTTGCATATGGTGTTGAGGTAGGAGTCCAACATCATTTTTTTTTTCTGTAGATATCCTGTTGTCCCAGCACCATTTGTTGAAAAGACTATTGTTTCACCATTAAATTGTTAAAGATTAATTGACCATAAAGGTAAGGATTTATTTCTGTTGGCTGTCTGGGTTCCTGCATTTCCATATGTATTTTAGGATCGGCATGTCAATTTCTGCAAAGAAGTCACTGAGATTTAGATAGGAATTGCAATGAATCGGTAGATCAGTTTGGGGAGTATTATCTTAACAATATTAAGTCTTCCATCCCATTATCATGGGATGTTTATATTTCTTCCAATGTTTTGTAGTTTTCAGTGTACAAGTCTGTCACTTATTTTGTTAAATTTATTCCTAAATATATTATTATTTCTGATATTATTGTAAATGGAATTGTTTTAATTTCATTTTCAGATGTATTGCTAGTGTACAGAAATATCTGATTTTTGTATATTGATCTTGTATCCTGCAACCTTGCTGAATTTGTTCCTAACACTTTTTTGATCTGTAGCTTTACCCTGTGTGCCCTGCTACAAAATATAAAAAAACCCAAATTACTTAATATTCCTCTTTTAATGCTTGGTGAATAACAAAATTTTAATTTCATTTTAACTTATACCCAAATTCAAACCCAAATTATTTGGACTAAATTATGGCTTTTTTCATCCAAAACTGCTGGTTAAAACGTTGCATCTTCTGGTACAAAAATAAAACATCTTATTTTCCCTAAAATGAAACAATATGCTTTGTCTTAAGTTTTTACTGAGTCTGATTTATGAAATGGCATTTATTCAATTTTGCTCTTCTATAATGGATGATATGTCACATTTATGTTTTATGCAATAACCAAAAGTGGGAAGCCACAGCCATGCCACCTTATTTAGCGATAGCTACTTTGCTTTTGTACTCAGATCACTGTTCAAAAACCATAAACAAGCAACATTTGTTCATTTTTAAAGGTCATGAGTAGCAGCTGTAGGTTTTTTTCTCCCCGATAGAACAGTACTGTGAGTAGGAAGCATGTGTGTTTAATGCGTGAATGTACAAAATAGTGGACGGAAATCCTTGGATTATATGTCACTTCTAGGTCATCACTGGATGTCCCTTTCATTCACTAGATCAAATGAATTTTTTGGATGATTTTTGGTCAGTTCCCTGACATACATGAGTACCTTTTATTTGGGTATTAAGCATACATTTTCTTGGCATTCAGAGATAAGCAAAAAATGCCTTAGAGTCAGGGAGAAAAAAGTTCTCTTTTCAAAAAAACCAGAAAAGCTTCTTCAGGGAATTGGAGAAAGATGCAAAACGCAAGTTAAAACACTTAACAGAGACTTGACATTTATTGTGCAATTTTATCTCCAACAGAACATGTGGCATTCTAGAGGTATATGAGGTAATAAAATCAATACTTCAATTAGAACACCTGAAATAATTGGCTTCAGTAACAAATGCTTCTTATAATTAAAAATATTGAATGTTTAAAAAACTCTTATAACATTTTAAGTTCCTAAAAGAAATGTGCCTAACACTTAAAAAACAACTTACTCTTCTATATAAATTGTTCACAAAAAAATCTTGCTATTCTATATTACACTATGCATTTATAGTTGTATTAACATATCCCTAGTGGGTATTAACTCTACACAGTACAATCAAATAGAAATTATTCATAGAGAATCAACAAGACTCCAACAATAAAAATATTAGGATCAATGCATTTGTCACAGTTTCTCCACAAGTGTTCATCATAGAAAACAGTAAAGGCAAGTGGCCCCCGTGTTAGGCTGCTACATGAAGTTCCAGAGAGGAGACAGAAAGGCAATGCTTACATTGGGCAGGGTCCTGCTGGACCGGTGACCTTGAAAGCTTCAGGACCCACCTCATGGTCTGGCATGTCCCGTTCCCAAGAAACACAATCCAGGCCCTCATGGCCTTGGCATGCTCTTGAACTTAAACATAGCCAAGGAGATGTTAAAGCCAAAACTACAGGAAAGAATCAACAGATCACTCTGTATTTCTCTACAAAATCTTCACAACAGTTCTCACAGTGACATCATAAATTAAAACCCTCTCCAACCAGACTCAGCAATTCTAAGGCTACAAATACAACAAATGGGAAAAGTGAATGGTACATTGGCTGACTGACACCCAGTGCCATTTCTAACATCTAGGAGTTCCCAAAGAACACTTCACGAGTTCAAATTTTTGCTTTTATATCCCTGCATTTTTGTACCAGGAACCTATGAAATAAATGTGAACAAATTAGTGATTTTAATTTATTCAATACTTTAGTTTTTTCTAGTCTTCATCATACGATCTTACATAAGTCAAGCCTCACGCAGAGACCTTGGCAGATCCGAGAGGATTTATGGTTTATATGCTCCCACTGAAGCATCAACATACTTTAAAGGTGGTTTCTAACAACACAAATATCAACTTTCCCTCAATGGCATAAATTAAACAACAAATCTATTCCAAAGTCTTGATGGGCTTTGAGAAGTTTGTTTTGACTACTGGGGAAAACTGAACTAGCCACTCTGCTCACTAAGCCCAAAGTGATCCTCTTACTAGCTGAGTACCCTGGGCAGTGTCCTTATCAACAAACTGGGGGTAACAACAGTAATAGCCTCAGAGGGTGGTTGTGAGGAATAAAATGAGAGGATGCATTAAAGTGCTTAGCAAAGTACCCGGCACACAAGAACTCAACGACTATTTGCTGTGGTTACTACTGTTGTTGTTGGTTTTGGATGGGCCTAAGTAGTCTTCTAACATGGCCAAGACCCATCTGGCCACTTGTATTGGTGCAATTATTCTGAAAACAAACAAGTGTTTGAATGAGTCTTTTGAGCAGATGTATTTTCATTGCAATTTGGGGACTTGTCACTCAGTGAAAACCTAGCCCTTATATTAGCCAGCTATGGAGGGTCATGAGGGAAATTAATCTGGTCACTTTTACTGCAAAAATTTGGTAATTTAGTGCTTTCAATAGCCAAACTGACCAAGCTGGTCATTAGAAGAGCGAAGTCCGGTCCTCTCAATGTTTCTTGCAGTTGAATACACTGTGGAGGGTAAAGTGGTCTCTAATGTGTAAACGTATCAGTTACAGTTTTGAATTTTACAAATCAGAAGGCAAGTATTGATGGGTTATTATTTTTGCACTTCATGTTGTCTGATATCAGCTCTTCACTCTCCTCTAAAAAACAACACAAATAGAAGAACCAATGCCACTGGCTGACAATGCAAGTAACTTTGCAGAAGGCCATCAGCTGGGTGACATTTTCCTGTATTATTCCAAGTGAAGTGGTTATTTTTATTCAGTACTTAAACCACTGAAAGAAGCCATCATTATGTTTAGAAAAATATTTCATAATGATACACACTACTGTTTAGACACATTTACTTTAGAGTTCTGACTCAAGCGTTTTATTTGACATGTTTTGCCAAGTAGTTTTGGCAAATGTCGTCACATTAAACACACACCAGCGAGACTTGCACCATATGTGCAAAATCATTTTCTATTACATTTCTAAAAATGTGTATATAAGAACTGTCAAAAATTACACAGATCTGTACTGTAAAATGACATAGCACTGAATGAGAAAAGTCATGTTTTAAATCTTTTCTAAAAAATGAAGTTATCCAAGAATGAGATTTTAAAAAAATTACTGAAATCTAAGAAAAAAAACTAAGGAGGTAGTCCGTGGGTATTAAGTTTAGATTCTAGAGCATATACTGAATGACAGAATCCAAATGAGGGCAGTGTACATTTGCTTCTTTGAAAGTAGTGCATGTTTCATCTTACACAATCCTCTATCCATTTTCTGATAGCAACAGAGGGGAGGACAAACCATTAAAGTGGCAGGAAAACGTTGAAATTATGAACCTGCAGATCTCCAAGTTTGTATTACTGTCTAGATTTTGGGAAAACATCTGATATTACAATAGTTACCAGACTTAAAAAACCATTCTATTGACACCTTATACATGAAGTAGTTGGATCAAATCATGTATTGTAATAATAACTCCTCATAATTCTGATGAAGAAATCTCTTAGGTCAATGTGTTTATGAGTGATGGAGGTTTAAGAAAAATCCAGAATATAAAATCACCCACTTGCTCTATAGCTGTGAAGTAGTTACATGTATCTCTCAAGTCCCCTACGAAAGGAGATGATAGCAATTTTCTGCAGACACTCAAATATTATCCTCTACGTTGCTAGTGATGCCTTATGAAACACATACGGTGACTGTAACCTAAATGCTGTGGTGGAAATGAGGAACACCGAGAGTGATGTCTAGGTTCAAGGGCTAGATGAAGTATTTTCAAGTAAAAAGGGAAGATAGAAACTCTAATGTTTACAGTTTTCCTCCAAAGCATTTAATGCTGCGGTTAAACCGAGATTCTGAACCGTGCACCTTCAAAAGAGACAGTGAGAAATGTGACTTTAGTAACTGCTTACAGAATATTGCTTCCCTCCACAGGTTCCTGGCCTACGTCCTCCGATGCAGATCACTGAAGGGTTACCCTGAGCCCAGCGAAACCGCACTTGGGGCTTCATTCAGTTCACTGTGAAAAGCAGGCATGCTCTTTGTGATAGGATTTTAATTTGGGAAAACACAGGACACACCAAGACACTATCACTGTTGGTAGGCATGGACTCTTCTGACAGCTGGATTACAGACCACACCTGGGCACTGACAAGAATGCAAGTTTAGTCTTTGGTGTCAGGCCAGCCCCATGCCTTCTTCTCTCACCAATGAAGTGGAGCACAGCTACATATTTAATTTAATTCAATCCATTTTACACCAATGCTAAAATGACTCCAGAAGGATTCTAAGAGCTGACGTGAGCCTAAGCTTCTTGTCATGAGAGCAATGTGTCCAACTGCCAGACAAAGATGTAGAAAATCAAATCAAGAAAATAAGCAACATCTTCTGGTCTCCAAAAAGATCAACTAAAAGGCTGACAGAGCAATGACAGCATCCAGTCTTCCTAGTGGTGAACTTGTACCCTGGCTACACAGAGACCAACACTGGTCTTACCAAAAAGTAAGTGAACAATCTTTGATGCCCTGATTTAAAAATCAGATGACCATGCAGACAACCACCACGAACGAGGTAACATACCAGCCCTAAAAGTGAACCTCAAATGGTGGCATGGGAGATGGGCTGAGGAGAGGAGACAGAATATCTAAGCAGATGCTGTGTCATAGCCCAAGTGGCTGTGAGCGCTTGGGTCAAGCGGTGGGCGAGGCTAAAGTAATACGGTGACTATACAAACAATGAAGAGTGTAAGGGAAGCTCTGACCAGGGGCAGGGATCTTAGGTCCCAGATCCAGGAGAGGCAATAGAACTGGCTGTGTGACGCTGAGTAAGTCAGTCGTCTTTATGGATCTTGGTTTTCTCATGTGTGTAAGAGATGGCCAACGTGTAGTTCCAACATTTTGGAATTTGAGAAGTAATGGGAAACAGCTGATAGAGAAATAATTCACCCAGAATGGGGGTGGGGGAAAGAGGCCAGATGTGCCTTTGGAAAAAAGGGTGTGTGCAACCATGATGCTTGGGAGCCTACCCTAGTAGCCTTATAAGGTGATAATTACAGCCAAACTGAAGTTCCTGTCACCCTCTCTCACAGCAGTGGTGCAAGCACCTCACCTGTAAGCAGGCCAACATGTACGGCTATGGAGAGTGAGTGCAGAAATGCTCGCATCATCACCTTCAGTGAAGGCCAGCACAACACAGGGCTCCACGATCATGCTCAGATGTGAAGACGTGTGAGGAATTCTCAAGCTTGCAGGAAAATGATAATGGTTGGAAGTTTTTTTTTTAAAGCAGTGGTCAAATATTGCTGCTATAGAAAAAAAGGACATTGTACTCAGCAATAAGGATAACCAAAGCCTAACGCAAAGAAAGAAAAAGGAAGATGGAAAGACAGATGACGTTATGGTGGTATTTTTCTTCTAGCCAAGATTTCATGTCACCAAAGAATCTTACAAGATATTGATTTCCTAGACTTCCAAAAACTCTTCAAGAAATCTCTTTCTTCCTTGGATAGCCAAAGACATTCGTCTCATGGTTCCCATAAGCAACATCGCATTTGCCCTTATTGATTCTTTTACTTCCAAATTTTAGCTAACTTGCCCAAAATAGGATTGAACTATTAGTTCTCCCCACACCATTTAACAGATCTGACAAATAACCATCTCTATAAACATTAAACTTTTCAATGGATGAAACTAATAACCATAACAAAAGCTAAAGGACCTATTTCTAGGGCTGTGCAGAGAGTTAGTGCTAACTATTGAATGTAAAGAATAATTTATTTTACTTGGACAAATAATGGCAAAAAAACCCTCCTCTTTATAAATGGATACTCATAAACTTTAAATAAATTTCCCAAACCCTTAGTCATGTTTGTAGATGACATTAATAGCCTTCAGTAAACGCTGCCCATTTAGCCCTTTGCTCTACACAGAGTGTAGTACCTGGATCAGAGTGATGAAGGAAGCCTCTCCTGCGTCCAAACCTGAAGCTCTCAGAAATAGATTCTAGCTACTCTATAGCATTTGTTCATAAGAAATGATACCAAAATCACTACTAATTTCACAGATGGAGCTCAACAAATTAAGCAGGGGAAAATGAGTGGGACGGGTTCAGTGTTAACTTAGCCAGAGCCTGCAGTTCAAGGGAATACTAGGGGGAAGGAGGCACACAACAGTTGGGGTGAAACATTTTCACCAATGACCATGAGAAACAGACGTTTTATGTAAATTCTAAAGATCAAGTCAGCACAGAAACACCCTCAAATTTCAGAGAAATTATAGACAAGCCCATTGCATAGTTGTCAGGATGGCCTTGAAGCTGTGTGGATACCATTCCAGAACATCTGGTCAAGTGAGTGAATACCATCAGTCACACTACTTGTTGGGTCTTCAGTGCACCAAACAACTAATTGATTGAAATTCTCATTGTTCAAACCATCACTTTGGCATTGTGTCAACAAAGCCTGATTTAAGGCTATGGAAACTGTGGATCTATGAACCTACAAAATCAAGCATTTGAAGATGGTTTTGGATCTTTGGATGTTTCTTGACTGACATAATGAAAATTCACTTTGTAAACTCCAGAGATCACATAGTGTCTACAGGATCCACATGGTAGAATTTGTTTTGGTAAAAATAACTGAGAAAGACGGCTGACTTCCAATTAATCTCTGTCTAGAGGTGGCCTCTGTTCTCTAGTTTCTTTTTAATGATAGGCTTTGTCAGTGTAGAGACAGATGTCACCTAGCCTACGTCTGCTGAGAAGTATGAATTTGGGTCTTTGGAAAACATAAAGACAACTTATCAGAATTAAGAGAATGCTTGTTCCTTGTCCCTTAAAATAACTCCATGCCTCTACTTTCTCCCATGGGCAGGAACACTATCCTGGGGACCAGCTCTGCTCCCTTGATGATTTCTGACAGGTGACCAGGAGCTGACCCATATTTTTCACCTTCACTGTCTAGCTAGTAATCATCTAAAATCAATTGTAGTTTTTTCTTTTTATAATATAATATTCCAAAAATCTGTTGTAGGCTCCACAGACTTCCCAAACAACCCTAAAATGGATTTCTATTTGGGAACTGTGCCAGTAGGTCAAGAGAGTTAAGGTTTAGGATGTGTAACGTCTGACAGAATGACATGCTTTGGACTCTAAGGTGATGGTAACAGGACATTCACAATTGGAACTCTTGAGAGGACCGGCTGCTAATCCCCAGACCCATCCTGGGAATTTTTATTGAAGACTTCATCCTGGGAAGCCTGGTGATCGACTCCTTCATAAAATGAGCCACCGTTGTGCAGGAAAGTCC
This sequence comes from Tapirus indicus, assembly GCA_031878705.1. Taxonomy (NCBI): domain Eukaryota; kingdom Metazoa; phylum Chordata; class Mammalia; order Perissodactyla; family Tapiridae; genus Tapirus; species Tapirus indicus. The sequence continues at coordinate 33,761,872 of CM062919.1, forward strand.
CTACCGCCCGCCCCTGCCGGGCGTGACCCACAGCATCGCTGAAGACTTTGTTTATTTGTTCCTCCGAGGGCATCCACCAGTCGGGGTTGGAGGTACAGTGCATCCTAATGAATTCTGTGGGAAGATACACAATAATAAAAAAAGAGAGAGAGAAAAACAGCTGGTTTTTGCAGAAGAGAGGACAGGCTGCTTAAACTTTAACAGATGCTCTATAAGAAAAGCTTTATGGGAAATCCAATGTAATGCCATGATGGTGTCATTCTTGAGACAAATTATTCCATATACATTTTCTACTCATGTGCAGAAGTAAAAATCACATGAGTGAGAGGGTGAACCTTCTACAAAACATTTGCTATTGAAATGAAAGGTAAATTTGTTTTGTAAGACGTGGTATACACTATGCTTGGTAAAAGTTATTGAGTACATTTCAAAACACACATTGTTACTTGCTCACATCTTTAGAAAGTTAACCTTCTCCAAAAGTATAGCAAATATCATTAGCATGGTATTCCTTAACCAGCTACCAATTTGTAGATTAAGTTCAATAAAATAACAAAATGAGTGAGAAACTGAAAGTTTTAGTTCAGAAGAGGTGTCCAAATTCTTAAAATGTATTATTGGCTATACTTATTTCTCTAATGGTGATATCCATACATGTACTGACAATTTTTTTTAAATGAGATTTCTTCTAGATATTTAATTTGACCAGAAAGCAATTAGCATGCCTGGAAGAGTAAATATATCAAAAGGCACTAAGACTCCACTGAAACAAACTCAGCCTCCTTTGGGTTGAGCTCAAATTAACCCTTCCTCTGTTTTCTCAGGGAGACAAGGCACATCCATAATTCCTACATAGCTATTTTAATACGAACACCTGTAAAATGAAGTGAGCATTTTGGAAAAAGTTCCAAGTCAAACCGTGTTTTTTTGCCTAGCTGATTGTAAGCTCAAGGTGACTATTCTTTGCACACCATTTCTTCTCTAGCACTGCTCTCTCTACAATCATTCTGGCTGTAGGCTGGATTTGTCTGAAATTTCTTTGTGAAATCCCAGCCCTAGCTGCCCTGAGGAGAAGCTGACACTTTCAAGGACCTGGATCAGAACAATCTCATGAACTGAACCTTGCCCATCCCAGTGGAGTCGAGCTTTGTAGAGAAGCAGGGGCATCATCGAGTTTGCCAGCATCTCCTTCAGTTTTGTGCCTCAGCCATGAGAGGAAATCCAGGCTAATGGAGGAGGATGCTGCAGCCCTGCAACTCTGTGAGAATGTGCTGCTCTGTGACCCCTCACCTCACCCCCTCCTCGGTATCCACTGTGGAGACAGGACTTTCCCTAACATTTGTGGCAAAGACTATTAAAAGCTGAAAGTTGAGCTCATTCTGTTACACAGATAGGAAGCATCTTCACAGCCCCTCTAGGATCAAACTACCTTTGGAGTGGTCAGCCTGGAATCTGATTCCATCCCCTGAAGCACTCTGTTTCCCCTCACTGATGGTCTGAGGCTTCCTTGGCTGTTCTAATCTTGCTCACCGCCACAAGGACTTCACCCTGGGAGTCACCAGGCCTCAGCTTCTAGGAAGGGAATCCCATCTGGGTCACAGGAAGGCCCTGGGATTTCAGCTTTTGGGACAGACATATAAATGCTCTAACCTGCTGCCATGAAACAGACAATCACCATTTCTTGCCTATGGATTCTCCACCCAGTGGCTGGGCAGAAACCTGTGAGTCGTGTCCCCAAGTGAGGAATGAGCCAGAGAATGCAGATTCTGGTTGGGCAGCCTGGACTGCATCAGAGTCACAGTGGGTCCAGGAGCATTCTGAGGGCAGTGGCATTAGTGCTTTGGGATGTATGTGAATCCCTCAGTTTCACTGACTTGCTAGTTAAAACGTAAAACGTTTAATAAGAATTTCTGGAAAGGGATACTGTTGTGAGGCCCCTTGTCCTGACTCCACACACAGAGAATGTTCTCAGGAAAGCCCCCAAACTCACCACTGCTTCTTGTTACTCGTGGTGAGTAATTCCATCAGCTTTGATGACATCGAGGAATAAAGGAAGCTACAGCTAGTTTGCCAAGACAGACCCTGAAAATTTCCATCATCCAGTCACTCTGAGTAAGTGGAATTTTCAGACTGGCCAACAGGGGGGTGCTCTGGAGCACCTGTGCCTTGTTAATACTGGTGTTTTCATTCTAGGTGGTTTTCTTAAGTATGGGCCACCTGTATCAGAATCACCTGGGGTGGCCGTGATGTGCATCAATGCATGCCTCCCCCACCCCCGCCCCAGACCAGCTGAATCAGGAGCTCAGAGTGGGCCTGGGGAATCTCAGCTGCTAACAAATACTACATCTGTGTCTTAGACACACCAACATTGCAGAATCCCTGTGGGCATCCCAGGAGGGAGAGTCCTTCTTGATAAGTAAGGCCTTATCATCGATAATGTTTTTCACTGTGATGTCCTTGCCAGGAAATATTTTGATCCTTGTCTAGAGTAAGTCAATATTAAGTCTCTCCAACCAATTCTCAATAAAACTGCTATTGAACTCTACAGGTTAACATTTGAGCTTTTTGATAGGGATTTTTCAGGTGTGAACAGAGTTTTTGTTGGCACCATAACATTTCTACTTGTCTAAGTCTGTGCTTATTTGCACCTGCTGAATCAACCGTATACCTCTTCATTCTTCCTCCTCACTCTCTGCCTGGCCTACCAGTAGTGTGGATCAGCTGCAAAGTAATCAGCTGTTAATACTGATGAAATGGTATTACCTAAGCAGTATTTTTAATATAGGAACTTTTTTAAACTAATAAAGTTTGGGCAAAGTATACTTTAGGCACTAAGGAAAATTAATTCTAAATAAATTTGAGGAGGTAGCTAGACAGGAGAGGCGGGCAGGCCATGGGCTGCAAATGGAAATGGGATATACCATTTTACTAATTTTTTTTTATCCCCATCTTCCCTTCCTCTGTGCACTTCCCAACGCTCCAGTTTTGCTGGAGGTGGCCTTCTCTGGTAGCAAAGAAAATCTGAATTTAAAGCGTGAAACATGAGGTGCTATGCGATGCTTATGTGCCATTAAGTGAGAACACTAAGGCTAAAGCAAACGAAGATTTTTTTAAAGAATTTCTCGATAGCAAGTAGATGGGCCATATGAAGCCTATTAGGTCTCAGAGGAAGAAAACCAAAATACAGTCAAGGCTGAACACTTGCACGGGGGAGCCACAGCCAATGCGGTGAAATGAGATCACAGATGGCGACACTGAGCGGAAGGATGCAGTACCTCGGAGGCATGTTACTTTAACTGGATCCAGAGGGCGTCTCTCAGGACCTGTCTCTCCTGACTGCACTGACCTTTTCCTTTTCCCAAGGCCGCATGAGTACTTAAGCTCATCGGTTGTGAAAACAAATCTGATGAGGTATCGAAGGAGCCGCCTCCCATCCTTCTTTGAAGAATTTACAGCCTCGTCCCACTGTTTGCTCGTTATGTAGACAGGATAGTTGTTCAACAGCTGCTTGCTTCCCTGAAAAAGCGAAATATTTTCTCATTACCTACTTAGCCAGCCAGCCAGAAGCCGAGGCGATCTCCATTTCAAAGGCAAACCTGCTTTTTAAACCAAGTGGCTCTGCTGACAATGAACCAGGTACTGAAGAGCACAAGTAATTGCTCACACTCAGAACAGGCACTTTTCAAATTACATTTGCATTTTCTATAACAAGAGCCAATGAGGTATAATGAACACCTTTGAAAGAGGAGCTATTTATAACTTGCATTTTAACAGGTAGGTTAAAATGTGTCAAGATCCAATGACAGGGAACACTATTTAAATATAACCTGTAACTTTCCTTTTCAATCTATTAAAATATGCAAAAGTGACTTTGAAGATTGTGATCAAACAGGTCCCTTCATCCTTTGGTTGGTGGTTAAGTACTAATAGGAACGACAGTGGTGGTCTATTTTCATAAGGTATTACCTGTGTTTAATGCACCTAACATCTGATCGCCATCGCATTACAGTGGAAATAACATTAGAAAGTGAATTTTAAAAGGGGGGAATTGTGGAAACTGAAAAAAAGAATCATTAATAATAATGCAAAACAGGTTTCCTCAAATTACAGCTTCTGCAAATGCCACTATGTCAACTCAAAATTTTTCTTACTTTTCACCTTCATAATTTATGTCTGCTATAAAATTCCCAGGCTAAATAGCTGCGGAGGGACTAATTACGGGGATTTCTGCGACATTTATAAGCCATGTTTAGTCAATTGCACCTACACAACCATTACTTTAGTTCTGGTTGTCCATAAAATTCTATAGTCCAGGACAAATTAATTAACCCATGATCTCAGTTTTAATGTACTCCTTCCTGAGTAATTAAGGTGTACAAAATTAAGAAGAGAAAACTCATTCAGTTTTACAACTCTGCAAATTTACTACAGATTATAAATTTGGCACTGTTTGGGTCTGATAGGGTTTTATTTCAAAACGTGCTCTGTTCAGTTAGGCACTGAGATGGGCAAACGGCAGAGGAACCAACAGGAAAGAGGCAGCCAGATTTGGCTATGAAAGTGGCACTGAATTATACCCATGGAAACTCGTCTCCACAGCATTCAGACTCCCTTGAATACAGCCGTGTGACTTTGTTTCCTTTTTTTTTTTTTTGAGGAAGATTGGCCCTGCCCTAACATCTGTAGCCAATCTTCCTTTTTCTTTTTTCTCCCCAAAGCCCCCGGTATATAGTTGTATATCATAGCTGTAGAGTTGTAGCTCTTCTATGTGGGTTGCCGCCTCACTGTGGCTTGATGAGCGGTGAGTAGGTCTGTGCCCAGGATCTGAACTGGTGAACCCCGGGCCGCCGAAGCAGAACGCGCAAACTTAACCGCTACGCCACTGGGCCGGCCCCCGACTTTGTTTCCTTTTAGGGAGACAGTTGAGGCACACTGGTTTGTGCTTTGAATTCAGAGTCAGCTTGGGTTCGAACTGAATCTTTGTTCCGTGTCTTATTTGTTGTGTTTCCTGAGCAAGTTACTTCAACTTGTTGGATCCAAGTTCCCCATCAGTAAAACGGGAAGAACTAAACTATCATGGGTTTAAGAGATGAATATTTGGGAACATAAACCAACTCTTGGCTCTGTGTACTATAGATGATCAAAAGATGGGCAGGAGCCCAGAGGTTCCAGAGGTTTCCTTAGCCCAGGCTGCTGTTTCATGGCAGGAGGTGAGAGATGGAGGGCGACTGGAGTCTGGCAATGCTGACAGAGAAGCGAAGATGAAAGATGTAGAATGAAGGGGGTTAGGCAACCACTTCAGGGATCCAGGGTGTAGATGTGGGGAACTGAGGAGTCAAGGTGACTCCAGGTGAAATGGTGGTGTCCTTCACAGAGATAAGGAACAGGGGGTTATGGCTGGGAGGAGGAGGCAGACAGCGAGGAAGAGAATTCCACCACTTCCCATGCACAGGATGGGGAGGGGTAACAAGGGTTCTGATCGTTGACCCCTCAGCCCTCAGGGTGGCGCCTAGGGCAGGTGAGACCCAGGACTGGTTGCCTGAACTATGTGAGTGTTTCTGTGGAAGAACCTGACTAGTAACTGTTGCCATTTACTGAGGCGTTGATGAGCAGCCCGAGGCCAGCCCCACACACTCTGTACCCCTTGGCCTCTTTGTCCCTCACAGGCCATGGTGCTGGTAATTACAGAGCTGGGCTCCGGGGCAGGCCTCAGGCAGGTGACTCGACTTTACTTTAAACTTCAGCTCTCTTCTGTCCAAATAAAGATAATAATCCCAACTTGCAGGTTTATGGTGCGGAATCCACCAATCTCCTCACCTGAAGATAAGCCCAGGAGGCTGGGATTTTGATCTGCTCTATTCAAAGCCCTACTTCCAGGGCTGAGAACAGTGCCTGACACATAGCAGGTGCAAGAAGCATTTGTCGAATGACTGTTGCAGTAAACACTAGCGTGGGTGGCACAAAGCAGACACTCAAGGATGGTGGCTACAATGAAGCAACGAAGAGTTCATACTTTTTTTTTAACTGCTGTGGCACTGGGCCATTTGAAGAGCTTCTGGTGAACATAAACTGGTCAAGTTAAAAACTTTAAGGAGAGCAACAAAGATAAGGAGCCATTGCAAAGGGCTACTGGGGACGGAGGAGTTCCACTATCCTTAATCTACAATCATCCTCCCAGTCACGGCCCTGTAGCTGCACTTGTCAGCCTTAGAAAAGGAGACTGTGCAGCTAGTTTTTAAACCTTCTATTTATTTAATGCTGTACAAGTTTTAGAAACAGCTTTCCCTCAGGTGTGAGCTCCCCTGGCAAACCAGGATTCCCATAGCTGTTTGGCCAAGGAGCTTAAATCCTTTCCCAGGGTCTCACAAATCAAAAAGCAGAGCTAAGAACCTAGCCCTGAATTCAGAGTTCACGCCTAAAACCAGACTTGAATCTTATCTCAAGATGGGAGGTACTTGAGATGAGGGGGCTGACAATCCAAGGAAGGAGCTTTAACTCTTAAAAAAAAATCCACTCATATAGAAGTGCTCAACAGCTCTTCTAAAATGTAGCAGCTCTCCATAAACTGCAGCTCTCACAAAATGTAGAAATACCATTTGGAGGTAATTTTCTTCAAAAAAAAGGAAAAGAAAGAAAGATTTACAGCCCCAAACAACTCAGAATGCTCTCTGTGTTGTGGAGGAGATTTATCAGACTGTTTTAGCATAGTTAATATTCTAATAAAATGTGATAAATAATACTAATAAGAAAATGCTCATATATGCCTGAAATGACAATAAAAATAGTATAGTAATAATGACGATGATGGGTAATAAAAGTTTAAATAGTCCTATCCAGAGGAAATGTAGACATTTCCCCTATTTTTATGTTTTTATAGAATTCTGGTTGCATATTCTCTTCAATTAGCCACCAACAGGTTATTAAATTCTGACCTGTTGTTGAGTCACTTGGAAAAAAACAAGATGAACAGTGCTCATTTAATGGCCTCACAGACTCATAATCAACTGACACAGGCGTATATTAACTTTTAGGTAAATTCTGAATTAGTCTTATGAGCAATGTACTCTGCGAGCACAGAGAGGGTATGGCGATCAGGGAGAGCTTCCTGGAGGAAGTGGGCTTTTCAGAGGTGCTTTTTGTATCCGTAATAGAAATGTCAAGTTAAGAAATGTTGATCCTATTCTAGACAGCAAAGGATTTTAAGTATGTGACATTTATTTTGGATCTGCATTTTAGAAAAATAACTTTCCAGTGTGGAGAATGGAGAAGAAAGAATCTGCTGCAACAGTCCAGGTGAAAAGCGATGCAAGTGAACTAGAGAGGAGACAGACCATTCAATATGGCTGTAAATCGAGTGGTTGTCAGGAATGAGGAAGAGGAGAAGAGTCGGTGATGCCTCAGAAATTTCTGCCCACGGTAGGTGCTGCCTTTACTGAAGAGAAAACAGGAGTAACGATGGGTATTCAGAGGAGGTGGTGTGAGTCCGAGGGTGCCTGGGCACTCCACTGCTGGTCAGGCAGTTGGACACACTGGTGTGGAGTTGAGCCCTGGGGACGGTGGTCTAGATCTAGATTTGGGACTTGTTAATCTACACGTAGTTGGTGTTCAGAAAGAGAACATAACTGACCAGAGAAAGAGAGTGAGGAGCCAGACAAGGAGAAGGATGAAACTGGAGAACAGTGGATGCTTTGGGTGATGGAAGGAGAAAGAAAAGACAATAACGGGGGGCAATCAAAGGAGGGCTAATTTTCAGAGTGGGAAGACCTGAGTGTTTGATACTCAGGAGAATGACCCAATTGTTAGCACCATCGAGTCGATTCCGGCTCCTCGCGCCCCAGTGTACAGCAGAGCGGAACCCTGCCTGGTCTTTCTGCGCCATCCTCTCACCTTCCGGCACTATATCAGACAACGCTCTGCTGCTATTGACAGGGTTTTCATGGCTATTTTTTTCAGAAGTGGGTGCCAGGTCCTTCTTCCCAGTCCCTCTTAGTCTGGAAGCTCCCCTGAAACCTGTCCACTATGGGTGACCCTGCTGTATTTGAAATACCAGTGGCACAGCTTTCAGCATCACGGCAACATGCAGCCGCCACGGTATGATAACCGACAGATGGGTAATGTGGTTCCCTGACTGGGAAACGAACCCAGGAATCTTAACTATTAGACCACCGGGGCTGGCTAATTACCCAATAACGGGAGAAATCAGTGCACAAGACAAGGAATAAGTGATGGCACAAAGTCCTAGAAGGGGGAGGGCAGTGCTAGGAGAAAGAATAGGTGTGGACCTGTCAGCGATGGCAAGGGGGAGGGGCACTGCTCCTCGGGGGCATGGGGATGCATGGAGATAGAAATGAGTGTGGTGAATTCAGCGGATTGAGTTCGACTTGGTATCTCTTACTTTTTTGCTGAACTTAAGAGAGGGAGGGTGGTGGGACTAGGGATAGGCTGGGGGCTGGAGGAAGGGAGCAGACCTTTGAAACAGCTCCTCTCAATTACAGCGAAAGGGAGGAACCACCAAACAAGTCTCAGGCCACCCCTGGAGGTGACAGTTTCAATCTGCACTAAACTGACTCCACGTTTTTCATCCTCTGGTATCTTCTATGTGCAGAGAACTGGAAAGCAGTGTGTCCTTGTATTTCTTCAGCAGAGGCATGGGATCGGGGTGTAAACAACAAGTCAACAGGTGTGCTGCTGGATCTACTAAATGTACGCACGAGGACTGGATTTTAAGGAGATTTTAACTAGACACAGGGAATGTCAATGGATGTGTGACGGCAAGATGAGAGTCAACACCCTATCATAACCAGCATGCACAACCCACGGTACCAAGTGAAGAAACTTTAACTACGTAAACAGAGCACTATCTATTGTTAGCAATCTAAGACATTTATAACCCTAGTAAGGTCCAGTGCAGTTGCTTATTCTATTAGATTTAGATTCTGAAGTCCATATGACGAAAATAACATATAGTCAAAACTGAGCCTTGAAAATCCTGTAAAAATGTACCAGGTTTTAACAGATATACCGCTACCACCAAAACAGATCATTTCTCCTACACACTGGAAGTGCCTGTGGTTTCTCCCATTGAGGTCCAGAGGAAGAAAACGCTCATGTTCAGGGGCCCTAATATCTGGGAAGAGCACCCATTTAAACACTTGAGAATCTCACTCACTGTGGGAGACGCCCCAGGGCAAGGGGCATTCTGGAACACTGGCTCTGCCTGAGGGAATGACAGGTTGGTGTCTCCCATTTCAGGCCCCTCTGTGCCAAAAGAATGGTGGAAGACTTGCCCGCACTATTTAAACTATTTCTTTTTTTCGCCTCAGAGTAGAGAGTTGAATCTTCACGATGCACGACCTCTGACACGCATGATCTTTCTCCACTGTATAAGCACTCACAGGTAATAGATCCATAAGCCTCAGAGACTCAAAAATGCATTTTGCTAGCCAGTCTGTTCTGGTGTACATGGGTAAGTGATCAAGAGGCTTCATCTTAAGGAAATTCCAAATGGAACAACATTTATCTTTTTACCAGAGACCTACCTCGGTCGGCTGATCAGCTGGCTGTGGGATCATGAGCTGGTTGTGGTACTGCAGCACGGTCTTCAGGTAATCTAAAACAGTCTGGCAGGGCACTGGGTGGAAGAAATTGCAACCATTACACATTAGCTATCCCGTGGCAAGAAAATAGAAAGCTTGAAGGTTTAAAAAGATTTTTGATGTAAACTTCTAAAAAAAAAAAAAAAAAGACTTATCTCCTAAAGGAAATAGACTCTTTCATTTGACATCCGTAGTTATTTCAGTTTGTAAATATAGAACAGATGCTCCGGTTTGGGGAGAATTTTTAGGCTCAGCACAATTCACTGAAAACTTTCAAGTCAAACTTACTCTAAGATGAATTTGGGTCAACAATAATGATCAATGAACAACTCGCAAAAGAGACACGTCTTGTCTTCTTTGACTCAAGTTGTAACACGAGCACCCAATGATGCTTTTTAAAATGAAAGTACTGAAAACTAATGTTTCAGTAGTTTTTAATCAATAATATAATACTCATTTTTAATGACAGATTTACTCCTAGTTCTTTAGTAAGCAGGAATTCCATGCAATTTATTATTATTATTTTTGTGTGTGTGAGGAAGACCAGCCCCGAGCTAACATCCGTTGCCAATCCTCCTCTTTTTTGCTGAGGAAGAATGGCCCTGGGCTAACATCTTCCTCTACTTTATATGGGACGCCGCCACAGCATGACTGACAGGCAGTGCGTCGGCAGGTGCCCAGGATCCGAACCCGCGAACCCCAGGCTGCCAAGCGCGAACTAAACTGCTGCGCCACTGGGCGGCCCCAGGAATTCCATGCAATTTAGACTTGCTTCCCAACGGGAATACGCCTGGCCACGCAGTTCTTCCTGTAAGGGTCCCAATTCTCCCTCCTCTCAAGAAACTCAATTGGTCTGGTCCAGTTCAGAGTTGGTTATTATGTATTTCATTAACCGTTGCACTATTTTTTTTTGAGGCTTAGTCTTAAAAAATCATTGAATAATTATAATAAAACTGAACAGATATTAATTCAACACAGAGCCTGACATTTTTTGTACCATCGCATAAATAATTCCTACATCTTAAGAATTATATTAGAGCCCTTTCAGGAATATTAACCAGTTGCTTTTAAAGGTCTTGGTAGTTTAGTTAATAACCTAATTTATACGAATTATTGCCACTATCTGTCTTAGCTGTGTGTTTTCCTAAGATGTTTTTGTCACATTAAAGAAAATAATAAATATTTAACCTAAGCCCCTATTTTAAAGTATCACCACTAAGCTTCCTTCACTTTTGTTTTTCTCACCACTTTTTTTTTTTTTTAAAGATAGCAAACAGAAGTTGTCATCTTTATCCACTGCTAATAGCTTTGGGTTTTTAGGTGACATCACGTTATAATATATCAAAAACTACATCAACATCCTTTTGAAGAATTTGAATGATAGGAAGTAGAAGTAGGTTAGGAAATTTTTCTTTTTTGCCAAGAGTATTTTCTTAAATAACCATCCTCACAGACCTGTCTTACAGACCTGTGTCACAGGCCACGCTTGAAGAATCATTTGAATATGGTCTTCAAATCGAAGAAGCATGTGCTGAACCACCACCAAAGTCAGCCCAAGGAAGGCACACGTGCATCAGTGTAAAGTAGGCCGATAATGAAACCAAAGTCTAATAAAACTTGTCAAGGACCTCTAATTTCACCAGCCTATTAATTTAAAAGTCTAACCACTTTACTGATGCCATAGTGAGTGAGAATGAATCTTCTGGTAATGGGTGTTAATTAGGGGAAGAAAGCAGAAGGCTCGAGAAGCTAAGGGAGACAGGAAGCAGTTTTGCAGTTGCATTCGAGTTTTTCACCGTGTGGCCTTTGGGACTCCACTGACCTCTGCGTCGAAGCCTCTTCTACACAGGGCTGAGTACGAGGACCCCAAGAGCAGCACTGCGTCCTCTGCAGTTTGTGGACAGAATCAAACACAACTGTACATATGTCACTGCTTTGCCAAGTGACAAGAGCAAGGTATTACTCTGGATTTAGTCTGCAAGTTCTAGTCAAATTTGTAAATACTCATAGACTCATTAGGATTTGAATGAAACTTCCTTTGATCCCTTACCCATATTTTACAGTCATTAAGATGTTTATGTAAAAATGTTTAAATGTAGCAAAAAATGTTTACAAAACTGCATATTCAGCATGACCTCAGTCATGTTAAAAATAATTATGTGTATAGAGAAGAGACTGGAAAGAAATAAACCAAGGTGTTAATAATTAACAATCATCATGTTTTAGTAGCAGGATTAGGGTAGTTATTATTATCTTTATCATCCTTGTAAAAACCAGTTGTAAAAAATTTCTGCAGTGGGCATGTATTACAATAATTTAAAGTTGTTTGAAGAATGTCTGCATAACTGTGTCTCCCTTTCCTTTGCTATGTATTAGCTTCAGGGTTGCCTGTATAGCCTTGGAAGGGCTTGGAGGCTGACTCTCCCATTCTCTACACCCCCAAATTTAGGCAGCAGTGCTCAGCTATGAGCAAGGGCAGCTGATTCAAACATGATGGAAGAAAACAGAATTTCATGTGCATTTCCTGGCTGTAGGGGGCTCTTTTTTAAGGCAAGTGGGTGCTGGAGGGTGATATCTGGGCACAAGACCGAAGGCCAGGGAGACTGAAGACAAGGTTCATATTTAGCCAACTGAACCAACTGTTAAAAAACTGCAATAGCCATGGCCCCGGGCCCCCTCCTTCCGGCCCCTTCCTGGTGAACTCCCAGCCCTAATCCTACAAGGCAGAGGCCTCCAGGCCCCTGTCCAGCCCAGAGCCCCTGCTGTTACAGAACATCACTCTTGACAAGGGGCTCTTCAAAGAATTGCCTAGGTTTACACAGGGAAGCTGTAGAATCAAGTGAAATATTGTTGGCAAAAAAAATCAGTCAGTCTGGAAAGTGAAGATACTTGTGTCTATTAACGTGGGGACAAAAGGGGAAGGAAACGTATTATCCTGACCCACAGCAACACCATGCTGCCTGCCCAGGAGAAGCATGGGGCACCAAAGAGGGAATCCAGGAAAATGCCCTGACCTCTTGCCCCTCTGCTCTGTTAACGTACAGTTCTGTGGACACACCGTAGAATTTCCCAGTGAGGACATGGGGCCCTCACAAATGGGGCAGAGGTGCCAGCTTCATGCAAGGTTCTTGCAGTCTAGGCCAGACATTGCTCCTTGGCCTCCAAGGCAAGAGAGAGTGAGGTTAGGGCTTACAGCAGCAAAAGGATCAGCAGGACCCTCAAGGAGCAGATTACATCCCAGAGGCCTTCACATCTAATTGCCTCCTTCTGCAAATTCTGAATTTTAAGCCAGTCTCTATTGCCAATGAAGAAGCTACCCCCTCAGACCCATTGGGCAGGTTTTATTTATTCATTTATGCATTCTGCAAAAGAAAGTCAGATGCATCTAGTAGGTTTAATGAGAAAATAAATGAGGGACTGAAAACTGGAGAAACTTCTGCTAAAGGGAAGAGAGGACATAAAGGTACCTCAAATGTCCCTAGTACCTATCCTGATATTGATAATTTTTCCCCATCTATGTAATAGCATTTTAAAATGCATACCAGACAATCCTGGAAGAGTAAAATACCTGGGAGGAAAAAAGCAAATTAGGAAGATCTTTTGTATCAACAAAGTAAAAATTGACAGGAGTGTGGGTTACAAACAGTCAGTCCATCAGGTGTCTAAGACAGAATGTAGATGAATGTGCTACTGTCAAGATCAAAGGGGGCCCCCTCGCTGGGATGGCTTGTTTCTGTCATGGTCACGGTAAACTTGTTAAATCCACACAGACAGGGTCTTCAACGCACTCCAAAATAACACTAGTACGTAACAGATGACTGAAAAAAAGGCTTGGGGATTGGTTCTAAAGTAATTCTTGGGTACTTCTATTTTTCTTAGTGTACCGACTCTGGCATTATGAACTGTGGAATCCTGGGCAAGTTACTGAACCTCTCTTAGCCTCTGTCATCTCATCCATAAAACAGAGATAATTACTTACTGCATGCGGTTATTGTGAGGATTAACTGAAATAATACATGTAAAGCAGAAGGCACCCAGTAAATACTGCCTAATATAAGCTATTGCTATTTTCCGACTAGGAGTCTAATGAATTCCTCATAGAGGCCACTTAACTGACTCTGCTGACTTGGCTGCTGTATTGTCTGAGCGACTGTTAAGTAAAGCTCTTCCAAGGAAAACTGCTCTGATTTTGTTTTTGCCCATATTAAAGGTGCTCGGGTCTCGAGTACCTAATTTTCACTGCAGATCACTGCATTAAAATCTTGATCAGAGTTTCTCTTTTCCTTCCACAAGCATTATTAAATCTACCTTGCTATATAATTGTTTTTAAAGACTCAAAACATTTATCTCAAAATACACCATATACAATTTTATAGGGAGATTGAAATTATTTACTGTCCTGACAACCAGGCCATCTGTGTGCTTATACCATCTTTAAGTGTTCTACTCACATCCTCTCTGTAAAGTATAAGCTCCTGAATTGTAAACATCTAGAAATAAACGATGAGCTTTAAGTCTTACTCAGCCTACTGATGCATGGTTATACTTTTGATAATGACAATGTCCTGTCTCCATTTAATCTAACTGACATGTGTATATGCTACAACATGCCTGACACTGTGCTAGGAATTGGGGATACAAAGATGACTTTGACTTAGTCTCTGCCCTCAAGGACCTTACATGGCCTATCTCTCCTCATGTCAGGACACCAGGAAAGACAGACACACAAAGAGTAGAAACTTCCCCAAATACCTGCTTTAAGAGAAGTATGCACGATGTACTATGGAAAGTGGTTAACTCTGCCTGGGAAATGGGGTAAGGGTTTGTTATAGAGGAGAATGTCACCTGAACTGGGTACTGAAGGATGAATAAGAGTTTTTCAAGTGGGGAAAAGGGGCAGCAGGAGTAAGGGAAGACCACAAGCATGTGTATGGCTGCTTAGGAATCACAAACTGTCTAGAGGGGCTGAACATCTCCTGTATAGCGGAAACTGAGGGTCCAGTCTCCAAAAATGGACAGGAAAAGATTCAGGTAGTGAAGAATCCATGTGCCACACTGAGAGTGCTGGAATTTACTCCACAGACGATGTGAAGCCTTTAGAGGCTTCTCAGTAGTGGGTGATCTGGGGCTTTTTAGTGGGGAGAGCCTGGAGTCTGGGAGGGGAGCCGAGTGGCTACTGCAATAGTCAATGTTGTGAGATAGGCCCAGATGAAAGCAGTGGGGGGAGAGAGGAGGAACCCAAACTGATGGATATGTAAGAGGTGGAACCCAGAGGAAAGGAGACTGACATGAAGTAGGGCAGAGAGTTGCATTATGGATGGATCTGAGGTTCCTAAGCTGGGTAACTAATTGAATGTCGACCTCTTTATAAGGTACGACCACCACTTATAATCTAAGAAAACCACTTAAGATTTCTGTATTACTAGGCACAGAACAGTTTCCCTCTCTGTTTCCTTTTTTGTTTGTTTTCTTTTGTGAGGAAGACTAGCCCTGAGCTAACATCCATTGCCAATCCTCCTCTTTTTGCTGAGGAAGACTGGCCCTGGACTAACATCCGTGCCCATCTTCCTCTACTTACATGGGACACTGCTACAGCATGGTTGACAAACAGTGCGTCATCTGGTGCCTGGGATCCGAACCCGCGAACCCCGGGCTGCCAAAGTGCGAACTAACCTGCTGTGCCACAGGGCAGGCCCCCTCTCTGTTTCTTAAAATTGCTATTTATTGAGTGCTTCAGGAAGACCTACTAGCACTCGGTTGCTACTTAATGATCTCAATACTTCCAACATTCCTCTAGTATTAATAACCTCACTTTACAGAAAGAGGAAACCGAAGCTCAGAATGGTGAAGCGATTTGCCAAAAATCACAGCGAGCAAGTAGCAGGAGCAGAGATCCAAACCCAGGCATGACTCCAACTCCATTCTCTACCTCACATTGTTCTGTCTCCCTCAGTCGCACTTACAGCTATAGCAGCAGTTGTGATGACTTTTGACTATATTCCAAGTAAAAGAACTCAATCCTTTACTCCTCTCTGTTCCTATCATTTGCTCTAATTTTTCACTCCGAATATATTTACATCTTTTCATTCTCCTACATTAGAACACCCACATTAAATATGATCAGTATATTTCTCAGAACCAGAAGGTGCTCTGGGGCAGATGCAAGTTTGGAGGGTGGTTAGAGCACTGGAGGTAGCGTACTAGCACATCTACACTGCACTGACTACAAGGGCTTTTTGTTCTTACAAAATTAGTTATCCAAAAACTGACATTATTGATTTATCTTTTTTTAATCTTCTTACTTAGAAAATGACAACTGTGGACTAACAGGATCAGAACTGCATAACCCAGGGTTAGTTCTCTCGTTTGTAGCTTCTAGTACAGTCGATCCTCATTATTTGCAGATTCTGTATTTGCGAACCGGCCTACTTGCTAAAATGTATCTGTGAGGTCCAATCGACATTTGTAAAACGTATCTGTGAGGTCGAATCGACATTTATGGCGCTCTGGCGACCGTTTGCAGCCTCTTGCAGATCACTGAGAAATCTGAGTTGCCTGAGACACACATTCCCAGCTGAGGTTGAGTGAGGTAATGCTCAGCCTGCTTGTCTCAGCTCTCAGAAACAAGTGTTCTTTTCAGGGTCTGTTCAGTGCCACATTTTTTGCATTTTTGTGCTTTTTATTGGTGGTTTCACTGTGTAAAAGGGACCCCAAAAGTAGAGCTGAAGTGCTGTCTAGTGTTCCTAAGAGCAAGAAGGCTGTGATGTGCCCTATGGAGAAAACGTGTGTTAGATCAACTTCCTCCAGGTGTGAGTTACAGTACTGCTGGCGGTGAAGTCAACGTTAATCAGCCAACATTATGTTAGATGAGGTCTCTTTAATAAAACAAGGTTATGTATTGACTGGTTGGTGAAAACGTTCTGACCAGAGGCTCGGGAACCTAGCTCTGTACTTTCCGGAGGACTAACGCTTCTGTATTCGCTAACTCAGTGTGCAGAGGGACTCTGCAGAACACAACCATGACAAATAATGAGGACTAGGTCTGAAGTCAAGAGGGCTGGATTATAACCTTAGGTCTGCCACAGACATCACCTGTCCAGGTTTCAACCTCTTTGTCTGTAAAATGGGAATATTAAAATTTGTTTGGAGTTAGGATAAATTGAGATGATCATAAATATACTTGCTAAAAAGTAGAAAGTCCTTTAATAATACCAACAATAAGTTTATCTTTCCTATATCTGGGACTTAAGAAAATTTCAAGGTATTTTTAATGTATTGTAATGATTTTACTTTGGAAGTTATTCATTTTTTTGTGAGGAAGATTAGCCCCGAGCTAACATCTGTGCCCACCCTCCTCTATTCTGTATGTGGGATGCCTGCCACAGCATGGCTTGATAAGTGGTGCATAGGTCCATGCCCGGGATCCGAACCTGTGAACCCCAGGCTGCCGAAGCAGAGCGGACGAACTCAACCACTACACCACCGGGCCGGCCCCTGGAAGTTATTTTTTAATTAACATATTCTGTTATTCTAAGACCCACATTATTTCAAATTTTAAAATCTCTGAACTTGGTGTTCAAAGATAATTATAATGTGTAACTATGATTTACAGTGTTTTTTCTTCTTAGTGAAACATAAAGCATTGGTGTGTCTTACGTTCAATGGGTCTTAAATTAGATAAAATATGGTATTTTATGTCTACTCTCCCTATGAGTTCTCTTCCCCTACTGCTGACTGTAAGCTTTCTATGTAAATGCGACTCCTCTAACCTGATGCCCTCTCCACTGAGATCTGTCACCATGATTTTCCTTCTTTTAATAACCCCTCAGCTCTTCGTATTCCTGATCCAACTATCTTTTCTTTTTGTGGCTTTTATCTTTTAACCTATTTTCACTTTCTTTTTAAAAAATTTAACTTTTAAACAAACTTTCTAATTTCTAGTGTGATAATCTAATACAAAAGAAAATGTGGTAGTGCCATTTCCTTGGGATAAAATATTTAATTGTCTATATCTGCAAGCAACTGGAAAGTAAGTTAGAGCATTTTCTGGAAGCCCCTTGCTTGCATGTAGTTGATAATCAGTAAGACTTTGTCGAATGTTTCACAAGTAATACGGTAACACAGGCCCTCTCAGGTGGTGCCGGAAAGAACACCTCTGCCCAACATCTTTCTTTTTGGTAAGGTCTAACACTTTGTCCCTCCCTTTTATAGCTGCCCAAGTGAAATCATTTGTTGCTGTAGACTAATAGGTTCCTTTCTTTTGAACTCTCACTTTAAGACCTGCTTCCAGGTATGAATGCTTTATTTCAGGGGAAAAAAAGAAACAGGAATCTCAGAGTTGCTCAACAGCATGACTCTGGCGTGGCAGAGAAGTGACCGAGGAACACTTGTCTCAGCTCTGACGTGGGGCAGGTGACCCCATCTCCTTGCTAACCTTATTTCCTCTCCTAATTGCTGAAGGCTACTTTCTCCTTTGTACTCATCCATCCTGCTTGTTGATCCCACAACATAAAGCGTAGATTTTACTAGAAAAAAGCCCCAGGTTGTTCCATGGGAATGTACTGGCCTCTAGGACAACAGAGGCCTACTGGGGCCATTGGGAAATAGTGACATTGCTTAGGGAAAATCAATCCCAAATTATATAGGAGAGATACTGCTTGCAAAGTACTCTTGTTACATGCAAAACCAGAGTATTACTTGCTGCATTTTTCTTCAAATCAGTGTCAAAAATAACAGATTTCCCTCCCCCCAAATCCATAGGTAATGGAGTAAAAAGTAGATTCTTAGATGGTCACCCATAGTCTGGTTTGTTGTTTAGCCAAAGATGGAGGTTGAGAAGTGAGGGCAAGACGGCAGTGGTGTCTCCCTTTGACTCAAGTTTTCATCTCAAGTGACACTTTCCACTTGATACCCAGTACTAAGGTATCCCTAGCTAATGAGAACATGTGTTAAGTAATCACAAATAAATTAATATTTCCTGCACTTTACACTAATTTTTTCTATTCATAATTGACAAACTAATTTTCATCTATATAGTTGGGTTTCAGTATGGATCATCTAAAGCAATCACGGTTCTCCATGTAAAATGGCTATTCATTCAAGTTCAGGGAGGGAATTGTCAACAGGGCTGGAAAGTTTACAGTAATAGTAATCAGCCTAATTTCAACCAGTATCATTCAATGTCTCACCGTCAAGAGGGCTCAAGAAATTGTAGCACTTTCGTCTTTCTGGGAAGTAGAGAAAGACAATGATTAGTGGCAGGCCAGTGATGAGCTATCTCTGACACAGACATTTATGAATTCAGGAAACAGGAGGTGGACTGAACTTCAAATCTGCTTAGGACCTACCACGGACAGATAGCTTGCCAAATATTTAGGATTAGGAATTAGACAATACTACTCTGGACATTTGTGTCACCTGTCCTTGCACTCTGAAACTCTTACCTACAGTTCTGAACAGCTGATGTAAGTATCTGCAGTTAGTTGATGAAAGAGGAGGATGGGGAGTAAGATGGAAAATACCCCTTTGTGGGTAAAAGCCATAGTTAATCAACCATAATTTACAGAACTGTGAAAGTTGTAAAATCCCACAGTGTGGGCTGCACCCATCTCTCTCTGACTTGGAGAAACCAGTAGCACTATGGTTCCACTACCTTCTTTCGAGTTCTACACAGTCACTCTCCCACAGTCAGGGCCTGCCTGGCTTGGGAAGACACTGTAACTCTGCGTCAAACCCCAGGGCTCAAATGCAAAAAGAGAGACTAGATTTACTTCACCTCTCGCTTTTCCCCAACGTGAAACTGCACTAAATCTAATTCCAAAATATTCTGAACCAAACCTCAGGTTTACCTGAGGAATTCCTTTAAATGAAAGGATGAATGAAATGAAAATAAATTTCTGATTTGGCAATCCTTAGCACTAGTTTTTGTTTTTGCTTCCTATGTGTACTAATAAACAAGGGGGTAACTTTCTTTCTTTCTAGATCAGCTGCCTAATTGGGTGGTACAAAGACACTGAGTTAGGAGAAGAAGGTAACTTCTATTTATATTTATGTATCAGCCTTAAAAATTTTTAATTTATTATGTATGCTTTATTTTGAATATATTAGTATAGAAAATGTATGTAATGAACTAATACATGTGTACACTGGTGGAAACATGCTCAAAAATTTTTATCAGTGGGCTGCATGATTAAAAGGTTTGAATATATTGTTCTAGGTAATGATCTTAATATCTTTTGTAAGCCACAGATATGCAGGAATGAATTCAAAGATAAAAGCAAAATCAGTATCCTTCCAAATAGTGAAAAAAAGGCTTTGCAACCCAGAGAAGATACTGCCATAAAGATGACTTTACTACTGTGCAAATCCAGTGTCTCTAAGAGGCAGGAAATGCCTCATGTTTAGCCAGGGGCACAAATAGTTTGGGATCAGCTTAATTACTGGTCTGTCTTTGATCTATTCCTTTTAGTTTACAGTTGCTCATTAACTTTAAGGGGGAGTTTGCATGCTAAAAAGAGACTATGCCTGTTGAAACTTAACAAGAAAGGCGAGAAATTAATGGAATAGAAGAGACTATTTGTTCAGTCCTACTCAAGGCCTGCCTCCAAAGGTATCATTTCATTTTAATTTCCATCACTGACTAATAAAACACATATATCAAAGTCTTTAAAAATACAAAAGCCATTTTAAAGGAACAGGGCCACTTTTTGAAGAAAACTCAGGCTCACAGCACTTGGCCTATTTCATTCTAATTGTACCACATCTAAAAATCACTTTTATATTGATAATGACATCTTTTAATAGGACTATGATCTTTAAGCCTATACCCAAGAAGACTGTGGCTTAAACATACACAGGACAAGGCTAGTAGCTCATCCTGAAATTTCTGTTTGGCATTGGCAGGCTAAGGGCACTCTGCGCATGCCTGTTTTTCCAACTTTTCTACCTTGCTGGCCAAAAATAAAAATAGATATATACGTGCATGCATGCATACAGATGAGACAAAGGAAAGGCATGAGCTGCAGTTGGCTTGCAAGTAATATGGCAGGGTACCTGGGATGCTCTCTAATTTCCTTCTGAGCTCTTCATTTTCTTGTTGCAGTGAGATAACCTCCTGCTCCAGCTCCTGGCATCTAGGACAGTAGCCTTCCTCTTCCTCCTCCTCTTCCTCCTCTGGCAGCGTAGAAGAGGATGGGTGACCATGGGATTCAGATGTTGCTGGGGAGGTCCAGCCACCGAGTGTATGCACGGGGGAGGCTGACAGAGGATCCACGTCGGCCAGGTGGCCATACTCACTGACTGATGAGGTGTTTGGAGTCGGAAAGCTCCCCGAGAGCAGATAATTTTGTAGGGAGTCAGTGAAAACTCTCAAAAAGGCAGAAGTTTGTTGTTTCCTTTGCATATATTGCATTTCTATGTCTACATTGTCTGAGGTCTGACTGTGGACCACTTTCCCAACGTGACACTGCTCCTGTCTTTCGGTGTAACTTGAGCCTTCCTGCTTTACGCAAGAAATCATGGATTGAGAATGGTTGGAGTCCAGAAGTTTCCCTCCACAATTTAAGAGGCTAAGAACTCGACTGCACTGCTGGGCAAAGGCATCCAAGATCATACGACTCTCTGAAACACATGAAAAGACACATCAGAGACTGACCGCCAAAGACAAGGAATAAGTATGGTCTCAATTTTGAGTTTAACATTCAAAAATATTAAAAACATGTATTTCTACTTTTTGTCACAAACCAAAGTGACACCGTGAATCCACTTTTAATAGGACGCATAGCTTCCCATTGTTCTGCGACTGGAGGGGTGCCTGATGAGCTATCCCCAGCCCCTCACTCTGGGAAATGGCCGGACTGCGACTTTGGGCACTGCATAGAGATTTCCCTCTTGGTGGCATTAGCTGGCCGGCGCAGGTCTGAACTCACTCACACCTTTGGCTTCATTAATATCCTTACTCTAATGAATCGAGCCAGCCACTGCAGACTCAATTTCTCATTGATAGGAGGGCTTACAGCAATCATTACTTCTATTTCTGGAGTGCCCTCATGCCCTTGCTATTAATCAGCTGATACAATCCCTGCCAAGAGGATGTTGCTCCCAGATGCAAACTGGAGAGGAAAGATAAAGTCTTTCTGAAGAGCTCACTAGACATCTAAGGGAAAACAAAGTGGGGAGGGCCTATAGGCAAATGATGATGAGCCCCAAAGCAAAACTGTACGTGTCATGCAACATCTGTGTTCGCTCTTCTTTCTTTTCATTTATCTGCTCATTTGGATTTCTTGTCAAGGCCAATGTTGAGGGTGATCTCTATCAGTCTCATCTGAAAAGCAGGAGCTCCTCTTCTTAGAGCATCTTCCATTCGATTGTCAAATCTCTTAAAACGGCACGTGCTGAGTGCCAGTTAGTTCACATAAATGTACTCTAAAGCATACGAACTGTCAATTGTCCATCAGTGAAAAGCAAAAAACAAACGGAAAGCAATCAATTCACTGCAAAAACAAAGGAAAAAAACCCTCCAAATTGTGAAAATGTGATTTAATGTTGTCAGTCTAAGGGTCTTGAAAATTCACCCTAAATATAAATGTCACAAGGTAGATTCTCTTCTTTCCTGACCACCACCCAGAACGGGCTATTTCTAAACACACAGAGAGACACTTCTTAGGGCTTACATAGTGGTCTGAGGATGCCTCTTATGTCCTTTCCCCTCTACCCAGAATAATGGCAAGAAACAAAATATTGTTGATTTTAGATGCCAATAACTACTGTCTAGGACAGAAACGTTAAGTAGCTACTTGCATCTCTGAAAATGTTGGCTAGCTATATTTTTTCTGGAAAAAAACCAAAAACCAAAAAACTTTTAAAATGAAAAACGATGAGATGCTGGAGGGCTTCTATAAGGACAATGAACCAGAATAGTTGAGATAAGAAATCAATTTCTGCAGAAAATCCAGGATGTATGACCAAGGAAACCACACTTCAGAAACCTCCACATGCAGTACTTCATGCTCCATTGTGTTCTTTTCTCTTACTGTTCTTTCCTGAAATAACTAAGATATGGGGGAGGGGGGTCCAAGTCTCCTTTTTCTATTTAATTTAATAGAAATAAACTATTTAAGAAGAATATATATGTAAAGCCCAGAGCGCAGTGCCTGACACACAGAAAGCACCCCTCACATCTCCCAAATCTATAAAATGCTACCGTTCCTAAATTCCTCTGAAAAAATTGCAAGTCAGAACACAGAGGCCAGTTCTCTTCAGTACAGAAGAAAATTAGAGACCGGACATTCCACGAGGCCAGTGGAATGGAGTGCACTGGGGTTTGAAGGCCGGCACAATACCTCACGAAATATTTACTGAATACATGCAGGGACTCTTGTAAATAAACAGAGGATCTTAGTTTACAGCATCTTCAGATTTCCTTGGCTGGAATGGGGGTGGCAAGATCACTCTAGGCAGGCTGAGAGTCCATAGGACTGTTTTCTTCTTGGCAGAGAGCTTCCTCACTCTCAGGAGCAGTACCACCCTTAGACAGAGGTAGGAGGGCCCCTGCCTTGACCTTCCTCCTCCAGCCCACCTCTCCCCACGGTGAGGACCCAAGACCTAGGAATTCCCTACTTGCACTGCCTCAAGGGCCTGTGCTGGTCCCTTCCCTGAGCCATCCTTCCCAAGAAAGACCACGATGCCAGAGCTCGGCAGTTTGGACTGGGGCATCCATACGTGTGCATGTGAGGTCCCTCCCAGAGGAAGATGAAGCAGCGGGTAGGAAGAGAAGGCTATGGATGGGCTGACTAAAAAACTCCAAAGTCAAACCTGGTCACTATGAAAGTGCATTTGTCAGGGTAGGTGGATAGAACATATTTTATTTAACAGTGTGTTATCTTGATTCGTAACCTTTAATTATTTAGAATATATGGTATGTGGGCCTGCATTTGTACTCTTGTCCTGAATCCCACAGATATTAGGCTCAGGCCTGTTTTTCACACAATTATTTTGCGTGCTGAAGAAAGAACCAGATTCCAGGTATAGTTTCAGGCTAGAAGTGATTGATGGGCTGAAGAAGCAGCCAAGATAAAGTCAGCTCGCTATCTTGGAGAAAAAGGGATGTGGATATGGGAATATCTCTTACACACCAAACACTGGAATTGATGATCCTTCTGCCCCCTGCCAGGTGGAAGGGAAGAACTGAGCTCATGATTGAAACCAAAACTTAAGGGGGAAAGATCTCAAATATTTGGGTATCATTTCTTTACAATGACCAAAACCAAAGAAACAAAAAAGTAAACGGTTGAACCATACAAGTTCAAGATTTAAGATGTTGTATTCTCATTTCTTGACTTCCGGGTTTTTGTTCTTTTATTAGTATAATCAAAGGATGATATTGATTGAGAATTTTCAATTCTAGCACACTGGCAGTTTTCATTCATTTTAATCCTATAATCCCATTCTAGACCTGAAGTTGTATTTACTGCTTGCATTTTAATCAGCATAGTCCCAGTTGATTTGCAGCCTATACATCTTTAACATAACCTTGATGAAAGGAACAACATATGAAAGGAAAGGCTAAAATAGAATTGCTTGAATATATTTGTTCAATGTCCTAAAGAACACTCAGTAGTTTTAATCATATTGATAAATCACATTAGGGTATAGATTTTAAGGGAAAAAAATTTGACTTACGGACAAACATGATTTGTTTTCTTAATTGAAGGATAAACTCGTAATATGCTGAGAAGAAATCATTATGTAATACACTACATTATGAAGATAATGTATTAAACTGCACTCAGAATATCAGAGAATAGCTACAATCACAAAACAGTTCTTGCCTGCAGTTTTTAAAAATGCTTCATTCTGAATTTGTTCTCAGAATCGATATACACAAAAACAGCAATGGTAACCATTAAAGTTGAATTTCTTCTCTTTTCAGTACCTTAAAATATCTGAACAGTATTTTATTATCAATACATTGAAGAGTGTGATGAAAAATATTACTATTACACTTGGCATAAAACAGCAAATCTCTCCACTTAATACAGATTGCAGCCAGCAATACTTTAACTTTCCAGACAGAATATAATTACAAATGCAAGTACTGTGCGATGCCCATTATCGCTAAGAAATGGAGAAAAGTTCTGTTTTCATATGAATACAATTCAATGGCCACTGATCCATGATTCTTAATTGAGCAAAGTGTGAACATGTATCTTCAAATTTTTTTAACTGTTTTTTTTCCCCTAGTCATACAATGTTCCCCTCAAATGATGGAAGGACTAAGTCAACAGTTTACAAAGGGGCTTTAAAACTACCTATTTTATCCCTAACTCCTCTAAAATGAAATACCATCAAATGTTAATAAATCACAATCACAAAGCACTGTAAAATGACCACTTCTAATATATTTTGCTTTATTCGGCAGTCTGTTAGGACATAATATCACGCTGCAAATTGTGCCTAGTCTGATTCCAAAATCTGAACCCATGATTATTTTTTAATTAAAAAATTTATTTCTAGAAATTCTTCTGAATTTAAGTGGTTTAATCTAACCTAAATCTGATAAGTGAATAAGAAGAGGGATAGGAACTCAGCAATCAAACACAGGCTCCCCACTTTAACGTCCTTCTTTGTAAGTAAAGCCTTGAATGGAATTTGCCCATCACAGCATATCCCCAAGAGTATTCCGTTTCTATGAAGGAGATCACAGTAGTCAAGATTAGTAGTAACCTTTTGATTTTAGCCCAGCGAAGGGTGAAATATATTAATATTAAAAATGCAGAAGCAGGAAGAAATTTTTGTGACCTATGATCATGGATCCATACACCTCCCAAAAGGATTTCCAGCTTGTTCAAAATAGATTATTTCTTTAAAACATTAATATAACTTCTTTTTAAGAGAGGACTTCATGGCACAGAAAATAGAAGTCAGAAAATGAAAGCATCTCGGGAAGGATCACCCTTGTCTTAAATCAGTGAACTATGTCTTTTAAAAAAATGCCATCCAATTTTTTTTCATAATGGCAAACATCAACACAGCAAAACATGATGCAATTTTTCTAAATAAATAAATCAATGATGTGTCAAAAATTAACAGATGAGTTAATATACTCGGTGCTATCAAAACCAGATGGTGCTTCCTAATATTCATCCTGCTCAGTCAATCCCTGAATATTTTCTGGACCATCGGTATATAAAATAGGATGCTGCTATTTGTGATGGCAAACAAAAGCAATCATGCCTGCCAAGCACATACTATAACAGGCAGCATTTCAGCTCTGCTAGACAGAAAGTAATTAGAATGCTTTTAATGTCCAAAAGAATGATGCTGATAGGCTGCCACAGATGTGTAGATTTATGAATATTTATATGGTGGTTTATAGCTGACACTTTTATCAGTTGAAGAAGATAAAATATCTGCCTGACTCAAAAGCTTGACAGTCAGGTTAATAAAATCTCATTAAAGAGAATGACCTATGCAATTATATAGGATTTATTGTAATTCATTTTTGATTGTACTCTGCTTAAAGATGCAATTTCCCATTTCCTGATGCCAAATTTAGGCTGCATATCAAGATCTACGTGGGTTTTAACTCTAAGCCTCCCGCAGAGGAAAAATATGCTTTTAAAACCATGGTATATTACCCCTTTTAAGGAAAATTATACTCTTTGTGGAATTTTATAAGAATGTTGAAAATAATCTATTTTTAATCACATATTTCTCCTCTCAATGGTTTATGGCCCTTAATGGCAAATAAGATTTCATTTCTACCCTTTCATCTGTTCACTGCATTGACTCTGGACACTCAGTCTCTCTTATTCTATCCTTGACTCATTTCATCACATTGATGTTTCAACTATTTTCAGTTTACTAGGTGGCCTGAGACGTTGCAATAACACTTTTGTGAGGGTGCAACAAGCAAATCACCACCCCACCCCCACCTAGTATGCTTAAATGGCCTTCTGTCTGTGCACACATGCTCATTGGTTCAAAGTGGAACCACTACTTCCTCAAAGAGCCAATCAGCTCTTCAGGTGACTGTCCCTCTGATGGCCACTCACATCACTGCACCTGTAAAGAGATGGCTTTGTCCATCAATGATTAATATTATGGCCACAATTGATGATGTCTAGTACTATGGCCCCCATTTTTTTTTTGCCCCAGACCTTTTTCCTCATTGCATAGAAGACACCTACCATCCAAATCCCATCTTTCCAACAAGCACATGGCATCCTGCCCTTGGCGTTATCAAGCTTACCTCTCTATGACCTCTCTTAAAAAGAAAACAGAAGCAGCAGCCATGAGAATAAAAGGAAATAAGAAATATAGAGTTTGAGGGGCATCAGGAAGGCCCTTTTCACTCCTGTAGATTCAGTGATGTGATTTCCACCTGGGGACAGAGACAAAATAAACTAAACAGGACATTAGACGGAACACTGAAAGAGAACATTTAGAAGAAGGTGAGGGAAAAAAACCAAACATACTCCTTATGAAAGAAAGAGCAGAGAAACTGCCAGAGTAGGAGGGACCATGGAAAGGACAGCAAGTGACTTGTGCAGAAAAAAGAAATAATACAGGAAAAATAGCAAGGTTAAAACTATGGACAAAAAGGGAAATGAGAGGGGGCAGATTTATAGCGTATAAAAGGAAGTAAAAGATTGAAAGAGAGCAAAGACTGAAAGGAGAAAGCAGGATGAGATTAAAGACTGAACTGGGCAGATAAAAAGGGGAGAAAACTCCCATGGAACATGGTGGAACTGAGGTTATGCAAAGGAGGAGGCAAAATACAGAAAATAGGAAAAGGACCCAAACTTCTGAAAAACAAGATAAAAATAGAGAAAGAGCAGAGACGGGAAATAAACATAGGCATGAACGAGAAGTAGTATAGACCCCCAAACCAGGGAAGAAAGAACACAAACCTCTTAAGAAGGGGGGGGGGGGGAACAGTAAAAAATAAGGAGGAAAATGGAAGTGGGTGAGTAGCCTAACAATAAATATAAAAATACAATAGAATACTGGGCCAAGAGCAACGGAAAAAACCCCCAAAAACACCACACACACCCACCCACAAATAAGGACACAAACATAAGAAGCCCACTCAAAGCTGTCCAACATCTTCAAATCAGTGAGGGATGTGACAGAACAAGTCTTCACTATAACCTGTAATTAGATTTTCTTTCTCAAAACCAATCCTTCATGTGTCAAAATATTGACAAACAAGAGAACATTAGCATAGGCATCTATAACTCATTTTGAGACAATGCTCATATTTTCATTCCAAAAAAAGCCTTGGATTCACTGATATGCATAATTTTGGGGGCTCCAAAATGCACTCCAAAGTGCCGTAAAGGGCCTGAGAAGGAACTTTTAGTTCTGATAAGGGGATAAACGTGGCTGCGCCCTCAGGGAGTGGAGAGCGCCCTTGGGCGCAGGGCCCAGGCTGTGGCCTTTCCAACAGCCCTCCTCCCTCTCCGCAGCCAGGCAGAAGAGCTGGCTTTTCCCAGGGGGCTGCCTGTAGGCTCCTGGTAAAGGACAAGAGTCTCATACCCTGGGGTGGGCGCTCCCCACGAGGCATTTCTGCCGGGCCCGGGCCCAGGGGCTCAGGAGGCTCGCAACGTGCAGCAGTGTCCCACCGGGCGGGAGGAGCGTGGGCGGCGGGGCGCGAAGCGCCTGGGGGGGGGGGTCTAGGGCCTTGGGGGAGGGGCGGGATGTCTCCTTTCCTGAAGTCGGCCGCAGGGACGACCGCCAGTTCCACCGCGTGACTGGTGCAAGGGCATCCAGTGTCTTACACTCACCGGCTGGGACTCTGGGGTGGGTGGGGAAAGAGACAGGCACAGAGAGAGAGGGGCAGAGACAGCGCGCGCATGAGAAACATAAGCGCACAGGAAAAGAAAAGGAGATCCCGAGAGGCGGCCGAGTGGACCGCGACAGAGTGAGAGTGCATCAAAGACGTGGAGAAAAGGGGACCAGAAGGCAAAGGAAAAGGGGAGAGAGAAGGAAAAACAAATGAAGGAGAGAGGGAAGTAAAGGGACGAAGTGGAAGGAAAAAAGTGAAGCAGAGCAGAGTAAAGGCAGGGCGTCCCTGAGAGCCGCCAGAGCAGTTCCAGCTTCTCCGGGAGCGGCAGCGGCTGTCACCCCAGCCTGCTTCCCTGGCCCCCGCCCGAATGATCGCCGCCGCCAACTGACCGCCGCTGAGCTTCCTGGGCGCCAAGCCCGATCGGAGCGGCGGAGCCACCTGTTAGGAGGCGCGCGCGCCGTCGGAAGCCCGGGAAGCGGCGGCGGCGGCGGCGCGGAATTCTCCAGAAGTTGCTGCCCGCGCGTGGAGGCCTCCGGGGTGCGGTCCGACGCCCCGACTCTCTCTTAGCCGGGTGCGCGTGCCCCCCGCTCTCCCTTCGCGCCCCTCCGGCCAGGCCCAGCGCGCGGGAGGGTGTCGCCGGTCCTCAGCCTCTGGTTCCCGGGTCCCCACCCCTCCCCCCGGCCGAGGCGGGAAGGAAAGTTGCGCCCGAGAGTTGGTACCTGCGCTGAGCTCCAGGCTGGCGCCGTCGCTGCCCGCGCTGCTACTGCCCGCGGCGGCCGCCGGGCCCGGGCCGTACCTGACGACGGCGGCGAAAGATGAGGATGAGGCAGCGGCGGGGGCCGCGGGCGGCGGCGCCGGAGTCCTCAGGTGGCCCTGGGACGCGGCGGACGTGCAGGACGGAGACGACGACGAGGCGGCGGCGGCGGCCCGCCCGGGCCCAGAGGGGTAGGAGCTCTGCGCCTGGAACTGCTGCTGCGGTGGTGGCGGCTCGCTGCTGCTGATGGAGACGGCGGCGTGAGGCGCGAAGGGCGGCGGGGGTGGCCGGACGTGCGGCATCTCCACCAGGGTGGGTCTGTCGTAGCGCTTGGCCAGCGCCGGTCTCTTGCTGGGGAACGTCTTGAGGACGCTGTAGGGGCTGCGCTGCTTGTAGATTTTGGGGACGCTGGGCCCCTCCTCCGCCGGCTGCATCTCCTCCTCCATGCTGTGCCTCGGGGCCGGTCCCGGGTCGCGCGCCCCCTCCCCGCCGGGCGCCGGGCTCCGAGGGTGTCTCCGCCGCCTGCCCGCCGGCTCTGCCCGTGTGCGCGCGTGTGGGAGTGTGTGTGTCTGCGTCGTGGTCGCCGCCGCCGCCGCCACTGCCGCCTGTCGCTAAGGCTGGCATCGCTGAGCCCCCGCGCGGGGGGCTGCCGCCCGAGTGCTGATTGACAGGCCGCCTCGCCAATGCCTGGAGGGAGAAAGGAGGTAAAGAGCAAGTGTTTAGGGTAATATCTGCTAATGATAATGGGGGCGAGGCGGGGCCTGACGCCGCCACCGCCCTCCCGTCGGCCCGCCGGGTGTACGCCTCCGACGGGGGGAGGGGGGACCCAGACCTGGAGAGCGCCTTGGTAACAGGACGAGGTTCCGGCCAGGGCGAGACTTCGGAGCCCCAGTTGTGGAGTTGAGGCTTCTGCTGCTGCGGGCGGGGTCCGGCTTCAGAAACGAGCTCCTGGTGCACCCTACGTGACCCGAAACTCTCGGGGTTGCACGGAGGGGCTGGTAGTAGTTGGGGCGGGGCGTGGTGGCTAGAGTGCGTGTGTGCCTTGGGAGTATATTAGTCTGTTCTGCCGATCGGGAATTGCTCCCCCAACCTTCTTGGAGGTCTTGACCCAGGTCGCTGCGCGTTGCTTGCGCGCCCTGGGGTCCTGCCCACACCCGGCACGAGGCCGTCGAGTTCCTGCTGATCGTAAGAGCGCACAGGACGTCGGACTTTCACATTATTTCATTAGTTCCCTACAGGCGCCCTGAGAGTGCATAGGAGAATCATTTCCCCCATTCTACAGATGAGAAAATTGAGACTCCACGAGGAAATCGCCCAAAGTCAGACATTCGGGTGTGTGTGGCCGAATTGCACAGATGCATCCGGTCATTTGAATTCAAATCCTCACTCTCTTATCATTGCAAGTAGACTATCTGTGCAACTGAGGGAAAAGTATGACTTGATACCTCCCTTCGGGCTGGCGATTAGATACTTCAACAATGTCATTTGATATATGTATATATGCTTGTAGGACCAAGGTGGCCAGAGAGCTCCTGCTCCCTGCGCTGCCCAGCCAGCTCCTCACTGCCTCTGGGGCCACCAGGCCAGGATTTCTGGAGGACACACAGTTTCAGTAGTTGTTTGAATGAGAGAAGAGCCTCTGTGGTTTGGAGGAGGATCCCTATGGGGTAGAGATGTCTTCAAATCTAGAGGAGTGTCCTGGCCTCTCCTAGCCACTCTTTGGAGCCAATTACCCATCTCCTAGGCCGACTCCAATACCAGCATGCTCCCTCCCAGATTTGGTTTCCAGCCTTCAATCTTCATTCTCCAGGTTAGAATTCTGTGTGCCTCTCCTTGGTGTATGACCCTCCTCTCTCCACTCTGAAGTTGCATTCCTTTTCAAAGCTTTCCTTTAAGTCTTGGAAAAGTGACTCATTTTCTTCTTCTGGGGGTTTAGGTCCTTGGCCTCTCATTTCCTGGATCTCCTTTCCTTTGGAAGCCTTCTCTTTGCTGGTTCAGCTTCTGTGTTTCTCCACCCTAGACAGTCTCCCTCTCTCCTGCAGCCTCCTCAGATCCTGCTATGGTTCCCCCCCACTCCATTTATTAGAGATGAAATAAATAATGCCATAAATAAAAGTATTTGGGAGTCCAGGAACTGTCAGGGCTGATTAGGGCATAGAGGACATTTTCTTTCTCATTATGCAAAAGCATTTCATGGGGAAATAAAAGAGGTTTCATTGTAACTCATGCATGTCATATTTCAAGGAATTCAAGATATTAATCATATTTAACATTATTTGCAGCGTTTCTCCCTGGCTTCTGAAAACTGCTAAATGAGGACATGTGGATCACCAGGAAAAAGGGAGACAAGTATGTGAGGGACAGTTAAGAAATAATGAAATGCTGGTGAGAGACAGAGAGAGAGAATAAGATGCCAGGGAGATGTTTCTTAGGCACATCAGTGAGAAATGGGGGAGGTCCTTGGGAGATGTGAGACAGCTGAAATTGAATGATATACTGGAGGAAATAAATGGTAACAAACCTCCCCACACTTTTCTTTCTATAAAGCAATTCTGAATTTTGCATTGAAATGTTTCCCTCCCACTTTCTCAGATAATTTGCCAATAAGTCCTGGCTTTTGAAAAGGAATTGGGATGGTGGCAGTGTCGGGGGGGAGGGGTGGTTTAGGGGGGAGAAATTCTTGGGTCCTTCTACTGAAGAAGTAATTTCCTATACCTGGGAGCTTTTTCCTTTGCTTATGTATTTTTAATTTGTATCATCCTCACCACTTAAACGCCTTAAGAGACTGGGAACAGTACTTCTGTTTTTATGTTTTACCAACTGAAAGGACCTGCCATCCCATACATCAAAACGTAGTTGTTTCTATAAAACTAAACACTAAAAGTAGTGGTTTAGCTTTAAAAAAAAGGTGGGGGGGAAGAGGGTTCCTAGAGGAAAAACAGTAGAAATTTTAAAGTGATCAACTTTCAGATCCTCATGCTAGTCGTCACCTATGTCTGGGTCTGTTGGAAAATGAAGTGCTTAATAATCACTCTTTAGAAAATGAAATGGGCATTTATACTAAGTGTGGAGTTGAATTCAGTTTGAAAATTGTAGCTGACCACTAATCCCTGCCTGGGCTTGTACTTAGCTGAGTATTGTACATAAATGTGCTGTGATGTATTAAAGTGTTTGTAAAATCACTGGTAGCCCTCTGTAAGCATCTTCCTGTAAATTATAGTCTAAATTATCAGATGGTGACTTTGCTGGTATCTTCTCTTTAGGGTCTCATAGGGGCTGATAGGATGGTAATTACACCCATGCTTTAAATCCTTTTAGATATTTACTCTTATCTCAAAAAAAAAAAAAAAGAAAAGAAAAGAAGAAGATAGTGAACTTTAAAGCCAACTGCTATTTATGGACAGGGTGATTTTTTGATTGGCAGCATGTCAATTCCTTGAGCCATCCAGAATATAGCTTTTAAGTAATAAGTCAGCCATGGGAAATGCTTTTTATTGCACCAATTTCAATGATATTTAATGAGCTTCTGATTGACTGTTTGATCTCCCAATGTTTTGTGCTACTTTTAATTCATTTCGTATAATAGAAAAAAAAGTAATTGGAATAAAATTTTGTGACAAGATAATGACCTTCCACTTTGAAATTAAATGTCTGATTAGCTTCAACATTTTAATGCTGAGATGATATTGCAGCAGGAACAGGGGTGTGCATACCATCATTTGGTGGAAAATGACTAAGGAATACTCCTTTGCTCTTCGCATTGCATATCAGAAAGGGCGTGGTGGCCAGAGAATTGTAGGCTCATAGTACTAGAAAGCACCGTAATGGTCTTTTATTCTTGTGACTGAGCCTATGCCCATAGCTTTTCTGTGACCCTGTCAAGTGGTTGTACAAACTATGCTTAAATACCTCCAGTGATGGGGACCTCACTACTTCCAGAAGCATCATTCACCCAGGGATTTATTCAACAAATATTTATTGGGTATCTACTGTGTGCTAGGTACCTTTCTAAGCACTGGGGATATAATGGAACCAGATCCAAGATCCTACTGTTATGGAATTGAGGTGGGCAGATAATAAGCTAGTAACTGAACAATATTATTATATTTATGTAATATATAATAAATATATGTTTATATAATATAATAAATAGATTATACTTTATAATCTAATAATTTATAAAATGTAATACATACTATTATTGTTATTTCAGATAGAGATAGCTATGATGAAAAAAATAGGATGGGGAGGTTAGTTTTGATAGAGTGATTTGAGAAGACCTCTCTGAGGTGGAAAAATTGGACTGAAAGTTATGAAAAAGAGCCATCCATGAGAAGAGTCGTCCAGGTTGAAGGACAACAGATGCAGGAGCCTTAAGGCTAGAACGAGGTTGATGTTCTCAGGGAGCTGAAAGAAGGGCAAGTAGTTGGAGTGTCCTGGCGAGGGGCGGAGTGAGAAGATGAGGCCTGAGGGGCAGGCTGGGCCCAGGCTGTGTGGGGCCTTGTACGCTTGGGGAAACACTTGGGATTTATTCTAAAATCAATGGGAAGCTTGGAGGCAGTTAAGCTGGGGAGTGACACAACCAGATTTATGTTTGTGTGTGTGTGTAAGGAAAACTGGCTCAGAGCTAACATCCATTGCCAGTCCTCCTCCTTTTGCTGAGGAAGATTAGTCCTGAGCTAACATCTGTGCCCGTCTTCCTCCACCCTGTATGTGGGATGCTGCCACAGCACAGCCAGAGGAGTGGTGCGCAGTTCTGTGCCCTGGATCTGAACTCGTGGACCCCGGCCGCTGAAGCGGAGTGTGTGAACCCAACCACTATGCCACCAGACTGGCCTCCCAAATTTATGTTCTTAAAAGATAATTTTCAGAAAAGGTAAAATAATGGTTCTCATACAGACATAAAAATGATCAGATTTAAAGAATTTATTTAACTTGTTCAATGCCCTCATAGTGTTCAAAGGAAAAGTCAAAAAAGCACAAATTGATACGGACTAAAGGAATGTTGAATTGAATGTGTAAATGGTTTTTCCATGTGTAAACTGTTTTTTCCGTGGGGAATGTGGGTAAGGGGGGAAGGGAATCTCTACCAGACAGGAAAGTTTGCATGTCTATCAATTATCTAAACTTTCAAAGTTGTAAAAATAGTTCAAAGACGATGAAAGAGTAGGATCAGATAACTGGGAAGGTGTGCTGTATGCAGACAATGCATAGTTTTCCACTGGAACGCAATTTCTTTTCTACAATGCTTTTTTAAAAAAAACTTTCTATTTTGAAATACAGATTCGCAGGAAGCTACAAAGGTAGTACAGAGAGGTCCCTGGTACCCTTCATCCATTTCCACCAATGGGTACATTTTATGTTATTATATTATGTAAATGGGATCATGCAATATGTGATCTTTTGAGATTTTCCACTTAAGTTTAATGCCCTTGAGATCCATCCATGTTGTCGTGTGTATCAATACAGTTGGCCCTGTATTCAGGGGATCCCTGAAACCCACAGATGTGGAGGGCCAACTGTATTCACTGTACTATGTCATTTTATATGAGGGACTTGAGCATCCACAGATTTTGGTAAACACGGGGGTTCCTGGAACCAATTCCCCTCCTATATCGAAGAACAAATGTAGTTAGTTCCTTTCTTTGCTGAGCGGTATTTCACGGGATGGATGTCCCACAGTTTGTTTAGCCATTCACCTATTGTAGAACATTATGGTTGCTTTCAGTTTGGGGCTATTACATATAAAACTGCTCTGAACAGTCGTGTACAGGTTTTTGGTTGGATGTAAGTTTTATTTCTCTGGGAGTAAATAGACAGGAGTGGATTGCTGGGTGGTTCTACTGTGGTTTAAAAGATTCATTCTGTTTTGTGGACAATGGATTGTAGAGGATCAGATTGGCAGCAGGGAGACAATTATTTTCCAAACAGTGACTGAGTGACCCTTTCAAAATATAATCATGTCTCTCCACTGCCTTCCATCATCTTCCTCCTCCATAGAGTAAAATCCAGAGTTCGTATAATTGCCTACCTAAGGCCCCTCATGATCTACAACCATCCCTTGCCTCTTGGACCTCATTCTTTCTACCCCCTCCCTCCCTCCCTCCCTCGCTCACTCCACTCCGGCCTCAGTGGTCTTGAACAGGCCCAAAATATCCTGCCTCAGGATTCTTACTCTCAGTATTCCTTCTGCTTAAAATATTCTTTCCCCAGATGTTTGCATGACTCCCTACCTTATCTCCTTCCAGTCTTAGCTCTAGTTATCTCTTTTTCAGTGTGCGATGAGTAAGAGAACCCTCAACCAGGGGGGCCGGCCCGGCCGGGTGGCGCAGCGGTTTAGTTTGCGCTTTGGCAGCCCGGGATTCGCGGGTTCGGTCCCGGATGTATGCCCACGCACTGCTTGTCAGCCATGCTGTGGCGGCCTCCCATATAACCTAGAAGGAAGATGGGCACGATGTTAGCTCAGGGCTGGTCTTCCTCACCAAAAGAAAAAAAAGAGAAACCTCAACTACAGTAGAGTCAGGAGGGCCTGTAGAGGGAGCTCTCACACCCTATCACACATCAATTACTCCAAACGGGAAGAACCCTATGCTTGCATCTCCAACTGGAAATTCAACTACTTGACTACGAAGGAAGATTTCTCTCCTCACAGGGCAACAGCACAGCAAATGAGCACAGCAGATGAGGAATGCCGCAGCTTAGCCACTGCCATTGAGAGAGAAGCAGTTGCCACCCTGAACTCTTAGTTTCCTCCAATGGACTTTCCTTTAGAACAGCCCCTCCCTAACCCCCCTTCTGCTCCCCTCCTTTGTTCTCCGAATTTACCTATGGTTCACCATAGCGTGCACATCCCAAATTCCAATTCATTTGGCTATTCTCCAGTAAACTCATTTTGAGAGTAAAATAACTGGCAAATTTGCTTTCAACTTGACATCAGTGAGGCCTTCACTAGTCACTCTATTTACTATTGCAACCTAGTCCCCTTCCTCCCTCCCTCAACATGCTCCCTATCTCCTTTCCTATCTAGCACCTATCACCACCTGTCATGCTGTATATTGTACTTGTTTACTGCTTGTTTCCCCTGACTAGAGTGCAGATTCCTTGAGGGCAGGGAGTTTTGTCTGTTCTGTTTCCTCCCGAGTCCTCAGCATCTAGAATAGTGCCTAGCACAGAGTAGAGGCTCAATAAACATTTGTTGAATGTGTGAATGACGTTAGGAGGTTCTGGGAGTAGTCCAGATGAGAGCTAAGCCTGTTTGGACCAGTGTAGCGGTAGTGACGATGGAAGAAAGTAGACATATGCAGAACATATTTAAGAGGTAGTCCGTTCCACTTTACACAGCTCTGAACAGCGGAAAGTTTCTCCTTGCATTGAACCCAAATTTGCTTCTTTGCTTCTTCCAACTGTTGTCCCTTGGGGCTATGGAGAGGAAATTTAATCCCCTCCTCAACCTCTCTTTAGAATGAAATCTACAGCAGTTTTTTCTTTCCTTTCTATGATGGTTGCTAGGAGCTTTTTGGAATGGATACATGCTTTTAAAGAGTAGAAAAGGATGGTCATCTTTGATCTAATTACTATTTTTCTCACTAATAGGATTCTATATTGTTTGGGACTCTTCTGGTAGCAAGTGACAGAAACCCAGCACAAATGGGATTAAGCATGAAGATGCTTGTGGCTCACATGACCCTGAAGAGTAGAGGTATAGCTGGTGTACAGTGGGCATGGATGCTCGTATGGTGTTATTAGGAATCTACCTCTCTATATTTCTTGCCTACGATTTCCTTTGTGTTGATTCATTCTCTGACAGGCTCTTCCTTTGTGGTGTCCCTCTGGTCACCAGCAGTTGTCACTTGTGTAGAAAGAGAGCATCTCTTTCCCATCAACTCTAGCAAAAGTACTAGAATTGACGATCATTGTCTAATTGGGTCTTGATAATGGATTCGTTTATTTGTTCATTGACCCTTCCAATGTTATGATGTTGGGGCTGTTTCCCTTAAAGTGAAGAGAACTAAAGAACAAGGAATTAAAGAAATTGCCCCAAAGTCACAAAGCAAATCATTGAAGAATTTAACTCAAGTCAAGATTCTTCTGTTTAATCAAAGTAGCAAACATACCTTGTCAAACTTAGTAAATTTAATCTTTTGTTCTCTATTCTTCACTTTCCTCCAATTTCTAAAAGAACATTCCTCCCAAAGAGCTGAAAACACCCTGGACAGAAGTATGAGCTTGAAATATTTATGAGAGTAAAGTTGGATATTAAAGCCAGGAGGGAAAAAGGAGGAAAAAGTCATTGAAAGACAGTTGAGGACATGTAGTAACAACAAATCAAACTGCAGATAATTCAGTCTCTAGGAAGAGTTTGCAGTCTCCACCAGCAAGATCAATTTCCATTCTGCCCTCTCTTAATTTCTCTGTATGAGTATTGTATTGCAACAGGAAATGATCAGTTCATGATGTTAATTAGAGTTTAAGACAATGTTTTATTCCATAGTACCATAGGAGGACCAACTTCCATAGAGAAGGTTCTGAAATGAGCCAGTGAGATACAGTCTTAAATATTGGCAACTTGAGGTTTTGTAACATCACACATTATATGCTTTACTGGAATTTTTACAAATTCCATATGCCATATATCCCCAACCAAGAAAGCAACTGGATTTGTCTGGTGTCCTGGTTGCCTGGAATATTTCATGGTTTGCTAACAAAGCTTCTGTAAGTATCCATTTTTGAAAACCAATAGAAATATGTTTTTGCTGCGAGAATTGTGATCATTTTCTAACTGACTTCTATAATGTCCAGGCAGCTGGGCTTTTTGGATCTGTTTTCTAGGCTAGGAAAGAGTAAAGTTTTGGTTTTTTTCTCTTTTCTTTTGTCTTCAAAAGCAGCTGGTAATAAACTTCATGTGTTGCATGAAGATCAACAGTGACCCTTTAACTTATTGTTTTGGGGTTATTCAAACTGCTGGGTCTTTCCCCCCACCACTACAGACAGCATCAAAGGCAAATGATTACAGAATCATAGACTTTTCTTTTCTGTAAGGGACTATATTAGTTTCCCAGGGCTGTCATAACAAAGTACCACAAACTGGGTGGCTTAAACCACAAAAATTTATTTTCTCCAGTTCTAGAGGCTGGAAGTCCAAGATCAAGGTGTCAGCCGGATTGATTCCTTCTGAAGGCTGTGAGGAAGAATCTGTTCCATGACTCTCCCCCAGCTTCTGGTGGTTGGTTTGCTGGCAATCTCTGGTGTTCCTTGACTTGTAGAAGCATCACCTCCATCTCTGCCCTCATCTTCACATGGCCTTCTCTCTGTGTTCACATTTCTGTTTGTGATATTTTCTTACCTCAGCCCTAGCAAACTAATATGTATACCATTGAGGTAGGTTATATGATAATCTCTATTAACCAAAATAAGTTATGTCAGAAAGGTCAAGTGTTTGAGATTTTTAAAACAAGTCTACCAGAATTTGTATGGTTTAATGTATGTAGACAGAAGACTTAAATACACACAACAGATATGCACACTTGGCCACAAACAGTGGGTTCCCACGAGGCCACAGACCACAGGGCCAAAGTGTAAATGACTCTAAGAACAGGGACCTTTGATCATTCCCATCATACCCCTGGAGATGTCCAATGTGCTTTAATGAATTCAAGCAGGTCCCAGGAAATGCTGAAGGAGAGTTACACAGGGCTAACACCGCCATGCCTTCTTCAACCCCATTCCCCAAAGCATGGTCAGAGAACAAGTTATTCTAGTTGAATCAAACATAAAAAGTATGAAAAACATGTATAAATATGCTTATAGTCAGCCAATCTTTACCTTGGCTGACTTAACCTTGGCTGGGAAAATTTTGAAAAATACTGATGCCCAGGCCCTTCCCTAGACCAATTAGAACAGAATCTCTGGGGTGACACCTTGGCATTGGTTTTTTAAAAATCTCTTCAGGTGATTTGAATATGCAGCCATCTTGAAAACCACTGCTTGAAGCAATGGCATTGTGGCTGGAATAAACAAATCATGGTATCAGGGTAACCACCTGGAGGACCAGTTACACATTGGGGTGCCTGAGCATTTTGCTTTTTATGAGTGAAAAGGGTATCTTCCTGTCTCCCCAAAGACAGACTAAGTTAGAGAGGAAACACATCGGCCTGGGGTCGGGGCTAAGTGGGGAGTGAAAAAGAAAGAAATGGATTGAATGCAGAAGACTACTGAGACTGGCAAGATGATGAGTTTATTGGGTATAAAAGGAACTCAGTCCTTTGGAAGAGAGGGTAATGCATTCAGCTCAGGCAGGCACCTTCTGTGAGAGGTCAAGGCAGAGACTGAAACTTTCAGTCTTTTATGTCATGACTCTTTTGGTTGCAAGAGACAGAAATCCAACTCAAACCAAATTAAGCACAAAGGGAAATTTATTGGCTTATTCAACTCAGAAGGATGTTAAGGTATCTCACAGGAAGGAAGAAAGGGCTGCAGGAATTAGAGTCTTTGAGATTAGAAAAAAGGGGCTCACTGATTCCAAAATTTTCTCTTTCCATCTAACTCTCAGCTTTCCATCTTGCAGGAAAGATGGCCTCCAACAGACACAAACTGTCATCTTCCCAGCTTAAAATCCACAACAGAAAGACAGCTGTCACATGGCATCCTTGGACCAGTCTTTATTGCTTGGGAGAGAGGGTTCTGTTACGGGCTAGGCCTGGGTCACAGGGCCGCCCACTGGAACTGCACATGGCAGGGAGGGGAAGCTGGGCAGACAAAGGCAGCTGCTCTCTACTGCATCTTTGAGAGTGAACTAATAGCTCCTCTTCCAACCTTTAATAAAAGCCATTTCTGTGGGACAAAAATGCTCGCTAAATCAAGGAAAAAGCCTTCTTTGGAATTGTAAGGGAAAAATGAACTGACAGAGGAAGACAATCTTGAATGTCGAAAGCTAGAGTCCAGTGGTTTTATGCTTTGCTGTCTCTCTTTTCTGGTTGGTGAAATTTAGGAGGATTGATCTGGACTTGTTTGTCCACGGACAGATACACCTGTGCAAACAATGACTTGACTTGCTCCCAACACACTTTGCTCTGTAAAGCAAGTAATGTATTTTTTGTAATATGCATGACAACAGCTGTTACTTAGGTTACTTCCCCCTTCCTGAAAGAACCTAGTGGTTTGGTTTTGTTTTTTCCCCAAATGGGGCTCCAGGCTTCCCAAGAAAGGTCACCCACAAATTCAGAATGTAAGAACAGATCCATGAGTGTGACCCCTGCCGTGGGGAGCCCCCATCTTGAACCTGTGGGGCATGTGTTCTCAGTCTGATGAGACTATCATCGGTATTTCAGATTTCTAAGAACAATAGATATGGTTTCAAGTATAGATTGTTTTTCTATGGAGTAAAGAACTATTTTTTTCTTAGAAACTTTTAAGCTGCTCCATGTGCCAAGTGTCTCATTTTTGCCAGTAGAAGGGTAGCATGAGTGTTGTTCTGAACAAAAGTCTGAGTGGCATGATGGAGAATTATGAAGCTGTAGCCTGTGCTAAACTATTCATAATCTGTGTGTCCGAGAAGTAGGAGAGCATAGAAGTTAGTATGAGCACTGGAGCCAGTTGCTTGGGTTTTAGGTTGGCTTTTCATACTTACCAGCTGTGTGTCCTCGCACCAGTTACTTGACCGTTAGTACCTTGGTTTCCCCATCTATAAAATGGGGATAATAATAGTGCCCTCTTGACAGCATAGTTCTGAGGACGAAAGGAATTAATACGTGGCAGATAAACAGAGCCCAGCACACAGAAAACACTCCATACAGCTTAGCTTTTATCATCGTCTTCATCATCATTAGATGTGATCAGATGAAGTCCTTTGTGTACATCTTAATCCCAAACCAACAACTGCCCATGAAAGGGATCTTTGAGCTTAGGCTCCTCTGCTGGCCTCTTCGTAAACTGTGTGAAGAGCAGAGACCTTGGACCAGCAGCCCTGGACCAAAATTTAGGCTCTGCCACTCATTGACTCTGAGCTGTTGGGCAAGTTGTATGACTCGGGGCAGATGAGGCATGCCTGTGAGTCCCATTTTCCTCAATTGTGAAACCAGGATAATCAGGCTGAACTCACCCCTCTGCTGGGTGGGCAGATCAAAGAGATCATGTTTGCCAGCTGCCCCAGTCCTGAGGATCAGCATCCACGGGCAGTCACGAGTTCAGATGCACTCCATTCTCTCCTTCCCCCCAACCGATAACATTTCAGTAAATGGAAGACACCCTACGATGCACTGTGACTTGTTTTTAACAGTCTCCTGTTTTGTCCCTGTCTTGCTCTCAAGCTTTTGCTATTCTGGATTTCGGAAAATAGTCCAGTTGCCAAAATTGGTTGAATGAGCTACTTTCAAAATTAGTCAAGTGATACAAAGTACTGCTTTGCAGAGTGGTGCTAGCAATTCCTCTTCACAGAACCATCCTATAAGAGAGTGTCTTGACAAAAGGGGAGGATTTATAAAATTCTGAGAACTCCTCTTACCATCCACACCCTGGAAAACCCCTATGTCATATAAATCTCTTCCCTTCCTAAACCAGAGCATCAAGACAAATCAAGACATGAATCGTCATTGGATAATCTTACATGGAGGTATCCCAAAATAGAAAATTTTAATTTATTATTGTCACTTCAACAGTGAAGTCCCATCTTTGGCTACTGGTGTGTAGTCCTATCTGGATGGCCTGAGGTTTAACCTTAGCTACTTAATTTAAACTGCGTTCAGTAGCTCACATTTATGGATAAATGAGCAAAACAGTTAAGATCAAAAGCAAAAAGTAAAATTACTATGGAATTCAATATTTTAGAAGCCAGAGCCAAGCGATTGTTAAAGTGTGGCATTCAGAAGGAGGGGCCCTCTCTTATGATAATGTGCCTAACAAGGAAATGAGATTGACACAGCAATTCTCTGTTTTTCTTGTCCCCTGAGGTTAGAGATTATGCAGTGCATGTTTCTGTTTTTAGCTTCTTTGGTAATTCCTATGGTGAGAGACTACACTCTGCATATTTGTCAAGGTTGCACTCCCGTTAGGTGTCGGGTCTTTGAGGTAGCGCAGGAAACACTATTCTCATCTGAGCCTCAAGCTCCATCCCTCCCCACCCCCACTGCCCCGTGATGCCAGTGCCCCCTTCCCATGGTTGATTTCTTTATTTATGTTCCTTTGTCAGGGAATTCCACAGAGGAAACATAAGTCTAACTTAACAACAATTGTTGCTGTGAGAGATGTTGAAAATGGGTGGCCGGATGACAAAATGTTTACGTTCTTCATTTGATGTCTCATTGTAATCCTGAGGCCTTTTAACACCAATTGAAGGTAAACTAAGAACAGGAAACTGGAAGATCAGCATGGATTTGAATGAAGAATAAACTAGTCAGGCTTCTATTATGATGAAGAAACATGGGTTTGGATCCAGTGCCTCTTTGATAATAGTTATTGTCGCTGAATCCTTGGGTAAAAGTATCATCAGTAAACCCAACGCGGGCCGGCTGATGGAGCCAAGGGCTGGGTTGACTGGCGGAGCTGGGAAGGTTACAGGGGTAATAGATTCACTACAGCAGTCAAGGCTGTAGCAGCTGGAACCAAGGACTTGGTGCTGGCAGGACTCCTTCCCTCCCCATTCACTCCTCGTCGCTACTTGGATGAGGTTTCTTTGCGAGTCGTCCTCATTCTCTCCCATGAAGATCCACGCTGTCCACATTGCCGAGCATACAGCCACCCTCAGCCTCAGCTTAGTACCCAGGCAAAGAGAGCTTCTTTCATCCAGTGCTTGTATACAAATCCCAGGCAAGGACGCTGATTCGCTCCACTTTGGGACATATGCCCACCCCTTGGACTAATCAATCTCTGTTGCCAAAGGATGGATATTATGATTGGTTGACCTAGGTCTGATGCTTACCTCTGTAGCCAGGGGCAGAGAGTGTGTTCCCAGAAGAAGAGGGATGAGATAGTTTTCATTGGAGTTCAGGACAGTCCATCCCTTGGCTGCCTGACATACATATCATAAAATCACAAGAATGCGTTCATTTATCATAATTGTCCCATGTTCACCCAAAGCACACTCACATATTCCCTTTGAGAGAAACAACCTAATGTCACATCCAGTTGTTACATCTAGATCCAAGGGCAGCATTTCTGGGCAATTTCTTTTCCTCTAGGTCAAGTTCAAGCATGGCCATTTAAAGTCTGCCAGAAATACCCAGCATATAATAGTGAAGGTAAAAGGATAAGTGCAGTAAAAATTTCCAGTTAGAAAAAAAGGAAAAATGGAAAGCAAAATATCTTTAGTCTTTTCTGTATCCTGCTAGACAGCGGTAGCAAGTGTCCTTTCCCTAGCGATGAAACCCCTCCAAAAATCCGGTCCCTTGATTTGAAGTGGTTTTATTGACAAACTTATAATTAAACAATAGGACGGGTATGGCACATTTCCTTGAGATGTGGAAGACATACTCTGATCCTAACATCCGTGCCATCCTCAAACCAGTATGTTTATGGATTGGATAACGTACTGGCCATATATTCCCAAACCCAAACTGGGCTTCACTGACCAGTGATTCA
Organism: Tapirus indicus; assembly: GCA_031878705.1. Classification (NCBI taxonomy): domain Eukaryota; kingdom Metazoa; phylum Chordata; class Mammalia; order Perissodactyla; family Tapiridae; genus Tapirus; species Tapirus indicus. The sequence continues at coordinate 33,805,583 of CM062919.1, forward strand.
GGAACCACTTCCAGGCGTGTCCAGGAGTATGTAGTTTAGATGACAGAACGTTAGCTTTTCAGGGACTTTCTTTGTCACGTGAATCATTTGTATTGGAAACCTTTCTACAATATAATACATATTTCCCTGCCTCTCAAAAATACTAGTACTGCACGTTCCTTGTGGAAAAGGAAAAACTGCAGATGAACAACAAAAATATTACCCATAGTACCACTATCCAGAGATAATGCCTGTAAACATTTGACTTACATTATTCTGGATGTTCTTTTTTAGTATGTGCATGTGTGTTTGTGTGTATGTTTAGCAAAAGTGGAATCATGTTGTACAACTTGTCTAAAGTCTGCTTTTCTCCTCCTGACTTTCTAAAAGATGGTAGGCTGACTCGGGGAAGAGGGAAGAGAATTGGCCATTTTGAGCGCCTGGGTATATACACATTATTTCATTTAATCAGGGATATGAACGCAGGCATATAGGAATGAATAGTGGTCCTAGCCCAGGACTCAACCACTGTGCGCTGCCCGAACCTTTCCCTTGTCCCCTTCCTCATCGTCCCTGAGAGTTTGTTCCCCTTGCTAGAATCTCTCTTCCTCCAGCCTTCCCTTCTCTTTCTTCTCTCTGTGACAGAAGCCCCTGATGTTTTCTGTTAGCAACTCTGTGGGAAGTTCTTCAGGGACATTTTAATGATTTGTGAGGCCAGTGGGCTACAATATATGAAATCATGACTGTCCTGGAATCTCTAGGACCAAAGGTCCCCCTCAAAATCAGAGTAAGTGCATAGGTCCTGGCGGATAGGGCTTACTTCAGTCTGGGGGCAGCGATCCCTGGTTCTTTCCTCAAGACTGAATTTTAGGATTTGGGTCAGGTGCAGTCTTTTGTCTCTTCCTTTCTTCTCCCCTGGTGTTCTCCTTGGCCACTGTACCCCAAACATCTGATTGGACCAAAAGTGAGTTCTGAGTATGGTCCAGAAGCTGCAGACTTCGGCACGTGTGTAACCTGACTTGTGGTGGTGACGCAACTCTAGTCCATCCTGTACTACCCTGTGCGTCTCTGAAGTATGTGTAAAATGACAGAATTGCTGTTTTCTGCATTTTTGCAAAACAATCCCTCAGCCCAGTTTTGAAAATCTCAGTGGGAATATTGAAGTTGAGTTGGTGGGTGGGTAGGGACTCTGGAGGTTCAAGTCTTAATCCTTTTGGGGGGACTTTCAGTCAGCTATATCCAGCACCTGCACTGCTGCTGCCAGAGTGAGAGTTTTTACAGGTGAGTTGGGTCCCGCCACTTCTCTGCTCAGATTGGCAGTGGTTTCCCCGCTTGCTTGGGCCAAAGCCCACACAAGGCCTGCAGAGGCCCTTATCATCCGCCCCTCTTGTCCCGTCTCTCTGATCTCACCCTCCCTCGATCACCCCACTCCATCCACACCAGCCTTGCTGTTTCTGGAGCACTTGAGGAGCAGTCCCATTTCAGGGTCTTTCTGCCTGCTGTTCCCTCTGCCTGGAACTCTCTTCCCCCTAGATCCACGGACTTGCTCCTTCAGCTTCTTTGTCTTTGATCAAATTCTCAGTGTGAGTAAGCATGCCCTGAACGAGAGATCAAAATCTCACCTTCTCAGTGAGACCTGCCCTGCCCATCTCCCACACTCACCAACCTTCTCCCTGCTTTCTCTGCAAAGACTTTACCACTAATACTCTTTCTGCTGGCTTCCTTTGTTTATGGTCTACTTCTCCTCACTAGGATGTCAACCTTGTGGAGGCAGAGAGTTTTGTTTACTGCAGTATCCCCAGCACCTAGAACAGTGGTGGCTTGGTGGCTAGTGGCTGGCTCAATAAATATTGGTCGAATGAATGAATTGAAGGTGGTTTCCCCAGAGACTAAATGATCATCATCTAGGACTCCTTGTTTTTATAAATACGGATGTCCCCTCATTAATGGAATAGATAGCTTTTTGTAAGTTGGCTATAAAATCAAATCTATTTACCTCTTGATTTTCTTTATGAAATTAAAGATGCATTTATTTCTATGAAAAAAAAGTCTCCCAGAAGATTAAACAGGGATTAGGAAGACTTCCAAGGCTTTGACATCCTGGGCATCATTGTCATGCTGTATTTGCATGCTGTCTTGGCATTCACTCCTCAGTTCCTACTCCTTTATAACATTTGCAGCCCATAGTGGCGAATCTAATGCTGTTTCTCTCTCCAAGGGGGGGATTATTTTTTAATGCCAGGATCCCCTCACTCCTTACTCATAATGTTCTAAACTTTCTTCTCTTTTCCTTCTCCTTATTCCTAATGCGTAATGGTATTACCCAAAGGTTGCCAAGCACGCCACTTTACAGACACAAATTAAGTCACAACAGCATCAATTTAAGTTTCTTGTTCTCACCCTCACTTACACTGAAGAGTCTCTTACCCTGAAAACACCTCATCTAACAGATATTTCTTGGAGTCCTCAGAGGTGAGCCCCACAACTTGGATGTCAGATATAGACACCATTTGGTGTCTGCCGTGTTCTTTTTCTTTCACTTTGGTTCCTCTTGGTTGATACCCGGTCGCCAAAGACACCACTTGGAAGGCTCTTATTATCATCAGTAGTGGTGGTGTCCACTAGGGGCTGCTGCTTTCTGATGCTCCCAAGGCTGCCAGTTCTCTGGGTGTCCAGGGAGTTCTCACCTCTGAGAAGTGGAGGAATGACCCAGTGCCAAGGGTATTGCTGCATTTGGCACTGAAAAGCACTGCTCGGGTTTTTCTTTTTGGTTGCTGTTTGTTTGTTTGTTGTCTGCTTGCAGCTTTGGAATGACAGTTGACCTGACTTCTACCATTCCTACTAAGGTTTGGAAAATCTTAAGGTCAAGTTTTGATCAGAACTCAAGCCCAAGATTCCATGAGCACCCTGATCCTGTAGGTGCACCTGCAAGGATTTGAATTATCCCATTAGGGAGGATTGGGAATGGGAGCCTTGAGAAAATGATCCACATCTTGCTCCAAGGGTCACTCCTTTTTTGTGTAAGGGAAACTGTTACCCTAATAAAGCAGGGCTGTTGCAAGTATCCATGGTGGTGTCAACACGTAGTTCAAGTTGTGTTCCATTTCTTCATTTCTTTATTCACCAGATTGACTGAGCACTTACTCCATGCTAGAAGTTGGGGATACAACAGTGAGCAATACAAATATTGTTTCTGCCCACCTGTAATTTAGTAAGGGAGATAGATATTAAACAGGTAAATACACATTGATTACAGATGACTTAACATCACTAAAGGAAAAATACAGGTTTTCTGAGACTATACGGGGAGGGGCCAGTGGGACAGCCTCCTGGGGTGTGGGAAAGGGGTCAGGGACAGCCTCCCTGAGGGACTAAGAGAGAAGCTGAGACCTGAAACATAGGTGGGAGTTATCTAGGAGTGAGGAGAAGAATGTTCCAGGCAGACCCGCCCCCCCGCATTTCTTAAGATCAAGGTTTCAAGGATCTATAAAATATGTAAAACATTAATTTATCAATAGCAAAATGGCTGACTGCAGTACGTTAACTTCAATTTACACATGGATTGTAGTAATGTCCAAAATAACTCATTTTATTCCCAGTGACTCAGGACATGTGTCTTTGCCCCTGCTTCCTGCTCTGGTAAAACTTGTGTTAAGTGAATATTGATGAGAATGCCAGGACTCTTTGGTTGAGCAATTTTTGTTTTTTCATGTGTGCATGTGTGAGGAAGATTAGCCCTGAGCTAACATCTGTTGCCAGTCTTCCTCTTTTCGCTAAGGAAGATTGGCCTTGGGCCAACATCCATGCCCATCTTCCTCTATTTTATATGTGGGATGCCTGCCACAGCGTGGCTTGACAAGCGGTGCACAGGTCTGCGCCAGGGATCCGAACCCGCGAAACCTTAGCCGCTGAAGCGGAATGCATGAACTCGAACTCAATCACTGCCCTACTGGGTCAGCCCCTAGTTGAGCAATTGTTTTGGTCTAGTTTTGTTTATTTAAATCACTTCCAGAATCTAGTCCTTTGCGTAAGCCATGGAATTTCATGGGCTGTAGGTATATTTTCAAAGTGGTTGTCAGCTTCGTGTTTTGGTAGACTGGATCAGCTCACGGAAAGCCCCTAAATGTACATATAAGGGAAATCTCTGGGTCCTGAGGTGCAGATGAAGAAAAAAAGACATTGCATAAGAAAGATGTGGCAAAAATTTCAGTATGGAGACCTTGGACATCAGGCCTGGATGATGCGACTTGATGATAATCACAGTTAATACCCTGTACATGGCTATAAACTGTTTCTGGGAACTGATGTGACTTTTCTGGAAGGGGTGGGTAGAAGTAAGAAGACAGGGACCCCCCTTTTGTGTGGAGACCTTTGGACCTGGTGGATTTTTCACACGTCATGGACCACAGCCCTGGTGGACTCTGGGAATATACATCCAGCAATAGCTTTTGTCTCTGCAATTCTCATATCCTTTTGATATTCTGTGAAGCTTGTGAGTAAAAATAATCTGCATTCACAAGATTCATTTCCACCATCCACACACCCACTCCTGCTTCTCTTGAATCTAGCTTAAGACCTAAAATTTGGGTGTCAAAACAACTTATACTTTCGGGTGTTATGTATGTGACACCGTCAGTGTCCCTTTTGTATGCCAGTTTTGACAGTGCTCGCATATTTGTCTATAGAATAGTATTGACTTACACATTGCAGAGGTTTAAAACTGCTTCATGAACCATGCATAGGTACCTCATTCATTCATTAAATCAACACTTATTTATTGAACACCTATAATGTGTCAGGTGCTGTTTTACAGACTTGTGGTGAACAAAACAAATTTCCTATCCTAATGAGCTCAGATTTAATTGAAAGACACAGGCAATAAATAAGTATATATAAAAATAGAGAAAAATGTCAATATTATAAGTGCTGAGAAGAAAAAAATGAAAGGGGATAGTTTTGGGGCTTGAAGTGTACTGCTTTGCACAGGGCAGCCAAGAAGACCTCTCTGAGGAGATAACATTTTAGCAGAGACCTGAAAGAAATAAGGGAAGGAGCCATGTGGTTTTGTGGAGTAAGAGCATTTTACACAGAGGGAATAGCAAATGCAAAGGAGCTGAGAAGCAGTATGTTTGGCTTGTTCAAGGAACAATAAGGACATGGTAGTGGAATGTGGGGCATCAAGATGGTGGTACGGTGGGATGGTGGTGGCTGGGAAGGAAAATGTGTTAGGACATAATAGTCTGAGAGGTGATCAGAAACCAGAACAAGTTGGGCAAGGTATGGACTTTGGGGGTGTTATTTTTTTCTTTTTGTTTTTGGTGAGGAAGATTGGCCCTGAGCTAACATCTATTGCCAATCTTCCTCTTTTTGCTGAGGAGGATTGGCTCTGAGCTAACATCTGTGCCCATCTTCTTCTATGTTGTATGTGGGACACCGCCACAGCATGGCTTGATGAGTGGTACATCTGTCCATGCCTGGCATTTGAACCTGCGAACCCCAGGGCACCTAAGCAGAGCACGCGAACTTAACCACTAAGCCACTGGGCCAGCCCCTGGACTTGGGGTTTTAAACTCTATGTGAGGAGCAGCCGTTGGAGGGTCTTGAGCATCATCTATGACATGATCTGACTTATGTTTTATTCAAGAGATCCTGGAGGTGGCAGAGACCTTAGTTGTTGGGCTGGGAGTGGTTGCTCCTGGAAGCGCTCTGGGTCTCCCACCTCCTTTCAGCCAGCACAGCCTCACTTTGATCTATTTTACATATTTGGTTCTGGATAGATTTTCTTCTTAAGAAAGGTTCTCATTGTTAAAAAACTTCTGAAAATTACTGTTATTTATTGCCTGTGATATTTATAAAAACAAGTAGAAAGTGGAAAAATTAAAGTGATAGGAATGAATATCTCATAAATTTTACTCCATTGAAACAAAGATGGAAACTACTATGAAGGCAGGGGGTGGTCAATCTGAACCTCAGCTGGACCACCTGCATTAAGCCAGCTGAATTGTTCCTTTGTGTTAACTACAAAGGAAAAAGGCAAAATTAAAGGTGAGGATTATATAGGGGATTTATAATATTTTTTAGTTGTGTGGGAGTAGAAGTCTGTTCAAAATGGGTGGATTGCTCACATCTGTCTTTAGGAACACGTGTATAGTCAAGATGGGGATTGTCTGTACAATTCAAAACTGAGGTTTAAAAACATACACTGTAGATTTACATCATTATTAATAGAACTTGCTCTTTTTGCTTCTTCTCCTTTGCATTACATTGGTGAATGGAAAAAAAAAACTAATGTTTGCATTTTTAAAAAATTAATATTATAAGATGTTTTCATGAATTTTTATACTCATTATTCTGGAGAGGTATTGCCTTATTAAGTTGTTGCCTGACATTTATTGAGTGACAACAATATGCTAGGGCCTGTGTTTTTAATATGATTGATTTAAAAAGACATAAATCCTTTAAAACTCAAAACTCCAGTAAAAGTACGTCGTTATTTATAGGAAGCCCACTCCCTGCTAGGCTCTATGTTGTACATTTTGCATGTATCAACCCTTTTAATCCCCACAGCCACCCCAAACCTGGCATTATTTGTATCCATTTCATCGATAAGGAAACTAAATGACAGAAAATAGAGTGATTGACCCGGTGTCATAAAGGAAAGGTGTGGTAGAGCTGAGCTTGGAGGTGGATCTGTTGGCCTCAAGGCTGGCCCTCTTGCTGCTGCTGCACCCAGCCATCTGCCAGGATGGGAAAGGTGGGTTATCTGGAATACTCTAGAGGGAGTCTAGATCTAAGTGGCAGAGAGAACTTTCACGTCCTCTCTGCCTTCTGTGAAAACGTATCTTTACTTGGGCCCATCATCTGGTGGCCACACAGAAACTGTTGCTAATGCTCTGGGTTATGGCACTTAACATATCAGCATTTTTTGGTTCTTTTGGGGATGCATATTTATCGTTTGAAGTAGACTTAAAAAAAATTACATAATAAAACCTCAGAACTTTGATATCCATAAAATAATATAAATGGTGCTTGCCAGCAAAATGTGTCCCTGAATGTGAATCCCTGATATAGAAATACATCAGTCAAATTTTTTCTTCTCATAAAATCAAGAAATCTAGGAATATCAGTCCTTAGAATGTTCATTGCTCTAATAAATTTATTCCATAGTCTTGAAAATGTAAAAGCCTAGTCTACGTTCTTTGGACCTTAAAATGTAAAAAGAGTCAAAATTGATTATGGTAGATATTGACACTAAAGGGGAAGGAGCTTACGTAATATATAGAAATGTGCTTAGGTCACAATGTGTTCGTTAAAGGTTGATGGAATCTGAAGTTCTTCAGCTGGAGTCAGTCAGGCTGAGGAGAGACTAGAATCGCCCTAGAATCAGTTCGTCTTCAGTGTCCTCTCTCCACCTTCTCTTTCTCTCTCTCTCTGTTGCCCTCCCTTCCTTGGAAAGAAAAAAAGTACTAGGGTAACCAACAAAATTACAAAAAAGTAGATTTGAAAAAGTATTGAAAGATTACAAATATTAAAACAGTGCTTGGTCAGGGATTAGGCAGCAGGCAATCAATGAGACCAGGTCAAGAAACAGACTCACTTCCGGTTTAGTAAAGAAAAACAGAATCAGTCAGGGAGTGACTGGATGGATTATTCAAAAAATAATTTTTGTATCATTTTCTAATTCCTTAGGAAAAAAGAATGACAAAGTATTTTCTCACTGCTTATATAAAAATAAATTACATTTGGAGAAAATTTTAATGTAAAACAAAACTCCATGAAATATTAGAACGAAAATAAATGTCTTAGGAGGGTCAAGGGCTTTTAAAAGCATAACTAAAGCAGAAATAAGAACAGTTGATTGATTTTATTACATTTTAGTTAATATTATTAAATTAGTCGATATTATTAAAATATTATTAAAAATATAATACTCAATTGAAAGGCATATAAACTTGGGCCAAAATGTGGAATCGTATAAAAGTTAGTATTTTTCTTGTATAGAGAACCCTTATAAGTAGAAAAGATCATCACCTCAATATCATAATTTAAGTTCATGAACAGAAATTTCACTGAAAAAACAACTGTTTAGTGTTTTTAGTTAAAAAAAACTAGGTTAAATTTTTAGTTTAAAAAAATACCTCTAAAGTCATGAGTAATCAAATATATGCGTATTGAAACAAAGAAATTCCATTTTTTGTATATCAGACTCTCAGAGATTATAAAGCATAATATCTAGCCCTGCCTGGGATAGAGGGAAATTGGCACCATGGCTGAGAGGGTTGTACATTTCTGGTAAAATATTTGGCAATATGTATCAGAAACTTTAAAAAAGCCTATAGCTTTTGACCCAGTAATTTCATTTAAAGTATTTATCCTAAGGAAATCATTATAAATGTGGACAAAAATGTTTGTACAAAAATATTTATGGCATTAAAAATTATAAACATTTAATGCTATAGGAAATTGCTCATGATAAAGTTATAAGTAAAAAAAGGTTATCTCAATTTGATTAAGAACAAATGTGTATATACACCCATGGATACTGGAAGAAAATACATCTAATTATTAATAGTGATTATCTCTGGCATTATAGGTGATTTTTGTTTCTATCTTTAACTTTTGTGAGTTGTCTGAAATTTCTACAATGCTCATGTATTTCTTCTACACTTAAAAGAAAAAGGAGGATTAAATGTTAAAAAAAAAGTTTCTTCTCTTTAACTTCAGACAAGTTAGAAGCAAATCTTCCTTGGATGGCTACCCAGTTAAATTATCAATCTTGGTGCTGTAGTGTGAATTAATTTATGTATCTTTTCCCTTGTGGCTAAGAGAAGGGCCCCTGGCAAGGTAGTCAGAGAGGGGAGGCTGACCCAGGCAGGCTGCTTTATCCCCGAAGCATTTTTGCTTGTGGGCCCCTTCCTCTATAAAAAAAAATGTCAACAATTGTATTTTATGCTTGCACTGGTATATAGATGAATATAATCCAGGGTGGATTATACTCATTTTTTTCTTCTGATTTTAAAAGAAGTTAAATTAAAACATTTTTGTGGGCTTCTGAAAGGAAATGGCCCAGGCACTGTGCTAACGGTGCTTAATGGAGGAGTCAGCCCCAGGCCCAGGTGGAAAGCTCAGAGGCGCAGGAACTGGGGTTTGAGGGGTGCCACATGGAGGAGTAGGGCTCTAAAAGGCAAGGTGGAACATGCCATCTACTCCACTGAGTGGCCTTGAGCAACCCAAATTTATTGTTTGTCCTTGTGACAACAATCCAGATTTCAGGCTACCAGGGAGCCCTCTCTAAGCCTTGTTCTGACTTGTGCATTACATTTCCAAGGCCTTTTATGGGAAGGCATGCTAGAATTCTATGTGAATTTCTGCTTGGGGGTAAGAGTGGTTAACAATAGGGCAGGGTATGTCCCAGATTTCTGACCAGAGCAGCTGGCTCAGGAGTGGTGCTATTCTTCAAGGTAGAGGTCACGGGCGGAGGAAGATTTCTATTTAGATATGTTGAATTTTAGGTGATTTTGGACACACAGAAGGAGGTGGAAAGTAATGTCCTTGGGGATGTCCTAGAACTCAGAGGGGAGATGTGTGCTAGATTCATGGGCTTGAGACATCAGCGGGCAGGAGGTGGATGATGAGACTAGCAAGGATGAGTGACTGGGAGAGCCGTGGAAGAGAGGTGGCATGAGAACAGAATTCCCGGAATGCGTCCAGAGGATGCGGCAGAGGGCACCTGAGAGCAGGAAGGAGAAGAATCTTAAGACAGTAATGTGGACACAAGAAAGGATGCAGTTCCCGGAGGAGGACGTGATTCACAGTTTCAAAAGCCACAGAGCGGTTTAGCAGGATCAGGATTAAAAATTTAGATGGTTGTTGGTGACTCTGCTGAGGACATTTGGTGCCAGGCCAGGTAAAAGTGGGTGTCAGAATAAATGAGTGGAGAAATAAAGAGAGAGATTACTCTTTTGAGAAGCTGGCTGTGAAAAGGAAGAAAGAATTAAAGTCATAGTAGATATTATTATTTAGTTTTATTTATAAGAAGGGAGATGGTAGAGTATGTATATACTGAGTGAGTATGAGAGTATTATGGGTTAAATTGTGTCACCCAAAATTCGTTGCGTTGAAGTGCTAACCCCTTGTACCTCAGAATGTGACTTATTTGAAATAGGGTCTTTGCAGATGTAATTAATTAAGTTGAGGTCATACTGGAGGAGGGTGGGCCCCTAATCCAATATGACTGATGTCCTTATGTAAAAGGAAATTTGGACATAGATATGCAAACAGGGAGAACGCCATATGAACTTGAAGGCAGAGGTCGGGGTGATGTGTCTACAAGCCAAAAAACGCTGAAGATTGTTGATAAACCACCCGAAGCTGGGAGAGAGGCCTGCAACAGATTCTTCCCTAGCACTTTCAGAGGGGGCGTGGTCCTGGCAACAGCTTGATTTCCAACCTCTAGCCTCCAGAAGTGTGAGATAATACCTTTTTGTTGTTTAAGCTACTCTGTTTGCGGTACTTTGTTGTGGGACCCCTAGGAAACTGAGATAGAGAGAGACATGCGGAGAGACAGGGAGGCAGAGAGACGGAGAGAGACGGAGAGAAAGAGAAGAGACCTGAATAAATCCTAATTCTAAGGATCTGGCTAAATTACCATTAGTGCAGCATTCTGTTCATGACTGCCAGAGGAAATGTGTCAAAGAATACATGGAAATGCCTCCAAACCAGCCTGGTAACATGAAGAGGGCCACATCCAGTTTTTTTGTTGTATCTCTCCAGTCTAGAAGTCATTTCTACATACTGCCTGCTGGAGACAAAAATTATTGCGAGTTTTTTTTAATTGATCACTTCTCTATTACATAAGTTCAAGAAAATCCAACATCACATAGCATAATTCATAGTGCTTTCAGAGATAACAGTTACAGTAACTTAGCGATATAAATCTTGGTGGTATTGACAAAAAGTGTTTATATAGATATTTCCAAATACCTTGACTTGAGCAGAAAAGTGGGAGTGAATAAGTAACAAATTGCACTCAACGATATTCTAACAAATTGATTTCCACTAAAGTGAAAATGAACAAAGATTCATATCTTGGCTGAATATTAATTCTTACTCTCTTTATAGAGGGCCAAATTAATCTTTAGGGTGAAATTCATAAATCAACCGAATAAAAACTATATGCATCAAGAAGAGCTGGAAATTTATTCAATGAAATGCAACTGTTGCTTAACTCTAATTTGATCTTCATTTATTTATTTTTTGGGAGCAAATGCATTGTCAGACAATTGCTACCTTATTTACCTTGTAAATGACTTTTGATAATGTTGATTGTGCTAAAAGGATATAAATAATACATTAAATAGGAGAAAGACTATTTTGTGTTTATGGATTGCCTAGGAAAAGCTGCATACGAGAAGAGGGAAGACTCAATGGTGGAGTATTAGGTGAAGAGTGAAAGGGGCAGTAAACAGACAGCTTACAACTTGCTAAACTGTGTGGCCTTGGGCAAGTCACTTAACCTCTCTGGGCCTCAGTTTCCTCATCTCTAACACAGAGTTAATAAGACCTACTTCACTATCGTATGTGAAAACATCTAGCAGAGTGTCCGAGGAAGAGTAAAAGCACAGTTGATATTACTGGCATCTCTTTTATATTGGAACTTGTAACGGGAGGCAGTGTGGTAGAGGAGAAACGTTAGTTTTGGGATTGGCTAATCTGGATACAAATTTTAGCTCAGCTTCTTACCACTGTGTGGTTAACTCTGATCAAGTTACTGAACTTCTCTAAGCTTCTTTTTCCTCATCTTAATACTCTCATTTTGTAAAGTTGTATATTGATTAAATGAGATAATGTAAAAGAAACCATCTGGCATTGTGACTCTCAGGGTCACTGCTGGCCTATGTGGCAACTTTATGTGAATTACAAAAAAAAAAAAAAAAAAAAAATCAACTCTTTTCTCAAATGATTTTACCTTTACCTATTAGAAAAATTTCCTAATATACTGATAATTAGAACAAAAAACACTTTACCACTTATATTAGTTTGGTAGAGCTGCCATAACAAAATTCCACAAGCTGGGTGGCTTAAACAACAGAAATTTACTTCTCACAATTCTGGAGCCTGGGATTCCAAGATCAAGGTGCTGTCAGGGTTGGTTTCTCCTGAGGCCTCTCCTTGGCTTGCAGATGGCTACCTTCTCACCGTATCCTCACATGGTCTTTTCTCTGTGTGCACGCATCATTGGTGTCTCTTCCTCTTTTTATAAGGACACCAGTCCTATTGGATAAGGGTTCCACCTTTATGATCTCATTTTATGTTAATTGCCTCCTTGAAGGCCCTCTCTCCAAATACAGACACATCGGGGGTTAGGGCTTCAACATATGCATTTGGGGGACAATTCACTCCATAAAACTACTATCTGCCCAAAAATTGTCAGAATAAATATACAAATCTATGGTATCTACACTTTGAATATGGTTCTTTTGTGCAGTGTGCAACCTGAAGAGCTATACACAAGTCTGGTACCTAATAGGTGCTGATTTAATGTATATTTCCTCTCCTTCTCTGTTCCTCCTACCTCTGTCTTCCTTTCTTCCTCCCAGGCAGGGCACTCCCATTGGTAAATCTTGCAACCTTACCTGGGTAGTCTTCATCCTGAATGTAGTTGCTATGACCCCCTAATGAGGAGTCTCCGTGGGGAACAAAAGTTGTCAAGACTGTTCCCCATCAGTAACTTGATTTTTCCTGTCCTCACACATACCCAGGGTCAGGGTTGACATTTCTATCCTGTTTCTCTTTGTCCCACTCCCACCTCAACTCCTCAAGTTAATTTGTGAGCATGAAACTTGAGGAAATCAAAAGGAGCTCCTCAGCAGGAAGAGGCGGGTGAACTGTGGGCTAGCAGTAGCTAAATGAGGAAGCAGTCGGGTGAAGAGGAACTGATGGGACCAGGTGCTAGTTTTAGTTTCACCATTCCTACTCACTCAGTGGAGACTTTTGTCTATGGCCAGCAGTCTTTTTAGTTGCCCCAATGCTTGTTATTATTGATGACTTCTTCTCCTAAGAGTTGATCCATTCAGCATCTGACCCAGTGACTTTCATCTCCATTCCATTGCAGCTACCACACTGCAGTCATCATCAATCAATCATCAAATATTACACCATTTCCAAAATTACTTCTCCACTCATCTCACTCTTCATTTGAAACCTCCTGTACTTTCAGGTGTCTTGCTTGATTCTCTGCTGTAACAGTTCTTTGGTATCACTGAGATGTCTGGTCCACTGATCAAGCTCCTTTCTCTGAATCTTACAGCTCCCTCTTGCCCTTTCCTTTCCTCATTATCCAACTTAGATTCCATGACACATCATTATAATCAATGTCCTATAGTTATCCCAAATTCCCTTCATTCTTTCGTCTTTTGTCACATTTACCTGGCAAAATTCTGACCTTGGATGAACCCAAGCATTTGCCTTCTCTAAACTTGCACTTGAACACCTGGGCATTGCCACGTTGTACTGTGTGGCAGTCCTACCTCAAACCTGAGGTACGCTTGCTTTTCCACTCTTCCAGTGACCATCTTATGACTTACTTGATACCTCAAACCTCCCACCCCTTCCTCCATTTCTCCCAACTAATTTTTAGCTGATGAATGTATCTTCTTTGAGAAATAGAAGCCATCAGATGGGAGCATCTTCATCTTTCCATCACCATATCTACAGATCTTCCTGTGTCTGCATCTATCCCCTCACTCTTCTCTTCTATCACACCCTCCCTGCACGTGTTAGCTTTGTGCCTTCTCTTTCCTTTCCCTACTGTCTCCCCTTTCTACTGGATCATACAAGCATCCTCAAATTCCTCCCTTGACCCAATATTTTTCTTGTTATTGCTCCATTTCTCTGCTTCTCATCATTGTCAAACTTCTGAAAAGAGCTGTCTCTTGTCTCTGTATCTCCACCAAAAATACTCTTGTCATTTTCATTGATTGCTCAATATGATGCACCCTCTCCAGTCCTCACTTTATTTGGCTTACTAGCTGCAGTCAATAAAGTTGAAAACTTCCTCCTTTTTAACACTGGGCACTGCTCTCTCCTTGTTTTATATCTACCTCCCTAGATCCTTCTCTTCTATTCTACCTCTGAGGATTGGATTTTCTCAGGAATTGGTCATAGGCCCTCTTTTTTCTCTACACTCTCTTCCTCGGTTATCCTCTCCATTCCCATGTTTTTAAATACCAGCTGTGTGATGATGATTCCAGCCCAAAATTTTCTTCTGAGCTTCAGATCTAATGGCTTACTTGACATTTCCACTTGATATTTTACAGACATCTTAGTCATGAAATGTCTAAAATTGTTAGTAGTCACTCCTCAAAACATTGACCTCAAAGCCTTTACCATTTCAGTAAATGGTATCACCCAATAACCCAACCCAGAAACCTTGGAGTCATTCTTGATTTTTCTCTCTCCCTTACCTCCCACCTCTAATCCATCACTGAGATTTTGGACTTTACTTACAAAATGTCTTTCCTGTTAGTCTACATCTCTTCATTTCTACTGCCATCAACCAAGTGCAACCAACATCATTTCTTTCCTGGACCACTGCTCCGAACCTGTCTTCCTAATTCTATTCTTGCAGCCCTCCAAACTGCTGTCCAACCAGCAGCCACGGTAGATGTTATACAGTGTGGATTTCATCTTGCCATTCTCCTGATGAAGACTATTCAGAGACTTTCCATCGCTCATGGAGTAAGTGCTGCGTGCCATTTCATGTCCACACTAGCTTGCGTGGTTTCGCTCCTGCCATCCTTATCACGCTCATTTCATGCTCCTTTTCCTCAATTACTCACTCACATCACCTTTCGTTTTTCTCCAAAGTGACAAGTCCTTTCCTTCTGAACCAGGTAGTGGGCTCTCACTAGACACCAGATTTGCTAGTGGCTTGATCTTGGACTTCCCAGCCTCCAGAATTGTGAGAAATAAATTTCTGTTGTTTATAAGCCACTCAGTATATGGTATTCTGTTATAGCAACCCAAACAGACTAAGACAGAAATTGCTACTGACAGTGAGGTTGCTGCTGTAACATACCTAAACATGTGGATGCAGCTTTGGAACTGGGTAATGCGTAGAGGCTGGAAGAGTTTTGAGGTACATGCTAGAAAAGCATACGTTGCTGTGAATGGACCATTAAGGGTGATTCTGGTGAGGACTCAGACAGAAAAGAGGAGAGCTGTAGAGCTCTTCATCTTCTTAGAGAATACCTGAGTAATCATGAACAAAGTGTTGGTAGAAATCTGGACGGTCAAGGCCATTCTGTTGAGGTCTCAGATGGAAATGAGGAACATGTTATCGGAAACTGGAGTACAGGTGATCCTTGTTATAAAGTGGCAAAGAACTTGGCTAAATTGTGTTCTTGTTCTAGTGTTTTGTGGAAGGTAGAACTTGCAAGTGATGAAACTGGATTATTTAGCTGAAATGATTTCTAAGCAAAGTGTTGAAGGTGCTGCTTGACCCCCCCCCCCGACTGTTTATAGTAAATTCAAGAACAGAGAAATGAACTGAAGATGGAATTGTTAAGCAAAAAGGAACTAGAAAAACATTTGGAAAGTTCTCAGCCTATCCATATTGCAAAAAATGAGAAAGTGTGTTTGGGAAAGAACATGTGTTAAAATTCTAGCTCCCAATGTGATGGTATTAGGACGTGGGACCTTTTGGAGGTGATTAGATGAGATAAAAAGCGATCCTGGAGAGCTTCCTTATCCCTTCCACCATGTGAGGACACAATGAGAAGAGAGCTGTCTATGAACCAAGAATTGGGTTCTCACCAGACACCGAATCTGCCAGTGCCTTGATCTTAGACTTCCCAACCTCCAGAACTGTGGGAAATAAATTTCTCTTGTTTATAAGTCACCTAGTCTATGGTATTCTGTGATAACAGCCTGAATGGACTAAGACCCATTCCTTGGGGTTTTGGTCCGTGCTGTTCCTTCTGTCTGTAATTATTTTCCCTTCAGTCTTTCTTTTTTTTTTTTTTTTGTGGGGAAGACCAGCCCTGAGCTAACATCTGTTGCCAATCTTCCCCTTTTTGCTGAGGAAGACTGGCCCTGGGCTAACATCCATGCCCATCTCCCTCTACTTTATATGGGACGCCGCCACGGCATGGCTGACAGGCAGTGCGTCGGCGGGCGACCGGGATCTGAACTCGCGAACCCCGGGCTGCCAAGCGCGGACTAAACCACTGTGCCACCAGGCGGCCCCCCTTCAGTCTTTCTAAGGCTGGTTCCTTCCCAAATATGAAGTCTCTTTTTAAATGTCCACCCATTTGTGGATTCTGTCAAGTGTGCCTCCACCTCTCTGTTATTCTCTCCCGTAGTGCCTGTTCTTTTCCTTCACAGCTTTTATCACAATTGTTATTTCATATTTATTTCTTTGTTCACTTGTTTATGTCTGGCTGTCCCACTAGACTGTCAGACCCATGAAGGCAGGAGCTATGTTGGGTTGTCTGCCATTGTAAGTCCAACACTTAGCATAATGCTTGGCACCTAGCTGGCACATTTGTAGAATTTTTGATGGAATGAGCCAGCTGTTAGATTTTGGTTAAGTCAGTTATCGTTTTTGAACTCAAGCTTCCTCACTTCCATTCCCTAAAGTATCACTCTAAGATTTATAAAATGATTATGAGAAACGTTATGAGTCATTATGTTTTTAAAAGTACGTTTCCATTTTAATTAGTATCTATTAATTCCCTGCTAGGAAAGGTGAGGAAATTAGAACTCCCACTTCCTTCCACTTTCCTCCCCCACCTCCTGTTTTTGTTAGTTATATTATTTTATTATCTATTGGCAATGTTTATAATGTTTACACCTGTTTTGTATCTCTAATTCCCTCAGTTACTTAATCTTAGTTTTCTATTTAAATGGATTAATTGCTCACCATCTGTATCAATTTAGGTTCTTTGTTTTAAACACGAAAATCAACTTCGGATAATTTAAGCAGAAACGGAATTGATCAGAAGGATGTTGGATGACTCACAGGTGGGAAGAGTAGGGACTCCTGCTCAGAAGCTGGCCAGGAACTAAGGGAGGCCGAGCAATGGGAAAACTCAGCAGAGGTCCTGCTGTGTGAGCCTCTGGTTAGGAGACACCCAGGACCCCACTGCACCCTGCCTCCCTCCAGTCTGTTCTTTCCTTCCCTCCTCCTTCCTCCTCTTCTCCCTTCTTGCATTTCTTCCTCCTCCTTTGGTGCACTGTGTTTGGATGGTTTCTTGTCATCTCATTCATTTTGTTTATGCTTACTCTGAGAAACTTTTCCAAACTGTTCATCTGTTTTCATGTAGCGTGGATGAGTTCCCCTGACTCTTCCACTGTATCTGAAACCTCATCATTTCCCACTCTGAGTTGTTTGAAGCCTGGATTTTTTGTTTTCTTCCCACCTTTTTTGGTAACCCTTGGGAATGCGTAAAAAAAGAGGAAAGGGGAAGATGTGGCTGAAGCTGCGGGAAATCTTCACCAAAAGACCCATACTCTCTTCTGTATTCTGATTTTGTCAAATGTCCTCTATGAGAATCCACTCAGCTAGTTGAGGTGGATCATATTCCCATGTGCTGAGGTCCCTGGGCTCCAGATTACCCATCTCCCCTGTGGCCCTAGATTTACTGATGGGCCTGAAGCCTTCATTTCTGGCAGAGAAAATGGGCCACGGGTGTCTCCTCCTATTTCGTTCATCCCTCCTTAGGAGCCACTTTGCTTCTCTCCCAATCAGAAAAGGGAAAATATAAAGGTATACCCCCACTTCAGTTTTTTCCTGATTTGGAATAGAATGGTTGTGGTTTAGGATTTATTTTTTGACTCCCTGCTACTGCTTCTGGTGGGCCAGGGTGATTGGTGGTGTATGGCTAGAAAGGATGGGGCTGAAGGTCATATTCAGGAGCTGTGCTAGGCCAAAAACGTCTGCTTCTTTCCGGAGCTGCCCCTCCCCTTATTTGTTTGATATTGGTGAAATTTCTGGACTTGAAACATTGAAGGAGGAGAGTCTGTCTATCTCCATTGGTCCCAGCATCCTGATAATAACCCCCCTATTTGCTTCATCTGCTTCAAGATGTATTTCTGTCACTTGTGAGCCAAACTGTACCAACAAATGCAATGCTGTAGATGCAGGAGGCAGTCTTCTCTGGTGAAAAATCAGGAGCCCAGCTTATATCTTATCAACGCCTTCCTTACCCTTTCTGCACAGAGATGGGTCACAGGGGACCTGTGACCAGGATCATCTTTTTCTCCAGGGGCAATGATAGGTTATTTGCTTAAATGCTCAGTTTGCAATCCCATAAAACTATAACATTAAGCATAAATAGACCCAGTTTAGACTGGATAATTTTAAGAGTAGTGTGATGGTTAATTTTATGTGTCAACTTGGGTAGGCCATGGTACTCAAACATTTCGTCAAATACTAGTCTAGCTGTCACTGTGAAGTATTTTTTAGATATGATTAACATTTAAA
Source organism: Tapirus indicus (assembly GCA_031878705.1). Lineage (NCBI taxonomy): Eukaryota > Metazoa > Chordata > Mammalia > Perissodactyla > Tapiridae > Tapirus > Tapirus indicus. The sequence continues at coordinate 33,824,049 of CM062919.1, forward strand.
CCAGTAGACTTTAAGTAAAGCAGATTACCCCCCTTAATGTGGGTGGGCCTCATCAAATCAGTTGAGGGCCTTAAGAGAAGAAGACTGAGGTCCACGAGGAAGAGGGAGGTCTGCCTCCAGACTGCGCTTGGACCCACGCTGCAATGTTGCCTCTTCCCTAGGGCTCCAGCCTGCCTGCTGGCCTGCCCTTTGGGATCTTGGGTTTGCCAGCTCCCACAATTGTGTGAACCAATTCCTTAAAATAACTCTTCCTCTCTGTATACACATACACCCCCCCCCCACACACATCCTATGGGTTCTGTTTGTCTGGAGGAACCTAACTAATACAAGTAGAATTGACTGAACACACCTCAGCTATAATTTTCAATATGCCCCCTAAGGGGCAACCAATTTTGCCTGTTGCCAAGTCCTGTAGGATTTGCCAATATGAGTTTGCTGCAAAGGGAGGAGGCAGACTCTGCACTCAGACTGCCTGGTTTCAGTCCTTGGCCCCTTGGGCAGTTTTCATACTTTCCGTGTGCCTCAGTTTCCTCATTTGTAAAATAAGACATATGTTTGGATGTATCTCATAAGGTTATGTGAAGATTAAATGAGATAATAGATGCAAAGCCTTTAGAATACATAGCCTTTTTGATACATAGCAACTCCTTAATAAGTATTGGCAATTATTACAGGTCCACTGGAGTCCCATATCTGAAGCCTACAGAGCATATACTGTATGCTGTGTAACACCACCAGCCAGCAAGGTCTGGGTGGCATTGGATAAGCAAACACAATCATATTTCTGCAGTGAAATGCACTGAGAGGAGTAAATAAAGATCATAAACAACCTCATATTGGTTCAGGTCAAGTTTTACCACCAAATGTGTTAGGGAAAAAACTTGGTTTTCAGAGCATTTTGGATTTTGGAACTGTGGATAAGGAATTACAGACCTGCTCATAAGATGATGTTTTCAAGATATCGGGAAACAAGTTGGCTTGCTGGATGAGCTTGTTTAATATTTTCCACTTGAACAGTGCAGCATGTCTATCACAGAAATCATTTTTGCTAGGCATAATTGATAAAGAGCTATTGCTTTAGACTCAACGAGGCAATGATATCAGTTGCTTCTGGAGACTTCTCCTGGTTTGCAAGACTAAAGCCATGACCTCAGGGTAGAGAGAATTCTTGTCTTCTTGCTGTGCTGTTTGTCACAGCAGACGGTGTGCCTCCACCTCACAGTAAATCCTACTTGTTCCTTATACAAGCTGCTAGACTGAGAGACCCAGACTGGCAGTGTGCTGAAAGGAAGCCAGGGGCCATAGGCTCTTGGTGGGATGTGGAGGAATTAGAATCACCTTCCTTTATCCTTTCAACATGTATTTTTGAGCACTTACTCTTTGTCCAATGTTGTCAGCTCTAACTGTGTAGCATTTTATTGTTTATCAAGTGCTTTTACATTCATTGCCTCTTTTAGTAACCCTGTGAAGAAGATGTAGTGAATATTGTTATCCTTGTTTTACTGGTGAAGAAGCAAAGTCTTAGAAAGTTTAGGCATCACTTTAAGGCACAGATGTAGCTTAACTGAGGCATAAACCCAGTTCTTTACTTTCTTCTACACCACGAATAATAGAGCTTGCATTTTATGAAAATAGGGGTGAATATATATTTATGAACCCGTAAAGAGTAAACTGTTTAGCAGTGGTGGGTGCCAACCAGCAAAATAGAATTTAAATAGCTTTGGCAAAACATCTTCTCACGGAACCTGTTTCAGCCGAAGGTGGTTAGTCAGATATTTCATATTATAAGGTTTACCTTGTGCTTTGGATGCTGTGCGGCATTGCCCAGATCTCCCCTTCAGGGCGAAAGGGCTTAGTCCCTTAGCTAATGGGAAGGTTGTTGGCTAATGTCTCTCTCTGGGAATTGCCATCAGGTGGAGAGAGAGCCCCACCGGCTCTGGGGTTAGCCTGCATCCCATGATGCTGAGATATAAAAGCTCCACCCCCTTCTTCTGACTGGGGACAACTCTGAAGGGCCCTTCCTGCTCTACACTTCCCTGTGGGGTTAGTTGAGACCTTTCTGTGCCTGCACCATTGCCCAATTTCTCCCCTTGCCCAATCTCCCTTCCCCTGCTTTGTTCCACAGGTGTTGAACCAAGGGCACTCCCAGATACACCTCTGCACTTAAATCCTCATCTCAGACACTGCTTCCAGGGGACCACAACCTGCGAAACCAGGTCTTAGTGAGAGAAGGAAAAAAAATAGTTCTAAGGTCTTTAGTATATGAGAAAATACTCACTTCTGAGATTTTCAGTCTTTGATCATTAAAAAGGAAAGAAAAAAGTGACCTCTTCTGAAATTCGCTAGGTCTTTTTGTTGAACTAGACACTCTGCCATTTGTTGTTTCCCTTTATTTACTAACTTTCACCCTAGTTTAATTTATCTCAACATATGAATAGCCAAGCCTACTTGAACCCATTTTGCAATTGAAATTTGTTGCAGAACAGAAAATTACGTGAGAAACTTGAAGGACAAGGCGTTTGTTGGAACGAGAGACGCAGAACATTAGAGCAGACTGGAGTACTTTTGGTAATGATGCATGGGGTTGAAATGATGTGAAAGGGAAATCATTTAACCATGTAAATTGAACAAAGGAGAATTCCATGATAATGACCCCAGGCCCCAGTTTTCAGGAAAGGAAAATGGTGGGCATTGGAATGAGGTCACCCTGGCACGTGTGGCATTGGATCCATCAGTCCACTTGGGTTTGGCAATCAGGTTTGATTCTCTGCCAGAGCATGAGTTAGTTTTCATCTCAACAGTCCTTCCACTTCTTTGAGGGTAAAAAATAGGCCCATATTTTATAATATACTGCAAGACGTCTCAGTGTAAGAGCTATTTTAGGGAAGGAGGTTTTTCACAAACTGGCGACTTAATTTGAACTGGAGTTTCCAGGTTAAAACAGTTGCATTTGCTGGAGAAAAGGAAGAGCTGTTATCGTTGTCATTGTTTTTTCTAATATATCCTACCAAGCAACTGCTTTGGGATAATAACAAAATGATTTCACTATGGAAAAAATGTAGAGAAAAGAAACTGGGGCGCTTTGATTGGCTAATAATGAACATAAAGGACTTCATGCTTGTTGAATGGCAGATTGAAATCCAGTGTGTATTCATGCAGATCTTATGGGGGTGGTGTTGGATTGGACCACAAATTAGTGCTGGCATTAATGAGATGGAAGCCGTAAAATACAGAGAGTTCCAATAACCATGATCTCTGATAAGGCCCGATTGAAAGCACCCAGACCTTTCAGACAAGTTCTGTGTGAGAGCAGAGCAATAAACAACAAAGAGACATTCAAAATGGGGGAAAACTGGGGATTATATAACGGATTGAAGTGGTGTTAGAATGCTTGGTTAAAATGACACAATACAGCTGAGTGACAAACATAGCCTTGCCTAGAATAATAATTTTTAGAGACAGACACTGTTTAGATGCTACTCAAATGATCAGAGAGAAAGATTATGCCTGTTCATTGTAGGGAAGTTAGTCCAAATCAAGAACTGCTCTGTGACAATACCACCACTGCCACTGCTAATACTAATACACCTTAGATGTGATACATGTTTCGATTTATAGGTTACCATGCCCTTAACGTTTATTATCTTGTTTAATCTTCACAATATTTGCTCAATGATAGCTGAATACATGTCTTTGCACCTAGTTGGCTTTTGAATTCCATGGCTGCAGGAACTGGGTCTTTTTCATTTTATGAAGCTCCTCCTCTTTCCATTTAATTGTGGTGAATTCTCCTAGATAATTTGTTTTAAAGAACACTGCCAGGTGGAAAATCTCCCTTTCCCAGCATTTCTGGGATTATCTGGCATATAGAACAAATACTATTACAGCAAAATTGTATTATATAATGACATTAAGTTGATAAATGAACAGAAGACACCATGTGACAGTAACACGAGTGGGTTGCATTTGGACACGAAATTCTTGGATGAGCTCAGTCTGCAAAACTCATCCACAGCCACTGTCAGTGTATTCTCTTGCCCAGGTAAGCTAACAAGGTGTTGGTGAGCATGTGTGCGTCTTTATTGAACCTTCTGGCTTCCTAGAACTCCATCAACAAGTTTTCAGAGAATTCATCTCAGTTTTGTCTCAGGTGAACAAGATGGTACCTCTCCTGTTGGTGCCACCCATGCTTATTTGTTGCTCAACCTCCAGTCTTTCATTTCCTGTCCTTCTAGGGAAGTCCTGGGTCATGAAGTATTGCTTGTCCAGCCAAGGCGCACAGAGTGGTTGCTGTGTTGCTATGGGGGACAGGATTGTGCGGAGAATTTGATTTCCCTGATGGTCACCATCTTGGTTTTGTTTTTCCACATTCTCATTTACCATATGACCTGAGAGTTATTTCAGTGCCTTCAAGGGCCTCTTTGGGTTTGCTGGCCTTTAACCTGCCCTTTTTATAGTTTGTCCCTTCTATTAAAGTTTGTTATATTTGTGTCCAACACAGAGTCTGACATATACACTGTATGTTTATTTAGTGAATGTTGAAGTGAATGGAACTACCCTGCCTGAGAGAAGCCCTCTATATTCATTGTAAGTGTGAGGAACATTAAACTAAGAGAAGTTATATATACAATCTTAGATAAAAATTTACAGCTGAGAAGACCCTTAGAAATCAACGAGGCCTCCCTCCCTCATCCCCACTCTTTGTATGGATAAGAAAATTATTAGAAGGGAGTCATCTTTCCCAGTATCTAGTAGTTTGTGAGTGGTTTAGTAAAGACTAGAACTCTGAGCCATGGTCAATGTCTGTCTCCTCACACATCTTTCTCAAGGGTAAAGACAGGACATAGAGATGCTCCTGTGTGCATCATATCGATCTTATTTCAACATCTTTCTGCCAGGCATGGCATGCCGATGGCTTTTTATTTACGTTCCTTGATGACTTCTTGTTTTTGCATGCCAAGAATTTAAGAAATAGGGAGGGAGAGGCTGAAAGACTTCCTCAACTGGCTGGTACAGACTCATAGAATCTAAAGGTCACGGGTTTCCCAGGCCAGTCATGCTCTGAAGTTTGAATCTCCATCTACAATGTTCTGACAAGTGGTCAGCCAGACTCTGTCGGGACATTCATGGCCTCTCTCTTTGGGCAGAGCTGACTCCTAGGATTTGACTGAAATCCGTCTTCCTGGAGCCTTCGCTTCAAGTCTACCCCTGTGGGGACACTCAGAACAACTGAATTTCTGGCCCCCATGGCAGTTCTTCCAATTTGGTTTTCCATGATGCTTCTCCTTCTACATTAACAATTTTTTCTTCTACCAGTGTTTCCTGGTCTTTTGAACTCCAAGGTAGATATTGAAAATGATAATGTTTGCATGGTATCCTGGGGTGAACCCTAGAGGAATTAGGGTTGTCTGTCTGGGGATTGGTGAAAATTCATTACATTTTTCTTTGTAGTATATAATTGTGATAAGAAAATAAAAAATAAAATATTAGGAAAGATACTAAATATTGAATTTGTATAAAGCTTCCAAATAAAATCTTTTCAAAGGTTTGACAGCAAAACTTAGCTTGATTCCATGAATATAATCTTTAATATCAGGTTTTATGTTTGAAATGGCTACATGTAATTCCTGATCAAGACTTGTTAATGATGGTTTCTTCAAATTCTTGATAGTCACGATGGATGAGAAGAAGTGATTAAAATTTAATACCATTTTTTACAACCTTCAAAAATATCGAGTAGTTGAAATAATAAAGATTCTAATAGCTCTTTCTTTACTTTCATTGACAAATATGATGTTGAAACTTCTGATGTTGGTGAGAAAGGACTTCTAATCCAATTGAACTTTTTCATAAAAGTATTTCAAAATATGCTGAAGCCCTATTTTGCAGAATGCGTGTGCATTGTTGGAGCGCCCACCCAGTGGTACAGATGCCTCCTGGAGGGGTACGACAGCTACACACAGAGGGAAGTAGTTGTTATATGTGAAGAAAGGCTCTGGACAGCACCAGAACCACATCCACTGGAGCACCGGCCAGCCTCCTTTCCTCACTCCCCACCTCCAACCGGCAGCACCTAGAGTAACACACTGTGCTCTTTGGGCACCTGGAGTGTGAACTACTTCAGCAGCAGCTCCTTGGCCCCACTTTTTAGTGCAGGTAGTGGTGTGCTCTGTCTCTGGCTGCCAAGGTAGATGTCTCAGGGAGTACAGCATCTTCTTGACTATGCTCAGTATATCCAGGCTGAGCAGTGAGTGCCAAGTGTCACTTTTTGTGCTTTCCCCCTGGGGGACCATGAAAGGCATCCTCGGGCCCACTGTGCTTGAACAATGCTTTGCAGAGCCCCTACCAGGACTGCCTGGGCCACAGCTGGCTGGCGTGGGGTCTTTGGCTGTCCCAGGTCCCGCTCAAGGGCTGAGCAATCCAGCTGCAGGCACAGCTCTAAACTTTTCAGAGCACACGAGGCTGCCAAGGCACACGGATTGGGAAGGTATGCTTTCAGCCATTGCTTCCATGATGTGGATTTAAGTTCTTTCATCATCATGATTTCTCTCTGTTGGTCGTGTCTGACTGATTTCTGTCCTTTTCACAGCATGATGCCCAGACCTGAACTCCAGGTGTGGTCTAGTCAGCAAAGGAGACCCCAAGGGACCTTCACCTCTTTAGACAGAGATACTATACTTCTAAGACAACATTTCTAGTGTCCACATCATGCCATTGACTTGTATTAAATTCTTGAATATTTTAGCCTTTAAGTAGCTAAACTTGTCTGCAAACAAAGCCTGCTCCCCTGGCCACAAACGACTGGGCCAGTGATTATTGTGTGAGTCAGAGACAGAAACCATGGTTGAATACAGGGAGACCAGCTACCTCTGAGGTGACAAAACTCTGCCACATGGATGGTGGCATCTGTCTCCTTGCCTTAGTGGATAAGCGTGAGTACAAATGCTAGTTAAATGAAGAGAAGGCATGTTACTCTTTGCAAACTTAAAGAATCTTCTGATGCTCCCTGCTAAGGAGGGTGGACTCGATTCTGTAGGCAATGGGGGACATTATAAGTCTTTGAGAAGACAAGCTACCTAATCCAGTTGTGCAGTTTTATTTTGCTTTGGGTTTGGGGTTTTCTTTTGCAGTTTTCTTCCTCTTTCTAAATAAATCATTTATATTGAAGTATGTATAAAGAAAAGTGCACCAATCATAAAGGTACACCTCAATGAGTTATTACAAAGTGAACACACAAATCAAGAAATAGAACATTACCAGGAACCTAGAAGATTTCTTACGTCCCCTTCCCAATCACTTCCTCCTCCTCCGTGTCCAGAGGTAAACCACTCTCTTGACTTTTCATACGTAGGTTAGTTTTGCCTGTTTAGACTTTATAAATTGAATTATATAATGTATATTCTTTTATGTCTGGCTTCTGTTGTTCAACATTATGTCTGTGAGATCCGTCTATATTGTTGAGTGTGGCCATAGTTTGTTCTTTTTCATTACTCTGTAGTATTTCATTGTATGACTGTACCACATTTCCTTTATCATTCTATTGTTTCGTGGGTACCTGGGTTGTTTCCATGGTTTGGTCTATGATTAATGCTGCTAAGAGCATTCGTGTACATGTCAGTGGCCCATATTTATGATTTTAAGGGATTATCGTGCTTTGCTGCCACTTGGAATTGATCTGCCCTGGAGAAGAACCTGGGCATTCTTCTCCTTGGGCATAAAGGCAAGAGCTAGAGAGTCCTTCTCAAACCACTGACAAAGATATTCTTCCCGATATACATCCTGAAGTTATCCTCTGAGAAATAATAACTTTGAATTTCTATTTTTGAAGGTGCTCTCCTTTCTGTTAATTCCAAATGTGAAATCCAGATCCATTCAAGAGACGAAAACAAAAGACTCAAAACTGGTTTTGAGTTGTGGGCCAGTTTCTTCAGGGACAGCTCATGGGCTTCCATGAAGTAAAGGTTGGACTCGGTGACACTGGAGGTGATTTCCTAGTCTAAGAATCTATAAAGTAATGAGATATTTCATAAGAAGGAATAGAACCCAGGCAACTTTATTATTTCTCGATCTGTGTCTCCATGATAATTTAAGCAGAGCCCTTTTATACTCTGTAGCATATTGTATCCCAGTCATTGGTTTATATCCATCTCTCTGACCGGATGGGGTCTCTTCAAGGATCCAGATGAAATCTTCTTCGTCTTCTTAGTCCCTAACACAGTGCTTTACACATGGTAGATTTTCTGCTTAAATTCTTTCCTCAAAGTTACCACTGGAGAGCTTGAGAGAGGAGGCTGGATGTTGGCCCTGACAATATATCAGAACTTTTGAAGCATCTCCAGATGGTCCAAATTTGTTCCTCAGTATTGATGATCCAGTTGAAGGATTTTATCAGCACCCAGAGGCACAAAGTGACTTAAACTAATAAAAAAAAAAACACATAGTTAATGCTAATTGAATCTTTCTATTGACCAGGCACCATTCTATGTGTTTTACATTTATTAATTGACCTAATCTTTGCAACAATCTTATAAGGTGTTATCATCTCAATTTTCAGGTAAGGAAATTAAGGCTCCAACAGGTTAAGTAACTTATCTAAAGTTACCCAACTAAAAGGGGAAAAACAGGACGGGAACCCAGGCTGCCTGGCTGCAGAGCCCATATTATAACCATTGCTGTATGCTGTTTCTACCAAGAGGTGCATAGGACAGAAAAGCCTGTTGATTAGTTTTCAGTGGGGATAATTCCCACCTTAAGGAACAAGACAATTCCCTGTATAAATAGTTCTCTGGATAAGCCCACACGTATTTCAGATGGAAGCCTCGCATGGTAGTTCGATACAGAATCCGAACCTGTGATGGACTGGTTGAGAGTATGGACTCTGGAGACAGATGCCGTGGATTTGAATCCTCACTCTGCCTCTTATTCCTTGTGGCTCTGGCAATTTATGTAACCTCTCCGAGCCTCGGTTTCCTTATCCTTAAATTAGAGATAGTCATCTTTACTTTTACTGTTACAAAATGTTTGAAAATGAAAAAAAAGTATATAAAATACTTAGCATGCCTGAAAAATAATAAACACTCAGTAAATGGTAGTAATAGTAGTAGTAGTCTTAGTCTTATGTTATTAACTGTGGCACCATGAAGGGTCTTCTCTTTCTAGGGATGTTTCTTCTTTGAAAAACTGTTCATCTTTAGCCCTCTACACTCAGAAATTTTTCTTTCTTGGTTAGTCTTAAGAGAAAACAGGCTCCTTTTTCTCCAATACCCATTTTTTAATTGTGGTAAAATATACGTAACATAAAATTTACCATTTAACCATTTTCAAGTCTACAGTTCTCTGGCATGAAATACATTCACATTATTGTGCAACCATCACCACCATCCATCTCCAGAACCTTTCATCTTTCCAAACAGAAGCTGTGCCCATTAGACAATAACTCCCCATTGGCCTCTCCCCCAAGTCCTTGGCAATTACCATTCTACTTTCTGTCTCTATGAATTTGACTACTCTAGGAGCCTCATATAAGTGGAATCATACAATATTTGTCTTTTTGTGACTGGCTTATTTTACTTAACATACTGTTTTCAAGGTTCATTCGTGTTGTAGCTTGTGTCAGAATTTTCTTCCTTTTTAAGGCAGAAAACATTCCATTGTATGTTTATACCACAGTTTCTTTATTCATTCATCCATTAATGGGTTCCTTCCACTTTTTGACTATTGTGAATAACGCTGCTAAGAACACGAGTGTACAAATATCTGTTCAAGTCCCTGCTTTCAATTATTTTGGTATATACCCAGAATTAGAATTGCTGAATCAGAGGCCGGCCTGGTGGCCTAGTGGTTAAGTTCGCGCGTTCTGCTTCGGCAGCCCGGGGTTTGCAAGTTCGGATCCTGGGCGTGGACCTACTCACCACTCATCAAGCCATGCTGAGGTGGCCTCCCATATAGAAGAGCTATAACTTTACAAGTATGATACACAACTATTTACTGGGGCTTTGGGGAGAAAAAAGAAAAAAAGGAAGATTGGCAACAGATGTTAGCGCAAGGCCAACCTTCCTCAAAAAAAAAAAAAGGCTGGACCATATGTTAATTCTATGTTTAATTCTTTGAAGAACCACCATACTGTTTTCCACAGTGGCTGCACCATTTTATATTCCCAGCAGCAGTGCCCAAGTGTTACCAATTTCTCCACATCCTTGCTGACACTTGTTATTTTCTGGCTTTTATTATTATTATTTTTTTAACAACAGCCATCCTAATGGGTGTGAAGTGGTATCTCATTGTGGTTTTGATTTGAATTTCCCTAATGATTGGTGATGTTGAGCATCTTTTCATTTTTTTACTGGCCATTTTTTCTCCAGTACTCATTTTTGTTTTTTGTGAAAAGCACATGCTCCCACTCAACTCTCACATTCCATGAATTCATGCTAGGCAAATCACAATTCAATGTAGCAGATGGTAGTTTCCTTTATATTTTCATGATACTTCAATATCCTCCTCTAGTTAGCACTTTGCTGGACCATCTTAGGATGAGTTACTTGTGAGAGATTTCTGGTCTCAAATGCCGGATGTTGATCTTTTTTACCTTCAGTTTCAGGGAGTGCTTTTTCATCTGTCTTGTTGCACATTCTGATGGGCAGGAAAGCTTTCCGCAGGGGTTACAGCAGTGTGAAAGTAGACCCCATGTGTTGAATGAATAAATGATGCCTTTCTTCCCCAAATAAATTTAATGAATATACCTTGAGCAGCCCTTGACAATGTTGACCATTCCATTCTTTTTCAACCTTTCTTCTCCTTTGGCTGTCTTGACCTCATCCTCTCTGGTTCTCATCCTCTCTCTCTAACATACCTTTTAAATCTTCTTCCCCCTTTCCTTGTTCTTTGCCCATCCATTAAACATGGTGTTTTCCATTTCTGCTTTGGTGCTCTTTTCATCTGCACAGTCTTTCTCCCATATCCACCATTTTTATCTCCATTTATTTATGGGGAATTCCCAAACCTGTCTCCTGCCTAAAACTCTGAGCTCCAGGCTTATTTATCCAGCTGTTCATTTCTACCTGGAGGTTCCATGAACACCTCAAACTCAATGTGTCTAAAATTGAAATCATGATATTTTCCCCAGATAATATTCTTCTTTGAGTCTTTCCTAAATTGATGAAAGACACTGCCATCTACAAGTCATGAAACAGGGAAATCATCCTGCGTTCCTCCCTCTCCCTCACCTCCCCACATCCATAGGTCACTACTGATCCTGCCTCCTATATGCCTTTCAGTTCCCCCCTCCTCTCTTGCCCTCGGTCCCTCAGTCTCTGAATTCAGTAAGACAATGCTTGCAAAGTGCTGGCTTCATGCCTGGCATCCTGTAAGCATGCCATACATGGTAGCTGTTTCTATTAGTAGAAGTTGCTTCAGACCCTTGTTACAATTCACCTAGACTGTTGCAATTGTCACTTGTTCTCTTGCATCCAGTCTTGCCCCATCAAATTCATCTCATAAATCCTTTCAGTCATTATTAATTTTTCTCATGGCACACATCTCATCATTTCACTCTCCTGCTTAAAAGTCCTTTAGTGGCTCCCTATTGCCCACTGGTTAAGTTTCTAAGCTCAATACACAAGGTCCTCCAGGATCTGGCTCCTGGCTAAAGTCGAATCCATCTGTGGCTGCTTCCCCACTGAGCCCCATGTTCCATCCAGAGCAAATGCCTACAATTCCCTGAACACACTACCTAGTTGCACGAGTTTATGGCTTTGCACACACTCCTCCCTATGTATAAATTGTGTTCTTACCTTCGTGTCCTCCAACCACAGCTCATCCTTCAAGACTCACCAAGTGACCTCTCCTACTCACTGTCTTCCTTGACCTCAGGTTTTCCAGGATGGTTGACCATTCCCTCATTTGTGCTGCTGTAACTTGCACATTATCACGGGCAATTCAGGTCTCCAATCAATAAGTCAGGAACTGCTGATGGCATTTTAATGGACATTTTTCCAGCACTGAAAAGAAAATAAAATTGTAAGGTCCATTCTTCACTGGAAATCCTGTCACAGTACCATTTCTTTCCAGATTGCTTTGTAATTACTTTTTAAAATGTCTGCCTCCTGACTAATGTAAAATGTGAGGAAAGGCCTGGGTCAGAGTCTTCTTTGCCTTAGCATTTCCTGGCATGGTGCCTGATAGCAAGTATTTATTGAACACCATCTGTGTGCCAAGCAGTGCTCTAGGGGCTACGGGAATCATAAGGAATAAAATTCCTGCCCTCCCTGCTGGAAGCCTGCGCACTGCCCATCATTTTCCAGTCTCCTTCCTACTCAAAGGCTGATGTTACTCAGTGAGGTTTCTGTGATTAGTAGTATAAAAGGGGAAAAAATCATTCAGAGAGAAAATATGAACTGTCAGATGAGAATGAAATTATAAGTGGTAGGAGGAGAATTATTAAGAGCAGTAAGCATCATGGATTTATAAAAACAAGTCATGTCAAACAAACTTAATTGCTTTTCCTGATAGAATTACCAAATTAGGGGCTGGCGGTGTACAATATCCTGAGAGCAGTTTCCTTCAGCGATCAGGTAATGAATATTATTTTTGAAGTTAGTAGAGCCCTTTGAAATAGTATCTTTGAAATTGTAAAAACTGAATTCAAATTGATTTTGATGTGAGTCTGGGTCGCTGACTTGATGACAGATTGAAGAGGAGAAAAGCTAAGAGAACTACAAACAATATGGCGGTGAGCTTAAAGATATTGCCTAGCAGGAGCTTCGGGGGCTTTATTCAGATGAGTTCATCATGATCGTTATCGAGGTCAAAATATGATTTTGTGGCATTTAAAAGACATTGAGAGAAAATCACAGTACTTGGGGGAAATTATTGCATGGAGCACAGAAATGAGATGGTTCCATATTATCATTATAATGGTATGGCCCTTGGGGTGATAATACACAATGGTTTGCATAGTGCTTTAAACCCTTGCTACTCAAAATGTGATCTGCAGACAGCAGGAGCGTGGGGAGTATCCGGAAGCTTGTTAGGAATGTAGAATCTCAGTCCCCACCCCGGTGAATCGGAATCTGCATCTAATAAAATCCCCAGGTGATTTGTGTGCACAGTAAAGTTTGAGAAGCACTGCTGGGTTTATTTCATATTATCCTATATGACTTGATTTTTAGACCCTTCTCAGAGGTGCAAGACATTATGTTGATCTAATAAACCAGGATTAAGCCCCAGTCTCAGAAATTCTACTATTTACCCCTTTCACTTTCCTTAAAATCAAGTGTATGAAGGTGATGAAGTTGCACCCCGGGGGAAGTTATTTCACCTCAGTGGGCTATACTGTCTTCCTTTGTAAAGAGAAACTAACAACCTGTGCCTCCTCACAGTGTTTTTAGGTGCCACACGTGCATCATCTACTTGCATCCTTTAACCTCACTGAGAAATATATTATTATTCCCAGTTCACAGATGTGGACACTGATGTTTGGAGTGTTAATGTAATTAGTCTAAATTCATATTTTTGGTAAACGGGAAAGCCAGGATTTAAACTTAGGTCTGTCTGACTCCCAAAGCCTTGCTATTTCATATTTATATTAGACAGGGGCTATATCGTAGCTATAAGTGACAGGGATTTCAGAAGCTGGGACCAAGAGGGAGATTCAGTTAAACAATATTTATTGAGCACCTCTCATGTTGTAGGAACTACTGAGAGTATTTGTTAGGGAATAAAACAGACCTGGGCTCTGCCTGTGTCTAATGGAGATGCGAAAGTGTGTGTGTGCTAAAGTGGGGAGGGTGTGGGGATATTGCTTCCAAACTTGTGTCATTTGTTGGAATAATGCAGATACCAAGGATGTTGGAAAATTGCTTTAAGTCTAAGGTCAATTGGATGATTGGTAGACACGAGAGTATGGAAACATAGATTAAAATATGTAACATACTATTGAGCTATTAATGACAAACTTTTAGCCAATTATTTTGCCTTTTTAGATTTTCTTCCAACCTTATAAAGAACCTTATTGGCCCTTTAGAGAATTCTGTTATTCAGTGCATGCCAATGATAGCTTTGGAGAGGAAAGGTGAAGGAAGAAATTAAAATGCCATCTCTTGTCACTGACCTTGGCTTAGTGTCTAGGTCCCACTCTCTTTTGGTATTTGAGACTGAACTAAGAGAACGATATTTGTTTTTGATGTGAGTCTGGTCTCCAGAAAACTCCTAGGTGACAAGCATTACAAAAATCCATGGAGTCCAAGAGTCCCTAGTGGAGAGAGAAATGTGGGACCGAGCATCTCTCTCAGAAGATTTTTTTCTAGTGAACTTGCCTTCATCCCTCAAGTTTCAGCTCAAATCCCCTTCCTCAGAGAAGCCCTTTCTGATCCCGCAGGCCAGGTTAGGAGGATAATGTTTGCCAAATGGTCCTGCACAGCTTTCACTTTTCTTTCAAAGTCCTCATCAAATTATTTTTAGTATCCATCTCTGCCGCCTAGTTCTCAGCTCCGTGAGGGTAGAGCATATGTCTCTTGTACTAAATACTGTATCCCCAGGATCTAGCAGAGTGCGAGGCATAGAGCAGGTGTTAAATCAATGACTCAATAGTTGTTCTATTAAAATTTGAAAATCTGATATTTTAAAAGGCCTTTTTACTTTAAAAAGAAGTGTGGCCCAATAAATATCCTTTATTATCATTTTTTTTTGTGGTAAAATACACATACAATTTACAATCTTAACTATTTTAAGCATACAGTTCGGTGGCATTAAGTGCATTCATATTGTTGTGCTACCATCACCACCATCCATCCAGAGAACTCTTTTCATCTTGCAAAGCTGAAACTCTGTATCCATTAAACAATAGCTCCCCATTTTTGCCTCCTCCCAGCCCTGGCAACCACCATTGTACTTTCTGTCTCTCAGAATTTGACTACTCTAGGTACTTCATAAAGGTGGACTCATATAGTATTTGTCCTTTAAAGACCTTTTTACTTTTATCTTTCTGAATTAGCAAGGGACACGACTGCATGGTAGTGTTTGTTGGAGTGAGTCTTTTTTCATCTAATTTAAAGAGAAATATGCTTATTCTTGGCTTATTTATATTTACAAAGTCAGAGAATAATAGAAGAGTAAGAGATGTGGACAGGTCATCTTCTTTAGGCTCCTAACTTTCAAGCCTCAAGTATAAGGTTTGTTGTTAGACTAAAATGTAGGTGGTGCAGGAATGGTGAAGCAAGTATTTCCTCCCTGTCTGTCGACATATTGAATGTGAAAATCCAAGGCAGTGTAATGAAGACAGTGTTTCCTCCAACATTACTTATTTTCACATCTCACATAGACTTCTGGCATAGTATTGGAGAGAAGGCACAGAATCAACCCAAGAAATGCAAATAAGAAATAAAAACAGAATGAATGTGGCAGAGATCCTCGGATGGTCGTCTAGTACTAGAAACTGGGGCATCGTGAGAGGACTGGCTCTGGTCTCCTTGGTCTAACAAGGCCAGGCAAGTTACATGATTCCTGTCTATGCTTTGACAGGGAGATACTTACCAAGAAAAATCTTGGTGGTTTAGAGAAGACAGAGAGGGTTTGCAAAAAGTCAGATCTACATATACACCTCTTGACAGGCCAGTGAATTGACAACAGATAGCCAGTAAATACAAGATGTTTGAGATCCATTTTTAGGTTAGCTATCTATTCCACTCAGACTGCCCTCCCCTGTGGTACAGGGAGGAGGAGGGGGAGAGGGAGTGGTGTTTGGTGGTGGCTCAGCTCAGTGGGCTGGGGCTGGAAATAGGAGTTGCCCTTGAGGACTTTGAGCATCATCAGATTCTGGGGAGCACATGGAGCAAAGAGCTGAATAATACACTAGAGTCCAGTAAGCCAGTTTGGGAGGTTTGAAGGGGGCAAAATGTGATGTGGGTCAGAGATCATTATTGGAACTAAGAACTTGGAAGGTAAGGGATTATCAAGCAGCAGTTCAAGCATAAGTGGGCCAAGGTCTGAGGCAACAGGATAGGATGTTTTCTGTGAGCTTGGCTCATGATGAGGATGACCTAGGCAAGTTTAAAGGCTAGGAAAAATACACACATACACTGCCCGAATTGCTAAACAGGTTGCATTAATTTTACTGTATAGACTTGTGCAAGGTGCCATGTTCCTATCTCCTTTCCCTATAACCCGCCCCCTCCACGTCTTAGATGTCATCCAAAGCTTTGTGGCCAGCCTCATATCCCTGTTACAGATCAACGACCCAGATGCCAAACAACGTACTGGTGTAATAGTTGTGGGGGGGGGGAGGCGGCACTTCTAGCAAGATAAGTTCTTTATCCACAATGATTCTGCCTGGAATTAGAAATGTGCATCCCACTTTGAGAGCCCTGCAGGTGTCTAAGAATCTTTGGGTCTTACACAAAACCATTTTCATGTCTTCAGTGCATATTTAGCTTTTATTTGCGCAGAGGTGATAATGGGCCTCCTTTTATTCTTTCAACTTCCTTTGACTATTGAAAGCAGTTACAGAGTTTGCTGAGAATCTTTGCAGCCCAAGTGCAAGTAAAAATACACGTATCATGGATAGTATATATGTATAGAATATATATATTATCCATGATAAGATGGCTTCAGAAATCAGCAGACAAATTTATCTTAGCTTTTGCAAACTCAGGTCCTACTGCCAGACCAAGTGATGCTTTTCTTCTTGGATCGTATGGTATGCGCTTCAGTCTGAATAACATTAAAAATATTTCTCTTAGCAGGATGTGGTGGGGTTGTTTTCTTTTTTAATTTCAAATAACACCACTCCTTGAACTGGGAACAAACAATTCACTTGCAGCTCGGCTCTGCATTTATTTGTAATTTTCACATAAATCAACTTATATGAAAATGTATTCATAATTTGAGCTTTCTCTATAGCGATAAAATGTTTCTGCTTCTGTGGTAGAAAATAGCTTATTATGCAAACAACATTGCCACTCTTACATTATGCATGGGATTTACCTGGAGAACATCACAAAAGCTTCAAAAAGAAAAAAAAAGAAAGGCCAGAGGAGGGTATAGGGTGCTTCATTTACTGCACCATTTACCTAAAATAATTAGCTACAAATGAGCTAATATCTGTATTTAGCAACTTATTTAATATTGCTTTGGTTAGTTCAGTGAAACAATGGAAGAAAAAGAAAAAAATACAAGGGAGGTCTCCTGACAAATGGTGCCTTTCAGGATGTCAGCCCAGTGAAAAATGAGATCTGGTGGTTTCAAACTTAGGCCAGTGGTGGTGAGTAATTAATGGCCAACTCATTTGAACTTCTATGCTTGATCTAATTTGGGATATTGAGAGTTCACACTGATTTGCTTTTAAAAAGAATGTCACTGTCAAATAAGGTGATTGTATAAGATTGATATGCAGTGCTCTGACTTGGGTGTATAGCACATTTCATATTCAGAGAGGCAGCAGCAAACGGTGTTATTCACCTTGTGTGCAGTAGGACCACCGTATCTGGAGGGAAAGCTGATGTCCTTTATATCGGATTCAAGCAGGGATCACTTTAGGTATAAATGGTTTGTGGTATTTATTTTTTTAATCACATAACAAATATGTTTTGAATGTCTTTTCACTGTGTTCAGGCCTGTTGGTAAAACAATAATACAGTATGGTCTCTGCTCCTATGCTACCTCCATTGTAGTTGGGGAGGAGGGTGGGTAGGCAAAGAACAGGTTGCACAAATAAATAAAATAATTGCAATAAGAGTGATAAGTGTTATGAAGGGAACTTACAAGGAGCATGATTTCAGGAGTTATGGGGGGGTCCAACACCTTTAAGATATAGAGTATAATCTTTGACAAATGATTTAACCTCTCTAAACTTACTCTTTGTAAATTATATAAAAATATATGTGCATATGTGAATTATCATTATTTTACACAGTTATGTACAACCCTACACAGTTGCCCCTTGTGATTTCACCATCTTGAATCACTGGTAGTAGTCCATTTGCTCCATCTGGGTGATCCCATTTCAAAGGACCAAGTACCAAGATCATTCTGTGGTTGTGGCTTCCCAGCAGTTTATAGCTCTTCTTGGCAAGGCTTGTGACTATTCTATTGGGTATTCTCCAAAGGGTGGTTTTCTTTTGTTGGTCTTGCTGTAGGATTTCTGCTCACCTTTGTTTAGATCTGGATTTCAGGCTCATCCCTGGAGAGATGAGGTGGTACATGGTAGACTAAGATCCAGGACTGGAATCAAAAGCCTAGTGTTTCATTCTGAGCTTTGCCCCATAATGGTTGCTTGACTTTAGTCAACTTATATACTTTTCTGAACATCTACTCCTTGCCATGTTTAAAAGTTGTATAACAATAATACACTCTCTAATATATCTAACAATACCTTTTCAATAAAGTTATTATAAAGTAAAATGAAAATTCCTGTGTTATTTAAATAATTTCAGGCCATATGAAAAAAATGGACAGTTTCTTAGTTCATTTTACAGAGTTAATGTAATCTGATAATTATGTATTGATTTCACTTATAAACGTGGAGGCAAGAAGTCTGACTAAAACATTAGTTTACTAAATCTAGCCCTGTATAAAATGAATAGTACACCATGACTAAGTAGGGTTTATTTTTGTAATGTAAAGGTGTTTTAATATCAGAAAATCTACATGATAGTTCTTCAAATCAACAAACTAAAAGAGGAAAAAATCATGGGATTAAATCATCAGATGCTATCATTTTGTAATATTAAATAGCCATTCTTGAAAAAACTATAAGCAAAATAGAAATACTATACATGAAAAGACTATCAAATTCTTTTAGCAGTTATAATAAGCAGCCCAATGATGAAGTTATTTCATTTAAAGTCGAGAACAAAATAGGGCTCCCTTCTATGACCACAATTATTTACATTGATTTGGAGGCACTAGCTAATGCAATAAGATGAGAAAAGTAAGTAATAGGTATAAATATTAGAAGAGATAAAATTGCTGTATTAGAAGATGATATGACTGGATACTTAGCAAATTTGTGAGACTAAAAAAAATACTAGATTTGATAAGAGCCTTTGGATAATGTGTTTGGATATTTGATAAATAGACAAAATCTGTAATTTTTCTTTTTACTAGTGTCAGTCAGCTAGAAATACACTTTGAAAAAACGTTGCATTTATAATAGCAACAAAAATTTAAAATACATAGAAATAATTTTATAAGATTTGTATCCCCCTTAAAAATACCCTAGAAGTCTTATTAAATAAATGGAGGGACATACAATCATGTATATGGAAGACTTAAAATTGTAAAATTTTCAATTCTTTCAAAATCAGTATACACGTATTTGCAACTTCATTCAAAATCTTAATGGGATTTTATTTGAATAAAATAATTTAAAGTTCAAATGGAAGAATAGGTATCTTAAAAGTTAAGAAAATTATGCAAAAGAAGAATAATAAGACATATTCACCTTACTACATATTAAAGCTAACTTTAGAGCCACTGTAATCAAAATTGTTTGGTTTTGGCATCAAATCAGATAATAAATAGATCAGTGAAGCAGAGTAGAAACTCCAGAAAAAGATCCAGGTGTTTATGAGACCTTACCATATATTAAAAGTGACATTGCAACCTATTAAAATACAGGTTTATTTAATAAATGATGCTGGCAAAATTGGCTACACGTGTGGAAGAAAACAAAATTTATAATCCTTACCTTGTCATACTAAAAATAAAGTGCAGATGGATTAAAGAAAGTAATATGTCAATAACTATTAAAATGAATAATGTATTTAAGCTCTGACCTTGCAAAGTGAGTGGGATTCTAGCCAATAGAAATAAAGCACCAGTGTGTAAAGACATGTGAACTAATATTTATTACAGCATTGCTTTTATTGGCAAACAAACAAGAAAACTGGAAACCACCTCACTTTCTGTCAATAGAGCTATTGAATAAGAGGATCCATACATTGGAATTTTATGCAGTCATTTACAAGAATGAATTCCACCTCTGTTTGTTGGTTTGGAGGGATATCCATAATGTAATTAAAGGGAGAAAAGCAAGCTGCAAAATTATGTGGAGTATAATCCAATTTTTATATCTATATTTTATATACATAGAAAAAGTTTTGAAAGTATGCAGCTGGCTATTAATATTGGCTTTCTCTGGGAAGATGGTGAGAATGGAGGGAAATGAAGATGCCTAACTTTTTCTTTATGCATTGTTAAATTGTATCACTTGTTACAATGAGCACATGTTCCTTTCAAAATTAAAAAAAAAAATCATTAAAAATGTTAAAAAGACCTAATGAGTTGGTGGACACAAATTGCCTTGTCTGATTGGCATTGTGTCTTGCCTCTGCCCAATTTTTATTTTTTTGCCCAAGAATAGAAAGTCAGCTTATTGAGAATGGGCCAATTCTCTAATTAGATAATATTTTTCCAAATACACTTCAGGAAGTAAGTCTTCCCAAAGAGTCCTAAAAGCCCAGATCCTCAGCTCCCAAGTACCCGCTTCAGACTCAAATTACCAATGTTCAAAAAAAAAAAAGAACAACTTATAAAGCTTAGATTAAAAGCCCCTTGGTGAACTGATGTGGGGTCAGCCTCAAGGGGAGGAGGCCTAGAGCCTGCGAAGTTCTTAAGGGACACTGGTCTCACAGCCGGTAATGCAACATCTGACTCAGAATGTGGTGTTCTTTCCACTGCCCCACACTGCCTCTCAATAAGGGCAAATGGTGCTAAACCTATTCTAAATGGACATGTGTTTTTCTCCTACCAATTTGGAAGACCGTTGAGGATTTTACAGGCTCTTGTACTGAACCAAAGTATCATACTCTGTGAAAACAACGTTCTGCTGTTTTGAACTCTGGTTTTTGAGATACTGAGTAATGGCCATGACCGTTTCCTGCCACGTGTGGCATGACGCCTAAAGTCAAGCTGACACCAACTTCTACCTGTCTCGTTTTACGTTTTACTGCTATCCCAGCAAAAATTAGAAATGGCTTGCAGTCCAGTCCAGGGAGCCTCTTGGTCCAACACCACTATTCCCTAGGTGTCTGATGTGGGGCAAGTTATTTAGGAGAAGCAAGCTGGTGGAATGGACAGAGCACACACTCGGGAATCAGAGAGCGTAGTAGATCAGGCCTTTGTGTGTATGTGTTTGCAAGGCATAGAATTGCCTTGATACTGATCTCAAGCACTTTCTGATGTTTGCAACTTGTGAACAAATGCCAACAATTGACTGACTGGCTGAGCTGGATGAGTGTCCCAGAGGATGAGTTGCTGGCAGCTGTTCTTGGTGTATGTTCAGGCAGAATTCCTTGTGAGAGAAGAAATAAAATTGGAGCAAGAGAACAGCTTGGCTTCATTCCTTAGGTAGTGGGAAGGGGTTGTGACTTGAACTCATCTGTCTGTATCCTGATGTTAAGAGTAGCTCAGATGTAAATTTCAAATTAAATAAGAAAGTCTAAGAGAATGCCTTATGAGCTCAGTGCTCAATGGACAAAATAAGAATGATTTCAGCCAAGGGAGTTAATTTTACTCTGGGGATGAGTTCATGTTTTTCCTCTTTAAGCAGGAATTCAGTCTTGAGGGCCAAATATTGACATTTACAAGATGACTTCTTATATAACTGCAAGTACACGCAACATTATGAACGAATCTCACAAACGTAATGTTAAGCACAAGAAGCCAGACACAAAGAGTACACTCTATGATTTCATTTATGTAAAGTTCAAAAACAGGCAAAACTCTTCAGTGGTGTTAGATGTTAGGAAAGTGGTTGCCACTGGGGGCAGGAATGACAGGAAGGAGCACGAGGTGGGTGCTGGTCATGCTCAATTTCTTGATCTAGGTGCTGAGTTACATGAGTGTGTTCAGTTTTTGAAAATTGCATCGACCTGTGTACTAAAAAATAAATCAATTTCTTGTGCCTTTCTTACTTGCCCTTCCTTTAATTGGGCTATTTAGTGTCCTTGGTAGATGACAACCGTTCTTCCTTCTCCACCCCACTCCCATCCTATGGGTAAATCTTTAATAAGGGTTACGACTGATTAGCATTAAACTGTTTTGAGTCCTTGACTACTTAGAATGAGTTCATTTATTACAGTCTTTTTCACCTGGTGTTTTACTGAGGGGGCAGCCTAATAGAGAGAACAGGTGCAGACAACTTGAAATAAATGTTAGGCATGAGGAAAATAAGGCCCATTAACTTCATGCAGTGAAGGGTGCTATAATTGTAGGTAGAAAGGCATCTCTCCCCCTGTTCACAGATTTGCTTAGGGCCTGCTCATCTAACTAAGCTTTCAATCTCTGTCCTGGGTAGTTTGTTTGTTTATTCTGTCTAGAGGCAGGACATTGATTGGGAAATCTCTGGACATCTTTTTTGGCTTTTTAATTTCAGATAATTAAGTCTATCAGGGGCAATATTCATGAATGGTGAAGCTGTAGAACCTTTCTAGCATGGTTAGGAGATGAGGACAACCCTCTCACAAAAGTAGGACCTCCAGCACCCTGGGGCTGTGAGGAGAGCAATTGAGCTGTGAGTGATGCCACTCAGGATCGCATGGGAATGAATGAAGGTGGTGATAAAGTCTGGTTGGCCTCTAGTCAGGACATCTTGCCTTCAGCTCAGTAGTGTCTCTTCAGCTCCTACCCCAGTCCCTTCCTCCTGAGTCCACCCAAGCCGCCCACGGCTGTACTCACCTTTGGTTTGTTTGCAACACTGGTTTTTCACCCCTGCTTCTGTTGTGATCTCCTGGTACCCACTCCCTACACTGAACCATCTCTCACCATTGAATTATGTTCCTAGGCATCATTTTGCGTCACTTTCCTCTGTGGGAGATGGCTATCCTTCCATTGGCATTTAGCTAACATTCTCCTCATCTCCTTTCTCCAGGAGGACTCCACCCCAGCTTACCGTGGGATGTTTTCTCACTGGGGCTTGAACTACCCCTTCTTTATGTATCGGTGGCTCTTAACTGGCACTAAACAGACATAAAGAAGAAGGAGGAGGGGGAGGAGGAGGAGGGGGAAGAAGAAGGAGAAACTCTGATAACAGGTGCTAGTCTATCTTTAGGGCGCTTCAGTGCAAATGTTACTTCCTTAGAGAAACATCCTCTAACCTCTCTTTCTAAAGTGACCCCATCATTTTCTATCATATTACTCTCTTTTACTTTCTTCATTACTACTGAAATTGTCTTGTTCATTTGTTTAATACTTGTTTTCTGTCTGATTCTCTACTCCTCTATGAAGTGATCCCTGTAAGGAGACCCTTACCTGTCTTGTTCACTGTGATATCCTAATGTGAACAGGGCTTGGCACTGTGGTCGGACTCAACTAATAGTTTTTGAATGAATGTATGAAAGAATGAATCATTAAAAACAGTCTAAAACTTAAAGAAAGTTTGAGTGACTCCCACTTGGAGTATAATATATGAAAGTTTAAAGTAGCCTCAATCAGAGAGATGAAGGTAAGCTAGTGATTTTGTCTTGCAAAACTCAACTGGCCAAGACTATAGAACACCCACTTGGATTAGTTACACTGTGATGCTGATGTAGCCTTTCCTGGGATAATTGTAGATTATTAGCCTATGATGGAGATGTTACTTCCATGGTTTAGCATCTGGTTCCTGACTCTGGAGAAGAGTATGGCTTTCAGTTACAGAGTCGGGAAGGCGTGCAAGGTTAATTCTGAGTTAAGCTTTAGGATTTGACTCCCCAGGGAGACCTAGAAATGGCTAAGATCTTACATTAATATGTAACCAAAATTTAAACTCATATTTCAGCAACAAGGAATAGTAAATAATGCATTGCTGCGTGAAGATTTGCTTAGTTTATTTACTTACATTATTTATAGGTTATGTTGGGAATAGACTTGGCCTGCTCTGCTTTGTTCACAGTAACATTCCATAAATATAACAGCAAGCTATAAAATAACATTGATTCAGAAGTGAGCTCATAGCTTCGTATAACATAAAAGCTGTGTTCCAATGATAAATACTAAATCTTTAAAATATCTTTAAAATATCATTGCCTTTTTACTGCCATTACTTATGCAGTGTGTATTTCAGATTTTCATATTCAGTATTGTACTTTTTATGTGTGAGTTATGTCCTGAAGCTTTTGGTGCAGTCTGTACAAAACAGGGATTTTGAAGTTTTGGATGAGTAGCAGAAGAACTTGATTCTGGTTCAAAAGACCATCCTAAATGTCCAGGAAAATCTTAGGAAGAGAACAAATGGCAATAAAATATGTCAGCCTTTCCTTCCCCTTATGAGTGTGAAGTTCAAGCAATTCAGGCAAAAGGTGAGAGTTTAACAGAAAGTCTTTCATTCCTTCCATGGTAGGAAATGTCCTTGTTTTCCTAATTGGCGTGTCTTAGAGTTTTCTCAAGACTCTGGAGTCTCCTCGTGCCTTCATATTGATCTGATGGAATCCAAGGTGGTGCTTTGCAGACGATGGGAGATGGGTAGTAGTGGTAATAAGATCTGGACTGTGGAGTCAGGTAGATCTGGGCTCAGGTTCTGGCACTGCTATTAACAAGTTGTATATCCTTGGGCAACTGACTTAACTATCTGAGCGTCAATTTTCTTGTCTGTACAGTAGAGATAATACAATATATCTTACCTAATAATGTAGCGAGTATCCAGTAAGATAATGTTTATAGAGCACAGTGCCTGACACATACTGAGGGTCCATAAATGTTGTGTCACCTTGCCAGTGTGCTGATGAAGAGGAGATGAAGGTAACATGGCTGTGTAACCAAAAGAGTTTGCAAATTACCTGATATTTATGATAGAAATAAATTATGTGCATTGGTCATAATGATACATTGAAACTTCACCTTAACACTATTTGGCATAAGGCTTGTCTGTCTTGGACCCTTTTCAAGGAAATTTTTAAAAGCTGGTGTAACAAAAAGGCCTGTCATAAAGTGGATTATGCACCTCTATTTCCATGTCAAGGCCTGAGGGCAGTGTGAATATATTTTAAAAACACAATCTGTGGTATTGCTAAGTCTGAGTGTTGGATAATTTTTTATTTTTTATGCCCTCATGAAGGCACAGTTGTGTTTTTAATATAGTGATAGACTGAAATGGGGAGATGGAGAAGATGAAGGGAAACAAGCCCAGGGAGGAATAGGAAGTGAGGAGGGCTGACAAATGGCCGCAAAATGGAACCAGCCAAAGCAAGCCTCAATTTATGGGCCACCACCTTCTACACAGAACATCCGTTTGGTCTGTTTTTGACATGCAGATTGGAAAACAGTCACTCAGACAGTTAGATCCCCATGTGAGGTGACCTAAATTACAGCCTTGGTACGTTGAGAGGCTGGGGATTTGCTACAAAATTATTTTCTATCTCTTATGGAATCTTCAAGACTTATTTAATCCTCCCTCTAAATTTGAAGAATACATAAGAATTATGGTATCTTGCTGGGAGTATCTTTCTTTTTAATTTCACCTTTTAATTTGAAAAGCTACGTCTACTGATAAATTGCAAGAGTGATAAAATGAACTGTCATATATCTTCTCCTAGATGAAACTATTGTTACTATTTTGCCGCATTTGCTCTACCTATGCGTATCTATGGTATGGTATATGATATGTAATATATTTGCTTTTTGCTGAACCCTTTGAGAGTAAATTGCAGAGATCATGACAATGTCAGTGAGTATTTTGTAAGAACGTTAAGTGTGTCAACATCATAAACTTACCAAATCTAGGAAATTTCACATTGATACAAGGCTATTATCTAATATACAATCCATATTCAAATTTGCCAATTGCCACGAAAGTGTCCTTTCCAGCAACTGTTTTTTCCACTCCAAGATCTCTCATTGCATTGAGGTGTCATGTGTCTTTAGCTTCCTTTAATCTGCAACCATTCCTTGGTCTTTCTTTGCATTTCCTGACATTGACATTTTTGAAGAGTACCGGCCCTTTATTTTGTAAAATGTCCCCCAATTTGGGTTGTCTGACTGTTTCCTTATAACCTGTTTCAAGTGATGGTTTTTTTTTTTAATTTTTATTGATGTCTTAATAGTTTATAACAGTGTGGGGTTTTAGTTGTACATCATTATTTGTCCGTCACCATATGAATGCATCCCTTCACCGCTTGTGCCCATCCCCCACCCCCTTCCCCCTGGTAACCACCATCCAGTTCTCTCTGTCCGTGTGTTAGTTTATATTCCTCAAGTGATGTGTTTTTGTCGGGGATACCACTGAAGTGATGTTGTGTCCTCAGTGCCTCAGCACAGGTCATACTCAATGCCACTTTGAAAATTTTCATCAGCATTAAAATATACGTTTAATAGTTTTACTTCTTATTTGGTTGAAATGAAGACTCTGGAGTATTTCTTAGTTGGAAAAATCTCCTTGAAAATCTTATGTGAAACTTTAGAGCCATCAGACTTGCCACTGTTTCCTGGAAAAATGGTTGTACATTCATCTTTCTAGTCTTTATCACTAGATAGAATAGTGCTGATGTATTTGAATGTTTAAATATCTTAGGGGCTTCTCTAAGCTGCCTTGTTATCAGGAAGATTCAATTGTGCTGGAGGTCCGAGGGTACTAATTCAACACCCTTCCCCTTCTGCAGGTTCTTAACCAATTGAGAATGCACGGAGCGAAATGCTGATCAGCTTTATTACTAGTAAAGCTGGAGGATGTGACGAGGCCTTCTACCTCTCTCTCCAAAGGAGAGCCTTTGAAAATTTCCCAGTCTTGACCTAATCATTCTCAGTCCACACTGGAAAGTCGAGACCTGGCCAGGCCTGCCAGAAACAGGCCCAATTTATCTGCTTACTAACTGAGAGAGGAAACAGCTATCCATCTGGTTTGAGCACATGCAGACCTGAGAGGCCAAGTGCAAATCAGATGGGGTGGCGCAAAGCTAGCCCCAGCTCCCTGGAATGGCCCTGGTTCCTGGATAATGAAGCCATGGCTGTCCTGCTCTTTCCAGTCTCATCCTCTCGTATGGGAAGAGCCAGAGACAGAGGAGAGAAGGAGCAGTGTTCTCCCCAACACTCCCCTGGAAGACTGGAGATGACGTCTTGTCTGTGATTTAGGGTGAGAACACAGGGATGGAAGGAAAGTGCTCTTCCTGTAACATTGCCCACCTTTTTTTGTTAGGTTGCACCAAGTGGGTTGGAAAATGTGAGGTCTACTTGCAAAGTGAAATCACATCTTTCTCATTAATGTCACAGATTACCAGGGATGTCAACTTTCCTTTTCAATTTTGGAAAACCATTGAAGAGAGAAACATTTGTCAGCTTTGCCAATCTAGTTAGACTGTTACTAAGACAGTCTCTCCTGCACTGTTTTTCTTTTTTTAAACAAATAATACATTCAAATGGTTAAAAGTTTTAAAATGACAAAATTTACAAAAATCTCTTTCCTCCCTTTCCCCTCTACTATCTATTTCTCTTTCCTTGAGGCACCAGGGTTATCTGTTTCTTGCCCTGTACTCTTTTAAAAATCTATTCTCAAGTGTCTGTGACTCAAACATTCATCTTTCAGACAAGTTATAATCACCTGAAGCTTCCTCACCCTTCCATCCTACCTGTCCATCTTAGTCCCAATCTTTTTTCTTTTTTCACTAAGGAAGATTTGCCCTGAGCTAACATCTGTTGCCAATTTTCCTCTTTTTTACTTGAGGAAGATTCACCCTGAGCTAACATCTGTGCCAATCTTCCTCTGTTTTGTATGTTGGTCGCCACCACAGCATGGCCACCAACAAGTTGTGTAGGAACCAAACCCAGGCTGCTGAAGTGGAGTGTGCCAAACTTAACCACTAGGCCATGGGGCCATGCCTCCCAATGTTTTGATATTAAAGCCAAGTCCTAGAGAGGGGTCAGTACTAGATAGGGGGAAGATTCTAGGCATATGTGTATGCATATTTATGTGCCTAGATTTCAAAGTCAAATATAAATGTTTAAGAGTTGCTCATTTAGTCAATAAATCAATCACATATTTGTTATTTACTGATCATGTGCCGGGGATGGCACAAAGAAGTATAGAGAATGGTCTCCTGAATTCAGAAAGCTTTAGAGTTTAGTTGAGGGGGCAAACTTAAGCCATTTGAAAACAACTTCTAAGCTCTGTGACCTTGACTGTGGGCACTGAGGTTGTCCAGAGAGGAGAAAGATTCATGTGGACTGTGGGCTTTGGGGACAGCTTCATGGAGGAGATAGGATTTGAACTGGGCTTTGAGGGACACGTGGTGCTCGGTGGGTGCTGGAAAGGGAGGGCTTTATAGGCATGACTAGTTATGTCACACCAGCTTCCTTGCTGTTCCTCTAACATGCCAGGCTTATTCCTGACTTAAGGCCCTACTGTTCCCTCTGCCTGGAATGCTATCCCCTAATCTGCTGAGCTAATTCCTTGCTTCCAAGTCACTGCTCTAATGTCACCTGCCCAATGAGACTGACCCTCACCACCTTATTTAAAACCACCATCCACATCCATGCTCCAAATGCCACTTATTCTACTCTAGTTTTTCCATAGCTTTTACCAGTTTCTAAGACATTGCATCGTTTAATTTCTAAAATTATGTTAGTTGTTTTTCTGTTTCCCCCACTAGAAGGTAAGTTCTGTAAGGGCAGAGATTTTTGTCTGTTTTCTTTCCTGGGGTAACCTCAGCACCTAGACACTGGCCCATGGTAGGGAATCAGTAAATGTTTGTTGAATATAGGAATGAAGGAAGCCATCCCTTCCTTTCCCCTAGACAGAAGTTGAGGAAAGAAAGGGGCTATGGAAAAATATTAATCAGGTCACCCCTCTGAGCTCAAGACTTCTCTTTGCATTTCTAAGGGAGCAGCAATTGAAAGTATATGGCTCAGAGCTGGGCCTCTTTCTTATTTTCTGCAGGCCTGAAGATACACAATTTGCAAGTAGAAAATGAAGGAAAGAAACTAAACATTGTTCTGCATATTAATGTGACACACTGACTCTGTTGGGAGAACAGCACCTTGAAATTTATGAGCAGTTAGAAAATGATTTCTGGGACCCGCCTGGTTGCGTGGCGCTTAAGTTCGCATGCTCCACTTTGGTGGCCTGGGGTTCACCGGTTCGGATCCTGGGCGTGGACCTACTCACCACTCATCAAGCCATGCTGAGGCGGTGTCCCACATAGAGCAACTAGAACTATGCACAACTATGACATGCAACTATCTACTGAGGCTTTGGGGAGAAAAAAAAAGGAAAAAAGGAGGAAGATTGGCAACAGATTTTAGCTCAGGGCCAATCTTCCTAAAAAATTTTTAAAAAAGAGAATGATTTCCCCTCATCTCTCCAAATTTAGATGGTGCTAATGAACTGCATTCCCTCCCTCGGTCAGCTGGTGCAGCCCCTCTGCATTAAGCCCTCCTCTATATGCTGATGATACCCACATTTACATCTTGTAGCCTGACATCTCTCCTTGCGTGTCTTGTCTAAATTGTCCCCCCTCCCCCCTCTCCTGCCCCCAGACTTCACTATCTCTGTAAATGGCACCATCATATACGTAGTAGCTCAAGTCCCCAAACTCCCAGTTGTCCTTGATTCCTCTTTTTTCCTCACTCCTCACATCTCATTCACTGGCAAGTCCTGAGAGTTCTTCCCCAAAATGTATTATATTCCAACACTGTTCACTGTCCACCTCTACCACCATCACCCTAGTCCCAGTGACCATCATCTCCCCTTTGGACCACTGCCAGAGACTCCAGCTGATCTTCCTGCTTCCTCCCTCGTCCCCGACAATCTATTCTCACAGATCAGCCTGAGGGAATTCTTTCCAAGACATGAATCCGAACATGCCTCCCTCCTGCTTAAACCACTTTAATGTCTTTCCATTGCTCTTAGATGAAGTCTCAACCCCTTACTGTGGCCAGGGCTCCGCCTGGCCTGGCTCTTGCCTGCTTCTCGTCACGGATCACACTCTTCCTGCTTCACTACACTGGCCTCATTTTCCTTCTTTGAATATATGGAGCTCATTTCTGCTTCAGAGCTTTTACACTTGCTTTTCCCTTTGTCTGGAAGGCTCTGCCCCAGAGCACTGCTGAGCTCTCTTCCTTGGTCAGGTTACCTACTCACAGAGCCCTTCCTGACCCCCTGTATAATGCCTTGCCACCCCAAGTCTATCTCCTTTTACAATAATCTAGGTTTTATAAGTGATATCAGGAATCATTTTGATTATATGTCTATTTCCCAGCATCAGTGAGGTCCCAGCAGAAAACATCCCAGTCGAATGGGATAGTTGAAGAGAGCTTGGTAAAGGGACCATTTACAAAGATTTAGGTGGGTAAAGGGAAACCAACAAGGGATGGTGGTGTTCCTGCTAGCAACAAAAAGGAACTGTTACCACCCCAAGGCCTGAATGGGGCAGGGGCAGGGAGCAGCTACTTGAACCTGGAGAGAATAGCTATAGTTTACAGGCGAGGCCATCTGGCAGGACTGTGGCCCAGCAGAGAGGGTGTCAGTGGGGGAATAAACACTCAACCCTCACTCTCCTGCTTGTATCCAATCTTCTGCCAGTGCTCCTCATTGGCCTAACCCACCCAAAGCCAAAGTCAAGGCACCAGTTGGTGCAGTCCATAAAGGTAAGTCTCTAAGACATAAAAAGTAGGCTTAAAAAGAGTGGAGAGAATCTTGCGGGGCAAACAGACGATATCCAGCACACGCCTCTACTAGAATGCAAACTTTATGAGAGGAACAACTGTCCTCACAGTTCCTGGCACAAATAGGTGCTCAATACATATTTGTAGAATGGATGAATGAATGAGAATTCTTTGTCTTTGGGGGATTTGTCTGTTTAGCCCAACAATTATTAGCTATAAAATTGGGAGACTAAATAGATATGCCTTCAGTGCACCCTCATGGGGACGGGAGGTCACGAGTGGACTCCCTTTGGCAGGTCTGTCCTCTCCCTGTGCTGTGCAGTGCTGTGCAGCTGGGAGCCTGCCCCACCTAACCCTCCTGCTGAAGCCCTGGTCAAGGTGTTGCTGTACACTTAATTACTCAGACCTGGAGCATATACCTTGAATTGGGATGTGGGAGGGGGTTGATTTGGCATTGAGGCCAATCTCTGAGAGGAGAGGCTGGGGTTTCCCAAAAGATGGGTTGAGCTTCATGAGGAGGAAGCAGTAAGGAAGTGCAAACCTGAGGGTAGAGGTTCCCTGGGAAGGATTTAACTTAACATGTTACCCTTTAGATGTGGCACCTGCAACCCCTTAGCTGTCTGTTATGCAACCTGTTTCCTTCAGGAAGAGAGGGTATTAACATTGAAACCATTTTTCTTAAGGATGCCAAGGATCACTGCATATGTGCTTCTATTAAGGAACAATAACTAATATATACAGATTTGTTATTAGGCATTCTCGTCTCTTGATGCCTCCCAATATATTTAATTGGACACTTCTTCCTTTTTTTAAGGTCTAATGGGATTTCACCTGGCCAAGGTCTAATGGAACTTTGTGGTGGGCAGAGGCCTAATGGGATTAGGCCTTGGGGTAAGACAGGTTCACTGTGGGCCTTTCAATTTTTGTCTAGGGAAAGGTTAGGAGGGAGAGAGAGAGAGAGGAGATAAATTTTAAATACCTTCTTTGTGTCATTTCACATATATATAATTTCATTTATTCCTTGACAGTCTTATGATGTTAGCAGTATTATTGTTTCCTTTGTACAGATAGGTAAACAGATTAACCAAGAGATTAAGTTGTCCCAAGTCACATAGTTAAGGTAGTAGTAGAAACAGTCCCCTTTCTTTAGTCTTGTACCTCTCAAGTCTGTTCTTTCCACTGCTAGAAAGAATTAAAATGAAAGGTTGCTGAGAACTCATTTGTGACATGGAGGAGTTTGCCTTTTCTTCCCTTTGTCTTAGGTTTTTTTCTACCACGGCAGACTCTGCTCTGAAACAGCTTCCAGGTGAGAATGAAGGACTGATGGGGCCACTGAGCCCAAAAAGAATGGGAGGAACGGACTTGATACGTTTATGTTTCATACTCTTTCTAATACAGAGAACACAAAGTCTGTTTTGGTTTAAGAAAAATCTTCCTTAAGAAAAGTCTCTTTTTTAAAAGAAGAGATAATGAGTTAGTGTGAAAAATATCTTCCTAACCTAATAATGTCAACAATGATTAGGGAGCAATATGGATAATGCACTGGTGGGTAATCAAGAGTGAATATTGCATAAGTCAGTGTAATGATCATTATTTCTTCAAGAAGGAAAGAGGAGAGAACTTCCTTAGAGAACATGGAAATATTGACTCAAAGGATTCTCCTCATTGCACACTGTTTTTTGCAGTTAGAGAACATCTTTTGTGTAAAGGAGATTTGGGGTTGGGGAAGGAGAGGAATATGCTAACCCAAGACTTTTGTTTATTAATGGGTAAAAATAAGAAAGAAAGCATGAGAGGAATAATTGCTGGGAGAAAGGTTTGTGCAGGAAGAAACACGAAGCCACCCCAAGCTATATCTGGGCTATGTATCATGTTAAGGATGTATTTACCTTTAGACTGACTGTGTCCACAGAGCATGAGGCAAGGCAAGCCAACCCATCTATCATAACACTTTTGTCCATGCTCAATCACATTGTCTTTGAGGTCTAGAGAAGATTCCAGTGCCTTGGTACCAAACTAAACAAGCACTATGTACTTACTAGTTGTAGTAGACATTGCCAGTGCCCACTGATATTTCCAGTTCTCCTCCCCTCCTTGGACATATGAAAGTCTATGCCTCCCTGCTCATCCATTAGTTGGGTGGAACCATGTAAGTAGTTCTAGCCAATAGGCTAGGAATAAAAATGACATTTGCCACTTCTGGGGAGGGCATTTAAATGCTGGTGTGTTATTTTCTGTCTTCTTTCTCCTACCATGGTGAACCAGGAAGCATCATGTTGAGATGGAGGTACCCAAGATTGAAACCTGGAGTGGTGAGCCACTCTATGAGGACAAATGTCCTGAAGAGACCCCCTCAACCTGCAATGGATTTAGTGTGAACAAGAAGTAAACTTTTGTTGTGTTAATGCCATGAGGTTTTTGGTGATGTTTATTACCACAGCCTAACCTAGCCTATCGTGACTCACATACTAGTGGCTGGATGTATGCACACAGAGATGTCAAGAAGAATGTCCAAAATAGGCCATTGGATCTGGTTCTAGTTGTATCTTCCAATTCAGACAAATCACAGAGAGGATAGGGATGCAGGGGTAACGTCTCTCCTCTGCCTTTTGCCTCCAGCTACTCAGCTGGGGCACCTGTAACCTTGGCTCTTGGGGCCACCTCTTGTGCTTGCTTCTCAAGTGGTTATTGATCATACCCAAACCCATTCCCCTTTACTCTAACCTCCCTTACCCAGGGTCTGGCAGCTTCTCCTTCCTGTCTCTGGTGTGCATTTCAATCATTTCATTTCGTTCTGAGGATCGGGCGGAAGGTACTTAGGATTCTTGTGTAAGGATCATCTTTAGGACAGTCAGAATTTTCCTCTCTCAAGACACCTCCTCTTAGCAGGGATTCTGAGAGGTATGAGGCTGAAAGAATCCAGTATTCTGGATTGTCTGTATGTTGGTCTGTACTGTGTCTCAGGAAGAGGTGTTTGTGTGTATGAGGAGAGATAACAAGAAGAGGGAAACTGACTGCCTTTCCCACCACACTAAGAGTCAAGAAAATGAGACTCATCTTTGCCAGGATTCTGTGGATGCTGATAATGACGACACCTGACATTTTATTTATACGGTCTTTTTTCATTTCTGCCCTAACCTGAATGTGATGTCAAGAGAACTATTAATGGCTGCTATTCAAGGGACATGTGACTTGGTATTTATATATTACCTGCCCACTTCATAAAGTGCTAATGAATGTTTGCAAAGCTCTTTGAAATCCTCTGGTGAAAGGTGCAATGTTAAGTGAAAAATATTATTATTATTATTAGAAGGTAATAGACAGCTTTGAATGATTGGTCATAAGAATAATTGACATAGCATTAAAAGAAGCGCCAGAAATCATCCAGATGGTTGCAGCTCCTCCAGCCCCATCAGCCTCCACATTACATATATTATACTGTTTCCCTGACACCCGTTCTAATAACCATATAATTCACACATTAAATCACCACTTCCAGGGAGAGGTTGAGCTCACTCATAGCTCTATTGATAGTGACACTGAGAAGGTATTAAATGTTGAAAGGTCTAAAATGGAGAAGTGCTCTCAGATGGAGAGGCCAGAACTAGCCAGTGAATGGCCACCATGTTTATGAGGATATGAGAAAGGAATGAGTGAGTCGGAAACTTTAAAATAGAGTGAGATTGGAAAACCATGAAAACAATAAAAATCTAAAGTGGGATAGGCTGATACATAGCAATATTCTTTATTGTAAACCCTTTCTGGTTTGAAAAATAGTGGCAGCACAAACTGATTTTGGTTTTTTAATTCCTTTAACTTGGAGTTGTTTAGTACTTCTGTCTTCTGCATAAGATTCAGTCTCAGTTGGGGTTGGCAAGTTGAGTCCAACTTACTTGCTAACTCTGCTTGAATGGCAGTAGCTGCCTTAAGTATAGTGTTGAGAAGAATCATGGGGGCACATCTGGACTTGGCAGGAAAAAGTGCTGTGATCCATTAGCAATGTCTGCCCTGGCAGAGGGAGGAGGAGGGGTGGCACGTTTGTGGGCTAGGCCTGACCAAGTGTGAGGACGGCTGAGAAGGACAGCTTGGACTTAGTTCAGAGTTGCTTTTATCCTGACTTGTAACCAAAGCTATTAAAAATCAGTCCAAAGGATTTACTGTTGATAAGGGTAAAAGTAGGAAGAAATGGCTTCTTTCTGTCCCCTTTGTTTTTCTCATAGAGGACCACTTCAGTGTGGCGGCCTTGGCAGCCTGTATGGGGGAAGATGACTCTAGGTCACTCAGAGGACAAAGAACCGTGGGCTTGTTGTCTTTTATGCCCAGAAACAGCTTATACTACCTACTAAGGCTGTGATTCTACCACTCAGCAAGCCCCATCTTCCAGGCCTGATATCTGGGTCCTAGGGCCTCTGCCACAGGATCTGGGAGTTTTCCGCTTATGTCCACTGCCTGTGGACAGGCCTGACTGTGGCTTGCCATAATGCACCACAGAGTGTCTATGTCACAGAGTATTTTCCAGAGTGGCATCCAGGAGATTGACGAGCCTCCTTTGGATGACAAGCTCTTTTTTGAAGTCTTATTGTTTACCATGAAAGGGTTTATATTTTGAACAATTTTGTTTCTAGAAGTTTAGAATTCTCTGATTTCCATTTGGTTTAGAATGGTGGGATTGCCTCAACATTGTTTTGTCAGTAGAGAAAGGAGTAAGTGGGGCAGGCTGCTTTGTGAGATCTTTTGCTTAATAACCTCTAAAGTCACACTAATAGCTAACATTTATCGAGCACCGACTATGCATGAAGCATTATTCTTAATATTTACTTTCATTACCTCATGAAATCCTATTGATGGCCGATGATTGTCCATTTTACAGACAAGAGCACTGAGGCTTAGATTTTCTCAATGCCGCACAAGTAGGAAGTTAGGGTTGGCTTTGAACAGGTTGGGTTGTTACCGCGGCGCACGCCTCTCTGTGTGCCGACCTGAATGGCTGTGGCAGCAGATAAGGCCAGCTCCTCTGACCCTCCCGGTGGTTTGTTAAACAGTCTCCATAGAGAACTAAAATAAAATATTTTGGTTGTCTGTTGTCTTCATTTTAAAACTTCAGTCTCCCATGTAACCTTCGGATAATGTGATTACTGCAAATGTCACATTTACAGCTCATCCAAAAGGACTTTGGTTTAAAATAGTGGAGAACATTTCCCTCTGTTTTTCATTACTTGGTTTCGAAACAATCATAATGAGACAAAAGAAGAAATTGATAACATCTAACATTAAACTTTTACTTGATGCCAAATGTCTCTTTTATTTAAGTTAATATATAGAAGCAAATAGAGATAGTAATTCTCTTCCTTCTTTGGGTGATGTATTGTCATTTAAACCAGCATATAGTTCAATATCCTCTCTTATTAGCATCTTAGATTCTTGTCAGTCAACTTTGTTGCTTCAGTGGGCAGACTCTGTGTTTTGGGGTTTTATAGCTAGAGAAGCACTGAGTACTTTTGTAGCTTTACTGTGCGTTCTCTCCAAGGCAAAACTGTTATGTCTGTACTGATATGCACCCAGTATGGGACATAACATTAAAAATTGACTTGTCACTGAGGAGCCCAAATCTGAGAATAGAGTTGCTAATTTGTCAAGATTCTAGTGAGGATCATGGAATTACCTTTACTGATTTCAAATTTGTCTTATGGATGCCTTTTGGCTGTATGAGGTTAAAATGGTTGAAATTTGATAGTATAAAAAGTCCTTGGTTTACTGAAAATTGGCCTTTTCTAGGACTCTGTCAGATTCCCTTGGCCAATTCCACTAGAAAATCATTGGCATGTTTACATAAATGATTGCAAACTGCTAGCAGGTAATGTGGAAATCTTAATCCAGTTTTTTTAAGTGGAACTTAAAATGCATGTTTAGATAAATTCTTCTCTCCTTTTCTTCCATCCTTGATGCCTGCCCTGTTTGTCTACACCAGACAAACAGTAGGAAGAGAAACAAAGGTAGAGGAGAAGAAAAGGCGCCGGATTGTTCTTGAAAACCTTGCCAGGTTGTAAAGAAGTTGCAATTTCAGTTCTTTCTAAACCTGGCTTGTTGGATGCTCTCAACCATGTATTTGGATTCTCCTTTTCCTGCTTGGTAGTGTCTCCCATAAGGACTTCTTGGCCAGATTCCATAACTTATCAGCCACTTTTGGCTACTAGAATAGTTCCTATTGTATTATTCAAGACTCAGGCCGCT
This sequence comes from Tapirus indicus, assembly GCA_031878705.1. Lineage (NCBI taxonomy): Eukaryota > Metazoa > Chordata > Mammalia > Perissodactyla > Tapiridae > Tapirus > Tapirus indicus. The sequence continues at coordinate 33,860,844 of CM062919.1, forward strand.
TCATTTTAAAAATTCAATCTTGCATGTGATTCAGATCTTGTGCCGTCCCCTCTATCCAACATAGGCTAGAGCTCTAGCTGTAGTGACTTGGAGTGTGTGTGTAGATGTCTGTGTGTAAGTAAGTGTGTGAGTGTGTAAGTGTATGTGTGCATGTGAGTGTGTGTGATAAGTGTGTGTGACTGTGTATAGGGGTATGTGTGTGTATTTATGGAGGGGAGTTGGTCTTGCTCTTGGACATGTCCTCCTCCTTCTAAGAACTCACTTCTCCAAGAAAGGGGAGGAAAAGGGCAAACATCTCTCTGCCATCTGGGGCAAATTTGCGGCCTCCCCTTGGGTGGCTGTGGGTGCTCTTCTTGCTCAGTGTCCGTGTAGGAGTGATATGGTGATCACTTGTCATTGTTCGCCGACCAGGGGCTCACTCCCAAGCAGTTCCCTAAGCATTAGCAGGTCCTTTCAAGATACAGCTGCATCTTACAGCAGCCCCTGGCTGGTGGCATTCCACTGCACTTCTCTGATGTGTGTATCTCGTTGTCCTTCATGCTGTGGCAGTCCCCAGTCTTTGCTACTGTCTGGGGCTAACTTTTCAGCAGTGCAAGATCTACCTTCCTCCCCCCAGAAACTCAAGGGGGTGATCCTGGCTTCCTGTCCCCTAGCAGCCTCATGCCTACCTCTCGTGCCCTGCCATGTTTCACTTCCATAAATCTCTTTAACATGATCACAAGCACTGGGGACAGATCACCAAGTCTAGATAAGCAGTCATCTCACTGGGGAATGAAAGGCTGGTCTCCTCTTCCTTCAGGTAACCTTGTCTTGACCAGTTAGTCTTTTGAGACCCCTGTTAGGATGAGCGGAGGGAAGAGTCACAAACACTTCACTCCTTCTAATGTCAACCTTCTCACTCTCAATCCTCCCTATATATTGACTGGGGTGATATGAAGGGAGGCTGGTAGGACCAGCCCAAAGATACTTCTTGGCAATTCTTGTAAGTCCTGGCGGGAGGAGACCAGTCCTAAATAAGGACATACTTAAGTGTGATGTGTTGGGCCTTAGCCGCAATTCTAGCACAATAAGAAAAGTTCTAGTATATTTTTGCATAGGCTTCAGATGAGCATTCTAACTCTTTATTTACAGTCAAACTATGCTTACTTTTAAACTTAACAAAGAGCACAAAATAAGAACTAAAATAAGAGGCAAAAAGTAAACAAAGAGTAAAATGAAACAAATTCAAAGTATAAAGCAAAATATTTATTACAAATACTATAAAATCCCTTTAATAATTCTAATAACTTACTATGTGCCAAGCACTGTTCTAAATTGACATATATCATTTCACTTAATCCTTGCCACAATGCTATAAATTCTTTTATTATAGCATTTTATAGATGAGAAAATGGAGGCGTGGAGAGATAGTCTGTACTTGGACACAATAGAGGGCATCATCAGCAAAGATATTAGAAAGATACTGAGCTAATTTTTTTTTCAGATTTTAAAATTTATTGGTATGGAATTATGTAAAATAATTTTTTATTGTAACATTGGTTTATAACATTATATACATTTCAAGTGTACATCTTTATATTTTGATTTCTGTATAGATTATACATCATGTTCACTGCCCAAAGACTAATTACAATCTATCACCACACACACGTGCCTAATCATCCCTTTCTCCACCCTGCTTCGCCTCTGGTAGCCACCAATCCAATCTCTGTCTCTATGTGATTGTTCGTTGTTGTTTTTATCTTCTACTTATGAGTGAGATCATACGGTATTGGACTTTCTCCCTCTGACTTATTTTGCTTAGCGTAATACCCTCAAGGTCCATCCATGTTTTCACAAATGGCTGGATTTCATCGTTTCTTATGACTGAGTAGTATTCCATTGTGTATGTATACCACATCTTCTTTATCCATTCGTCCCTTGATGGACACGTAGGTTGCTTCCAAGTCTTGGCTATTGTGAATAATGCTGCAGTGAACGTAGGGGTGTATATATCTTTATGCATTCATGTTTTCATGTTCTTTGGATAAATACCCAGCAGTGGAATAGCTGGATCGTATGGTAGTTCTATTCTTAATTTTTTGAGGAGTCTCCATCTGTTTTCCATAGTGGCTGCACCAGTTTGCACTCCTACCAGTGGTGTATGAGAGTTCCTTTCTCCCCATATCCTCTCCAACACTTGTTTCCTGTCTTGTTAATTATAGCCATTCTGATAGGAGTGAGGTGATATCTCATTGTAGTTTTGATTTCCCTGATAGTTAATGATGTTGAACATCTTTTCATGTGCCTGTTGGCCATCTGTATATCTTCTTTGGTGAAATGTCTGTTCAGATCTTTTGCCCATTTTTTACTTGGGTTGTTAGTTTTTTTGTTGTTGAGATGTATGAGTTCTTTCTATATTTTGGATAATAACCCCTTATCAGATATATGGTTTGCAAATATCTTCTCCCAATTGTTAGGTTGTCTTTTTGTTTTTTTGATGGTTTCCTTTGCTGTGCAGAAGCTTTTTAGTTTGATGTAGCCCCATTTGTTTATTTTTTCTGTTGTTTCCTTCGCCCTGTCAGACATGGTTTTTGAAGATATGTGGCTAAGACCAATGTCGAAGAGCGTACTGCTTATGTTTTCTTCTAGAAGTTTCATGGTTTCAGGTCTTACATTCAACTCTTTAATCCATTTCGAGTTAATTTTTGTGGATGGTGTAAGATAATGGTCTACTTTTATTCTTTTGCATGTGGCTGTCCAGTTTTCCCAACACCGTTTATTGAAGAGACTTTCCTTTCTCCATTGTATGTTCTTGGCTCCCTTGTCAAAAATTAGCTGTCCATAAATGTGTGGGTTTACTTCTGGGCTCTCGATTCTGTTCCACTGATCTGTGTGTCTGTTTTTGTGCCATGCTGTTTTGGTTGCTACAGCTTTGTGGTATATTTTGAAGTCAGGGAGTGTGATACCTCCAGCTTTGTTCTTTTTTCTCAGGATTCCTTTGGCTATTTGGGGTCTTTTGTTGTTCCATATAAACAATAGGATTCTTTGTTCTATTTCTGTGAAAAGTGTTGTTGAAACTTTGACAGGGATTGCACTGAATCTATAGATTGCTTTAGGAAGTATGGACATTTTAACTATGTTAATTCTCCAGCCCAAGAGCACGGAATACCTTTCCATTTCTTTGTGTCTTCTTCAGTTTCTTTCAACAGCGTTTTATAGTTTTCAGTGTACAGATCTTTCACCTCTTGGGTTAAGTTTATTCCTAGGTATTTTATTCTTTTTGTTGCAATTGTAAATGGGATTGTATTCTTAATTTCTCTTTCTGCTACTTCGTTGTTGGTGTATAGAAATGCAACTTATTTTTGTATGTTGATTTTGTGTCCTGCAATTTTACCATATTCATTTATTATTTCTAAAAGTTTTTTTTTTGGTGGATTCTTTAGGGTTTTCTATATATAAAATCATGTCATCTGCCACTAGTGACAGTTCACTTCTTCCTTTCTGATTTGGATCCCTTTTATTTCTTTTTCTTGCCTGATTGCTCTAGCAAGGACTTCCAATCCTATGTTAAATAGGAGTGGTGAAAGTGGGAATCCTTGTCTGGTTCCTGTTCTTAGAGGGATAGCTTTCAGTTTTTCACCATTGAGAATGATACTAACTGTGGGTTTGTCTTATATGGCCTTTATTATGTTGAGGTACTTTCCTTCAATACCCATTTTATTCAGAGTTTTTACCATAAATGGATGCTGTACCTTGTCAAATACTTTCTCTGCATCTATTGAGATGGTCATGTGATTTTTATTCTTCATTTTTTTAATGTGGTGTATCAAGTTGATTGATTTGGGGATGTTGAACCATCCCTGCATCCCTGGAATAAATCCCACTTGATCATGGTGTATGATCTTTTTAATGTATTGTTGTATTCAATTTGCTAGTATTTTGTTGAGGATTTTTGCATCGATGTTCATCAGTGATATTGGCCTGTCATTTGCTTTCTTTGTGTTGTCCTTGTCTGGTTTTTTTATTGACCTTATCAGGGTAATTTTGGCTTCGTAGAATGAGTTAGGCAGTTTTCCCTCCTCTTCAATTTTTTAGAAGAGTTTGAGAAGGATAGGTATTAAGTCTTCTTTGAATGTTTGGTAGAATTCACCAAGGAAGCCGTCTGGTCCTGACTTTAATTTTTTGGGAGGTTTTTGATTACTGTTTTGATCTCCTAACTGGTGTTTGGTCCATTCAAATTGTCTATTTCTTCTCTATTCAGTTTTCGAAGGTTGCATGATTCTAATAATTTATCCATTTCTTCTAGATTATCCAATTTGTTGGCGTTTAGCTTTCCGTAGTATTCTCTTTTTTTTTTTTTTTGTGAGGAAGACCAGCCCTGAGCTAACATCCGTTGTTAATCCTCCTCTTTTTGCTGAGGAAGACTGGCCCTGGGCTAACATCGTGCCCATCTTCCTCTACTTTATGTGGGATGCCGCCACAGCGTGGCTGACAGCAGTGCGTCGGCGGGCGCCCGGGATCCGAACCAGCGAACCCCGGGCTGCCAAGCGCGGACTAAACCGCTGCGCCACCGGGCGGCCCCCGTAGTATTCTCTTATAATCTTTTGTATTTCTGAAGTGTCTGTTGTAATTTCTCCTCTTTCATTTCTGATTTTATTTATTTGAGGCTTCTCTTTTTCTTGGTGAATCTAGATAAAGGTTTGTCAGTTTTGTTTATTTTTTTAAAGAAGAAGCTTTTGGTTTCATTGATTTTCTTTTTTCTACTGTTTTTTCAGTTTCTATTTCATTTATTTCTGCTCTGATTTTTATTATTTCCCTCCTTCTACTGATTTTGGGCTTTGTTTGTTCTTCTTTTTCCAGTTCCTTTAGGTGCACTGTTAGATTGTTTATTTGGGATTTTTCTTGTTTGTTGAATAGGCCAGTATTACTATAAACTTCCCTCCTAGAACCACTTTTGCTGTATCCCATAGGTTCTGGCATATCATATTTTCATTTTCATTTGTCTCCAGGTATTTTTTGGTTTCTCCTTTGATTTCTTCATTGACCCAATCATTGTTCAGTAGCATTTTGTTTAGTCTCCACATATTTGTGGCTTTTCTGATTTTATATCTGTAGTTGATTTCTAGTTTCAGACCATTGTGGTCAGAAAAGATGCTTGGTATTATTTCAGTCTTCTTAAATTTATGGAGACTTGTTTTGTGGCCTAATATGTGATCAATCCTGGAGAACGTTCCATGTGCATTTGAAAAGAATGTGTATTCTTTGATTTTTGGATGGAATGTTCTGTATATATCTACTACGTCCATCTGGTCTAGTGTGTCCTTTAAGGTCAATGTTTCCTTATTGATCTTCTGTTTGGATGATCCATCCATTGGTGTAAGTGGAGTCCCCTATTATTATTGTGTTACTGTCTATTTCTCCTTTAATGTCTGTTAATAATTGGTTTATATATTTAGGTGCTCCTATGTTGGGTGCATAGATATTTACAAGTATTATATCCTCTTGTTGGATTGTTCCCTTGGTCATTATGTAGTGCCCTTCTTTGTCTCTTGTTACAGTTTTTGTTTTAAAGTCAATTTTGTCTGATATAAGTATTGCTACTCCAGCTTTCTTTTCATTGCCATTTGCATGGAGTGTCTTTTTCCCTCCCTTCACTTTCAGTTTGTGAGCGTCTTTAGGTCTGAAGTGTGTCTCTTATATGCAGCATATATATGGGTCTTGTTTTTTTATCCAATCAGCCACCCTATGCCTTTTGATTGGAGCATTTAGTCCATTGACATTTAAAGTAGCTATTGATAAGTTTGTACTTATTGCCATTTTGTTACATTTTTTCTGGGTGTTTTAGTAGTTCTTCTCTGTTCCTTTCTTCTTCTCTTACTCTCTTCTCTTGTGGTTTGATGGCTTTCTTTAGTATTATGTTTGGGTTCCTTTCTCTTAGTTTCTTGTGTATTTATTATAGGTTTCTGGCTTGTGATTACCATGAGGTTCATATATAATAACTTACATATATAGCAATCTATATTAAGTTGATGGTCTCTTTAGTTTGACCTCTTTCTTAAAACTCTATTTTACTCCCCTCCTCCCACATTTTATGTTTTTGATATCATATCTAACCTCTTTTGTGTGTGTTTGTATCTGTTACCCTCTTATCATGGAAATACATATTTTTTTCCTATTTGTGGTCTTTCCCCCTTAAATAAGTCCCTTTAGAATTTTTGTTGTAGGACTTGTTTCTTGGTGATAAACTCCTTTAATTTTTGCTTGTGTGGGAAACTCTTTATCTCTCCTTCCATTCTGAGTGATAGAGTATCACTCGCCAGGTAGAGTGTTCTTGGCTGTAGGTTTTTTCCTTTTAGCACTTTAAATATGTCATGCCACTCTCTTCTAGCCTGTAAAGTTTCTGCTGAGAAGTCAGCTGATAGTCTTATGGGGTTTCCCTTTATGTAACTTGTTGCCTTTGTCTTGTGGCTTTTAGGATTCTCTCTTTATCTTTAATTCTGGACACTTTAATTATGATGTGTCTTAGTGTGGGCCTCTTTGGGTTTATCTTTTTTGGGGCTCTCTGTGCTTCCTGTACCTGGATGACTGTTTCCTTCCTTAGGTTAGGAAAGTTTTCAGCTATTATTTCTTCAAATAGATTTTCTGCCCTGTTTTCTCTCTCTTCTGCTTCTGGGACACCTATGACATGGATGTTAGTGTGCTCGATGTTGTCTCAGAGGTCCCTTGCATTGTCCTTGTTCTTTTTAATTCTTCTTTCTTTTACCTGTTCAGCTTGGGTGATTTCCTTTAGTCTTTCATCCAACTCACTGATCCATTCTTCTGTATCTGGTTTTGAGTCCCTCTAGTGAATTTTTCATTTCCAGTATTGTATTCTTCATTTCTGATTGGTTCTTTCTTATATTTTCCAATTCTTTGTTGATGCTCTCACTGAGTTCATCCATTCTTCTCCCATGATCAGTGAGCATCCTTATGACTTTTTGTTTGAACTCTTTATCAGGTAGATTGCTCATTTCTGTTTCACTTTGTTCTTTTTCTGGGTTTTTGTCCTGTTCCCTTACTTGGAACGTATTCCTTTGTCTCCTCATTTTGCCTCTTTCTCTGTACTTATATCTATGTATTAGGTAGTTCAGCTATGTCTCCTGATCTTGGAGAGATGACCTTATGTAAGAGATGCCTTATGAGGCCCAGCAGTGTGCTTCCCTCTTATCACCAGTTCCAAATGTTCCTGGACTGACCTCTGTGTGGGCTATGTGTGTCCTTCTGTTTTGGCAGGTTTGCTCTTGCTGCAGGTGCCCAGGGAGGCTGGGCTGTCCCCCTGGCTGCCTGGTTATATTGCTCAGCTGTGTGTGGCTGCTATGGACCCTTCAGTCACTTAATCAGGCATGGGGGCCCCAGCACATTTGGCTGCAAGGTCTACTAGCACATTCCTGTTGCAGGTTTTCTGTTAAGTGAGTAGGCCTCCAGTGTGGCTGTTTGTTAGGCTCAGGGGCTTAAAACTGCTGTAGGCCTCCAGCCTGCAAGGCTTTTGTCAGCTCTCTCAGGATTCCAACTGAATGGGGCTGGCTACAAGCACAGGAGCACCCAGTTGCTTTAGGCTTTGGAAGGTGGGGCTGATCCCCTATGTAGCTGTTTGAGAAGCACAAGTCTTCTGTAGCTGACAAGCCCTACAGCCCACAGGGCCACACACACCATCAACACAGTCCTGCCCCATGCACATGCCCAAACCCCAGAAGTGGACCCAGTGACTCCATTGCCAAGGCCCCACACACTCCACCTGCTCCTCACGCATGCCCTGCCCCACAGAGGTGGACCCACTCACCTGGCTGCAAAGAATCGAGGCACCCAGCCAATGCAGGCCCGCCAGTTGCCCGAGGGCTTGCTGTTTGGTGGGGCCAGTTCAGTGGCAGGCTGCCTTCCCTGGCTGAGCTGGATTAAATTGGTGCTCTAGTGGTTGGGGCAGACCCTGGGCTAGCAGGCCAGGGGAAGGGCTTCACTGGCGTCTGCCAGTGTCTGTACCAGCATGCTTGTACTAAGTCACGATAATGGCTGCCGCCAATGTCTCAGTCCCTGGAGAGGTCTCATTTCCCACTGAGATGCACCCAGAGCCTATCAGGTGAGTCTCTTTTCACCAAAGGAATGTGCACCTTTCTTTCTGGTGACTTTAGGTTGCTTCCTGAAATGGGTGAATTTGTGCATGGGCCCTTTAAGAGCCGTCATTTTTTTTCTTTATGACCGATAGCTTTTCTGGGGGTTTCCCCTGTTGTTGTTAGTAGCCAGCGAAGCCAGATATTATGACACTCGTCTTGGTTGTGCAGGGTCCAAAAAATGGACCTATAGCAGCAACACTTCCCTGGCTCAGGTCCCCCCCCTCCTCCAGGGAAGGCTGCTTACCTCTGGATTGCTTCTGGGCGCCTGTAAAGCCCTGCAGCTTGTGAAAGTCGGTTTTCTCTCCAGAAGGGGATTTCTGCCTCTTCCACCTCAGTCAGGACTGTTGTTTGTTGCAGGGGTTCTTTTTATCTGGTTTTCAGTTCTCTCTCAGGGGTAATTTTCCTAACAGTAACTGTAAATTTGTTGTGTCCATGGGAGGAGGTGAGTTCAGAGTCCGCCTCCACCATCTTGACACTAACTAAGCTAATTTTTATAATTAGCATTCTATGTGTGCCAATTACAAAAACAGTTTTAGGCCACTGTAGCAAAATCTAGAAATTTTAAGAGTTTAGCATCATATCCTTCCAAGAGGCAGTGCAAGCATAGTGGTTAAGAGCATAGATTCTAGAACCAGATTCTATGAGTTCAAATCTTAGCTCTCCTTTTACTAGCTGGGTGGCCATTTACTGCTGGGGTCCCTGTGCCTCAGCTTTTGTAAGTGGTATTTAGCCAAAAGGGTTGTTGGCAGAATTAAAAGAGTTGGTATGTCTAGAGCAGCACTGTTCAATAGAAGTAGCATGTGGGCCACATATATAATTTTGAATTTTCTAGTAGCCACATTAAAAAAAAAAGGGAACAGGAACAGGTGAAATTAATTGTAGTAATACATTTTATTTAACCCAATATACCCAAAATATTAGCATTTCAACATGTAATTAATATAAAATTATTAATGAGATGTTTTATATTCTTTATTGTTCTGAGTCTTTGGAATCTGGTGTGTATTTTACTCTTACAGCACATCTCAGTTCGAACTAGCCTCTTTTCACGTGCTTAACAGCCATGCATGGCTGGTGGCTGCCGTGTTGGACAGTGCAGCTGTAGTGTGCTTAGAGCAGTGCCAGGCACATGGTAACTGTTATACAAGGGTTATAGATTATTTTGCCTTCCAAATATTTTTCAAGTTGATCATTCTCTCCTTCTCCACTGACACTCCTTAGACCAATTTATCATCATCTTTGCCAGGAAAGATGGATTAGCCTCCTAACTTGGTCTCCCTGTATTCACCAGCTACAGCCCTTTGCCATCTATTCTTCATACCAGTCCAAGAAATCCTTTCAAAATACATATCTGTTCACATCCCTGCTCCAGTATCTCGGAGGCTTCCCTGCACCACAGTCCTGCCTCTCTGTGCTTTGGCCACTAACCTTTGCTCAGTTCCTTGGACTGTCCAGTTACTTGCTGAGTCCTTGGACGTGCTGCCCTTTCCTCCATCTGTACTTCCTCTGGTGCCCCTATTTGTACTTCCTTCCTCTTTCCTCGGGAAGCCTTTTCTGGTTGCTTCCAGTCTCTGTCAGATGACTTTGTTAAAATGCCGTCATAGAATCATGTTTTTTTTCCAAAGCTCTTATCTTTTTGTAATTTTGCTTTCATTAGTGTGATAAATTAATTAACCTGTCTACTGCCCCCGGTAGACTGTAAATTCATTCAGAGCAGGCCCTGAATTTGTTTTGTTCACCATTTTGTCCCCTACACCTAGCCCAATGCCTGGCACCTTGTGGGCCCTCATGAAGTATTTTTAAATAAATAATTAAAATAAGTAAATATGCAATTATTGCTCTACAAGACCCTACACAAACAGAATGAAGGGAATTTAAAACAAGGAAGAAAATGCCATAAGGTCAGCTTTCAGTTTAATTTAAATTCTTAAAGGATAAGATCAGAGGGATTCTAGACTAGAATAATGCAACATGTAATATGATTCCGAAAACTTCGCAAACATGGAAATACTAACATTTAGACTAACATAAGACAAAGATATGAGCAGACCATGTCCTTAACCACCCCAAGCATATAAAACCAGCCAATGAAAAAGAGAAAAGAGGAGATGGGGACCAGGAAGGACTATTGTGAGCCATGTTCTACTTTTCTTGTCCATGAAAAATAAGTATGAGGGGCCGGCCCGGTGGCGTAGTGGTTAAATTCACGTGCTGCACTTCGGTGGCCTGGGGTTCGCAGGTTCAGATTCCGGGGATGGACAGACGCACCACTTGTCAAGCCATGCTGTGACGGTGTCCCATATAAAGTAGAGGAAGACAGGATGGATGTTAGCCCAGAGCCAGTCTTCTTTAGCAAAAAAAAAAAAAAAAAAAGAGGATTGGCAATGGATGTTAGCTCAGGGCTAGTCTTCCTCACAAAAAAATAAATAAATAAGTATGAGTTGGGTTGGAGAAGTATTGGTGGTAAAGAAAGCATGGGGCCTATATAACCCAGATTTTCTATGATAGTCCTCTACTGTTTTCTCTATAAATAGTTGAACTCTCATGGAAATTCCAGTATCTCAGCAAATAGTACTTAAATGAAGTTGGTCAATGAGTCAACAAATATGTCTGTCTCCCATATGCTATGTGCTGGGAATACAGTGGAAAACAAGACAGCTGTGGTCTTTATCTCTTTGGGTTTGAGATGCCATCAATCTCTTACTTCTTTCCCTCTCAATTCAATGTCACTGAGCTCAGACCTAAGAACTAGATTAGAATTAAAGCACAATGTCAGGACATGTAAAATAAATGACAGTAAAGATGATTCTATGAACCTCACTAATAAGGTAAGTAACTCATTCTTCCCATCTACCAGGAGATGGTGGAGAAACTGAGTCGAAGAGTTTTCCAATATTGCTCCCTCTTTGAGTGTAAATGACTACTCTTCTCTAAGAAAACATGAAAAATAGTTGAGAATATCTGCTCCTGCTAACATTAAGTTTCTGGCCTCATTAGTTGAGTGGAGAGAGAACACTAGAAAGAGGAGCAGGTTGGAAATGGGAGGAGGCAGAGAGACCAGATGACTTCCATTTTGGATGAGCTAAATTATGCTCCTATCATAAATTAATCACAAAATCTCAGGGACTTAACCAAACTAAGTTTTAGTTCTTGCAAACATAATGTTTGTTGTACATTTGGCAACTCTCTAGAGCAGCTCCCCTCCAAGTAGTAAAAGAAATCCAGTCACTTTCATCTTGTGGCTCTGTTGTGTCACCACGACTTCCAGATTTCCAGGTGACTTCCAGGGCAGTGGAAGAGAGATCCGACATACATCACTTCTGTTCACAGTCCATTGTGCAGAGCTAGTCACATGACTTTTCCTAACTGCAAAGAGGGCTGTAAGGTGTTGTCTTCTGTGTGCCCAGGAAGGAGGACAACTGGATGTTAGTGAGCGTTAAGAATGTCCATCACACAGGTGATGCACTTAAGGTACCTCTGAAATACCCGAGTGGAAGTATCCTCTGGGCAGTTGGATACGTGGGTCTGGAACTGTGAGTCTCAAACTTGACTGTGCCTAAGAATCATCTGGAGGAGATTGTGAAAAATTCAGATTCTTGGGTCATGTTCTCAGAGATTCTGCTTTGGTAGATCTGGAGTTAGGCTCTGGAATCTGAACTTGTAGGCTCTGCAGAGACCAGAACTTGATAAACACTAATCTAGAACTTTGAAAATTCAGCAGCATAGTGATGGTACTTGGCTGCCATTGGAGGAGATGAGATTGCTCACAGAAAGCATAGAGGAGGGCAGATTGAGAAAGAGGTTCAGCCTAAAAGCCCAGGAATTTCCAAGGGGAGAGACTGTTTCAAGAAGGTGGGGAGTGGGGGCACCCGTTTATGGCAAATGCTACTGAGAGATCATGTAGGATGAGGACTGAAAAAGTTCATTTTGTTTAGTGACAAGGAGGTTATTGATAATCTTAGCAAGAGCTGAAGGCCAACACTAGATCTGTGTATTGAAGAGTGAGTGGGAATAGAAAAATAGTGTGGACCACTTTTTGAGGAAGTTTGGCTGCAAAGAGGAAGAGAGAGGGTAGTAGCTGAAGAGGGTGGGTGGGATTTTAAAAAAATATAGATGAGACTTGAAAATAATTAAATGCTAATAGGAAGGGGCCAATAGTAAGGGTTAAGCTGAAGAAAGAGGAGACAAGAGATCATCACTAGATTTCCTGAGAAGCTGGGAGGGGCCAGAATATTGAAGAATGGTTAGGAAGGATTTGCTTTAGTTTGGCGGAGGGAACACACCTTCATTGTAGCAGGAGGGAAAGAGGAAAAGATGGGTTTAGACTGGTTGTCAACTTTCAGTGTTCACTGGAACCACCTAGGAAGTGTCAACATACATACAGTTGCCCTGTCCCAGCCCCAAGACTCTGCTTTAATTGATCTGCTATACAGCCTGGGCATCAGGATTTTAAATAAGCTCTCCCAGATGATTCTAATGCACAACCAAGGCTGCCAATGTTTTCACTGGATTAGAAACAGGCATGCTCATGGTTCTTGTAAATTCTTAGGTCACAGCTTAGACAGCACCTCCTTAGGACACCCATTAAGTTAGGACCCTGGATGTATATTCCTATAGCTCTGTACTCATTGACTCTGTTCTTTCACTTTTAATTTCTTACTTAATGCGTGTCTCCCTCATTAGATTGTAAGCATATAGCAGTGGCCCCATCTGTCCTATTTACTGATGAATCTCCAGCTGACAGAGAGTAGACATTCCATAATTTTTCTGAACAGATGCATCGATCAGACCATGATATGGCAGGAGAGAGCACAGGTTGAAGGAGCACAGTGGTGACTCGGGAAACTGTGCCCGTGCTGGTTATGACTGTCTGGCCATGGCCGTGTGGGAGCTGCACGAGTGCCCTGTGCCTCTAGATCTAGAACTCACCCAAACAGCATTAGTGTAAAAGCCCATGTAATTGTAGCTGCCAGGTAAAGTTGACGGCAATATAAGCTGTTAACAATATTAAGTATTTCTCGTATAATCAAGCATAGTTATTTTGTCTGTAGTTTCAAGTTGTTTCACCAAGTTCAAAATTACCTAATTATAAAATTTTGGTTTGTTTCCAGATGAGTACAGGGACTGGAAAAGAAAGGAGCCTTTTCATGAGACTATTCAAAAGAATATAACTCCTTAAGGAAGTGTCACAATCTGCATGTAAGTTTTTGTCCCTAAATTGGTAAGAAAAACTTTACTTCTAGCAACGTGGCTATTATTTCTTCAGCTTTCATCCAATTGTGTGCAACCATAGACTGGTCCCTGTTATGCAATGTGGTTGGTATGTGCGATGCTGGGTCATAATTACATAACCCAGGGGTTTTCAGACTTTTTCTGTAAATATTTTATGTTTTGTGGGCTACACAGTCTCAGTTGCAACTACTCACCTCCACTGTTGTAGTTCAAAAGCAGCCACAGACAATACTTAGACGAATGAGCCTGGCTGTTGTATTGCTTTTACTGCTGTTATAATAAATCACCACAGACTTAGTGGCTTAGAACAACACACATTTATTATCTTACAGTTTCCATAGGTCAGGAGTCAGCATAGCTGGGTCCTCTGCTCAGGGTCCCACAAGGCTACAGTCAAGGTGTTGGTAAGGGCTTCAGTCTCATCTGAGGCTTCAGATCCTCTTCCAAGTTCAAGTGCTAGTTGGCAGAATTCATCTTCTTGCAGCTACCTAGGTCATGGCAGCTTGCTAATAAGAGATAAGCTATCTATCTCATCTAATTCATCTCAGCAGTAGGCTCAGTAGTAGGAAAGGCCTAAACCATATTTTAAGGGCTCACCTGATTAGGGCAGGCCCACCCAGGGTAGTCTTCCTTTGGTTACCTCAAACTCAACTGATTAAAGGCCTTAATTGCATCTGCAAATCCTTTCACCTTTGGTGTCTAAGGTCACATAATCATGGGAGTGATGCCCCATCATATTCACAGGTTCCACTCACGCTTGAGGGGAGGAGAGATTATACAGGGCATGTATACGAGGGGTGGGAATATTGGAGGTATCTTAGAAATCTGTCTACCACATCTGTGTTCAGATAAAACAACAAATGGACACTGAAATGTGAAGATCAGATAATTTTTCACCTGTCACACAAATAATATTCTTCTTTTGATCATTTTTTCAACCCTTTAAAACTGTAAAAACCATTCTTGTGGGCTGGAAAAAACAAAAAACGAAAAATAGGCGGTCGACTGGATTTGGCCTGTGGGCTGTAGATTGCCAGCCCCTGCTATAGTCTGTGAAATGGAGTAGAATGGCCCTGGTGGCCTAGTAAGAAATGGTTCCCAGAACCAGATGCTAGCTCTGGACGATATGGCTTTCCACCATGTGGGAGCAGTGCTGGAGCTGCAGGGTGACCTGTTGGGGTATAAGACACTAGATCCCTTCTCTCAGAGGTTGCTTCCTGTGACCTGGTGGGATCTGGCCCTGGACAGACAGAAGACCAGAGCTCCTGCCCTAAGTGCATCTCCCACGTGAGGACATGGGGACATCTGAGAAGCTGTGCTCACTGCACTCCCCAGCCCGATGTTTCCCAGTTGCTTCGTGAGGTTGTCTTCTGTGTGCTTATTGATGCAAACTGTAGCTTCTTCACATTTATCTGTTCAAGTGCTTGTTTTCTTCAAGCCTCCAATTGAATCCTCTGTGGATCTACTGCAACTTCACATAGTCAATCAAAGATCAGCATGATCTGTAGTTTCACTGAAAATATAATTCTGCTGAAATGGAATTTATGGCAAAGAAAACAATTATTGTTTTTCATGTCACAAGGCACAATCATAGTTTCAGATGTTTGGATTGTACATCTGGGCTAATTTTTCTATTATTTAAATCCAGATTTTCATATGTACAAAGAAAAAGATTAACAACTGTGAAAAGCATTCTTGTTCCAGAAGCTTAAGAAAACTATAACAGTATTGTGTGAAACATTAGATTTTAGAATCATGATATACTCATCTAGCCGCAAATGTACTTAAATGTTTATATGGTGCTGCTATGTGCCAGGCACTCTTCTAAGCACATGCAAATATTACTCTATTTAATCTTCATAATAACTCTTTGAAGATTGTTATCATCATCATCGATAAGGAAACTGAGGCACAGAGCACAGTTAAGTAGCTTGGCATTGGTCCTTACTAATAAGTAGCTGAAGTGGGATTTGAACCCCAGCAATTTCCTTCCAGAGTCCGTTCTCTCAACCACTGTTCATGCTACTTCTCCAGCATATAATAATAATTTAAAAATATTTCCTGACTATGCTGATGTAATTCGTGGTGTACAAATAACTAATAATATTTTAAGGAAAACACTGAAATTAGTGTGAAAATTCTTGAAAGTGACATACTGCCAGGTGACCGAAGTAGCCAATTAAATGACCATCTTTCCTCCAGGTTAAGCCTCAGCAGGCTTGTTGATTAGTTTGTCAGTGTGTCATCCGATGTCTCTAACGCCAGCTTTGAGATTCTTTTCCAATAATGGCAATATCAGAATCTTGGTAAGGATCAGTTGCATGGCACACATTTGCAACAACTGTATTAATAATTCATCATATTTTTTCAGTTGATGTAGAAGTGGTTATTGTAAAATTATTCAAAATTTGTTACATTTCTATAATACAAGTGAAGACTGAAATAATCGTGTGATTTTATCAAAGACAAATTTGGTCCTATTCAAACATAAGATTTCTGATACAGATGCCTGTTCTCAGAAGAATACTAATACTGTTTCAATCATCACGTGCTTAGTTTTTATCAGTTGAAAAGGTTCCGTTGTCAAGACATTTTCCAAAGACCCTAAATCAAAACAATGCCATTGCAATTTTCCATGACACTTTTCCAAAATGGAGGGGCAGAATATTTCTCCTTGTGAATCTTTGCATTTTAATCAGAATTGAAGAGAAAGATTATAATGTGAATGGTTTCATTCTAAAAATAAAAGAATTTCAGAAGAAAATTGCTAATAATGTTAAATATTCATTGTGATGTGGATTTATTGAAACTGATAAGGGAATGGGAATTGAATTACCTCCCCTTAGCAAGGATATATTGAAAAGCCTTTAACAATTTTGCTTTATTTGGAAAAAACAGCAAAAACTTATTAAAAGGCCCTGAAAAGGATGATCTGAAGAAAACACGGAATAATTTCTAGGATATTTTACTTTCTGTTACTATAAACACTTTTCAAAATGAGGTCCTTAGATTATTACTTGAATACTTGTTTGCTGAATAGAAGCAGAAAAAAATAAGATTCTCCAGAAAGATTTTCATGGAAAAACATAATACTATTCCAAGATTTCACACCACCTGGTATGACTCCAATACATCAGATCATTTTTGCTAACAACTTTTGGGGATTACTAAGGTAATTGATATAAAATCTTTCTTGATAATCCAAATGAATTACTCAGACTTTCCAAAAGATGTTTGAAAAAAATAAAGAGCACATTCAATTTTCACAAGGCGAATTCTACAAATGAACACAAAGGTGGAAAACCTTGTCATCAGTTGCAACAGAGACGATGAAAGTGATGTGATACAAAAATTGTATTAACCCATTTGTAATTTTTTGCTGAATTTAGTATTCGTTCTTGTGTATAAGTCATACAATTTAATTTTTCTAATTTTTGAGGCTTTTAAAAAATAAATTCATAAATTAAAAGCTTCATTTGTCAGAACATGAATTCAAATTTGGGATCTGTAAATATGGTCCCATATGAGTGTTCTGGACCAGAGAGAGTGTTCTGAACCAGAAAGAATGAAGCAAAGGAGTCACAGTGGTTGTAAGTGAAAGAAAAATGAAGTGTGGGTGATTTGAGGATTAATGGGGACTTTTTTCCGTCCAGAAAAAAAACATTGCAGACATGAGATGATTCTTGATAGGGTAATAATCGCTTACTATAATCAAACTCTAAGTACTTCAGCCAGAAACTACTGAGCACCAGGAAAGAGCTATTAGGCATTGTTAGAGCAATTGATCGCTTCCATCATTATTTGTGTGGCTGGAATTTCACAATCAGAACTTATCATACTGCATTATGAGGCCTGCTGAAATTCACAAATTTGGAGGGACAAATTGGCTGGATGATTACAAAACCGTAAGGCTATCATTTCCAAATTGAACATTGACAGAGAGTAAAACAACATCATAATGCACATACATTATCTAGGCACCCCATGTTGGGATAATGCTTATAAATCTGACATTAGGCATGAAGAAAAGAAACAAATAGTCTAAAAGTTCTGGTAGTTAGTGTTTTGGAACAACCAAAGGTTTCTGGCTGGGAAGGTGGAAAACACTCCTATTTCCTGAATAGAAACTTATGCAATGGTGCATTCATTGGTCCAACAAATATTTATTGAGTGTGTACTCTGTGCCAGGCACCATTCCAGGCGTGATGGATATACTAGTGAGCAAGATGAATCACAAGGCTAAGGGTCCAGCAAAGCCACAGAGATAGAAATATTATTATATTAAAGCTGGATTGACTCTGTGTAAAAAAGAAACATACATTTTATTAAGAAGAGGTATCTAACTGTATTGCCACTATTAACGTTACTGGATGTCATGTAAATACAGTCAAACTTCTAGCTAAAATTTCTTTTGCATGGAAGTTATGTTTGACTGAGTAACACAGGTTATGCCAGGGAATTGCATGTACTTCTTTTAAAAAATGTAATACTTAACTATTGCACAATCCTAGGATTCTGTTCATCTAGTTTTTCAAGAAAATTTAGGCCATTACACATCATCAACCAAATTAAAACTGATTTGCAAGAAAGTAGATTTAACATATATAACCTAGAAAAATTCCTATTTTGAGGAAAACGCAAACTCCATGTAGTTCCACTTTGTACCCTCTTATAGTTAAAAGTGTTTCCAAGGAATCCACAAATTTTAAAAATATTTCTAATGTACCAAATTCTAGATGTTTGTGTTATTTCTCAGATGTACCAGGAGGATATGCTGATAGTTTTTTATAAAGGACTAGCCCTGAAAAGCAAATAAAAATTTCCAAGCACTTTACATAGTGCTTGGCACATAATAAGTACTTTTAAATATTTGTAGACATGAGCAAGCAAATTGGCTATGACAAGTTAGGGTCACAATAATTAGGTCGTAGGGGCAGCCCCAGTTTTGTGGAATCTGAAGCTTATACAATTTTGGGAGCCCTGTTTAAAAAAAAATTACAAAATCATATATATATAAAAATTAGGCATGAAAGAGAATATTTAGAAGGAGAAAAAAAATCACTGCAAATTACAATATTTAAAAGGACAGACAATTACAAACAACATTTTTTTTTTCATGTTATGTTTTTGGCTTCCACCAGAATGTTTTATTTCATATTTAATTAATAATCTGAAAAATATACAAAATGAATCTGAAATTAAGACATATGAAAGAGAATGCAAACACATTTTTTAGAAGGCTTCTATGTTGTCCTGAGCTACATAATTGTGTTATCACATTACTCATCTGTAGTGACTTATGAATTTTGTCATTGGAATACTTGTTTTCCAGGCCATTTTGCTGTGGTGTTGGTAGCAAATTTGCATACCATTTCATCTGGAAGTCCAGACGTCATTGGGACAAAATGTTTCAGATGTGGTAAGACTTGATCCGATATACACTGGGATGCATAAAACGTGTGACTCCATACAGATATACTCACTGCTTATTGTACTGCTGTAGGTTTGTGTTTTATAAACACAAGAATTCTATAAATTCTATTTCATGAGATTTCCATCAAAAAATTGAAATAATGTATATGTTTATAATTGTATATGGTGCATTATTGAGCCTGTGTCTAACAGAATGGAACTCCGGTGTTGATTAGAGGTTGTTCAGATTCAGAAGTGAATCCTCCCCTTAAATTGTATATGTCTGATAATTGGAAGAATCTTCCACAGACTAGCTATATTTTAAATCTTGGTTTTTCCTCCACTAGCCACAATATACCAGTGCTGGGTACTACAGGACATGTTCATACTGCAATTCTACACCTGGCCCTGGACTTTCATGTCCTAACACTGGGTGAGCCAGCACAGTGAGGGGTGGGAATGTAAAGGAGACAAATGGCCTTCTGATTTTAGGTGGACCAGTTTATTCATATGTTCCCAGACTTGAGGCCAAGTATCAATGTTTGGGTTTCGTAGCATTAGGACAGCTGCCTGTGAATGGCACCAACTGCTATAAGACTAGCTCCTTCCCCAGACCTGGTCTTTGGCCAAGAGAATTTTACCAATGGGTTGGCACCTAATGCACACACTGATTCGCACAAATGGTGCCATAAAAGGCATCCTTCAAGTCTTTTTTGTTTGTGGCTTATCAATAAAGGGAAATCAGAGCTTAAATGGCAACTTGGAGATGGAGGCAGCCTTTCACCAGGGATTGTATTTATGACCTCCATTCATCAAGGTCACAGACGCAGATGCAGTCTATGCAGACACAGATTCGTGCAAGAAGAAGAAATTGTCAGGAGGGCTCTCATCCTAAAATATCACCCCCCCGGCACTACTGTCATGCCCTGGACCCTTTGGTCCAGACCTGCCAATTCTCTTCCTTTCAGGGCTGGATCCTACTACCCATTCCTCCAGCCTCTGACTGGGGTCCTGATCCATCCCGAAGGCACAGCCTGGGCTTTAGAAAGCTGCCACTCTCCTGCCCAGAGACTCTGCTAGCTCACCCCAACCTCCAGATCCACCCGCTGCAGATGGAGCCTGAGTTCTCTGCAATCTTGGACACTGAGATCAAACAGTGCTTTTACTTTCCCCTGGAAAGCAAACCTGTGACTGAGCTTGCTTCCAAAGCTTGGACACTGTCTTCATTTCCTCACTGGGCATTATTACTGGAGCCCTGGTGGTCAAGATTGGGTGTGTTTTTATGGATTTCATGGAGAATACCATAACTGCTCTCCTCACACCTATCCCTGAGACTGGGCACTGAGAAAGGTGACACAAGACCATCTGGACTCTGGCTTTACCTCCCTGAGTCCCATCACAAAGGTAAACCAGAGCTTTACCTTCCTGAGGCCTACGGGGACAAGTACAGGCATATGCACAGGAGGGCCAAGGCTGGGGGGGATCCGCCCCCTGCCAGGGTGCCCAGGACCATGGGTGATGCCCTCTGGGACCCTGTGATGGTGGTGGTGGCACTTCCCCAGGTGTTGGGTGTGGCAGAAGCAGAAAACTCTGGGGACATCTAGCACTCTAGTTTCAGGGTTCCTGTGATTACACATGGTCTGTGCACCTGTCTTGCTCACAGTTTAAAACTAGATTTTTCTATATGTATATTATAGATATACAGTGTTTAAAAAAATTGCCAAGAATTGATTCGCTCAGATCCAGACTTCTGCTCCTGATAATAAGCAACAGATGACACTTTCCCCATGGCTCTGCTTGGATTCCAGGGAAAAAGGCTCATCGTCGCACTGCATACTGGTCTTCTCTTGTGTCTTTCTCCTCTGCTTGGGGTCCACTTTCTCCCCCTCTTCATCTGGTTAATCTTTCATGCTTCAAAACACTCCTCATCCATCACCTCTTCAGGGGATCCTCTCCTGATACCCCCAGAGTCTGGATTAGGTCCCACCCTGCATACTCCTATGGCAGCCTTTCCTGCCTCCACCGTGACACCTAACCCACTGTGTTGAAACTGGCTGTCCACTCATCTGAGTTCCCAGTAACTCTGTGGTGTCTTGAAGAGAGGAAATACATCTTTTATCTTTATATTTTGATGCCTCGTGCCCAGTAAATATGCAGTAGATGTTTGTTGAATGAATGAATGAAATTTATTGACTTTTTTGGCATCAAACTATTCCAGACCCCAGTGATCTCAAATCCATCATCATATTCTGCACAAACTGATTGAATATCGATCCCTTGCCATTGCTTCAAGTTTTGAAAAAAGACTTTTGAAAATATGGTGTGCAACTGTAAAACAACTCATAAATATCAGTCTCATTATTTTATAATCATCCTTCACAAGTGACTAAGAAAATCTGAAATGATTGAGTTGCAGTCAGACTTGAACACGTTTCAAGAATCATAACTTTGTTTGCTAGTATAAAACTAATATTTTCAATTGAAAATGTTGGAAAGAAATAGGCTGGCCTGGAGTAGATTTGCAAATAGTATTTGATTTCATTTCTATAAAACTTCACCTGATTTGTTCCTATGTCCTAATCTTCAAATTCTATTTCTCAGTGAGATCTATACCCGTGTCCTCAGGGACTCTCATTGTTGACACAAACCTGCCACACACATAAGACTCTATGCAATTTATTCAATTCCACAAAAGTTTATTGAATACTTAGACTCACATTGTGCCATTATTGAGATAAGGTCACAGAGTCAGGATATTTGTATGCAATATTTTTTTGTGTACTATTCCTTCGTTTCCTAATTCAACAAATATTGTAAAGCCGCCATGTAAGTTTATAAGGTACTGCTCTAAATGCCAGGGGAGGAAAAAAAGATCAATATGTTCCTGATTTCAGAGAAATTATAATTTAGTTAGGGAGATAAGATACACAGGCATAACATGTTTATTATCAACACTGAAGTTTAATAACAACATGAGCCGATAATATAAGAAATATCCTATGATTAAGTCCCATCCTTCCTGGCTCTCCCTGGCCCTCCCTGCCTCTTGGGTTCACCCTCACAGCAAGCCAGGTTGTGCTAGAAAGGCAGAGGTTTCAGACAGGGCAAGTTACTAGCTTCAGTTGCTTCACCTCATCTAGTATGCATAGAATTATCAGGAAGAGTAAATGTGGAAAAGTGGTGGTACAAAACTCTCAATTCCTATTCCCTTTCTTCCTCTTTACCTCAGCAAAAAAGAAGAGGAGAAACATCCTGTGTGCCTCCCTCTCTACTCCTCCCTTCTGGGAAGGACAGGCCCTCAGTGGACTTCGGGGATGACAGTGCCACAGGCAAGCAGAGCAACTCTGACCATCCCTTACAAAGTAGGCAGAGGGAAGCAGCGCTGCCAGACTCTCTGAGGAGGTCCCGAGGGACTTTCCCTTTTGTTCCATAATTGGACTGAGAGCTGAAAACAAGAGGAATTAATTATAGCCAAAAAAGTTGGCAACAACCTGGTTGCCAGCCACCCCTTCTCTGAGCTGATGAAGCAGCCACAGCACCAGCCCCAACACAGTCAACCACTAATCACCCTCCCCAGAAGAGAGCCCTGGGGGATGAGAGAAAGAGTGGCCACATTCTTCAGTCTGTAGAGGGTGGTGTTGGTGACAAGAAAATTTCCACTCTTTTCTGTGGGAGAGGGAAGAGGGGTTCATTCTTCACCTACCCCCAAGCCTAATTAGAGGGAGAGCAGTTTTGAGAGACTCTTGTAGAGACTGGATGTTTGTAATAAGAGGAGAAAGGCATCTCACTGCCCAGCTGAGCTGTCGTTGCTCACCCTGGAGCTGGTCAGAAAAAAGGGGTCTTTGGGGGAACCCGAGGGTGAGGGTTGTATTCAACCGTAGAAATTAGTGCCACTTCTCTTCAAGAAGTAGGAAGAGTAGTGAGTTAACCTGGGAAGGAAAGGATGAAGGCAAACTCCCTCACATTCCCAGAGGCCCCTGGAGGATGTGGAGGAAATGGAACAGGACCACAGTGTTCCCCAGGGCTCCCAGGAAGGGGCGGGAAGTTGGAGGAGAGGCCAGAGGCACAGAATGGCCCTGGTGGCTGCTGGGTCCAGCCAGGCAATGACTTACTCAGAGAAGTGACCAAAGGCAGGGATTCCTGGTGGGACCAGGTGTCATGACCGCCTCTTTGAGATAGTTCTTGGAGACAGAGGAGCTGGGGTGAAGCTGAACATCACCCCAAGAACGTCACTTTTGTCATCTACACAGGAGACTACCAGGTAACACCAGACCAAATCAGAATGAGGCCTGGGACCCTCCCTACTATGGTGCCACTCCCACCAGAGAAGCCAGCCTCCAGGAGGAGGGGGCTGGAGATGTTTCAGAGTGACACCAAGCCAGCACCCTGATGCTCTCCCCCAGCCTGCCCCAGAAGAAGGAGCAAGAAATGAGATACCATTGAGATAAACTTGAAATTGGACTGGACTTTGAGTAATCAAAAGTGATTGGAAGTTATAAAATCTACCCAAGATGTTGTTGAGGAACCAGGAAGGGAATTTGACTCAGCATAGTTGGAAGCAGTGATGGAAGAAATGAAGTGATTTCACATTTATACTACTGAGAGGCCTTCACAAACCAGGCCCACTCAGGGACACACACGGGCAGAGCTGCTCCTCTTCAGGGAATGAGTCGACTTGGACAGGGAGCTCATCTGCAGGGTTAGTGCTGGCCGGTGTCCAGAAGTGCCCTCCCCACCCCCACCCTCCATGGTCTTCTCTGAATATGACTCCCCAAGACCCAAGCAGGAAGAAGAACCTCCAGTTTAGGAGGATGACGGCTTAGATCAAGTTAAATTAAGTTGAATCTAAAAGGGCTGCCTGCATAGTGTCTGGAGCCAGAATCCTGCTGTCTCTTGGTTAATTTTTTCAACTTCAGTTTCTCCACCTAGAAAGTGGGGATGATAAAAAATCCTGCCTTTGAAGGTTGCTTTGAAAAGAAGATGAGTTTATGTTTATAAAATAGTACCTTACATATAGTAAGCACTAAGTGTGTGTGTATATTTTTTCAATAATTTAATTTTTAAAATAAATATAAATATGAAGTAATGGGATATTTCTTACCTGTCTAAATTTATAAAGTAACAATTGTGCCTGCAACTTTCAGTTTCTGGTTTGGCATGTAAGGAGCTTAGAAGTCACCACTCTCTCCTAACAACAAGTAAGAAGCTAAACAACCTCATAGGTTTGTCAGAGAAGTGAGATCACAGGGAAAACCACCACTGTCCCCAAAATTGGAGAGATAGACAGGCATATACAGAGAATCACAACTTACCAGAGCAGGAACCCAAAAGCAGAAACTTATGCAAAAAAGTTAACATGCATTTAGTAAGTAGCAGAGGTTCGTTTTGAACCCAGCCTTTCTCTTCACATAGCATATTTTATTCATTCAGTAAACATTTATTATGTACCTTAAGTGCCAAGATCTTTGATACAAATAGGTTAAGATAGTTAACCTTTTCTTTTACCTGTGTGGTTGGTGACCTTGATGTCTACCTGGAAAAATCCTAGAGAGGCTGTGTTTAGGGAGACAAATTCCCTGGATAAACAAGAAAAGCAAGTGGAGATACTGGCCACAAGCTCACACTTCTCTTACCAGTGAGGTCTGCTTGATTCCTGGGGCTGGGCACACAAGCTGATTCCTTGTATGAGAGTCTTCTTTATTTGTCTCACCCACCCTAAAGGTCATGGCTCTAATGGAGAGAATGAGCGTCTGCCCTGAAGGAGCCAAGATAACCTTGAAGGGAATAAATGAATGTGCATATTGATGGAGCAATTTGAGTACATATTGATTCTTGGTAGTCAATGCCTGGATTCCTATCTCATGTAATAGGTGGTGAGGGTTACTTATAAATAAGGCTACAGAATACTTTTCTTTTTTAACCCAATAAATCCTTGGGGGATCTTGTTATTTTTGTTGATAAATACTCAATTGATGGAGAATACAGTGTGACCTATGGCTTAGTGGTTATTGATTTACAGGCATGATTAACAGAGCTCAAAACCTATAGGTGGCTACAGAGACAATCCTGAGCAGAGAGCAAACATGATTCCCTAATAAAGTTGATAATGTGAAGAGGAATTCTCCTAATGGGGGCACCTGTTGGAAAGGAACCATGTTGATTTTTATTCTGGAAGGAGGGGGATGCAGTTCTGGAAATTTCGACTTCACTCTACACTGGATCAAGTGCAAACAAACACCAGGGGCAAGGGTGAATATGATGGGCTCTGGGATTCTGCCTCTCCTTGTATTCAGTCATCCACATTTGTTAAGTTGCTTGCATTTCTTTAATGTTTGGCACTCTCAAAATAGCCTTCCGAGGTCTTCCTTCTTTTTTTCCATCTCTGTCGTGTCATGGGGGGACAGAAAAGTCATGTTCTTAGCTATGCATGAGAGCAGAACGAGGCTGAGAGTCCACTGGTGGATTCCAGGGGAATCGACACCTGGTAATATTGCAACTGGAACATCCATTTGTCATCCATCCATCTGTCCATCCAGTATACATTTGCTGAGTGCTGGGCACTGTGCTTACATATGGAGACACATAGATAAGCAAAACACAAATCCCTGGCTCAGGAGCTCACAGTCTTGTAGGGAAGAAGGGAAAACAGCCGTGCAAGCAAGTGTAGGCATCCTCATCATTCAAATTTACTCCTTAAAAAAATGTGTTGGATTCCAAATTTTCAGATAGGGGAAATTATACTCTATTGTTTAAAACTTGAAAGATAATAATGTGTCCCCATCCCATCCAAAAACTCCAACCAGTTTTTCCAAGAATCTCAAAACACTTGTACACACTTATACAACTATCCACTAAAGATTTCTCGTTTAATATGAAACATCTTAAACACCAATCATCTAATTTTTTAAGAACTTAATGACCCCCTTATGGTTTTGTGCAGCATACAATGATATGAAAAGCACTGGATATGAATCATGTTTTACTTCTCTATACAGAACATACCCTTCTTAAGAACATATCCTTGGTGCATCCCATTCTGTTTGCAGCCATTGGCCCACTGAACATGGTATTTCTCTAGACTTAAAAGGTGTCATGCCATGTCCAGTGAAGCTGTCTAGAACCAACAACACTTTCAAAATTCTTCTTCATTTCCTCTAGCATAGAAAAAACGGTACACACAATAGATGGCAATGCATGCATGGCCAAATTTGGGTCCTTTGTGTGCTTTCCTCTTTCAATACACTTTGTTGCTTCTAACATATGGACTTTTCCAGGCATCTTACATTTGTCTGCTTTCTCTGATACATCTTTGGTGACATTTTTACTTAAGCTTCTGGAATATGTGAGAGCAATAATGCACAATACAGAACAATGGAAGCTGCGATAAGGTCCTTCTGGGAGAACAGCTAACCTATGACCACAGGGCACTCTACTCCCTCTTGCTTGCATTTGGATGCAACCTAAATATGCGGATTTATTGTGATGGATTTTGATTTGGATAGAGACTGTTGGGTGAAAATTTTTGCAAGTCATTACAGCAAATGTTCATATGATGAGTCCTCAGATAACAAGGGATATACATAATTTCACGAGGGGTGGGTATAAGGTAACATGATTACACAGAGGAGTGATGAACTCTGCCTGGGAAGGTAGGGAAGGCTGCCCAGAAGGGAAGCAGGACCAAGGAAGAGCTACAGGATGATGGTTCAGCAGACGGGCCAGGTGGAGAGGTCGAGTGGAGGACATTTTAGGCAGAGAGAAAAACATGCAAAGTCAGAGAGGCACAAAATCCCATCATATTGTGTTCAGGGAACTGAAAATATTTCCATATTGCTGAAGTGTAAAGGGCAAGGAAGATGAGACTGGAGAGGGAGGCATCAGCCTGAATGGGAAGGGCCTTGTCCGGAATTTATTCTAGAAGACGTGGACCATAACTGAAGGCCTTTAAGCAAGAGAGTGTTAGTATCACATTTGAAGTTTAGAAAAATACTCTAGAAACAAATCAGAAATGGGAGCCGGGGACAGAGAACTTGTAGCCAGAGATGATGAGGGCCGGAGCAAGGGCAACTGCCTTGTGATCATAAAGAGGATGGATGGACTGCAGAGAGGCCTGAGAGCAGAATTGACAGGAGCTAGTGATCTCTGTGATAGAGGGCAGCTCTTTTTATCTCAGTGTCACAGATTAGGAAATTAAGATTGGGGGTTGTGTCTTTTTCATTTAGTATCTCCCAAACCTAACACAGTTCCTGGCAGACACCCAGTACATGGTAAATGGATAAATTCCATTGTTCAGCCAACACATCTTCAGCGAGGTGCTGAGTGAATGAGTCAAGTAATGAATCAATGAATAAGTTAATAAATTAAATGACTATTTTCTTGGTAGGGTCCGATGGTCTCCCATAGCATTCTGGCTTCTCTTTTTAATTTCTCCCACTGTCCCCATCACATGGAGAGCAGAAGCCTCACTTGGAATATTGCAATGTCCTCCTCACTGATCCTGCAGCCTCTATTCTCTTGCCTAAAGTCCCAAAGCCAGATCAGTCTTGAAGTGGAGCCTTCTGACTATTAGTCCAGGGTTTTCTTGACCTCAGCTGAGCCTCAGCCACTCAGCTTTTCCCATCGTTTCTCTCTCCCCGATGGAAATAATGATCCGTATTCGTCCACCTCACACAGACGTTGGACAGATTGATTAGTTAATGTGCAAAGATTGCTTTGAGGATGAAAAGTGCCGATTATTATTATTATTATGTTGTCTAAGAGAAACTCTCTGCCTTTTCAAGGAAGGCACAGGATGGTCACTGACATTTCGTTTGAATGCTCTGCATCTCCCAGGTGCAATATTTATTTACCAATAAGGAAAAATAGCTCCGCATAGAATAGCTCCCCGAAGCTCGTTCATCTGTTTACAAAAGCCGTGACCAAATTACCACCATGGGATGTAATTGGGGCAGCTTGGTTCAGGTCAATGTCTAAGCCCAGGTCAGCAAGGGATTTGCCATCTCATCCGGAGGCACTGGTGAGAAAACATGGCTTTGCCTTTTGTCAGGCGTATGTCATCTCAAATGCTACTGACATCAACTTAAATCACATACAGGCTATCAGAGACGTATATATAATTTTTTTTTCCCTTCCAGAATACTTTGAACTTACAACCTTTCACCTCGGCCAGGAGTGAATAATAGCTTCTCAGGGGCATTTGTTGTTTCTATACTGAGGTGATCTTTATGCACATACCTTGGAAAGTTCAGAGTTGAATCAGCAACAACAAAAAAAGCGAACATTTTGAATTTCCTTTTTTTTTTTTTTTTTTAGTTTGGGGCTTGATATAAAGCCAGGGAAAGTTGTAAGCAAAGTTTAAATTACATTTAAATAATGAGAAAAAACCCTCCTAATCTGAAGTGTGTGGATGTAGAATTGATGCTGGCGGCTTGATATTCCAAGCTTGATTTGCTGCTAGTTTTCTTCAGCAACTTGGGCTTTTTAGCGTGATTTATGCCTAAACTTTTAGAGTGAAATTTATGAACTGCATTAAGTGCTAAGGAAGAAGCATAAAAATCAGTAATTTGAGAGTCTGGAGCAGTAGAGTGCTGTGTACAAATAGGCTAAATGGAAATAATAGGCTAATAGATACGTCAGAGAAAAGCAAATGGCTTTCTGACATCAAGAAACCAGAGCCTTGGGAAATTCTTTAATTATATTCTAATTTGCTGGATGAGATAGTGTTGCTAAAGATGTGTGAAATCAAAGATGTGTCATTTTAAAATGAAACAAGTTGGGGTAGGGAAATGGTGAAATGCATGGCAGAGTGGACCAGCTGGACCAGAGGAACCCCATCTTAAGACTTTGCCCAGCAGGTGGCAGAAGTAAGACATCAGAACCAGGTGTGTTAGGCTGCTGAGCCATGATCTGTCCCTTAAACCCTGCTCCTGTGGCTGCTGATGCATTCTCTGGATGGATGGGCCTGGCTGAGCAGGCCTCTGGAGCCATCTTCCTGAGATGACGAATGTCGTATGTGTGGCTGGAATAGCTCCTGTTGGGCCTGGTCCTTCTGCACCTTTGTCTTGGCCTTTTCCCAGTCGTGTGCCAGGGTTCTCTTCCTCCCACTGTTCTGTTTCTCAAGGTTCCTCTGTCCTCTGGGCATGTGTATGTCCTTTTCCTTCTGCATTTTCTCTTTATTGGAGAGCAGGTGCTCTGGACACTCTGACCTCTACTCTCTTTGCTCTCCAAAAGTGCTAACAGAATGTGCAGAGGACGGGGAGGGGTGGGTAGTGTGTAAGGTGCTGAGCTAGGAGGTAACATCTACTCTTCTCATGACCCTGTGTGATAGATACCATTTTTTCCCTTTTGATTGATGAAGAAACTGAGGCTCAGAGAGAATAAGGAGCCTGCCCATGGGCCACGGTGAATTTTAGAGCAGCAACGTGCTCTTTTTCCCCCTCAATATTTCTGATTACTCTTGACCCTTCCACCAATTCCTGCAGCATTTCGATTTCCTGGCATCATGGACATGCATGGCCTCAGGAAAGGGTTGTTATAGAAACTGTACAGGAGTCTCAGCGTAGAAAAACTTGATGACTCAGGTCAAAGTAAAGCCCTTGACCCGGTCCTCCCAGGCTAAATAAAGATTCTCTGGGTTGATGTATTAGGGTTCTCCAGAGAGACAGAACCAATAGAATGTATAGAGATATATAGAAAGATATTTCCTATGGGAATTGGTTTACGTGCTTATGGAGGCTGAGAAGTCCCATGATCTGCAGTCTGCAAGCTGGAGGCCCAGTAAGGCCCATGGTGTGGTTCCAGTCCAAGCCCGGAGGCCTGAAAATCAGGGGAGCCAACAGTATAAGTCCATTCAACATTCGAATGCCTCAGTACCGGGAGCGTGGATGTCCCAGGGCAGAAGATGGAAGACTCAGCTCAAGCAGAGAGAGAATTCACCCTTCCTTCACCTTTTTGTTCTGTTCAGGACCTCGAGTGATTGGATAATGTCACCTCCATTGGTGAGGACATCTTCTTTACTCAATCTACCAATTCAAATGCTAATCTCTTCTGGAGACACTCTCATAGACATACCCAAAATAATGGTTTACCAGCTCTTTGGGCATCCTTTATTCCAGCAGTCAGGGTGACACACAAAATTAACCATCACAGCTGTGGTGGGGAGAGTTGGAGAAGGAGTGAAAGTGAGGAGATATTCTGGGTGCCTGAGAAAGGAAGGACCTTATGCCTCATCCTACAGGTGGGCTGGGTAAGGATCAGGGGAAAACAAGAGCCCAGTTAGTTTCGGGGGACAGGGTCCAAGTACAGAACAATCTGTGATCCCCTATCCAGGTGCGGGGGGAGACCCTGAGGAGCATGGCTATGGTGTGCCTTGACAGCTGGGCCTGGGGCAGCCTCATGGAATTCTCCAGCAGCAGAGTGGTCTCCTGTGCTCAGGAGAGACGGCACAAGGAAGGATCAGACCAGAAGGGAGGAGCCTTGGGGAATAGGAGGATGTTCCACGGTGACTGTGTAGAATGACGAAACTGAAACCCGGATGGGAAGGGGAGGTCTCAGTGGATGTGCCAGAGGGCAGATGTAATGATAAAGACCACAGCCCTCTGTGCTGTGACATCACATGATCCCCTCTTCCTCAATAGGTGCGGGCTTGGAGAAACATGGAGGAACCATAAATGACTCAGATCACGTTTCTGCCCCCTGGTGGAAGCTCATTACAGAAATTAAGCTAAATGAGGGAAACTAAAATTTCTTTTTTCATGTTTGTGGACTGTTATCTGTACTCTCAGGCAGCATTGAACCCAGGGTTTTCTGGCCCCCCAAACCACTCAGTTCACTACACCAGGAAGAAGCAGCATTGCCAGATCCAGGATTTGACTCCTCATCTGAAGCAACTGCTATCTCTGAATTACCTAGATGCCTAATATTATTTTTAAAATACTGCACAATTCAAACCAAGTCAATTCTAGGTTCATTTTCCCCATATCATTCCCATTCAATTTAATGAGATTTTACTCAGTATTTTACTAAGGCGAACAACTAGGGATCGTGCTTCAAATATTTTTGGCGTGCTAGACAAAAAGGGCACTCTCTATAAGTAAAAAATATTTTTTTCACGATAACATGAATGACTTCAAGATAACACATAGTTTCCAGTCACACGTTACATTACGACTTCTTACATATGAATTATTCATCTATTTGAAGTGAATTTTCACACTTTGGTGTCACCCAATTTTTCTCGATCCTCAACATCATATTCAAGAAGAAGAAAAAGTTCAAAGAGCATTTATATCAAGATTTTATTGGTTTATGCCCCCCGCCCCATAGCTGCTGACGCAACATTTCCAGGATTTTCTCAGCCTTTAAGTTTCATGACTTGCCCAGGGTCTTGCGGATGGCTAGTGGCCCGAATGGTATTGATTGGTCCCCTGCCGTGGCTTGTGCAACCTCAGAGAGGCGTGAGGCAGTCTTGTAGGGTTGCAGAGATTCACCCTCCGGGCAATAACTGGTTCTCGCCAGCACCGAAGTCAGGACAGTACACACCGTGGATTTGCGCGGTCTTTTCCTCGTTGAATTCCTCGGCGGGGGCTGAGCTGTCCTCTGCAGGGGTTGCCCCAATACAGAGAGAAGCATCCTCTCAATGGTTAATAATACTCACTAAACTCCAGCCTGCCCAGCTTTTACTCTGATCACAGTACTGGCTTTGGCTCTGCGTTAAAAATCACATGCATAAAAGAAAGAAGCCGAAAATGGACCTAAACTTGGCATAAGTGTCCTGAGAAATTGATGCCCTCTCGAATCTGGCCCGGACAGGAGCAGCTTTGACGTTCCTTCACCCGTGTGTAGGTGCAATAGAGACAAAATTCCTCTAGAGGGCACTCACAGCTTCCCCATGAGCCGAGAGCTCACGAAAACGCAGTTTTACAGAAATGGCACAGACTCTGCATGGAAGCAAAATCTCTCTGTATAAATAGATGAATGTGGATGTGTAGGTTTTTTTCATCAGCAAATAATGCCTCTCTGTCTTTTTCGAATAGGCATCAGTGAAAATCACGCACACGTGGGAAAGTAAGATATGGAGGATTTCTTTTTGTTTCCTTTGTGAATGAAGACTGAACCCTCACCTCTAGGGGAGTTTGCTGTAGTTCACCGCTGTGTCATATTTATAATTATCATATTTATAATTATCAGGAGAGGGAGGGAAATTAAAAGATTCAGCTGCTTAACTCTTCAGCAGTTGAGCTGTCGGCCCTGGGGACACGCTGAGAACTTCATGTTCTGGCCGAGCTCTGTGGAAATCCTTAGGAATGCCCGTTTGACCTCTCCCTCCGCCACCTGAGGAAATCAGCTTTGGTTAGATTCGATGGACCATAATTGGCTTTTGAGTTGTTGAAGCACATTCTGGGTACACATTTCTCCGTGTTTTGAAAGGCGTGTGTTTTCCTTGGATCAGATCAGTGTAAAGGGAAGTCAGTCACGGCTTGGGTGGGTGGATGGATCAGAATGTTGTTTCCCAAGATCGGCTCTGCCTCTCAGCATCCCCAGTGACAGGGTGCCTGCTCAGCCCCTCCATCTCCTCTACCTCCTCCCCTTCCAGCCTAGGGTCAGGGAGAGGGTTGAGTTGTTGATTTGCAGTGTAATTTGCAAGGGAGGTACATACCGGTCTGGATGAATTTAAGGATTCTTTTCAACTCTTCAGGTCTATGACTCCATGAATTTATGGATTCTGAAGTGAGGAAAGCATACAAATGAGTCAGTATGACTTCAACATTGTAAATGGTATGACCGTTTTCCCTGCCTCTAGTCATTCCCCTCCCCAAATCATACTTCAGCAACCAGAATGATCTTTTAAAAATATATATAGGATCGTGGTTTCCTCTTCTGCCTAAAATTCTTCAGTTGCTCCACGTTGCCTTCAGGAAAAAGCCCAAACTCCTTGGCACACACAATGTGCAAGGTTCTTCAGGGTCTGTCCTACAGCCTCGGCCCTCCCTCCCGAATGAATGACGTGCAGCTCTCCAGTGCACCATCTCTCTCTCACTTCCAGGTCCATGCTGCCCCTTCCACGGGAACATAACCCCCATGCCAAAATACACACTCCTTTGCCTGGCTGAAGTTTTTCATGCTTTATGTCTCAGCTTAGGTGCTTCTTCCTCTAAGAAGCCTTACCTGACTTTCAAAGACAGGGTGGATGCCCCTTCTGACATTATCTTAGCGTTCTGTTTTATCCTTAACCCTGTAGACATAGGGTTTGCCCTCAGAAGCTGAAAGGCATCCCCGAGGATGCCTGGTAGTGCTATCTAAATATTCAAGCCCCTCCAGAATAAAGTTCAGAAAGTCTTATCTACCCGAAAATTGAAACTGTTTACTCTCCATTCAGCCTGGACACCAAGAACTGGAACCACGCTTTCCTGTCTGCATTAACATGACTTGGTACTATACCTCTGCCTTCCTTGATTTTTCCAGAAGTCTCCCGTCAAGGCAAATAGATTGATTGTTCATCACAGGAACTTCCCAAAGGGCTCCTCCCAGCTCTTCCATGGAAAGCATCAACAGACAATTTGCTCCCTGAGAGTCTTTGAATCCCTTGTCTCAAAATTCTCGCCTGGCTGTTTCCACCAATTCTGGACTGTTGTATCATGCTCCTTACCCAATCCTAACAAGCTCCCTGCTTTGGAAGACGTGCCTCAAGTCAAAGTTCAAATTCTCAATAAATTCTTACTGTACCTTACTCCCTTGGAAACACTTGCAAACCTTTGCAAGGTGGTGTTTTCCCTTTGTGTGGTAAGCAATAAACTCAGCCTTGTCTTATCAACAGGTTGTGTTAGTAATGTTTGGGGAGCTAGCTTTCGGCGTACCTCTGTAATCAGGAGGGCTGGGTGCTTACCCCTTAAGAAAGCAATAATGAGGGGCCAGCCCGGTGGCATAGTGGTTAAATTTGTGTGCTCCACTTCAGCAGCCCAGGGTTTGAGGTTTGAATCCTGGGCATGGACCTACACATCACTCATCAAGTCATGCTGTGGTGGCATCCCACATACAAAAGAGGGGAAGATTGGCACAGATGTTAGCTCAGGGACAATCCGCCTCACCAAAAAAAAAAAAAAGAGAGAGAGAAAGCAATAATGAATTTTACTGAGCTTCCAAAAAGCAGTTTGCCTGACTTTGGGTGTTTGAGTCTGAACCTAGAGCTCCCGAGGGATGGCTCAGGAAATAATAATTCGATAAAGTAAAGGGTTCTGTCATCTCTGTCACCTTCAGAAGCTTGTTCTCCACTGACCCCCTCATTCGTTTACTCACTCACCAGACCCATATCTTTTTCCAGTGTCCCAGTCAGGGATCTTAGTAAGGGAAATGAATGCATCCCAATAGCTTTATTCAAAGTATGAGAGGGAATCTCTTGAAAACCAAAGTCAAGAAGTACAGCAAGGCCTTAATGGGCCTGGAAAGTTACTAAAGAGCTCTGCAGGCCGTATCTCACCTGCTAGGACCACGCAGTCTTTGGGCATCCTTGCTTCTCTGGGTGCACATGTTCCATTCTTCCTCCACTTCCTTTTGGTTCTGGGGCAACTACCTGTAGTTTTATCTTGCCACAATGCTGACTTTGGCCCTGACTCTATTTGAGTTTGGGGGGCCAGCTTTTTCCACGGTCTGGCTCTCATCTCCATGTCTTTGGCTCATATTTGTGAGAACCTCTCACTAGTCATGGACCAGCCAGTAGAAGCTGGCCAGAAAGGGATTTCGTCCAATCATATCTGAACATGGGTTTAGGGTCACCTGACCTTTTACCCTCTCAGCAAGGGTTGCAGAAGGCAGCAGATTGTGAGGGGTTTATGTTTGGATAGTCAAATTTGCTGATGCCACAGAGATTCTACTGGTTGAAATATATGAATATATATTTCATATATGAAATATATGAATGTACTTGTCTCCTCCTCATCCCCTTGAATGGGGCCTTCCCATATTCAGCCAGAAGCACCCTAGCAGGAATCCAACAATAAGGAAAGAAACAGTGTTCAACTTTGACTTTAAAACAGGGTCTTGAATTCCATAATGAAACAATAGTCTTGAAAGGCAGGCTTTGTTGAGAGAAAAAAGAGATTTGTCAATCACAAAAGCTCCTTTTACATATCAAGAGTAGAAAGGGGAATGCATTCGAACTGGTGCTCTGAACAGAGTTTTGTTTTAAACCAAAGACAGAGACAACTCAGGATATGCTGTAGGGAAAGTCCCTACTGGCCTTCCTTCCGGGGGGCAGGGGGCAAACAGGGATATGAGCAGAGTGAGAGAACAGGAGAAGCTTGAGATCCCATATGAGGGTCCTGGCTCCCCTCCCAGGGGAGGAGCAAGGGGTGATAAAATACAGTCCAGAGAGGTGTGTAAGCTCCTAGTGTAACAGAGCTTGTTCCTTGTTTCTCAGGGATAACATGGGAAATTGTCAGTCCCTTAGAGAAAACCTGTGTTTAGCTTGGAGCTGGAGCCTCCTAGAGGCACTCAGGATGTAATTTGAAAATGCCTGAGTGAGGTGTCAAGGCAATGGCCCTGAGAAGCCAGGGACCGTGTGCAGGCTGTGTACGTCCTCGGATGCTGGTGTAGAGGGATGAAGAATAAAGAGTCTGGGATCAGAATGAGACTGCAAGCAGTTGGGGGTCACACCACACGATACTCAAGATAAGAAGGTGGGACCTGCTTTGCCTCAGTGAGGAGTCCCGCAGGACCCACAGGGACAGAGAAGACCAGCCACACCACAGCAGGGGCCAGGAGGAACTGTGGGGACAGCACTTGGTCATCATGAGGCTGTGCGAGCTTCCCCAGGCACTCAAGGAGGACCTTTTGGAGAAGGGAAATAGTCCTGGAGGAAATTTGATCTTTGAATCAAGTGAATATTTACTCAGAGGAGACTGAATAGACCAAAAAGGGTCTGTTTTAAATTAGAAGAGATTGAATTATCTTTGATTTGCAAGTTTAAGTTTCTTTTCTATAATCAACAGGAATGGGGATTAAGATCATGATGTGAACAGTTATAGTGACAAAATACCTTTTTTTTTTTTTTTTGCCTATCTGAGTCACTGTGTAAACTTTGGTCTTATCATAGTGTTGGGTCTGCTAAACCCTGGTCCTTCTGTTACCGAGCCCTAAGGGACCGGTGACTTGCAAGTGGGTCCTTTTGCCCAGAGCTGCTAGCACCAATAGAACTAGACCAGGTTCGGAATAGCAGAAACTTTACACATTGATCAATGAATGGAGGAGGCAGAGCTGGTGCTATAAAACACCTTCTCCCTGAAGGGAAGGTGAGTAGAGTTCTCATCGGATGTAAAGGGGGAGGGGTCTCCGAGTTATTGGGTTGGGGGCATTTGGGCCATGTGCAGATCTTCCCTTCTTGCACACAGTAATTTTTTTTTTTTTTTTGGTGAGGAAGATTAGCCCTGAGCTAATGTCCATTGCCAATCTTCCTCTCTTTGCTGAAGAAGATCAGCCCTGAGCTAACATCTGTGCTCATCTTCCTTTATTTTATATATGGGATGCCGCCACAGCATGGCTTGATGGACGGTGCATAGGTCTGCACCTGGGATCCGGACCTGTGGACCCCAGGCCGCCAAAGCAGAGCGCACGAACTTAACCACTACACCACTAGGCTGGTCCTGCACACGGCACCTTTTGCACACGTTTCCTTTTGTGCATGACATCCCATAGCCATCTTGGACTTTTCTGGTTTGGACTGGTTCTGCCATTTGGCCATCTGGCATTGTTCTGCCTTGCTTCCTATAATCAGCACAACTTAAAAACAAAGCATTAGACATGGAAAATATTTTGGGGACTTCCCTGGGTGACACTTCCACCCATCATTGATACCATCGATACTGGCTCAACACAAGGTTGACATAAGGGAAGCCATATTGTGGAGAAGAAACCTATTGCAACTTTGAATGACCTCTGACTAACTAACCCAGCTGGATTTGCACCCTCCAGGAGATCTAACTGCTCTGTAGATTTTATAATCCCTGCTTGTGCATGTACTTCCCAGCTGCGATAAGATGATAACTTTGTTCTTTTGAGTTCCTTAGGAACGTGATGAACAGAGAGTCTCTGCCGATAGCCATCATCAGTAACAACTGAAAGATCTGGTGTGGCCACTCCCAGTCTGTAATACCAGATGGTCAACATTCCTAATCCCTTCCCCTGTAACCCACTGACCTATATAACTGCTGTAAGATTTGTGCCCCCTTAAGGTGGTTCTTTTGGATATTAGTCAGCCATCTTCCCTCTTGCTAGCAAGCTGTAATAAATGCCCTTTCTTTGCCACTATCTTGCCTCTTGATGATTGGCTTTTGTCTCGCGGAGAGCAGATCGTATCTCCTGTAACTTTGTGCAGTAACATCATTATTTAAATATATGTAATGAGATAGGTAAAGAGTGTATACTTCCAATCAATATCTGATGAACAAGCTCTAGGGGCATAGCATGGAATGAGGCAGGTATGGTCCCTGCTCTGGTTAATCTTTGGAATAGAGTGAGGGGCAGGTCATTTTTCTGTCTGGGTGAAGATTTGTCATTGTTCATTGCAATCTGTGGCCACTTGTAGTTATTTTCTGCCCACGCTATATAAGAAGTTAGTACAGTTTATGTATTGGGAAGGCACTGAGTTAAAACTCCAATTTCAAATTCACTCTCTTTCTGTTACTGAGCCCTAAGGGACCAGTGACCCTCAAGTGGGTCCTTTTGCCCGGGGTTGCTCGCACCAATAGAATGAGACCGGGCTCGGAATAGCAGAGCAGAAACTTCATTTGTTGATCAAGGAATGGAGAAGGACAGCTCGTGCTCTAAAACACCTTCTCCCCAAAGACAGGGAAATGGGGGAACTTTTAAAGGGCAACGAGTTGTGACGTCTTCAGTGTTCCGGGAAAGAGGTGGTGACTTAGAGGAACAGTTGGTGCATGCGCAGTCCTCCAAACTCCTTTGTGCATGGCGCCAAATATGCCTAGCAGGGTACACAGTGGGGCAGATTTTTGTATAGTAAAGAAGCAGAGGCAGCTTCAGGTTACCTCCAAGTCCTTCTGCACAGAAGCTGCTCCGGTGGGGGGGCTAGAACTGGTTCAGGGCGGTTTGCAGTTGTTATTTCTCTGAGGCGAAGCCCAGCTCGGCTGAAAAACATCTCAAAGGAAGATGTTGGGTGTGAGCCAA
Source organism: Tapirus indicus (assembly GCA_031878705.1). Taxonomy (NCBI): domain Eukaryota; kingdom Metazoa; phylum Chordata; class Mammalia; order Perissodactyla; family Tapiridae; genus Tapirus; species Tapirus indicus. Next base: position 33,898,793 of record CM062919.1, read on the forward strand.
AGCTAAGTTTTTCTAAGAATACATGTTGGTGCACCAGGGATGTGTGTGGGTAACATTTCCTCAAAGTTTCCCAATGCCTGCTGCTTTCTGAATCATTCTATCATGTATATGTTGATTGATCATTATTTGCCCAGCAAATATTTATTCTGCTCCACTTTGTAGGCATTCTCTTAGTTGCCACAGATACAGAGATAGATGGGGCCCCTTCCATCTTCAGTTGTTGACTGTCTATTGGGGGACATGAATAAATCAATGAACACAGAGATGAGATGCAGCTAACTCTGCCTGAGTTGTGTGGTGGGGAGAAGGCAGATCTGCCATTTATGTTGTACTCGGTGTACAGTGCACAAGGGTGCCAGGCCCAGGGGGACAGAAATCCAGCCTGTGGGCCCTGATGCAGGACTGCATACACTGGGGGAAGGGCTGCCTTTTTATGCATACAAGGTGCCATTTGCTCACCAAGTACTGTGGTCCTCCATCCACTGGAATGCATCTACCCAGAAGAAGTAATTCCTTCTAATCTGCACAAGGGTGCTGTCACATCTACTGAGCAGTCATGAGAGAAGAGGGGATGCTTGAACTGAGTTTAAAAGACTGGATAGAAATTGCCCCAGAGACAGAATGGGGGAGAGTTTTCTAGGCAGAGGGAGCAGTGAGTGCAGACGTGCCGGGGAGGGAGAGACAATGGTATGTTTGAGGAACAAACAGTTTGTAAAAGAGACTTTTTGGGAGAATTCTGGGATATTAGACCATAAGAATGGACAGAGGTCACTCATGAGGGGGCGGGTTGCTGAGAAGTTTGCCATTGTCCTGTAGCTTTGGGGAGCCTGTGGAGGATATAAGTATCACTTCCAAATCAGTGTATTCAGTGTGGATTAATCCTTCCCCGCCAGGCAGTCCTGCTCTCCCCCACGGGCTTCTCGGTTTCTCTGACCTCTCATTTTCTCTCCTGCCTTGGCCACACGCTTTGGGATTTAATTATAGTCTGCCTTGTTCACCATCTATCCATTTCCTGTGAAATCTTCCTCTCCCTTTATCTCTCACCAGATGTAAAGCTTTGTGACAGCAAGGACTGTGCCTTCTATTTCCTAAAAAAATTCTTTCTTTTAGCAGCATTTCTCAAAGTATGGTGTATGTACCATCTGTAGTAATTAAGGTGATTTTAAGTAGCATGCTAACAAATATTTGTCTTTTAATATATTTACTTTATAGTATTATAAGTTTTATAAATATATTTATTTTAATGTGTCATAAGAAAAAAGTACTGCAGGCATCCCAAATCCGTGATGTCATGAATGTCTTTGTTTAGGCTGAGGCTAAAACAAAGTTTAAGAATTAGTTGATCTAATGAAAAAAAAATATTGGTGGCTCACAGAATCAGGAAAAATTGGAAAGATGGTGTGTAAATGACTGATATCTGAGATCTAGCCCAGTGTTGTATAGGCCAGTAAGGACTTAACAAATAGCGGTTGGAAAAGTGACTTGATTTTAATTAGTTTTGTACTACATATCAGGAGAGTTTGCCTAAAAGGTAGCAGTCAGTATAAGAACTTGGAAGGAAGGGAGAAGGAAGGAAGGGAGGGAGGGAGAGAAGGAGTGGGAGAGAGCAGTGCCCTCACAGCCTGAAGAAGTCAGGGGTCCCTGCTGCTGGGTTGGGGGATGATGCGATGGGGCAGAGTCCTGTGTTTTAAGGGATCCCCAGGTGGCCAGGAAGAAGTTGGAGCTCCATTCCTCACAGATGGGGTTACACAGGGCAGGAGGCAATATGGTGTCATCATCTGGTTGACTTCCCCATGTCTAACTCTGCTTTGATATCTCTCCATCTTCAGTGGTGACTCTGTCCCCCTCCCCCCAGTATGCACACACACACACACACACACACACACGCATACACTTCCTTCTCAAAATCACACATTCAGGGAGGAAAGGCACTGACCCTTGAAGTTTGACCCCAACTGAAACCATTCATTTCAATGGACAGAGTTTATAGTTTTAAGTTTTTAAATGTCTGATTACCCAATCAAACACTCTATCTTTGGTTAAAATAATTTCAGATAATAGAGAGGTGGGAGAGACTGTGGGTTTTGGGAGGAGCAGGCCTTACCCTGGGCTTTGAAATCACAGCCACTTAGGGTGACCTACAGGGTAAACACGCTTTGGTAGGTCTAGGATGCCTGGAATCATGTCATCCCAGCCCTTTGATTCTCTCCCTTGGTCTCCATGTCCACAAATACAGAGGGTCCTAGGCTCGTTTTCACATCACCTCTTGCATCAGTGAGGATCACACGGGATCACATGGCACATCAAAGGGTCTTATTGAAGAGTGTTTAATGAAGGGGCTATTTACTGAGATGGGGTGGAGGGAAGGGAACCCAGAGGGGTGGTGAAGCTCCCCAAGGCTAGCAACAGTGGGGGCCGACTGTCCCCAGGCCTGACGAAGCTGGGGTGGGTGATGATTTTACTGAACTGATAAGACAGGAACTGTGGCCATAGTGGAATGCAGCCACTGCCAAAAATGTGGCTGGGCAAGGAGGAAACGGAGGGCTAAATACTCCAATTTCTTTTTCTTTTTCACCCAGTGGTCAAACCCAACCAGAATCCAGAGACCAGGGGGGCTGGGTGATGCGGTTCATACAGGTGAGCCTCCTGGGGCCCAGAGAGGGCAAGAGGAAGCGATGGGTGGGAATGGTTCTGACAGGCAGAGCATAGCTGGCATCCTGCCCGTCAGGATTAAAAAGAAAAAAAAAAAAAGGAAGTCAAGGACACCTATATATCTTATGCTTTATAGATTTCAGTGATCTTTTTTCACTCTCTTTATCTCACAACTTTCTGAAATACATATCACAGAAGCTAAGTAGATAAGTGTGTCTTGCTCAAATCATTCTTACTGGAATCAGGCCTTGACTTGACACTTTGTCTCTAAGCTCTTCTCTTCTCTTTGGACCAGTGTCTTTCAAACTGTGGGTCTCAAAGCGTTGGTGAGCCTTAAACCAATTCAGTGGATTGTGACCAGCTTTTGAAAAATAATGAAATAGGATTGTAGAGAATAGATTAGAAGATATCAGAGTTTATTACCTGTCATAAGGGTAAATATTGTTTCTTGAAACTTTCATTTCAGTTGTACACACACACACACACACCTATGTGCTTGTGTATACTAGTTCTGATGCCAAATATATTTCTTCCTAAGGTGCCTGTTCAATAAAGACTGACCATGCTGCATTAGACCATCCATCATACACTCTTCCCACTCTATGATAAATTTGTTTATTCTTTCATTCCTTCGTTCATTCATTCTCATTTATTAAACACTTTGTATGTGTCAGATTCTGAGCTCAAACATCCCCAGAGTCTGAACTCAGTATCACCATCTGGTGTGCGTCTCTATCTTTCAGTGCAAATTCTTTCTCCATTCTCCCCTTACACTCCCGAGTTCACTACCTTCACTTCCCTGAACAATCCATGCTTGCTTTCATCTTAGGGGCCTTTGCAAAACTCCACTCATCCCTCTTCCTCTCTCTTTGAGCTTATTCCTACTCATCCTTCAGCTAAAGAATCCTTCCCTTCTCATCAAAGACTGGCTTTGGCTCTTGAGGCAATTTTTTAAAAAAGCTGCAAATCCTTTGGCACTTGTTCAATAGAGAGGTGGGGACCATGTCGCCTCCAAGGGGAGTCTGGGTGCTCTCCTAACTGCTTCAACTGATAGAGTATGGTAGAAGTGAAACTGTGTGACTTCTAAAGCTAGGTCATAAAAGGTCATGCAACATCCACCTTATTTGCTGGAACACTCGCTTTTGGAGCCCTGAGCTACCAAGTAAGAAATCCAAGTACCCAAGGCCGCCATGCTGGAGAAGCCACATGTAGGTGTTTCAGTGGACAGTCTCAGCTGGACCCACCTTCTAGCCATCTCTGCCAAGGTGCCAGATGTGTGATTGGGCTGTCTTGTACCCTCCAGATCAGCCTACCCACCAAATATATACCAGTGAGGGATCTCCAGGCATGTGATGGTTAACAGAAGAATTATGCAACTGAGTCCTGCCTGCATTTGTGACCCACAAAATCATGAGCTATGATAAGATGGCTGTTGTTTTAAGCCATTACATTTTGGGGTGGCTTGTTGTGTAGCAATAGATAACTGCAACATTCTCTCTCCACTTTTAGAGCGTTCTATTTTGTCCCCACTGTAGAGCTTATCCCACTGTAGCTTAATTTCCTACTACCTACCTGTCTGTCTTTCCTAGTAGAAAGTATGAGGCCAGGAATGACATTTTGCTGGTCATTATATTTCTAATATCTAGCATCAGTTCTGCAAAAATATGGGCTTAATAATTATTTTTTAAAATTTGGGTTGAATTGAATTAAATGGAATAGAACAGAGCTGATTACAGGTAAGGTGTCCATACATCCATGTTTGCATGTGACCTATTGACCTGATGTGGTTGTTAATAAAGTCTCCTTTCACTCTCGAACTTAAAGGATAAATTATATGGGCACCTTAACTAGAGGGGTCTTTGTGGGATCAGGGAAGGATTCTGAGCAGTACCCATAAGATTTACTAGAGTTTGGATTTGGCTCTAGTTGGGTGAGAATGTTGGATTTTTAGATGAGAAACTTTGAAGAGTGACTGTTATTACCCCTGTCACCATTATATTTTGATTATGTGTTCTATAATTAGATGTTGAAAATGCTAATGTATATTAATACTTGATTGATTTGATTACCCATCCTAATTATACTTTGATCACTTTTGATAAATATATTGATTCATATTTTATTTACTTCACAGAAGTCTTTGTACAACTATGCTTTGATAATATCTGATTACATCTTAATATTTGATTGCTTTGAGTAGCTCTTGTTTTAACCATTGGAAAGTTGGATCATATTAGCTGTGATGTACCCGACTAGTGGTTATGAACACAGATTTTGCAGTGAAACATGCCTGGGGTTGATATTCCCTGCTACTTACTGTTGTGTGACATTTGCTGGGTCACTTAACCTCTCTAGCCTTTAGTTTCCTCATCTGTAAAATGGAGATAATAATAAAAGTTATTTACAAGGGTGCCAGGTGGATTAAGTGAAATAATATGTATTATTAGGTATCCTGGCTGGGACCTAAGTGACATTCTAGATAATTCTAATATGTAGGTGATATTCCTTACTCTCACCTAAATATTTGTTTGCATGAGCTTATGTGCATTCAGGCTTTTTGTTGTTGACATTGTTTCAGGGGCTCAAGGAGAAGGGAGGAAGGGTTTTGGGTAGGAGGCTGGTGAGAGGAGAAGAATGAAGGGGTTGGTGTGGCATGGACTCCATCCTCCCATTCAGGCTACAAGGTACAGGTGTTCACTGTAAAGAGGGCCTGGCAAGGGGGGAAGTGGGGCAGAAACCCATGCTTGGCTTCAGGGGAGGGGCATCTTGTCTAATTCACACAGAGGCCCTTAGAGCTACTCAGAGGAGCCATATGAGAGAGGGCCTTGTGCCCACTGGTTTGAGGTCCAGTAGAAAGAGAGAGAGAGCAAACAGCTGAAGGACCTGTGTGTGTAAAAGACTTTGTACAACTCTAGGCACAAGAAGGGATGTTTTAGGGCCCAGGAGGATACCCCACCCCTGGAGCACTCTGCCCTAGATTCCAGGGTTGCTGATGGAAGAGGGCTGTGCCTGGCAGATCAGCATTCTCATGAAGTTCAGAGACATTGGTGTGTATGTTGTTGGAGTGAGGGGAACATGGAGTGTATGTGTGTGGGGCGCCCTTTAATTACTGTAAGAGCTAGAAATCTTAGGCTCCTTGTACTCTGCCAGCACTTTACAGACATTATCACTTTTAACGGGCGCAACAACCTTGTGACAACAACCACTAGTACTTTTATCATCTCCATTTTACAGATGGGAAACAGAGGCAAAGAGGGATTAAGTAACTTCCCCCGGTGTGACAGCGAGTAACTGGCAGAGCCAAGATTTAGAGCCACAGCTCTTAGCCATTACCGCAGATTGCCTCCTCATCAGGGAAACTGGAATGGTTGCTGAGCACAGGTGAGTCTCCCATCCCTCCCCTTGGGGAGCTCTGGAGTGGGGATGAGCTGAATTCCTACGTGAGCCCACGATCGGAAAACTCACTGAAATCTGGGCATGTGTTAATGTGACCCCATCTCTTCCCTCAGCCTGAGGACACTGTTTTTCTGGATATAAAGTGCGTTTGCCCAGGACCTGGCCCACGCTTAGAGGGATCTGTTTTTAGTGTTATGGATGATTGGCGTAGTAACTCCTTTCTTCAGTCTTGTTTTTAGAGACGAGAACACGGAAACCCTCTTAACCAAACCAGTGCCCTCTTTGGCCTCCCATTGAGACTGTCCTCTCCTCTGACCTGGACTGAGGTCTACAGGGCACTGGAAAGAGATGTGGGAGTGGGTAATCGTCCCCTGGCATTGGGCCATCAAAGAAGGCTGTGGGCTGCCCATTGGCCAGCGTCACTGGCTGCTTTCCAGAAGATCCTGAGGCCCTGGGGATGTGCAAAGCAATGATCAGACACAGTCCGTTTGCACAGAGCACCAGAGCCACCACCTTGATGCTTAAAGTACACTTGTACAAAATCCTATATGAATAACCACAAATTAGCCAGCACTTTCTCTTCCTTCTCCCACAGAAAACCAATTTACTCGAATCCTTGACACTGAGATATTATCTCTCTTTTCTGTCATTTTATTTTATAACTTTTTGAGTATATACAGTATTATTTTTAATATGTTTGGGATTTTCAAAATTAAATTGTTACTTTTGTCCTTTATATATGATAAAAAAATTTTTGTCATGCATAAATTAAAAAAAAAAAAAACCTTGGAGGAAATATAGTAAAATGCTAACAAGTCTGTGGGTGATGTGATTCTGGGTTATTTTAATTTTCTTCTCTATGCTTCTCAGTAAGCATGTTCTGCTTTTATAAAATGAAGAGAAGTGGATTTTGTTTGTATGTGTGGGTATTTTGGTTTTTTCCTGAGATTAGTTTTCTCTTTCAGTACAGTTTTATTCTATTTAGTGCAGACAACTTTTGAGTAATCATGACAGTTTTTGTTTGTATCTTATTTTACTCCCTGAAATTCCTTCATGACAAATCTGTCCAGCTGAGAGGGAGGTAGATTGATGATCAAAAGTACAGACCCAGCCCACTTCTCATCTGAGAGTTGAATGGAAAGAGCTTTGGACTGGGAGACCGAAGGGCAAGTTCTAGATCTGATGTACCAAACACTGAGCGAGCACCTCCGTCTCCTGGTGTAGTAGTCTACCACCCCTTCTAGGACCAAGCTGCAGGGACTCTGATGCCTTGTGGAAGTCAATGGGGAAATAGGGCAACAATTAGCCTACAGATGACTTTGTTGGACTATAATGATTTAATTATCTGGAGATCCTGGTAGTTCAAATTAACTGTGAGAATGGCTCTTCCTACTGCTGAGTAAAAGCAGAAAACTCAAGTACTGGCAATCTGGCAGGGTGTCCTGAAGTTGGTATTTGGAGTGATGTTTTTAAGGTAGTGAAGGGCATAGATGGGATATGGAGGAAGGAGGACAGTCTAGGACTAATGGGCAAAGTTGTAAAGGGGGAAACAAGCCCATCACAGGTGGATGATGGATGAGAGACAAAAAAGCAAAACCACAAAGAGAAAGCCTGACACGTTCCCAGCTGTGAACACTGCAAAGTCTGTGCGTCTATTTTCTCATTCATGGTGCCCTGCAGTAGCCACCCAACAGCAGTCTCCATATATTTTGTGACAGTTAACTAATAAATTCTGTTTTTCTTTAATTTAGCTGTAAGTTTAAAGTAAATATTGATATTTTTAAAGATATAAAACCAGTCACTCATCACAATGCATTTCAACAAAACCAAACAGTTTGGTGCCCTAGACTTACAGAGGTTTCTCCTAATTGGATAAAAAGATGAGGTCTGTGCTTTTTCATTTGCCTGATTAATTACTGCTCTGAAACCCTTGAAAACAGACATGGTCTGTAAGTGGTATCTGTTGTTTAATCGAGGACAGATGTTTTTAGAAACCTTTTAAATAGGCCTGGAGAGTTACTCTCAAGCGAAGTGAATTATTCAACTGTATGTTTTAAAGGTGGCTGTAATGTTTATTAAAGCAGTTTTTACTGATGTTCAAGTTGTGGTCACTGTAATTGTGGTTTGTCCTAAGCCACCAGCATCAAGAAGCAGCACCAAGATGATGGTAGTAAATGGCATCACCATCCACCCAGGGCTCTAGGCTAAAAGTCCAGCGATCATCCACAACTTTTCCCTGCCTGTGCTTCCCTCCCTGGTCCCTGCTGTGTCCAAGTTCTGTTGTCAAGTTCATCCCCTAAGTATCTCTCCAGCTATTTCCTTTTGTCTATTCCTACCACCACTAGCTAAGTTAAGGCAACTGTATCAGCTGGGCCTGGTAGGAAACTAAATCACCCCCAAATGGTTCAAATAAAGACTTTAATGGGGAGACTATTTCGGGGGTGTGGTCAGGACTAAGGGAATGAATGAGGGAGAGTGAGGCACCTGGAGAACAGGCATACTGGCACACAGTTACCACCCCTATGGGACACTGTGTTCCCAAAGCCCAGTGAGAGTGAGGGAGGAGGCTGCTGTGGTCAAGGAGGGGATATGGAAGTGGGCGGTGGCAGTGTAGCACGGAAGTAGGGGGGTGGTAAATACTCCAACCTTTCTCTCCTCCTGTCTTCCAGTCTCCTGCTACACCTCCTATTGGCCAAACCCAACTGAAACCCAGTGGGGAGGGAGCCCCAGAGATGCAGTCCTCAGGGGTCAGCCTCCTCGAGCATGAAACAGGGCACAGACGGGCAGAGGGGTGAATCTGGAGGCTCGAATGAAGAATAACTAGCACAGCGGCCAGCATCCCACACTTGAACTACTGCAACAGCCCTTATTGGCCTCCCTGCCTCTGGGCTTGTTTCTTCTCCTAATCATTCTCCGTAATGTGGCAAGAGTGCTCTTTCTAAAGCAGAAATCACCAAGCTGCTCCCCCACTTACAACCCTTGAATGACTCCCCGTTGCTCTCACGATAAAATTAAAACTCAACATCGTAGCATAGACTGAATGTTTGTGTCCCCCCAAAATTCAAATGTCAAAACCTAATCCCCAAGGTGATGGTATTTGGAAGTGGGGCCTTTGGGATGTGATTAGGCCTCCCCACTCACCCTTCAAACACCAATCACAAGTTCACATTGTCACCTGTGCTTCCAACCAACAGATCAGAGGTTCCCATGACTCCCTCCTCGGGTTCGATTAATTTGCTGGAGCGGTTCACAGAACTCAGAAACATTTCACTTACTAGATCACTGGTCTATTATAAAAGGATATGACTCAGGAACAGCCAGATGGAAGAGATGCATAGGGCAAGGTATGGGGAAAGGGCACGGAGCTGCCATGCCTGCTCTGAGCGGCCACTCTCCCCACATCTCCACATGTTCGCCAGCCTGGAAACTCTCCGAACCCTGTCTTTTTTGGGTTTTTATGGAGGCTTCGTGACATAGGCATGATTGATTACGTCATTGGCCATTGGTGATTGAACTCAATCTCCAGTCCCTCTCCCGTCCCCAGAGTTGGGGGTGGGACTGAAAGTTCCAACCTTCCAATCACATGGTTGGTTCCCTTGGTGACCAGCCCCTATCTTTAGGTGACCTAGGAGCTTTCCAAAAGTCACCTCATTAACGTAACAAAAGACACCTTTGTTGCTCTCAATGTTTAGGAAATTCCACGGGTTTTAGATGCTCTGTGCTAGGACTGGGGATGAAGAAAAATGTATACTTCTTATTATAAATTACAATATCACAGTGCCCTTATAAAGGGAGTCCCAGAGGGTTCCCTCACCCCCTCCTGCAACGTGAGGACACAGTGAGAAGACAGCCTTTCATGAACGAGGAAGCAGATACCCGATCTACCAGTGCCTTGATCTTGGACTAATAAATTCCTGTTCATAAGCCACCAGTCTGTGGTATTCTGTTATAGCAGCCTGAATGGGCTAAGACACACAGAGTACCATGTCCTGTGGGCCACATTTTTATTTACTCTCCTGCCCCCTTGCGCTCCATGCAGTTCTGAGACCATGAAATGCTCTGTCATCACCCAGCCTTAGTCCATGCTGCCCTCTGCCTGCAAGTGTGCCCTACTCTCAGTGACTTTTCCACCTGGCTAAATTCTGTTCTGCATTTTTGGGTTTTTTCAGACTGTCCAGGGTTCTTCCCTCCATTTTTTTTTTTTTTTGAGATTTTTAATAGACTTTATTTTTTAGAGCAGTTTTAGTTTTAGGATTACAGAAAACTTGAGCATGAAGTACAGAGAATCCTCATACTTCCTTTTCACCCCCTCCACAATTTCCCGTTAGTAACATCTGATATTAGTGTGGTACATTTGTTACATTGATCAATGAATATTGATTCATTTCTATAAACTAAAGTCCATAGTTTCCATTAGGGTTCACTTTTATATTGTATAGGTCTATGGTTTTAACAAATGCATAATGTCATGTATCCACCATTACAGTATCATACAGAATAGTTTCACTGCCCTAAAAATCCCATATGCTTCACCTATTCATCCCTTCCTGTCTCCCCTTGAACCTCTGGAAGCCACTTATCTTTTTTTCTGTCTCTATAGTTTTGCCTTTTCCAGGATGTCATATAATTGGAATCATACAGTATGCAGCCTTTTCAGAATTGACTTCTTTCACTTAGCAAGATGCATTTAAGATTCCTCCTTGTCTTCTCGTGGCTTGATAGCTCATTTCTTTCTTGCCGATAATATTCCATTGTATGGATATACCACAGTTTGTTTATCCATTCCCATATTGAAGGACATCTTGGTTGCTTCCAAGTTTGGGCAATTATGGAAAAAGCTGCTATACACATCTGAGTGTATAGTTTTTGTGTGGATGTAAATTTTCAGCTTATTTGGATAAACACCAAGGAGCATAATTGCTGGATTGTATGGTAAGACTATGTTTAGCTTTGTAAGAAACTGCCACACTGTCCTCCAAAGTGGCTGTACCACTTTGTATTGCCACCAGCAGTGAATGAGAATTTCTGTTGCCTCACATCCTTCTGATGCCTCACATCCTGTGTTGCCTCACAGCATTTGGTGTTGCCAGTGTTTTGGTTTTAGCCATTATAATAGGTGTGTAGTGGTATCTCATTATTGCTTTAATTTGCATTTCTTTAATGATATATGATGTTGAGCATCTCTTCATATGCTTATTGGCCATTTCTGCTCCAGTTTGAACTATCAGCTTAGCTGATATTTTCTGCAGGAAGGCTACTCTCCCCCATTGTATCAGATAGCCTTTGCTGTGTAACAAACCACTCTAAAATGCAGTAGCTTAAAACAACAAGCATGCATTTGTGGGTCATGTGGGGTTCAGCCGATTTAGGCTGGGTTGGGCTGGGTGGTTCTGCTTCAGGCTGCAGTGGCTGGGGTTGTTCTGCTTCTCACTATAGGCTTGTGGGTCTGCTGGGGTGGCTCTGCTCCACATGTCTCACGCCTTCTTTGGACCAGTGGTATAGCCAGCATATATTTTCATGGAAAAGGGAGAGGCACAAGAAGGTGAGTAGAAATGTGTGAGATTTCTTAGAGCCCAGGCTCACTGGTACACACTTGCAGTTAGCCAAAGTAAATCACATGACCAAGCCCAAAGCCTAAAGGCAGGATCAGACCCTAGCAAGAATATGGATACATGAGAGGATGAGTAAAGAATTGGGGCCAACAAGTCAATCTATCATTGTCTGCCCCTTTGGTCACAGTTATTCACTTTCCTCCAACTCGCAAAATATACTTACCCCTATCCCAGAGCTACAAAGAGTGTCATCCAGTCATGGCATTGGCTCAAGACCAGGATGTCATGATCTATACCTAGTCTGGACATGCCTTCTCTTGACCAGAGACCTATAGACTAAAATGACAAGTAATCTGCCCCTTATATATGCAGTATACAGATATTGAACAGGAAGAAATACTGAAATAAATACTTCCATTTAAAACACTCCTATTTCTGCTCACATGCTACTGGCCCCACAGCAAAGGGCGCCCATGATGAAGCCATGGCAGGGGAGAGAGAAAGAATTGGAGACAATAGTTATCCTTCCATTTTCATCATTTGCCTTAGCTGCCTCTGGAAGGGCTTCAAAAAAATGTCCTTTTTGGCATCTGAGCAAATTTCTCAGAATGCTTCCAGCTTGGAGAAAGTTGGGGGCTCAAAGGTCTTTTCACATTTCAAACAATCTCAGTCCCTTTCAGTCAAGGCTGGAAGTGCTTTTGCCAATTATTCTCTCAGAAATGTTTTCTGAGTTAAACAAAAACAAACAAAAAATGAAAAAGTGGTAAGGAAGTACATTTTTGCCTTAGAAAGGTGAGATAAAGGAATGAGTGTTCTCAAATGACTAAATAAAGGAAGAATGTTGAAGATGTGGTAAAAAAGACCAAGTAAAATTTTATCCCATACATATTTCCTTATATATAGTGTTAGGGATTTAAGTAATCCAAGAGTTGGACCAAAATATATATTCAATAAAATAATTTATAACAAATATTATCTTGGTAGTAGTGCATTGAAATTGATATTTTAATTTTCTCACATCTTTCCAAGTATGTCAGATCAAACAAGGTGTCCTTCAGTGAAAACATTTGTATAATTAGTATAATTTGTATAATTAGTGGTTAACATATAAGTCCTAAGAAAGTCTTTTTAGAAGATGTCACAACCACTGAGAAAGGGAATGACTAATGTCTGGGTACAATCTTTATGCAAATCTGATGGTTTCTAATTCTTTGCATTTAAGAAAATTGCAATAGGATTTAGGTTTTCAATTGAGAGGACTTTTAAATTTAGCTTTGATAAATGCTTACTCTGTGATTTTAGCATTTACCTCAGAAGAAGTTCAAAGAATTGAATGACATGGCTCTAACCAAATTCCTTCCATTCCCATTAACTTACATTCAAGGGCACGATTTCTCAGCACATATATCTGTTAAAAACCAATGAGAAAATAAAAGGAATAAAATTGAAAAACAACTTATGAGTTTTTAAAATGTATTTAATTCTAGTTCACCCATGTGTCATAATTCACTTGGGACATGCCTATCTATCTCTTTCTGTCTGTCTCTCTCCATAGTTGCTGTTAATTTGGACATATCAGGCTACTCTGGGACCATGCCCTTAAGTTTTCTAGAAACCTGGTTGTCCAGCCAAAAGGATCTCCTCCTAGACCAAGGCTACTCAAAGATACAGCATCAGCATCACCTGGGAGCCTGTTCAAAATACAAGCTCTTGGACCAGATCTATTGACTCAGAATCTTCGGGAGTGGTGCCCAGGTGTCTGTGTTAACAAGCCCTCCAAGTGATTCTGAAGCATGCTCAAGTTTGAGAACATATACTTGCTGCCGCCTTGTTTCTTTTAGAGCTAGAGGACTTGGCTTAACTGGCGGTGCCCAGAATTGGTCTTTGTTCCCTGTATCTTGAGGGTCATACCCTTGACTTGATGTTTGTCTCCAGGCTGTATCATATTTGAGACTCTTTTACTGGCTGGAAAGTCTGGGAATGAAAAATAGTTTTATTTTCAAACCCAGCTTGTTCTGGGCTCTCTGTGTTCCCTCTAAATTCTGCTTGCTGTCTGACCAGTTCTTCTCTGAGCAGTGCCATATCATATGCTGCTGAGAGCAACCAGGTCCCAGTTGTAAACGTTTGCCTCACAATATTCTTGCCCAAGACTCAGGTTCATTAGATACATTTTCTGTCTTCCAAGTTAACTCAAATTACAGTTTTACCAGATGTTTTCTCACTGCATAACATAGGTCACAATTTTCCAGCCTCTGTAACAGTTTCCATGCTATTTTTTCAGCTTCTATCTGCCTTCTAGGCCCAAAGCCAATACCATATATTTAAGGATTTTATTTTTTTAGTACCAATTTCTGTAAAGGTTTGATATTGCTGCATAACAAACCGCTCTAAAACTTAGTGGCGTAACACAATAATTATTATTGCTCACATGTCCATAGGTTGCCTGGGGTTCGGGTGATAGTCTGGGTTGGCTTGGTGGCTCTGCTTCTCTGCAGACCAGTGGGTCTGCTAGGGTGGCTCTGCTCCATGTGTTTTACCATCTCCTTTGGACTAGTGGGCGAGCCAGGGCATGTTCTTCTCCTCAAAATAGTAGACGTACAAAAAAGCAAGTGGAAACATGTGATGTTTCTTAGGCCCCGGGCTTGGAACTGACACACTATCACTTCTGACTATGTGCCACTGGCCAAAGCAGGTCACATGGTCAAGCCTGAAGCCAAGGAGCACCTGTGACGAAGCCACGATAAGAGTATGGATGCAGGGAGCTGTAAAGAATTGAGGACAATACTTCAACCTGACATCCTCTCCAGCATAAAAATAGGGCTTTCTCCTATGTGTTGCCATAACTTTTAAAAGTTAGCCTCCTGGAGCATTTATATCATTGTTTTTTTGTTTCTTTCTATCACCAATTAGACTAAGTTCCAGAAGAGCAGGGGTCACATTACCATAGTACCTCCAGAGCCCAGACAGTGCCCGGCACATAGCAGCTGCTCAATAAATACTTGTGGCACACGTGAAGAACTAGATAAATGAATGTTTTCCTTCATTCATTTAGTGGGCAGCTTGCCAGGTTAGATCTGTAGAGACCAGGAATTAAGCGCTGATTTGGAACCTTGTCTGGACATTTAATTGGAACTTTCAAGATTTTCATCAGTATGTCTTCTTAGGAAAATAAAACCTTACCTTTGCGTTTGAACGTCACAGGAGTGAAGTGATGGTTAGCGTTTGGAAGACATCGTAAACTGAGAAAGAGTAATAAAAGAAAAAAAATGAAACCAAAGGGAAATTGTTGAGAGGGAAGAGCTGATGATATACCTGTGTGGGTTTTCATGCTACTTTCTCAAACTCTTTCTTTCAAAAAGGATGAGTGAGGGAGTTCTAAGTAGCTGTCCCAGGGGTGCCCAGCCTGTCACTGCCTGTGTTTTGTAATCAGAGCCAAGAATCAGCTGCGGAGGGGGATAGTGGTGGAGTAAAACCTCCCTGTGAAATCTTGTTGGCAGGCTGTGTGACAGCCTAGGTGAGCCACGTGGGACAGTCTGATGTCTGCTGAACCTGTTCACACCATCCTTCCATCTGCACTCAAAGCCTGGCGATCCCTGCAAATAACAGCAGCAATATTTCTCCCCATCATAACCCACTCTTCTCTCCTCTCCTCTTTCAGAACTTTATTGTTACAAACGTGTTGCAGTGCTTGGGGCGGAAAGGAGAGAGAACTATTTAAATTCCACCTGCCTGAGATCTTTGAAAACAGAGGACTCCCTCCATCTGGACAGCCTAAGCCTTCTCTTCTTTTCAGTACAAGCCCTTTACTCCGGTTAAGTCTCATGGTTTTGCTCATGCTGTGCCCTTACCAGCCTGCCCTTCCTTCCCACCGTCAGCCGGCCTTGCCTTCTCGTGGTGAAACTTCATAAAGAACATAGACAAGGGGGTGATCCTTGTGGGTGATGTGGACTCAGATTCCAGCTTTGCTGTTCACTAACGGTGTCATTTGGGGGGAATTATTTAACCTCTCTGAGCTCCAGTTTTCTCATTTGTAAACTGGGAAGAGCAGAGTATTGTTGGGGGTGGGGTTAGACATAGCATATATAGCATAACAAGTGCTCGGTGATATATGAAACATGTGAGGTGACAGATGTGTTAACTAGAGAGTGGAATCCTTTCACAGATCAAACCATCACAATATACACTTTAAATATCTTACAATTTTGTGTGTCAATTATACCTCAGTAAAGCTGAGGGAAAAAGTGCTCAGGGCACAGCTTTTTAAAAAAGAGACCCATTTAAGGGCTTCACCTTCTTCAATCTTCTCGGGCGGAATTTGCCATCTTCTATGGTCTTTCATTATTCCATGGATTTATTCTTGCCTGTCGCACCAAGTTAAATTTCCTTATGAGTAGAAATCATTGTATTTCTTTCGTATCCCTTTTGGTACTTGGTGTATGGTAAGTGTTGATTGATTATATTATGTGTCAACTTAAAAAGCAAATTCACCTGTTATTTTAGCCTCAAAATGAGTTTATTTTTGAATAGCCAGAAGAAATGCAATTTATGATGTGCATGCTATGGCAAACCATAGGCAAATCCAACAAACAAAGAAGGGGCGCTGCCTTTATAGAGAAAAGGGGGAGTAGGGAGGGGCTGTTCTAAAGTCCATTGGAGGAAAGTAACAGTTCAGGGCAACAACGGCTTCTCATTGACTGAGCTGTGGTGTTTCTCATTGGCTGGCCTCTTCTGGGTGGGAGAAATCGTCCCTCCATAGTAAAGTAGTTTTATTTCCTGTCCAAGAAGCAAGCCTCTATCTTGCCTGTTTGGTGTAATTGATGATTGTACTATGGCGTGAGGGTTCCCCCTACAGGCCTTCCTGACTTCAATTTAATTAAGGTTTCTTTTATTAATTTCCACAAATGAGACAAGATTAAACGTCTGTTTTAAAAATTACCTATTGTAAATGTTGTCCAAAATGTTCTGTTTTGTGTAAAATTTCCAAGTGTTTGAAGATATCGGATAGAGTTTCAAAGATCTCTTTTAGGATGCTTTACATTGACATGTGACATCAGGGTTAAGAAAAACATTTAAGGAGCCTGGAATTCTGACAGTTTGTTTATTTTGACACGTTTTTATTTAGTGCCTATTGTATGCCAGGTTGGCTGTTCCAGGCTCTGAAACCTGATGAACTAGACAGGAAAAAAAAAAAAAATGAACCAACCAGGCAAAACCCACCCTGCCTGCATGGAGCCTGTATTCTAGTGGTTTGTGGTATTGGAAGATAGCATAACATTTCTTGGAATTTTATTGAGAAGGAGGCACAGAAAGATTGAGTTTCCTAAAGAAAAAGACTTCAAATCTAGACTTATTTAACTAAAAAGCCTTTTCTCTTTGCACTGTATCATAATGCCTCTCCCAGGGCAGTAATGGAGAAGTTGGTTTGGGAGGGGGATGATAACAGAGGGAGAGGTGAGCACAGGAGGCAGAGGAGGGATGAGGTGTAAGAAAACCTTGAGTGTACTGTCGGTGCAGCTGCTGTGGAAAACAGCATGGTGGTCCCTCAAAAAATTAAACATAGAATTGCCATATAATTCAGCAATTCCACTTCTGGATACCCAAAAGAATTGAAAGCAGGGGCTTGAACAGATATTTGCACACTTATTTTCATAGCAGCATTATTCACAACAGCCCATTTGGGTGGAAGCAACCCAAATGTCCATCAGCAGATGAACGAATAAACAAATCATGGTATATACATACAATGGAATATTATTCAGCCTTAAAAAGGAAGGAAATTCTGACACACGCTACAACATGGATGAACCTTGAGAACATTAGGAGAGAAGAGAGATGGGGAGTTATTTAATAGGTACAGAGTTTCAGCTGTGGAAGATGAAAAGAGTTCTGGAGATGGATGGTGGTAATAGTTGCACAACATATGAATGTACTTAACACCACAGAATTGTACACTTAGAAATGGTTAAAATGGTAAATTTTGTGCCACGTGTATTTTACCATAATTAAGAAAAAAACCCCATAAGCTTGAAAAAGACCTCTGAGAGATGTGTCCTTTAGATCTAGGAATTATGGGAATAGTAGTTTCCCCTTTTCCCTATGCCTGAGCTGCTCAGAGGTCATGCCCAAAAAGATTCAGTTCGGGCCCTGGTGGTTGGGGTCAAGCTCAATTTGAAGAAATTCTTTGCCTCATGACCTATGCCCATTCACAAGACAGAATGGTTCTCCTTTCCCTCTTGGATTTTGGTATAGTTGGAACCAGCTCAGGGCCCATAGACTCCAAGCTCCATGGTGGAGCAGTTTTCAAGAGTAGTGAGGTGGGAGGGTTGATGAGAGGCTGTTAATCTAAGGCAATGACCTTTTTCTGCAGAAGTGTAGAAATACTCATTTGCTACCCAATGTGAAAGTCAAGCACAGGTTGTCATGACCCTGCTTGGGATAAGACCTGTCACTGAGAAAACAAACGGATGTGCTGAGGGAGCAAACAAGGCTTCTGTGAAAGGTCATGCCCTCAGCCTTCCCAAGGGCTCCACACAGGGGGCCCAGAACCTACCAAGCCTCTCAGGCAGTCCCTGAAGCCACGGCTTCAAAGGCCAGCAGGTTTGGGTCTCCTCAGTTTCCTCTCAAGATAAGATGGGCTTTGTGGGGCTTAGAATGAGGGGATGCTTGGGATGAACCAACCCCTTGGAATATACCCCCAGGGCTGAGATTTGAGTTGACTGCTTGGCCCATAGAAAAAGTTGGGCTTCACCTGAGCTTCATTTCAGGAGGCCTGAGAAAGTTGGCATACAGCCTCTGCCTCTGTGGGTGTCAAGTTCTAGACTTTGCCCTTCAGGACTCTCTAGGACTGCAGAGTTCTTGACAACAGATTGATATCCATGTGCCCCATAATGATGTTTCAGTCAATGATGGACCGTGTATGCCACAGTAGTCCCATAAGATTATAATAGAGCTGAAAAATTCCTATCACCTAGTGACATTGTAGCTGTCATAATGTCATACACGACATATTATTCATGTGTTTGTTGTGATGCTGGTGTGAACAAACCTACTGCTCTGCCAGTCATATAAAAGTATAGCACATACAATTATGTACAGTACATAATACTTGATAATGATAATAACTGACTGTGTTACTGGTCTACGTATTTACTATAATATACTTGTCATCGTTATTTTAGAGTGTACTCTTTCTACTTATAAACAAAGTTTACTATAAAACAGTGCGCCATGTTACGCCAGCAGCAGCCTCATACATCTCGTGTTTACTGCATCTCTTGATTGCATTATTTGCTCTTGTGCTTGATTTAAATACACTGTATGATGTTCACACAACAACAAAATTGCCTAACACTATGATGCATTTCTCAGAAAGTATCCCAGTCCTTAAGCAATGCATGACTGTACTCCAAGAGTAAAAGATATTGACACTGCCACAGCAGCTTGTCTCAGGTGGATGTATATTTTATTTAACCAACACTTCTCTAGCACTTCCTATGTGCCAGGCCCTTTTCTAAGTGCTTCACAAATATTAACTTCTATAATCCTCCTAACAACCGTATGAGGTATCTGTCTCATTGTATAGATGAGGAAGCTGAGGTACAGAGAGGTTAAGTAACTTGCTGAAGATGACACAGCTTGTAAGAGGTGGAGCCAGGCAACCTGGTGTCAAATCTATTCTCCTAACCACCAGGATCTACTGCCCTTCCACATAGACTACCGGCTATAATATGGAGCAAAGACTTGGAAAATCCGGCAAAAGTCCTTCTGTGACTCTGTCTTTAAGAGCTGCAACTTTTGGTGCTATCTGACATGTCCACTGGGCTTTACAAAAGTAGCCGGAGCTTGAGCACTGAAGGCTTGCTTTTCTGAGATTCAACACACTCTAGCCTCCGTCTGAGAAAAAGGGAGCCAGCACATTCTAATTGGGTCAGCCTTTGGGGGAGCAGACACATAAGCATCTTGGAGCTGGGGGATTGTATCTGCAGGGATGCATGGCATGGAGACTAGCACAAACCAGAAACACGAACCCCCAGATGGTAACAGCATGACTAAGGCTCATTAAAGAGATGGACTGCTCAAAGGGATTCTGTGATTTCTTGCAGAAGCCGAGTGGTGTGATGAAAAGAACACAAGTTTTGGAGATAGAGGCCCAGCTGTGTGGCCTTGAGTAAGTCACTTTATCTCTCTAAGCCTAGTTTCCTTGTTGCAGAATGGAGCTGACAATACCTTCTGCTAGGGTGTTTATACAGACTGAACAAGATGATACATGGCTGATCTGATGATCAGACAGTCAACCGGGAGAGGTGACTTTCCCAGAGGGTATACACCACGCATGTTGGGAGTCTGGAGGTGTGCTCTGGGATGGGAACACTCCCATAGAGCTGAAGGTGAGTCCCCTCACTGGGTGGTGCAGCTGAAAGATCAGGGACTTAGGAACCAGCCGTTTTTCGTTCAATTCCTGGCTCTGCCATTTGCTAGCTGTGTGACCTTGGAAAATCACCTAAACTTTCTAAATTCAGTTTTCTCATGAATAAAATTGGCATATTAATACACATCTCTCAGGACTGTCAAATTTTCTGAGATAATGAATGTAGAGGGTGTTAAAAAAATGCCAGTTTTCCCCAACCTATAGTCTATAGTTTCATCTGTACAATAGCAGTAATAATATCCATCTCTGAAAGCATATGGCAGAACTCCTATCCCAATATTGTACTTACCATGGCTATTATTTTTAGCTATAAATCTTGTTGAATCACTTATAATTTCAGGAGAGAAAGGAACCACAGTGACTGGGCTCATCAGAGAGTCACTGTAGTAGTCAAACAATGGGAGAATGTTTCCAGTTTCCCTTTTGTCAAAGTCATTCCTAAGTATCATTGGCATATGCTTAACCTTTGTATTGGGACTTGGGGACCTGGGTTTTGAGGGGAACAAAGCCAAGGAAGTTTTCTTTCCTATCTTTCTGTCTGTAGAATCCCTTCTTGACAACATCCTCCAGTTTGGATCCAACAGTGGGGCACTTTTGTTCCAATAATATGGGGATCTCTAGTAGGTCCAAGAATGGCATGTTTGAACCCTTTCATATAAGGTGTAAAACCCTTGTTTTACATTTCTCCAGTTACAGGGTCCACAGCATTCATGAGGCTCCATGACCTTCCTTCCCCAACAAAGGTTAAGAAACACTGTTCTGAGAGAAGATGGATGCAGAAATGCTACTCCATTTGGGACCTAAACACAATTTATTTCTGCAAAAGTTTGGGAGGCAGATTTCATTGGAACTTTTCCCACTCTCTTGAACACAGAAGTTGTAGCAGTAAAAAAGATCTAAATCTTTTGTGCCATTTCTTTCCCCCAAGTATTTATTTTTGCTCTCAAGGGAGGAAGTCCTGTGTCTTTGGCCCAGTGGACCCCCATCTCTGGACCTGCCCCCAGAGCAGGTAAGCTTGCCTTTTCTAGAAGATCTTTGTCCTTGAAACCCTTAACTCAGTGATGAATGTTGTCATTAAAAGTCCACAGCTGAGCAGAAGCCCTCCTGGACTCTGAGTTATTGAGTCTGTCTGCCTCTGTGAGATGGTTACTGGTCAGGTGGCTCTGGGTGACCCTGTGAACTTCCCTTGCCACTGCAAACAGCCTTGCCCAGCATGCACAAAATCCAGTTGTGCCATTTAAGAAGATTTCTTTTTATCCAGCTTTTAGAGGGTCCTAATTTGTGGCTTTTGAAGTAATTTAGCCCCAAACAAGCCCCATAGACTGATTGGCTCTCTTTGGCATTTGTTTCCCATAAATCCAACTCAGCTTAGGCGAACCTCGACTTGGACTGGAAGGAGAATTTGTTTAGTTATGCCGGGCTGTAGGCACTAAATTGGGCCATATTGTCACTTTTCTTTGGTAATATAAACAAGCCCGCAGACTGCTCAGCTCTTGTCGGTGACTGTAATCGGTCAAGTCTGCTTGCTGAGCTATAATTCAGAAGGAAAAAGTCTGATAACTTAGTCTGAGCTTCACCTTTCATGAGCCATCAGTTCATACATCACACATGACATAAAAAGGGCCTCATTCCCACAGAGTTAGCCCCAGAAGGTTTTTCCTGGTGTTAAGTTCTTAAAAATAGCATCTGTGCTTCGGACATTATTCTCCAAAATTTTACACAAGTGCCAATGATTCCACTAAATCAGCCTTGCTGGATAATTCCTCGGGGCTCCTTCTGTTTATTTAGGCCAGAGTGAATATCCAGGAAAGTAATATTTTGCAGGTCAAAATTTTATTGCTCCATCCAGCCTATAATATGTACTACACCTTGAACACCGCTCAACAGGGCCTCTGAGGCTATAGGTTCACCTGCTTGTCATTTAGAACATTAATCATTCAACACATATTTATTGAACATCTACTCTGTGCCAGGCTTGGTATCAGACACAGGGACTAACACAGAAAATAGGATGGGCAAGGCTTTTGGTCTTCTGAAGTGTGTATTTGTATGGAGAGGATAGACCGAGCAAACCAATAAAATCATTACGGATAGATAGTAGAGCTAGGAAGGAAATAACCAGGATGATGTGATAAAGAATAGTGAAGATGGGGATGGTCATGGAAAGTGTCTCTGAGATGAGACATTTCAGCTGCCCCTGAGGGGTGAGAAGGGGCCAGCTGGGCCAACGGGGAGAAGTGAGCAAGGCAGAGGACCCTCTCCTCAGCTTAGTGCTGCTGGACAACAATTGCTCATGGCTTTTTTTATCCACCGGATTGTTAGAAACTTGAGCTTTGTCTCACTTAAAATATTGCTTGAAACTAGCTAGTTGCGATGTTTGGAGATTTAAAGTATTATCCTGAGTAATCGAGCAGTTTTAGAGAAGAATCCTCTTCCGCACACCCCCTGCTGGAGCCTGGGGGCTGTTCTGCCGGCAGGAGGAGTGAACCTAGACCACCCCCTGCCTGGTTCACTACAGTCCTGGGAGAACACCAAGAACGAACTTTGTTGATCTGTGGGCTCCCAGTGGAGAAATTACTTCCTGGTTGTAAATTAGTCCCCAGGGGGAGTTGGTTTTCCTTCCAGAGGTCAAGCGTGCTATTTAGTACCATGATTCCCAACTTAGGGAGAACTGGGATGTCCTAATGTCATTTGTTAGAGTTCATGATGACCTCATCCTCTGAGAGTGTTATGAGGCTTGGGCTGGTTTTAAACATTTAACTGGATATAAAATTCATTTCACTTTGAGGAGTTTCGAGAAATTCATGAAACCCCAGGTGTTGCAAAACTGTTGCTAGGAATTGAAAAATACTATGATCTGTTCAGGACCCTAACAGCCAAAAAGAATAACTAGTTTCTTAAATTGCTTATGTAGCTCAGGAAGGGAGGCAATCTAATTATCTGAAACAAGGCAAACTCTGAAGAAAAAAGAAGTGTGAGGCTTACATTTGGATATCTATTTGGGTAAAATGGTGGGTGATTTGCCCTATCTTTGAGAAGTACAGACAGTTTCTGGGTTTACCACAGCTACCCCTGGATAATTCCTAGAGCTGCTGCTCTTCTCTAGAGGCAATGGTTACACTGGAGCCCCCATTCCTCCTTCCATGGACCTGGAGATGAGGAGACTTCCTCTTCCACTCCTTCCTGAAGCCTGTCCCAACAGTCCACCGGGAGATGCTCTGTGACATTTTTCACTTAGTCACTCTTATGAGTTGAGTTGCATCCCCTAAAAAAGAAGTTGAAGTCCTAACCCCAGTACCTGTGAATGTGACCTTATTTGGAAATAGGGTTTTTACAAATGATCAAGTTAAGATAAGGTCATTAGGTTAGGCCCTAATCCAATATGACTGTGTCCTTATAAGAGGGGAAATTTGCACAGAGAGACAGACATGTGTAGAGGGAAGACGACGTGAAGACACGGGGAGAATGCCATCTACAAGCCAAGGAACACCTGAGGCTACCAGAAGCTAGGAGAGAGGCCTGGAACATTCTCCCTCACAGGACTCAGAAGGATCCAACCCTGCTGACACCTTAATTTCAGACTTCTAGCCTTCAGAGCTCTGAAGCAATAAATTTCTGTTATTTAAACCACCCAGTACTGTGTTACAGCAGCCCTAGGAAACTAATACACTCATCATGCATTTTCTCATTAAATACAAAGTAAACACATAAACTCTGTCAAGAAACTTCTTAGACCTTCCTTTACCTTGAGTTCAGAGGGGCCTAGAACTCAAAAGATTGTGTCATCACTGTCATTGTATCATTATCACTGTTTTTCCTATCCACCAAAAATAAGATCATGACTTTGGGAAAATATGTTCTGAGTTTCATGTAACTGACTTGCTAATGAATCTTTGAAACATGTTTGGTAGGTAGTTGTGGTTTTGTTTACAGTTTACCTGAGTCATTAGTTGAAATGTTCCATTACTCATAACAATTTTTCAGAATTTTAAAAAATATGCAGAAGTGTGCTATATTTTTTGCTGAATAATGTCAGACTATTTTAAATATATCTTTTCTCTCTGCTGGATGAAGCAAAATGTTAATGGGGCTATTTGATTACAGATTAGCAGGATGGAAACTAAATTGGGGGATTGAGAAAAGTTTTGTGTTTTAGTACAGGCACTGACTTTTACAAATTAAAAATGGGGGTAACAAGAGAGAGATAGTTCCTAAGAAATCAAATAACCGCACTTTTGGAATTGACGGAGATGGTCCTCTCCACTCCCTTTTCTTCCCATAAATGTTTTATTTAGAAAAAGGAGTATAATCACAATAAATAAACATACAGAATAAGTGTTTTATTTTTAATTTAAAAAACCCTGTAACTAGAATTACTTGAGAAAGTTGTAATCATATGGTTGGTATATACATTGAGTAGTTATAAAAGTTACTTAATAGATAATCAAAAGGGACTGATTTTCTAATTTTCTTGGTCAGTGTATTTTCTTAGATATTGTATTAATCAAATCTCAATAGCATGCAAATGTTAGAAACCTGAGTCAAACTGGGTTAAAAATGGGGGAGGGGTGTGGGATTAATCAAGTCACCTAATTGAAAAGTCTTGTGCAATCTCTGTTACTCAATAAAGATAGATGTATGAACCTAGAACATAACCAGTCTCATAACCTGTTGCTAATAAAAATGTGGTGTGTATGTAAATCTAAATTTCATAGTTCTTTGTTCATTATCTTTGTAAGAATTTGAACCCATCCAATGGAAGCTTAAAGTTAGATGTCAATTCTGTGTAATTTTTAAATTACCATATATGTGTTGGTTGCTTTTGAATATCTGGAGAGTAACTTTTAAATTTGAAAAAAATTTTAATTTGCTTATAAAGGTTATTTTATCTTTAAATGTTAGGAAGGATGGGAAATGGATACAAAGTTAACTGAATAACTCTAGCACTTCCAAGTAAAATATCCCTGCTATCCCCTGGTAGTACTTGACCCTCATCATGTGCCTGAAAATGGCCAGCTTTGATGGGACTGCATTTGAGTTGCACAGTTTTTTAAAGGCATTTTGTTGGCATGTTGGACTCTTGTAGGGAGGAGAATGCCTCTTCTCTCTGTCTTACCTTCTAGACCAATGAATGTTCTATTAAGGTGGTATGAGTTTTACATGTGTGCCCCTCCATGCTGGGATAAGGCCTAACTTCCATGCTGTGGATTAAAAGATGGGGAGGTATGAGTTAATAGGTAGATTTTCCTATTTGATGGGGGAGAAATGCCTTCCTCAAGAGAAGATATTTTTCCTTTTTTGAACCATGGAACTTGAGAGATCCAAATTCTACAGACTCTATTTTGCAAATATTTTGCTCAGGGCTGATAAAAACTTTACTAGTTGGTGGGAGACAGTGGGATGACATGGAAAAAACACAGGAATAACAGTCTGTGTTCCAGTACCCATTCTGTCATCATCTTGGAGGCTTTTCTAGAAGGATGGTGATGCCATTCACCAGGGCAGAAAGTATAGGATGAGGAGCAAGAGGGAATCATGCAATCTCACATCCACAACAGAGCTGCCTAAACTTCCATCTCATTTCAACTTGAGGGTGAGTTGTGCTTCTTTGACCATCACAACACTGAGGTAGTTCATCAGTCCCTTTAAAAATGGTAGTAACAAGACTCTCTCACTCTTGTATTATGCTCAGTCAACTGGTAACCACAGGAAAGCTGCCCAGACCCCAAAGCGTTACCACTCTCTCAATAATTACACATTCAAGGACAATAACCCAGGGGCAAATGCTCATTCCTGGGTGGCTGTGGTAAGTTTCAGTATCAACTTATTCAGAGGCCTCCAATCACTTAGGTTTTGTTGGTGACTCTGACGTTCTGAGTGAGGTTTTCTGAACAGAAACCACGTGGTATCTTCCAATGATGCGGTCTCAGTAGGGCTGACACCAGTCCATTGTTTTACATTTTCCTGGTCATGAGGACAGGGTTTAGAGTCTAAATTCCTTTTCTCCCAGGAAGTGCAACCATGCTTAGGAAAGCTGTGTGGGCACATACATATATGTTAAGAAAAAAATGTCACCCATCTTCATTCACCATCAAGTATCCAAGTCCCCAGTGAAAATGGTAAAGTTGTGAGAGAGAATTTCCAAATCCACCACTGGGGCCACCTTCAAAGTACTTTTGAGTATCAAAGTCCAAAGTATCCTTTTATATTTGTTTTCAGCCTCAGAAGTTCCTCAAATTTGGCGAATGTGATGCTGATGAGAAGGGATAGTAGACTTTTATAGGAGAAGTGTCACATGCCACTGCAATGTGGTTCCCCAGGTTTCTCATCCAGCCATCTACCTGCATGCTCTGGCCTAAGCAAATACTACATCATTCTGTAGAGTCAGCAATGACTGCAGCACTGCAAAAGGTCAAGGTGGATTGACAAAGTGATGAAAGAAATGTCAGTCTTCCACAGGACACAGGGACTATGATTATTCAGAGAGTAATCATATAATACAATCCTATAATGAGGGGCATATGCAAAGATCAAGAATGTAATTGCTCATTGAAAAGATTACACAAATCTCTCTTATTTTTTCTCTCCAGACCATTGAGTAAGAAGGTGCCTCGGGTTGTACCTTGTGTGTGTGTGTACGTGTGTTTTGTTGTTCTTTTTTTCTATTCTTGCTTCATGATCCTGTTACATTTCTAAAGGGTGCTTGGTAAACAAAGTGCCAGCATGGCAGGAGAATATAGTTGGAAACACATTTACACACAGAAGCCAGAAGTTTGAGCACTGACTGCCACTTATTACCTGTACGACTTTGAGCGAGTCATTGAGCTGTCGCTGCCAAATGAGAGTGATGGTATCAAACACCCCATGTGGTCGTTGTGAGTATCAAATGAGACTATATGTGAGAACACGCTTTGTTAAATGGAAAGCCCTGAACAAATGGTCACCTTGCTACTACTGGTCAACTTGCAGTGGAAAATGATTCTATGCCCTTAACTCCCATCAGCTTTCTTGGTCCCTCCTTTGGGATCACTAACTTCCAGTAGCCACTGCAAGGTGTACCCAAGCATGGAAATACTCTCATCATCACCTACCATAGACACAGTAGGAAAGCACTTAGGCACTCAAGAACATATTTGTAGTAACATTTCTGGGCTTCAAATCAAGTTGAAAACTCATGTCAAAAGGCCTATGCTTGACCAAACTGTTTTCTTCTCACTCTTCCCAGTACCTAAAAAGGATCATATAGTCCTAATTAGGCCCAGAGAGGCCCACAAAAGAAGCATGTTTCTAAGAGGTTTGGATTTATGAACTGAAAACTGTAGGCTACTGTGTACTTTAATATATTCAGAGAGACAATTAAGATAACTTTAGTTATGGCTTTGGAAAACCATCTGGGCAGCATTCAACTGAACATATAGACTTTCTCTGTCAGAAACCAAACTGAAATGACATTTTTGGAATCAACGAACTCTGTTAAAAGCAACCAACCATCTGAAAACACTCAATGAATTGGAATAAAGTTGTACAAAGTTTTGTGATCCTCAGGAGAGGAACAAAAGTTTGGAAGAAAGTTTAGCTGCCAAACTTCAGGAACAGACAATTCACAAAGAGAGAAGTTAAATGGCCTACAATGTGTGAAAAAATGTTCACCTTCACTGATGTGTCAAAGATATGTCAGCTAAAACAACAACAAAATGCCACTGACAGAGATAAAAACAAATTCCAATACTCAGTGTCAGCCAGGTTCTGTAAAAATGGGCACCCCTGTACCCTATGGGTGGGAATGTAAATTAGTGCAGTCTTTTTGGATAGCAATTTGGCAAGATCTAAAGTGAAACTTTAAATTCACTAACTCTGCTTCAAGAAATTTGTTCTAAGAAATTTAATATAGATTTAGAAAAATTATGAATGAAGATGTTCACTGCGATCTTATTCATAATAAGGAAAATCAGAAAAACCTAAATATTCAATGACAAGGGAATGGTTGAATACATTGGGGTATAACCATCTGTTATGAACTGCATGTTTCTGTGCCACCCCCTCCCCCGTTCATATGTTGAAACCCTAACCCTTAATAGAATGGTATCAGGAGGTGGGACCTTTGGGTGGTAATTAGGTCATAAGGATGGAGCCGCCATGATGGAATTAGAGCCCTTAGAAGAAGAGGAAGAGAGTTAGCTCTCTTTCTCTCCACCATGTGATACAAGAAGAAGACAGCAGTCTGCAAACCAGAAAGGTCTTTACCAGAACTCAACCATGCTGGTACCCTGATCTTGGACTTCCAGTCTCCAGAACTGTGATAAATAAATATTTGTTATTTAAGCCGCCTAGTCTATGGTATAGTTATAGCAGCCCAAAAGACTAAGACACCATCCATATATAAAATGTTACGTGGTCTTTAAATTTTATTATTTTGAAATTTACTTAATGACATGAGGAATATTGTTCTATAATGTTAATTATAATAAAGGAGGATACAAAACCGCGCACAGTATGTAATGGCTACCTGGGAAATCTATGTATAGAAAAAGAATGAAAGAGGATATAATAAAATATTAATAGTTTCCACTGTTAGATAAGGATATGCAAGGCTTCTACTGCCTCCTTTATATATTGTTGTATTTTCTAAATTGTATATAATTAACATGTATATATTATTATTTTAACAATCAATAAACATGTAATATTAAAAAGAGTAAATATTTGGTGTCCTCTCAAAACTTTCAGCTGAGATAGCTAGAACTGAAAATGGAGGCCCTACCTACCCAGCAAGAACAGTCAGCCTGACTTCCGCTCATTTTTCTGAGAAGGATTTCAGTGGAGCAGGAGATGTGTCATCAAAGTGGATGCACAGGACTTTTAGTTCTGTCAACCATCAAAATCCTATCGAGTAAGTACAAGAATTAAAAAAGAAGAGGGTGAAAAAAATCCCCTTATAATATTTCTGTTCTTTTTCAGGTTTTTTCCCTCCTCTTCAGTGCAAATGCTGATAAGCTTTATCTTTACATTCTACCCAACTGATAATCTGAAAACAAAGATAAAGAGAGTTAGACATTTAGAACTTTCCCAATGAAGTTAATTAAAATGGCCTGGGAAAGGCATGACTGAGATTTCTTTATATTTAGGTTTGAGATGAAGCTGTGTATTTCCAGTGTTTAGTTGTACACTTATGAGTCTAGTTGTTTCTAGTTTTGCTGATAAAAAAGAGCTTTCTCTTTTAGACCATGTAGAAAATGACTCAAATCTTGTTCAGTACATCTAAAAAATATGCAAGAAATCACAATGCAGAATCAAGAAGAAAAGAGATAGTTGACATCTGTGCTGGATGTTTTCCATTTGTCCCTCCAGATACACTTTGCATCTCTCACCCTGCTCTCTGTCCGAGAAGACTGACCTGGACTACATCTATGGCCTGTGCCTTCTGAATTCCAGTTGTGTTTGGCCAATGGGAGGCACAGATAGAAGACTGGGAAAGACCTTGAAGTATTTGCCCCCCTGGCTCACTGCCTGCTGGGCCAAGGCTTGTCAGCAGCTGCATCTTGTAGGCAGCCTCTTCCTATAGCTACAGCTCTTTCTGGGTTCCAGTGGCTGATTCTTTGCTCTCACCTTTAAGACATAGCTGGTAACTACTTCCTGCTGGCACCAGTCCCTGGGTGCTTTACCATCCCTTGTTGGTTTCCCTAAACCTGCCCAAGCCTTTGTCAACAGTGCCTTCATCAAACTCTCTTTAATCTCCCTTTCGAATTTGTCATCTCTTTCCTGCCAGGATCCTGAGCTTTAAAATATCTTTACAGGACAGTGCAGCTTCATTTTGTGTCATGACTATCCATGAGAATATTCTGATGGCATATTTGACAGAGCCTGTTTTTTCATAATTATTATGGTTAATAGAAGAGTTTTTGAACAGTTCACAGTGTGACAATGGTCAAGCTTAGCCCTCAGGATCTATAATAATGGATCTTAGCAACTGGGTGTCACAAAACACTGGTGTATTAAAACAGAGATATGCTGGAATAATTGATTAATAATAATGAAGAACTGAATTTTGTGCATTAAAAAATCAATTAATAGGAGCAGATTTGTTGTTTTTGTAACTATGCCATTTTTCCTCACAGACATTCCATGCTTTCTTGAGACATAGGGAAAGAAGATAGGGAGTTCTAGCAAATATACCTGAAACTGGCTATAGTCTGCATGTATCCTTATCTACATGCCAGTACATAGGAATGACCCTGGGAACATGTCCCACATGTGATATCACCTGTCATATATGTAGTGGTGGAAAAAAGGTGGGGAACTATTGTTGGGTCACATAGCAATTCATTAAGGGAATTCCTTTGACTCAGTAGCTCTACTGCTTGTCATCCAATTTTTCTCAGTCTGTGTAGTATAAAATCACTAATATTCTAATTAATATATCACTAATAGTTGCCTTAGATGCATTATCTTATTTGATCCTCAAAACAATTCACAATTTACCAATTAAGAGTTCGTCAGTAGGCTAAAAGGGGGACTGGCTTCGGAACACATTGCATACTTGCACCAGGGAGCTCTGTCTGGGGTCTTTTTTGTATAAATGTGAGCTGGGTAATACTCATTGCACTGCTTCCTGCTGAGGCTTTGACTAATAGATCTCAAACAGTGAATAGGAAAAAAAAGGTTCAAATCTCTTTCTCTGGTCAATTTAATTCAATTAAATTGTTAGATCTTGAGGGTACCAAGATGAATGAAATACAGTTCTGCCCTCCAGAAACCTGAAGCCTGGTTGGTAGATAGAGATATAAACAAATAATGAGAGAACTGTAATAAAACATGATTAAAATGATAATAGAAACATGCTTAAAATTTAGTGGGAAAACAGATGAGGGAGCAATTACATCTTTGAGAGGTAGAGGGGTGTCATGAAAAATTACGTACCAAAGATGATTGTTAAGCTTGACCTTGAAGGGTGTTTAGGAGTTCAATAGTGAAACTGGTGGAGAAGAGGTGTTACAGGAAAAGAGCTGAGCAGGGGTCTTTCTTCTCATCCCTGCCAAAGGCTTCGAGTCTTCAATTGCTTTAGGTTTCCAATTCCTTTTTCAACATTGCATCTCCTAAGACCTGTCTAGATTTCTAACTCAGTCCTCTTTGGGTCTAAGGAATTAAAGTGAAAGAGAGGCATTGGGAGAAAGGAGAGCTAACTGGCCTGGAGTAAAATCCAGCCATTGGTCTTAGTCTCAGCAGGACCATGTACCAACTACCTGAGAAAACCAGCTAGAGATCCTTGAATCTGAAATCTGACATACATGTACAGTCTGAGATGTGTACTACAATTCATGGGGCCTGCCTTTAACCTGGTTTTACAGATAGCCTTAGAGACAACTATCTATCAGAGATTCCTGTAGCCACATGGTGTTTGGCTCATGAAAGTATTAGGGAAATATTAAGAAAGGAGAATTTATAGAAGGGATTTATCAACTCAATACTATTACTCATAAGTATACTGTATTATATCAGACCAAGAAGAGGAAGGAGGATTTAGAAGATTGTCCAAGATGTCACAAAGATTGATAGAGTTTACTTGACTGAGAAAAGCAGACCAGTTAAATCCAATTTCAGATTTTTAAATATGTGAGAGCCCTGCAACTTCTTATCTTTGCCCTCGGACAGATGGGAATTCTTTCTGCTAAGACCTGAAGACCTTACTCACCACTGTCTTATGTCATCTTGTCTTAAACCCTAGACCTACTATTGTTTCTTGTTCTCCCAACGTCATCAGTAGAGATACCCTCAAGTCATCCCAAAGAGACTAGTGGACTGGGCAAAGGGAGAACAAAGTGGGGATGGAAAAGAATATGTTACTCTTTATCTAGAACTCAAGATCAACTTGGCTTCAAAAAGTAACAGGATATAGCAAAAAACAAGATGCAACACTTAGGAGCAAACTTAAAAATAAATGTGCGGATATTATATAGGAAAAAAACCTTTCAAACACTCCTGAAAGACATAAAAGTAGACTTGAGCAGATGGGAAGAAATTCCTGTTTTTGGATAAGATGACTCGGTATCATAAGTATCATAGAGATATCAGTTCTTCCTGAATTAATGTGATCTCATCAAGAATACCAATAAGCCTTTTTCTGGAACTAGGGAAGTTGATACTAAAGTTCATACAGAGAAACAAAACAAAACATGCAAGAATAGTTGTGAAAACACTGGGGGAAAAGACCTCCTCCCAGACACTACAATGTAGTATAAAGCCTCTATAATTAAAGCACTGTGATCCTGGCACATGGATAGACAGTCCGACCAACGGAATAGGATAGAAAGTCGAGGAATAGGCCCAAATATGTGTGGAAATTTAGTACATGAATAAGGTAATATCTCCAATTACTGGGGCAAAAATGGACTTTTTAATAAATATTTTGAGGACCACTGGATAGCCATATACATGAATAAACTCCAGACGGATCAAGAATAAAACCCACTGGTGTTAGGAGAAAATATGGGTGACTTTCTCTACAACATAGGTGTGAGGAGATGCTTTCTAAATACAACTCAAAATCCAGATGCAACGGAAGAAAAGACTGATAATCCGAACTACCTAAAAATAAAATATATTTGCAAGGAAAATTAAAAACAATCATGACAAAATCTAAGACAACTGGGAGAAAACATTTGAAACATATATCAGTTAAAAGGCCAGTCCTCCTAATACATAAACGTGGGGGGTGAGAATGCTCCTGCGGCTTTTTCTGAGCTTATCGTTCAGTCTTCACCCTGGTTTTTCTATAGAGGCCACAGTAATTAGCTTGCTGTTGGGTTGGTGTGATTTAACATTTCATGGCCACTTTGTTGTTATTTTTTGCTAACTTGTACTTGCACTCCCTGGGACCTGCTTGATTTATAAGTGTTTTCCCAGATCACATTCTGTGCTGGGCTCTGCACCTGGTGTGTTCCCTGGGCCAGCAGCGATGACTGGTTTGCTGGGCTTTCATTTTGCTGAGGGTTTCTAGCAAACCGCCCCTGTGTGGGCGGTAGGAGGCTCAGGGAAGGGGGTTGGATGGAGGGGATCCTTTAGCAGAGATTAATACACTCCAAAATACACTTAGTTTACAGAGTTGGGGATTTCCAGGTGTTATTAGACACAGAGGGCCCTTTATGGTGTCCCAATGGATAAGTTTTCAAAGGAGGGGGGTAAAATAAATAAGTTTTAGGTTATAGATATCTAAACCAAATCTTCATTTTCATCTTTGTTACTTGAGGAATCATACTTGAATGCACACAGACTAAATTTCATTGTCATCAAATTCATTAAAGTGTCATGGATGGACAGCAGGAAGATAATGATGTTCTGGAATGAGAGAATGTTCTGGAAAATTAAAGGAATGGTGCCACAACTGCCCCACCCCTACCCCCTCCTGATGCCTGGGAGCAGCTTTAGCCAGAGATTCATGTTTACATCAGGACAGACAAATGCATTTCCTGGAAGTGTATTCTTGTAGATCTTTGGTCTGGATTCTGAGCTAGATTGACCCCAAACTGACCTAATACTACTACAACAGCATTTTTCATTAGTAAAGGGCTTTCTGCTTTTTGAAAGCATTTCTACATCATTGATCTCATTTGATCAATGGCCCTGTGAAACAGGCAGGGGCAGGTATTACTGTCCCCATTTTGCAGGTGAGATAACTGGGGCTGAGAGAGGCTAAGAGATGTTGAGAGACAGCCCAGTGGAGCACTCTGGATTAGGAACCAGTACACCTGGGATAGCTTCCAACCTGGCCATTTACCATATATGGTGTCTTGAGCAAGTCAGTTATAAAAAGGTTTCTGAGCCTCTACTCCAGCTTCAATGAAATGAAAGGTTTGCACAAGATGGTCCTTGAGGGCCCTCCCAGGGTTACTGTTCCAGGATTTTATCACTTGCTGGACTTCACCAGGAATTAGTGGATGGGAAACAGCATACACGGCTCCTGAGCTGCAACATTCTCCCCTTTCCTCTGCCTCACACAGTGCAGAACTAAGGACTCACTTGGGATGGGAGGTAGACTTTTCCCTTCTGCAGACTACAGATGGAAGGAATAAGCTCTCCTGCCTGATTACAGGAAATTTTTAAAGTTTATTTCATTTTCTTGAAACTTTTCAGTTCCTCCTATGTATTTTTTCATTAACATTTTTCATGTTTATTGAAGTATAATTTGCATGCCATAGAATTCAGCCACTGTAAGCATATAATTCTTTTTAGTAAATTTATAGAGTTTTGCAACCATCACCACAATCCAGGTTTAGAACTTCTCCTTCAAGGAAGCTCCTTTCAGAAACCTTAAAAAGTTCCCCTGTGCCCACTTCTGTCAGTCTCCACTCCCTTCTCCAGCCCCGGGCAACCAGTGATCTGCATTCTGTCTCTATAAATTTGCCTTTTCTGGACATTTCATATAAATAGAATCATACAATATGTAGTCTCTTCCATCTGGCTGGTTTAACTTTAGCATAATGTTTTCAAGGTTCATCCATGTTGTAGTATGTATCAGTACTCCATTCCTTTTTATGGCTAAATAATATTCCATTGTCTGGATATACCACATATTGTTTATCTGTTCATCAGTTGATTTATATTTGGGTTGTTCCACATTTTAGCTATTATGAATAATGCTGCTATGAACATTCTTGCACAAGTCTCTGTGGAGACATATGCTTTTTATTTCTCTTGGGTAAATTCCTAGGAGTAGAAATGCAGGATTGTTTTCTAAGTTTTTAATGCAGTATTTGAATCTCTACTTTTAACATTTGTATTTGAATAAAAGATTCATAGAAATGTATGGGACAGTAAATGTAGAGTCTGTTTTAATAAGCTTTCTTAATGCCTGGTAGCTTTTATAAAAGTATAATCTGTCTTGAAGTAATATAATCATACAGAGTAGTGGTTGTTATGGACTGAATTGTGTCCTCCCAAAATTCTTGTGTTGAAGTCCCAACCCCCAATACCTCAGAATGTGATGGTATTTGGAGATAAGGTGTTTAGAGAGGTAATCAAGGTTAAATGAGGTCATAAGGGTGGGGCCCTAATCCACCATGATTGGTGTCCTTATAAGAAGATGAAGAGACACCAGAGGTGCCTGTGCACAGAGGAAAGACCATGTGAAGACACAGCGAGAAGGTGGCCATCTGCAAGCCAAAGAGAGGGGCTTCAGGAGAAACCAACCTGCCCACACCTTGATCTTGGACTTCTAGCTTCCAGAACTGTGGAGAAAATGAATTTCTGTTTTTAAGCCACCCAGTCTGTAGTATTTTATTATGGCAGCCCTAGCAAATGAATACATCATCTTATATTTTAAGAAATTTGCTTTTAAATGCCATTGGGTGGGTGTTTCTATCGTACTGATCTCCTTCACACATCGTATATTGTAGTGAAGCACTCTGTTGTCCTTCATGCACCCCTTTCACAGCCAGCCTTTATTCTGTTCTTTCACGTCGTGGGCTCCTCCCTGCATCACTCTAGTTCATGTTCACATCTCCCGTCACTACCACGGCGGCCCCAAAGCCACCTCCTCCGTGAACACCTCCTCCCATTTGGAAGTGATTCTCCTCAGAACTCCCCCATCCATTTCTCCCTGCATTTCGATGGCAAGGGCTCTATCTACCCTGTGTGCCAGCTACTGGGTATGTCTTATCCTTCATGCTAGACTAACAGCTCCTTGTGGCCAGGGGAAATGGTGTTTGTATTTACTGTCCTTCTAACCTAACTTCTGGCTCGGTGACTGATACAAAGTCAGAATTGTTTTAATTAATTAAAACTGACAACTTCAGCTACCAAAATATTAGTAGTTTCAGAACTTTGTGAAGACTTATAAAATACTGGTTAGTGAAGTATGAGTAGACAAAGAATGGCTATAAATGTGGGGTCAGCGAAGTGTATACATTGAAAAGTCACTGCTAGTGACTTGCAGCCAAGTCACTTCTTTGTTCCAAACCTCAGCTTCCTTATCTACTAGGGAAACGTTGATCTAGCAAAGGTCTGTTCTATGGTAAGCATTTTATACCTCTGTAGCCTTGGTGAGTTCTGCAGGGTTCCTCTCTTGGAAGTGCCTCCCTGGTTATGTGGCTGGCTGAAGATGTTCAAGGTCTAAATTACACTACAACTCAGTTAAAATGAGCTTAAATTAAATTTTAAGTTTCTGTATTCCATGTAGAGCTTTTCCAAGTGTACAGAAGTTAGAAGTATTAGTCATTGCCTTCTGGGGCCCAGATCCTTAAGAAGGAAAGAAGGTATAGGAAACTACATCACCCTCCTTTTGACAATGAACAATTTTGAAGGAATGCACGCACGCACGCACGCGCGCGTGCACACACACACACACACAGACACACAACCAGCTTGGAACTATAGAGCATCATTTTCAAATCAGATTCCACCAAGAGAACAGTTTGTGTGGGAATTGCACCATAAAATAAAACAAAACACAAAAATTCCCCGAGTGATAAGAAAAAAACAGCCTGTGTGGTAAACAGCCCCAGAAGGGGCAAGTACTTCTGTACAAGTGGCCTCTGACCTTCTTGGCCCGAGTTTTCACTTCTCCCTGGGGTTTCTTTAATTTTTTCCTTCACTCTCCCTACCACACTCAGTCTCCAAGGATTTGTAGATCTTTATATCTTTAGGCTGAGGCACAGACAAAAATTCTTTTCTTTTCCTTCTTCACTCAGCAAGTTTTTAAAACAAAACAGAACAAAAAAACCTAAGCGAAAGCAAGAGAGAAAAGGGAGGACGTAGGAAGGAAGTACCACTGGGCTGAGCTTTCAGTGTAAGAGGCTCTGATTCCCAGGTGGTTAAATCCCTACCCTGGGCTGGCAGGCACTGCTGGCAAGCCCATAGACCCATGATCCTTTCTCCCTACTCCCATCCTCTGCTGGTCTATAACACCATCTCCCTGCTCCAAGGTGAATCCACCTAATTACCCTCAACCTTCAAGGGCAAAGGAAGGACAGTTATGTGGCCTTTTGGAAGTTCCCTAATCCTCAGGGACTGCCCACCAAATTGTCTTTTTAGCTTCTATTTATAGGTCTTGTTCCATTTGCTGAGCATCTGTCATTGATGCAGCTAAAGCCCAATCCCTTCCAATTTGTTTCTCAACTCCACACAGTTCAAATGCTCTAGTTTGTAAATGGTGGGAAAAAGCAGATTTCCAGCCATGCTAGTTATGGCAAGACTTGACTTCCTTTCTCCCTTAGCCTATCTCTGATGGGAAGGGTCTTTTTGGTAGAGTAAGGAATCTGAGACTTTGTTAGTCAAATAATGTATTGAGGTTAAAATAAGTAGATGGTCAATATTAGGAGGAAAAAAAGTTTGTCTTGCTTAGAAGAAAATGCTAGTGGTTCTCTAGGTTCTCCAAGTGTGGTCCCCAAACCAGCAGCTCCAGCATCACCTGGGAGCTTGTTAGAAATGCAAATTCTCAGGATCCTCAGGACTTCTAAATCAGAAACTCTGGGGATACAACAGTCTGTATTTTAATAAGCCCTCCAGATGATTCTGACACAGGCTCTGAGCCAGTGGGTTACACAATATCTGTTCTCCATTCTTCTCTTTTTTTGTAGCAATAGAACACTCAGGGCAGCAATGTGCCCAGCTAAAATGTAACATTTCTTATCATCCTTGCAGACAGAATTGGCCAATGTGGTGCAAGCAGAAGTCATTGAGTGAGGCTTCTGGGAAATCTCATTAAACGGGGCTTCCTCTGCTGACAGGAATACCCTTGTTGTCTTTGCCCCCTTCCTTCTACTTTCTGCCTGGAACTAGAAGTCCAGCAGCCATCTTGGACCATGAGGTGACCTTGAAGATGGAAGTGACAAACTAAGGATAGTGGAGCAGAGAGATTGAAGGAGTGTTGGCGCCTGATAACGAGGTGCTGCCATACCAGCCCTGGACTGCCTTCCCTCACCTACTTTAGAAGAGAGAGAGAAATCTCTATCATGTTTAAACCACGTGGGTTTTTTGTTATATGCAGTTGAATCCAATCCTAATATATTTTGTATGACTTTGAGTTACTTTTGTATTACTACTCTGAAAAATATTAAGAGCTAAAAACCTTCTCCACCAACACATAGTAAAGATGGGATACCATTCTCCAGGATGAGACATGAACCTTGGAAGAAAGGATGAGGAGGAGAAAAGATGGAAAGGATGGTGGGGGAATAAAGGAAGGTGGGGCAAGACCAGAGAAAGTGTCATTCTCAGATGCCTACCCAAGATGGGCTCTTCATGGGCTCACAAAATGACTTCATAAGATGATTATTTCTCCCCGTCGTCTGAACTTTATATGTATCAGCTAGTAATAAGAATTTCCTTCCAGTAATGGATTATACTTACAAATATAACTAAGGGGTCATACATTTTTATAATATCTGAATTTTCTTGTGCTCCTTGTTTCACATGCTCCTGTGCCAGAGGAATATAAAGATGAATGTTCTAAAGTCTCTGCCTTCGAGAAACTCAAAATTAAAAAAAACAAAACAAAACATATGCTCAGCAAGAGGAAAGTCATTGTCTTTTGCAGTTATTCAGAAACTTGGCCTCAAGAATACTTAACACTAATTTTTTTCTTTTTTATCCTGGGCTAAAAGCATTACTCCCATTGCTAATGTTGGCCCAGTGCTTCCAGGGTTTCCCCAGCACGAGTTAGGGGTCATTTTATGAGTGGTTAACAAAAGTGGCTAGCTTTGAGCTCTCTATATTGGACACCTGATTCAATTTAGATCCAAGTCAATTTCCTTCTTTAAGGAAATAATCCAGGGATTGCTTCACTCTGTCCTTCTGAGTGTTCCTTGGGATGACTTCCTCTGCATCTGATGTTAGACATGGCCCTCCCGTCCACTTGGCTGGTGCACCCTGCTGAGAGCTCTCTCTGAGCGGAATTCAGAATCAACACAGCAAAGAGCTTCTCAGAGCAGCTTGGTGCACTGGGCCTCTCCCAGAGAAGATAGTCATTCATTCATTCATTCCCTAAAGGGATGTTTACTGAGTGCCTATTATCGGCCAGGTGTTATCCCTGGAGTTATGTTTTCAATTGGCAAGGCCCAGTCCCTTCCCTCAGGGTTCACAGTCAGAGCCAGAAGATAGACCAAAAGAAAACTAAAGACAAGAAGTAAAACCAAGGAACTGAAATTAAATGAGTCAATTACAAATTTTGATGTAAGCCATGAAGGAAACACAGGAGACTGACAGAGAAAAACCAGGATGGATGGCCCGGACCTTTGATGGCTGTCAGGAAGGCTTCTTGGAGGGGGCAAAACTTGAACTTGTTACCGCCCCAAAAGGGGGTTCATCTGCCCACTGCAAGACATGCCAATAGTCAAGAGGCAAGGAGGTAGAAAAGAAAGGACTTCTTATTACAGCTTGCTAGCAAGAGGGAAGATAGCTGATACATGTCTGAAAGAACCATCTTAGGGGGCACAAAATCTTATAGCAGTTATATAGACCAGTGGGTTACAGGGGAGAGGGTTAGGAATGTTGACCCTCTGGTGTTACAGACTGGGAGTCGCCACACCAAATCTTTTAGTTTTCATTAATGACGGCTATCAGCATAGACTCTGCCTGGGGAGGTCATCACATTCCTAAGGAACTCAAAAGAACAAAGTTGTCAACTTATAGCAGCTGGGAGGGGCCATAAAATCTGCAGAGCATGTCTGGGTTAGTTAATCAGAGGTCATTCAAAGTTATAACAGGATTTCTTTTATACAGTATGGCTTCCCTCATGTCAACTTTGTCCTGAGCTGGTATCAAACTGAAGCCTAAAGATTGAGAAGGAGGCAGCCAAGCTGGGAACCAGTGGTGAGGTTTCCTAGTGGAAGGAACAGCATGCTCAAAGGCTGGGGAAGGGTTGTTGAATCCTAGGAAGTGAAGGAAAGACAGTGTGGTGGGACACTGGGGAGGATGTGGGGCACTGGGGTGTGGCTTGGTTACCATTTGCCTTGGAGCCTAAAGGATGAAACACTGGGCAATCTCAGGGCAGAAGGTTGCTGCCCAGGCAGTTAAATTGCCTCACGGTCAGGAGTTGGAACCGACTTCTCTCTCTCTAGCTCCCGGTACTTTTTCCTTTGCACTGTGTTTCAGATACTTATTAAAAATCATTAAACGATCTGCAAGTGCACTCACAGGGAGATAAAGGGTGAAAAGAAAATTGAAGATGCGGAGAGAAGGTGGGATAAAGAATAATTGGAAGTGGAGGGGCACATGGCTTCTCTGTCTTAGAGAAATCACAACTGTTGGAAGGTAGATGCAAAGTTCCAAATCTTATTTTCTTAAAGCTCAGTTTGTGAAGTAAGCAAAAAATTTTCAAATTAAAAAACTTAAATTAATCACAAGTATGAGTTCTAATCTACTTCAATTTTTTTCCCCTCCCTCAAAATGTGGAATTACATTTCACATCAACTTCCAGTGAAATTGCAGCAACAAAATTGTTTTCCTTGGAAGGGGAGACAGGGAGGGGGTATTGTCATATAATGTCTCCTCAGTCAGAGTTCAGAGAAGATCTTGTGTGGGACAGTCTGATTGTTCATAGGGGCATAAGTTTAGAGAGGAGTTTTCAAATTAATTACAACAGTAAGAAAAGAGAAGCCATCAGGAAAAGATATCACCTCACTCTGACCAGGGCAAGATGTCTATCATGTGATCTGTTGAATCTGTAAACAAACAGCACAGGTTTCCACTGGAGTTGTAACAGCCAAGCTCAGATTGCCAGGGGCAGATTGGAGGCCCAAGTAGAGGAGGGGAGGGTTTCACAGTGGTCAGAAGGAAAGGGGAGTAGGCCTTTCTTTTCCAGTCTAATCATCTCCAGCTACTCACCAACCAGTTGAGTATACAGGAGGGAAATTGCAAGCTGTCCTTTTCCACAACCAATGTCCACTGTGGTTGCAGGGAATAATTAGGTTGTTGGGCTCCAGAAGGAGCAGCGTGACCCAGGTGACAGTCAGGGCTTTCCCAAGTCCTGTCTTTATGTGCTTCTTCACCAGCAACAAGCTGGAGTCTGGCTGGCCATCAGAGTCCAGTCACCTAATGCATTTCAAGACCACCTTGACTTCATTTCCAAATGCCCTTGAATCAAGCCAAATTCTCAAAACGCTGCCAACTTAGTACTGTCTTCCACTGTTCTAATTAAACTATTCTAATTAAATTTCTCACCACCTTAGAGCATGTGGTCTGGGAGTCAGATTTAATTTGATTTATTAAAATAATGTGCTGTTTAGTGAAATTTATATCAGTTTCATTAGGTTTTTCTATAGATGGTTCACTCGGAAGCCTGACCAGGAGAGGGCTTTTCCCTTCGCTCTCATCATAAGCACAGGCTATGTAGCTCCCTGCTCCAGCTCCCTCAGGGAGACCTGAACAGAAACGAAAGTAAGAAGTGAAGCAGCAGCAGCAGCAGCAGGGCCCGGAATGGAGGAGGAGAGCCAAAAAGACCTAAGGGACTATGGAGGGAGGAGGAGAGTGAGGGAACCAGAGAAGAGGGGCAAGGTTACACTCAAGGGGAAGAGTTGAGAACTCTTCCACTATTCTCTGGATTTTATGTTTAGAGAAACACCTCTAAATTTTAAGCACCTCATAGTAAGATTTTCTGCTTGCTAGTGGACTAGACCTTCCCATCCTTAGAGCCCTTATGGTGACACTGGGTCACACGCCAACCCTTAGAGCCAGGAGGGTGGGGTCTACTGTCAGGCCAATCCATTGCTTCCTTCTACATGTTGGCCTCCTTCTCTCTTCCTCAATTTGGCCCTGTTAGCTCAGTGACTCCAGTGGGAGGAAACGTCACTCTTTCCATATCCATTTTATAATCCCAGAGAAGCATTCTGATTGACCTTCCGAGGCTAAGCCAGGAAAAATGGCTCCCAAAGTCCACTGACCACAGTGAGGACAATGGCATGGGCAGTACAGGAGGCTGTGGGGAATAAAGTGGGTGGAGTAGTGCCGCACCAGATAATGGAGGCTGAGGAGTTTTAGCTGTTGGTGGTACACAACAGGGAGCCATGAAAAGTTCTAATCAGAGGGAGGCCATGATAAAATAGTTCTAAAGAAGCTCATTTGGATAGAAATATATAGATTTTATTAGAGGGAGAAATAATTGGAGATC
Source organism: Tapirus indicus (assembly GCA_031878705.1). NCBI lineage: Eukaryota > Metazoa > Chordata > Mammalia > Perissodactyla > Tapiridae > Tapirus > Tapirus indicus. The sequence continues at coordinate 33,940,920 of CM062919.1, forward strand.
CACATGCAAAAAATGAGTCTTGACCCATACTTCTCACTTTATATAAAAATTAAAATGGATAACTATAAAATAGACCTAAATGTAAAACCTAAAACTATAATCTTCTAGAAAAAAAACCTTTGTGTTATGCAAAGATTTCTTAGCTATGACACCAAAAAACAAGATCCATAAAATAAAAAATTGATAAATTGGACTTAATCAAAATAAAACATTTCTGCTCTGCAAAAAACACCACTAGGAGGATGAAAAGACAAGCGACAGACCGTGAAAAAATATTTGTAAAATCCATATCTGAAAAAAGACATGTATCCATAATATACACAATGCTTTCAAAACTCAGTAATAAAAAAATAAGCAACCCAATAAAAATGAGTAAAAGATTTCAACAGATACTTCACTGAAGGAGACACATAAGAATAGTAAATAAGCATATATGAAAAGAGGCTTATCATCAATAGTTACTGGGGAAATGCAAATTAAAACCAAAGTGGGAAACTGCATGACATCTACTAGATAAATAAAACCGACAGAGCAAGTGCTCGTGAGGATACGGAACAATGGGAGCTCGCATACGTTTCTGGTGGGGATGTAAAATGGTACAGACACAGTTTGGCGGCCTCTGTTTTGTAAGGAGAGAGATGCGAGATATTAAGACCTATTCTACAACCTCAGGAATAATGACTGAGGAAGTGATAAATATAGGAAATATATTGAAGCAAAAATTAACCAGACTAACTGATTGTTATTGTTGATGAAGGAAAGGAATATTGGTTAGATTAAATGATTGTTCAACAAACATTTACTCCCGTCCTTCTCCACTTTATGGATGGAAAGGGGGCATAGACTTTCTTGTTCCATTAACTCTGGGCTTGAACGCGGGACTGGTTCCAAGCTGAGGTTTTAAGAGGTTTGGCAAATCTACAGATTCAATGCAATCTCTAACAAAATTCCAATGGCTGTTTTTTAAAGAAATAGAAAAACAGTCCTAAAATTTTTGTGGAACCACAGAAGACCTCAAATAGCCAAAGCACTCCTGAGAAAGAAGAACAAAGGTGGAGGCATTACACTTCCTGATTTCAAACTATACTACAAAGCCATGGTAATTAAAACAGCATGGTACTGGCATAAAAATAGACACACAAACCAATGGAACAGAATCGAGAGCCCAGAAGTAAACCCTTGCATATATGAGCAACTAATATTTGATAAGGGAGCCAAGAATACTAAATGAGGAAAGGACAGTCTCTTCAATAAATGGCATTGGGAAAATTGGATAACCATATGCAGAAGAATGAAATTGGATCCCTATCTTATACCACTCACAAAAATTAACTCGAAGTGGTTTAAAGACCTAAACGTAAAACCTGAAACCATAAAACTCCTAGAAGAAAACATAGGGGAAATGATCCTTGACATTGGTATTGGCAATGATTTTTTGGATATGATACAAAGAGCCCAACCAACAAAAGCAAAAATTAATTACTGGGGCTATATCAAACTAAAAAGCTTCTGCACAGCAAAAGAAACCATGAACAAAATGAAAAGGCAACCCACAGAATGGAGAAAATACTTGCAAATCATATATCTGATAAGGGGTTAATATCCAAAATATATAAAGAACTCATACAACTCAATAGAGAAAAATGAAACAATCCAATTTAAAAAATGGGCAGGGGAACTGAATAGACATTTTTTCACAGAAGACATTCAGATGGCCAACAGGTACATGAAAAGATGCTCAACATCACTAAGAATCAGCGAAATGCAAATCAAAACTACAATGAGATATCACCTCACACATGTTAGAAAGCCTATCATCAAAAAGACAAGAGATAAAAAGTGTTGGTGAGGATGTGGAGAAAAGGGAACCCTTGTGCACTGTTGGTGGGAATGTGAATTGGTTCAGCCACTATGGAAAACAGTATGGAGGTTCCTCCAAAAGTTAAAAATAGAACTACTACAAGGGATCCAGCAATCCCACTTCTGGGTATGTATCCAAAGGAAATGAAAATAGGGTATTGAAGAGTTATCTGCACTCCTATGTTCGTTGCAGCATTATTTGCAATAGCCAAGCTATGGAAACAACCATAGTGTCCATCAGTGGATGAATACATAAGAAAAATGTGATATATATGCATTGGAATATTATTCAGCCACGAGAAAGAAAGAAATCCTGCCATTTGCAACAATGTGGATGGACCTTGAGGGCATTATGCTAAATGAAATGTCAGACAGAGAAAGACAAATGTCAGACAAAAAAAGATATCATTTACATATGGAATCTAAAAAAGCCAAACTCATAGAAACAGAGAGTAGAATGGGGGTTACCAGAGGCTGGGAGTGGGGGAAATGGAGAGATGCTGGTCAAAGGGTACAAGCTTCAGCTATAAGATGAATACATTTTGGGGATCTAATGTATAGTAGGGTGATTATAGTTAACAATACTGCATTATATACTTCAAGGTTGCTAAGAGAGTAGTCTTAAATGTTCTTACCACAAAAAAGAAATGCTAATTATGTGAGGTGATGGAGGTATTAACTAACACTATGATTGTAATCATTTCACAATCTAAAAGTGTATCAATCAACATGTTGTACACCTTACACTTACGTGATGTTATACGTCAATTATGTTTCAATAAAACTGGAAAAAAGAGGGGGTCTGGCAAGTTCCTACCCACACTCCTGAAACTTCCATCCTTTGCCATGAGAAGAGCATGCCCCAGGTAACCGTTATTCCTTCACTGTGGCCCAAGAATGAAGATCTATGGAGCAGACCTAAACCCTACCTGAAATCCAGCCTAATCCAGCCAATCCCAGGTGAGATGATCTGAGCTGGAGCTCATTGGCAGACCCAAAATTGTGAAATAAATACTTGTAAGCTGCTGGAATTTGGGGATGTTGGTTGCATAGATTATTACAGAAGAAATCATACTAATACACAAAGAATAGGACAAAGAATTAAGGCTTAGATGAATGAGGGGCTGATTGTAAATATGGAAACAGAGAATTGGAAAAGAGAGGAACAAGGCAGATTTGGGGGACAGGAAGAGCAGCATGGTTTTGTTTTGTTGTGTTGTGTTGTGTTGTGTTTTGATTTACAAATAATTTGACGTAGTCCTTACCTTAAAGTTCCACAGCGCTTGGAGAGCAGAAATGGTATTTTGACCATCTTCAGGGCCTAGCACCGTTCTTGGCACATCACAGACACGCAATAAACATTGGTTAAATAAATGGATAAGTGAAATGTGAGATGATAACAGCATGTCCAAGAGGAAATTCTCTGAACAGAAATGTGAATCAGAACTCAGATGAGAGAACTGAACTTAGACATAATGAAATCAGTATGAAAGTGATGGTAAAGCTGTAAGAAATTATGCATTCCCTGGGGGAAGTGTAGGGACAGAGTAACAAAAGGCTCAGGACAGGCCCTTGGGGTGGTCTAGTATTAGAGGATGGGAGGCAGGAGAGGGGATCTGTGGAGGAGACAGAGAAAGAATGATTGAAGAGGGAGGAGGAGAGCTCAAGCCTGTAGGGTCAGGCAAACCAAGGGAGGACAGGGTTTTAAGGAGTGAAGGGTCAATGGTATTAATTGCAGTCAAGAGGTCAAAAAGGACAAGACTGGGGGAAAAAACAGAATTTCTCTCAAAACAAAGTCATTGGTGAACTCAGAGAGAGGTGCTTTCTATCATGTGTAAAATTTCAATTAAGATCAAACAGAAAAGATATAGAGATAGTTGAAACAATATAGAAATTAGTAAATGTAGAGACAGTTCTCTTGATTTAAGGCACCAAACATAACTGAGAGCAAACTTTGGCTTCTAGTGTTGTTGTCAAGAAAATGTCATGTGAAACTGGATGCACAATTATCACTTTAGAAACAGACACAAATAGACACCATCATCTCCCTCAAATTCTCTGTACTTTCTTTTTTCATTCTTTTCCCTCTGGAAGCAAAGAAAGCAGCTACAGAGAATTCTAGCAGAGAAAACATATATTTCCATCTAAGCCAAGTATTTGGAAAGCAGAGGCCATCTAGACTAGATTAACAATGTACTAATTCACAACAGCAACAGCCTTCATAAATAATAACTGGATATCAAGAAGAGTCTCTGACAAGAACTAAAACTTAGACGAGATGTCGAGAGTGCAGCATAAAACTAGTTAGTGAAGATGGACTTAGGGTTCCACGTTAAATGGGGATTACTTACTGGGCCAAATGTGGTAATTAACCAAAGACTGGTTGTGAAGCCTAAGAGACTCATTTATTTGATAGAGAGTAACAAGCCAATTTCACTGAGCTTTGTGATAGATGCTAAAGAAGTGATAAGAAAGCCCTGTGTTGGCAAGCAAACTGGTACCAAACTGTCTTAGGGAGCAACTAACTTGATATACAACCAGAGGACTCTGAGAAAGGACTCTGCTGAAACAACAGTAAGAAATTCTACAGCTTAATAAATACCGTAGGGAGAAAGGAGTTAGAAATAGTGATAGTTTAAAGTTCAATTATATTGAAATTATTAGTAACTTAATAGTAATAGAGAAGGAAACAAAACAGTAACTCCTTAAAAAGGATTGACCAAAATATCCCAGAAGAGCAATATAATATGCTCATTTGTTTTTTGGTTTCTTATCATTATAGATGATGGACTATCAAAGCAACAGCAAGCCCATTAATCAAGACTGTAAACAATTAAAATCTTTTTTCCAGATCCGGGAAAGCATCAAAATGATCAAGACAGTGCCAAAAAAAAGGAACATAAATTTCAGCCAGCTCTTTGGATCTGGGAAGTGTTTAGGCTACCCAGCCAAAAAGTCAGAGAGCAAAAAGTCTAAACTAAGCTGATAACAACTGATCATTAATTAGAACTGAAGCCAACTATCTCAGTCTAGAGAAATGTCTTGGCTACTCAGCTAAGAGCCAGAAAGCCAAAGGTCCAAGTTGGGTTCATGATAATTAATCACAGGCAAAGCCACTGCCCAGAAAAAGCCCCTGTTAATGAAGGGGTGCCTTTGAGAAGAAGCAGCCACAGGAGAAGCTGGCAGGGATGCTTCTGAGGAAAGTGAAGAGAAGATAGGGGATCCTATCCACTCGGCTTAGTGGCTCAAACTAAGGCTGAAGCCCTGGAATTAATAACCATGTATAACAAATTCTTGCATTAAAAGGCAACTGAGCATCTGATAACTCGTCTTTACTGAAAGGATTTTTTTCTTAAGGAGATTCTGGTCTTTGCATACCATTGAAATAGGAGGAAAACGTACAGGTAGTAGAGCAAGGGAGCAATAATGGAGATTATTTAAATAAAAGATGTCCAAAGGGAAATTAAATGTTGATAGCACCAAAAGTCAGCACCAAATGGAAATATGTAAAAATGATAGTACGTGACTATGGGAAGTGACTATGTAGGGATGGTTTAGAGGGGATTTAAGAATTGGATGTCGTTTATAAGTTCATGCATACTGATATTTAAATTCATTTCTGCATCTATAAAAACACATTTTTTTCTATCTAATCAGAGAAGGCACAAGTGGCTTTTTATGCATACATCTATTTTCCTTATAATAATACTGTATTTCATGGATTCCAGGCTACACAATATTTTCACATTTTAATATCTCTGAAATCAGAATGTGTCTTACAATCAATGACATGTCACTATTTAGTTGGAAGTGTTTTTATTTTCCTATTGGTACCAAAACAATGACATTTCTTACAATTGGTGCCATTTAGATATGATGTAGTTCACGAATGGCTCTTATTTATTCAATACTTCCTGTATGTTTCACTAGGTGCTCAGGCTGTGCCATAGAATAAAATATAACATGAGTGTAGCCAAGGTCAAGAGGCAGGTAAGTGTCATCCAGGGAAGAGACAGTGCATGATTCAAGGTCACTGAGGACAGACAACACACACACCAGGCTCAAATGGTACAGCATTTACTTATAGCAAGAGGGGAGAGAGAGTGCACAAGATCCAGCCCCTTGCAATGTGTGGTCCCCATAGCTATGAGATCCACTCTGCAGCAGGTGGGTGATGTGGCTGTACCTGCCCCACTTCATGCTGCAGGGAAGGACCCCAACCCTTGCCCTCTGAGGTCTGAAATACAGAAGGTGTACCTGAGTGCCATTGATGCACGTATTGCTAAGCAGTTCCAAGAAAGGTTTGCATGTGTCTGATACAGAAGGAACAGAGGGGTGTCACATGTGTGCTCTGAGATCTTTGGAGGCCGTGTGATTTGTTAGCCTCCCAGTGCATCCTGTACCGAGTGCAAGGTTCTTCTTGGGAACATAGGGGAGGCATCGGGCAGCGCTTGCATCCTTCCTTCACACTATCTACCTATATTGCGCTAAGGGTTCATTAAAGCCTCATAACAGTACAGTTGGCCCTTTAGTATCCTCCCCATTTCCAGATGAGGAAATTGAGGTTCCAACAGGGCGAGTAACTTACTGAAGTTCACACTGCTAATAAAATGTGGAGGCCAGGACCTGAACTGCAGGTCCATGTGGCTTCAGAGCCCATGCCCTTAATCTTTACATCTCCCTGACTCTACCAGGAAGACAGTCTTTGGACAAGAAATAGTATTGGTGATTTACACAGGCCAGGTAGGAGAGAAGGAGATGGAAGAGAATGGAAAAAAATCAATTTTAAGCAAGAGGAGTAAATACAGGTAAGGAAGACCCTACCCTTGAGCTTTGATGTCATCTATAATTGTGGTTCGCATTCCGTGAAAGTGACTTTGTGAATGGTGGACTGGTGGCTCTGAGCACACACTGCTTCTGTATCCTTGTATACAGGCCTCAGGAACCTGAATGACTAAGCTATTCAGTCCCTGGGATTCAGATGGTGTCTAATGAAACGTGTACCACTTTTCCACCACCAAGAGACGCAAGTTTTATTCCTGGAATGGATTTAAATTCTCCATGTCTTAATTGTCCAAAGAAGGAATCAGGCAAACGGTCTATTCAAAACTGAACTCTGAACTCTGTGTGTCTATGTATGTAGTGTGTGCATGTGTGTATGTGTGTGTGTCCAGAAATACATACCATTTTAAAAGCTGTAATACATATTTACTTGGGTAAACTTTGAACATGTGTGATATTTCACAAATACCTCCCTGCTATATCTAGGTCATGTTTACATATTTTAAGACACATTAGGGTAATTTCCGTTGGAAAAAAAATGTGTATTTTTTCCCAAATTCTATGTAAATGGTAATTTTGAATGCATAAGTACATTTTTGGCTAAAGAGAACATCATTGTCACTTAATATATTACTGGAAATATGCACAGATGTTGTTTATGTTGTGTTTTATGTAAATTGCCCTTCACTGGAAAAGAAATGTATACATAAGATTTAAACTTGCTGTGTTTTACAAATTTAGTTGGTGTGGTTTGTTTATATTTCACAGAAAGCAAACATAGGAAAGCAATAGAAATGAGCATATTGCATCAAGCTTTCTGATAGTTTTAAATTAAATGCGGTGAATTTGTTAACCTTTACAAATGCTGAGGAATTATAAAAGACAATTCAGGAGGAGTGTATCTTCCACTGCATTCCATGCACACCAGTTTCGGTATAAATGGTCTTTTCACTGTTCCCTGAACTCAGTCATCCCCACCATCATTTCTTTGCTCCTGATATCTATTCAGATCCCATTTCCATCTCAGAATGTTCTTCCTGTGGCCTTGTCAAATCATACCTGTATTAGTTTCCAGTGGCTGCTGTAACAAATTACGATAAACTTGGTGGCTCAAAATAACAGAAACTTATTCTCTTGCAGTTCTGGAGGCCAGAAATTTGAAATCAGTTTCACTAGGCTGAATCAAGGTGTCAGCAGGGCTGTGCTCCCTCTGGAGGCTGTAAGGGAGAGCCCCTTCCTTGCTTTTTGCAGCTTCTGGTGGCTGCTGGCCATTCTTGACTTGTGGCCACATCACTCCAATCTGCCTCCGTGGTCACACGGCTTCTCTTCTTCTGTGTGTTTAGTCTCCCTCTGCCTCTCTCTTATAAAGACACTTGTGAATGGATTTGGGCCCACACAGATAATCCAGGAGAATCTCCCCATGTTAAGATCCTTAACTGAATCATATCTGCAAAAACCCTTTTTCCTTACAAGAAAATATTTACGGGTTCCAGGGATTAAGATCTGAGATCATTGGGTGGCCGTTATTCAGCCTACTACACTACCCATTCTTCTAATTCATCTTAAATCTCACCTTTTCCTTGAAGTAGGAAAATGCAAAAAGCTCTGAACTGGGAACCAGAAGAGCTAGACTCTACTTTTGACTAGAACTAACTTGCTTTGTTACCTGGGGCTCCTCATTCCTCTGGACCTCAGTGTCCTTGATTGTAAAATAGATGGGTTAGATGCAATTTTGTCAGTAGGTGGATCATTTGTCAAGGGTGGGATCATTCTTTGATGTGAAGGATTTTAATACACTTAGCATACCCAACCCTAAATGCCAATAGGGAGCCCAGTCAATATGAAATCCCCACCCATATTTCCTAGTGTCCTGGGTGGGATAGGGAACAATATTGCTCCAGTTGAGAGCCACTGAAATAAGACATCTCTAAGATCCCATTAAAAAAGAATAATGTATTTATTGATGATATTTCCCCTAAGAAATAATGCATGTCATGCCAATTTAAAAAAATATTGAAAAATACTCTAACAAGAAAGAAAATCACCCAACATAATAGCTGTAAGCATTTTGACTTATCCATCCAGTCTTTTTTGATCCATTTCTATACATTTAAAAACTCAGATTGGATCTTGCCATACATTCTGTTTCATAACTTCTTTCTCTAAACAATGAACATTCTTCCATGTCATGAAATGTTCTTCTGAGATGATTTTTAATGAAACAGAATTTCATATGTCATTGATATAACACTGAGTCACATCCTTCTGATCCTATGAATACATCTTTTTTCTTCTCCTGTTTTCTGCACCACCATTTTGGCAGCAGATTATATTGTGCTTTTTATTTTCCTTTTCTTGTTTAATGAATGCATAAAATCATAAAATCCTTGAGAGCAGGTACTGGAAAAAATGCTAATTTGAATAAAATCAACTAAATGTTGGAAGCAAATGATAGACTCCCATTTAAATAGATAGGCATTCATATCTAAATGATGCCCTTCCCCCACTCTGTTCTATCCTAGAGGTGGAGATATCAATGATAATAGTAATTAACACTTATGTAACATCTGTATGTGTGAGGCACATTCTAAGTGTTTGACATATGTTAATTCATTTAACCCTCATAATAAGCATGTTAACTAGGCACTCTTAGATGAAAACTGAGGCACAGAGAAACCAAGTACGTTGTCCAAGGCCACACAGCTAATATGTAGCAGACTGGGATTTCAGCTCAAAAAAAGGAGAAATAGGGAAGCCCTGGTGGCTGGGAAGCTTGCCTCTATCTCTCGGGGCTCTAAGAATAGAGTCAGTCTGCAACCTATGGGTGATGGGTTAAGCATTTGGTGCACTTTTCACTGGCAATTCTTTAGGTGCTTCTTCTATATTTATTTAGCTGAGTTAGGATCAACAGAAAGTGTTCTATTATTTCTACTCTAGAGCACTATCTGCTTCTGAGGGAAGAGGATAAATTTAGGTTTTTCTAGTTAGATATGAAGTCCCTTTTGCAATTATTTTTGATTTTTTCCCTCTGATAATTTAGCACCCTTTAAAGATTAGCACCTCAGGCTGTTGTGCAGCTGGCCAGCCCTTAGTCTAGGTCTTTCTAGAAGCTGAGGATAGTGTTCCCTTGGCTGCTGCTGGCATCTTTTGAGCAGTGGGCATTCTTACTTCTCTCTCTCATCAGCTGTTGACTGAGGTTTAGAGTGACATTCTCCAAACTAGGAAAATGGATGGTCAGGCCAAATATTATTTATATGCCGATGAAATGCTTCAAAATAGGAATCATATTTTTAAAATGTTATTCATGTTATTATTAAATGTGTTGGTTAAATGTTGTTTATGAATTCCTTCAGTGATGGCATGGTTCTGTGTCTGGAGAGACCACATCAAATAAACAGGTAAACAAAAGATTCTAGCATCTCTTTTTGGTTCTTTCTTAGGATTTCCGTCTGTCTGCTTACATGCTCATCTGATTTTGCTTGCAGTCTACTTTATCCATTAGAGCCCTTAGCATATTAATCAGAGTTGTTTTAAATTCCTAGTGATAATTCCAATATTCCTGCTCTGTCTGGTTCTGATACTTGCTCTGTCTCTTCAAACTGTATTTGTTGCCTTTTGATATGCCTTGTAATTTTTTTCTTGATAGCTGGATATGATGTATCAGGTAAAAGAACTGCTATAACTAGGCTTTTAGTACAGGCATACCTCAGAGACATTGTGGGTTCGTTTCAAGACCAACGCAATAAAACGAATATCGCAATAAAACGAGTTACACGAAGTTTTTGGTTTCCCAGTGCATATAAAAGTTATGTTCCCACTATTTTGTGGTCTATTTAGTGTGCAATAGCATTATGTCTTAAAAAACAATGTATGTGCCTTAATTTAAAAATATTTTATTGCTAAAAAATGCTAACTATCATCTGAGCCTTCAGCTCATAATCTTTGTGCTGGTGGAGGGTCTTGCCTAGATGTTGATGGCTGCTGACTGACCAGGGTGGTGGCTGCTGAAGGTTGGGGTGGCTGTGGCAATTTCTTAAAATAAGACAACAATGAAGTTTGCCGCATTGATTGTTCCTTTCACAAACAATTTTTCTGCAGCATGTGATCCTGTTTCATAGCATTTTACCCACAGCAGAACCTCTGTCAAACTTGGAGTCGATCCTCTCAAAACCTGCCACTGCTTTATCAACTAAGTTTATCCTAAATCCTTTGTTGTCATTTCAACAATCTTCACAGCATCTTCACCAGGAGTAGATTCCATCTCAAGAGACCACTTTCTTTGCTCATCTGTAAGTAGCAACTCCTCATCTGTTCAAGTTTTATCATGAGATTGCAGCAATTCAGTCACATCTTCAGGCTCCACTTTTAATTCTAGTTCTCTTGCAATTTCCACCACATCTGTTGTTACTTCCTCCAGTGAAGCTTTGAAGCCATCAAATTCATCCATGAGGGTTGGAATCAACTTCTGCCAAACTCCTGCTAATGTTGATGTTTTGACCTCTTCTCATGAATCATGAATGTTCTTAATGGCATCTAGATTGGTGAATCCTTTCCAGAAGGTTTTCAATTTACTTTGCTCAGATCCAAGAGAGGAATCACAATTATGGTAGCTATAGCCTTAGAAGATATATTTCTTAAATAGTAAGACTTCAAAGTCAAAATGACTCCTTGATCCATGGGCTGCAGAATGGATGTTGTGATTGCAGCATGAAAACAACATTAATCTCATTGTACATCTCCATCGGGGCTCTTGGGCGACCAGGTGCATTGTCAATGAGCAGTAATAGTTTCAAAGGAATCTTCTTCTGAATAGTAGGTCTCTTCTCAACAGTGGGCTCAAACGATTCAGTAAACCATGTTGTAAATAGACGTGCTGTCATCCAGGCTTTGTTGTGCCATTTATAGAGCACAGGTAGAGTAGATTTAGCATAATTCTTAAGGGCCATAGGATTGGTAATGGTAATCGAGCATTGGCTTTGACTTAAAGTCACCAGCTGTGTTAGTCCCTAACAAGAGAGTCAGCCTGTCCTTTGAAGCTTTGAAACCAGGCATTGACTTCTCCTCTCTAGCTATGAAAGTCCTAGATGACATCTTCTAATACAAGGCTGTTTCATGTACACTGAAAATCTGTGGTTTAGCATAGCCACTCAATTAGCTTAGCTGGATCGTCTGGATAACATGCTGCAGCTGCTACATCAGCACTTGCTGCTTCACCTTGAACTTTTATGTTATGGAGACAGCTTCTTTCCTTAAACCTTATGAACCAACCTCTGCTCACTGCAACTTTTCTTCTATAGCTTCCTCACCCTTCTCAACCTTCATAGAATTGAGAAGAGTTAGGGCTTTGCTCTGGATTAGGCTTTGGCTTAAGGGAATGTTGTGGCTGGTTTGATCTTCTATCCAGACCACTAAAACTTTCTCCATGTCAACAATAAGGCTGTTTCACTTTCTTATCATTCGTGTGTTCACTGGAGTAGCACTATTAATTTCCTTCAAGAACTTTTCTTTTGCATTCACAATTTGGCTACCCATGAAGCCTAGCTTTCAGCCTGCCTCAGCTTTTGACATGCCCGCCTCACTAAGCTTAATCATTTCTAGCTTTTGATTTAAATTGAGAGATGTGCAACTCTTCCTTTCACTTGAACACTTAGAGGCCATTGTAAGGTTATTAATTGGCCTAATTTCAATATTGTCATGTCTCAGGGAATAGGGAGGCCTGAGGGGAGGGAGAGAGATGCGGAATGGCCAGTCGGTGGAGTAGTCAGAACATACACAACATTTATTGATTAAATTCACCATCTTATATGGGCGTGGTTTGTGGCACCCCAAAACAATTACAATAGTAACATCGAAGATATCACAGATCACCATAACAAATATAATAATAATGAAAAAGTTTGAAATGTTGAGAGAATTACCAAAATGTGACACAGAGACACGAAGTGAGCAAATGCTGTTGGAAAAATGGCACTGATAGACTTGCTCAACGCAGGATTGCCACAAACCTTCAATTTGTGAAAAACTCATCTGTGAAGCACAATGAAGCAAAGAGCAATAAAGCGAGGTATACCTGTAATGTGGTGGTGAGGGGGAGGGGGAGGGGAAGCGTTCTATCGTTGTATGTTTAGTGAGCCTGTGCTCCTGAACTGTGTACTTCAAGAGTGTTTCTAGTTGTTTTCTCTCCCTGTGGATGGGACAGGATGGCTAGAGTGGGCTGGAGTTGTTAATTTCCCTTCTCCCACTAGAAAGCTAGAGCCAGCTGGAGTCAGGTATTTCCCTTCCCCAGGTCAGTTAGGCTCTGATAACACCCCAGCAGGTTAATCTCTGGTTAACTAGTTTCCCCTGAGGGCAGGCCTTGTTAAGAAGAACAGAGTGCTCTGGCCTATTTCAAAATGGTTCCTTTTCTCCTCCACCTGCCAGAAGACTGAGCAGATTTTTCTCTGATATTTATTGTGGGAATCTGGTCGAGCTCCTGGAGGTGAATCTTACAATATTGTGGGGGTCCCTCTATGACTGCATCCCCCCCAGAGTTTTTAAGACTTGTCTGCACTGAGCCCCCGGCGATCCGTCAATTGCAGTTCCGGTTTCCTCCCCTGGCATGGTTCCCATGCTGGCTTCCGCTCATGAGTCTGCTCTGTTAGCCATGGCTACCTGTATTCCCCCATCTGTCTTCTCTAATCTTGGAAGTGTCGTTTTGCTCTGTGTCCTCCCCTTTCTATGGGTCCACAGAGAGTTGTTGATTTTTCAGGCTGTTCTACTTTTTACCTGTTATTACAACAGAGTGGTGACTTCCAAGCTTCTTACATGTGGAACTGGAAACTGGAAGTCTCCAGAGGAACAAAAGAAACATTTCAGGTTCTGCACTCATGGAGCTTATTCCCTAGAGGGAAAGCCAGACAATAAACAAACAAACAAACATGGGCTAGACTCTCAGGTAGTGATGGCTATTAGGAGGAAAAGTAAAGTGGCAGCAAGAGGACTGAGTGGGTTGGGGTGAGGTCGGAGGAGCGTGGCTATTTGGATAGGATGGTTGGGTGACATGTGAGCAGAGCCTGGAGTGAAGGATCAAGCCACACAAACATCTGAGGAAGAGGTGCAGGCTGTGGGAACCTCATGAGCTTGATGTGATCAAGAAAGTTGGCGTGACTAGAAAGGAATGGACTAGGAGCAGAGTGATGAGAGAGGAGACTGGAGATGAAGAGAGGAGCAGGATCACTCAGGCCGGAACATGTTGTTAAAATTGGGACAGGAAGACCGTGATGGATTTTGAGTCAGGAAGAGATATGATTTGATTTTCACTTTATACATTCATTGTAGTGCCCTGTGGCAGATAGACTATAGGAGCACCAGGATTGTAGAAGCTGGGAGACCATTAGGAGCCCCTGCAGCAGTGTAGGAGAGAGATGATGGTGGCTCAATTGGGGGGCAATGGAAGGCATGAAAAATTGTCAGATTCTGAATATAATTTTAAAAGTAGATATGATGGATTGGTTGTGGGGGTGTGAGAGAAAGAGAGAGGTCAAAACTTCTAGTTTTTCACCCCTCATGAGTAGGTACAAGTGGAGAGGGATGCCAAAACAAAATCAAGTATTAAATTTGGTTTGCCTGTTAGATAGCTAAGAAAAATGTTGAATAAGCATTTGGCTATATCAGTCAGGGGAGAGTTTTATGCTGCAGATCTAATTTGGGGCATGGAGATATGATTTAAATCCACGAAATAAACATAATCATTTGGAGTTGTGCTTTCTAATATGGTAGCTGCTAGGAACCATATGTGGCAACTGAGCTCTTGAAATGTACCTAGCAGGACTAAGGAACTGAATTTTATTTAATGTTAATTAATTTAAATTTAAATGTAAAAACTGACACTTGATTCAGGTATTGGAAAACTTTCAAGTGTGTTTCGAAAAACTTAGATATAGTTTTCAACTGTAAATGTTATAAAATCAGGCATTTCTTATGAAATGGAGACGAGGCATTTCCTATGAAAATGTAACATCTGAATTAAGATGTACTATAAGTGTAAAATATCTGCCATATTTCAAAAACTTGGTACAGAAAATGTAAAATAACAATAATAGTTTTAATATTGATTACATGGTGAAATGATAATACTTTGGATATGTTGACATAATAAATATGTCATGAAAATTAATTTTACCTGTTTTGCTTTTAAAAATGTGGCTACTAGAAGTCTGAAAATTACATACGTGACTTGCATTACATTTCTGTTGGGTAGAGCTTGGCTAGACTGACGAGTATAGTAAAAAAGAAATGTCTGAGGATTGAACCCTTGGGGTACTCTACAATTTAGAGGTTTTGGAGAGAGGGATAATTCTGTGAAGAAGCCTCAAAAGAAGCAGCCTCAGAGGGAGATCAACCAGGAGAGTGAGGTGTTCTAGAAACCAAGTGAAAAAAAATGTGTTAAGAAAGAGGAAGCAAGCATGTGTTAGAGGATGCTGAGAGATTAGGTACAATGTAGACTGAGAATTGGCCGTTGCATTTAGCAACATGGAGATTGTTAGCAAACTTGATGGTTTCAGTGGTGAGGGGGAGGAGGGATGTGTGTGCGTAGGGGGCACAAAAGGCTGATTGGAGTAGATTGTAAAAAAATCAATTCAAGAAATTTTGCCTTGCAGAGAAGCAGAATAATGGAGCCATCGGGGAATGGGGGTTCAGGGAAGGATTTTTTAATTCAGTGTGAAATATATTTTTATAGTAGCTACTAGCTTTTTATTCTCTGTTAAGCTTTTGACCTAAATAAATCATCTTGCAAATATCTATTAGTTAGCAGGATGATTCTAATTTTATTTAAGCAGAGTTGAGGAATGCTAAGAATTTCAAATGAGTACCTGTGGGTTTTTTTGGCCCACTCATGAAATAATTGTGGAAAAAGAGGTTTAGGATTAGCAGATCTGTTTTTAGGGTTACTAAAATGACTAACACAATGGATTGTACACAGCTCCTTAAAATATAAAACTGTGATATCATCTGTATTGCAGAAGTGTGTGGAATTCTAGAACTTTGGAATAGAAGACAAGTGCCAAACGTGTTAAATTTTGATTGGTCATCATGTCCTTTCTCAGCTTCCATAACACTTAGTGAAGGTTTGGGCACATAATAAGTGCTTATTGAATGAATGAGTGAAGATGATCTCAACATACTGAAATACTAGAGGAACTAGCAATACCCAAGAATTCACCAACAGATGGCACCATGCTGTTTCCTATGAGTTATACAGAGACAATGTTAATATGACATGCAAGTCTTCATTTCAAGTGCTGGTTAGGAGGAAGAATGGAATCCCCCAACCAACCCAGCAATGTATTTTGCTACTTCAATTTTTATAATTGAATTATTAAAGCATGTTCATGTGTATTTATTTATTACAAATGTCTATGTTTCTAAATGAGATTGACTTGTAGATAAGACAAAGAGAACATATCCACAGGTCATCACTATTAAAATGTTCAAGTTGCTAATTCATTCCCCCTACCAGATTAATATCCTTCAATGGCAGTAAAACCAAGGATGTTTTGCAACCATTTGGAGCACTGGCAGGATGCTGTAGAGAGCAGATGTTGCATTTTGCAGTTCTAGTGTGTTCAGACTGAAAGTGACAAGGACTAAACACACAGGACGCTTTAAAACAAAACAAAACAACTCCCAGCCTCATATGGTCTGCACATCCAAAGTGTAAAATATTCGTTTGAGCACCATATGTAAAGAGTGCTCCCACTATGACCTCCAATTACTTTTATTTTCTGTAGAATTGGTTGTAATTTTCATAATTTCCTATGCCCATTATTTTTCCTGCAGGTCTGAGAAGTGAATGGATGTGTTCTAAGACAGCAGTGTTGTGAAAACCCAAGCTTGGCAGCTCCCATGGGTGTGGAGTCCTGGTTACACGTAAGACAGATGGACAACAGCAGCAGCATAAACAGCCTTGTAGTATTAGTCATTTACCTAAAATTCAGAAGCGTGGCTACTGCCAGTTATTTTTTCGGTCTCATCAAGAAGTCTCTATTTCAGGTGTGGATACATCTGTGCGATAAATGCGACCGGTCAAGGTAAGGAAGTGGGTGATTTCCAGTTGACTGGGTCCTGCTATGGTGGAGCAAGATGGCAGATGCCCACCGTGCTCAGCACCCACTAGCTCTCTCTGTCTGTGAGCCTGGTAAGTAAGGTTTCAGGAGCCTTTCAGGGCCTCTCTGGAAGATCAGTAAGATTCACCCAGGTTCTGGGATATCTGATATGGCCAATACCTTGCCGGGAGCGTTATCACTGAGTTTCTTGAGAATAACACCACGATGAATTTTAAAATGTATGCACATAAATTACTAAATATTTAAGTGACATGTCAGTTATTCCCTCTGTCTTTTCTTCCATCTGAACACACTTCTCAATTGCCTTTTGTGGGTTTCTTCCAACCTTCTTTGAGAGCTTGTTTGGCGGTTCTAGCAGGGGAGCGCAGCTACTCATATACCCTTGACTGAAGAACGGTCCTCCTCTCGGGGAAGGTCGTCCTCTTCGACCAAGCGCGCAGCTTTGGGAGGGATGCACATGGAGTGATGAGGGAGGAAGGGGACAACTACCTAGCCAGCCAGATCAGCCAAATCAACCCTGGCGATCAATGGGGTGACAGATGTTGCGGTCGGATTGCCCTCACATCCTCTTCCATCCTTCTTTAATCCACGCTCACCCCAGGGCTTGGTAACTTACTCATTGACTCAATTACCATCTGGAGGATGAAGATTCCAGACAGCTCCTGAACTCCTGACTCCTCCCTCCGCCTTCTGAACCTCTCTTCTTGAATGTTCCATTAGTATCTCAAAAGCAATATGTGGGAGAAGAGAACACCTCATCATTCTCTTCCCAAACCTGCTGCCCTTCTGCATTCACCTTTTGTGTGTGTGCGTGTGTATATGGAAGTTTTTCAGTATAATATTTGTTACTTTTAAAAAAGAATATAACTTATGAAGCATAATTATAGAATAGATATTCATGAAGCATTCACTTAACTTAGGAATTAGTATATTAGCCAATATTATTGCATCTGTGTAGAACTTCAGTGTCCCAATCTTTTGCCTCCTTCTCACAGTATATTAATTTCCTATTGCTGCTGTAACAAATCACCACAAATTTAGCAACTTAACGTAAATTTGTTATCTTACAGTTGTGGAGATCAGAAGTGTAAAATGGGTCAGCAGGGCTGCATTCCTTCTGGGGGCTTTAGGGGAAAAGCTCTTCCTTGCCTCTTCCAGCTTTTAGAGGCTGCCTGCATTCCTTGGCTCATTGCTTCCTTCATCTTCAAAGCCAAAAGAGTAACATCTTCAAAATCTCTCTCTCTCTCCCTCTAACCTCTGCTTCCAGGGTCATATCTCCTCTCTGACTCTGACAATCTTGCCTCCCTCTTATAAGGACCCCTGTGATTACAGTGGACCCACTCATATAATCCAAGATCATCTTCCCATCTCAAGATCTTTGATCCAGTTGCATCTGCAAAGTCCTTTTTGCCATGTGAGGTACATTCACAGGTCTGGGGATTAGGACATGGACATGTTTGGGGGGCCATTGTTCTATCTACTACACGTAGGTAACCACTATCTTTAATTGTGTTATTTCTTTAAGATAGCATTACCAAAAATATGTGTAGCCCTAAAATGTTAATATTAGATAATAAATATTAAATACTTAATATTAAATTAAATATTAATATTAAATATTAAAATTAAATAGTTTGGCTTTGAACTACATAAAAATGGCAAAGTATAAAACACAGTCTTCAACTTTTTTACTTAATGTTATGATTTTAAGATTTACCCATGTTAAATATAGTTCATTTATTTATATTATTGTATAATGCATTTTGTTAATATACCTAAAATTCTTTATCCATTCTATAGTTGATGCAAATAGTGCTGCTATGAACATTCTTGTGTCCTGGAGTGAAAATATTTCTCTAGTGTTTATATCTTGGAGTGGAATTTCTGGGTTATAGGATATATTTTAGGGTTGTTGAAAATAGTGGCAATTTATTATCGACGTTATTTTACACTCCCACCAACAGTGTATAAATGTTATCATTTCTCCATATCTTTGCCAACCAAGCAATATGGTGGTTTTGCCAGGGTATTTCATTATGGTTTTAATTTGAATTTTTCTAATTACTTACAAGGGTGAGCATCTTTTCATATGTTTTTGGCCAATCATTAACTCTTCTGGGAAGTGCTTCTTCATGTAATTTGCCATTTTTTTCATTTGTAGGACTTCTTTATATATTTTGTAGATTAATCCTTCATTAGTTGATTGTATTTCAAATAAATTCTACCAGGCAGTGGCTTGTCTTTTTTTTTTCCTTCTTTATATTATCTGAGATGACATGAAGTATGAGATTCTCAGATCAGACTCACATGAATCAGAAGTCTCACCCAGTGTTAAGCTTTCCTAATAATTTAAAGGATGCAGGTAGTTTTGAGGCATAGGCGAAGCAGGGGGAGATCTGGGACCATTAATCTTGCTCTTCAGAGCCTTTCCTGCCAAGCTGGATGCAGTCCGGATCCAGATTAATATATGAAGTCTCTAAACAATGGTGAGATTCACATCACTCATACAAAATAAAATTTCTCCATCTATGCACCATCAATCCGTAGATCTCAAGTTTATTTACTGTGATCAATTCTAGACAACCAAATATATTCTGCTAAAAGCATTCCACAGATAGGGGCTTTTCCATTCACAAATTCCATCAATTCATTTGCCAAGATGTCTGTCATTAGTGTGTTTACAAGGAGATTATACCATGTTCTTTCTTTCCTGGAATCCTTGCTCCTCATTCCCCTACTGGAAAGAATGAATTACAGACCTGCTTAACCATTTATTTCCCAGTGACTTTGATTAAAATGTATGGTGTGAGGTAAACATCCAACGTATTTTTTTCTATATAGATAGCCAGTTGTCCCAGTAACATTTATTGAATTTCATGAAAAATTTTTTCATAGACTGAAATCTGTATGATACTCAGTCTTTGAAATATGCAATATTTGGAGACTTGATTTATGAATTAGTAGGTGGTCAAGTTTTGAAATATTCTATATGTGTTGGGGAAGATTGTATATTCTTTTCTTTTTTTTAAAGATAGTGTATTCTTTAACTCTTAAAGACAAGTTTCTATAATTGTGTAAGAAATCAAGCTGGTTAATTGTGTATTTTTTCAAATTTTAGCGAAGATTTATTGTATTCTTGACTTATGATTAATTGAGATAGATGTGTTGAAATCTCCCAATATATTATTTGCCAATATTCTTCTGGTTCTATTGATTTTTCTCTATATACATGAAGGTTTCATTATTGAGTACATATGAGTTTAGAATTATTCTATATCCCTGGTGAATTTATAATAATATAGTGACCTTCCCATTCTCTACTAATGCCTTTGTCTCTAAGTTTATTTTGTCTGATATTAATATAATTTTACCAACTTTTAAAATAATGTTAATATTTGGCTGGCTTTTTAAAAAAATCTTTTAACTTTCAACATTTCTAAATTCTTCTATTTTAAGTGTGTCTCTTGTAAAGAGCCTATAATTAGTTTTTTGTCTTTTCTTCCAGTCAAAAAAATCTTCAGTTGTTTTAGTCAATTTATATTCATTGTGATTACTGACATATATGAACTTGTTTTTATCATTAATTTTTTCTCCTTTTCTTTTAAAAGTTGACTGAGTTTGTGTATATTATTGTTTCTTATTTCACTTTTTCCCACCTATTGGATTGAAAGTATGGATGCTGTTTCTATTTTTTAGTCAGTACATTTGAAATAATATTATTCATATTTGACAAGTATGAATAAGTAGGGGTTAAGTTCATATCTTAGCCCCTCTCCTGAACAATGAAATTTCTTTAGGACATTTAAATTTTAGTCACTTTAGTTTTCCTTTCTCTGGGGATGTCTTGTTTCTTCCTTATTGTTGAAATATAGTTTTGCTGGCTATACAACTCTGATAGTCATTTCTCTCAATATCTTTGAGTTTTTATTTTAGTCTTTTGGCTCTCATTATTGCTATTTAGAAGTTGGCTGTAAGTCTAATTGTCATTTCTTTGTAGGTAATATGTCTTTTCTCACTGCCTGCTTTTAAGCTTTTCTCTTTTTCTTTGTTGTTCTCCAGCACCATTACTATAGGTGTAGGTGTGAATTTCTCTTAATTTATTCTGCTTGGTACATGTTATGCTTTCTGTACACATGGACTCATGTCTTTTATCATCGTTCTGAAACATTCTCAGCCTTTATATCTTTAAATATTGCCTCTCCATTATTTCTAGTTTTTCATTCTGGAACTCAGACTAGGTGTATGTAAAACCTCTTGTTCTGTCTTTAATATCTCTTAATCCTTTGTTCATATTATCATTTCATATCTCTTTGTGCTGCATTCTGCAAAATGTTTTAAAACACATTTTCCAGTTTACTAGTTCTCTCTCTTCACCTGTCTGTCTAATCTACTGTTTAACACATCTATTGTGTTTTATATTATGATAATTTTTACTTTAAAAAGTTGTATTTGGTTATTTCTCAAGTTTACCTGGTACTTTTTGATAGGCTCTTCTCTTCTTGATTGCTTATTTGTTTATTTTTCTTTTTTTTTTAACCTAAATACACATTTAAAAAATATTCTGTTACTGATAATTCCAAATTCTGAAGTCTTAGCGGGCCTAAATCTATATTTTGTTGTGTCTGCTCTCACATATGGCATTTTTCCCCCTAATGTGTTTGCTTATCTTTCATTGTGAGTTCATATTTATTTGAAGACACTTTTTCTGAAAGGATATCCATTTGTTTCTTCTAGTTACTAGGGGATCTAAAATACTTGTGACAACTTTAGCGTCCTTCCAGTTTTTCCAGCTTAATGTGAGAGTTTCCACTTCAGCTCTCTCACCTTGCAAGAAGCCCAAGGCTTGGACTCACCAAAACAGGACTTGAGGGCACATTTTGCATGTGGTTACTGCTAGAGTTTTCTTTTTTTTTTTCTCTTGAAAATTTCCCCTCATCTTGAGATCCCAGTAATGCATGGAAATTATGGTTCATGCATGGTCTACTTGTTTTATAGTGGAGGACTTTGCAGGGTATTTAGCACACCATACAGGGCATGGACTTGTATTTGCTTTTTCAGAAAATGCCACTAAACTAGACCTGACTGTTATCCTACATAAACTTTCAAACATATCTCCCTGAGCTTTGCCAGGTCTGGCCTGAGTAATTTCTCTTGGATTATTTGGAATCTCCCATCTAGTCTCTGTTTCTCCAATTCTATACCTTCTACTGTATCCTCCACAATGTCACTAGATTTAGTGCTTAGAGTGACTTTTAAAAATGTGAATCTCATCATGCCATTTCCCTGATAACCATCATTTACATTCTGAATAAAATTAAAACTCCTCATCACGGTACAAAGGTTTTCATCTCTCTCTCTCTGGCATCTCAGGTGCCCCATGCACTTTTTGCTCCAGTATTACCAACCTCATGGCCTTTTCACAGAGTGTTCTTTGCCCTTCTTCAGGGCAAAATGATTTCTGACTAGATAGAAGTTATCAGATCCCTTTGCTTGGAAGTCTATTTATTCTTCCTCCTATGTAATAACTCTGCTCCAGAGGTCAATCATTTTCCAACCCGTAACGCTTAATGAGGGTTGAATGTTAAACAAGTCTGAATGAAAGAAGAAATCTCCAAAGTCAATTTTAATATACTACATAACCAATCTATTACTGAAAAAAAAATTGCTTTTAATTGTAGAAAGAAATATTCAAGGTTGAAAGTTTAGTTCAGTTGTGATCCTTGAAATTTGAGCTTTTTAGTTAAAAAATGAAACTATGGAATGACACTCCTCTGACACGAACACATTTAGACTGTCAGCCGGGCTAAGGTGTGCATAATGTTCAGTGTGAAGGGGCTGTTTGAGAAGCCTAATTCCTTAGCTTACTACAAATCTGCCAAGTGACTTAAGAACTGTGTGGGGGCTTGGGCTCCCCAAGTAGAAACTGATCAATATATTACATCTCAAACTATGTTGGGTGAATTGAGTAAAAACAAAAAAGATAATCTATTTATTGAGAAAAATGAATCAACTTGAATTTTTGTATCACATAAATAAAACAACCAATTGACTAATAGTATTTTCCCTATTGTTCTCACTGTGTGGCAGTCTCATAGTGAGTGGACCACCCAGGGGATGGATTTAGACTCTGCAGTCGGTGAGAACATGGGTGCATTGGGCAAGTTACTTAAATTCTGCCTTGTCATAAGGTTGATGTGACCATTAAACAAGGTAAAACATGGCAAACACCTACCATAGTACTTGACACAAAGTAGGAACTTAGAAATTATTCAGAAAGACCCTCCATACCAAATAGTGTAATATAAAATTAGTTGTCATTTTGTGACCTTTATATTCGGGGGATTTTTTTTTTTTTTTTTTACCTATTGCAACAACTTAACTGAATGCAAATAAGTTAATGTTTCATTTACAAAAAAGTGATCACAAAATTACCTTTAATGAATCAGAAACCCCAATGTTCACTAATTATCACCATTTTATATGAAGTTCTCCTAAACAGAGTGTTTCTTGTGTGAATAACTTACTTTTCCTTCTTATAATGAAACCTCTGAGGTCTAGCTATATCATCAAGATGTTAGAATATTTTCATTCAATTAACTTAAATTATGTAATGTGAAAATGAATGATGGCCAGGAGACTGATGGCCAGTGTAATTCTGGTGAGAAATTATATTTCACACATTGGTTTATTTAGTTAGAATTTTCTTTGGGTAATAAAAATAGTGTTATATAGAAATTAGTTGTATCTAACCTCACACATACTGCCATAAATGACTCTTGCAAATCCAACACTATGAGTGACAGTGACAAATCTCCAAGAAGGCAATTTTACAGTAAAACAGAGGTATCCCAGACCTGCTAGGAATGAGTTGTTCTGGATAGCTGAATGTTCCAGATGGCCGATTTAAAATAACAAAACAGTGAACGTTTCAACTATTTCAATTGGAACATTTTCTAATTCTATCATATACTTAGTTTTTTCTTAAACAGATTGTATATGGTTATGACACAAGTTTTTCTTAATGACTCATGATGCATCCCCTTGTGGCCTGGATATTAAGAAATCAGATTTAGATCTTGCTTTTTGAATTATTCCCCTCATGTCACTCTTGGGTTCACTCTTCTTCTTATGGATTTGCCAAAAACACAAGACAATTCCAGTGACCTGTCACAGAACATTATTCTGGCAGATCAGCAAGGATGAAGGTCTCAGCTGACTGATCTTGCACCACCTTCTCTTGCCAGAGTCCTCCATGATCTGGCCTCTGTCATCCAGTGTGCAACCAGGAAAGGAACTCAGGGGACTGGTGAGGAGGCATCCAGAGTTTCTGTGGGTCAGTTGACTGTGTTTTGCAAATCTGGAAGGTTGTCACTCAAAACGTCCATGTCATATACTCATTGTTTGCTGTAGGTGTGTAATAGCATTTCTCCTGTAAGTGCCAACAAGTATGGAGTGGGTTGGAAAGTCAATAAGTTAAAACTGGCCTTGGTTGCTGCCAATGCTACACTAACTTGCGTCATAATGGGAGGAGAGAGGAAATTAAAATATCTAAATTTAAAAGGGAGATCTAGGGCAGGGGTTGGCAAGCTACGGCTTGTGGGCCAAATCCAACCTGCTGCCTGTTTTATATAACCCACAATTAAGAATGGTTTTTATGTTTCTAAATGGTTGAAAAAAATAAAAAGAAAAATATTTTGTGACAAGTGAAAATTGCATGAAATTCAAATTCCAGTGTCCATAAATAAAGTTTTATTGGAACACAGCCATGTCCAGTCGTTTCTGTACATCTATGGCTGTTTTTGTGCTACAACATCGGAGTTGAGTAGTTACCACAGAGACCATATGGCCTGTAAAGCCGAAAATATTTATTATCTGGCTTTTTTACAGAAAAAGTTTGCTGACCACTGATCTAGAAGAATAAATTTTTGTTGTCTTCTGACTAGAAATTTCTTTTTTGGACTGAGAAGTAGGGCTAATTCCATGCTTATAAAAGCCCACCCACTCTTATAAATAACGATGAGGAATTATCCTAAAATCTCATGGTGGAAATACCAAGAATGTATGCGTGTTTATGTGTAGAGACACTAAGTATTTAAAATACCCAAATGCATTTCAAGATGACCACCACATGCGAGGATAATGATAAACATAAATTATTCTTGTAAAAGGATAATATTTATTAAATTATGTCGACAATTTAAACAACATATTTCAATTTTCGTAACTTTCCCTTAGCCAGACAAGGGCACTCATTTACTCAGGGTGTTCAGAATTTGTTACAACAAGAAAGAAAGGAAGAGAAAAGGTCATTGCCCAAGTTTAGATGACCAATATGGAAAATTTTTTTAAGTCCATAGAGAGACAATGGTCTTGAGAATCTTGAGGATTTTCTACATTCCTTAAGCTCTCCTTTACTTATGAAGAACTATGCTTGTGTATCTTAAGGCTTAGATAAGTTACTGGTAGAAAGAACTCAGTAAATGATGCAAAGGAAGTCCTTGATCCATGGGAAAAAGGGAAAGCATGCCCTTTCAGGCCCCAGTGGAGTGTGGGTAACAGAAGGGTACACACTTAAGAAGCAACTGGTGAGAAAAATGTGTTCTGGGTACTCCTCTCCAAGCTGAAGTCCCAGAGGGAACAGGGAGATGGGAGGGTGTCAGAAAATTCAGGGTAAAGTCAAAAGCAGAGTGGGGTTTGCCCCTTTTCCATTTGATACTCTTGGGGGAGACAACCATGATGTGTGGCCTTGCTCCAATGTGAGGAAGTCAGTTAAAATGGCAGAGAGGAGTGGACAGCAAGAGAAAAAGATTGAGTTAGCATTCTGGAACCTCTCTTGGCCCCTGTGTATTTTGGAGGGATCTGAAAAGTCTGTCATGATGTATGGGGAAACACAGACGATAACTGATGCTGCTGGCTGGCGGGGTGCCATATTGAGGGTGATTTACCCTGTAGCCAAGGACCAGGGATCTACTGCCCATGACAAGCTAGACCTGAGGCAGGGGTGGAGGAAGGGTCGAGATATCCACAGCACCCATGAGAGCCAAGGTAGGGCCGGGGAAGGGAGGGTCATGGGCCCTTTCTAAGCCTAGAAAATAAACCACGTGTTTGCCAACCACAGACTTCTTCAGTGGACTCATTCCAGAAACCAGGTCAGACCAACATCCCTGCGACAGGTAACTGAGAATCTGGAGGGCAGCATCTGCATTCCAGACTCTCTCTCCTGCCCTCACAGCTGAGGTGAGATGCTTCTCTCCCCAACACCTTACACCCGGGGGGAGGACCAGGAGGCAAAACAGCCCTGATAAAGAGATGAACTTCAGCTAAGTGAACAAATTGAGTTGTTTATTCAGTGAGCAATAGGAAGCAGTCTTCAAACTAGAAGAGCTGGATACACCTTTAATTAACTACTTTAATTCCATGCGTGACTCCCATCCATCCTTCCCCAATACATGTACCTAGCAAAGTCAGGACTAAAGCATCAGTTGTGTAAAACAGTCAGCTTCCTTTTCTTAGAACACAGGAATAGTAATGTGCTAAATATTTGGACTCTTCTGCTCTATTCAACATGGTGATGCAGTTTTGTTCTATCAAATGTTTTATCATGCCGTAACTATCAAATGTTTTGATCATGCCCCTCAGCAAAAATGATATTTTATATCACTACCCAGAACCCACCCAATGTGTTGTGACCTACAGTTTGAAATATACTGTCCTAAAGGCCTAATGAGGTGAATGAAGCATTTGTCTCTTCACGATACAGCACCAGATGCTGTGCTTGCATATCGTTCTGTTTTGATAGCTTTACTGCCCCCGACCCAATGTCAGGCGGCAGTCATGTATGAAAGCTGTCTCCATAATATTTACTGAAGTAATCAAGATGCTTTCAGTTACATGTGATCAAAACCCAGCCCAAACTGGCTTAAGCCAAAAGTGAGTGTATTTTCTCATGTAACAGGGAGGACAAGGATAGTGCAAGCTTCAAGTACAACTAAATCCAGGGACTCAAAACATTTTAGGTCTCTCCCTTTTGCTGCTTCTCTTGACTCTGTGAGTTGGCCTTTTTCTCAGGCCTGCTCTACAAGGCAGGGATCGTGTCTTTGACTGCTGCAAGCAAACATCTCCACAGTTCAAATCTAAAAGGAAAGTTAGCCTTCCTTCTCTTCACTGTCCACATATGAAATCTCATGGGAAAAAAATCTGATTGGCCATGCTTGAATCATGTGCACACCCACGAACCAATCACAAAGTCCAAGGAGATAAGGAATTCTGATTGCTTCACTAAGATCTCATGCTCAGCCCCTGGCCAGGAGTAAAGCACCGTGATTGACAGTCCCTCCAGGCCCACCTGGAATAGGGGAAGGCGGGATACTATTGTTAGAATGGGGGGAGGAATTCTGCTCAGGCCAAGAGAAAAATCAAGGGAGATAGGTAGAATAGATCCAAAGATAGGCCCAGTGTGAGGGTGTAAATCACTCTTTTATCAATAAACCAAATTTGGTACCAGACTTTGTGACTTTTTATGCCTTCTTAGGAAGATAAGGTGGAGGTGTGTGGGCAGGGAAGATCATTTCCTGAATTTCCCCTGTCTTCAAGAGAGCTGAGGTTGCCAAATAGCTAAGTTCTAGATGGAAGAGGCAGAATGGCACATAAACTAAAGAATTACCAAATCCTAGTTTTTTATGTACTAAATTCAAATAGCCATGCAGACAGCTACAGATGTGGTCTCTACTTCAAGCTCAATTTAAGTGGAGAAGCCAAAAAAAGATGCCAAGGACAAGTTTTCTTCTTGTCCTTGATTACAAAAAGTATGTCAAAGAAGTATAAAGTGGGGTGATTGTACAAAATGAATTGTTGGATAAAATTAGATGGTGGAGCAGATAGTGAAAACTGATATTTATGAAGATAACATTGTTGAGCCATTTGCTAGGAATGTATAACACTGAGTTATTTTCCCCATTGTATATTTGTGTCTATGTCATCCAAGTTCTCTGGCTGATGCCCTCAAATAACTCACAACAGGTGTTTGTAAGCCAAGGTCAAGTGTGTATTCTGTATTCCTGAGATAGAGGAAACTTAGTTGACCCACGGGGGTGAAAATTAGGACCTTTGCCTCATTGGGGCCCCTTACGTTACCAACAGAGCTAACAAATACAGGCTATTTGAAAAGGAGAAAAATTAAAAGATACCTTTGACAGCAATTATATAGTAGCTTTCAAAAGAATTCCATATGATTTACAAACTTTAAGGGTGACAAAGTTTTTCAAAACATTCTGTAAGGCTGGTAGAAGTGAGAAGGGGAGTAAGAAGACAGAAATAAGACAAGAACCCTCTGTGTTTCTTTCTCCTCTAAAAACCTTTCCCCCACCCAAAGAACACATGGCCGCTGAGGAGCAACTTACCATTTTTCCAGGGTCAGTTCACTTTCCGAGCTGCTTTAAACCCTGCTGAAAGCCAGCTCCTTGGGGAACCCCAGGAACTGGGCCTGGCCTCTCTTCAGTCTGCAAGCACTCAGAAGGAAATGCCCCTTGCTGAGAAAGGGGTGGTGTTGGGGGAGAATCCATCTACTGTCAAGGAAGTTTCAATTAAATACGGATGCCAATTAATTTAATTTATATTTCTGCATGAAAAATGTCATTCTATTATACATGCACTGGAAGGATGCCAGGGGCCCAGGTTAATAAATTACATCTCTACTGACATAATATGGAATCACAGACTAATCAGATACTTATTAAATGCCCACCTGTGCTTGGGGCTACACCTTGTAGAAATCCAGCTGAAATAAAGTCTGTCCAGAAGGGCCTGTCCCTACACAGTGATCATTTGAAACCTACCCCTATCCCCCTCTGCTCCTAGCTTTGGGGCATGTCTCAGGAGAACAACTCTAAAAATGAATAATCAATATTCAATTGCCAGTGGTTATGAATGGGCACGATGGATGAACAAGGCAATGAATGATGGAGAACTGTAAATAATCCACTCAAATTAATCAGGGCAGAGGCCTATTCTAGCTAGCAGGAAACTTGCCATGATTATTTGACTATAGATTCAAACCAGCTGGTGGTAGGTAATACCTAGCGGTTCTGAAGCTTCTACTCTGTGCCAGACTTGCTACATGTTTTATTTTGAATCTTTCCAACAATCCTTCAAGGTAAGAGTTAGTCCCTCCCACTCCCCTCATTTTAGAGACACTGAAGCTGAGGTTCAGTAAGCTGAAATGACCTTGCTCAAGGTCACGTGATCAGGAGGCACACTCAGATCCAGACTTGTCTGACTCAAAACTAGAATCTTCTTTCTACTGTGCTGGGTGATTTTCTCCTTATTATAGCTCTTCTTTTGGATGTGTCACCACTGTCTCCATGGGGGATCAGCTGGTGACTGCTCTATTCTGGCAGTGCTGACACACTGAACAGTTCTTGATGAGCCACATTTATAATTAAATCATGGGGAGTTGACTCTACAAAAAGCCCCTGTCCCAGAAATTCACCCCACTCTCCACTGCTACAGCTCTCAGACACTCACTTGCTGCAGCTCTGTATAGTAGTGAGACGGATGTCACTCAGTTGTCACAAGTTCTCAACCAGTCATCTATTGTTTACAGTCAGTTATTTACTTAACATTTACTGAGCACTCCCTATGTACCAGGTACTCTGCTGGGTCCCAGGATACAATAATGAAAAAAGTGGTCACATGAATGGGGAAGACAGATGCCCTATCACAAAATTACAATGAGATGTGGTAAATGCTACGGAATTACCAAGGGAAAACATTCATTCTGTCATGTATTCAATCATTCACTTATTCTCTCTATTTACTGAGTCTTTATGAAGTGCTTGGCAACAGGCTCACTCTAACCTGTGGGAGCCAGGGCAAGAATAGACATGGAAGCTACTAGCCTGAGTCTGCCCTGCCCTCTCCTTCTTCCCATCCCTAACTCCATCTTGCACTTCAGGGGACTCTCATGCATGTATTTGGACACCCTAGTCTGCATTTACAAGGTTTTAACCACCTCCTCCTAGAACCATTTACAACCAGGAAAAGGCTTCTGCACTAGAAGCAAGCTTGGGTCTGTTTTAGCAGGAGTGCTGGGATCCCAGGGCCCAGACTAACATGAAAAGGGAGGAAATGGGTTTTGGGGGAGAACGTCCCTTGGCTCTATTCATTCCTTCCCTTGCAGATGGGGACAAAGACAGAGGGGGCCTGGAGGGGTGCAGAGGATGGTCCAGACCAGCAGCCTTGGCATCACCTGGGAGCTTGTTGGAAATGCAGAATCTCAGGCCCCTCCGCAGACCCTGGGAATCAAAATCTGCATTTTAACAAGGTCCCAAGGTGATTCGTATGCACTTTACGGTTTGAGAAACACTGCTCTAAGGGCCCTAGGTCTAATCCCCTCTTTATGAGTGAAGAGTCTGAGTCCGGCTAACGCACAGGGCAGGGGGAGGGGGCGGGCGTGGGGCTGGGCTGCCAGGGTCTGGGAGTATCCTTCTGGGCACCTTGCTATTCTCTGGTTGTGAATATGTGCCAAAGCAAATTCGAGAAAAAATACCTTTTGAGTAACTCAGAGTGACATGGAGTTAGAGCTGTATAGTGAGTGATCCAAAGAAGAGAATTCCATCAAGTCACAGGCAAAGGAACTAAAGGAAGGGTAGTGATAACCAGTCTCGCCAGGAAGGAACTTGAGAGAGGGCTGAGAAACTTTTTGTTTTCTGTTCTATTTCTGGATCCAATGCAAACCAGCCCAAGGGGACTTCCATAGCCAAAGTTAATTGTCCCTTTTTATGTATTTCTTTTTTCATTGCTGCATTCCTTTGGCCTTTTCTCCCCCTTTCCTTAGTGCCTTTTAGTTCCCAACCCTTTCTGATGCACCCATTTTGCCCTGTTTTCCTTCACTTCTCTGCTTTTGCTTTTCTCAAATCTTTCATTCTGCTCCAAAGAATATGAAACAAAGAGAAGAGAACAGGAGAAGGTTTAAAAATATGGTCCAGGGCTAGTTTCATGCTGCTACTGACTCCCATCGATTAAAAAATTTACTATGTAATTTTTATTCATACATAAAAATGGAAAGAATTGCATTTTGATTGTACAGGTACTCTTCATCCAGCTACAAATACCAACATATTGCCAACTGTGTTTCAGTTTCATCCACCCCATCTTCACATCTCCATTTCTCCCGACCCTTTGTTTTTTTCCTTCCTTCCTTTCCCTCTCCTTTCTCTTCTCTCTCTCCCTCCCTTCCTTCTCTCTCTCTCTTTCTTTTCTTTTTTCTTTCTTGCTGGTGTTTATTAAAGCAAATCCCAGACATCATATCATTGAACTCATTTCCCATAGAATTTCCTGGAGGCAGGGCCACAAGAGAATGTAGGCTGAGGAAATGATGTCTTGTGATTGTGTTCCTCACCAAAATATGGAATTTGTGTTACTGAGATAAGGAAAAACATAGAATTTCTAAAACCTCTACATAATACCCCAGATGGTATAGATTTTATTTTCCATCTCCATGTCCTCCCCTTAGAGTCTTTGAGGGGGGCCTGTGAGAGCTTTTTAATCTTCCTTGACTATTAAAATAGTAACAAAATAATAAAAACTTGGAATGTTTATAAACTTAAAAAGTGTATGTTCTCTTACTGTTTGCAAAGAGCATTCTGAGAACGTCACTTTTGCAGTTAAAATTTGTTAATGTAAAATTTGAGGAGATCTTCTATGACAAGGAACCAAACACATATTTTCCCCCTGTGCAAACCCCCGAGCTGATGGTTGTAATGGTTTAAAGGCACTTTGGATCCGAATGTGGATATGAAAGCATGGCGCACAGTTGTTTTAATGTTCACATAGATTAGATCCATGGAGTATCAAGTAATTTGGAGGTTTGGTTATTTTCCATTAGTAAATATCATCCAACTAAATTTGAGTAAAATGCCCCCTAAGTAAGTCAAATAGACAGGGGCTTTGAATGAGGGAATTAATTATAGCTGGTGTCCTAAGGAAAAGAATCCCACTGTGGCATGGAGAATGTAATTAATGGTAGGTAAGCACCAACAAATCACTCCTTAAAATATTAATGCTATCAAAGAACAGCTGGATAATGAGAGAAACTTGACCCTTGGGGGACTAGCAGAGGTCGCTGTTGCTGCTGCAGAACTTTATGCAGTTGTGATGTAATGGAATTCCTCTAAATTTAACAAAAATAATATTAAGAGGTGTGGTTCTGGGAAAGTTATTAGCAGTAAACATGTCTTTGTAGTTTTATCATCCCATTATGGTCACTATATCTTAATTTTGCTGTGGTTCTAAATGACTTTTCCTCTTAATTGCGCAGGATATATGCAATCCAAACAGCACTCCTGAAAAACAGCTTAAAAAAAGAAAATCCTTTAAGTCTGGTAAGAACACTCTTGTGGTTTTTTTGTAACGAAAAACACAGTACCTAAAAAATTTCTGCAAAACAATTTTCCACATGCTTAACTTAAATTCTTTAAGTCAAGAAAAACTATCCCATTGTTTGTTTGTGGATAAAAGCCTTATAAACTTAATTTGGTTTTACTTAATAGCTTATTACTGTCCCAAGAAATACCTATTTCTGAGATCAATAAAATTAAATATTTACACAGTCAGCTTAACATCTGAAATGTTGGACATTATTTTTACATTCTCATAACTAAATGCTAATCCTAATATTTAATATCAGAAATTCGAAGTAATTCTTTACTTGGAGTATACTTGAAGTTAGATTTTTAAAAAGAAACCGTTTTATTCAGAGTTTAAAGGAAAAAGCTTCTCTGGACCGATTCGGACCATCGGGAAGCTGCGGGCGTGGTAAATGCTTCTGACCGCACGCTTTTATTGCTGGTGCACAGCAAACTTTGTCTCTCTTGTTTCACTCAACTTGCCAACATCTAAATCAGTGACACGGGCATTCAGCGTGTTTGACAAATAGGTTAAGATACGCGGAACCTATTCACACGTACCAATAAACGATGAGAGGAAGTTCAGGATGCTGTAAAAATAAATTCTTGAGTTTAGCCCGGGTTTCACATAACACCAGTTTCATAAGACACTTACGCCGCTAAAGGAGTGGTGCCCCTGAAAATAACACACAGGGGACACATCATTTAAATAAATGTGTTTCTCTGCCCTAACGGAAGTTCAGAGCTGCTCAATTATCATTAATTTTGTTCTCTTATTTCCTCTGCAGGCGTGAACGGAGGAGTCGTGCTCTCTGAGGTTTCGCGCGCTGCCCTCGGCTGGTGGAGGTGACCGCGCGATTTCTCACCCGGCGGTGCGCAGGTTAGGGGATGCCGGAAGGAATGTGCGTGTGGGTGTATTTGTAAAAATGTGCCGTCCCTTCTAGAAAAGTGGAAACGTAGATGGAAAACTCAGTGCAAATGTTGGCGGCCCCTAAAAATCACGTTATTCCTCCTGAACTGTTAGAATTGGTGCCCCGGGAAGGAGTCCGGATCTGTGCAACAGGCGACAGAAGATTCGACAAGCGTCACTCACCGTGCTCGTTTTTTTAATTACAGCCATAAAAAGCAAAACCCAAGTGGATAGACGCAGAAACCCAGCAGCCTTCTCCCTCACTCCGCGGAGATTTCTGGGCTGTGCGGAGGGTGGGGTGTGTGTGGGGGAGGGTCTCATACCCTCAGGTTTTGAGTCGAGTCCTGAGGGAGCGCGGTGGGCGGGGGTGGCCGGGAGAGGCGGAGGATGGCGCGCGAACCCGAGAGCGCAAAGGACCCGCGGCCCGCGCCGCGCCCGCTGTGATTAGCTCCAGCGGCGCGACCCCGGAGGGCGGACTCTTTCTTAACCCTCGCTGTCTCCCCCTCCCTCTTCCTTTTTAAAGGACGCCTTGCAGGCAGAGCTGTCAGCAACCGGGAGGCCGTTTGTACTTGGCCGCGGCTAGGCTGGTTCCTGCTCCCGTGACAGATAGGGGCGGGGGCTGAGGGGCCGCCTGTCCGGGGACCCGCACGTGGGGATCTCAAGTTCTCCCTCCTTTGGGCTCCGCTTGGAGACCCGGCGACGGCCACAAGTCGGGGCGCCGTGCAGCCCTCAGTTGCCAGTCCCAGGAGCGATGGCTGTCTTGAGGAGTGGGGAGGGAGGTGGCCGCGGGTTTGGCGCGCCGCTCTCGCCAGGAGCATTATGAGCTGGGCAAAGGGCAGCAGCAGCAGCCCCAGCAGCAGCCTCTGACGGCGCCTCCCGCGGGCCCTCGCCAACTCGCCCCCGCGCACCATGCCGATCCCCGGCCTGCGGAGCCCGCAGCGCAGCTCCTGCAGCCTCCTCGGCCCCTGCTAACCCACTCGGGAGGGGGAACCGCGCCGCGCCCGGAGCCCCGGCTCAGCCCTTCGCTCTCCAGTTGCGTCCCCTTCCCGGCCGCCCAGGACACCCAGTGGCGATGGGGGCGCTGCTGGCGCTCTGCCTCCTCCTGGGGTGGCTGCGCTGGGGCCCGGCGGGCGCCCAGCAGTCCGGAGAGTACTGCCACGGCTGGGTGGACGTGCAGGGCAACTACCACGAGGGATTCCAGTGCCCGGAGGACTTCGACACGCTGGACGCCACCATCTGCTGCGGCTCCTGCGCGCTGCGCTACTGCTGCGCCGCAGCCGACGCCAGGCTGGAGCAGGGCGGCTGCACCAACGACCGCAGCGAGCTGGAGCAACCGGGCATCACGGCGCGTAAGTGCGGGCCCTCTGAGAGCAGACCCCCCCGCCCGGCTGCCCGAGGCTGCTGCGTGTGCCGGCGGGTGTGCACGCGGGTACGCGCGCCAGGCCTTCCCGGGTCTACGCAAAGCGGACCCAGCGAGGTTGGGGGGGATCAAGGGAGGGGTGGGTGGTCGCGTTTCAGGTCCGGAGCCCTAGTCTTTTGCAGTCCCGATTCCCGCCACCCACAGTCTCCGCGGGTCGGCCCCAGGGGAAGTTTGCAAGGGACATCGAGGACCGCGGGGCTTGCACCGGGTGACCCTGGGGAAGATGGCTGGAGCTCCCGGGAGCTCGAAAGGTGTGGAGAACGGCTATGGGGACAGCGCCAGGCTGGACTTCGGTTTTAAGGAGCGGTGAGCGCGCCCCGTTGCGCGCCCTGCTCACTCCCGGAGCTTCGGGAAGTGCCTATGGCGCGGAGAGCACAGCTCTTGGGGCGCGCTCATCTGTAGCCCCGCAGGGCTAAGGAACTTCAGCCACTTTTTACCGCCCCCCCCCCCACCTTTTGTGGTCCTTTGCTAGTGTTTCTAAGCCGCTGCCCCATTCTCCCGACTTCCTTTCATTTCTCTGCATCGAATTACCCTCTCCGGCCCAACCCCTATTGTCACGCCTTTCAGAAATGCCCAGGTCCTAGGGGTGGAGATTTAGAAACCAGGGTCGCAGGGGCTTTCCCGCCCCCTATTCTCACGTCGGAAAACACGGGTCAAATTTCCGCTCGCTTCAGAGCGGAATAAATCAAGACCCCAGCAGAGGAACTTTACACCTTAAAAAAAAAAAAAGCCTTCCACCTGAATCGGAACTTCAGGGAGACCCTTTAGAGCTCAAGGCGATGGTTTTACGGCCGGGAAACCGGAGGAGCGGGCGGAGCTAAGAGCAGTGACACCCCAGAACTCCAGAGCCGAGGTCTGAAGCCGGCAGGAGACGGTCCCCGGAAAAGGCGAGGAGAGGCTGGAGAGATAATTAAAGGTGCCGAAGCGCCCCCTCTGCCCCCAACAGACTGATAATCCAGAGGAAAGGGGAGCCTGCTCTTCCTTAGAACTCCATTAAACTTGCAAGGAATTTAACTTGGGAGGTCAAAATTCCCAGTCTGGAGGATTTGGGAAGTGGTTTCTGGAGAAAAGATGCTCAGTGGAAAGTAGGGGAATCTAGGCCGTCCTGGCCTGTTTGAAAAATGCAGACTCTTCCTGTGGTTTTACTTCACGTGGGGGACCCGGTTCCTCTCTGAAGAGTAAGTGCTCAGTCTACAACGGGGACTCCTTCCCGGGCCTCCTTGCTCTGCTCTGCGGAGGCCCGGAGGGAGCACAGCGGGAGAGGGGGCAGTCTGGGCACTCGCTGAGGCTGGGATCTGGCTCTGTCGCTTGACAGCTGTGTAACCTTGGGCAGTTTACTTAACTGCTCTGGGCGTCTTCTCAACTCTAAAATGGGCATATTGCTCTCAGAAGAGCTAGGATGTGGATTATATGAGAGTGTGTGAATGCTTAGCACCGTGCTGAGTAAGTGGTTAGTCACTTGGGCCTGCCTTCCACAGGCTGCTACTACACATGGAAGAATGGGTGGTACACTGAAGGGCTTACACCTAGGAGCCCACAGATGATGTGGGTTGACAGTTACTTGTTACTCGCTGCCTGTGTGTTTTTGGGAAAGTCAGAAACTCTCCAGTATGTTTCCACATCTGGAAAATAGAGCTTATCATGCCCACCACACAGGGAATCTGTGAGGCTTCAATCAGATAATAAAAAGCAAGAGCCAGACACATTAGGGCCTTAGTCAATGCAGGTTTTCTTTCTTCTACCTCTAAGCTGGAGGTTGCATCCACATGTGGCTCAATCAGAGCCGGGAGACACCTGAGAACTGCCCCTGGGGTGCCTCCGCGGTGGGAAATTTTATGTCTGCCTTGTAGAGAGAGAAGGAAACTGAGGTTTGCCCTGTCTGAGGGATGCTTTCACAGAAAGCCTGGGCCACCGACACCAAGAACTGCACCATGATCTATGTAAGGTTCAGCCTGACCTTCCCAGAGTTTGGGTGGAAATCGGGAGGCAGAGGCATGGCAGCTGGAGTAGGAATCCCAAATCGTTTCTGGAAAGAAGCATGCAGAGATGACGATCTATGATGCAGTAGGAGACATAGTTAATTGGGGCCCACTATGGATTTCTTTATACTGTCTTTTCCATAGTCTGGTAAATTCCTGGGGGGTCTCATGTAAGAGGCCTGATTCTCTTTGCTTAGATTGGAGGTTCTTGGATGGGAGATGAATGTTCAGCCTCAGAGATGGGTCAGAGCCCGAAGTGCCCCACTGTGATAAAACTACCCAAACCTGGATTTAAACCCAGAGTTATAGTAACCAAAAAACTTACCCTTTCCCTCCCTCCAGTGCGTGAACAGGAGGATAGATTCTGCTCCTTCTGACTTTCAGATGTGCGATATGAAGGCTAATTGCTAACAGAGGCTCCAGTGTCAGTTTGCTTTCTCCCTGCTAGGAGCAAGAATATTCTGTCATTCCAGTTTGCACTTTAGAGACTACCAGTAACAAGCTCTGACAACGGTAGTAATACTGGGCCTCCTGCCCCCCACTCCTGAGCTGCCTGGAGTCTGAGACCCTTGTCCGAGCCTCTGTGTATGTCTGTTTTTGCCTTTTAGAGCCTGTCTACGTTCCCTTCCTGATTGTCGGCTCCATCTTCATTGCCTTCATCATCCTGGGCTCTTTAGTGGCTATTTATTGCTGCACCTGCTTGAGACCCAAGGAGCCCTCGCAGCAGCCAATCCGCTTCTCGCTCCGCAGCTATCAGACAGAGACCCTGCCCATGATCTTGACCTCCACGAGCCTCAGGGCACCTTCCAGACAGTCCAGCACGGCCACCAGCTCCAGCTCCACAGGGGGCTCCATCCGCAGGTTCTCCTTTGCCAGGGCGGAGCCAGGCTGCCTGGTGCCCTCGCCGCCCCCGCCTTACACCACAGGCCACCCAATCCACCTGACCCAGCCGTCCGGTTTCCTGGTGTCACCCCAGTACTTCGCTTACCCGCTCCAGCAGGAGCCCCCGCTGCCTGGGAAGAGCTGTCCGGACTTCAGTTCCAGTTGACAGGCCACAGTTATAAGTCCACCATGAAGTACAATGGCTGACAGGTGGAGGGCTGCTGCCATCGCCACAAGTATTTCTGAGGAAATTTCCCTTGAACCCAGCAACGTCATGGAGGAAAGTGCTAGAAAATACAGCGCCTTGTAGTCTAAAAGTTCCTGGCTCCACAGAATAGCTGTTAGATAATTGCTTTCTGACTTGGAAAACATGGTGACGGTTACATTTCAATTTATGCTACTTTTATTCAAAATATGCAGCAGTTCAATTTTAAAGTTACAAACTGGCTGAAGATGTTTTATTGGACAACTCTGCTATACTTAGAAAAGGGCTACGTGTTCTTTTTTTTCATTATAAG
The DNA here is from genome assembly GCA_031878705.1 of Tapirus indicus. Taxonomy (NCBI): domain Eukaryota; kingdom Metazoa; phylum Chordata; class Mammalia; order Perissodactyla; family Tapiridae; genus Tapirus; species Tapirus indicus. The sequence goes on from CM062919.1 coordinate 33,978,781, forward strand.
TTGTTCGGTGAGTTATAATACAAGTAGATACAAAAATAAGCAAAGAAAAATACCTTATTGCCATTATCAGAGGTTCACTTAAAAAATTAACTACTAAGTGAACTGAGGGGACAGTGAACAACCTATTTATGATGTAGGGAGCAACCTAATCACGAATAATATTAGCATCACAAGAACAGGTACTTTTAAAATTAATAACTAAATTTTGTTTAAACTATAAGAGCTTTTCCAGAATACAAGATTTCAGTAACCACATGAAGAGTTTACAGTTTTACATATTTACTCAGATGTCCATTGTAACAGATCTCATATGAAAGCATTTCCCCATCCATTCGAGGGAATATTTATTGCAGACTTTTGTCCAGCAACGTTTAGTGTTTAAGTGAAAGTTGGACAGTTGGGTCTTAAAAACATTTATTTGTAAAATGAGTTCTGTACAAATGTAAAGATTTGTAATTTAATGTATTTACCACATTGACGGTACTAATTATTTAGTAGTTACACTGTAATTTTTATGTTAATAGCAACTGTGGAGTTTAAAATCCAGCTATTGGTTATAAGCATCTAATATTACATATCTTAAGTGCCACTGAATTCCATGTCTGATGACTACAATTTGGGCATATATCCTGCTGGTTTAGAATAAATAAAATACTTGATGTTTTCGTGAAATCTATTTGAAATTTTAGATCACAGTGCTTCATTTTATCTCTTTAATGATACTCTTTGTTATTCAATAAAAGGCAATGTGTTTACTTAATGCTTTATATTTTGAAATGAAAAAAAAAGATCCTACATTGATTTTGAATTACATTAACAAGCTATCTTCTGCATCGGTGCTCATGAAAGCAGCAAAGTAAGTGAATTTTTCTAGAAGTATCAGCCTGTGGGCTTCATGCAGACCTCAGATGTGTTATTTGGCCTGCACAGATTTAAAAATTGGGATATTTCTCATAAGAATCTGGATTTCTGGCCTCTCATGACAGTAGGAAGAGGTGGCACCGAGGGTCCTGTACCACTGTGAGGTCAGGCCGGCCCTTTTCAGACAGGACGCTTGCCATTTGCCAGCCTCCTGCTGGTCTCCCGCACTTGGCCCATCTCCCTCAGTTTCGTTACCTACCTGGCCCTGCAGGTGTCGTTTGGGAATCCAGGTTTATATGAATTCAGAATGTCATATGTCACCCCCATAGCTCTTTTCAAATACAGCCAGTTAGAGGTGGAATTCTGACCTAAGAGAGTTGTTTGGCCCTACCTCCTTGTTTTCTAGTCGAGGAAACAAGTTTGAGGAAATTGAGCCTATGCCTGGTCTAATGGCAGAGGGCTCTGACTTCTAGTCTCCTTCTCTCTCCAATAACCCAAAGTGGCCTGACTTCCAGGTATCCCAAATTGGCCAAAATAATTAAGGAACGAAAAAAACGGAAGGAAGGAAAGAAGGATGGAAAAGAGAAAAGACTGAATGTGAAAGGATAAATGTTTGTGAGCATGCTTTGGAACACAACTTATGTCATTAGACTGGTTTTATTCATGTTTATTAGATACTGCTCCTTTGATATTTTTAAGTTAATCTTTACTGGACTCTTATGAGCCAAACACTATTCTAAATATTTACATGCACTAACTCATTTTATCCTCCAAACCACCCCAACAGGGAGATATTATAATTCCTGTTTTACAGATTTGGAAACTGAGGCACAGGAGTGAAATAACTTGCCCAAGATTCCACAGCTAGTCAGTACTGGAGCTGTATGCAAAACAGATACAAACAGGAGGGGAACACCTGCTTTGAGGTTTTGCTGCCTCTGTGCATGAAATCCACTGGAGAGTAGAGCCTGACAGGCAGCCCCTCTCTCTAAGGGAGTGACTCAACTCTCTTGGACCCAATGAGCTCTCCAGAGAACAAATATTTTGTGCCATCCCTTTGTCCTTAAATGAAACTCATAGATATTACTGACTACACCTATAATTTAAAAAATCTATATCATGCCCTCATGATGAATAGAAAGGAGAAAGAATTTATTTTAAAATGTAACAGCTTGGGCAGACTAAACAAAATATTCAGATGCAAACCTCTAACGAAGAATCACAGAGATATGACAGCTCCAAATCCACACCGATCAGGTTTGCTAGGCTGGTAACTCAAACACCACAGTTGCACTGTTGCTATTAATGTGAGTTTTCCAAACAAAGCAAAGTTTATCTTCCTTTGATTTGCACAGTAGTTATGTATCTGGAGAATTCAGTGTATATTAAGGCAGCACAAAACATACTTTATCAGTAAAACAGGGATTAGGTTTTTCCACTGAAAGGATTGGTGGGACATTCCAAAGTCATGCCAATGGACATCAGGTCTTTGTTGTGTGACTGTCCCATGTGTTGTAGGATCTCTGTTATAACCGAGTCCCATCCAATGAATGTCCATAGCACACCTGCCCCCATCCCCAAACATTCTGATGCCAAAGATGCCCCCCCCAATCCACAATGTCCTCTAGAGGGCGGAACTGCCCCCACTGAAAACCATCTATTTTGTCAGGTTTCTCTACTGGACTTTTATTTGCCATCATTTTGGGGGAGAGGTTTATATCCATTAGGCAGAATAACGCTAAGGAATTCAGAAAGCTCACTTCTGCCACCTTCCCTTCCTTAGCAGGATGCTCCAATCAATCAAGGTAACTGGCTCTAAGTTGTTTAAAATTAGGGAGACACTGTGTACCTCATTGTAATATGGCACTCAGTGACACTGAATCAAGGCACATCCCCACGTACTGTTGACATATAGTATGTGTCTTTGAACTTCCCTCTGGAAGCTATGTAGCTAATATTATTACTATTTACAATCCCAGGGTAATTAGGCCATCCTGTGGCAGATTTTCAGTTACTGTCCCATTCAACAAGCATTTGTTGGACACCACCTATGGTTCAGGCATGGGCTGGGGGTTGGGAGTACCAAGATGAATAAAACGCAGTTCTGATTCAAGGAGCCACTGTCTCTATGGACTCAGGCATGGCAGCAAATACCTGTGATAAGATGTTATAGGTGCTTAATAAAAGAAGCACATTATCTTTCTTGCTTTCCAGGAGCTCACAGTCACGTAGGGGAAGATGAACCCATAAATCAACACTTAGAATTCATTTTGGTAACTGCAATGATTGGGGAAGTGCAGAACGCCCTGGTAGTGCATAGGAAGGGCACCTAACACATCCTGGAGGGGTTGAGATTGGACCTGAGCCTTGAGAGATGAATGGGATCTGAGTGAAGATGACTGGGTGGGGGGAGGGAGAGAGGAGGGCTGGAAATGAGGGGAAGAGCATATTAGGCAAAGTAAAGAATTCGTAGAAAGGCAGAGAAGCACCCATGAGCGTGGAAGAACAAGGAACATTCTGGAAACTAGACAAAGAATTCAGAGAAAGAATGAGAGTAGAGAGACAAGCAGGGTCAGATCAGAGATCTTGAACACCATGGTGGTTGGATATATACCAAATGCAAGGAAGAGCCTTGAAGGATTTTATAAGGGAAAGTGACTTGATCACATCTTCATTTTAGAAAGATTCGACTGCACGGGTCAAATCAAATCACTTGAAGTTTCCCAGAAGATGTTCACCACAACCTGCCACAACACCAAAATACAGTGGAAACTTGTCTGATTAATGCTTTATTACTTTCTCAAAGAATTTGAGTCCTAATATCCTGAAAGCATAATTATTTTGAAGAACAGAAGTTCCATATTTCAAAAGATAGTTATGCAAATAATGGGTAACACTTATTAAGCACCATGTGTGTCCCAAGTGCTTTATAAATTATATCGTTCAAGCTTCACAACCCTGGAGTTGGGACTGTCACCATGCCTGTACTGCAGATGAAGAAATTAAAACAGAAAGGTTAAACACTGTGCCCAAGGCCAGATAATAATAGCAGAGCCAAGATTTGAACCCAGGCGGTCTGCTTTGAAACTCTACATTTTTTATGACACATACCTGGAAGGTCTAATTTTCTCAGGAAAAAATATCCAACCTACTTTTCAGAAAACCTATTGGGGGAAAAGTTATTGTGTAATATTGTACATATCCTACAGATAGCAGGGGAATGTAACAGTCAATAGAGTTTCGCTACATTATGAGAACATAGAATAATATAAAACAAATAGAAATACTAGATGAAAAACATTTTTCCCTTTACACATGAGAAACGAGAGAGAGCAGAAGGTGACTTAGCAGTGATTTTGAAGTTACAGTGTCTGGGTTAGTTTTCTGGCTCTGTCACTTATAAGCTGAGTGACTTTGGGCCACTCACTTAACTTCACTGTGTCTCCGTTTTCTCATTTCTCATTTCTCGTACCTTATGGCTTAGGGTTGTCTTGAGAAATAAGAAGTTAGAGTCACTGTCTTAAGTTACTCGAATTCTAGTGGGGAGGGAGTGTGTAGTAAGTTAATGATAAAAAATAGAAAGCAGAAAAAAATGAAAGGCTAAGTACTGTGGGAGGGCAGATGTGACTGCTGATTGGAAGGCAGGGAACGGAGAAAATGGCCTGATGGTTTGATAGAGTTAGCCTGTGAAAATCCATGCCGCCTCTGATACCTGGCCAACTTCTGTATTGCCTGGGGTCAAGCACCATCCCACCCTGTTGGGTACTCATGGCCTACAAATTTATTTTATCATTTGCTTTGGAAAAACGTATTTAATAAATTCGTTTTAAAATGGCTATTTCCTTCTAAAGTCAACAGATTGTACTTTTAATTGTCCAAATGGATAGATTTATTTTCCCTGTTGACTCTTTATTGGTTTTATTATTAGCTACTTCTTATGGTGGAGAATTTGCCAGATTGACTTAAATCCATAGGAAATTTCCTCTCTAAAATGAGATAACCAAAAAGGTTCCTGAACGTATTACAATCACAAATTAGGAATTTGATACGTTTCATTGGGTCAGGATCAGTTACTTAGGCACAACCTAAAAAGTTTATTTAGTATATGTTCAGGAAAAATAAGAATTTCTGGGCATGTTCAACTATTAAGGGAACAAACTGTTAACTATTTTTATATGTACATGGCTATTTTAAAAAGACAGTTATTAATGAAATTATTGACAGAATTCTAATTTGAATTGCTAGTTACATAATTTGTACTTGAAATAAGAACTGAATGGTAAAAAAATATTTCATATTTTTCAACAATTTTTATTAGCCTACTAGTGAAATTATCCAGGTTAGGAAGATATTTCTTTGGTAAAATGAGTGGATCTGTGTTACCGAAATGGAAGCTTTAGGTTAGAGAAGCCATATGCATACAAAAACAATGGGGATGATGTATTGAATTTATGGGCATGTATTTCAAGTTTGCTGTTTCCTTATGGTGGTGTTAGAAGATATCTTAAACTGCAGAGTCAGTTATAAACACAGTGCTTATTTTAAGGGGATTGGAGTTGAATGTGAAAATCATTTGATATAATTCACAGGTAACTTTTCTGTACATCATTCTGCTATGGTTTTGCTTGGGAAAACCCACACCAACCGCTGTCCCTGGGAAGACTGGGAAAGGACATGGGGCCCCGAGGACTAAGCATACTACCTCATTCTAATAAAACCAGGGGCTCCTCAGACGGCTTCCTCACTGCCTCTCGATGAGCGACTCCTATTCTAACGATTTTCCAGATGGCAGCATCAGTTTTTTCTCTTTAACCCAATGCTTATAAAGCTATTGGCCTCATTTCTGATGTTTCCTATACTTTTGTCTCACATTGCAATTTTAGTATTTTCTGGTTACTTCCTTCAAAATGTTATTGACTCAACTTGGCCACTTTCTCACGAACTTAAAAAAATGAGGCAGGTTTAGAAAACTTAAGAAATTCATTAGCTGTTGACTTGCAGGCTGATATAAATATGTAATGGGACAATCCTGGGAGGCTTTTCTCACTGAAGAATCAAAATACAGTAATTTTATTAAAAAATTTTTTTGATAGTTATCAACACTATTACTAGAGTTTATATACTCCACTTAATGTTTCATTCACCTGGGTTAAAATGACAGAATATTTTGTATATCACTGGGGTTGTAAACAAAATATGTGAAAACATTACTAAATGGATACACCTCACACTATAGTTACCGTGGATTTGAAGATTTTATACAGCAATATAATTTCTAAAACTAGCAATTAAAACTTCAACAATTTTCTTTATGTAATGGTAAAGTTTATTTCATTTTTAGTAACAATTAGAGGACAAAATGTTTAAAATTTGCAGTTTAAAACATGCACATTCACAAAGGCCAATGACACATAACACTGCATAGAATTGAATATCACTCAACTTTAATAACTATTTATAAAACACAGTGCATTGAACATCGAGATCAACAAACCTGAGAAAACTATAATCACAGATTCAATATTCTTCACTCATGCAGCTTCACAATTTCTACAGCAGTTTCAGCAGGAATGGTTTTTTATGGAGCTGAAAATACTATTTTATCTTTAATGCAAACTGCAATTTTCCATAGTAGCTGCCTTCCAAGGCTGCCTTTTGTTTTTAACCTAATAAGCTTGAAAATGTGAAAAATGAAGCTTGAAGTAGTAAAACAACAAACAGTATTTACTGCATCTATGGCTTCTATTCTAGAACCATGAAACATAAAAATATTATTTTTTTAATATTCGGCTCACATCTTTGCAAGAGCAGATTTACCTATGGAAAGTTGCTGTTAATTCAAAGTAAGCAAGTATGAAATCTAGCTTTTTCCTACTTAAAGGAGATTTATTTGCTGAGAAGTTTTGTGAGCTTTATTAAGAAAAGTTCTTAGAGGCAAGTTAAACAAAAGTTTCAATTAAATTTGTTCAAATTTGTTTGTAAAATAATTTACTTATTTAAAAAAGTTGTGCAGAGGACCAATTAATTTGTCCACTGAATATTAAATTCCAGGTAGGCCATGATAGAATGTTCTAAGACAGAAATAAACATCAAGATTTACAGCAATAGCCATGCATTGGCCTAGACCACTTTAAATATTAATTCATGCAAACCATAAACCTATCAAAAACACAGCTGCTCTCATAAAGAAAATAAATCAAGACGAAAAATGGAAAACATTTATTTCCTTTCCTTCAAAATTTAACTTACATTCCATTTTAATAGCTGTTGAAGGTTAATTAAAATGCAGCAAAGTATAAGTTTCGCAAGTGACCAGTTATTTTAATGTGAGAAAAATCAGAGTGTGGTCTCTTTAAGAGGCATTATGGAAACGTTCATCATTAAAAAGCATTTATTAGGCACCAGACTGCATGGTGTTACATTAAGTAATTCACAAAAAGAATTCCACAGGCCTGGTCCATATGATGTGAATGGGGTGGGCATTTTCTCAATAATTTTGTACATGATTATAAGATCAATGATTTATTTGATAAGTTTTAAAATCAGGAACTATTAAAGGGCAACTGAACAAAAATAAACACTAATGATTATTTAGCTTTGTAATAATGATGACACTGTATAGTTTAAACACTATGTATATACACTCTATTATTTTCAGACTAGCATTCAGTTCCCAAAAGCACATTTTAAATGACAAATTATAAGTAATGTATAGTGCACACAATGAAGAACAAATTAACATATGAGTTTCATATTGGATATTTAGAATGCTGAATTGCAAAATTAAAATAAAAAATGCAATGATCAGAATACATGTTGATTTTTTGAATTCATTGTTTCCCCTGGAAATTAAGAGGAATCACTGATTCCATTAAATAACCACACAATTCATGTAAATGGCTACCATTACTGAGCAGAATACATGCTCACCTGACTTGATTAGAAAAAGTTTTCCATTAACTTCGCAACATTGCTGAAGCAGGCTCACATCAGACAGAGTGGGGTGCTGGAGGGAGGCAGCACATACATCATTTTAAATTTACTACATTCCTGAGAAACACCATCTTCCTGCTAATTTCTACCATATAGCATCTTTCTGGATGTGAGACACCAATACATTTTTCTATGTATATATAAAACATTTAGAAAGTTCATGCTCAATATCACTGTGTACTATCCAATGTTAAAGAAGCAACCCAGCTTTTCAATGGGAAATGAATGAGGATTTTCTGCTCTAAGTAGTATTTTCTGAATTGTAAACATTGTAAAGCAATGGTGTTAGCATTTGCCAGAGTCCCTACAAGGGACTTTTTAATTGAAGAGTACCTGTCCTTTATTTCAGAAAATATACGTTAAAAGTCACTTCAACTGTTTATTTTAATCTTGGTAAAACTGTGTTACTTTTTTCTCCCTTACGAAGGTTAAAAAGTCAGAGAGTTTCTCTAACACTATACAGTCACTGTAATTGCAATGTTATATTTTAAGTTTTACCAAGGAGGCCACTCCCTGTTGTCCACCCCCTACTCCCATCCAAGAAGCAAAGAAATAGACTTAATATTGATAATTCAAAAATAGGACCATGGGACAAAAGGCATAAATTAACCATATTTCAGATCATGATCTTATATGTTAAATTATTAACCATGAGTATAACACTCATGTTGAAGAGCTCCACGGAAACAATCCACATTTCAAGATAAAAATAAAACTTTTGATTTTCTTAAATCAGAAAATTCAGTTCTATTATATTCACCACATTTTGATAATAAGATTTTGGAGAAGGACATCTCTGACGAGGTGAGGGCAAATGGAAGCAGCTCTTCTCTGTAACTGCTTTCAAGTGTTTCTCTGGAGCGATGTACTTCACTCTTGTTTTTCGATTTTTGTGGTTTGACCTCAACTATCACCACTGGGAGGCTCAGAAAAGCCACTCTGAATATCCATTCGGTAGACAGTTCAAGTCTGTGACTTCAGAATTTTGAAGATGATCTTAGCCTCTTACACCTGTGGTCTTTAGAGGTTTTGATTCACGATTCTCTTGATCTGAATCCCAAATGGGAAGGCTCTGGGAAATGAAGTATGTCAACTCCTTGCCCCCCTTAGCTTAGAGTTATGTGTGTGTCATCGCTTCTCTTATCTGTAGAAAACATGGGCAGCATACTTGTAACTAGACAGCTAAAAATACAGAGAAGGAAATGATATTTAGCCCAATTTTAGATCTAGATTGAGAAAAAGGGTGAAAAGAATGTGAAATTATTAAACTGAAGGAGTGATTTGGAAAATCACCTCTCTTCTCAATTCTAGTTGACTTTTTTTTTTTTTTAAAGAGGAAGTTCTACCTATTTTGCTGGTTAGTCCACTTAAAGGCAAACAGGCTTTTGAATAAAAGGCAAAAAGTTTGCTTCAGTCTCTGAAGTATATCTGAAAACTAGAATTCCTTTTTATTTTTTTCTAAACAAAAGCATTATTTTAAAAATAGTGTAGAAAACTGGTTGTGGTTTTTAAACAGCCCCTTCATATATTGTTTGTAGCAAAATAGGCATTTTCAGATGTCTTGGAAATGTTGAAAATAAGTAAACTGAACATACATTTTAAAACATATTAATGAAACCTCCTCATTATGAAAAGTGCTCTTCGACTTTAAAGTTATAGGCTTGAGAAAAATAGGTGTTTTTAAAATGGGGAAAATGTACTACTTCTTTGTCCCAATTAGCAGCGTGTGACTAATTTGGGGAGCTGCTTGACAAGTGAACTGTGAAGTAATTCTCAGTCTTAAGTACAGGGGCAGTCACCAGAACATGGGATTGCTATATAAGACAGCAGGCAGCTCCAGTGGGAACTAATAGGGAGACCCAACACACAGGACAAAAGCCGAGAATATGTATGTTATGAAAGCCCATGCGTTTATCTGACATGGTATTCCAAACATCTCGACAGAAGCATTGGACGTCTCACATAAATACATAAGCATATTTTTCTTGAGAAACTTTAAGACAAAATGACATCACTCAGTCTACAGCAGCAGCCAGATTTTTAGAAGAATCTAAACAATGAAGAAACCTCATCAGCAGTGACTGAGACATAAATACAGGTTTAAAAATCAGTATTGCAGCGACAGAGTCACATTATCACGTGTGCCCTCTAACTTTAACAAATAAACAAGACAAACCAGAAAGAAGCATTTGTAAGGCCAAAGGTGCAACATGACAGATTTTAGTAGCAAATGCCTTGAAGTATTCATTTTTGTAAATCACTCTTACATTTGAAAAGTCAAGCATGCAGATCTTATAGCAGAACTGGTGGTAAACTTTCTCTTAAATTTCTGGGCAAATGACTACTGAAGGAGAAGTACATTTATTGAACTTCTTTGGCAAACATTTATCGAGACAGTTTTTGACACAAACACTTATTAATGTCTTGTTTAGAAATTTTGCTCAGTAAGGTGAGTCAGTTCCTTAAGAATGCTGGTTTTTTTCAGCATATTCTGAAATCTAAATCCGGGTATCAGGAGTCCCTTTAATTTATTACCATTTTAGAGTTTTATTAAATGGTGGGTCGCCTTGTGGTATATCCAATAAATTGATAGTCAGGTACAACCCTAGAGTAACGGCATTAATACTGACCTATTCTCAGTTTAAGAAAGCACTCCGGCAAGATACAAGGTCATTGTCAATTACTGTTTACAAAGACTTAGCAAATACTTTAAAAAATCTGAAAGAGATGGTGTTACAGTATAGTTGCACAGTGCTCCCGTCTATAATACACATGAATCTGAATGTCAATCAATGAGGTGAGCTCAGATCCACCTTCCCCTCCTTGGACCAGACTGGAGTGGGTCAGCAGACTCCGGTGCAGACCTGGGAGCTCTCCTTAGAGACACAGCAGCGCCTGCCTCGCGGCTCCTCCCCATCACCATTCATCGGGTCTCTGCTTTGTGGTGTCATACGCTCTAACCACTTCAGACTGTGAGACGATTCCATTTTCATCTTGAGAGAAAGCATACCCATCTGTAAGTGAAAGATAAAATAGAAGTGGTCATCACGAAGTCACTGGAAATCTGTTATTCTGAGTTTTAAGTGCTCATTTTCTAACTTGGGAAACTAATGCATCTTTCCCACCTTCAAAAGCATGAAGACATTGATTTTTAATGTCTGGAAAAGACACAGACTCAACTGCAAAATGGAGAGTGGGAGGACTGTCGGCTGCCAACTTGGATTCTATGAGTTCTGCTTCTAGATGAATGAGTAGGCGCTCTCAAGCCCACTCAATTCTCCGTTCAGCATCTCAAGTCCAACCCATCTAGTTCTTCCCTCCCAATTACTAGAGAGGGTGGGGGAGTCAGTCAATTGGGTACATGTATTTCCATATAGATCAGGCGGAGGAGCAGGAAGGGAGAATAAAAGTGAGGAGGAGGAGGAGATGGAGATAAACACACATAACTGCGAATGGTGGAAAAGTGGTCTCCTTCCCTCAGACGACATCCTCCTTGGCTCCCAGCATCTACAAATAAACTCCCTCATGCCCAGTCATGGCTGGAGGGGGCGTGGGGAGAAGAAATGGCCCCCAAAGGGATCACATCTTTAGAAAAGGCCTCTTGAAGTATAAAGAGCAAAAGCATTAAACATGAGCATATATAAATGAAAATAAATTATATGTGGAAACAACATGAAACAAAAGATATATTACTAACACAAATACATCCACTACAGGGCTTTATATATTACATTCTTTTTTAGATCCTTGAAATGTTAAGAGGGCGTGATACCCAATAATTTCTTACAACTCTAAATATTCATAAATATTTCTGAAGGGGAAAACATATGTTTCACTGGGCTGTATGAAAGCTGAAAAGACTCTCGCAAAGTTATTCAAGTAGAAAAGATAACAATACAGAGGCAGCTTTGAAGAGTTAAGATTTATTTTACTGGTTCTTTTTAAGATTTAAGGAAGCAAGGGGCATGTGGAAATATTATTTTCCTTTAAGTGAGAGCAGCAAGATTTTAAAATGCTCTCTCTTTTCTGCTGAAAGTGAGATGGTGTGGTCAAAGGATTCTGTAAACATTTGTTATTTACATAACATGTTGCAAATATGCAAAACTTGTTTTAGGTGCAAAACGGTTTAGATATTTAGGATAATTAAATATCCCTAAAGGCAAATACTGCTCTCATGAATGCTATGAAATAATGGCAGAGAATTAAAAAAAAAAAAAGAACTCAAATACTTACGGAGGTTATGTTGCAGTGATTCAGATCGGTACAAATTCACGTGGTTCTTCTTAAAGACGTTCTTGAGCAGTTGCGCCCTCTCTGTGAGGCTGCAGAGCAGGTGCAAACGTGTGAAATGAATTATCAACTCGGCAGAGACCCCAGTGTGCCCAAGGACCACCAGACAGAGTTAGACTTAAACAAAAGATTGCTTGAGAAATCTGCAGTCTAGTGATTTTTTTTAACCCCATTTTCTCAGCAAAAGAGATTTCAAGGATTTAGAAAGATACTTTTGAGGCCATGTTTTTTTTCCATAGCTAAGGAGAATTCTATTTCCAATAATGCAGTCAAAAGATTTCCCTACCTCCCAGTTATATGTAAGTCAAATGGAGATACGGAACCTGAAAATACAATTAATAAAAAATACAAAATCTCCCAGTAGTTTATTAGCTTCTAAAATCTTGGTTGACTTACTACTTGGTTGAATTACTTACTATATTCTAAGCATGCATTTTTAGAGTTAAAACAATTATTACTATATCTTTTTCCTATTTTGCACATATCTTGGTATACAATATTTTTTCAGTCATGTAAAGAAATCCTAAAAGTTACATAAAGAAGAAATGTCATAAACTTTTTAATTAGAAAAATTCCACAACTACTCCAATACAGGATGAAATGTATTCCTTAATTTCATTTTGAAACAAAAAATTATTTTCAGAAATTAATTATATTTTCAGAACTATAGGAGGTAAAGTGACACGGAAAAATATTTATTTTTCAATAAACGTTTAGAACAATCTTCTCCAAGGAAACAAATTCATATAATTATGTAACTTCTAAAAGCACACTGCAAGAAATAATGCATCTGTTTTTTTTTTCCACTGCACATAGAACAGTATCTCACACAGTAGAAACTCAAGTATTTGCTTAATAAATGAATTTGAGTAATAACTCTGAAATGTGCTTTTAAACACCATCAATCCTTTCAATCATGCCATTTCTGCACTGGTTGATTTATAAAACTCTGCTTTGATATCAAAGAACATAATAAGCATGAAGAGCTAATAAGTAATCCACATGCATTGCAGCAAATATTTATGCAATTTTGGTTTAATCACTGGAACTGACTCAGTTGAAAAATTTCCATCTTGTATTTTCCCCACTATAAAAATTTTAGTTAAACTGCTGTAAGTTATGTTAGTTCCGTACTTTGCCAAATTTTTTGAGACGCTGAAATGGAACAATTTTTATCATATACAAAAAAAAAAAGGATCCTCTGCAAAGTGAACTCATAATTACACAAACATTTAGGCTTTTGCTGAAGTGAAATATTTAGAAATGTTGACATTTGTAGTAATCTTCCACACATTTTTTTAAAGTTTAGGGATGTTAACTGGTACTTGTTAGACATACTTCATTGTCACTGGCAATTAGCTACATTAAGGCCAAGAAAGCTAATTAATCTAAGACTCCAGTGGTTCTGCAAATACTTGTAAAACTTGTTTTTGCCAGTGAAATAAACAGATTTGGGGAATGAGAAAGGGCCATTTTTATAGAGTCACTTTTCTTACTCTACCCTTAAAATGATCAAACATTACAGACCCCGGGACGCTGAGGGACACTAAAATATGTAACTGCTTTGAGGAAGTCGGCAGCTTTAGCAGCTGGTGGTCTGATTTTGTTAGCAGAGCACGGTGGATGCGGTGCTGGGAAGTCTCGGGTGTTTAACATTGAAATCACTACAGAAGGCTAGAGGATGGCAACGTATCATTATGTAGCTGCTTCTTCCCCAAATACATTTTCCAGGTTTCAGGCTGGCCTTCCTAGATGCATAATAGTTGAATATTACAACATTAAAGTGTTAAGAAGGCAGATGTGAGAATTTCATCTTTCATATTATGGCAACTTAAATATATAAGATAATGTAATTTTGTTTTGTAATGGTTCATATAAGGCTATAGTTTCACTCAGCTGTTACATCAAGTTTATGTCTAGTGTACTCATCATACACACAAAAAAGCAATAAGAAAGTCTCTTTGGAAAGGAGCACACTACTGGGGAAAGAGCATGGGCTTTGCAGTCTTACTTTGGTTTAATTCTAAGTCTGTTACTTATCAGTTGGGTCACCTTAGGTGAACCTTTCTTGGTCATCTCTTGTGTAACAGGAGGACATTCCCAAACCCTCAGGCTGACTGTGGGGATGAAGGGAGTTGTACAGCTTCCAGCACGGTGACTGGCACTTAGGAAGCACTCAAGAAATGCTGTTCCTCCCATCCTTACTAGCCCCCAGATCCCAAGGATTTACTATAAAAAATCAACTAGAACAGAGATTATCACAAAACAAAAGATACTTTGCGAGGATCATTTCTGATGCCTTGGTTTATATTCAGCATTAGCTCCACACGAGATGTCTATTGCTGCACAGGAGTTTTAATTTATAATGAACCCACTCCACTTCCTTAGGAGGAAAACTACTAGGTTTTTGTTGTTGGAATTTTTTTTTTTTCTTAGCTACATTGAACTTCTTGCTTTAGTTCTTGTAGAGCAAAGAATCCCTCCTGCAGAACACACATGCATTCACAGGAGGGTGCTGAATAAATAATAAGTGATGATTTGTATTTCTCTAGTCTTATCCTACCTTTAGGATACTACTCATTATTTCTAAATTATGCAATTCTGTGCCATCGACGTTTATGGGTACTGATATTACTATCAAGTCACATTATAAAATACACTGGTAACATATTAACATTAATAGATATGTTAAAAGTTCAGTTTTTGTTGCACAGCTTAACGCAGTATGAGGAGGAAAAAAAGACTCTTAAGATACCTTCTAACTAAAACCACATCCTATTCACAACTCTTGATCAGTAGTTTAACCCAATTTGTATGGTCTTTCATTTACATACCAAGCTATGCAAATTATGCATTTATTTAGTGCAATCACACAACTACCACTTAAACATTGTTACCTTATTTCCAAGCCCACTAAAATGTTGCAACTTAGATATCTGGTGGAGGGGAGGTGGAAAGACACCATGTTTTAAAATAAGATTTCATTTAGAAACACTAAAAAAAGTATAGACAAAAACCCATTATTGTCCTAGAACGTGTCATCTTAAGGTACTTTCAGTCATCTTTGAAGAGTGGCAAATTTGCATTTGTCTTTATATTGGGTTGCCAAGTTATTTTGGTTGACTCATTAAAATGGATCTCCAGAAAGTAAATAACCATTCATTCATGGAATGTTTTAGTGTATAGTATGTGACAGCTGTCCTGTACTAGACGGTGGTGGTGGGGAGATAAACAATGACTATAACAGGCTTAATCTCTGCTCTGGAGGAGATAATATTTCATTGTTCTGTCACTTTTCTCTACAAATGCTGGATAGAACCATTATCACCGTGATAAGAGTAGGCTGGGGGAAAACATTTGATACATCCTCCTATTTGAAACCCCTACCAAGATATTTGTGTAATACTCGTATAAAATCCAGTGTGAAAATTGAGAAATACAGTTTTTCTATTAGTTCTGTGGCAATGTTAAAATAGCTTTTTAATAAGATAAACAGTACAGAAAAAGGCTGGGAGAGACCATTATCACCGGCCACATGACCAAATTATCTGACATCTGTACTCCTCTACTCTCTTCTTTAAAGCTAAGGCTATGGGCCAAACAATGGTAATGGACAAATTAATGAGGACTGACCTGAGGATCCTGGGCTAAAATTCTATTTAGTAATGACTGCTGACGATATGCTGGCTAATGTCTACAGTTATATATAAAAAAATTATTAATCTCATTATCATATTTGCCTGTCTATAGGATGCATTGCTTCTCAAACACACATGAAAGATATCCAAAAATAACTGCCCTGTCTCCAATGAGCCCACTGTCCATAACCCCTTACTTTAAACCTTTGGGATTTTGAATTCACTTGTTTTGTTTTGTTTTAGAAAAAGTAAAATGTTACACACAATTTATAGATGTCATATTCCCCAGTGGGATTTGAGAGGCTCATATTCCAAAAAATTAATGTTTCTGCTATAAAATGTATATTTACGTTGTAGAAAAAATAAACACTATTAATGTCCTTATATTTATAGAACGAATGATTTAGTTTTTTTCAGCAAATGTTTCCTATAAATCTATGGAAAAAAATTGAATTTCAAAGTTTTTGGATTTTGGAATTATAGATGCTTATGCTCCCTAGTGTTGGAGCCTGTCCACATAAAAGTCACTGCAGGGGCCAGTCTGGTAGCGTAGTGGTTAAGTTCGCACGCTCCGCAGTGGCCCAGGGTTTGCGAGTTTGAATCCCGGGTGCGGACTGAGGCACCGCTCATCAAGCCATGCTGTGGTGGCATCCCACATACAAAATAGAGGAAGATGGGCACAGATGTTGGTTCAGGGCCAATCTTCCTCAGCAAAAAGGGGAGGATTGGCAACAGATGTTAACTCAGGGCCAATTTTCCTCACACACACACACACACACACACACACACACACACACACACACACACACACAAGCCACTGCAAAGAACAGGGGTTCACCACTTATAAGTCATTTTCTTAACCCAAAATAATAAGCCATGGCTACACAGTGATCAGGAGGTAAGGTTTGGACTTAGTCTCCCAACATTTTAGACTTAAATTGATTTCTATCATAACCCATGGATTGAAAACAATATACTGAGATGATGAAACACACCTCTCTCCCCAAAATTTCAATATAAAATTGGGATATATTTAATTTGCTGGATAATATTATAAGTGGCATACTCTTCTACTAAAAAAGACGAATTATTTTAACCAAGATGTTTTAAACGAGTTTAAAATGTTTAAAAATGAGTAACAAAATTAATATTAATCTGGATATAATGCTTACAAGTTATAATTTCTCTGACACAGTTTCATTTTATGTATAGCTTGACTTCATAGAGGTGCTTAGTGAAGATTACAAAAAATACTGGGGGTGATCTGAACTCACAGGATGGCATCATTCTATGACAAAGAAGTAAACTATTGTTACTTTGGACATTACTAGTTTGGGAAGTGTAACCTGTATAATACTATGTTCTTATGTGTCATATTTTTATTTGACTACCCACAGGCAACCATCAATTTACTACCCACTACTCAACTATCCTTTCACCCACCGGTTTGTTCATTTATTCCTTAGTTCATTCTCTTGGCCATTCGAGCATCCATTCAACAAATATTTTACAAATGCTACTATGTTCCTGGCACTGTACTAGGTGTTGGGTTGCAGTTAAGACTAAGAGAAGCCTCTCTTCCAAGGAGCTCAATCTAGTGGGGGAGACTAAGAGGGTAAACAAGTACATTACAATAAATACAATAAATGTCACAACAAGTATCAAGTGCACAGATAGCAGAGTAGGAATTAATTTTATCCGTGAAAGTTGAGGCAATTGCATTTGAACTAGGTTTGAAAGCTAGGAACTGTCTGTAAGAGGGTATCAGCTTTCACACAAGGGAACAGCATGTGCAAAGACTGGAAGGCATAAAACAACACGGTGTTTTGGGACTGAAGGAGGTCTGATATTGCTAGAATACACAGAAATCACCATTTCTCCCACTTTGAAAATATAGATAAAAGTAGCCAACTTTTTTGAAATTTGACATCGATCTCATTCTTCAAGATTCCTAAAATCATCCTGGCAGTAAAATCATTCTGACAATTCCTTAGCTGATTTAGAATGTAATTAGTTTAGTGTGAAGACTTTTCCAACCAGTTGTTACTTTTCTCCTTTCACAGATCCCTTTTCTTCCTCCTTCCTCTAGCTATCATCTTGCAGGAAGACACTATGGTCCCCCTGACCATCAGCATCCTTCTGATCACTGATGGGCAGCAATGGCCACATGGGGTATGTGTTGTACCAAGGG
Source organism: Tapirus indicus (assembly GCA_031878705.1). NCBI lineage: Eukaryota > Metazoa > Chordata > Mammalia > Perissodactyla > Tapiridae > Tapirus > Tapirus indicus. The sequence continues at coordinate 33,996,754 of CM062919.1, forward strand.
TTTTTGTCTGTGGTATTCAGCTAATAGCTAACTTCTTCCTGAGTTCCTGAGAAAAGATAAACAGCTATTTTAGGCAAATGAGGTGGGCAGCAGCGGGAGATTTATCTGATGCACGTTCTATGGAGAAGTTGGTGGTCATTTATGGTGGAATTCACTTCTTTCCTTTTTAGGCTCTCTGACTTATTTTATTTAATGGAAGGGGCTACGTACATCACAGACTCATTGAATCTTTAGTACCTAGAGGTCATCACATCGAACTCTCAGCCTGATTTACAAATTGTCAAAGCCACCGAAATACTGCAAACCACTAAAACTAAATATCACATGGAGGGGCTTAACGTATGTTTTATAAACATACTTACAAATATGAGAAATTTACTCCTAAAGGTAGTAACAGTATTATCAGTGGCCTTTCCCTAATAATTGTTAATAAATGGTTTTATTCACAATTTTGTGAGCTAGAATTCTAACCACATCCTTCTTACAACTAAAGTGAAAGAGAGAGAAAACATTTACTGAGGGAATATTTATGCCAGGCAATGGAGTAGATGTAGATTTTTAGATGCAGGGACAGAGATGAGGGACAGTGGAGGAAGGAGGAGAAGACCGATAACCCTGAGAGTAGATTATCATCATTCCCATCCCACACACAGGGACTCTGACTCAGAGAGGGTAAGGCCTTTGTCAAGTTAGTGGTAGGCTGTTTTTGCTGCTATACCACATTTCTGAAAAGCAGCAAAAGGAGGCAGAATAGTAAGTGGTTAGAAGCAGGGGCTCTAGAATCAACTGACGTGGGCTCAAGCCCCCCCTCTGTCACTCACAACTTTGAGAACTTAGTCTCTCTAAGGCCCAGTTTCCTCCTCTGGAAAAAATGGGGATGATTGATTTGTATTGGGTTGTTATAGGGATTCAGCAAGACAGCACGCACGAGGTGGTAAGTGCAGCACCCAGCACGTTGTGAGCGCTCCACAAGTGCCAGTGCTATTATTTTTAAAGGAGAGGCACAGATGGGTGTGTGACGCGTTCCTTCGGCCTAATGAGAGGCACTGAGGGCTGGAAGCCAAGGTCTCAGCTTGAGTTCCCAGTCTGACACTTACTCCATCGTGTCCAACTGAGTAACAACAGTGAATCATGATGCAGGTGACACAAACAGGGGCAGAACATTTCCTATGGTTTAGACAAAACTTGAGCTCATTTTAATGTGACGAAAGAGAAAAAAATAAAACATACCCCTAGATTCTTAATTGTGTTTTATTATAGATTGCTTTCAAATAATTTTAATTTCTTTTTTTATAAAGCTTTGTGAATTTAGTATATTTGATTAGCTTTCTAACCTTGCTTTTTTGGGGGGTGATGATGGTAAGGAAGAGGACTTAGAAGTCAGAACTCACTTCATATATGATATATGCCTAGGTCAGTTCTTAACGCATTGAACCACAAGCACAACTGTAGGGCAGTCATGTCTTATGTTGAGCTCTGATTTTCATTACATACTATTTTATCATGGATACTGTTTCAAGCTAAAAGCCTTTCCCCCCCCCTTTCAGTTTAAGAACACAATAATATTGGTAACTACGAATAAACCATTTATTTACTGCTCATTAAGCACCAGGCACTAAGCTACCTGCTTGATCCATAGTATTTGACCCAATTCTCAAAACTAGTCATGAGGTAGGTATTATCATCCCATTTTATAGATGAGGAACTAGAGGCTCAGTAGCATTAAGGAACTTAGCTAAGGTCACACACAGCTTAGTGGATGATAGATCTGATTTGACCCACAACTCTCTGATGCCCTAATCTGTGTTGACACTGCTGGCTCGATGTTAACTTAAAAACACTTACTGCTTATTTCCAGTCACTAGGAACAGATAAATTTAAAGTTCACTTGAAAAAGAACATATTCAGTGTGTATTTTACCTTTTTCCAAGCACAACTGCTCCTGGATCTTGAGATTTTGCCTCCAGTTCCTGAACTTCATCTACTAATGTTTTAAACGCAGTCCTCTTGATACTGCAAAGAAAAGATTTGCATAGAAATATTTGTGTGAAGACTTAAGATTTTACAAAACTGGTTTATCATCATGCTGCTGCTAAGTACAACAGTAAACAGAGTACAAGCAACAGTTTCTCAATAGAGTCTAAAAAATTACAGTAATTTTGAGTATTAATATAATTACAGAAACAACAGTCAAAATAAATAATTTATGTTTATAATATTAAAACTCTCCTGGTTATTAGATAAACATTATATAATTAACATTAATGATCTTTTTTGTGGGAAGAGATAACATTTTAAAACTTATCCTTGAGAAAAATTACTAAAATTTTAGTTTCTATATTTCTATATTCTATATTTTAAATAAATGTTTAGATTCAGGCAAACAAAAAACTTCGTTTCACAACTAGTGTTCACTAATAAAAAATATATATGTGTGTGGAGATAACAGAATTTTTTTCTTTTACTTTGAATGGGTTTTACAGGCTGATTTCTAAAAAGGCACTCTCTAATGTTAACTGAAACTACCTACTTTACTTCTCATTTCGTCTTGTAAACTAATTTAGTTTTCTAGTTTCTCAATCACTCCTTGCTTTATTTATGTAGAATTAATTAATATTACTAATTCCTATTCTGCAAACTACATTCTTGAGTTGATATTACAACTAGAGAAATCTGAGGATTAAATGCATCTATATTTTTAGTATATAACCGGTACCACACTTACACCTTGTATGCCACATCAAGAAGCAAAGATGTCACAGGGATAAATAACAGGCCCATCCAGAAGACTCCGGAACTAAACAACATTGCTGCCTGAGGAAACCATCAGAAACAATATTAGTTTAAAAACCAAGAAATACATCATTCATGTTAATTTTTTCTATGATTTTAAGTATAATGATTTTAAGAATCTCATTCTGCAAGAGAGTATATAATAACTCTGAATTCAGACTTGTGAAAATTTGGAATTAAAAGCCAAATGTGTTAAAACGTGCATTTCCTGTATGTATCTTTTTCCCTCAAGTAGCTAATATAGCAAAGTTTTATCATGTGCCAAATCTTTTCCATATTTTTATGTGAAATTTTTATTACTGTGGTCAATACTTGGAGTAAAAAACTTTGACTTTCCTTTATAACTTAGAATATCAAAATCAATCTTTTTGAGCAAACTTCAAACATATTCTGGATGAAATTCTCTTATAATACAACATGTAAAATAAATCCTAGTTAGAAACTAAATTTACTATTTCTGAGAGGTGAAAATTAACTTTACTTCTGTAAAATATTACAGAATACTTAAAAATCATCTAGATAAATCATAAACGTAGTATAAGCAAATTATCAATGAAAATAACAATTTGATTATTTTGGGCTCATATTAGGTAGGAAAAATCTTAATTTTTATTCAAAGATTTACATAACTTGGATCGATGCATCCTGTTAATGCTAAAGTCAAACCAAATATCTAGTATGTAAAACCCAAACAAAAGTGTCTTAAAAATAACTTTAATCATTCCTTTGTATTAAATCCCAAATTGCTATATCAGAGCCTTTGGGTTGCAAAGAATATTATTCTATGATTAAAAAATTAATAAATTCTATCAGTTATTTGCAATTATAATTTAAAAAATCCCCTTGTAATGTAATTAGATTACAGAACTTAAAAGGAATAGTGTCATACAACAAACCAAAAGAAACATTTTGTTTCACTTCTTTGAGTCTGTTTTCAAGACTATATCTGCAGTACTTATTTAAATCCATAAAAGTATTGTTATAACTCTATTAAAAAGCAGCCAATAAATGCACGCACATTTATACTCTACTAAAAATCTCACAAGAAATTTTTTTTTTTTTACTAGGTGTGATTCTGGAATTAAAAATGATCTAGAGTTTAATTCTTATGGGTAATTTCACAATTACACATAATCCTAATCAAATATAAAGATTACTAATTTTAAATTATGTTTCAGATTACCTATTCATTTTAACTCTCAACTGAAGACCAGGAATTGCTGTTTCAATTTTTTACATGTTGACATGGGCTTATCGATACAGCCTGTCGGTTCAAGGATGCTAAGGGTTTCCCTTGTGTAGGACTAAACAACTCTGACCACGTCTAAAATACAAACATGCTATTACCAAAATTTTCAGAAAATAAAGGTTGCCACATGGATACAACAGAATAGCATCCATATTTTAGACACCAACAAGAAGAAAAATATTCACATAAAAGTCACTTTATTTTATAAGCAAAACATGATCTTAGACATGTTTGCTGACATCCTCAATAGTGAAAACCAACAATAACTATGTAATAGGAAATGTCTCAAGTCAGTGGGTTTTGTTTAGATCGAAGGAAGCTTTGTAGTAAGGGAGCGACTGTGAAAAACCACATTTCTTTTTCCTTCAGGGTGAGGGGGAAAGGTAAGATAGGATTCAGTCTCGTAAGAGAAAATACCTTTACTGGGCTTAATTTTAATCTATTTTAACTTGGGGGGCAAGAGAAGAAAGATTTATTCTTGCCTTTGCCACCTTGTATTAAATGTCCGCTGGTGGAAAAGGCAAGAAGTGGTGGTGGAGACCGAGGCTGCTAATTCTGACCATTGTGATGTTAACTATGAATGCGCAACAACTGGCACCACTATTCAGTCCACCAGCCTTTGGCTTTACAAATGAACAACATGAATCGAGGGGAAAAAAGTTTTTCTGCGTCATATCTGAAAGCCTGTCAGATTTTTTTTTTCCTTTTGCAGAGTTAATCCAAACCTAAAAGATTTAAAGCCGACATTCGCATTAAAGACAGAGAGACTCTTTGTATTTTTTGGATGAAGAGGGGGGAAAAAATAAAATCCCACAGTGGTATTTCCTTCCTTTCTGTACAAGAAAGCTCCCCCTCACTCTGTAGAAACCATTTTTGTCTCTAACTTTTCACATCTCTCCACTCGCAGGCAGGTCAGCTGGGAAAAGACGCCGTATCCCCGTAGACAATGCCGGTAACAGGAGCAGCCTGTTTGGGGCTGGGCTCGGGCTCCCTCCAAGAGCAGTTTGCAAATCGCTCTTAACGTGGGAGATTGGTGGGCCATGCCAAGCGGCCCCCACCGCCCCGCCTTGAGGCCCTGTGAAACCAAATGGAATCTACCACAAAAGTGGCTCCCGGGGGACTTGAGAAAGGATCAGCCCAGGGAGCCGCAAAGCCAGTGAGCTGGAGGGGACAGGCCCTGCGTGGGGAACAAACACCCACTTGTCTCTGCGGAGCGATGCTGGCTCAACATCGGAGCACGCGGGCTTCAAAAATGAACCAATGCTGCCTGAAAACACAAGTTGCAGCGGAGGAAAGAGGAGCTGTTCTGAAATTTCCATGTCAACGTGCAGAGAAGGAATCTTTGACAAAGTATGAGCTCATGTGCATTCAGCCAAGCCAAGGGTCTTGACCAGATAAGAGAGGCTTACCTTCTGACCCACAATGAGGTGACCCCTTGCACCCACATTCCCACACCAGAGAGGAACACTTACTTCTTCACCTTCAGGGTCCTGGGTTCAGTCTTGTAGGAGGGAGAATTTTGATGTGCTACCTGCCTACAAACCTTCAGCGATGTGGTTCTTAAGTTTCCCCCTCCTTCTACACTATAAATGTCAGAGTGGTGCCCTATGACTCTTATTCTTGGAAAAGGTACAGGCACTGTCTAAAAAAGAAGGCCCTTCAGGGAACTCTATATCCGCGGACCCTAGGTGGAGCAGGACGGGTGATAAACAGCCCCGGAATAGTCCTGGCTCTGCCCTTCCCAGCTCTCAGACTTGGGGGAAGTAACTTCCGAGTCTCTGCTTCCTCAGCTGTAAAGTGGATTCTAACACTTAAATCTGAGAACGTTTGTAAAGTGGATGCTTTTATTATTAACAAACTTTCCTGTCTTCATTTTAATTTTCAAATTTCTTTAAACACGCTAGTCTTTTGTTCTTCCTAGTGATCTCTCCCAAGAGCTTCAAGGAAGGAAATTTTTACTACAATAACAAATTAAGTGTAAGTCAATTTATAAATGTCATGGTTTTCATCACATCAATGTCACAATATATGCTCATCTCCAGACTGAAACTGGCCAAAGTAACTGACTACTAATAAACTGCCATTCATCTCAATTTGCTAATTTAGGAAATGGAGATAAATTTTTTCATAAAAATTATTAAAGATTGTACAGTCATAATATATTGGTTTGGGAAGGGAAAATTATTCAGAAAACAGTGCTGTAAAGCTTGGTTAATTATTTTTGTGGAGGAGAGGGCAGCAAGATAAATTAATATAAATTTCAGAGGGGTTAAGAGTTAATGTTAATAACAACAAAAAACCAAGAAGTATTATTAAGTGTCTAAATAAAGCTCTATATAAGGACTTTCTAAGCTTAAAAATAGTGAAAAAGCTACAAAAAGAAATGCTTTAAAGAACTGATTCATAAAAATGTAGAAGTTCCACATATTCAAAAAGAACATAACTAAAAAGTAAATGATAAGAAACTGGGAGAATGACTGCCACAAATATATGAAATTCTGCATTAATATCTGGTTATAAATAGACCATTTATCCTCATAAGAAGAGCTAAGATCCTAATAGATAGGCAAAAGACCTGAGAAGGTATTCACAAAAGCAGCAGCAAGTAATCAACAACATGGAAAAGTGCTGAGCCACTCTGTAGTCACAGAAACACTACCAAATTAGATCGGATTTAAACAACTCACTATCCCAGTTGGGAGGGGAGGTATGGTGAAAAAGGTCTTTGTAACAGTTTATATTCCCATCAGCAATGGACTCGCCTTTGGGACAAGTATTTGGCACTGTACATCAAGGACACAAATGTTCACTCCTGTTAATTTGATAATTCGATTTCTGCAACTATGTGTTGAAATCTGGGACAGTATCTCATGAAATTTTTCTATAGTCACCAGTCTTGAAATCACTCCCCCCAAAAGCACGCCACAGCCCAAGGCTCGGAAAAGGTATAAACAAACCACAGCAGCATTCTCTCGGAAAGTCACCGCGCAGAGTAATTTTAAGGCTTTGAGAAATCACATAAAGAATTCTGATTAATTTTTTTAAACCACGGTTTCCAAATGTACTTATTGACTATGGAAGACTTTTCCCATATACTGCTTACCAACATCCCATGGAACTAATTTTGGGGAAGCAAATATTCACTGTAGATTCTTTTAAATAGTAAAACATTAGTGAGAACTAAGAAGATACTATGTGACTGGTTAAGTAAATGTACAACCATCTGAGAGAATATTATCCAAGCTGTTAAAAGATGCTGTTCACAGAATGTAATTATTAGAAAACTAATTGTCTGGAAGAGTCCTAAATAAAGGAAAAGGTAAAATATCCTAGTATTCTGTCAGGAGCCTTCTGTTATCGTATAAACACACTACCTGGGAAGACTGGCAGTTTCTATTATTTATATGGGGATTAGTCACAATCTCATCCTGTGGCTTAGATCTCTTGACTATACAGTCATCCCTCGGTAGCTGAGGAGGATTGGTTCCAGGATCCCCCGTGGGTACCAAAATCCCCACATGCTCAAGTCCCTTAGCTGGTCTTCTGCATCTGTGAGTTCTGTATCCGTGTTCATGGATGTGGAACCCGCGGATATGGAGGGCGAACCGTGCTTCAAACACAGACTGTCCAGCTCTGAACTTGAATCCTGCACAGGTACTTCGAATTTAATAACATCCCAAACAGAACACACACTGTCTTCTCCCCAAACCTGCTCTTCCTTTGTGCAATCTATGCAGGGAATGGCTTCATCACCAAGTGACTAAGACAAAAAACTGGGCTTTATTCTTGAACTGTCTCTTTTCACCACATCTGACATATTACCATGTTCTGTTGTTCTTTAGTATCTTCCGACCTACCTACTTCTTGCCAACCCTGCTGCCATTATGCCAGTCCAAAAATTTCCCTGTTCTCCTAACAGCCTCCTGGCTGGACTTACTGACTCCAGTCTTGCTCTGCTTCTAGCCAGTCTCCACTCTGCAGCCAGAGGGATATTTCCAAAGTGCAAATTAGATTTTAGCAGTTCTTGGATTAAACCCTTTCGATGGCCTCCTACCACCCTCAGCAAAGAGTGCAAAATCCTTAATACGATTTCAAGACTTTTCCTAACTGACTTCTGACTGTGTCTCCTATATCATCTCTCAAGCCGGCCCCCATCTCTAGCTACACAACATGTTTCAACCCCTGAATGCGCCCATGCTTACTCTCATCCTTGGGTTCTTGCATCTGTGACTCCTGTTTGCTCCTCAATTTTCACATCAGATGTCATTCCTTCCTTAGACTTGGGTTAGCTGACCCTACTTTAGGCTTCCATTTTGGTGGCATCTATCACCCATTTTTCACTCGCTCCTTTGTCTTGCTGTTAGACTATAATCTCTGTAAGAGGAAGAAATATACCTTGATGAATTCTCACAACTCAAGTGCTTAACCACCAAGCAGGTGTTCCATAAATGACTGTTGAATAAGTGAGTTCTTATGGCCTCGTGTTTGGGGAGATTAAAAGTCAGAAACACCAGAGCTTGGGACTATGTTCCTGAGACGTGGTGGTTACAGTTTGACTGGTTTTCTTGTGCTCTGGCATGGAGTTATCCTGGGAGCAATTATAACTAGACATTTATGCTGTACTAACATAATATACTAACATAAATATACTGGATACTTAGGATTATTTTCCTAGGCTAGATTACAATCATGAGGAGAAGATGTATTTTCTTTTTCTTTTCCCCCAATGGTTCCCTTAATTGGGAAGAACTGATGATTCAATAGTGATCTTCCTATTCAGAGACATGGTCTGTTTACTTTTTCAACTTGTTTTTCATATTTCTCTCATTTTTGTCAAATTTTCTTTCCATTAACCATACACACATCTGGCTAACGCCTCTCCTTGTTGCTGTGAATGGTACCCTTCATTTTTCTTTGTGTAGGAGGGCTATTTTATCTTTGAAGATTTAGAGCTTTTCCAAGGGAGCTAACAAGTTTCAGGGAAAACTCCAAAAGCTTACATATCCCATCACGTGCCTCTTAGGATTTGGTCAGGTATGGAGTCAAATCCAAGAGTTTAATTGTTCTTTCTGGCTATGGCTCCTATGAAACATCTTGGTAGAGCAACTCTTCAGAGATGGTTTGTACTATGATGTGGTTTGGTGATCCTCCCAACCTACAACTCCCACTTTTCTCTTTTTTTTTTTTTAAAGCCATCTATCCTGTTACAGGATCCCTTAACTTCACTTGCCTCCTCCTGTGTCTCAGTTAATCTTTCTGGTCTCCTCAGGAAGCATCTTTCGCATGAAATCATTTTCATCAGAAAAAAAAATTCATTGCTCAACTTCAGGTTTGCAGGTATTGTTTCTTTTCATACAAACTTTCTGGATCTTTCCAACCAAATTGTGGCTCTTTCTCCGTATTCTTCCTCAATGCATTGTCCCTGCTCTGTCAGCTAGACATTTCTTTGGAAGAGGTAGATTCGGTGTGCTTGTATACCCATTTCATCCAACCTCAGTGACCCACATGGTCTTGTCTCCTTGAGCTCCCTTTTTCAGCCACTCAGTCTTGGGGGACCAGAAAAGCTGATTCACTGAACCCGAGATTCAGTGATACTCTTTAGTACCTTGAAAGCTGAGATCCACAGCTTTAACATCTAAATTTTTATGGCAAAATGTAAATTTTATGTAAATAGAATGCTATTTACTGTATCAAAATTGTGCCTTCTCCTTGCAACACAACCACAGATGTATAGAATCTTCACATCAGCTCATCAAAATCAACTCTGCTTTCAGACCATGAAATACTGTGTTATTTGAATTTGAACTTGCAAATGTTTCTGAAAGTGTCTTTGTGCCCAAGGCCTGGAAAACACTATGGTGTGACATTGCCAAGGTCTCTTAAGTTATGTGAGCCTTTCCCAGAGTCTCGAGCCTTTCTGTCTGAACGCATTATGGTACCCGAGCACGGGGTTGGACCTGGAGGTACACAAGCATCACTGGTCAGTACTAAGTGGCGAATCTGCCAAACTGCACTTTAACCAGAGACAAAGTTCAAGCTCATAATGTCTCGAAGACGTGAACTTCCACTGAAATCTTTCAGTGGCTGCACATCTTGGGTAGTCCGGCTCAAAACTTCCCTCTGATAAAATCCAAAGACAGAGGAACACACAAGCTAAGTTTTACGTTCTGGTGCTTATCACTGAGAAAGGTCTTTGATGTCTTATTTTAGCTGAAAAGGATTCTTGCAAATTTTCAATTACATTATATGATCTATATTCATGTTAAAATATAAAAATGTTTTCATCACTTAGAAGTTTATTACTAGCATTTATTTTATCATGTCCTCTGACCCAAATCTTTATTCCATGGCTTCAGGTACTTTCTGGAATACTGTGTACTTCATAATGAAAAGCCTTTTGTCATGGCTTAAAGTAATGATGTTAATGACATTCAAGTAACACTCTGTGACCTGGTCTTTGCTGAACTTTTCAGTTCTAGCTCCAACCATTCCCTACTTTAGCAACCCCAAACTCCTTCTTTGCTTGGGCTGTTCTCTATTTGGAAAGCCCTTCTCCCACTTGCTTTCCTGGATAGATCAGGTAACAGCCATACTGAGAAACCTTTCCAAACTATCCAAACTATAGCCTGGGGGTAGAGTGCCCTCTCCTCTGCTAGCCATTGTGCATCCTGATCATAATCATTAGCATCTTACATTCTAATTATCTGTTGATCTGTTGGTTTATTCCATGAGACTCAAGCTCCTCAGAAGGACTCTCTTTTTTCCAACTCTTGATCCACTGACACCCAGTATAAGTCCTGACCCACAGGCACTCCATAAATCTCAGTTGAATTGAGTTGAATTGGACTCTAATACACGATGAATTATTTCTTTCTCCATAAAAATAGACAGGGCAGAACACCCAGAAAATAACTAAGGAGAAGGGTGTTTCGGATAAACCTCAATATGTTTGCAATTATTCCCAGAAGCTCTTGATTACTCAGAGACAAAGAAAACCCTTGGCTTGGATTATCCCAAACAAACAAAAATCTTAGAAAATATGAAAATTGTTCCAAACAAAGAAAATCTTAGAAAATACGCAAATTAGATACCAGCTCACAGCATTTATGTGCTTTTTTCCCCTTGGACATTTCTGGGTGGTGGTGAGGGACTGAAGGAGGAGTGATCGCCCTGTGGGACTCAGAACCAGTATTCAATCTAGCTATGTGATGCAAGAAACAACCTTTGCACCTCCACCCTCGGGCAAACGTGGCAATGAGAAAACAGATGATGAAAAAAGATGGTCAGAGGAAAAGGAAGAATAGCTAGCTGGGACCTGGATCAATCAGAAGTTAACTTTTTTTAAAAGAGGTAAAATTTGACTACGTATCAATATATACTGAGAACTCAATGTGCAAAATAGTCTTTCTAAAAATGAGTCAAGAGCACTAGGAAAGGTGTGGCTCTAAAACTTTATTTTCTAGGGATATATTTCCCAGAAGAGTAAAAATAATTAAAAACAGAATTTGTTGTTTTGTTTTCCTTTAATCTTCTTTACTGTGTTATTTGAAAAACTTAAAAGTACCAGAAAAATGAGGACAGAATTAGTAACAAAATATTCTTTTTATTATGAGAAATATAATTTTAAAATATTATGAAGTTACCGGATAAGTTGTATAAGATAGGGTATGTTATCTCAATATTCAATATGTTTACTTGTTAAATCACTCTTACAGGTTTTTATAATTTTGTGATGGCTTTGTATTTTATCTTCTTAAAAACCATCTGACAAAGCATCAATCGTTTGATTACTAGTAATTCAGTCCATAAAACATAATGACCTATATTTCAGATTGTAGGAAATTATTTTTTCTTTTTAAATTTATTTATTTTTCAGCTATCTTGAAATATAACTGACATAAAACATTATTAAATTATGTAAATTTAAGGTGTACAATGTATTGATCTGATACATTTATATATTGCAAAATGACATTAGCTAACACCTCCATCCTGTCACATAATTACCATAACATTAGCTAACACCTCCATCCTGTCACATAATTACCATCTCTTTTAGAATTTTTTTTTTTTTAAAACTCAAAACTTCAAAAATCACTTAGCTATAGACATACAAAAGCCAATATATGGCTTATGTAGACCAATCATTGATTTTCATGGCAGAGACTTCTAGTTGCCCCCCCAATATATTCTCTCTCCCCTTATTCTTATATGCAACCATTTGGCTCTTGGCTGGACACTTTGTCCTCTGGCTCCAAGACCTTATTCCTCTGGTTCTCTTGTTATAGCTAGGTGTGGCCATGTGACTAGCTTTTGGTCAATGAGATCTAAGCGGAAATGTAGTGGGCAATGTCTAGGAAAACACCTCAAAGAGAAAGAGTTAATCCTTATTCTTCCCTGTCTTGCTGGCTCGAATGTTGGTAAAACTGCTAGAGCCGAAGCAGTCACTTTGGACTACGAGGAAGCACACTAAGGTTGGCAGTGCAGCAAGATAGAAAAATCTAGTCCTTGATGACTGTACAGCTTCCACACCAGTCCTGGACTGCCTGCCTCCACTGGACTTCTTTTACGTGAGAGAAAAATAAGTTTCCATCTTGTTTAATCCAGTTCATTTTTTTAACATCAAAAATGTGCCATAAAATAACTTGCTTTGGTTGGCACGTGCTAGGGAGACTAAGTGATAACTTGGAACAAAGCAGCTTTTGACCACTTATTGACAATCTCCTTATTTTACCATATCACAGAATGCAAAAACTGTCCCCTTATGAACTTTACTGAAGCAGATGGCACAGTGACATCCATGGTTTCTTTTATGAGCATTTCTGATAGAACCCCTGGCATGCAGCTCAAAAACAATCTGTACTGCTCTTATGAGCTTGAGTGCTGAGCTTGGAGGGGTGGTTTGCCCTCTGTCTATCTCACCGACCCCGTCTCTTCGTGCTTTTTCCCATTCTTTGCTCCAGCCACACTGGCCTGTTAGTCTTTGAACCTGCCAGGCTCAGGCCTGCCTCAGAGCATGGAGACCTGCTGTTCCTTCAGCCCTGAAATCCTCTTCCTCACATGACAGGTATAGTTCCAGCTGAATCGTTCCTTCTTCAAAAAGATCTTCCTGGAGCAGCCATTACAGCTCTGCCTCTTAGCATATCCTCTGTTTTTTTCCTATCACTGATCACTTTGTGAAATTATCTTTAGCCGTTCATCATTTAGTCATTTGATAACTGACTTAGTGACCATTTCTCCTTCCCATTCCCTGGTCCCCACAACCTGAATGCTAATGGATATCCTGCCTAATTAACTTATTACCTAGACACAGTACCTGGCACCATTTAAGCACTCCAGTCATATTTATGGAATGAATGAATGCGAGAATGAATCGATTCTAGAGAAGAACCAAAGCTCTGCCATATGAAGAGCAAGCTTCATCCAGCTTTCCATGCCTTGCTCACTGCTATGGCACTTTGGGTGCACCACAGCATCTCTCACATGTATGACATCAACACTCCATCATTAGCAACAAGATCCTTAAGGGCAAGGACCAATTTCGTTCATCTCTGCATCCACCACTGCCTAATGCAGAGCATGGGATACATTAGACAATATACATTTGCTCTGTACTGTAGGAAAAGATGTGCTTACAAAGAGCAATGCCAGCTCTTGTAATGACTCTACAGAAAGCTGTAACTTTAAAATGTGTGCAAATGTCCTGATTTGCCATTATGTTTGTCATAGTCATGTCTCTTTTTTCCTTCTCAGTGTTGCTATGCAGGTTTCTCTTTACAAAATGGGCTTGGAAGCCTTGAGCACTGTGAAGGTCTGGCCTGTCTCATTTACTGTCAGGGGCACGAGGACTCCGACCAATGACATCTTTTAGTGGATGGGCTCACAAACGTAGGCTCATTGAAGAACATCTGACAGAGTTTAGGGTAGTTGTTCCCTCCAGGCTACTTGGCTAAACACAGTAATCTTGGATGAAACTCCACATATCATAACACTGCCCCACTCCATCCACAAGCGCTTGTCTTGTGACCAATAAATTATTACATCCTATCGAGGTAATTAAAAGCTGATAGAAGAATCAGGACTATTTTAACCAGGAAATTCCTCATATGTAAAGTAATTTATTATGTTGGCAAAACAGGCAACAGCACAATTTAGGAAAATCATATCACTAACGTCGTTTATTAATACCTTTCCTACAGGGGTGACACCAAAAGGTTCAACAAAGATTTTTATTGTTTTTCAGAGAGACTTTACAAACCTCAATCAAGAGATCTGAAATTCTGTAAAACACATGCTTGTTCCTTAACTTCAATTTCCTTCAGTAGTTTTATAGATCCCTTAGGCCAGGGAGAGCAGAACCAGATGGCGCTTGGGAAGACTTTACCGTGCGTGTCTGCAACGCCACGATACATTTAAAAGTTATGCCGATCCTAAGCTTCTGGTATTAATCGTGATATGAAATGGTCCTTGATGTAGCTTGCTTTGTATTTTTTAATCTGGTGTCCGAATCATAGTGCTAAAATATTTTTTTCTGGAAATTCAAAAAATACCCAGTACCATCATCTAGACGAGTCGGAAAAGCAGGCCAGCATATGTTTATATAACAGAGCACTTCTCCCCAGGGCCTACCTTGCCCCATAAATTGTTGTACTGGTGTGAAAAAATACAAGTCAGGTCTGAAAAAAAAGTCCTCCTCTTAAATCACAACCATATTTGTGAGAGGAGAGGAAGACAGCGACATATTTAAAGTTGCAGCCTAGCTCGTCACACTATTTTCTCTTTATTTTCCTTTCCTAAATGGTTTCTTAGTGTCGTATTTTCTCCCTTTGTATAATCCACTGCCCCCCTACCCCAGTGTCATAATTCCTTTTTAATAGTTAGCTATTTCAATAATTTGTGGTACTGGGATACTTGTTAATCATTATCAGTTGAATCATTATTATGGGCAGAGATGTAGAATTACCGTAATGGAAACAAAGCACAAACTATAGGGAGGGATGTTTCCCAAATGGGAGCACCCCAACTCAGAGCAGCCCGCTCTGGCTGTGGCTGGATCAACTGGAGTCTGCACTGAACTCGGAGATATTTGAGGAACAGATTTCTGGTAACTCTAGGCACGCAGACTGTGCTGAAGGGGGAAAGAAACTATGTGATGTTGTGGAAAGGACCACTGATCAGTGATCCAGGCAGCTGAGTACAGCTGAACATTATATGAAGACAATGGACTGCTTATTACTCACCAGATGGAAGTAAGCACTTTGGTTGGTGGCACTGACATTAAAAGGCCATTACCCTTTTTTTAAAGTTGATCAGGCTAGGAGAACAGTCTAAGTGGAGAGGAATACAAAGGTGAGAGAAGAAATGTAAAAGGAACAGAGACAGTGTGTATGGTGGTTAAGGGGATTGACCGTGGCTGGGTTCCACTCGTGGCTCAGAGACTTAGAAGCTGCGTGATCTTGAGAAAATTATTTAACCGCTCTGTGTCTGTAAAATGTATAACAGGAACTAACTCACAGTGTTGCTATGAAGTGCTCACAGTGTTAAATGAGTGAAGACATGAAAAGAGCTCTGCCAGTGACTGGCCCTCGGTCAGTGAGGCTCTGTTATTATCTGAGTGGCAGCTCTGATGATGTGGGATGATTGGGTTTTCAATTTCATGTACATTTTTTTAATGAGATGGGTATTATTTATGCTAATATTGCTGTTAAGAAGAGGTGAGAGGCTAGGATATGAAGTGACATGGAATTTCTATAAATGGGGCTGAGGGAGTTAGGTGGGTGTTGAAAAGAGGGAATTAAAAATCTAGGCACTTTTAAAAAAGAGATGGGCACACTTTTATATCCGGTTAACTTAGGGAAATTCATCAGGGCCCTGAGTATCCTAGGAAATAGCAGGGAAATTGAGGGAATGCAAGGGAGGTGACTGCAAGAAGATAAGAGAGTTTCCGCCTGGAAGTAAGGAATAGCAATGGGCCCCAAGGAGAAGGTTTTTAGCTCCTCAGGATGTTAGAGGAAACCAATGGGGTCTGAAAAGAAAACCTGGAATGAATTCTCCGGGTCACTTGCTATTGCTCTGTTTACCACAAAAGTTTGTGATATGGACTTAAATAAAACAAGGACTGCCTGAGATCAAACATGGCACCTGGAGAGCTTAGTGGGTGCATAATAAATGTTGATTTCCTTCCCTCCCCCTCTTAGTGAGCAAGCGTTTTCTTTCAACACGTTGAGAGAAACGGCTCTGTCTTCAGATGGGCTGCAAAGATGAAGCCAAGAATGTAAATTGGAAATGACTATAGAATCCTGATCTATGTGTGAATATATGTCCAGCTGAATATAGACGCATGAGACCTGTACCTGTAAATTGCCCAATTTGTGTATAATTTGCACCCCGAGATCCTGTTAACCAGAGCAAAATCATCTGTGCCCTCTCAACACTTAAGATGTTCCTTTGGAGAGAACACAGTGAAGAGAAGCACACAGAGAATCTGAATCTTAGGAGCTGGAAGGCAATGTCAGAGGTGTAGACAAATGAGGCTCTGCCTACCTATCAATAGTGGCTGACAGCTCATCACTGATGGGCACATAAAGGATTAGTTAAATGAGATTAGCATCCTGTTCTGCTGCTGGAAATCTCTAGATGTTAGAAAGATGCTCTGTTTGAGCTGAAGTTTACCTCTCTCTCACCTCTATCCTATTCTGTGTCATTTGTTTGTTCAAAACAGGCAAGCAAAAAAATTTACTTAACGATCATTTATTTAACACTCATTTATGGGACACTAGGAGCCTGACCTCGTTATGCTGGAGTGAATGAGTAAAGAAATGAAGAGGCAGTGGACCTTGAGAAGGAGTATAAGCATTCTGGAATGGTTACTGTGGCTCGGCTGTGGAGGATGGACTGAGGAAGAACAAGACCACTGAAATGTCTACAGAGAGCAGAAATGTAGAGGAGGCAGTGCTGTCAGGAAAACAGAAAACAGAGACTTCCTCTCCTACACAAAGCCTTGAGATACCTGCAAGGAGTGACAGTCCCTTCAGACCTTTAATTTCCAGATTACATACCATGGATTCCTCTGAATAACTATGATCAGAGAAGCAGCATAGCACAGCGTTTAAGGTGGCAGACTCTAGGACCAGACATCTAAGTCAAAATCTTATCTCTGTCACTTAGTCTTGGTGGGATGTCAGATGAGGTGCTAACTTCTCTGTGCCTCTTGTTTCCTCATCTGTAAAATGGTTATAATAACAAGTTTGCTGTGAGGATCCAGTGAGGTGAGAACAAGCACTTCCTGATGATGTTCACGGTCAACACGATGGAGTCTGCCTCGACTTCTCCTCTCACTCCTCACATCCAGTCTGTCAGCAAATCCCATTGGCTCTACCCTCAAACTAGATTCAGAATCTGACCACTTTCACCACTGCCACCCTCCTGGTCCAGGCCACCATTCTCCCTTACCTGGGTTATTGCAATAACCTCCTAAGTGGTTCATAACACAGCAGCCATGGTCCTGCTGTGAAAACATAAGTCAGATAACGACACCCCTCTCTCATGCCCCACCAGTGGCTCTTGATCTAACTATGAGTAAAAGCCACAAGGCTCTACAGGAAACACAATGGAAAGCTTGGCTCTCAGCTTCCCCTAGCTTGCTGTATTTTTCTCTATAGCACTTATATCTGTCTATATATCTCAATTATTTTATTTATTGTCTGTCTCCTTCCATTAGAGGAAAAGTGAGCTGAGAAGGGCATGAGTTTTTGTCTATTTTATTCACCAATGAATCCACAGTGTCTAGAACAGTGCCTGACCCATAAAAGAATCTCAACAACCAGTTGTTGAATCAATTGAATGAATGCATATATAGTACTCAGAGAAGTACCTGGGATCAAGTGTTGGATAGACCTTAGGTGTTACTGGTGTTATTATTCTTCCCATATCTTGGCTGCCTCTTTGAAGAACTTCTCTATAGTGTCAATACCCCTTTAAAACCACTCAGTACCTCACCCATCAATATATCACCTGAACCAGGACAGGGGGGAACAGGGCTGCTATTTTCAGTCTCTCTACTCCATCTGTATTAATGCTGTACCATCCTGGAGGCCCTTATTATGCTTTTAGGCAACCAAAACATACACACATATTTAATTAATTACTTAGTTTTGGAAGGAACTGCTGCCAAATCAATATAGGAAAGGACTGGAGTCCTAGGGGTATGGTTTTTGGATTAGATACTTACGACGCTGCTAGTGGTGGTGACAGAAAGTTACCTACGCACCACACCACGAATCCTGTGGAATAGCCTTAAGTTCTGGGGGCTGCCCCGTGCTGTGTTTCATTATGCAGATTACATAAAACATGTCAAGTCAGAGAATGCTAACATTTATACTTATCCCGGTGTTATTTACAATAATATATCACTATATTACATATATACTAATATATCTGTAATATATATAATATATTACAATAGTATTTTGCTATGAAACAGTTAACAGATGAATAAGTAAATTTTATTCAAGATGGCTGGCCAATTATTTATACACACACACACACACACACACACACACACACACACACATATACAAGTTTAAACACTGGCACACAAATGAATTTTTCATATATAAGTATGTATGTATTTGGCTATACCCTTGATTGAAATAGAATTTTAAGATTAGAAAAATGTAAACCTAAGGGTAGTTACTTCTTTCTGTAATTAACTGGATTTTAATAGAACTAATGATGTTCTACATACAATAAAAATGTTCAAAAATTGAGTACTGCTACAACATTTTTGGGGATCTAATACCTTAGTGCCCAGGAAGC
Source organism: Tapirus indicus (assembly GCA_031878705.1). Taxonomy (NCBI): domain Eukaryota; kingdom Metazoa; phylum Chordata; class Mammalia; order Perissodactyla; family Tapiridae; genus Tapirus; species Tapirus indicus. The sequence continues at coordinate 34,015,613 of CM062919.1, forward strand.
AGTAAATGCAGACTATCTATCCTCGAGAATTTGAGTGGCATTCTTGTTATCCTCTTTTTTTTGGAGTTGTTGTGAGGATCATTTACACACACATATATATCAAAATACTTTGCAAGCACTAAGTACCACATAAATTTAAAGTATTATTCTTTTCTTTGAATAAATTAAACAGACATTTTGGACAAACTAGTTAGGCCTATAGCTGAATTGATCCATTCTTCATATTTTCAGTGGAGCACCAGCTATTTAAACATTATATTCAAAGTATCAGCAGTAATAAAACAACAAGAAAAAGAACCCCCGTTAGCACTTCCCGCTGTATCTGAAGTGAACAGACACGTGATGGAGCACTGACATTCATTTCATTTGAATTAAACACAGCATCATCGCAAATCTCAAGAGACGACATTAAATTTTGTGTTTGGGTAATACCGGGAATTCTACAGGCAAGGGTAGAATTATATCTGGTTGGCAAAAAGCCAGTCAAAGTTCACACTTGTCCTAGAAGTAGGTGGTCAAAAACTCCATTCTTGTCATCAAAGCTATTGGCTACAGCTGATTAAACTATCTCCATCTCAAAATCTTTTGTCATTGATTTTGAAGATAAAACATTAAGAACTGCGATAAAATGAGGTCTAATGAAAAAGATATTAAGTTAGAATTGACCTCAGAGAAAAGCAGGTCCCATCAGAGCACACATTAAAAAAAACAAAGAACAGAACTGGATTTTCCAAGCGGCATCATCAGATACAGATAGTCTTTGATTTTTATTTCTTCAGGAAAAAAGGACTCAGAAACCAAGGTAAGGAGGAGATGCATTCACGGCTTTCTCTCTGTTCTCCTCAAAATACATGCTGTAAATTTTCTAGAATTCACAGTGCAGGTTTCAAAAGAAGCCTTCACTTTCGGTGGAAGGAAGTACATGCTCCTTGATGTGTCTGGTTTCGCTGTAATAGTATATAATGCCTCTCTCTAATAAATTTAACCACAAAATTTTTTTTAATGTGTCTGCATTCTGCTAATTTATAAAAAGCAGGATGCCGTCAGATAAAATTTCATGAAAATGATCTATAAACCAGACTGTCAAAAGTGAAAGGTACTCAGGCAGTACTTAGGGGCAACAAATACATGGAAACCACTGGAAAGGTTTCCTGTGACTGAGGGAAAACAATGTACTGTAACGGAGCTCACATTACCTTGATTTGCAAGTTACTGTGAGGTCACAGGAAATCCTGAAATGTTTTCCACATTTTCTTTTATACATTTTATGTCAAATTTCCTGCAATTGAAATCATAAACCCTCCTACTGCTGGAATCTCTTCTGAAGGAAAGGAGATCTTGTGACACTCCCCCATGAACACCTAATAACTCAATTTCTACCAGGGTAACAAGAAACCGAAAGACAGAATTGAAAATGCACTATGATAAGGCTGAAATGTCAGGTACTTTAACTCCTTCAAAATGAAAACCAAGCTGATGTCATTAAGACAATTGTAACAGTGCATTTAATCTAGTGACAGTAGACTTCTCTTTAGAATAAGAGATAACGGAAGAAATCATAGACTGCCCCAAAGACACAAGCTCACCACTTCCCCAAACCTCTTATCCAAATGTATTTGTGGATTTATGGTCTAATTTTAAAATGGCATTTTCTCTGTGGATATTCTTAACATGATTCAAACTCCTGACAACCATATTTTATTGACCCAGCTATAAAGAAAGGATAAATCAGATTTAAGTAAAATGTCCAAGGTTAAATATTCTCTTAAGATTTATCACTCACAACTGTGGAATTTAAAAATAGCTTTTAAATTGTCAAATACTATTATGATATAAATCCAAGTCAAACAATTAAGGTTCATTACCAATTTTTAAGGATTGTTGGATGAAGGGTTATTAGGACATCTTACCTCTCCTGACATATCAGGGGCCATCGGAACAGCAGGCCACAGACACGAGTAGATTCCAAAAAACACCACCCAGAGGGCGATGCTGCCCCAGATTGCTATGTGGCTGAACTGTGAAGGAAGGGAATCTGGGTCAAAAGACTTTTAGGTAGACTGAATATACAAACAGTAATGAAGTTTTCACAAATTCCCTTATTAATTTTTTACTACATCCATAAAAATATTATCTATGGGAATTGTAGATAACTGTGTGTATGTGTTTTAACTGGATCTTTCATCAAGTGCTAATCTCTTCCACAAGAGCGAGGATGTTTGTAGTACTGGCATTTAGAACTGTTCCTTCTCTACCTCTTTTGGTGGGTCTCTCCTCTTACTCATTTGTTTTTTATCCCCTACCATCTTTAAGCCTCCTGAATTTTTCCTCTGCATGCTCTTGCTGAAAGATGTTAGGCACTTGTGTGAATACTATCTGTATGCCGATAACTGTCAAATCCAAATTTCTTGTGCCAATCTTTCCCCTGAGCATCAAACTTTCATTTCTTTTTGTTTACTGGGTCTCTCTACCTGGATGTGAATATACTTCAAAATCAACATATCTGAAATGGAACTTGTTTTATCCAGACTGGATATTTACTAATGTCTGAGGACAAATCTTTTGCTAATACTATTGGTCTTCAGAATCATTTTCCAGTGGGTTTTCTGCCCAGTGCCAGTCTTGTGACACCCTCTACTAAGAAAAGATTCCCAATCAAAAAGTGTGAAAGCCTCTCCACTTCTTGGGACAGTCACAATATACAGTAATATATTAAAGGCTCTGAGAAGTCTTGTGGTAAATAAACTTATTTGTTTTACTCAGTGTTTCCAAACTAGATGAACTGGAATCCCCAGTTCTCCCCTCTCCACCCAACCCCCTACAATTAACAACCTGTGGAACTAGGGTACAGTGATACATAAAGTTAGAATAAAAAACAAAAAAAAAGTCAATGATAATGCACAAATAAATGTGACATGTGTTGGCTGTGATCGAAGATACTCTTACCCATGTCCAATATGATGTCTCCAATCCAGCTTTCAAACACACAGTTATCACCACAAACTAAAACAGAAGGGAAAATGTTATTTAATTCATAAATATGAAAGTTCATCAAATGATTGAAAGTGAGATTTATAAAAGAACAGGTGTCTGTGAACTAGATTATAGGATGGTAGATTATTCTCAGCTTGCCTTGTACCTCCAACAAGCAAAGAAACAAGTGAATTAGCTGGATGGCTGAACGTGACAACCGTGACCAGTTAGAACTGCCCCTTTGCAACATCACACTCCTGTCTCCCTTCCCTACCTCTCCTCACCCTCACAGCCTTACAGTCCATCCACGAGGCTCCTGAGCATGCGCCTGCCTGTTGTACAATTCATGAATAGCAACTGAGAAAACACGTCTGCCGTAATATGGGTTTTCAAGCTTGCTTTAATTTGATTTTATATCATCTGTAATACTTAAAGCCCCACTTTCTGCATTTTGAAGATAAGTTGTAAAAGTAATATAACTGGATATTTAGAAATCTAAACACTTACTCTGTAACTTCACTTACTCGAAACCCTGCAGAGCAGGGTATAAGAGCCTGTTACACCCTCCGTGACGTACATACCCATCGTCGTCGGTGACTATGCTACTGATTCTGAAGTAAGGGAACCAGGTTTAAGGAACTGCCCTGTGTTTTCCACAGGACAGCATAATGGTTAAATGCCTAGCCCTGGAGTCAGACTGTTTGTGCTCAGACTCCATCATTTATTAGCCATTTTGGTTAGGGACAAGGCAAGTTACTTGACCTCTCTGTGTCTCCGCTCCTTCATCTGTAAACTGGGACTGATAAAGTTTTCCTACCTCACAGGGGTTTGAGTGTAAAACACCAAGAACAGTGCTTAGCACTGCAGTATTATCTACTTATAGTTAATAAAATTTTAAATATTGTTAGCAGTCAAGGGAACTCTAGGCACTTTGAGTAGTTTGTGGCGATGGAAGTGTGATGTTTGCCTAACACTGGTCATCAGTAAATGCTTGAAGTGCCCAGTCCTACTTTCAGGCACTTTAATGGTTTGCACACAGTATTTGCTTAGATGCTTCCTGGTGTGGTCGTAAAGTTAGGTTAAAGTGGAGCATTGGGCTTTCTTAGCAGGATATCTAATGGCAATTCAGAATTAATAGCTGTAGAAATAAAACTCTTATTAAAATGTAAATATTAATTAATTTAAGCTATATAAAAAGTTCTAAAATAAGAGATAAGTTTGACCTAAAATTAAAGAAAGACACTCTCCTGAGACCTGGGTACTTTAATGTGTCCCTAGGAAACACCCATGATATATACTCTGATTAATTTCCAAACTTACTCTATCAAGTATTTACTTATTTTTGTTTTGTACTCATATTGTATGAGAATAAATTACCAGCCCCCCTAAACATATTTTTCCTTTCTGTTACTACTTTAGGGGGTTGATCTCAGTGGAAAGGAGACCCCCGGAAAAACTTAATCCCTCTGTTACCTAATGGCCTTAAGGTCCTATCATTCAGTTATTTAAACATCTGATACTTAAACATCATATTATAGTTTTTCTACCAACTGAGTCAGCCATACCAATAGCCACTTAGTCTTTAGAACAGCACACTGCCCCGTTTGGGGGTCATGGGAGGGCCACATGAGTAGAGAGGAAAGAACATTGGTCTGGGAATTCAGAGTTGAAGGCTGGAGTAAACTTTTATCAGATACCAACTGCGTGATCTTGGGCATTAGCGTTCAAGCAATGCTTTTGACTTTTAAGAGAAAAACGGTTTGAAAGCATTTTTTGGCTTTTCCTGGCAGGAACAAGCTTGCACTCCCCTTTGCATCTTCCACAAATGTTTGGCATAGTGACTTACACGGTGGGTCCTACACCTTGTGTGGGTGAAATGTCCCCAAAGAGTCGAGATTTCTCTCCCATTTTAGTTATCATGAGACTCTAGAATCATTACTGGTTAAACACCCAAGAATAGTATGATAATCTTTTCCATAAATTCAGGAAAGCAAGAAAATATTAAAATGGGCAGTAAAATAAAAGGGGCAAGGAAGAGAAAAAGGGCAAATGAGGGGCAATAAGAGCAAGAGAGAATATTGACAGTAATAGCAACCAAGGTCCTTTAAAGTCAGTGAACCTAAATAACATTTTTATAACCTAATATAAAATAATCTCTTAACAGTCAAAGCATCTCATCACATTTTAAAGGGAAGTGTAAACAACCCTTAAATTCACAAATGCACACAATTTAAATCTGAAAATAAAATGAACACATATGAAAAGATTCGATTTTAGATGCAAACTAGGCAAATGTCCTGCACTCACAGTGTAAACAAAGTTTCCCAGCAGCAGATAATCGGAGGTTTTCCCATTTCCAAATACATTACCTGTATGAAAAGAAGAGAGGCTGGTTAGAAAAGAAAAGAAATGAGGTCCTTTAGAAGCCTTTCAAAGATAAATAAACTTAGAAGTATTGAACAAAAGAAGGGGAACCTAGGGCCACACAATGTAGCCAGAAATGAGGCTATTTAAAAAACACTGTAAGAAGTCACACAAATTTGCCATTAATATGGTCAAACATTAAAAGCAAATTTCCAATAGCCAACAGGAAGAAGAAAACCTGACTTGTGAACCAATTCTTTCCCAGGGTCCATGAGATTAAAAAAAAAAAGAAATCAAACTATTTGTTCAAGCAAAGCTTAATGCTATGGGCACTGAGTAGGAGAAGGCATCCTGAACTCTTAATAAAGAACTTTGTTAACAATATAGATGAGGGTTTTAGGGAGCCTTCTCACTCTCTCTCAATAAAGTTGTGGGCATCGGACCAACAGGGATTCATAAAAGCAACTCAGAGAAAACTGAGGAGCATCAACATGATTCCGGGCACAGAGCTCTTTGAGGATCTGGCTGAATTTAGGGGTATATCTTACAGTATTTTGTTATTCCAGCAATGAATAACGAATGTGGCTTTAGATGAAGGGAGTGGTAGTTAACAAACAAAAATTACTGTAACTGATAAAACAAAATAGTGAAAAAAAACCCTGAATAATTAAATCATTGGAACCATTGAAAAATTTAAACCCATGGTATGTGCAATACAATATTTTATTTGTGCACATATTCAACAATATTTATTCAAATACATATTCAATATGTAAGGACAAAATACGTTAGAACAAAGTATGGGACGAGTCAGGGAGAGTGGTGCTGGCGTGAAGAGAAAGAGTCTGGTGAGTTTTGGAGACAGACCAGGCTTGGTTCTGATACTAGTTGTGTCACCTTGGGTTATTTATAATCAATCTCCACGGAACTCAGTTTCTTCACTTAAAAGATGGAGTGCAACTACCCACCCTGGATGGGTTTTGAGGTTAAAGTGAAGTTTCATATGTAAAGCACTGAGCATGGTGCCAGGAACATGGCAGATGCTCCATAACGTGACCCTTCCCTCTCTAAAGTTTTTGGTTAAAAGTAGCCTGTGAGGGCTGCTTAGCAGACAGCTCAGCAACCTAGCAGACCCCCTTTCTCTATGGGGGTATTCCATGATTGAGGACATAGGATCTGACGTGCTACATCTTGCGGGGATGTTGCAGACAAACTTATAAATGTCTGCAATTAATCTGAAAATTTCATAGAACCAAATTAACAAACTCAGAAATCTACAAAATAACTGAAAATATCTTGTGATTACCTCCTGATTTCCATGCTTCTACAGAAGTCCCTTAACCAATGCAAGCAAGTTATCAAAAATAATCACATTGGGGTCCAATTAAGCCTTCCAGTCACCATGCGTTCATTATAAGGAAGCTGGCGATTCATTTCAAGATCACATTGAGGAAAAAAGTTAACAGCCTATTATCGTGTTTGTCAGATTCAGCATTTGGATGATTTAAGTAAATCATTTGTCCTCATAATTTCTCGTTGCTGGACCTCTTTACACTTAAAAGTTATTGAGGATCCCAAAAAGTTTTTACGTGGTTTATATATTTCAATATTTACCAAGTTAGAAATAAAGACAGAAAATTTAAAAATATAATTTGATTTATCTTAAAATATCTATAATAAACACAATACATGTAATATAAACAGACTTATGAAAAATAACTATTTTCCTAAACAAAAAAGGTGAGTGAGAAGATCGTCATTGTTTTACAATTTTACAATCTCTTTAATATCTGGCTTAATAAAAGGGCAGCAAGATTCTCATATTGTTTTGGTTGAAATATATGAGGGAAATCCAATTTCACAGAGAGATGAAGTTATAAAGGAGAGGAGTATTTTAACAATCTTTTCTAAAAATTGTGGATATTCTTTGATACTACATCAAAACTCAACAAGTAGTTTCTTAAAGAGGTAGAGAGAGTTTCTTAAAGGTTAGTTGCAGTCTGGAATCTGAAACTCTATCAGTGAACTTCTGGTACTCTACACTAAGATCCATCGGTCCACTTTACACTTTGAATGGATCTTTCACCCATGCGTGATTCTCTAACCTCATGGAAGTCGCTGGCTCAGCTTGCCTCTCGAAGAATCCACAAGGCACCACACCTTGATACACCTGCTGCACTTTGATATGCAGCAGAAGTACTTTATGCATACTTCCCATTTTGTCACACAAAATATTAATAAGATGTGTACCAAGTTTCAAGATTTAATAAAAGTATTAGTTTTACACCTGCTTTAAGGGCATTCTTAAGTGAAGCTGGCTTCTGCTGCTGTTGTTTTAATGTGGGTACATGGCAGTGAAGAATATAATGACTGCTAGTACAGTGGTGCCATGTTGTGCTAAGATACCAATAGTTTTACTCACCACTGCTTTTGCATCATGAGTGAAAGAGACAAATAATGTCTTGATAATACAAAAATTTTGAAAGTATGAAATTTTGACCTCATGTACCCCCAAAAAGGTCATGGGCATTTCCACATGTCTATAAGACTATACTTTGAGAACCACTGAAGCAAGTAAACAAACGAATATTTAGCTACACATTATATAGCATGTTTCTATTTCTTCTGTACCCCATCCATTCAAAGGCTAAAAAACCAAAAACTTCTCATTTAAAAATTAAAAACAAGGCAAAAAGATGACAAAACCCTCAATATTAGATGTTAAAATGAAATTTATACTATATGCCATTCACATCTTCAGAAAAGAAACCACGTGCTCTCAGGACTTGGCTAAATTTGGGTTCCACAGGCAGCACCCCTTGTGAACTGCTTCTGCTGAAGCTGGCTGGCTGGCTTGGGCTGTTCCCCAGACAAAAGCAAAGGGAGACCCAGGCTCTGCTCTCTAGGAGCTGAGGTTCCTTGGGAATTCCTTTCAAACCCTGTCACTACTAAGGCATTTTAGATCCTATTTGGTTTGAGATACTTTGGATATTAAATTTCTTTTTCCTAATATAGAATATTGAAATAGCAATTTAATAGATGGACATGCCTAGTCTTTCATACCCATATTGATTTTGCATTTTGAAAATAAACTTTACTGGGAGAACTGGTCTAAGGCCCTGTATTGTACCCTGGATTTCAATATCCCATGGCTCCAAAGAGTGGAAACAATCCAAATGTCCATCAACTGATGAATGTATAAACAAAATGTGGTATACGACAGAATATTATTTACCCATAAAAAGGAATAAAGTACTGATTCATGCTGCAACACGGATGAACCAAGGTCACAAAGTATATGATTTCATTTATATGAAATGCCCAGAATAGGCAAATCCACAGAGACAAAAATTAGTGGTTTCTAGGGACTGGGAGAGAGGGTGGGGAGAGATGGAGAGTGACTGCGAATGGATATGGGGTTTTTTCATGGGGTGATGAAAATAGTCTGGCATTAAATAGTGGTGACATTTGCACAATTCTGTGGATATACTAAAAACCACTGAACTGTACAATTTAAAAGCATGAATTTTATGGAATGTGAATTATATCTCAAAAAAAAATTCCATTGTGGTTCTCGGCCTACTGTGTCAATATTCTGTACTTTAATTAGATTTTCTTACCACACTCATTTCCATGGTCTAGAAAAAGAAAAGTATTTACTGTTGTATTGGCAGAGCAATTAATAAAGAAATAAGATGAAAATCTCTAATTAGGACATAAAACCACTACTTTCTCTGTAATACTCCCTCGCCGCATCCACGCCGCATGCTCTCATTTACTCACTGACAATTTACTGAATGCCTATGATGAGCTAGGCACTGTTCTAAGCCCTGTGAATACAACAGTGACTTAAACTGACAAGTCCCTGCCCTTCTGGAGCTTTGATTCTAATAGAGGAGAAAGACAATAAAAAATAAGCAAATATATCACACCCTGTTAGGCAAGTACCATAAAGAAGATATAGGAGGACAAAGGGGAGGGAGCAATAGGAGCAGTTGGGGGCAGTTCTGGTGGCTCTTTTGGATAGGGTGACCTGGGAGGGCCTCTCTGAGCACAGACCTGGGGAGTGAGGGAGAGAACCAGCTGGGATATCTGGGTGAAGAACGAAGAATTGCACAGAGGCCAGCGTGGGGGAGTTGGCCAAGGTTGGGGCTGCAGACTTCCTGCTAAATGCGATAGAAGCCTGTGGGTTTCTGAGGAGAGAGGCACCTGGTCTGATTTACGTTTTACAAGGATCATTCTAGTTGCCTGTGGAGACTAGACGGTAGGTGGGCAGGAAAGGATGGACAGCACGCTCTTCTGTTGGCAATCATTAACTGACAGTCAGCGAGGTAAGGCCTGTACTTATCTAAAGGACTGACGAATCCTCCAATGTAGCATGTGTCGTGTTTTTAATTACTGTAGCTGGGGAACAGAGGCACCGAACGGTCAGCGTCTTCCTCAGGATCTCAAGGTAAGGTCTGCTCTGGGACACAGCAGCACCAGCTTAAGCATCACAGGGATCTCTTTCCGAAAGTGGCTACTCAATCATTTTTATGTCTATAGGAAATTCACCATGATCCTATCTCTCAAAACTGACAGAATAAAATCACTTCCTCAAAACAAGCAGAGGAAAAGCTTACACTCCAAGATGAACATAAAAACGTATTAAAAATCTCATTCAAAACATCAGCTCCAGTATATTTGAAAATACTAGCACGTCTGATTAGGTTCAGTATAAAGAGCCAGATACAAGCCTCATAGGTATAATAAACAGACTACATAAAATATTAGCACTATTGTCTTCAAACTATACATCAACAGAGGAGAAAAAGAGCCCTAAAATTTAACTCTCTGCAAGTTTGGAAAACATGAGTAGCAGAGAAGAAAGGCTTTGCATATATTAAATCACTTTGCTCCCAAAGGAATAATAAAACTCTTTAAAGTGTGTACAACTTTTGGATGCATGTATCCTAGGTTAAGGAAAATACCATAAAATGTAACATTGCTATAATTTTTAACATATACTGACAATGAGCTATTTTTCTAAAAAAGTAAAAAGTCATCTCTTAGCATTCATATCCTTTCTACTTACCATACTGAAGGGCTTTTAGTGGAAACCAAAACAGAATAACTGAGTGGAAGAGGCCATTTAAACAATGAACCCAGAAAACCTGAGGGAAAACAAAAATCCATGAGAACCATTTGCGATAAACTAGCTCTGTGAACTCTGACCTTTCTTTTTATCTGTGAGCTAGATTCACAAAACGTGTTTCTGTCGGGCCACCACTGTGAATTAATAGAACTCACAGACACTTTCTGCCTCTTAGACCTTCATGGGTCATTTATTTATTTTTATGTTTCTCAAAATGTTTTTTCAGCTTCACTGAAAATTTTTCTACTTTTTAAAAACCAAATATTAAAAGTTTAAATTTCTGCCTGAAAAAAGAAAATAAAATTTGAAATAAATGCAGATCCTGAAATTCTTTAAGTAGGACTATGTTCATAATTCCAAAAGAACGGACTTTTGAAAAGATTGTAATTTGGTGAAATCTCTACTTTCTCTTTCCCATGTGCAATAAAAGTGTAAACTTTTCAGTGGTAAGGATACAATGCATTTGCTCTCTCTATACATATCTATACACACATATTATATACTAAAAATAGCAGGTATAACATTTAAGCTGTATAATTCCTTAAAGTAAAGCATTGTCACTATGACTGAATTTATAAAAGGCTTTTACAAGTTTTAACACCTGTCAACATCAAACTTCATACAATTATAACATCATTTAATAGTTATTACTTTCCATATCTATTGTATTTTAAGAACAAGAGAGCATGTATCACTAGTACTTTCTTTGTAGCGTAGATGTGAAAGATTAAGTTATAGAAAAACTGTTTAGAATTCTTATGGCCCCTTTAAAGAGCTGCAGTTTTGTCATTTAAAAGTGATTCTTGCAAGCAAAACTTACACTAAATAAAATTGGCATGTATTAATAGTTTTAAGCTGTTCAAACAACAGAAATTAAGTTGCCTGCCTCCCAAATTTTCCACTGTGATCTCAATCTCCTTTGTTAGCTCACTCAGCCACGCTGGACTGTATGATCCAATTTACGCTCCAATACATTACACATTTGAACTTGTGTTACTCATTAACCTTTGTCTCTTCTCCTCACTATGTCATTACCCAAGTTTTTATTTGACAGAAAGCACAGGTGGGTGCAAGAAAAATTAGTTCTACTTTTCCATTTTCTTGACTGGTACTTATTGTCACATGCTAATCCTTTAACCCCTGTCACGACCTCAGAACCTCCGACCCTTTTTACCATAACAAACGTCATCATCGTCATTCAGGACAACAATGCTTCTACACTGGAGACCACAGCAACTGCTGTGCAGACAACTATGCATTTTGTAGCCATTTGTCCCTGAATTTTAAAACACTCATACGGGATTTAATCAAAGACGTTTCACTGAAATCATTAGAAAAATCCATAAACCCTGTAAAAAATGGTTGGCAACTTGTGTATATATAAATATTCAAATGGATACAGAAGTTGTATAATTTATTTGGGTTGATCTGATGACTTTTCAAAATGCCTGGGCTTTGCAGATAATGAAACACTTTGTAAACAACAAAATAGCCAAGGATACAAGGAATGATGCTTCCACCTTAAAACTATATACTACCTCTTCCCTGGCCACAAAAACTGTCTCCAAGTTGCCATGTGCAAAGGGCATGAAAGGCTGTGACTTTCCAGGAATAGCTTTGGGTAATCCTGTGAGGATCAATTTATGTTTATAAGCAAGAGTACCATGGCCAAGTTTGTGGCTGGAAAGTTTACTCTCAAGAGAGCATGGCAGAGCCTGAGCTACGGTAGATTGGGGACCTGTGGCTGAGGTTGATACAACTCTCTAGGTTGGTGAGAATTATTGTTAGTATGCCAGTGAGCCTGAAACTTTCCTAGCTCTCAGATCACGTCTGCAGGGGAACAAGAGCTCACAGCCCATTTTATCTGCCCTGATTGTGGCTTTCCATCACATGAAAATATCTACCATAGGTAATGAAAAACATTCCAGCAAGGCAGTAGAATTTAATACAAACTGGACATCACAAATAAATTAAAAAAAAATCCAAAAATAAAAGTATAGACATTGCATTTTATATAGAATAGTTTTAAGAAACCACTAAAAATACTTTTCACAACCAACGGTATAAATCTAAGAAGGCTTCAGTTTTTTTAAATTAACCAAATTCAGTTATTTAAAACAACACCATCAAGTTGTATGAGTGTGCACACCTAGACATGTGTGCACAGCACTTTCATGAAGACCTAGTCTCAGAAGATGAATAACATCCTGGCTATAAACAGCACAGTCATGTACAGTGTGAGGTTAGAGGCACTGAAACACCTGTTTCACTTTATTCTCTTGGTATACTGAGAACAAATGTCATTTGAGAGCTTTAAGAATTAATAAATATTAAAAATATCCTATATTAACTGTCCTAAATTCAAGACACTGAATTTAGGTTACATCTAATAGTAACATGCTAATAAACATACACTATATTAGATGGGAAAAAATTCTGTGAAAGTGTATTATATTTGTTGCTTTTATTATAGTTTCAAAATGGCATCTACCTTGACTGTCATGAAATTAAAAATTTTTTCCCTCCCTTACACTGAACAGAAACCTGAATTACTAACGAATATCAGTGGAAACACTTTAGAATAAATACTTGCAAAGTAAACTATGCAGAAAATGAGATATTTTTGTTGGGACGAATAAATACTGAGGACCACAAAAGATAACAATAGGCCATGGTGTATTATGTAGGATATAAACCCAGACTATGATTTTAGATAAAATGTTGGATATTTTATCTTGTATTTTAAACTTTATGGCTTGGAAATATTGAGTATTATGACTAAATGATTATTTCCCAGAGACTATAATTTTAATGCCCAGTACAAACCATCTAATATTCTAATGAGGACAAAGTTATTTCACAAAACAGAAAATCAGTAAAAAATGATAAATCTCCCCTCGCTACTTTATACTTATAAGACAGTCCTTGTCAGTCCTGGACGACTAACCCCTGTGAGGAGTGAGCATTTCCCCACAGCACTGCAAAGAAAGCAAGTCAGGGCCAGAAGGACATTCACGTCCGTCTGCCAGACTCAGTTTACTGCTGCCTGGCAAACGCCAGTGAATCGTGGTTACGTTTTAGTTTTATGACAAAACACACAGATGAAAAAACCTCAGTCTACATCAGAAGCTTAGGCAAATCTGACTTGCCATGGTTGGCACGCTGGAGTTGTTTCCTTGGCTTGGGAAGACCAGATGCCCCATGTAATCAGAGCAGTAAAGCAAGTCTCCCCGAATGTGTGCCAGGGTATCGTGTCCTACCTTGGTGTTGAAGTCCAGGGCGTTCTGAGATGTTTTGTATAATTCAGGATACTTCAACATGTTCTCTTTTCTGCATGATCTCTCAAATATTCCGAGAGTTAAGGGAGGCATTGCTGTAAACATCTAAAGTGCACAAATTGGTCATTATACCAAGCAGCCAGATGCAGGGTGAACCTTTATCTCAAGGTATTCAATAAAACAGGAATCATCAAATGTCCTAAACTTACCACGTTATAAAGACCTATACACCATCTCTCAAAGAGGATCTGTCCAGAAAAGCCATTCACAAAGGCAAACCAGATCTAGGAAGAAAACAACCCCAAACCCCCAAAATTAGAACACAAAAAACACAAATGCAATGCTTAGAATCTGCTGTATACTTGACCACTGCATAATAGCAGCATTAATATATTATTTTCACAACGCTCTTGAAAATGGTATTTCTTTGCTTTATGAAGGGATGCTTCCATAAGGTATCTTATTTAAGTCAGAATTGGCTCCACTTGTCAAATCTACAAAGAACTATATCAATAGGCAATTATAGATTTAAAAAAAATTAAATATAACCCTATTTTCTAAAAGGCACTTTAGGAAATATATTTTATGCCATTAAAGTTTTAGAGCGGTAATTTCCTTTTAAAATACCTATCTCTTGATAGTTATTTAAAGATGATGTTTTTATTATAAAATACACTTGTTTATTTAGAAAATAATTTCCTATAATAATGCAATCACCATTTATTTTTTTCTGCATTGGTTGTATTCATATAGTTCATTTACATACATTCGTAAATTTACCTTACTGGAAACCTACTGTATATAGTGTCCTGTTCTGCTCCTCTCCCTCTTAACATTATATAATACACTTTTTCTTAAGTTGTTACATATCCTTTAAAATGATGTTAATGGATCTACAACTTCTACAGTGTGGCTATAACTATTTTTAGATATTTAGCTTGTTTCTAATTTTTGCTATTATACCTAATTCTGAACTGAATATTCTTCTATAGAAGTCCTATACATCTCTATTTCCCCGGGATGAATTCTTTTTTGTAAAAGATGGCTTTATTGAGGGACAATTAACATACAAAAAACTGCACACATTTAATGTATACAATTTGGTGAGTTTGGACATATGCGTATGCCCCTGAAACCATCATTATAATCCAAATAATACATAAATCCATCACCTCCAAAAACTTCCTAGTGCCCTCTGTTTTCTTTGTTTTTTGGATGAATTCTTAGAATTAATGGGTCAAAGCATATGAACTTTTTTTATAATTCTTGATAATTACAGCCATCAGAACATGAAATCTGTTATATATTAAAATATTTTGTAACCTAAATTTAGGTTTTTATTAAAAACAAATCTTTAACTAATAGAGCATAACGTTCTTGTTTATTTTGCAATTCTCTTAAAAACAGAAACCTTCACTGTTATAACTTAAAGAGCAATATAAACTTTCTCCAACATGTTTAACATAAATGGAAAATTAAGTGAATATTACTAAATCAAGAAAACCTGCATTATTTTTGAAAAAAGCATACCTAAAATGTAATTAAAAATCCAACTGATCTGGAAGAGTAAAAAGTCTGGCCCGGCAATGAGATTACATAAACACATACACAAAACCGAAACATTGGAGGAAAGTCATCTTGACATGCCGATCAAGTGAATTTTTGTTGGGACTTTGCTACACTTCACGTTTCATTTAACCTCATTATGGAAGCACGAATTGCTACAAATTCACCATTTATCAATATGTACCCAGGCTGGCCTCCCTGTGAACAGCTTCTGTACCCACACTGATCTTTTTCCTTTTTATAGTGGAAAGAGTGATTGAGCATGTATAAAAACGAATGTCTACTTCATGAGATGGAAAAGAAAACAAAGTAGCGATAGCACATGAAAAATAAGTCTAAATTGTGTTGGGGTTGTAACACACATTAACAACAATAATAATGAAAGCATAGGAATCAGAGTAAAATCTGAAATTCTTTTTCAGACTTTTTTTTTTAAAAAGCATAAGTAGACACAAGTTGACAAAACAGACTTTAATAGTCTTTACTGTGTTTGCACATTTGGCCTTTTTGAGATGTGGATTATGTAAATACATATTTGTGATACTCTGGGTGATGGTAATGTTCCCATTTGGGGAACCATGATGTATGAGACTATGATCTATTGTAGTGATACATGCTAAGAAGCTCTTTCAGATTTCTTGGGGTATGATGGAAATATAAGGAATTTTTAAACACAAATTTCCAAATTATGGCCTCATTAGTCTATGAAGATGTGGTCCAATCTTTGTCGCTCTGAAGAAAGCTGAAGCTAGATGAGTACCACGTTTGTCTAATGGACATGACTTGGCTCAAACGTTATAAAGTCATAAATGCACTTGCAATCGTCAGTACTGTATAAAATGAGAAAATTATGCTAATAAATTTGTGTGAGTAAACATTTGTAAATGTGAATGGTCTCAGCTTCTTTGTACATAACATTCGGTGCTGATTAAAAAATGCTACTATGAGCTTAAAACTTATGAACCTCCCTTAAAACAATGAATATTTACAGAAAGTTTCAAATTCAAAATAATTTACAAATAAACCAACATGTCTGCCTTCAAAGTTTATTTTAAAATGCATAAACTAACTGCTTTTGACAGAAATGCAGAAATTTTTAAGTGGAAAGCTGTCAACACATTTTTATCTTTTTACTTTTCATATTGAAAGGTATATGAACATGTTTTTAGAAATTCTTTTCCTATATTTTAAAAAGTTATTATCCTAATTTCTTTTTTAAACAAGCAGACATGACTTGATAAGAACAGAACTTTCCCACAGAGTACCCTACACCTTCACACAAATACTTTGGCATTCAAGTTTACATATTTTAAAAGAGAGAGAAAAGATCTTGAACAGTGAAGAAGTCTAGCATACGGCTGATTTCAAGTGAGTCTGAGATTTGCAGTTAGACCATCTATTAGAAACCTATCCCATGCTAAATAAAACAATGCCTAAATTACTACAAACACATAAAAGTCTCTCCTTTGACTCAACCAAAACCACAGATGCTGAAAGAAAACATTAGTCCTCCGGGGGAGGTATCTAGATTATTTAAATTCACAGGAAATCCATATCCCAGCACAATGTGCTGGGAAAGTATCACCTCACTGATTTTAACCAAAGCTTCTGGAAATTAGACACACTACATTGTTTTGAGATCTTACCAGAAAACCTGGATGTGACCAATCATTTGAAAGAAAAGGTCTCATTTTGCTAGAAAGGAGTCAGATGTTTCAGAGAAGTAATATAAAAAAATCTCTTTAGAAAGAGCCAGTAATTTCAATGAACACCTAGAGCTGCTGCCGGGCAGGCCACCATAAATGCTTATACTGCCACCTGCCAAATCTGTATTTATTTGTTTGGCTGTAATTTATGGCCATGGAGTAGCTACACAGTGACATTCCTGGCAATATAGCAAAGGGAAAAGCAGTGTTTGCAGATAATCTATAAAACCCATAGTGTTCCAGACTATTCCTTTATTAGCAGAGAAACTTCAGACCTGACTCTCACGGTATTATTTTCTAAGTTCCACGTCCCAGCAGAGGCGTGGCAGTTAAAGCTTCACAGACATTTTCCTGATGGAGCATTTCTGCATATTAAACAGCAGCTTACAAATAGTCAATGAGTCCTCTGCTCCCACGCCTAATCAGCACAAAAAACTGAAAGGAGAGATTGGAGACTGGCAGTTGTCCTCACTAGAGACATTCAATGATGTGTTTTCTGTCTATTCACTCACAGTATTGACATGAGCCATTAACATCTGCAGAACTTGTTTTAGCTGGCAAAAGTTGGGTATCTGGGAATTGATTTAAAAGGTCAACTTGTTTCCAAGATAGTTGAATTATATTCAAAATACATTTCCATAAAGTGCTAAAAGAAAAATAACTTAAAAATGAGATTTCCAGTAAAGTTTAGGACTTACTTCCTTTTCAATGTGTAAAAAATCTGATCATTTGTTGAACATCCCATGAAGAGGCATTAAATTCAAAGCCAAGTGAAATTTAGGGATAATCAACCACAAATAGCATAACTCTGCATTTGAAACAGAGCGTGCAGATTCAGTTTTTCATTTGAGCTTAATATATTTTATTTCCCCCAGTAGTACATAAGTTTTGCCCACTTCATTGTTGACTGTCAAATAATCTAGATTTAAAAAAGCAGGAAGTTGAGTACTCATTTCATTTTACAAAATTAAATTTTTCTAAGCAGACTGATTGCTGCCAGTGGCTTTAAACTCCTGGTATCTTCAAAAGTATATGTAAGTAAACTGTATAAATTGATATTCATTTGAATGTCAATGTTTTGGGATGAGAAGAAAATATAATTAGAAAAGCTAGAACTATAGAGGAGATTGGGAATCGAAAATTATTTTAGAAAAGAATCACAAATTTATATGTACAACAAAGAATATATATTTTTTGGATCTTATAAGCTATTTTGGAAGTGCATTTTGCTTCAAAACATAGACTATTCCAGATCAAATTCAGCAGTAATGAACAATAAATACATTCAGATTATCTTGTTTATGTTTCCAGGTATTTGATTATTCTACCTAATGGGTTGTAACTTAATTACAGATTTTTAGTGACCCATAAATGAAACTGCCTGCAAACTTCAAAACTAACTTTCAATTTTACTACCCTGACTCATAGTAAGAACTATGCTTTGTCAACATTTTAATAAGGAGATAAGCATTCTGACAGAGGCATAAAGAACAGCTGAACTAAACATACAGCAGTTCCCAACTAACGTATCAACAGGGTAAATGTGAAATCCACTGATTTTTTTGTTTATAGTGATACTTCTCTGGGTAAAGTATGTGATATTATTTCCATACAGTAAATGGTTAGGCTGTGTCTCTTTTGATAGATGTATAGAAAGAGTGAACAGATTAGAGGGCAAGGTGGTATAAACAAACATCTGTAAGGAAGCCCTGGGCAGATTTACGAGGGTGTGGGCAGGTCCTCTGACAGGAGTGGAAGACGGAGGGTTTTCTTAATTTATGGAGAGTTCATCGTCATGCTCTGTGGAGCTGCAAGAGGAGCAAGACACTGATAACACCTAGAGTTTTACAAATACAGCTTCTGATGATAAAAGGGCCATATGTTGGGGGGGACAAAAAAGGTAAATAACTTATCTATCATGTCCTGATTAACCATTCAGTTCAGTTATTTATCCACTAGTGCTGTGCTATCCTGTGTGGTAGACACTGGCTACACATGGCTCTTGAACACTTGAAATGTGATTAGTTCAAATTGAGATGTGCTGTAAGTGTAAATTACACACCAGATTTTGAACACTTCGCATGAAGAATGTAAAATATCGCATTAACAATTTTTCATAGCGATTACATGTTGAAACAATCATATTGAATATAATGAATTAAATAAAATAGCATTTTAAAATTAATTTGGGCTTTAATTTTTACTTGTTGCTAATGTGGCTTCTAGAAAATTTAAAATTACACATGTGGCTTGCATTGTATTTCTATTCGCAAGCTCCTGGAGGACAGGAACCATGCTTGATTTATTTTGTAGTTGTAAACCTGGTGCCTGGCACCTAGTAGGGCTGCAAAAATGTTTGCAGAACAAAACGTATCCTTTTAGAAGTGATATTCCTGACCCAGGCTAAGGTTTCCTTTTAAAAATGTTATATTTAATACATGAAAAGGAAGGTAGAAATTCCTTATTATCCAGACACAGGAACTGAATATTCTGATAACTTTTAGACAAATTCCTCATTATCTGAACTCTTGCTACCTACCAATCTCAGACACCAAAATAGATCTGGATAGCAGGGGGTACTTGTATACAAGTATCTAAGTTTGAAACTTAATAAGAACTACAAGGTGACTAATACTAGCAAAACCACGTATGATTCCTTCCTGATTCCACCCCTTAGTAGAACCGCTGTCCTCAGTTTTAAGTCTACCATTCTCTTAGTTTTCTTTTTAAATAGTTTTCCATATGTGCATCCTTAAACAGTATATTGCTTCCTCTAGTATGTTTCTGATCCTTATAAAAAATGTTGCATAGTTTGTAGTCTTTTAAAAACTGAAAACGTTACTTCATTAGCAATTCTAATTCAACATTTCTTACCAAAGCAATATAACATTTTTAGCTAGAATTTAAACATTAATTATTTTCCATGGTCAACAAACTTTTTGTTTTAACATGTTTAGAAGTTATAAAAAGTAAGTGAGCAAATGAAGGATTAATTAAAACAATGAGAAAATGTCTTCATAAAGAAAATTTCTTTAAATATCTATGCAAGTGACAAGGATTCTAAACTTAATCTGCTATTACCTCGATAATATAGAGGACTATATTCTTGTAGAAGCAGTACAAAATGCACTTGGAGACTCTGTTATAGTTCCAGGCACCATGAACCATCAATAAATTCTTCAAATACTTGAACTAAAATAGAGTGGAAAAAAATTAGTATTCTCCTCTTCATAGTGTCAGCTGAGACAACTGGTGTGTTCTGCAGAAATGATACCTTACCTGAGCTATGGAGTAATCAGAAGAATTAGCTGCTTGAAGGCCTTCATTGCCACTTATACCAACACCAACATGCGCCGTCTGTATCATGCTGACGTCATTTGCTCCATCGCCAATTGCAAGCGTGATGACTTTGACTTGTTTCTTAACCATCTCAACGACTTCAGATTTTTGAAGAGGAGTAACCCTTAAATTAGAACAAATTATCAATTACTTCTGTTTTCTGAAAAAAAGGAATTTTGAAATGTCATTGTCTTGAAGGATAAAAGCAGCAGAAGATTCAAATGAATAGAGCTCTGAAGAATCATTACAGAAAAGTCTTAGGTTTGCAAATGTCTAGTTCTCTGTTAACTGGGTTGCCACTTTAAGGGAAACATAGTCTTAGAAGCAAACCTCTAGGTGACAGAAGCTACACTGCCTTGTTAGCACAGTTTAACAGGACGTTTGCATTAATTTGTTAAAGAAATACCATTTGAGTTCAGAAATTCCATTACTTTCTAACAAATCACAGAATTCCCAATTCTTTACTTTTGAATGAAAGAGAAGGTAAGAAAGGCTGTTGAATGGTAGTCCAAATACTAACTAAATCCTATACTGTACTTGGAAAATAAAAGTTTTGAGCCCCTGCAAGCTGATCTTCGATAATGTACTGGACATTTAAAACAACTTAAGACTCTACCTAAATTAACAGTAGGGAACGGGCCAACCTCTCAACCTGTCCTCAGACACCAAGTGAATCAACCAAAGTAAATACCGGGTGCTTGATGACATAACTCATCTACCTCAATTTTCCTCCAAAGCTACTGACTAATGGCCAAGTAGAATCAAGCAACCTTTTATACAAATGTGGATCGGGAACAGAGAATACCAGCATCCATACTGAAATCATATTTGGTATTAACTTTGGAGCAACTTATCACAGACTTTAAAAGCCACTTAAGTAAACTCCACAACAATGACAGAAGGGTTCAAAGACAGAAGGCATCAGCATAATTAACTTACTATATTGGCCACACTGTATTGGTGAGTAAAGAGAAGGAAAGGAAAACTCAGCAGTGAACTGGCTCAGTAAACTATTAAGACAGCAATTAAATACTAAGAAATAGGTAACACATACGATGTGAGGGGACAAGAAAAATAACTCTGAGCTAAATTCTTTATTAAAGTTAAGTGGTGTAGGTGTCTAATAAAGATCTGCCAGAACATCTGGTAAATCATTTATTATTTAAAAATGAAGATCATGACTCTGAAAGACTCAATACATCTTTGCACATTTTCCTGATTATTTTCTTAGGAAAAATTCCTAGCAGTGGATACTCTGCACAAATATGTGCCTTCAGGAGGCCCTCCTGCCCTTCTGAAAGGCTTCAGCCAGAGCTGCTCCAGTTTTAATTTCACGTTTGAGAATCATTGCATTAGACTGTGAGCTGCTTGCAGAGTGAACCAGTCTCCTCATCTTTGTACTCCTAGTGCGGATCCAGAATAGGTACTCAATAAATGGTTGCTATATTAAAGAGTTATTTTAAAATCTTTCTTTGGATTTCCTTTCAGAGTCTGGCAACAGTACAAAATGACACAACTGTGAATACAGCAAGGGAATGAATGGATGGGGATCAGGCCATTAATGGGCTTTTTTGCTGTTAGCCCTCATTTTTCTTTGAAGCAATTTTCATTTCATTTTCACATTTTATTTAATTTTTCTTAACACGCTAATATAAATTGGTAAGCCCACCGGCTTGAGGCCAACGTTTTAAACATGGACTACAGATGACATTTAGTAAATGTCAAAAAAGAATGCTCACCAAGAAATGATCTAGAAAGCAAATGGGAAATGGGCCTGAAAAGAGAGAAGCATTTGAAAACACTTATCAAATTCCCTTCACAATTTAACGGGCTCACAATGTAAATACATTGTGAAGTCACACCACGGGATCAATGGAGCTAGAAAACAGTGGTATTTTTTTCATCAGTGAATATGCGATAAAGGAAATCTCTGCCTGGTGAGCTAATATTAGTGACTTAAAGAGGCATCAGAAAAGAGCCGGATTAAACTTCGTTTTCTTTCTTCATGGCTATTTCAACCAACCACTGCTTTCTCTGCTTGACACAGCAATTTTCAATACCCTTGAAATTAAAATTGGCTGAGGATTTTCACTGTGGTTAGTTCAGGTGATAAAAACATAATACAAATCCGCTTGTCAAGCACAATGCCTGTTTAAAAAGAAAAGATGATGATGTAGTAAGAGACATCCCCAGAGTCACACCGCAATCGCTACTAGCAAGGGCATCTGCTTCCATTATCAACTAAAAGTAGACAACTGGCTTGGAAGAAGATTCAAGAAAAGGTGGAAGAGCTCGTATCTGATGGGTCTGAAAAGTAGCAGTTGGTTGCCAAACAAAGATGACAGATTTAAGTGGGGATTCATAAAAAATAAAATATACATACTTAAAACATTTAACTCGAAATATAAATGTACAAACTTGTGATGTAGGGCAAAGAACCTTACTTTGCATAGGGGTCTGCTGTTTTAAATTCTGCATATTTTTGTTGCATAAAGCTCATTCATGAGGCACAATCCATGGGTGGTTTCATTAAGTGGAGACTAGAATGTTATGAAGCCCTCCACCCCAGTTTATCCTTATCTTACCCACCCCAAATTCAAAAGCAAATATTTTAGCAACTCAAAAAGTCTTTCTAGAGTATTATCATACCTGGTTTTCCTAGCAACAATTTTGCTAGATTGTTATTTCGATGACTTATGAAATATTTAATTAAATGATGATTACTTGAAGAAGTACAACAGGAATAAACAGATTAGGGAACAAGCACCCAGTGATGCCCAATAAGTACCAGTCAGCTCATGGAAGCAAACGTGCAGGTGTGCACTGAAGAGCGTCCTTCCAGCTCTGGGCATGATATGCTGTGGGCATCCATCAGCATGCCTTAAGGACGGAATGTTCTTTAAGGGGACTCAGATTAGTCAAGCTGAAATCAGTTCAAAAGATCTACTATTTTTACAGCATCCATTTAAAAAATTGTTCCTTGCTAGAAGGGGGTTACAAGATAGCCAAACAAAAATTATAAGACATTAAAAATGAGTGTAGCATAAAGCTCTTTGATATAATTGTCAGTACTTAATAATTTCAGAGGATACATAAATTAGCACGGGCTGCAAGAGGCTTTCTTGTGGGTTAGAATTTGACTTGGCTTTGACAAGGAAACGAGAGTTCAGGTCAGGTCAAAGAAATGGCATACATTAAATTTCTTTAACTTCATGTTAAAAATTCTCCAGAATGCATTCCTTTCTACTGTTATGTTTCCACATCTACTTCATTCATTAGAGTTGATTTACTTCCTTGACTTTTGTATACCTGATTCTATATTTGTACAATTACCATACTAGTCTAGAACAACCTTACCACGCAAGTTAATTCTTCAAATGTCTATCAAAAACCACATATCCATGGTTGAGCATGTCTAAAACCTAAATTTTACAAATACCAGTAGTGACCCAATGTATAATTCAGAAACATAAAAGTGCTCTGTTTTCCACCCTCGGTATTTTTTCACCACCCATGGGTCTGCATCAGAACTTCAATTATTCACAGCTCTCTTCTCTTTCACTGTTGCTCTTTCTCCTTCAGAAGAAGTCAAAGCCTCTATGGAAAAAGACTACATATCCAGCATGTGCTGTAAAGGCCCGGTTTTCTTCCCCGTGGCTCCACAAACAGAGGGTGGTCCTTTGCGATACAACCTAGCAGTACACTGAGTGCAATATGCTTTTCAGATAATATTTTGGCTGTAGTTTCTGCACATGTTATTCATTATTTTTCTTATTTGCTATGTAGTAACTCTCACTGCCCTGTGAACATTAGGAGTACTGCAAATTTTTTACCATTTAGCTCGAAAGTATATAGGGTGGCCCATCTTATATGAGCCTCATTTTTCACTCTTAATGGGATTAGCTAAATGAATCACCTTTTTGAATGGAATGTGGATAAAGATTATATGTGCATGTATATACACAGACACATAATAAAGAATATTTTAAGGGACTTTTTATAGGTAGCCCAAAGGAGTACAATAATTTATCTTATTGTACTGTGTTTTAGGTTAATAACCTTAAAAAAAATCTTATATATATATATATAATCTTATATATATATATCAAAATTATGCCCATAATACAATATTATCTCAAAAACTTATACCATAAACTTAAAAGTTACTATAAAGTTGCCTTTAGGAGGTGAATCTAGAAAAAAAACTTTAAGAATATGGAAGCAGATGTAGAAACAGTAGTGGAACTGAATAAATGGAAATTTTGCAAGAAAGAGAAATTCATCTCATTATCCTATTACAACTCACTCCATTTTTGACTGTTCACTGTTAGGAGGTAATCTGTTTAATCTTCTCTGCATCTAGAGTATAGTGGAACTATGTAAAAGATATTGGATTCTCCAGGCTTTCTGACACGGATGGGAAAGATGGGCAAAAAACTATTAGGTGGAGAAGGAAACATACTACTTCAAGGGAAAGTGAGCATATTCAGAATGGATTAAAGCCAGATGACAGGGGACTTCTGCTGTTACAATAAGAAAGAATGAATGTCACAGCTAGCTCTAAGCAATAGAAGACATTAAAAGCTTTTGAGCTAAAAAAGAACATGGTAGAAGCAGTGCCTTAAAAATATTTGGATTGCTCAAAAGATAATTATACCTTCGCAATATAGATATCTATATTTTATATTGATATGTATATCTATATATAAAATAGCTATAGGTATCTATCTATGTATCTGAATTTTACCTAGGATAAGGGCAATAAAAATAGGAAGAAGGAGAGTGGGGGGTTTCAAATGAAAGTGGAATCAGAGATGACCCTGGGGTTTCAAATTTGGGTGGCTGGGAAAATGATGGATTAAACATAAATAGAAAAGGCAGGAAGATTTATGGAGGAAAATTATCAGGGAAGTTCTAGACACTCAGTTCAGATAGTGGTGCAGTATCTTAGTGGAATCATTAAGGATTCTGAGCAAAAAGTCAGAACTGAGCTTAGAAAAGAATGCAGAGCTGGGGATGTGCATTCAAGTATAATTCATTTATCAACTATTTAGAGATCCTTTGGTATGTGATGAAATTTCTATGGAAGAATATAAAAGAAGGAAGCAGAAGATCTCAGGACCCTGCTTCTGTCCCTAAGACACATTAATTTAAGGACTTTTATTGAGTTACTGTCTCAGGAGTTAAATATTAAGATCTTATATGACAATGGCCTCTCTAGGGATGCTTGATCCAAGGAGACAGAAGTAGTAGAGAGAGACAGAAATATATCCTACATGGGACAAAGCCTAGCCACCTCTCTTTGTCTAGGAAGTCTTACATTTGGAACTGATATGCTCCCAACTGGGAAGCACATCTACTTAGGAAGGCCTAGAGTTCTTCCCCCTTCTAGCTCTCCCCTTTTGTGACCTTGTTCTCAAGAGTGGTAATATGTATGGTCTCCATCTCTTCCCATTCTCAGTATCTGGTTGGAGCCCAAATGGGCACTGGCTCTCTTCCCTTTTCTCATGACTCTGGATAGGTAAGGCAGGGCTGGAGCTTTTTTAGGTTGAAAGAAAATCAGCTCTCCTTTCCTTTCCTCCTTCCCTCCCTTCTTTCCTATGTGGATGGGTTTCTCCAAGGAACTTTCTCTCATCTTAGAAATACCTAGTGGAAGACGAAACAAGTGGTAGCACAGGCTATTGACAGAAAGTGGAATAAAACCCTGAAGATGCCAGGAGTTAAAAAACAAGTTCAATAAATTTCAGGGTCACAATTAGCAAAAATCCATGAGAAACCTTTGGGGAAACAGGAAGTGGTGGATATCTGTGAGAAGGTAAATAGCATAAAGGGAAAGAGTGGTATGCCAGGGGCCACAGATGGACAAACAGGTGGGAAAATCTTTTCAGCTTTACTGTTCACTCCCCATGGTGCCCTGTGCAAGCCCAGGCTGACCACGTAAGGGGCTGAGACCGGGCTGGATGGAGCTAAGTGGCTCCTCTCTCATTGCAACTGTAAACTTTGGCTTAGGCTCGGAATTTGTGGAAACTCCAAGTCCCCAAAATAACATGCTTGGAAAACAAAATATCATCCCAATTCCAGGAGTATCTCCAATACCCTAAAGCTAAGACCCCAGGAAAATTCCCACCTCATACCTTGGAACAGGAAAGTCAGAGCTTTCTGGTCAACCTCAGGGCACGGAGCCAGGTAGGAACAGGTGCCAGTGACATGGGTGTGTTGACAAACATTGAGTGTTACTTCAATTCCATCAGAATGCGGCAGCCTCTAACAAGAGCAGTGCTTGGGTAAAGGAACTAGGGGAAAAGGGATTTACTAAGCTCAGATTGAGCCCTGACTCCAGTTTTATCTCAAGTTAGAACCTAGCTTTCACCTTTCTCCCAAAGGGACATTACTGCCATTAGGGCAAATGGGGAAAAATGGTCTCACAGGGAAAACTTTTAAGACAGGAATTCATGAGCACAAAAGAAATACAACAATTTATAGGAAAGTAGAATTAGTAAAAAAAGATATAACAAAAATTTAAAGGAAGTGTGATAAAAAACCTAGGAAAGATATAGGAAGATACTGGAAATATGAAACTGGAACAAGCAGTTATAATGAAAAACCAATGGAAAATAAGTCACATAAAAATATAACTGCTAAAATAAAGAAGCCAATAGTAAACTGAGTGGTAAATATGATAGAGCCTGAAAGTTCAAAAAACTGTCCGAAAAGATATCAGGAAATCAAAGGAAAGATTGTGAGAAAGTTGAAAAGAAATGGAGGAATAGAGGTGACTACACATATATAATGGGAGCCCAAAAAGAGAATAAAAAGGGACAAAATGAAAAAGAATGATTAATAATTTTCCAGAATTAAAGAAAAACATATGTCCTAGATTGAAAGGGCTCATACAGAGCCAAAAAGAAATATAAGAAAAAGGTACTATCTCTAGATACATTATGGTTAAATTAAGATTAAGAAAAATTTCTAAAAGCTTCTAGAGAGAAAAAGCAGATTACTTACAAAGAAACAAGATTTGATGGACACTGGATTTATGCACAAAATTAATATCTTCAGTTCTTGTCTCTTTATGGGGGGGGGCAGGGGAAGGTAGACATACTAATACATATAGACAATAAGTACAAATATGGTTATCAAAATTTTAGAAATAACCAGACATAGACTAGATATAGATTGCAAAGCTTTCAAACTGGCAGAAGAAAATCTGATTTAGACAGTGGAAGGTAGGGGGAGAAAAAAGAAACAAAAAGCATAATAAATGGAAAACACAAAATAAAACTGAAGAAATGAGGCCTAATATAGCAATAACTGTAATAAATATAAATGGGTTAAATTCACTGATTGAAAGAGATTCTCAGGTTGGAGTAAAACAAAAAAGATCTGGCAATATGGTACCTAAAAGAGACACACTTCATAATTACAGCTAATGTAAGATACACTTATTTGCTCACTATGTTCTAAGCTCTTTACTTGTTTTAACTCACTCAATTCTCAGAAGTACCCGATATGAGATAGGTTACTATTAATTCTATTTTACAAACGAGGACACTGAGGCACAGAAAGATTATATAACTTAAAGTAATACAGCAAGTAAGTGGTGAAGCCAGGATTCAACCCTAAGCAATGTGGACTTAGACACAGCATTCTTAATCACTATATTATACAGAAAGATTGAACTTAAGGGTTTAGGAAAAAAAAAAGATAAGGCACATATGAAACAAAGGTAAGCCAGTTTAGCAATTTTAATACCAGACAAAATAGAATTTAGGACACAGAAAAGGCCATAATGGTCAGAGAGAAATATTTATGTATGATAGTATTCCTTTCACAGAAATATTTAATTAGACCATGTAAAAGAAAAGTTGATAGCATTTCTAAGAGTAACAACTTTTAATAATAACCACTAATGCATTAAGTACATATATTAACCCATTTATTCCTCTCAACTCTATGAGAGCAATTATTTTTATCTCTATTTCAAAGATGAAGAAATTGAAGTCAGAGAAGTTAAGCGATATGTTACTCAGCTAGTAAGAGGTGGAGCCTGAACTTAGATTCTGGAGAGTCTGGCCCCAGAGCCTGAGGGCTAGAGCATACGGTATCACAAGCAGAGGGCAAAAGGGGGGCTTTTAGTAAGTGGTATTGGGAGAATTAGCTCACTATGTAGAAAGGAGTAACACTGGATCCCTTCTCCTTTACAAGATACACAAAAATAAACTTCGTATGGATTAAAGACCTATAGGGAAAACAGAAAGCTGTAAAGTTAACACAAGAAAATGTAGGAGAATAGCTTTGTGAGTGGGAAGTTCTTACTATCCAAAAGGCACAAACCATAAAGGGAAAAATGAATGGAATTTGACTATCTCAAGGTCAATGATTTCTGTTCAAGGAAGAACATCACAGGCAGAATTAAGAAGGGAGCCAGACTAGAAGATATTTGCCGTGTCTATAATCAAGACTCAATATTCAGAACACACAAAAGAATTCTTGTACATGAGCAGGAAAAAAGATAGGAAATTCAACAGAAAGTTCGGTACCCCTTATCCCTCTTCGGTGTGCTAATTTTCTTCATAGCAAGTGTTACCATTGACTTCACATAAGTCTATCTGATATACAATAAATCAATTGTTACCATTCACACACACAGCAATTATTGCCTTTTGAATATGTGTGTGTATATTTATTTTATTGAAGAATAGCTACAATATGAAGGCAAGGATTATTTTTTTTCCTGTTGTTCACTGTTCTACTTACAGCACTTATAAAGGTGCCTATCACAAAGTGAGTGCTTGAAAACATTTGTTAAATGAATGAACGAAGAAATGAATGAACTTCAAAAGCAGAAATTTAGAGAGGTAGTTACATGAAGAAACGCTTAATCTCCCTAGTAATCAGAGAAATGAAAATCAAAACAACAAGATGCCACTTTTCAACCATCAATTGGCAAAGTTATAAATTCAGGAATGCCAAGTGTTCACGTTAAGGTAAGGAAACAGCAACGTTCCTACATGGATCTGGGAGTACCCATCAGTGCAGCTGTTTTGGAACACTGTGGTAATTCTGATTGAAATGAAATATACATATGCTCACAGACAAACACTCCCATTCCTAAGTATATATCCTAGAAAATCACTTGCACGGATGCGTAGAGAAGATATTCATTTCAGCACTTTCTGTGGTACCAAAGGTTTAGAGGCAACCTATGTGGCTCTCACTACGGGAATAGATAAATAAAATGATGTATAATAGTAGCAGTGATGAGAAGAAATAAACTTGTTCTACATGTGGTAACATGAATAGGTCTCAAAATCATAGAAAAATAAAAGAGGCAAAAAATTTATGCTGGGATATCATTATAAATATATAAATATCCCTCAATTCAACACACATGTAACAACATTATATATTTTCATAGCTACACATATATACAAATAAAGTATGGCAGATGGATGGGAATATATTCAATACTTGAGAATGTTTTCCTAAGGTGGAGTGAAGAGAAAGTGACTGGGGGTGAAGGGCAAAAATCAAAATAATACATAAAAATCAAAGCAGAACTTGCTTCCAGATTTCCTAAGCTTCTAGGATGCTTCCAGCTTAAGGAGAAAGCTAGCTTGTATATCTTCCTGCCTGATTCTTCTGCTGCCATTGTCCTCTAGCACCTTGCTGACACTTGCCCCTAGAACAGAGGGAAGACATTGGAGTGACAGAGCAGGATCTGTGTTTGTGGTCCTGGCTTCCTCATATATCTCTTGCTGAGATATATATCTATTGACACCTCATCTTAAAACAAATTGACTTCTGGAAATACCCAAATTTTAAGGAGTTTTCTTGAATGCAAGGGCACAGAAAATTTTAATGGAGATGCCAGACTGTACAGCCGTCACCGCAGAAAGAATGTCAGTCATTTTTGAGGAATCATGGAGAAATGGAAACATGTCAGGTAAGGAGAGATGGGAAAATATCTCAGTTTTCAAGAAGAGAGTCTGGAAATTACAGACTAGGGAGCTTGGGGTAAACTCCATCAATATTCTAGGAAAGTTCTCTCAGAACCGACTCTCATTCATTCATTCATGAGCCACAGACACTCCATAACAGCAGACTATGGCCCCAGGGTCAAATCCGGGCAGCAGCTTGTCTTTCACATGCAGTCTTACTGGATCACAGGGCACACCCATTCTATTCTATATTGTCTAAAGCTGCTTTCAAGCTACAACGGCAGAGTTGAGTAGTTGTGACAGAGACTGTATGGTCCCCAATGTCTAAAATATTTACTATTTGGCTCTTTACAGAAAAAGTTTGCCCACCCTTGCTCTATAAAATGCTCCCTCTTGGAAGATGCTACCTGGAACCACCTCCTTTGTCATGCCTCAACTTAAAGCCTGTCGTTTTATGTCCATTTCTTGTCTCTCTGATTGCTCTCTTGCTAACATGCCTTTTGTTTCCCAAGACCATCTTTCCCCTAGGGTGCCATCTCTCCTTTCTCTTTACTCCATGCCCTACAGCTGCTAGACAGCCATGACCTACATCCTACCTGGTCTTGATGCCAGGAACTCTAGCTTGACTCACAACACCAAGCCTTTAACTTGCCCTAAGTGGGTGGGGATGGCTCAGAAAGGTTTATTAAAAAGAAGGTAATCACTAGAAACCATCATGGTTCATGCCAAACTAACTCTGCTTTCTTTTCCCACACAATCAGGTCAATAGACTGACAGATCAGAGAAATGTCAGAGGTTCCATATAGCATGTCCTTAGCAAATCGGAAAATGAAGTTCTTTCATTCTATCACTGTAGAGCTGAAGGAGAACTGTAAGCGATCTACTAGGTGGATTTGTATTTGACTGAAGAATATATTAGAATGCTGATCTATTGATTTATATAAAGCTATAGGGAGGCCTTTAGTGGCGAGCTACAGAGTTCTGAATTTGAAATTGATGAACAGAAAAGAATCAAGAATTTGAATGTAGTTATGGAAGATATATATGTTTATTCAAATTAGCATGATATGAAACATAAAAAGACTAAAATAAATAAGATAGCATTTAAGACGGATGGTGATGGAAATCAAGTTAGTAGTTATCCTTAGGACGATATTAAGACTAAAGGGAGTATGAGGGGGCTTCTGGGGTGCTGGTCATGCTTGGGTGCTTGATACAGGAGTGTGTTCACTTTGTGAAAATTCACTGAGCTGCACACTTATGCTTTATGTACTTTCCAGTACAGGTTAACTCTGTTTTATCAGAATTATATAATCTGCAGTTCTAATTAGTGTGTGGTGTGTTTGTGTGTGTGTTGGTGATGGTGGTTTATTTAAACTGAGTCACATCTAAGACTATATAATGTTGAATTACACTGGGATTCTACAGCATTTAGATTTATCATATTTTTAGAAAAGTTACCATCTAATATGAACTTCCCTAGTGGTGTACATCATAATTGGCTACCAGGCTGTAACACGGCCATGCAGTTCTTTTAACATTACTCAGTAGAGTTGGAATAGCAAATGAGATGAACAGAGCTGGGCAGCTTATTATTATATTACGCTAAAGCAAAATATGGGCATTTTATGAAGTTATAAAATTTATTCAGTGTGTCCTCTTTTAGCTATACATGTATGAAAGAAATATTTTCTTGACATTTCCAACATTTATTCATATTTTCTTGGAAGCAAATATAGGGTTGACATTCATTAACAGTTTGTAAGTCTTCTCAAAGCCAAACATCTGCTTGGCATCCAACGGTGTTCCCAAACTTTTTTCTTTAAAGGAATGTCTGTTGAGCATTTATTAGCTTCATTTGTGCTTTATGACTACTCTTTAAGTAGAACATGTATTTAGAGAAATCCTTAAAGTTTAAAACAATCCCAAAAGATTCAAGAAGTAGATCTGCCTTGACCCTTTCTTTAACATACTCATGCTATGACAGAAAGTATTCAAGGTGTCCCTTTAGACCTCTTTTTGGAGGACCCCTGGATCAGACTAAGGTGAAAGGTTTTGCCTGGAATGCCACTCTGGAGTGACGACACTCACTGAAGTCAAGTGTTTTTTTATGCACTATGGGGAAAATGGCCTAAAAGGGGGTTAAACTCTAACTAGAGATGTTGCAAGTAGGGAAAAATGCTTACTTCAATTTAACTTCTGCTTTTCAGAAGACATGAGTACATAAATTATGTAGAAGAACAGTGATTACTAGACAGTCTAAAAGCTGGAGGCTCTGGGCCAATTTTCAACCAACTGCCACAGAACATAAGTTTCAAAATATGTTTAAACTAAACTGACAACTACAGAAAAAATGTAAAATTCTTTGAAAGGCTGGGTTATGTGAACTGACCAGGATCTCGGAAACCACACGCTATTTAACACACAGCGATACTTCACTGCAACTCTTCTGGAGGGAACATTAAAAGAGGGAGAACAGATGCTTCCCCAAATTAAGCTGATCCAGGCAGTAGACAGACTCTTCCCAGCACAGAGTGGCCAAGAGAAGTAGAGTTCGTCCAACAAATGAAAGGGCTAGAAGAGGTCCTCTGGCCCAGAAGCTTTCAAGCTGGAAGGAGATAACTCAGGAAGGGTGCATGTGTGTGTAGGTTTCCCACCTTTCTATGTCACAGAAGCTCCACTCTTAGCTGCTTTAGACATCCAGGCTCCCTGGAGGATTTGAATCACTGCTATAGGCCAATCTCTTCATTTCAAAGGACACAAAACCAAGGCCAGAGAGATTCCATTAGGTATCCAAAGTGCCAGAGAGGTAGAGTTAAAACAAGAATTTCATGAAACCCAAGCTAAAATGCCATTATACCAATTATAGAAGCTGTAAGACCTTAGGGCATAAAATACTGGTAAGTGAGATGAGGAATTATTTGTCTGGTACAGTTACTTTGCAGAATAGCTCTTGATGTGTACACAAATCTTCATGAGTCTTGGAGCAAGCTTTTTCCCTCCTCCACCTGTCCAAGGAGTTTCAGAGAGTCTGTGAGACCCCTAAAAAGGTGCATTTAATTTTACATATTTGTGTGTATGTGTGTTTTTTTTGGAGGGGATGGTCCATAGCTTTCATTTGCTCTTCAAAATTATCTGTGATCACATAAACGATAAGAATTGGTGTACTGAGCAAGGGAATAGAGGGAAGGACCACAAAGGAGTAGTTTATGCTTATAATTGGAAAAACTTACCAGAAATTACCCTAAAACCAGAGGCATGTTTCCTGTTAAACTACTCAGGTTCCACAGGTAAATGTGCACAGAGGTAAAAACAAAAGTTACCTGGCATCCATGAAAACACAGTACTTGGTACACTGACAAAAAGAGATTTCATTTTACTTCTTGGGTTTTACATACTTAAAAAATTACTTGAGGTATAACATGCAACCTTCACTTTGTAAACCAAAACCAGGACTCTAAAGCCCTGAATAATTTGGGGACAAGGGGATTATTTCTGTCTCTGAATATTCCCTTCAGAAAATGGTGGTAAGAGACGTAAGGACTACTGACCGAGAACAACTGTTTCTTTCAATTCCACTGTAGACTCTTCAGGGAAAACGCTCATTTATATAACTGTGTCAATTAGGCAAATACTAAAAACGGCCTCCTGCCCTTTATGCTGATAATGTCAGGGAAGAAAGTGGCTGATGTAATCCTGAAGATGGAACTAAATCGAGCGCCTCATTATCCATTACGAGAAGGCTTTCCTCTCTGCTTCCACTCTAGCTATGGCTCAAGAGAAGACTGCAGAGGAAGGGCCGATTCTGAATTATCTTCATGTGTGGACTGACATGACACAGACTGGAAAGTAGTTTGAGGGGAAAATCCATAAAGCCAGAATGAACATAAATGTAATTGGGAAACAGTACTGTACTGTATTTTGAAATAAAATTCAGTATTTATTTGGAGCGTCTCTTATAATAGAGTAAAATAGAGAATTTCCTGAGGCTAGGAAATTGTAATAATCTCAGAAATCTGGAGTGACACTTGCATTTAATTGTAAAGAATGAGAGACAGAATTGCCTACCTATTCCTCACCAGAGATAGAAGCATTATCATAGAAATTATGCTGTGAGGTCAGTAAGCTAAATGACATGAAGATGGGTTGTGCTAACAGTTTAAATGCCAAGAGGCACCAGGCCAAGATGGTACACAGACATCAATCAGGCAGTGGCACTGATGTAATTATAGGCTTAGATGAATCTCAAAGCCAGACCGGAAGTTGAACCACAGTCCTTATGGGAAAAGAGAGTATGAAGGTAATTAGAAGAAAAAAGCTGAGGAAAGGCATTTTACTTAAAAAAAAAATACCCCTAAAACTCTAAATAAAACTCTGTGCCTGCATAGGGACCTTCATGGTCCTCAAACATGCATAAAACAGGACGGACGGAGGAAGGGGCCACACACATCTTTATAAGCTCAGTTTCAGAGCGGAGCTGCACGTGCATGGCAGAGTGTGATTCCCTCCCAGGGGCCTGGGGCCTGGAGGAGCCCTGAGGTCCATGTGACTTGTGAGCATCCAGAACAAGGATCTCGGGAGGGAATTTCACAAGCACAGAACATATTTTTTTCTCCCTTGACTCTGCTTTCTAGTTTTTCTCTCCCTCTGCTATTGTTTAATTTTGTGGTTCAACATTTTGAAGAATGGTGGGAGGTACTGTGTTAAGCAATGCTCTAAGAATGAGGCTCAGCTGCAATGACCGCATGATGAAAACTGGCCTCCCACATCTTTCAAACCAACTGTGATTGTGCTTAAAAGAAAGAAAGATACACGAAGGAGAGTGGGGAGGAAGTCTTATTCATCCTTGTATTTGCAGCATCTATGCCCAGCACACAGTAGGCACAGATCAGATGCCGACTCAAGGGAACTGGTCATTTTATCTAAATAGCTCTGTATTCTGTTTTGTTTCCAAATAGAAGCCAACAGTTATATCACTTAATGTGCTTTTGAGCAATCTTCTGTTGATCCTTGTGATCCCATTAGTGAAACTGATTAAACAACCAAATCTGGCATAAAATTACCCCGGTGATGAGTGTCAGAGTTGAACATTACTGAGACTTGGTCAAGAGATTAGCAAGGAATCAAGAAAAGTCGCTGGAAAAGCAGATTTTAAAAAGCATGAGGATACCAAAGTGCAAATGAGTCATCAAGATAAAATAATTTCCAACTCTTTCTTCATGATGAAGCAAAGAGCCTAATTATTACTAATATTAAATATCTGTACAATATATTGTCCAAGAGCTTTATAATATTGTTTATTAATACATGCCACAGAGAAGAAAAATAAATGACTACAATAATTAGATTCCTGAGAATAACAAGCAACTGTTAATTCTCTGAGTATGATATAATTTTATAGGCTGAAATGATGCTTATAAAGGATACTTATTAAGTATGGTTTAAATTATATTTTATAAAGTATATTTCAATTGAAATTTAGGAAATATCTACAAGGCATGGCTTAGAAGTTTGGAGACAAATTATACATAGGATATGTAAGTGAATAAGCCTGGAGAAAAAAGGTTTAAAAAGCATAACGTTTTTCTATTCGTAAATATATTTTGAAGATACGATAATAGCAAATAGAACAATTTTAAGATAATGTTAAAAGAACAGATTCTGAAAAATTCTTCAGAAGCCCTGCTAATATTTCATCTCCCAAGAAGAGAAAGCAATTTGAGAAACTGCTTCCCTGGACCTAGTCTGACCAGCTGGTAAGATTCAATAAGCGGGTGATAAAGAGGAAAATCCTTAGGTTTCATGGTGAAGAGGCTGGGCATAGTCATGAATACACTTTAAATTTTAGGAAGACACAGTGTGAACAATTTAGACGAAGAGATGGGTAAGATTCTTTGACAAGATGTTCAGGAAGGATTGGAGCTAAATAGTTTACAAAAATACAATTATATAGATTAAGACTTGATAACCCAAAAAAGATGTTAATTTAGGATATAGGCAATATTATGAATTAGAGGGAAGAGGACTATATAATCAATAAACAGACTTTAGGAAAATGCTTAGCTCTTTGGAAAACAATTCAGTTAGTGCCTCTCATCCTGCCCTAGAGTAAGTCCTAGCAGCAGGATCAAAGATTTAAGTGTAGAAAACAGAACCTTTACAGAAATAATCCTCGATGAAAATGCAGGTAAAGAATAGATTTTAAACACAGAAAATTGCAAGAGACTTGTCAATTCAAACTATGAACGATAATTATTAATGATTGTTAGGATTCACTTTAAGAAACTCTACTACTAAATTCTACCCCAGTTTGTGAACCTTAAATCTTGAGTGAGTGAAATAATAAAAACCTGACATTTACAAATTCTGGATAGAATAACTTCAAGGGATGTTAAAAATCAAGAACTGAGGATGAAGGTGCTCTTTACTGAAATCTGACATTATTAAGAACTTACCTGCAGCAAATAACAGCTTTGCATGACAAAGCTAAGTCCAGGAAATACTGCCGTACTCCGAAAGTTAAGGCATATTTGAGGGTCTTCCCATCAATTATAAGAGCACAATTATTCTCTTTCCCAAGAGTATCACCAAGAGTAGTGCAGTGACGAGTGAGAGTTTCCCTTGTTCCCTGCAAAATTAAACAAAAACGTCCTCAGCATTTACTTCCATCTGTTCTACTAAGATGCCTTAAGGATGTTCTGCAATTATATTTAGTTATTTTTAGTGCTTTTTATGTTTCAAATGGCTTTCATGTACCTGCACTCATTAGATTCTCACAAAAGCCCCTGAAACGAGATTGGACAAACGTTATCAGAAAAAGGAAGTTACTTGCTGAAAGTCACAGCTGGTCCTCCCAGGGTTGGGAGCAGATTACAAGTCACCCATTCCTCTGCAATGTTTGCTCATTATTCTAACCACACAATCACAATCCTGAAAAAATATTTTCAGTAAATTACCTTGTTAAAAAACAACAACATTGTTCTAATTTATGAACTAGTCAAAACTGCACAGCCATGAATCAAGGGGAAAAGTTGGAGAATATAATTTAAATAATTTATGGGTATTCTTTCTGAAGTATTCAATGCTATTGAAACTTAATTCCCAGCAACCAAGAGGAGGAAATGCAGTATCTGTAATCTCTTGCCACTTCATGAATTGGCTTCTGTACCTTTAATCATGATTTCATGATGCTGTATTTTAGTTGGGATGGTGACATGTGGCTTGGTAATCTTGATGGATCAAATAAAAGAATCCCTTCCATCAATGATGAGTTCACTTTCAGGCATAATAAAAACCTTTAGTGTCAGGGAAAGCTTTGTTCATCTCAACTATATAGAGGGGTTGTATTTGTCTCTCTGTCAAGAACTGCTTTCCCAGCTCTTCAAAGGCAAAACATTTCAGGATGTTTAGTTTTCCTCTCCAAATCCTGTAGACTCTTCCTATAACCCAATGGGTCCAGCTTTCTGTTTCATAAGAGCCCTAACACCGTGAAGAAACAGAACACTGGCTCTGCACAAGGAAATATAAGGAACAATCCCCCTCCCATTAGAGTTTTCTTCTGAGTGGTAATATCTGAGCCTGCAGTTATGCAAATATATATTTCCATAATAAAATATACCTACAATAAAATATTTATAATAATTTTTATTATATTCAAGAAAGATATAATTATTGTTCCAATTTAAGACTGTGGTACAGTCATTTCAAAGTTATTTTCACAAGGAGGGAAGCAAAGGCGTAGGTAATTAAAATTTTATATTGGAGATTTTGAAGGTGTTCCTGCATTTGTATTTAAATGTGGTTCACATCATGTTCTGGAACTTCAGAATCTGTTCATCAAAAGAATACAGCCATGTTGTACTGTAAAGTAAGACTGCCCAGCTTTCTCAATATTGGAACTTCACTTAATGCTTCCCCTGTTCCCCGTCACACACAGTGACACCAAGGACCACCATACAGCAGCATTTTTTGCAAAATTTTCTGTTCACACTTTACATCGGGGTGGGGGGAGGGGAGTAGCTGTTTTACAGGCCTCACTCTCCTATTTCCTGCTTGGAAATTTTTGGCCCAAGAAGACTTAAGAAAAGGAGGTGAAAAATGTCAGTAAAATTCTGCAAGCAAAATTTACCACTGACAATCTATAGTTGATTGCCCTGGATTGTCTTAAAAGCAAATTCACATAGATTAAATGAACAAGTAAATCAATGAAGAGATAAAAAATAAAATAAAATAGGGGCCGGCACGGTGGCGTAGCGGTTAAGTTTGCATGCTCTGCTTTGGTGGTCTGGGGTTCGCTGGTTCAGACCCTGTGTGCGGACCTACGCACCGATCGTCAAGCCATGCTGAGGTGGTATCCCACATAGAGCAACTAGAAGAATGCACAACTATGACGTACAACTATCTACTGGGGCTTTGGGGAGGAAAAAAGGAAAAAAGGAGGAAGATTGGCAACAGATGTGAGCTTGGGACCAATCTTCCTCAAAAATAAATAAATAAAATAAAATTTACTTTAGCATGTACCAGACACTACGCATGGTTTTAAGGGCTACACTACAGACACAAAATCTCACTTAAACTTGTTACAACCGTATGCAGGAGGCACTACTGTTATCCCCACTCTGCAGATGAGAAACACGCGATAGAGGTTAAGATCCTTGCCCACGAACACACGCCGACTAAGTAGTGAAACCAAACTCAGAATTACATTTCTGTGCTAGCTTGTCTTTCTCTACATAATCCAGCAAAAATAAACCCACTTTAGACAGTATCAGGCAAACTGTAAATGGAACGCCCACACCATTCCCTCTGCTATTTCCCTAGAGCTCTCATCATCTGTCTCTCATCTCCTCTTTACCGCCAACGGAGATTTCTCTTTATAAAACAAATTTAAAACACAAATCATGTCTCTTCTTGCTCTAAAATTTTTCTATGGGTTCCTACTGTCTACATGATAAAGTCTAAACTCCTTACAATGGCATTGAAGGCTTTCCACACTCTAAGCCCAACTAACTTTTGTTCACATTTCCTTCACAATCTTGACTCCTTTATTCCCTCTCTCTGGAATGACTTTCCCTCCAGAGGATAGCTATCACCTTCTAAACGAAGCTCACCCTTGTAAAGCTGTCCCAGACTCCTCCACGCTACCAAGTGTAATTCACTCCATGCTAACAAGGCCCTCAGTTCCTCAAGGGCAGAGACTGTGTTTAACCTGTTTCCCAGCAACAAACACAGTGCCTGCAATTACAGATGCTTGGGAAGTATGTATTTATGAAATGAGAGCACTGATAAATCCTGATTTCATTGGCAGCACTCCATTTCCCCCTCTATTATCACCTCCGATTTGAGAGACATTTGAGCGTGAAAGAGACAGAGAGGTAGACAGGAACTTCGGCATCCAGCTGTGCTACGGCTCCTGCAGTAGCACCCACAACATGTACCGGGAGTACCGGGCCCCGACCACCGTGAGTACCACCCCCCAGTGCGACCGCGACATGGAGTCCAGCAGTGAGCCCAGGGGTCCTAGATCCAGATCATGAAGGTGGAGAAGATCTTTGCCAGCAAGTGCTGCCTACCGGTGATCAAGCAGTTCCATGACTCCAAGATCAAGTTCCCACTGCCCTACCAGGTTCTGTGTCCCCAGCACAGCCACGCTTCACCATTGAGAGGCCCAACACCTTCTTTTAGATGCAGGGCCTTCCCAGTCCCCAGGTCTGCTCAAATAAACTCCCTGGGGAAAACAAACCTATGTGCAAGTAGGTAGGTAGGTCTTCTCTTCCTTATTCCTCAGTTTTCTAGAGAACAAATAATCCATTACTTCAGTAGTCTTCCAAACCAAAGCACTGCTCACTAAAATGCCATTTTATTTTTTTGTGTGTCCAATATCTCTTTTTTTTTTTTGGTGAGGAAGATTGGCCCTGAGCTAACATCTGTTGCCAATCTTCCTTTTTTTGCTTGAGGAAGATTGTCCCTGAGCTAACATCTGTGACAATCTTCCTCTATTTTGCATGTGGGATACCGCCACAGCAAGGCTTGATGAGCGGTGTGTAGGTCTGTGCCCGGGATCTGAACCAGCAAACCCTGGGATGCTGAAGTGGAGCATGCGAACTTAACTGCTATGGCACTGGGCCAGCCCCCAATTTTTCTTTTTTAATTGAAGTATAATTGATATACAATATTTTATTAGTTTCAGGTGTACCATATACTGATTCGATATTTTTATACATTACCAAATGATCATCACAATATGTCTAGTTACCATCTGTCACCATACAAAGCTATTACAATGTTAATGACTATATTCCCTATGCTGTACATTACATCCCTGTGACTTATTTATTTTATGATTGGAAGTTTGTGCCTGTTAATCCCTTTCACCTGTTTTGACCATCCCTCCACTCCACTCCCCTCTAACAACAACTAGTTTGTTGTCTGTATCTATGAGTCTGTTTCTGTTTTGTTTTGTTTGTTCATTTGTTTTGTTTTTTAGATTCCAGATATAAGTGAAATCATAAGGTATTTGTCTTTCTCTGTCAGACTTATTTCACTTAGCATAATATCCTCTAGGTCCATCTATGTTGTTGCAAGTGGCAAGATTTCATTCTTTTTTATGGCTGAGTAAAATTCCATTTGGTATATATATATATATATATATGTGTGTGTGTGTGTGCATATATACATATATATATATATATATATATATACACATCTTTATACATCTTCTTTATCCATTCATCTACTGATGGACATTTAGGGTGCTTCCATATCTTGGCTATTTTAAACAATGCTGCAGTGAACATAGGGGTGTGTGTATCTTTTCAAATAAGTGTTTTCATTTTCTTTGTAAATATACCCAGAAGTGGAATTGCCAGATTGAATGGTAGTTCTATTTTTAATTTTTTTCGGGAACCTCACCACCGTATTTTTTAAGCTTTTGCCCAAGTGACTCCTGAGCTGAAAACCCAAATGAAGTCTGAGATAGACCTCAGGAGGACTTCAAATTTCTTTAAACATCAGCTGCAAAGCAAGATTAAAAGCCAAGTAATGTCCTGAGCTGTACAAGCTCCTCATTAACCAGCCTGTGGGACATAGTTCTCTCTCCTTTTGAAGGTGTTCTCTAACACCTTAAAATTGGTCGAGAACTCTTTTATTTGTGGCATCAGTACCCCCCGGTTTCCTTGGTGATTATCACAGATCTTCAGCAAATCAAAAAGTGTCAGGAGATGTAACAGGGATAACATTTCAGAAGGTGAGTCAAAAACTCCCACAGTGAATTCTCCAGTCAGCCCACCTAGGGTGTAAGGTAACAACAACAAAGCTGCCAACATTTTCTTATTTTAGTCCATAGTTTTCTTTTGTAAGTAGCTCTGTTGTTGGCTGTGTGCTGCCAGTTACAAGTTACATTTTACCCTTATTTTTACTGCCAGGAGTATTTTAAAATTCTCTTATTTATGAAAGTTTATTGCTTCTCCCCTAAGCCTGGGAGCCATACTTTATAGCCATATTGCATTGGAGCTTATCTCCTGTAGCTAGAAATAAATTTATTACTATATTAGCTGTTGCTTTGTTTTCATTTTGGCTACTGAAGGGGGAAATGTTTAAACATTTAAACTTAGTGACATGTGAAAGTGAAAATATATAAATGAGAAGCTAAATCAGAAAAAGGATTAAAAAAACCCACACAGGACAACAAAAGAAAAACTCTATATTTCCTTGTTCTACAGTCTTACTTGTGGCTTGAAAGAAAAGGAGCATCTGTTGCTATGAAGAGGGAGAGTCAGAAGTAAAGGCAATTTGGGGAGACAGATAAGGGGCAAGGCCAGGGTTCAGGCACCTTGCCAGGTGGTGATCCAGGTAAGGGAGGGAGGCATAGGGAAAGTGGGATTTGCCTGCATCTCCCCCACCCTGCATGTAGACACTCTAGCCAAGCATTCAACTCCACTCTCTGTATCCACAGCCCTGCACTCAGCCAAGCGCCCATTAGAAGCCATTAGCCCCTGGACCTCCTAGCATGCTTTCTTGCCTTGCCAATTCACAATTTAGGCCACAGCCAACACTTCTCCTTGGTTCTTAGTCTTGACAATACAGAAAGGAAAAAAGACCCATCTCCCGATGAGGACAGGCTCTACTCCAGCTCTATTCTCTTACATGAGTGCTCATTACAGCTGATCTATACTTTTATCCACGCCTAGTGGATTCTATTTTTCCCAGAGGCTACTCCAGACCTTTTCTTCTCAAGATTCCAAATTTGGTCCCTGTAACTTCAGCAAACATCTACCTGCTTTACTGAGAGCATTTATACCAAAAAGAATTCCCTCAACTTTCCTTTCTTAACCTCAAAACTTCCCTTTACCTAATCCTCCCTAATTCTTGAGTCGGGGAAGAACTGTCTTCTTTTCTCACCTCTGTTCCTCCCACTTCTGTCTTGCATCTTCATTCTCCCCATTGTCACTATTTTTTTTTCCTTTAAGACTACACACTAAAAACAATGAACAAATAAACCAAGAAACATCCCCTTGACTCGGTTTTTCCTGAGTCCTCCAGGAGAGGACTGGAGAATACCTTGTGGGAAGTCGCATTGGTTTTCTCATGTGACCATTTTGAGGATTGTTTTCCGCTGCTTGTAAAACTCCTGTATAATCTTGGATACTCTTAATTAGAACAATAAGTAAAAAGTTAATGTGCTCATCTTATTATAGAGGAAATGGAGCACAAAGTGGAAGTTATGATCCAACATCTACTTCTGTCTCAAAAAATATAAACTGTCTGATGAATATAATAGAATGGATGCCTAGACTATAATTAGTGATCAAGCCAGGTTGTATAACAGTAGGTCAATGAAAAGTAAACAATATTTATTTGGTTTATAAGAAATACACTTGGAAAAGAAAAATAAAGAAAGAAAGATGCTTGGCACATAATTAGGCCAAGTAGAATTCCTCACCAGGATAACTCTAACCAAAAAGTTTTAATAAAGTTCCATTAGAATCTTTAAGGAATAGCCTGGCAAAATAGGTAACATGTTCATAAAACAACAACAATCTTTAAGAAATCAGAGACTGGCAACTTTATGGTAATCTTTTACATTACCTTTACATGACCTGTACCAAGGAAACCCTTGATAAAAATCACAGGGGGCACCCGAGACAATGAAATGTGACACAACTTTAGAGTGAAATAAACCTGATTTGTTTCGAAAGTATCACAGCATGCAAGATGTCATTTTCATTTTGGCAAAAACTCTGCTTGGAACAGTCTAAAGAACCCAGAGGCCAGATGTGCAAAGAACATGTTAGGCCACCTAAGAACTATGTTTTTAAGCGACGGATGTTAGCTCAGGGCTGGTCTTTCTCACCAAAAAAAAAAAAAAAAAAAAAAGAACTATGTTTTTGATGGCCCAAAATGTAATGTTGCAGAAAGCACCTGCATATAAATGGCCCTTTTCAGCTTCTAGCCTTTTGGTTTTCTTCCTGCTTCCTTTCAGAGGTTTACAGGACAGACAGTCTTACTTAGGAACATATCCAAGTAACATCCTAGTAGAGAATGTGAATATCCCTAAGGAAAGGGAAATAAAAGCCTCTAGCCTTTGACTAGAAGACTGGTTAGCTAAGTCTAACTAGCAGAGATGAGGTGAAGATTACAGAGAAACAGTCCAACATGCAACACCAAATAGTAGTGGTTTCCACACCTTGCTCCGGGGCTGCAGTTACTTATAGTGACAGTAAATAATGTGCGATCACTCATCTATATCCCAGAGGCTGTCACCAGCAAAGCTAAGCCCTAACAGCAAAAGTTAAAGGAAGAAAGTATATTTATACTTATGTAGTTCAAAGTTTCTGTTGGTGTTTGGGTCTGAATACAAACAAGCACTCAGCATTTACATCTATTCCTGGGAACCTGTTAAACGTGTGCAGGTCAAATAATAAACTTATGCTATAAGGAGGATTCTAGTCTCAGAAAAAAAAATCATATGTCAAAATTCTGAATTACACTTTGACTTTCAGACACAACATTTAACAATGTATTTCATTGTTCTTGGATTTGTTCTTTTCCTCCATGAGTCCACCACCAGTTGGGTGAAATAAGTATACAATTGGGCTAATGATGAATCACTTTTGGAAGAAACACAACTTCCACCCTTGTCAGAATGGACTTAAGTTTATGAAGCCTGTACTTGGTACTTTAGTATCAGCACCACCGGTTTCTGTTTTCACTTACTTTCCATAAAAAGGGCAAAATGCAACAAA
The DNA here is from genome assembly GCA_031878705.1 of Tapirus indicus. Classification (NCBI taxonomy): domain Eukaryota; kingdom Metazoa; phylum Chordata; class Mammalia; order Perissodactyla; family Tapiridae; genus Tapirus; species Tapirus indicus. Next base: position 34,060,157 of record CM062919.1, read on the forward strand.
ATGTTACAAAACACCTGCAGGAATCTTGTCCAACAAAGCTAATGATGTGAAAGGAAAAAACTAAATGAGAAATAAGGAATAGTTTCAATGACTAGCCTAAGTAAAGACATCAAGAACTCCAAAATACTTTTGGATTAGGTGGTTACATAGGGTCAGTGTTCCAGAAAGGATTATATCACACATTATATGTCAAAGGTGTCATTTCATGGTCTATTAATAAACTTTTTTACCAGGAGTATATTTGTATTCCAATCTACCTCTTCATTATTATCTTTTAGTTTTTCATTTGACTAACTCTAGAAGGCAATAATATGGTAGCCGAGTGGCTGGGGTTGAATCGTTTCTCTGCCACTTATGGCTACCTTTCTTCAGACAGGTTACTTAACTCCTCCGAATCAAAATTTTCTCATTCATAAGATTGGGTTAATATTTGTAGGGTTATTGTGGTGAGAAAATGTGCTAACTCCCTTACTTGTGAGTCAAGTGCCTTGCCCAGTGCTTGGCTCAGAGTTGAGATCCAAGGAAAACTAGTTCTTTCCTTACTTTATTTAGTTTGCTTTTTTTTTTTTTTTGGTGAGGAAAATTAGCCCTGGGCTAACCTCTGTCAATCTTCCTCCTTTTGCTGAGGAAGATTAGCCGTGAGCTAACACCCATGCCCATCTTTCTCTACTCTGCATATGGGATGCCGCCTCAGCATGGCTTGACGAGTGGCGCAGAGGTCCACGCCCGGGATCCGAACCTGTGAACCCCGGGCCGATGAAGTAGAGTGTGCGAACTTAACCACTACACCACTGGCCCGGCCCCCAGGTTCTACCTTTTAAAACCTACTATAAGTTAATTGAAAATGTCTAATAAGAGGATATATAGTATTTTATTAGCTGTTTTGGTTTGTGGTCCCACCTCATCATCATTTAAGATCTGAGGTATTTACAAATTTATGGCCAAATAATGTTTCATTCTTTCTCCATTTTTACACTCTCCATATGTTCACACTCTAAAATTACAAATTAACAGAACATTCCAAGGACACTCTTAATACATTATGACCATATCAAGAATGGACAATGTTAACACACTCTTAAAGAGTGAGTTATGACTCCCATAATAGCAACACGGATAAACCATTGGGTATTACTTATTTTTCAACAATGTGTTCCTGATTCAGTGGAACATTGGACATTCCATATACCCCTATGCAACACATATATCAACTACTCCTTTAGCTACTGCAGATGGTAGTAAGTTGTAAAGAAGGTATGCCTGAGAGTAGAGAGAAACTACACTTATATACAACTAGTCCATTTAGTATTCATCCCAGTCAGGATCACTAGCTCCCTTGGACATAGTTTTTGACCAAAAAGCCTTGGTGTTTCTAAACTCTCAGGCTATATCGGAACATAACCTTTAAAAACATATTCATACAAAACCAAACGAACATAAAGTAATTTTTCCAAAATGAGTAAGGGCAGACAGAAGGTGAAATCATTAAAAACATATGGTCAAAGAGGTCCTCCAAAACAGCTTAGTGGACGGCAGCCAAGTGAATGCATTTAATCAATACATATTGCTAAATATAGTGGAGAGGGAAACAGACGAAAAAAAATTTCCATGCTTTCCTGATACACACATATAGGCTTTCCAGGGTGGGAGTAGACGTAAAACACTGTAATTGAGGAAATGGTCCAATCTCCCACTAGAGTCATGCCATCTGAAAAAGGTCAAGGGTTACAAAATGGAAGAAGGTAAGAAGAGGAAGCTGCAGTGCTGGGTAAATTGCTCTTGGCCCCTGGGCAGAGGTTTGGGATTTGGGATTATGATAGGTTCCATCAGGCAAATAACTCCTTGTGAGACATCTAGTTTCACTTAGGGTACACTAGACAGAGAAGCAGAGAAGTGTCCTATTTGGGTCCAAGTCTATGTTTCAGTGTTGGGGTGGGGGGCACATAGCGAAGAGAGACAAATCCAGGGAAAGGAAGGAAGAGTGAGGTAGGGGATATAATTATATAATTTAAATAGTTTTGTGGATAAAGGCTTTTACCAAAGCCTTCATGGTAATTATTTTAAACCACCACTGAAAGCCTCCTAAACACTTATTTTGAGCTTGTATTGAATATTCTCCTGTGGTGGCAGTGACTCAAACGCAGAAGGAAACATTCTGGAGGAATTGGGTCGGCAGACATCCAATCTCTTGTATCGCCTTCAATTCAGCCAGAAGAGACTGCTCAAAATATACAACCGTGTTTTTTTGTTTGTTTTTTTTTGAAAATAAGCAAATTACCAAATCAACGGTTTGGAGAAAGTAATAACCAGGGCCTGTGAGAAATTGTTACCCAGAACCACAAACAGAGCTAATGTGGGGGCCATTTTCCTAATGATTTGAATTAATTAATGTAGGAATACAGAAGAATCATTATCTCCCGTATTTTCTCAGTGCAAACCCCAAATGCACACCATTTCCATTATTTCATATGTACATTCAATAAAATTTTATGTACAATTGTTGTCTTAGTAAAACTAAATATAGAGCCTTTCCTGAATTCCATAAATGCAGGATGCCCAAACACCTCCACTTTGCAGAAGGGCATCCTTCTTTCAGCTGCTTTGTTGTCCTGGTATGAGTTGGAAAGGAGGAAGGGACAAGTGAGAAAATGTGGGGGACGCTTCCCAGAATGCTCCCTTCTGTGACTGAGTCTCTGCCACCAGTCGAGAAGGTATGGTTATTTAAAAACAGAAAGAAAAAACGGCTCTGGATTTAGAGCAATCTAGGGTGAAGTTCAGGAACCTGCACTTCCAGCTATGCGAACTCCAAGTCTCCATGTGTAACTGAGACAAACACCAGCAGCCCTATAGGAGCAGAGACCAATGTATGCAGATACACCTGGCACACAGTAGGTTTCCTAGAAGCTGTCAATTTGATGGTTGTGCTGACTCATCAAAAGACGTGGGTGGCAGAGATGCAAAAATCTCACAAGGCATGGATGGCCTACTCCCCTCAGAAATGTCAACAAGCTGTGGGGAGACTGGCAAGTGGGCAGACTGGTTAGAGAGCATTTATCTGTAATTCTAGGTCTCAGGGAGCTCTTGGAAGAGTTCAGATGTTTAGCCAAAAAAGAGATAAAGAATATTCAGGCTTGGGGGGGGGAGAAGAATTTCTCTAAACAGAAACACTATGAATTTGTGAACAATTTCACTTTGAGTTCTGCACACAAGCCAAGATTACTGAATTTTGTTTAAGAAAATGGGACACATTTAGTTCTTATGAGACCAAACAATGGGTTTGATGGAACTTTTTCAACCACATACTTTGGCTTGTGGCAGATACCATCTTAAATCAGAGGAAAAGAGAACAGATTATTTGTTCGTATGTTATTTTCATTTTTTGCCATGTTTACATTTTTTATTAACCCATTTCTTTCAAATGTAACAAAGTTGGCTATCTTCACTGAAAGCTACTTGGGGTAAGCAGTATGCCAGACAGTATTTGAACAACCATCCTGCAATGGGACGTTAGAAAAACATATCTTTGCTTCTAATAGGGATACATTAACACCTTAAAAGTTAAACTAAGACCTTAAAATTTTCAGGCCAAAAAGCTGAAACAGCTTTGCTAACAGTAAAAGAAAATTCACAATACTACAGCTCCAACGCTGGCAGTGGAGGAAAACTCAGTGTGGTTTAAAACCTGCCTAAACTATTTTTCAAACCAATACAAAATGTATTGTATTAGACTCATGGGACATATCAAGACAAAACCTGAAGTAGCCCCAATTCTCTTTTTTCTCCTTTTCTGGAGTGAACTCAATAACTTGCTTATTCTGGACTTCTTTCAGAGGCCATTCAACAGTGGCTGGTTCCTCAAACAGGGAGGTTTGTCTGCGTAATACATTTAAGTGGAGCTTAAAGGGGTACAGATGACAACTTCACCATTTCTGTCACGAATGCCCTGTAAGTTATATTTGAGGCTTACATGGTGTTAGAAAATCAAATTCAGCTAGAAAAAAAAGAGCAATCCCATAAAGGGCTTTCTTTTACCATGGTGTTGAAAAATATATATTCTTATGCTTGTTAATACCAAATGCGGCTAACAACTCATTTACATCAGTGAGGGGAAACACTGGTAACCATAATCAAACCTAGCCTGGCTTGGGGTCATATTCTCAAATTACGCAGAGAAATTTAAGTAGTGAGAAGGGAGACTGTTTAAAATCACTTCTTACAGCAGCTGGCAATAAGGAACGCCCCCACCCCCAGAATAATAATGCTACAAGAAGTAATGATGATCATGACAATGGTCCATACTTAAGTGATTACAAAATGCCAGGCATTGTTTCTCAGTACTTAAAAGGTATTGTTTTGTTTAATCCTCACAATAACACTCTAGAGATGGATATTATTATTATTCTTGTTTTACAAGAGTAGCTGGCAGCTGAGACCCAGAAAAATTTATTTGCTTTGATTCGAACCCAATGACTTAGATATATCCTCCAGGGCTGCTCAGCAATGGAAGTTGAGTTAACCTTTCTAGATTGGGCATAATAGTATTTGCTTACTAATGTTTTCAGGTGTTAATGTGACTGTCCCTGTAAAGTCCTTAGTCCAGTACCCGGTACAAAAAATAAGTACTTCATAAATGTAAGCTAGTGTTTTTCTTATGACTATACAGCAATGCATAGAACCCTGCAGGGGCAGCAGAGTTCCTTTTCACAGTGTCACAAAGCTGCCTTTTCCCTTGGGATCCAGACACTACTTTCCCTATATCAGGTGTTGACTCCTAATGGGGCTGAATGTGAATGTCAACAGCAATAGAGACTATTTAGCAAAACTGTGCCCAGGAGAGGAGGGACAGGGCGTCTCAGGAGTTCAACTTGAGAACACTGGAAGCCTTTTGACTTTGAATGGAGGAAATTTATTTCCCCAAGCTCTCTACATACGTATTTAACCACCATTCCTGTTGATTCAATAAATATATAGTAAATAATTTTCCTCTCTGCCCTTTTTGTTTCCTAAGGAAGCCAGACAGTAGAAAGGAGGAGGAAAAACAATAAGAATGGATTTAAGATCCAGCCCTACCCTCCCAGGACAGATCCCACAACTCTCCATACAAAAGAGACTAGAAAAAGGAGAGACCAAGGTTAAGGGTACATATGTGAGGCTCAGGAAAGATCATTTTGGCACTTACAGAGTTAATGACTTAAGAGATTATGGTCCCTCCCCCTACCTCAGACTTTCCAGATGAGGGCAGTGAAATCCTGAGCTATCTCAATGAAATAAATTTTTCAAAATTTTCTACCTTTTAGGAGAAAGACCAGGTCAATTCAAAAAATATATATGTATTGGGAGTCGCCTGAAAGTATTTCCAGAGACTCACAGAGCTGATATGCTGTGGGGGATTTGAATAATATAACAATCACACTCCTTAATATAACATAAACCCAATCCATCCAGAATTGTTTTAGTACGTTTTGAAAGACCTTAATTAGATACTGGAAGCTAAAGATAGATTACGTATGAGATTCCCTAGTTCTTAGCTCACATTTTTAGATGTTTCCAGTTTTAACAGACAGGCTTTGAACAAATTACTTGAGGACAAACTAAAGATATAAAAGAGATGCTAGAAGAATCTCTGGATCTAGGTCATTAAGTGGAAGGGGTTTCTAAAAAGTTTGTGGGATACTTCCTGAGCGTGACTGTGGAGTTAGGGAAGAAGCACAATATACCTTCAAGCCAGTAATCTGAAATTCCTCCTTTGCAGACCGGTAAGGAAATGCCTCACATCAAGAACATAATCAGAACCCCCAATGAAGTGGTTCAAAGTAGTGTGATAAAAAATTATACAAATTACCTAAATTATCTATTCATTACAAGTATCTAATAGATTTTGATAAACTTTAGATGATTCTTAATGATGCTTATCCACGAAATTCTTACTTCCTATTAAAAAAATATATACGGTCAAGCTTTATTCTAAGAATCTCTTGCTGACACTGCTAGTGTCTGAGAACAGCTTAGCAGATAACAGGGTGAGAACGCCCGCTGTGATTGGGCATCCTGCCAGCAGGGGGTGCTGCTCTTGCTATGAAAGGAGCTGGGAATGGGCAGAGGCAGAAAAGGCCATCAGATTTCCATATCACATCTGCAGAGCAACACCTCCATTCTGCTTGTTGGTATCTTCAACTGTAGTTTGGTTTTATACGTTTATTTAAAGGTTTTTAAAAATGCTGAACAGCCATTGATTTTTCAAGAAGGATAACCATATTGAAATTTAAAACGAGAAAATTAGAAAGCCAAATGGCATTTGTTTTTTTTAGATGAGCTGAATTATGGGAAGACAAAGATTTCTATTACTGTGCTCAGCAGGAGAAAGGTTTTTCTTTTTGGAATTTTAAGAGCCTCAAATACGATACTTTATTTGTACAAGTTCAACATAAAAAAAAAGAGATTCCATTTTAAAATTTAAAAAGTATCAGAAATAATATTTTGGTAGAAAATCTGAACAGTTCATAGAAACATGCATCACTTATGCAAAAGAGGATCTACATTTATGACTTGCTATCTTAGGAAAAAAGTAAAAGATGGGAAAATAATATATTTTTCGTAATAAAAATGATCATTATGCAAAACAACTTGCAAGCTATTGAAATACTGTTTTTCTATAAAATTTCATAACATCTCCTTTTTATATGTGCCACACCCTGTGCTAACCATACCAATCCTATACCAAGGGTAACACTATCCTCACTTTATAGGCAGCAAAACTGGCTCAGAGAATTTACCTAATTCCAATTTGCCCAGGGTCCCAAACTCAGGTTAGGGCAGAACTGTGGTATCATCCACTGTGCTATTTCATGGAGTAATTTGAGTACGTTCATCAAAACTGTCACTTGATACAACACACACGCACAATTTATTTCCTAAGACATTATGTTCCCAAGTTTATTACCTAAATGTTAATTATTCTTCGTGCTGATAGAATGGTAATCCCGTATTTTATTATTATCTGTACAATTTGGGCACATAGGATGCTTTTCTTTTCCATGGCAATGAAAAAGTAAATAATGATTTACTTACAGGTATTCTAGCTCATCTAATGATTTGCCTGAAATCTCAGCCATGGCTTTTAGGAGACAAGATCTGAAGGAGCTATGCAAAGTGATGTTTCCCTTCCTGCTGAGAAGCAAATGAGTGCACCACAGTGAGTCTGATCCCAAACAGCCAGATCTGTAAAGTCACCACTTAACTCCCTGGGAGAAAACCCTTCTCAGACAGCAGTGTAAGAATGCTTGGCAGTCCAGCAGTCCAGAGCTGGACAAATTAGTGTAATCCATTTAGCCATAGTGTTCACCTGTGATCTTCACATCAAACTGTCACCTGAATTGCTAAGGACATTTCTAACCACTTTGCTTTTTAAATATCAGATAAAATCGATTAATACCAAATTTAACACTGATATACAATCTTTTTTTTAAAAGGAAGCCCTTAATTTAAAATGACTCAGTGACTCACTTAAATATTCATGGCTTACTTACTATGTGCTCGGCAATTTGCTGGGCATTGAGAGAGAATGGTAAACGCAGACAGACAGACATGGACCCTGCTTTCACTGAAACTGGGTATTCCTGACACCCCTATCTATGTTTGCTCCAGTAGATAAAGGTCTTGTAAGTACCTCTGAGGTGTTTATTACTCGAGTTACCATCTTGGAAATTTCAAAACGAAAATAAATGCCATTGTCTCAACAATACATGAGGCAGTACATTGAATATTTTTGGTACTTGACTTTATCTCCTTGAGATTACTATGTACATCACTTGTTACATAAAACACTTCAAGAACATGTTTATCCCAGAGTTGGAGAAAAATGATGAAACCAAAAGAAGCGATGTTACCACACTCTACCCACCTTAGGTAGAGTGAGGCAGCATCGCTTCTTTTGCTTTTTGTCATCAGGCATGGCTTGTCATGCTTTTGCTTCAACATCACGTCCCACGTCTGATTTCCTTCAAATGTCAGAAAAACCATGTACCACACCTAACCCGTGTTGTTGACAAAGGCTGAAATGTCGACAGGGACTATGGGAATGCTACCATGAGATTTTCACCATGTTGTCAACTACTGCAACCCAGTTCTGGAATCACCCTTGATGGCTCCTTCTCCAGGGACCCCATGGGATAAGTGTCCCTGAATTTCTCTCCCAACACATCGCTGGCATCGGTGCCCCCATTTCCCCTTACCTAACTCTTAGCCTGGTCCCTTGCCTGTACCCCTGCCTCCCTATCCTTCGAAACTTGCCTACGTACAATTGTTTCTACACATCATACCTCTTATAAGAGGCTGATGAAGTTGCTCCCTTTGCCTATGAAGGCAAATTCTCAAACCTACTCAGCCTTCCACAACTGACCTGAGGCTACCTCTCCAGTTTTAACTCCCTCTGTCATTTCCTACAGGCAACTTATAAATACGGTGCCACCATTAAGAAAGAATTAGGTAGCTTGATATATACCATTACAGAACAACTGGTAAGATATATTACATGAGAAAAGCAAAGTATAAAGCAGTGTGGATAGTATGCTATAATTTGTGTCTAACAACAAAGGATGTGCACATAGACATACACACATATCCCATAGATGTGGCAGAATATCTCTGGATGAACACACAAGAAACTGGAACTAGGAGCTGTCTCCAGGTAGCTTGGGTATAAGGATGGGAGATTCACTTTTACCACCTGTACTTTTCCCTTTTTGTAACTTCTGAATTTTACATTTTGTGCCTATATTTATTCAAAAGAAAAATACTTAAAAAATTATAACTTTGTGTTCAAGTTCAATGCTCCCCAAATATGCTTTGAACCTACAATAAATTTCTGCTTCAAGTACTCCCCCCTTACTCAGTTACTCACCTCTATCTAACTAAATGCCACTTACTTTATAAATACTTTGCTAAACTTTACAAAATTTTCCTAGCAAACTATCTATCTTATTTACACCTCTGTTTTGTACTGTTACCTGTATGCATTTTACTTCCCTTATTTGTAAGCTTTTGGAGGACAAGGCTGTCTTAGTCATACTTTTTTCACAACATAGTAATGTGGATATAATAAACCAGAGTTAATACACACGAGGGATGGAGAATGGAGAATATATACAACTACAAGCTGTAAGAGGGCAGAGTTCATGGTGTTTTGTTTAGTGGTGTGTTCTCAGTGCCTAGCAGAAGGCCTACTGAATGACCAAATAAAAAGGAAAGTCCTCCAACCATAGGCTGGCTTTTTTGGGTTTGTGTTTTAGGATTAAAGCTTGGTTCACAAAAAGTAATTCTCCAATAATTAAAGGCATAAACTGTTCTCTTGGGTGCAAAATCACATATTATTCTTCAGGCTACAAGTTGCTCAAAGACGTCCCAAGAAAAGGTAAAGTATCACAAGGATTGTTTTGAGGACAAGTAATCAAGAGATCATCATTCCAACTTAAAAGTCTGAAGTCAAACAGTTCTTACACATAATTTCTATTCTATACTCGACTTCTAACTCTGCCTCTTCACCATCCCTTCAACATATTTGGCCTCTCAGCTACACTAACATCCCTAATTATCAGGTTTTCTCTGCTCTGCTCTTTGCGTCATAATGACTATTTCAAGCAGTTGCATAATCACCTCTCCTGTTCTGTCTTCCACCTTAAAGGACAAATAGTCACCTTTACTTTAAAATATTTACAGGTCATTCGACCTAAATATTTTGTTAACTTCTATTTTACACTGTATATCTAACAAATCTTTCCCAAATATAACTTCATGTGATCATACCCATGAAAAAAGACGTCCTAGAGATTCATATTTCAGCCCAGAAGTTAGGACATTAAAAAAAACCCAAAAAAGAACTTTCCTATTAGGAATGGTTATTTTGTATTGTTTAATAGCTTTCACAAATTTTTTTAAAGAAGCAAAAGATTAATACTGGAAGCTAAAGCAGATATTAAATGCTTAATATGTAAAATACCAGATAGACATGAATAAGTTGCAGTCACTCAGCAACCTCCAGACATAAGGCTTTTGTAAACCAGCTTTTTGTCTCACATTCAGCAAATCATTTAGCAATTTCTTTTAGCTGTCACAGACAGAAAGCTGGATCTATTTACATCCATGTGGTTCAAAACAGCGCACATTATGTGACAGCAGAACAATAATAATAAGGTATCTTTTAACCTCAGGAAGATAAAATATTTCCACAGCTATCTGAATATAAAATACTACAAGATGATTACATTATTAAAAGATTAAAAAAACAAGAGATAATTTTACTTACATCAAGAGAGTCTTCATTTATAACAATCATTCCCATGTTCTTCCTCAAGAGTTTGCAGGAGTGTCCTATGTCCAAGCATAGAGTAAATTAACTGATATAATTAATTTCTCTAGAGAGAAGAGGTAAAGATGTTAAAGTAACAATACTATAAAAATATCTAAATTTTATTTATTTTTTATCTACTTTATTAGTTAAAATTTTATCTATTTTATTTGGATGACGCCCAATAACTGTTTTGCAGTTTTGCAGGAAGTTAAAAAAGAAATGTTCTTGCTTCCTATAGGAGGGATATGATACGAGGACAGTAGCTGTTTTGATAAACAAGTATGGAAAGAGATTGTGGTAATGATTCTCAATGTCCTGAAACCTAGAAACGTATACGGAATATCTTTCATGATGACCAATACGAAGAGCAGAAAATGGGCCGATGGTTGATTCTGGGGAAGGGTACAGGAGAGTTTTCTGGCAATCTCTTGGACCACTGATCCTACCACTGTCTCTCTGCCCTTGGACAGTCATCACATCCTCTACTTTCCTGCCTTCTCTTGCTTTGCTGTACTTGCTGCAGGGCAAAAGTCACCCACTGATTAAATCCGACTCTGTCTACTCTGCACCTGTTCATGTACAGCTGAATGTGGCTGGAGAAAAACAGGCAACCCAGGTGACTGGTCTCACATTTAAAACAATGCCATTACACTTAATGCTATCTATACGCACTCCCTTTATGATCTCGTTTCATCCCTGGTTTTAAATACCATCTAAATGATGACCATTCTAAAACTTGTATCTCCTGCTCAGACTGTTTTCCTGAAGTCCAGACTCTCACATCCCAGTGCCTACTTAATAGCAGACACTTTGGTGTAAAATAGGCATCTCAAACTCAACATATCCAAAAACCAGGCTCCTGACTCCCCCTCAGAAAACCTGTTCCTCCTTTAGTCTTCCTCATTTTGGTTAATGGCAACTCTAGCCTTCAGTTGCTAAGGTGAAAAAATCTTAGAGTTAGTCCTGATTCCTTTTTTTCTCTCACACCCTGCACTTAATCTATCAGTCAGTCCTGTTGGCCTTACCTTTAAAATATATCCAGAACCCAACCATTTTTCACCACCTCCACTGTTGCCACCAAGGTCCAAGCCACCATCATGTCTCACTTGGATTAGCAGAGAACAGCCTCTTCACTGGTCTCCCTGCTTCCACACTTGCTTCCCTTCGAGTCCATTCTCAGTCTAGCAGCCAGACTCATTGTTTTCACAGGAAAGTCAGATCATGTCTTTCTTCTGCTCACAACCATCCAATGGTTTTCCAACTCACTCAGAATAAATGCAAAGCCCCATCCAAGCTGGGCTCTGTTACACTGCCGACCTTCTTCTATTCTTCCCCTTCGCATTTCTGCTCTCTCTCTCTAGAACAGAAGACAGCTTCCCCTCATCATCCAAGTGACAAGCTCCCTCTTCTCTCTTAGGTTGTTCCTCAAATATCACCTTCTCAGTGAGGTCTTCCTGACCTCCCTCTGTGCAATGTCCTATCTCCCTTTCCTGCTTTATTTTTCTTTACAGTAATTATTGCCATCTTATAAACTAGGTGTTTTTCTCATTTACTTTATTGTCTGTTTCCCTGGAGCTGAGCTCCAGAAGGGTAGAGATTTTGGTTTGTTTAATTCCCTGCTCTTAACTGGTGCCTGGCACCTTAGACACCACAACCACTTGCTGAATGAATGAATGTTACCTACCTTTTTTCTAGGAACAATTATGGCCCAAGATTCTAAAAGTTAAATGTGATGAGAAACCACCACCATATTCTTCTTTTCACAGGATCTTTCAATAATGGCTACATACCCTGGACTATTTTCAGAATTGCTTATTTTCCTCACATATCACTCTTTACCACCATATAGTCTCCCTCTATCTGTAGTCATGTTGTTTTATCATATTTGTGTTTTTCAGGTCTCCCAATTCTAATGCATTCTGTATTCTCATACATCTTCTTTCCATTTTGTCTCTAACAGCAGTGGAAGTTTTATAATCAAAATTAACAACTTGTGTGGCTTGTAGATTTAAACTTCTACTGGCTAGCATTTTCTAAAAATTCATTTTCCTCTATTAATGACATCAGTTTACTATAAACTTGTAGTTGTTTTATATTTACAGAATACTGTGATTACTAATATTTCTAAAAGCAATATTAACTAAATGTTTTTTAGATAGATAATCCTTAATAATGACTTTCTAAAAATGTAGTTTCATGTTGTCAACACCTCTGAAATGGTTTCTTCAACTTTGGGAAAGTTTTGTAAGTAATTCATATCATTAATATCCAGAGGTTGAATCTATGTCAGGTTTACAGTGCTCAGGCAACCTACTATAACTGAATTTGGAAAAAAAAGTGATATTTTCTTGCATATTCCTGGTACTATAGGCCTCTAATACCAAATACTAACTTTCTCCTCCATTATGGATTGAATTGCATCCCCCCTCCAAATTCACATATTGAAGCCCTAACATACAATGTGACTGTATTTGGAGATAGGGCCTTTTAGGAGATAAAGTTAAATGAGGTCATAAGGGTGGGGCCCTAATCCAATAGGACTGGTGTCCTTACAAGAAGAGGAAGAGACAGCAGGGGTGTGTGTCGGTATAGGAAAGGCCACATGAGGACGGAGTGAGAAGGCAGCCATCTACAAGCCAGAAAGGGAGGCCTCAGGAGACACCAAACCTGCCAACACCTTGATCTTGGACTTCTAGCCTCCAGAACTGTGAGAAAATAAATTGCTGTAGTTTAAGCCACCCAACGGTGGTATTCTGTTATGGCAGCCTGAGCTGACCGATAAAACCTCTTTCCAAAAAACTGGAATTAACTGTAGGATGAATGAAAACTCACAGTCTTCCTACTTCCTATCTCAGAAATAACCTTTGGTCACATAAACGAATGTCAATACGCAAGCCTGCAATAATCCCTATCTCCAGACTTTCACAGACAACTGTAGAAATTTACTTACGTGTATCAATTATGGATGGAAGGGTGGGGTAGATACAAAGGTGAGAGAAGGCATTATGTGATTGCAAGAGCTAAAGTTTGGCTGTAAATATAACCACTGCAACTTGAAATGGGTATTGGGGCCATGAGTAAAGAGATAAGCCCAATAATACTAACAATATGGAAAACTCAAAATACCAAATCTTTCAAATCTTAAAATATCTCAAATCTAGCTCCTGAAATATATCAACAATTTAAAGTATGAATTATGTAAATTACCAATGTTAATGGCAGTTTCTTGCTTGTCCCCTGTAAGGATCCAGATTTTAATGTCTGCTTTCATCAGAGTTTCTATGGTTTCAGGCACCTGATCTTGTAATTTATCTTCAATGGCTGTAGCTCCAAGTAGCTGAAGATTCTGGGGAAAATGAGTGGCAAAAATTTTAAGAAGAAAACCAGTTTAGATTCTTTAAGAACAAAAATTGAAGTGTGTATATGTTTTTAAATCAGAGACTAAATGATAATTCATGGATTTGGTGTAAATTCCAACTATCCCAATGAATTTTCTCTCTTGAAAAGAGAGAAGATGGAGGCTCCCTGAAACTACGTGTCTTACTTTACTCCTCCCTAAGATAAGGAACTGATTCTAAAAAAAAAAACCACACACACATATGGAAGGGAGAAATCAAAAGTCAGTTAAAAAGGAGCAGGCACCTACTAAGAAAAAATAAAAACAAAAACTATGGAAGATCACCACAGTGAAGAAGCAATCTTGTCGACTTGTTTGAAAAAAGAGTAAGGATATATGCTGATACTATTAAATTGTCATTTGACGCAGTATTAGGAAATGTATACACATAATACAATTAGAAACGTTGAGGAAGAGAGCAACAAAGTGACAGCATTAGTTTCTGTAAGAAAGAACAGGTTGAATGTTTTTCATATGGCTCCACATTTGCACAGTGGAAGGTCAGAGTTCATTACAGATCCCTTGCTCATTAGATGGTATCTTTTATACAAGACTGAATACAACCAATATGCTCTGCGGAAAGCTGTTCTAATCTCTCTCAAAGAAGAATGATTTCTACTCTTTTTCCTAAATGAAGGAAAAAAGAGAACAATCTCTTGGCAGTTAGGGAAACTTGGTGTGCCAAATGGACACAGGTAATGGAGTTCTTGGTCTCAAATACATAGGTATGCACAGTGATGGACTAAGATTTAAACCTTTCTTTCCATCAAGTGACCAGGCATTGTCACTAGCAGGGCACTCTTCCCAACAGCACTCTTCTGCAAGCCACAACCAACTGGTTCTCAGGGTTTCCCTGTAACCTAACTTCCAGCATGATCCACTTCAGCATTTCTCTTTCTTCTCAACCTTTTTCTCCCCTCTTCCTTCATTTTTTATTTAAATTATCCAACAAGAACAGAATGGATACAAGGTAAATTAAGCGCTAAGGATACCGTCTGGGTTAGTAATAACAAAGAAGGCATTCCATTTTGTATTTTTCCTCGAACATTAAGTCCTGTTTATTTTTCACTAAAATGGAAGTCTAAAGTTAGTCTCAAGTCTTGGTAGACATGGGAAATAAAGTTAAATATATATACAAACATGAAAGAGTGTGTATGTGTACGTGTAGTTTATGTGTGTAAGGTAGGAATGCTTTTGGCTATAAGTAATAGAAACATCTGACTAACAATGGCTTAAAGATTTAGTTTTCCTTATATAAGGAGTATTGAAGTAGGTAGTTGTGGGCATTAGATTGGTAGCTCAACCATACCTCAACTCATTCCCAGATCTCTCTCAATGTCTCCAGGTGGCTGTTACAGCTCTACTTTTAACAGCCACATTGGAGACAAGAATAATGGGGTAATTCCAACTGTATCCATCTCTTATATGAAAAGCAAAAGTGTTTCTAGAAGTCCTCAGCATATTTCCAAATATGGCCAACTGGCCAGATTGTGTTACATGGCCATCCCTAACTATCAGCATTTAGCTTTACCAGCCTCTAGAGTGGAGGTGGCAGGGAAGGAGGAGGATGGCAATGGGTGTTAAATTAGCCAGCTAACAGTCCTTTCATAATGCTTATAGATGGGCATGCATATGCATTCGTGTTCATATGTACACGTGTATATGTGTTTACATGTGTATGTATGTGTATAGATACACACGCATCCCCCACTGCCTTGCCTGGTGAAACCTGGCTCATCCTGTAAGGCCAAACTCAAAAGTTACTGCTTCTTTGAAGCTTTTCTAAGACAAGTTTTCCCCTCTGTTGTGCTCTGATAGAACTTTGCTCATCTTTACAACTCTTATCATATTAAGATGAACTGTTTAAATGTATGATTCTCGTAGTTTTGTTCAAGAGCAGGGACCATGTCTTGTTCAACTTTATATATTGCATCTCCCTAACACTGACAGTCAGCATTCAGTATGTGTGCTGAATGAGTGGATGACAAAAAAAAAAAAAAAAATCCAAAATCCACATGTTATAAAGTATCGCTGTAATCTAGACCATTTTCTTTTCAATATATTCCAAATAACTTATATAGCTATTAGATACACTTGATGCATGAATTCTTAGTTTCCAATACATAAGACAGGAAGGCAAATTTCCTTCTTTAAGGAGATAGTATTACTTTATTATCTTTAATGGGAAGCAGATTTGAAATCTATCATAACCTGATGAATAATTATCATCAAGAAGTTCAAGAATGAAAAGGAGGAAAACAGTTCAACATCAACTATGCCAGCATCACAATTGCTGTATTCCAACGTTCAGACAATGATTCTATCAATTCTTTCAGCTACTTTTAGGGCATTTGTAGCTAAATCATTCTGGCCCACATCCAACAAGAGATCATGATATAGCTGTGTTCAGATTTTAAATATTCTACAGAAGGCATGATAAGATTTTTAAATGATCATGAGGATAGTTCAGTAACACAAGCTCTCAAAATTTTCTAAACCAAAAAATTATTTTTTGTAATATGTTTCACAAAACCTTGGGGTAATTAGACAATGTGAGAGCCAAGATGTGAATACACATTCATTAGAAATTTATAAACAGGTATATTTGTATACAGCTCTACTCTAAGGGGAGAAATGAGCTCAGGAAGCATACAGGTATACATTACTATGCACAAATCCAATGAAAATGAAACGACTGCACTGAGGCGATCACGTTGAAAACATATTTGAAAGAAGGAAAGCACCCGGTTTTGCACAGGTAAAAAGGAAACATTTTTCAAACCAGGCAAAAATAATATAGAGGACCAAAGAAGTAGGTCCAGCAATGTACATGTTGAGGAAAGTTTTGCAAATAGGTAAACTTGGAGTGTGTTGGTGGCTATGATAATGAATTTCTAAAAAGGGTAATGAAACATTTCTGAATATTCAACAAAATTGCAGTGGATCTACTTTGATGCCTATAGAGAAAAAATCGTGTTCCAAAGCCTGTTTAATTTCCCCTTTATCCTAAGTGCTCCTTGAGTACAGCACTTACTAATTTCAGTAGAAGGCTCTGCAGCCTTCTTTCCTTTGGCCCTGGTGTCATTTATTGTGAGATTAGGATCTTGAGTGATAGGCCGTTCTGCCTCTGGAAATTAATATCTCTAGCTACATAATGATCATCAGAAAAAAAGATTTGAACTATGCGTGCTTTTCCTGATCATAACACAAGAGTGTTTAGGCCGTAATCAATTTCATCCCAAACATGTATTACCTTACACAGATGGCCACTAATGGGCACTATGGGAATTACATATTCAGCAAGTGTTGAAACATGATAAAATTCCCATGGCATTTATGGAATTAAAAAAAAAAAAACCCAAACACTAATTTTACTTTCAAAATGTCACTTATGACAAAAGTTATAAAGGTTTCAGGTTGATGACTCCTTGACATAATATAGATTTAGTTATCACTGAAAAATCATGAAATAATATTATTCACCTAGTAAAGCCCTCAATAATCTTATTTTCTCTTTTAGATGTGCATAATGTATGCAGTTTAAAAAAAGGCATATAAATGTAAAATTTCTACCTAAGTGAAGATAAAAAGCTTCACATAGAATATTTTAAAACTCTATGGTAAAAAGTATTATGACAGATTTAGAAATTATGTTTTTTTGCCCAATATGTGTATATTTTGCTCAATAACAGAACCTCAAAATGATCTATTTCCATATTAGCAAATATTTTGTCAGTGTCAGATTATTCTCTATTTCTTAAAAAGTTTGTGATATGCTTCTAAATGAGAAAAAGTATAATAAACTTATTAATTTAGGCTTCAGATTACAACACGGATTATTTGGCAGAAGCTTCTTTAAAGACAAAGAAATGATACTGGTAAAGCAAAGTTTTACCACTGGAGCAAATATGGATAAATACTGGCAACATTTGGTAACCTTTATTTTAATATGAAATGAAATTGTGACTGGGAAAGATGAAGAAATATTTTCTTAACAGAGAAAATGTACCAGACACTAAGTACTTTACTAATCCAGTTAATAGCTTTGGGGAGGTTGAGTAAATGGTCTAAGGTCAAAAAGAGGTACAGCTGAGCTACAAGAGTAAGAACAACACGAATCAATACACACCCAAAGGCAGTGAATGGGGAGTAAAACTGTGATTAAATGGAAGTTAGAATTCTACTTAAATCATCAGGTTTTTAAACATTTGTCTCTGTTGTTCAGTCTTTAGTCCTTTATTTCCATGAATGGGTTTCAGCCTCAGTCCTGAGCCACCCCTGCCAGGTGCACCTATTTCCCTGTTTCCGCCTGCAGGCCCCAAATTCACCTTTTGAGACTGCACCCCTCCATTCATTCACTCACAAATATACCCTGAGCAGGTAGTTCTGGGCAAGACGGTGGATACAACAATGAATTCTTTCCTTTCTGGAACTTATATTTCAGAATGCATCAGTACAGGCTCTTCTTTGGATTCCTTCCTGCCTTGTTTTCTGATGTAATCCTTACCTTTTACTGGTATCTGTTTCTCCCAGACCCTAACTGCCTGGCTGTCATCGAGCCCCAAGTAATTAACCACAGGGCCAGGAATCTCGAGTGGTGGTTTTCAGAATTACCTGAAGGGCTTATTGCACGCAGATCGGTGGGCACAACACCCAGAATATCTCATTGAGTAAGTCTGAGGTGAGGCCTGGAAATGTGCAATGGTTACAGTGCTGCTGATCTGAGGACCTAATTATGAGAACTGCTTACCTAGAGCAAGGCTGACAAACTTCTTCTGTAAAGAGACAGATGGTCAATATTATAGGGTTTGAGGGCCACATATTCTCTGCTGCAAATACTCAATTCTGTTGTTGTAGCAATGAAAACAGCCAAAGACAATTTGTAAACAAATGGGTGGAGCTGTGTTCCAATAAAACTTTATTTATAAAAATAAGCAGTAGGTGGATGGGGCCCCTGTGCTGGAGTTTGCAGGCCCTTGATGTAGAATACTTGTAAGCACCCCATCTCTACATGTGCTCCATCCTGACTGATTGCTCTAGATATTTCCTTGTCCAACTCCTACCCTTCTTTCTTAGCCTGGCCTTATATCCTCTGGTCCCAGTTCTCTCTCCTCTCCTGGTAATCCCAAACTACAGACAAGCCCTCTTAACTGTAATATAGATTACCATCAGAGAAAAATAGTGCTCCCCCCAAATAATCACATTATTGTCTGCTATACACTATCTTAAAAGTAAACACAAAATTCCCTGTGAGTACAAAGGATAAATAGGAAAAAGGTGTCTTCTTAGTCTGGGTGGCTCAAAAAACCTATCCAACACCAGTTAACACTTGACCTTAAATTCTAAATGAAGAATTAAGAGTTAGCCAAGCAACTGAGAGAGGTGGGGGAAGGATGAGGGAAGGAATTCCAAACAGAAGAAATCACATGCGCAAAGACAGAGGTATGCAAAAGCATGTTGTGTTTGAGAAGTTGCCATTTAGTCAATATGGAAACAATAAATGAGGCAAGGTGTGGTGGTGATTTAAATAATACTAACTCAATAGGGTTGTTCTGAAGATGAAATTGGATCATCATCCCAAACTTTGAGTAGTAAGTTAGGAAATGATGAGGCTGGAAAAGCTGGCAGGGAACAAAGTGAAGGGTCTGTGTATTATGTTGAGGATTTCAAAGGCAAAGGGTATCTGGGGAAGAATTTTAGAAGGGGAGGGACAGGATCAGATTTATGTTTCAGAAAGTTCACTGGAGGCCGACTGGGGGTGGAATATGAAGAACGGAGGCAGCAAGACCAGTTAGGAGGTTACTGCAATCATCTTCCTCTTTAGCTTTAAAATATGGTACAGTGGAAGACAGATGTGCTCGTGGCTATGGGATTCTCAGAGTCATTCTACAATGCTGACTCTCAAAGATTGCCAGGCTCCTCTGTTTTGCATTCCACTGGGCATCATTCGTTCACTCCTGTGCTTTCTCTTCTCAACATCTCTTAGCACACAACAATGGGGTTTTATTTAAAAGAAGAGAACCTCACACCTCTTTCCTTTCAGTTTAAGTTGGGCTACAGTACAATAAGACTAAGAGCATTAAATCATTGGAATGGATCATTTGCCTGCTTCTGGAGAAACGCAACTGGTTAATTTTTCCAAGGCCAAGAATTAAGTTTGAATTTGGTGCTTTTTGAACCACAGAAATCATATTTGAACTCACACAGCCAAGCTTGCCAAATAAGGTTGAATTCACACAACCAGCTGAAAAGAATCAGGATTTGAGAGGCAATTGGGTGTAGCCTGCAAAAACAACACATCCATCTTATCTGAGTGAGAAGACAGCAATACCCAGTGTGGGAAGTCTACCACGAAGTGTTCATAATAAGCATCTATCAGCCAGAAAGAAGCAAGTGATTAGAGATCTAAGGAAATCTTAAGTATTTTAAATAAGAAGGTTCTAAAGATGAGTTGACAGAAAATCATAAAAAACGTATTTCCACCTTTATTTCTAAGGAGACTGCAACTATCTTACATTAAGTACACAGAGGCTACATTTACCAGGTGGACGTGTCCTGAACCACACCAATGCCTCCCAGCCTCAAGTGCTGATCTAGTGATTATGGAACTACACACTTGGTTACATTTTATTTTCTCCAACAGTTTACATACATTCTTGCTTTCTTCTAAACCAAGATGGTGGAACAACATACAGATTATTAATGGAGGATTTGGAATTAAGACAGACAGAACTGGGACTTGAATCCCTGATCCGGAAACCACTGGATATGTGTCCTTCAGCAAGTAACTTAACCTAGGAATTTCTACATCAGCAAAAAAAGGCTAATGATATGGATTTAATAGGGTTGTTCTGAGGATGAAATTAGATCAGTTATTTCAAACTTTTTTTGAGTAATATGTTAGGGAAAAATGTTGAGTACTTACCTATGACATGGCTATGTATTTTGTTCTGTTAATATTAATACACTATGTACATTTATAAAATGCAAAAGCAGAAATTGTTAAAAAAAAGATGAGGTAAAACATATGTAGAAACAAAAGTTATAACCTTTTCTTGCTCACCCCAATGGATCATCTTGTGTACCCCACTTCAGAGGCCCTTGAACTATATAATCAGGGTATAGAGCAGAAGACTTAGAGTTTAGTAAATGCTCAAAAACTGGCAGGTCTTATTAGTATATGAGCTGACAGACTGCAAATGTTCTTAAGCAAATAGTAAGACAGGAAACTACTGGAATTTTAAACCACGAAATCACCAGCACATCATGTAAATTTTCATCTAGTACATTTCATTTTTTAGTACAAATGAAAGTGATATTTGCAGCTACTAAGAATAGACATGGTAGTTTTATCTGAAAAAGCATTCCATTCTAATACAGAAGTTACTGTGAACTTGGCAGTCATAGATGTTCAAGAAAAATTCTGTTTTCCATTAAGTTTTATATTTCGTTAGGAATCCTCTAAACCACTTACCACATGTTGCAAAGGGTGCTAAACTGCTGTATTTAGTCACACTGAATGTAATGGTTGATCTATATTATGCCACATCAAGGCAGTCTTTAAAAAAATCCCAGAAATGTCAACCATATTTTGGGGAGGAGTAAATGAAATAATGTAAAAAAAGATCAGTATACCCCACTGTCCTATCTTAGTGCCTTATCTCAGTGCCCAGGGCACCAAGCCCTGCCGAGAATGATATTTTCCAGTTCATAAGTTTACCGCCTAACTCCCACCACTAAAACGAAGACCGGAATTTTTCTATCCTCTTCCCCTGCTGTGCCCCTGAGCCCAGAACGCAGCCTGCCATGTGCTGAGGCATTTATTGTTGAATCTTTCCAACCATGTGATTCTCATATTCGTGTATTAAATAACTTGGAAGACAGGTTTTCAAGAGGACTGAGTCCGGATTTCTAACGAATGCATTCTTTAAAATTATTAGCTCTTTTTCTAACATATCCCTAATATTAATCCTTAGTGACAACATATTTGATATCAACATCCTCAATGTATAGAAAGCATGAACTCTATTAGTAATTGGGGCCAGGATTTCACTAAGCAAGCACCTACTAAATAAATTTAGCTTCAGAATAAATTATTTAACTGAATCATTCATTTATTCATCAAATATTTATTTGGCGATTAACACAGGCCAGACAGGCAGGCGCTGGTGATACAGAGAGGAATACAATAAAAACAGTCCCTGCTCTCATGAAGCTACAATCTAGTGGAGGATATACATATAATCATAAACTACAAAAGGTGTGCAAAACATAACATTGCTATCCAGTTCAAAGGAGAGCTAGATGATGACAAAATAACAGCTTTCTGATTACTCTTAAGCTCAGAAATTATCCTCTCTGACCAATAATCCATTAAAAACACTTTAACAGATAAGTGTTGGATACATTTTCCTTTTTTTTTGTGGGGAAGACCAGCCCTGAGCTAACATCTGTTGCCAATCCTCCCCTTTTTGCTGAGGAAGACTGGCCCTGGGCTAACACCCGTGCCCATCTTCTTTCACTTTATATGGGACGCCGCCACGGCATGGCTGACAGGCAGTGCATCGGCGGGCGCCCGGGATCCGAACTCGTGAACCCGGGGCTGCCAAGCGCAGACTAAACTGCTGCGCCACCAGGCGGCCCCTACATTTTCCTTTTTCAAAAACATGTTTTTCAATCCATGCCTCATAACAAGAGAAAAAGACCAGTTTTATCACCAGGGAATCACTGCTCCAATAATTGTTCAGTTTAGACAGGTATTATATCTGTTTCCTGTAATGCTCAAGATAAATAATTTGCTTTCATAAACATTACAAGTGATTAGTAGGTAATGTATGCAATGCTAAAGATATGATTGCATTTTCCTATTGAAGCAAATATTAAAAAATTTCAAAAAACGATATTTATGATGAAGGCACACCTTCATAATTCAACCAATGGTTTACATAAAATCTTCCCAGGTAAGTAAGATCAGAGCCCTCTGCACTATTAATTTTCAAAGGAAGCCAGCAGCATAGCATGAATATGAGCAAAAAAATAATTTCTGTGTCTTAGAAATATGTTAGAATAAATGTAAAGTGGCAGATCAGAGAAGGAGGAGAGAAATTTCAGAGAAACCACTGCTAATGAAGCATAAAGCTTCATAATTATTCCATTAATTTGCAATTTTTCCTGACTAAATACAAATAAATGAATTCTTAATTTAATTTTAAAAATAATCTAAGTTTTAAAAATATAGACCAACACTGTAAGTGGTTTCATAATCTAAAATTACAAGTCCAAATACATTAATTGTCTTTCAAAAGAATGAGGTTAAAGAGGGTAAAACAGGTCAAGTCTGTCGTCTGAAAGAATGAGACAACTGTAAATTCTCTCCAGCGGTGACGAAGAGAGATAAAGGGGCGTTACCATCCACAAAACCCCAAGTGATGCTACAATTCTCCTTCTCAAATTGGGTCAAGGCACCTCAAGTGTCCGATATGATTCGAATAATCCCTTTTGCATTTAAACTATGTGAACCTTCTTATTCCTGAACAATTTTGCCTTCCTAGTAATAGACTGCACCTTTTGGCGGATATTTAGTAACAGAAAAAAGATGTTTCAATAACATCTTGAAAAAACTCATGGCATGAGATTTTTTTTTTCTTTTAAATCCTGAAGTTTACCATCTGAATGCAAGTGTTGGAACCCAAAACGTACCACCTCGTGGCAGAGATGATGATGATATTTTACAGATGGATGTAAAAGTCCTACATCCTCTCAACTAACAATGACTGCCAATAGGGATAACAAGATCTGGAGGACTTTTTCAAACCTTCCCTGTCCTCTCTCCTTTAGTGTGCCCCAGAGGGTGATGGGAATGTATCCGAGTGCTCAGCTGCACTGGGGTAGGAAAGTAACAAAGCATTGCACCAGGGGACAAATATCATCCTCTTCTTGGATGCTCTTGGCCTATTTGGATATTTTTTCAGCTTATGCTAGGAGTTATAGCCACCAAGGGAATAAGGCTTTAACCAAATTTCAAAAACTGAATTACTTGTTTGAACAAACATTGGAGGGATAAGATAGAGAGCAGAGTTTAAAAGTACAACCTTAATCATATTATAAAACTTTCACTTATTTTGTAACATATTAAAAATATTCTTGTTTTCAGGAAAAGCTCTACAAATCTTTCAAATTTTGAATGTCTTTATTGTGATGCTAATGTGTCAATGGCATTTTCCATCAGTTCAAATATTTCAGAAACATCCTTATATGACCACAACGATGTCCTGATCTTTTGCTGAAGAGTGAAGGAAGATGTTCACAGTAACATAAGATGTTTGAGAAGCACATTTTCTAAAAATTTCACGCACAGATGGACTATTATATGATTTTTAAAGTGTGCTCAGTGGAGCCCCAGAGTCGTGCTCACGGACCACGATGAGGGAAAGGTGGAGGCTGAGGTGAGAGCCAATCTGTGCTTCTCTCCACCCCCCGACCCCTTTAAGCAGAGTAGCTTTACTTTTATCTGTTACATACATTATGATTCAGGCAATATTGTGTTTGGAAAAATGGGTTCTGCTCTCAAAAAAAAAAAAAAGAGATTTGAAAACGACTCTCAGTTTAAAATTCACTATCTTAAATGCTAAGTTCAATATTATGGTCTACATAAATAAACAGATTCCAATCACATAAAAAACAGATTACATAATCAACATGTCTCATTTACAATAGCCAAGGAAGAAGCCAAAATGGATGAACGCTAAGACCATGAGAGCTAAATTTAAAGCCAGGGAAGCATCCCAGCATCATCCGTGCTCTGACACATTGAAACTTGCCTCACTGGGGTGGTTTTAATGGCAGTCATCCACAACTCGTACTGGACACTAACCCCAGCCGATTTTAACAAAGAGTGGAAGCTCAGACCAAGGAGGAAGTGATATCACTCTGACTCTAGATATATTAAAAATCCTATAGAGACCCCATGGTGTCACTCTGCCTATTCTTTTTCCCTAAAAAGACCTCTGCTCTCCTTTACCTGGTAAAATCACCTTTTGTAGCTCATTTCAGAAGTTACCACCTCTCTGAAAGTCCCTTTTGGGTCAAGCCTGTGGGTTACCCCCTCTGGGTTCCTGCAGATTTCCCTAAGGAATTTGTTCCCTAAGGAATTGTTTCCCTAAGGAATTTGTGAGACCACGACACTCAGAAGGCCACCGCCGAGTGTTCCTTACTTGCTCGTTCATCCTTGAGAACTAACACCTATTAACTGTCTAATGAAAGACAATTAAGTTAATAATTAAATGAAACTATGGTTTCAGGGGTAGGGATGGATATAGAAAACTGGTCCTAACTTGGAACAAGCCGGCTGAACAAGGGAACCGATTTCTTCATCTTTCTGGGTCTTAGATTTTTCAATAAAACTTAGAAAGACCATGGTTTATCACGAAGCAAAGAGGAATTAGAAATTCCCTTTTCCATCTATTTTAGGGAAGAGGTAGTCATAGGAAGGCTTCTGTATTTGTAACCTAAAAATACACACATACAGACTATAGATTTCCCTAGGCAATGTAAATTTCAATGTGACTCATGATCACCATCTGCTGGACAAAGGTTGAACATCTATATCATTTAAAAGAGAAGTCATGGGGCCGCCCGGTGGCGCAGCGGTTTCGTCCGCGCTTGGCAGCCCGGGATTTGCGAGTTCGGATCCCGGGCGCCCGCCGACGCACTGCCTGTCAGCCATGCCGTGGCGGCGTCCCATATAAAGTGGAGGAAGATGGGCACGGATGTTAGCCCAGGGCCAGTCTTCCTCAGCAAAAAAAAAAAAAGAGGAGGATTAGTGACGGATGTTAGCTCAGGGCTGGTCTTCCTCACAAAAAAATAAATAAATAAAAGAGAAGTCACAAGGCTTTTAATAACAGATATTTAACACATACAAGCACATACACACAACAACCATTGCTAAACCTATAAAATCTAATCTATAAACTCTAGGACATTCAGAGCAAAAATGTTAGGCACATTAAACACTCAACTTCAGAATTTTCTACAGTATGCTTCACGTAAAAACAAAAATTTAATGTTTAGAACCCATTTTCAAATATTTGTCACTTAATACATATTAATTCTATCTCATTACCGTGAGGGAAAAGGCTATATTATATTCAGGCTGTGTAGAAAAGGAGGCGGGAGAAAAAGAATCATTTCGAAACAGGATAATTTTGTTTTTTACTTCTCAAACGAGTAAGAAAAGCAAAAGATTAAAAATCAATGCCATTAGTGCTTTAAGACAACATGTGCCTCTAGTTGGAGAGACTGGAAGAGACTGTGGGCATGGCCTCGTAAATAAAATATTATTTTATCTCATCATATAATACCCCAAAGACATAAGTATGTTGGGGAAAAAAAGAGAGAGAGAGAAGTTCAATAAGTTGATTGATAACAAGCCCCCTGCTGGGTGTGCATATCTAGAATTGGGGATGGGGTTATCAAGTTGGAAGGTACCATACGTGCTATCACAAATCTGTTGAGAAATAAGCAGGATATAAGTTCAAATATAAGGGAGGTCTGAGAAACCAGCTCCTAAAGTGATCTCAGTCTTTTGAGGAGACAGGGGAACAGTATCTTGAGTCATATATGGCACCTGTATAATAGGGAAAACCACCTGCAGGTAGGGCATGACATTCCCCAGTATTTTATGGAGGGGAGGGCACGTCGGGAGAGGAAGCGGGTAAAGTCCAGGGAGGCAGTGGTGGTGCTGGCTACCTACCTTTCAAGACAGGAGGTACATTGTTTGAGACAGGAAGGAGGAAAAAAATGCTGGCCTTTCCTCACCTGAAGGCAAGACCAAGTAAACTGCAGCTAACAGAAGGCTTGATTCTATGTAGTGCAAACATGAGTACAGTTGAAGGAATTATGTAGTTAGGAAGTCAATGGAAAGTTAAAGGTTAGAATGAAGATACTTAGAGTGGCTAAGAGCATGAACTCTGGAGCCAGAGTAAGAATTCTGGCTCGCCCTTCTATGAGCTGCATAATCTCAGCCAAATTACTGAACCTCTCTGTTGCCTTGATTTCTTCATCTGTAAAACTGGGATAATTAACAGTACCGACCTCAAAGGGATGTTGTGAAGATTAAATAGGTTAATAGTCAGGCACTACAAACAGCACCTGACATGCAGTAAGTACTACGTTAAAATGTTTGCTATTCTTAATTAAGGAAGCAAGACTTCTTACTATTTACACAGCATCCATTATAGTGTATCCATCACTTTTTGGCTGAATAGACCTGGTTTCTTTATCAGTAAAATGAGGATATTCATAGGTGTGACAGAAATGATGGATGTATATAAGTGAACAATCACTGGCCGGGTATAAGCACTGGATTATTTACTTATACATTCTTTATTATTAGCTACAGAGTCACACAAGTTGTTATTTATTATATTATTTTGTACTGCATATTATACACCTTTATTAACTATATGTACACATGCACCTGTATGTAACGTGTGTGTGTGTGCATGTCTATGTGTGTGTACATGTCTGTGTGTGTGGAGGGGGGCAAGCACACCTTCTGTGAGGCAGGAGCAATGGAATACACTGGCAAGGACATTGCTGGACTAGCCTAACTTTGATCCAAAATTGTGAAAACAGTGAAGATCTATGCAAAGTAATTTCAGAGACTTTTCAGCAAAAACTTTAACTGGTACTAAGACTTGTCAATGTTTAGACCAGAGGAGATTCAACAGTAAGTGGCGTGTCCAAGATATTTTGATTTTTATTTCAATGGCCCCTTGAGTAAAGATTGAAGTTTTCTGGAAACCAAATTTTCTGTAGGAGCAAAAGAGTCTTCCACGTACCTTTTCAATTAACTCATAACTCTCTTCGAGTTTGAGCAGCCTGTTCTGCACAGATGAAGAGGCGCGCTGATAGACTGCTCGCCACTCCTGGAAGTTGCTCTCGGAAATCTCAGCCACAGCAAAACATAAAGTTCTTAACCCTGAAAAAGGCAGCACACATCCCCAACACTAAATAAGATTTTATTCAGAAGTCTGACAATTCCATTTTTATTTAACAACATCTCATTTCGAAAATACTGATTCAATTCAAATAATATGTTGAAGTCTGATTCAAGTGTGACAAAACCTTAGTGTAAAATGTATATTAATGTCTACCAGTCTTTAAAATTGGCACCCTGCTTCTAATTCCCAGCTCTAGAGGGGCTTTTCTAAAATCCTAATCTTATCAGGTTATTCATTTGCTTGAAATCTTTCAATTGCTCCCCAGGATGAAATCCAAACCCCAAAGTCTGGCTCATTCACCATACAATTGTCTTTAGCCTCATTCTCTGCCATTCACTTCCTACACACCAGGGTCTTTGCACATGCTGGTCACTTTTTCTCCATTCCGCCCTCTTCAACTCCCTTCTGCCATCTGCCTCGCATCTACTTTAAGACTCAGTTCTTAAAATCATCTCTCTGAGTTATCCCCGTCTCACCCAGACCCCATAGGCAGAAACCCCCAAACACTCCTATGGTGTGAATGACAATGTTTCATATAGTTTTCCCTGAGGTTCTCCTCTATTAGCTTAAAGCTCCTGCAGGGCTGGGACTTGGAGATCTTCACATCTATAACTCCAGTACTGAGCATAGCGGTGGCTTGTAACGGTGGCTTCATGGAAGTTTATGAAGGAAGAAAGAATAGGACCCCAATAGGGACTACTGGGAGAGCCACCTTCTTTTTACTGGGATATATGGTGGTATTTATTACTGCTCTTTACCACTGTAAATGTGTAGTATAAAGAGTCTAAAAAAATTTAGAGATGGTGACAAAAAAAGAATACCCATCAGAAACACCCTGGGAAAATATTGTCAGAGCTGATGTTTGAGGTGACCAACTCCCAGTGCTCGGTGCCTATCAATTTCATAACTCACTTGGAGGCTACTTTCAGCCAGAAAAATAATTGATGGGTTAGAACAAGAAGAGGCAAACGCATTTGTCAGCCACAACAAATGCAGTTAACTAGGTTCCTGCGAAGACAACGCCCTCACTCAAAGTCATTTAACTCTCGGAATAACTAGGTGCCAGTGATCTCAAGTCAAATAAAATATGGCCGGGGAACATGTCAGGGACAAGAAGAACATAGACTCTGTCTTCCAAGAAAGGAGTAGGGTTCCCATTGCCAGATCACCGAGAGTAGAACTTAAATCTTTGGGGCCATATTAGGACATGTTTTTCTCTTTTGGAAACTTGGCTGGAAACTTACTCTGGGGTAGCCATGGAGCAGAACTGTTGTTCAGCCTAGGGCCAGAAAGATTGGGATGGAGGTGGAGGCCAAGCCAGTTCAAATCTGTCTAGGAGCTGGAATATCTTTAACATCACCACCAGAGAGAGAGGAGAAAGATGTTCCCTTAATCCTCCTCAAAAATAAGAACCCACACTATTTGCTGGGTAGGTTGTACCCACCAAGCCTGTGCACCTTAAGGAACCTGAACTCCATGAACATGTGTGTCTCCATGCTCTTCCATATTTGCAGAATTGGGAGAAGGTTCTTTATGTCCTTGCTTTTCAAAGCCTAGCGCGTAAACATTCTTATCTTTTCAGAGCTTGGATGAAGAGGAAAAGGCATTTGATCAGAGGTCAGCCTTGGTGATATTGGCAACAGCTCCAGCTGAAGCTGACAAGGGTGAAAAGTTAGATGGGAGATTCAGATACAGCTCTGGCCACCTTTGTTAAGTTCAGATACAAGACTCTACAAATTCTTGTAGTAACTGACCTTAATGTTCAACAGCTCTCAGGTCCTTTTATCTAATCTAGACCATTTCCCTAGACCATGCACTGTTCTGTCATCTAGATCATATATTTCAGTGTGACAGAGAGACAGGACTGAGCTTGGTCAGCAAGGATTCCCAGGCCTCGCGGTCTGGCATGACGTGGGGGCTTAATAAAAAGTCTTCAGTTGAAACCGAATTGAATAACCACTTAAATACTTATATATGAGTCTTTAATCTCCTCTTTCATATTCAGATGAGAACATCCAGTTCTTTGACTCTTGTTTCTTTTCCTTCTGAATTGCTTGAGATACAAAGCAAAGTATTTACACTGTAAGTCACATCTATTCTAAAAAGTGAACAGATTTACAGGCCCCATAGCCCCTAAAATGTGAGGACAAAGTCTCTCAAAATCTTAATAAGTACAGTTTTAGGAAACCAAAATAAAAATACTGGGTGGGAACATCATATAGCATAATCTAAATAATCCAACAATAATTACTTAGGAATTATTCTTACTTGAGGAATCTCTAAGTAAAATAATAACAATGATCCTGCAGGACACCAGTAGCATATGATTTCTTTTTATTTTAATCATGCTTTATTGCCATTTTACACTCACCTTCTGTAGCAAACTGCTCTAAATGTTTTAAGGTAATCTCTTTGTATTTTGAAGTCTCCGCCAGTCGATCATAAATTACAGTGTCCTAGAAAACAAACAGAAGGTATAATACACTTACACTAAGCATTCTGAGTTTAATAAAGTTGATGTTAGCAACATGATTAGCAGCAAATCAGTATAAAAACAACCAGTCACTTTTAGCATTAGTTTTACAGCACAAAATACTTTTCCCTAATAACACTGTTTCCCTTATGACACTAAGAAATAAAGTTCTAGTGTTATGTTTTCATCTTTCTCCTTTCTGAATAAATCCATAGTTCCTCCAAAATCTCATATTCTAGCAATACATCACTTACCTCCCACGTGTTACAAGATCTCCTCCTACCCCGGAAGGCTTCGTGGAACACTGCTGTGTTCATAGGTGCTACAAGGAAAAATGGTCCAGCACTCAAAAAGTCTGGGAAATGCTGGACGGAACAAAGCTAAAGAGCTTGCCCTGCTGTGGCTTCTTAGAGCCTGTAAAATGTTAATGTGCACGGTGGGTCTCTGAGCGGGTGATATGGTAATTGCCCCAAACTCATTCACCATCGAACCTTTCAGGGTTTAGGGCATCTTTATGGGATTGGTGCTCACAAAAGAACTAGGAGAAACACAGGACTAAATTCTCTGAGAGGGCTGGTGCATATAGTGGGGAGAACCTTGGACAAAACTAGCATTGCCTAATAGCTGAATATTTCCGATTGTGTCACTTTAGCTTTAAGACTCAATTTACTTAGTCTGTAAAATTCAATTACTGGATTATCTTTAAAGTCCCCTTCAGCTTTAACTTTACGCACCACTTATGTTTCTCTAATTTTGCCCCGTATAAACTGCCTATTTTTCTTTTAGTTATTCTTTGGCTTGGGTTTAATGTTTTAAGAATTTTAGTATTTGGCTTTCGTGGTTTTATTAGACCAGGAAAAAATAAATCATTTACCTGCAATTACTTTCTCAGTGGTATTACCCATTTTGGGTCTCTAGTCTCAGGGCTGAGATTTGGAAGCAGACTAATGGAGTATGATTTAGAACCCTTGAGAGAAACAGAACTTAGTGACCTCAGAACAGATGGAATAGTCCAGGCCCCAATTATGAACTTCTTTTCATTTTTCAGTGGTGGAATGGGAAGGGGGGGCAAAGCAAAAGGAAATGATAATTTCCCCTCATGGCTCCTTTCTGAGAATGAAAGGTATAACTTACGAACTCTAGTTTTTCCAGAGGCTAATGAAGTTTTCAGCGAAATTAAAATAGGCCATTTTAAAACTAAGAAAATCTTTAAAAAAATTAAAATCATGAAAACAAAAGTGATGTAATAAAGCTAGGGAGATTAAATTCTGCAACATAGCCAAGCATTCTAGAGGAAGAAACTGATGCTCAGAATAGGAGAATTTTCTACCTTCTTTATGGTATCGAGGAAAGCAGGGGACAGAATGTGGCCTTTTGCATGCATCGTACAGTATGTTTTTAAATGACCATCAAGATTGGCCATGCTTACATGTGAAAAATAAATACATACAGATACTTTTTCACCCAAAGTAACACTCATTTATTGAGAGGGCTACATCAAGTATTTGGTACATTGTTAGGAACCAAAAAAGGTTTCTTCATAGGAACTAAAGCTTGTGCATCCCCTAGGATCAGACTTAGAACCTACTGAGTCTACAGTGACAGGAAATCCTAACTGGACTTACTTATCTGGTGTCCTAGTCCTTGGCAAGGTAAAAGTGGAGAATCATGGTGAGGGGATGCTCTGGAGTGGCATGGCACAGTCAGATTAGTCACTTATGTAACGAGCCTAGGGCTTCGTGATGAATAATTCATCTTAGGTGAATTTTCATTCAAAAAGTTGTTTACCTATTCAGTGTTGAGACTGAAGTTCCAGTGCTGCTCTGTCCTCACCTACGGTGCCTTGCACATGGCAGGTGTTCAAACCATAATGTGTTAAATAAATAAAGCACTTGTAGTCCTCAATCAACCCAGAATTTCACTTGTACGAAAAACCACATTATACAATAATGCCAAATGACGAAGGGCTGGACCATGAAATGCAAGAGTCAACAAGAAGAAGGCAGCAAGCTGGAAAAAAGAGGTCTTACATAATTACTTATTTAAGCCCTGCAATTTACACTGAAGTTATCTCGATAATGTTGCTATGAATGAGCCAACGACCATCAAGGAACCCGATCTGACTATCAAGTTGAACCACATGGTGAGACTGACCTGCTGTGTGAAGCTTGGGTCCCAGTGAACTGGAATGTTTGCTAAAGATATTAGAGACATCTATATTTAAATATAGACAGACAGTTCCTGTGTTTATGTATGCCATTCAGATTTATCTGTACTTTGCCTCGGATGTGGTGGTGAACTGCTAAAAATAACTAACTTCACATGTGGCCTTTTTTGCATATGGCAGAGAATTTTATTTAGGGAGCCCTTAATTTGAAATTTTCAGTTACTTTAACGTCCCTAAAGCATTAAGTGTATTAGTCAAGTTTCTAATTTCACCTCTGGTGTATAAATATTGGAATAGGATTTTTATTTTCTTAAATAAATTAAATTTTTATTTGTGTCAATATAACTTTTCCTAAATTGGCTACTATTGCAGACATACAATGTGTATTGTATACTTTTCCTTTTTTTATTTAAAAATTAACAAAGCAAGACAACCTCATTGCAGAAAATCTAGAAAAAAACAAGAAAAAAAGTCATTCATAAACACAGTCACCATCTCTGTACTTTATTCTACATGAATAATACTATCTTCCAATTCACTAACTCCACCCCCACCCCTTCAACTCTAATCTAGAGTTTATTCCATTTACTGATGTTTTCTCTTAAATTTAATTATGATTTCTAATTTATCTTATACATATCTCCATTCCCCCCTTCCCCCAATTTCTTTGTGATTAAAAATGACTGTAATTTCTTTATCATGTTGAGCGCTAAACACCCTTTGTCAGACTGGTCTACACAAAGGATTTCATCTGGAGTGAACTCATGCTCCAGCTGTTTTTGTGCTTGTTCTCTCTTTGGCATGAGATTTCCTCACGTGTCTCTAAGTTTTGCACTTGCTCTCTTCCTCTTTGCGTGCATCACAATCTGGTGGTTTTATATACCCCGCAGCAGAGGCTGGCATGAGCTTTCCTTAGCATCTTCTCACGATTAGGAAGCTCACCACTGTGTTAGGCTTCAGAGGGGGGAGGCTGGCTCCCATCTGCATTTTACAGAAAGCACTATTTGTCCCCCTCCCCCACAGAAACCAAACTCCATTCACTGCTCCTTGATTCTGAACCCAGGGCCTGGGACTCCCACCACACTCAGCTCGATACTTCAGTTCAATGTACTACTTTGATTTTCTATTCCTTTTTTGGTTTTCAAAGATCTTTACCTTGTATTTGAGCTTGGTTTTATCTTCTGTTTTCTCTTTATACTATATCTATCACTGCCATGATTTTGGAATAGAAGAGATACATCCAAGTATGAATAGACTATGCTACCTTGACTGGAAAGTATTACTGATGACTTCTTAATTGAGTTTTATTACTAAAGAATTCTGTTGCACTTGTCACCGTTGATTATTCACTCTGCCAAGGAATCAACAGACACCTCAGAGTCTCCTCCAAATTTCAATCTCCCTTCTTGGATCCTCTACTTTCCATCATTAGCTCTCCTCTCTTTTCATGTAATATTTTCTTCATATGAGGTCTCATCAATCCTCTGCTTTTAGCTAGTTAGGAGTTAACACATGTTTTTAGTTAGTTGGGAGTTAACAACTCCTAAATCTGTATTGGCACCCCAGATTTCTTCCCCCATGAAATCAAGGTATCTCTGCCACAGGGCCCAGATGTAGCTCCCAACCCTCTATCTTGGTAAGTGTATCACTTAGTCTACTCAGCCAAGCAGAAATCTGATAATAATACTTGATCATATCTTTTCCCTCATCACCCACATGTAATCAATTACTAAGTCCTAAATCTCTGTCCTCTCAATTCTCTCTGGAATTGTCTTGGTTCCAATCCTTATCAACTCTTGCCTGGACTATAGTCAACAGCCTCAACTGGCAACTCTGTATACATCTCCTTTCTGCCTTAATCATCTTCCTAAATGGCATCGGAATGATCCAAAAAAAGAGTACAAGTTCTTGTGCATGAAAAAAACCCCATGACCTAACCCATGCCCACCCTTCCAGCCTTGCATCTGCTATCCCTGCCAAACTACATGAGCTCTCAGATGGACCTTCTGTATTACATGCTTATGCCTTTTTAGTATTTAGTCACATTTCACAGCCAAATTTGGGAGCGGGGGGAAAAATGCAATAAGTTAATGTATGCAAACCATCTCTGTGATTATTCAAAAGGAAGCCCAATGTTTTTATTTTTTAGTCAATGGTTTAACTCCCCAAAATTTCTAGGTAGAAGATTATTCAAAACTAAGAAAGGAAGGATGTGAGTTGGGTGTAGTAAACCCAACACACATATCCACCATCTAAAGTGGGATGTCTTAAAGGCTCTCTTTATTCCCTTATCACTGAATGTTACCAGGGAATGTGGAAGATCTTTACAACACAAGTTAATACTGTAATCTAATCTTCTCTTTATATATATTTCCCTGACTAGTCTTAAGCTCCTGACACATCTTGGGTTTTATTTTCCTTTCTCCAAAATCCAGTTCAAAGTCTGGTAGATAAAATGCACACAATGAATAAAAGTTAGATGTTTGAATCAACAACCAAATGAATTCTAAAACTAAATTCATGAGACATCACAAAATAATTCTATTAAAATGCTTTAAAATGAAGGCATCCAAAAATGGCATTTTAATGCTTTAAAACCAAGGAACTGAAAAACATTCTCAGCAGGAATTTAAGTAGTAAGCTTGGGCTTCTTAATAAGTTCAATTTCCAAGTTCCATGTGATAAAGCAAGGTTGTTGATTATATTTAAAATCAAAAAGTTCCAAGTTGACAAGTTACCTGACTAGTCCAAGTAGACTAGGCACCTAGAAAGGATAATTCAGAAGGAAAATACTAACTTTAAGAACAACAAAAAAAGGCCCTGGTCAGTAGATTTCTTATTTTTCCATGAGTGTAAACATACTTTAACTAGGAAAGCTCAGAATGATA
The DNA here is from genome assembly GCA_031878705.1 of Tapirus indicus. Taxonomy (NCBI): domain Eukaryota; kingdom Metazoa; phylum Chordata; class Mammalia; order Perissodactyla; family Tapiridae; genus Tapirus; species Tapirus indicus. Next base: position 34,095,430 of record CM062919.1, read on the forward strand.
TGTCACTATTTCTGTCAATATAACCTGCCAATATACCAGAGCCAACCAATAGTTAGAAATTCTGTGATAATTAAACCAATGCAAGACAAATAGTAATCACCACATGAAGAAATTATAGCAGTAATTGTGATCCAGTTTTTTCTTTCATTTCTATGGTCTTTAAAAAATTAGATTCAAACTGGTGTGGATCACTACATTTCTAATACAATTCAAAAATATTTTCTGTATTGAATTGTTTTCTAACATATTTACATAATATAAACCTCAAATATTATGTATCAAAAATCAAATTATATAAATAACCTAGGCCAACCTTTTTCAAAGCACCAAATTTACCCAGAAGGAATTCTGCATTTTACCAGAGAAGCTGAACACCATTACTATAAAACACCAACGAAAGTGGATGTCAGCAACTCCATGCTACACATCTGTGTTACATTTCCATAGCAGAACGCTTAACATATACATTATAAACCATCATAAATCAACACTGTAAAGGACAAAAATAAAAACTTACAGCTCCTTTGCAGTAAAGTCGTAACTTCCCGGATGGAGTGCGAACAATAACCGACATTCTTTTTCTATCGCTGAAAGAAAGAGGTTTTCCATAATGTGTCATCATACTGAGAATATGTACATATATATGTTTGTCATGCCTCACATATTTTAATACTCACAGTGAAAAAATAAATTTGACCAAATTATGAACCCTATCTTTCCACATATGCAAACTATCCCCTGGGTGTACAGTGGGGTAACTTTGAAAGTTATACTATGTTTTTTAAGGAACCAGGGTACCATCTGCTGCCCCAGGGGAATAGTTTACAAAATGGCTCCCTAGAAACCTGCAGGAGTTAGTACCCACCAGGGGAGAGGAGAGTTCTGGGTCAATGTTTTCAGATTTAAAAAATATTTAAGCCGATATGTTTTAAGATGAATTGTATGTTACAGTTTTTATTAAAAACAGAAATAATTTTAAGTGCATGCCCAATCATACATAAAGGCAAACATTATCATTTTAAAACTGACTTCAGCATTCACGACTGTTGTTGTTCAATGATTACCGGCAAACCACTGGCATCATGTAAAAAACCTAATTTATATTACAAAGCTAAGCTAATGAACACAAACATTTTAATATTGTATTGGCAATGTAAACAGTTTAATAAAAACTTTTAGACAAACATACATCTTTCGATGCATTAGCAAAGAGACAGCAAATAATATTGAACAGAAGAAACTGGTACAGCACTGCTTAGGATAGGCAGTGTGTATAAGCATTCTCTCCAGAAATGGGGGGAAAAAAGGACTTCTCAAGCGTCTGCATCTATTTGTGTTACCTTATAATGTTCTGCTAAAAAACTAAGAAGAGTCTAATATAAAGTAGCAGTAAGATATGGTGTCATAGCATGGAGTCAGGAGTTTCTTTCAGAGGTATCTAGCAATAGTTAGTCTTCCATTTCTCTATCTATAATCCCCATTGTACTAGTACCTCTGATCTCCATGCTGTGCCTTAGGAATACAGTAAATGTTCCCCACCCCTTTGTAATGACATCTGTATATTCTATCTCAGCCCTTCTTGACTCATGCCTCTCTTAATCCAGCTGTGATGACAATGGTCCCAAACTCAGCACCTACCTTGCTCTTCTCTTCTCTTGGAAAAACTCCCAAATCCTGGGTGAATGGGAACCCTTTCTGTGGTACATCGTAGTAAGTGGACATTGCTGGAGAAGTCACCCAGCCACAGAGACCAGTAAATACATGATGCCAATGTCAGTAGGGTGCTCCATACTGCCCTGCAACCCATTGCCTTTTTTAAACAAGTTTGCTCTCTTACTTTCTGCAGTACTATGAACACCTTCTCCATTCTCCAAGTCTTTTGTGTGCCCTCGTCACTCCAGACCCTTTGAATTTTTGCAATTCACCTTGACAGAAGCCTCAAGCAAGAAATCACTATTCTTTCTGCCATTAAAACCTACACATTTCTCCACTGTGCACCATCCTCTCCATCTCTTTTCTTGATACAATGGAGGAAATATTTCTTTTCCTATCAGAGACCTTCCTATCACACGTGCTGCGAACCTTCTCACCCCACTTTCTCAGCAACCTCACTCCTAAAGTTAGGCTGCTCTCCCCTGAATCTGCATCTTCTCCTTCTAGAATAGATCTTTCTCATCACTATTCAAACATATTCCAGTCTCTCCCCTACAAAACTCATCCCAAACAAACCTGCCCCCCTCGAGCCACATCCCCTTTCAACTCTCCCTCTTCCCCTTCACAGCTCAACTTCTCAAAACAATCACTGTGCACACTGTCAGCACTTACCTCCCCTTCACTTCACCTCCTCACTCACTCCCATTTTGCTTTTCTCCTCACCATTCCACGAATGGCTAAACCCAACAAACACTTTTCAATCTTTGTGTTACCTAACCTTGCAGCACCTCTGACACAGATGAGGACTCTCTCCTCGAAATCACCCTGTTCTCTTGGTTCTGTCCTATCATTCTCTCTCTGTCCTCTACTTCTCTAACCACAAAGCAGTCTCTTTTGCTGATTCCTCTTTTTCTAACCAGCCCTTAACAGTTGGAGTTACTCATAGCTCAATCCTCAGCCTTTCTTGTTTCCCTCAGTCTATATTTTATCTCCAGGAGATCCAACTCATTTTCATGGCTTTAAATACCACTAACAGGTGGACTACCAAATTTACATTTCAGCCATAGGCTTCTCTTTTATGTTCCAGGCCCTTATATCCAACTGCCTACCTCTGACACCTTTACTTGTATACCCTACAGGCATCTAAAACTGAATAAATCAAACATCTCATCCTCCGCATCTATTCCTACATCTGCCATCTGTGTAAATGGTACCTCTATACACCCAGCTGTTCATGCCAGGGACTCTAATCTCTTCCTCCTTCCTTCTTCCACATCTAATCCATCCCTAAGTCCCCCTGACATTTCTCCAAAAGGTATCTGGAGTCTATCAACTTTACTTTATCTTCAATACCATCATCCTAGTCTAAACCACTAATGTCTTTCACAAAGACGATTTTAATAACATCACATTCACTTTTCTCACTTTTATCCTTAAGCCTATCCCCAGAGTATCCTGAAAGAGTTTAAATTCCTAACCTTGCTTTATTTTTCTTCATGGCATTATCACTTAGCATAGTGCTTCTAAGTGTGTGTTAGTAAACAAACATATCCAAATGCTAATTGATACACTACTTATAATATAGTACAGATATAATACAAGTAGACTTAGGAAAAACAGTCACTTTGACATGATAAAAAAGAGATGAAGGATACACTTTGGGAATACTCTTTTACAGTTAATCATCCAACTTCTTCTTATGCATTTTCCCTTGAGCCTTTCAGTGCATACAAGTAAAGAAAACACTGTTTAAACAATAAATTTGACAGACCCCATTACTTTTGATATTAACCACTGGCATGTGGTCACTCCCAACCAAGGCAGCCACTAAAGTTGGCAGAGAAAAGGAAATGCCTTTTCTAGTCAGCATATGAGTTTGCATTACGCAGGAGAAAGTTCAAGAAAAAAGATGGACACTTATTTCCTTGAATATCAACATTACTTCCTGGCTGTGGACTTGAAGACATTTTTAAGTGTCCTGTGCATGGTGACGCAATCTTTAAAGACCTTCCTGTCTGTAACTAAGGCCTATCTGCCCCAAGAATGTAGGTTAGTTGGGAAACTACAGTCATGGGGGAACAAAAGCCAAAAACTCATAGAGATATTACTGATTATAACAGAAGGCCTTTATTAATCGACCTTAAGAAATAAAGTAAGTAGGATAATCTCTTTGCTTTCAGTTCTTTCCTACTAGATGGTAACTGGTTTTATACCTAATAGGGAGATGGATATGGCTTCCAAAATCTCCAAGACAATTAGATATAATGAGCACATAATTAGAATGGTGGGTTCCTGACTGATTTATCTGACTCCTCATAAATCTTGGCACCTCTAAGTATAACAATGTTTTAGATTACTAGCCGTAAGACTCCTGGTCCTATAACCCAGTTGTGATGCAGACAGTTATGCTCACAAACATTTTTACACTGCCTCCAGGAGTCATGTCTTGCAACACTCTGAAGAAAGCTAATTACGATTTATCTACAGCTATGACAATTAAAAACTGTACTGAAGATTTTAATATTTTGTTTAAATAAAAGTAAAGCATACTTTCTAGTTATTTAAAAGGGAAAAAATAAAAATACATAGAAATTTATCTCATACATACAAATCACAGAGCAGATGTTTTACCTGGTGAACTCCAGGACATTGAGCAATTCATATGTTTCTTCTTGCCCCAGCTACGAAGAAAAGGAAAACACGATTACATAAAGTTGAAAGTATCTCTGGCCTCTTGGAAATAAACCTTAAGTCACGAAGTTTTAATGTAAAAATGTCAATACAAACAAATCGTCTTTTCTGAAATATATCATCTTTAATTGAACTTACTAACTTGCAGGTTAAGATGGAAGATAGAACATACACATTTCCTTTCCATCCTTCCCAAAGCTCTGCTGAAACTGAGGGAAACACTTAAAAAGAAACTCGCAATGGAAGGAAAATAAGAAAAGAGATAATAGTACCAAAAATTTGGAAGCTAGAAAACAGATCAATGAATGGTATCTTACTTAGCAAATACAAGAAGGTCAAATGCTACAGTAGCCATGAGAAAAGCTGAGAACCAACCCAATTTGTACCACATAATCCTTAAAAGGCTTAAGGAAGTGAAATATCAGACAGCTCTAGAATTGTGAGGTAAAGGAGGGCCCTAAAATGGGGAAGACTGGGTAAAAGCTAGTTGAAAAGCAGCTCTCAGCACTGGCCCTTCCTGCATACTGGCAGAAGAGCAGAAGTTTTGCTCTATAAAGGGGAAAACAGGATTCTTCATCTAGAAGTTGCCTGGCACGGTTGAAGATATGGCTTGGTATCATATTCATACTAAATGCTGGGCCCCAATACCCCAACCTACTCAGCTCCCTGCATTATGGCAGCTAGACCTTTCTTGGCAGAAATTGGAAGATTACTCTCTGGGGAATCCAAGAAGCCCAAGAGCCCTAAAGGTGCAGACACCATGACTTCCCAAACCAATCCCACCAGACCACCCTACAGTGAGGTTCAGTGTTGACAAATACCCTCTTATGCTCAGAACTGCCATGTCAGCTTTCAGGTTCCTCACCTCACTCTTACCAGGAACACACCAAAGACTGACAGACATCCGAGGACAGCCACTAACATGGAACACGGCTACCCAAAACAAACAGATCAAAGCAATTTGGAGGAAAGAGAATTCAAAAACAAAACTTCATGTCGGCCCATGGAGGTTCAGGTTCTGGGTTTCCTGACGGGCACGAGGGGCAGGTGAGCAGGTTCCGGACGCCTCTTCACTTAGTTTCAACACCAGATTAAAGCGGTTTGTCACATGCTTCACATGGGGCATTTTCTGTTCTATCATCGAAACTGGATTACTGTGGCTTCCTGATGGCATGAAACTTTTTGCAGTATTTTATACTCTTGAAAATAGTGCTGCATTAGTCAGTATATGCTTTTTAAGGGGATCCATGAAGAAAATGTTTGAAACAATAAGATTGCTTGTAACAGTTCTTAGGTTTTTGGGACGAATATTTACACCCTGTGTGCTGCTCTTTGGTGGTTTAGGAGGAGACCGGGCTTATTATTCTGGATATTGCACTTCTTGTCAAAGACCTGGTATAATCTATCATACATCCCATCTGCAAGGGATGCAGTAATTAAATGCTGTTCTTTTCTTCTAAGTGGAAAATAAGAAACTTTGGAAAAGAACATTTGAAAGTTGATATTTAATTTTTGATAAAGTATGCTTTTCCTAAAACAATAATCACTGTAAAGAGCAATCACAGTGACAGTTTATGACCATTTTATATTCTGGTAAAAACTATAGTTTAATTAAACTGTTAAAATCTTGTACCTTTTTTTTAAAGGAAAATTTCAAAAAAGTATCATTATTCCTCTCAGAGAAGTAACATAAGTATGACATTCATGAAACAAGAAGAGGATACTATTAAAAAAGAAATACTGAAAGACCAAAAAAAGCTTCTGGAAACCAAAAACAAGATAGCAAAAATGAAAACAAATTCAATAGAAGGCTAAGAAGATAGCTGAGGAAAACTTTCAAAAAGTAGAACAAAAAAGGCAAGGACATGAAAAGCAGGCGAGAAAAGCTAAAAGATTAGTTCAAGAATTCTAAAAAGAGAGAGCAGAGCAAAAAGAGGGAAGAAAAATGGAATCATTCAAGAAAATTTTCCAGAACTGAAGGATATCAATTTCCAAATGGAAAAGAGCCCACCCAGTGCTCAGTACATTGGGTTAAAATATTCCCACTAAGGCACACTGTCATGAAATATCAGAACTCTTGGGACAAAGAAGATCCTACAACCTTCCAGAGAGAAGGGGTGGGGGCGAGTCACAAAAGATGTGGAATCACAACGGCTTCTAACTTCTCAGTTAGGTGTACTGAAAGCCAGAAGATAGTGGAGCAATTCAAATTCTTAAGGAAAATGATTTCCACCCTGGAATTCTATACAGCTGGACTATCAATTACGTGTAATGGTAGGATAAAAAATGTTTAGACTTCAAAGGACTAAAAAATAAATAAATAACTTCCCATGCACCTTTTCTCAAGAAGCCACGAAGAATGTGTTCCACAAAAGCAAGAGTAAATCAAGAACAAGACAGACTGGGATTTAGGAAATAAAAGATCTAACACAGGACAGAGAAAGTAAGTCCCCAGGAAGACAGTAAAGGGATTCCAGGATGACAACTGTGAATGAGACTGTGAACTGTCAAACACTGCATCCTAGAGCCCTGCAAGTCAGGAGCTGGGTTTATTGAGGGCCATCACTACTGTGTCCTCTGCTTCTGTAACAACCTTTTAACCCGAGGAAACTGACAGAAAATGTGTACCATCAAAACAAGAGAGTTTACGAAGAAAGAAGAGTTGAGATACAGAAAATAGTCCAAAATAGGAAAAAAATCGAAAGGAATTCCAAGTGCCATGGAAGCAGGCCTTAGAACAAAAGTGACCCAGGCCCAGACCAAGGGGAATGGAAGACTGCAAGAAGGACGTCTCAAGGAAAGAACTGCCAAGTGACAGATTCTCTGGTTTGATTGTATGATAAAAGTGTACTAAGAGGGTATAGGAACAATTAGCAATAGGTAGAAAGAAAATTAAGCAATTGAAAAAAAGATAAGGGATTTATCCTTAGGAAATAAAGGAAAAGATTATTTTTACAAAATAATTTTTATGTCAGGAAACATAAATTAAAAAAAGAAAATAATTACTGAATACAACCACGTTCAGCTATGAATACTGGTACAGGCATAATGATATAAACACTCAATAATGATTTTTTAATGAGATACAACTTACATACAATAAAGTACCTAGACCTTAAATGTATAGTTCAATGAAAATTGTATAGTTTGACAAAGGTATACTTGGTGTAACAACCACCCCAATCCAGATATAGAACATTCCCATCACCCCATAAATTCCTTTGTGCCATTGTCCAATCAATCTCCCTGACCCTGAGGCAACCACTGTGCTGAACTCTATCAGTACAAATGACTTTTGTCTGATCTTGAGCTGCATATAAACAAAATTAAAGAGTATGCACTCCTTTATGTCTGGCTTTTTTTGCTCAGCATAATGTTTTTGTGATTTATCCATGCTGTTGATGAATCAGTAATTCTTTCCTTATTGTTTAGATATTCCATTGTATAAGTATATCACAATTTGTTTATCCATTCTCCTATTGATGGACATTTAGTTTGCTTCTAATTTTTCTTTTTTTTTGGTGAGGAAGAGTGGCCCTGAGCTAACATCTGTGCCAATCTTCCTCTATTTAGTATGTGGGTCACCGCCACAGCATGGCTTGACAAGTGGCGTAGGTCTGTGCCTGGGATCTGAAACCACGAACCTTGGGCAGCCGAAGAGGAGCATGCCAGACTTAACCACTAGGCCATGGGGCCAGCCCCAGTTTGCTTCCAGTTTTTGGCTACTATGAACATTCCATTAGACATCTTTTTGTGGACATAAGCTTTCATTTCGTCTGAGTAGCTATGAGTACAATTGCTGGGTTGATTGCCTGTTTACTTGTATCAGAAAACTCTACAAGGTTTTCCAAAGGAATTCTACTATTTTGCACATCTACTAGTGATATATGGGTGCTCCACTTGCCCTACATTCTCATTAACATTTGGTGCTGCCAACGTTTTTAATTTTAGTCTTTTTGGTGGGTATGTAGTACCTCACTGTGATTTTAATTTGCATTGCCCTGATGACTAATGATGTTTTTTCATGTGCTCATTGGCCATTCATATATCTTCCTTTGTGAAATGTTTGCTCAAGTCTTTTGCCCATTTTAAAAATTAGGTCTGGGCTGGCCCCGTGGTGTTAAGTTCAGCTTGCTCCACTTTGGCGGCCTGTGTTCACTTCAGATCCTGAGCTCAGACCTACACCACTTTGTCAGCCATGCTGAGGCAGCGACCCACATACAGTAGAGAGGAAGATTGGCATAAATGTTAGCTCAGGGCTAATCTTCCTCAAGCAAAAAAAAAAAAAAAATTGGGTCTGAATACTTGTTTAACCAAAAATTGCACATAATTATATAACATTGGAAAGGGATGGTGAGTCAAGAGAGACAAATCCTCATTTAACACAATAGATTAGAAAGTCAGTAGATATGTCTAAAATTGAAGAATCAAAACATATATCATTAATCACATATTTTTGGAAAATATGAGATGTATAAATGCCTGAAGAAATAGCTAAAAGAACAGAAAGTGGTTGCTTCTGGACAGGGGAACTGGCATAGGGAACTTCTACTTTATTATGAGCCTTTTGGTATTATTTTATCTTTGAAGCTATGCATATATATTACTTTGATAAAAAAGAGACTTAAGAATAAATAACTTACTGAATCTATAATCACTGAGTCTGGTGTTCTTCCAGTGAAAACAAAATTCAATTGCTTGGCTGCTCTGACCAATGCTCCCTCATCTGTTTTAGGAAAACAGGTGAAAGCAAATACACAGCGAAAAAAATTACCTCAAATATAAGAGAAATACATTACTGTAATATAATTTTCTGTTTAATTTTAAAAGAATTAAAATTCTTTTTATTCTGGCCCCTGTTATTGAAATCCATTTCTTTTTAAATTATATGACAATGCCAAAGGAATGAGTAGAATAATCTTAAGGATCTGGGACACATATAGACTTCAGAATCGTATTTCTGAAGATGAAGTCTCACTGTTAGTCATACACACCTAAGAAGGAAAATCTAAATGTATCCCTTGGTCCAGCGTATTCTCTAGAAACCTTTCTCAAAATGAATGACACAAAATTGCCTTCTTACATTTTATGCTTTTCCTCCTAAAACGATGAATGTAGAAAGACTAATACTACTAAATGAGGGCTCAATTTAAATGGACATAAATGATTTGATGCTTTATTTTATTATATATTATTTACTTTCATCGCTGTGTTATATCAAACCTTCTTGTCACTGAGAGTAGGGTGTGGGATAAGAAAACATTCACACACTTTCTATCCTAATGGTATGAGATGTAACATTTCTTATGCTTTTAGGAATTTGGCACATTCTACAAGGTCAACAGATGCTGTTTAGAATACAGTTTAAAACACAACAAACTTCTCCGAAGCATGTTCTTCTTTCCTAAAATCTTACAATCATCAAGTTGACTCTCTACCCAATTTTACATTGATAACAGGTCTAAAATTAAGCCTAAGTATTAAATATTGACAACTGTGCTAATACATATTTTGTGGAATCCCTTTCAAATGTGTAAACTTTCCTCATCCAAATAAATACAAAACAAGCTCCTTGATTATCATTTTCAAAAGAGGAAAGCAAAATTGGTGTTCTAAAATGGACGCTATTTAGGCAAACAGATCTTCCTTTTCCTGTCTGCTTACGTGCAAAAGTAGTTTATGACTAATAGTTTATTCTTAGTTATTTATAAAGAAGGGAGAACTTACTATGTGCATATAAAAAAGTACTTTTTACTTGTGTGAATTTTGTTATTCAAATTTCCAGGTAATTTATGTCATATACCAAAAATTACATATACAAAGTTATGTATGTCAACATATATATTTAATGCTGAAAGTGACTTTTTTTCCTAATTAAATAAATTTTTAATCTAAAAAACATAATTTGGTTATTTTCCTTTTTCAAATTAAATAGATTTTTCCTAGGCAATCTCAAATTTCAGAACAATTTTCTACCAAAAAATACATCACAACTGCTTCATTTGTACCTGGAGATGATGCTTGATAAATAATCTTATCGCCTTCTCGCTCTGGTACTGCTGTGTGACAAACTGCCATCATTGTAAGAAATTCACATATTATAGGTGCAGTTGGCTGTAAGAAATAAACACATAATTTAGCCCTTTTCATTTAAACATTTTGACACTAATGATAGCAATATTACTTCATGTCTCTCTTTTAAGAGTGTAGATGGTAAACACTGAGGGTGTGAGTTATAGCCAACATCTATTATGAAGAAAATATACTTAAGTAAAGTTATTCACTCTTGTGCTCTCTTAATCATTTTCCAAACATTTATACAGGACAACTTTGTGCTGTCAAATAGAAACAGTTCAGTGAACAGGCAGATATGGTTGAATCCTGTTCCCAGAAGACAGGAGAGAAATTCTAAAATGTTCATTTACCTGGTTCTAAGTCCTGATCAGATTTAAATTTTAGGCATCTGATCTTACTGTGGTTCCACTATTTTGGGTTGGGGTGATGATGGCAGGGGATTCCTCTGTAATGCTTTGTCTTCCTTCTCTCCTAAAATGGCAACCTTAACCTGATACATATTCTACTAAATAAAAAAGAATTGATTGAGCAATTCCTATGTACATTAGACTCTTACAGCCTGAGGAAGACATAAAAATAGATCCTTTCTGCAAGGAGCTTAGAGTTTATACCAGAAAAGAAGCCAGATCTTTCAAATTAAACATCTTCCTGTACAGCTCCTGATGAGGAGAAATGCCATTCAAATTAACAAAGAAACAATATTCCACTATGGTCTTGGACTTAAAAAAACAACAAAACAGAATGAAGTGATTGGAAAGGTAAATCAGAACATTATCTGAAAAATCTGTGTTCAGGCTAGAACAGTAGACAAAACAGACATGGTCCCTAATATATGAAGCTTAGACTTGCGGGGAAGACAGAACACAAAGAAATACACAAGTATGATTTATTTATAGTGTGAAAAGGGCTATAAAGGAGAGAATGTGCAACTATCATGAAATGTGATTTGGGTCAGTCTGTGGCTGTTCTCAAGATAATGTGATACTTAAGCTGATGAGGTTTCAACCTCATGAACAACTGAGCAAAGAGTCTTCCATCAAGAAGGAATCAGATGTGATTGAAAAGGTCCCAAAGAAGGAAAGAAAAGAATAAAGTGTGTTTGAGAAAATAAAAGAAAGCCAGTGTGGCTTGAGGAGAAAGAAAGGGAGTGGTTCCAAGTGAAGTTGGTAACTTAGGCAGGGGCCAGATCATGTAACTTTGTAAGTTAAGAAGGAAGCCAGAGAACAGTTTTAAATGGGGAAGTGATGGGGCTTGATTTCCATTTGCATCATTCCAGTTGCCATGTGCAACAAGATTTGGAGGTGAGTAAAAGTGGAAATAAGGAGACTGGGTAGGAGGTTATTATGGTAATCCACATGGGGGATGCTGATAATCTGGATCAGGGTAGCGAAAGTGAGAATGAAGTGAAGACGACATTCAGGATATATTCTAGAAGTCAGTATTGACAAGGGTTTGGTGACTCATTATAGATCTGAAGATGGAGGGAAAGGAGGTATCAAAAGCAACCCTTAAGTTCCTAGAAAGAGTAATCAGACAGGTGATGGTGCGATTTACTGAACCTGAGAACACAAGAGGGAAGAGGTGGTCTAGGTCTAGGTTTTGTGGATCCTGAAGCTAATATTTTGTTGAAAGCTCTCTTAATAAAAAAGAATACAAAAATTCATCTGCACTAGAGAGGGAGCATGTTTTAGGGTAATGATCACAAGTTCAAGTTTTGACATACTGAGCTTGAAACAACTGTGAGAAAAAGTTCTGGGGTTTAAACTGTAGGAGATCATATCATTGGATCTGGTGGCATTTTAATAAGTGTCAGTAACTTTGCAAGTGGAATGTTCACATTGGGTGGCAGATGTCTGAAGTTCTTATTGTACAGATTTGGTATTGGCCTATAATTCTGAGCAGGTAATTCATTTCTATAGATATTTTGAAATTGTTAATAGTAAATTGTTTTACAAATAGAGTTAGAAAATTATTTAATATAAAACATTTTTAAAAGACAGAATATTGATTGAATATTCTGACATTCATCTAACAATGATGAAATCATATTGGCTAAGTAAAAAGGATTTAGCGGGGCCAGCCCGGTGGCGTAGTGGTTAGGTTCGTGCGCTCCACTTTGTTGGCCTGGGGTTTTGCAGGTTCAGATGCGGGCACAGACAGACGCATCACTTGTCAAGCCACGCTGTGGCGGTGTCCCATATAAAGTAGAGGAGGTGGGTATGTATGTTAGCCCAGGGCCAGTCTTCCTTAGCAAAAAGGAGGAGGATTGGCAATGGATGTTAGCTCAGCGCTAATCTTCCTCACACACACACACAAAATAAATAAAAAAATAAAAAGGATTTAGCAATAACAGATTTTGATAATTATTAAAAATGGTCATGAAACTAATATAAAGGAGTATATAGACATATAAACATGGAAGATAATTCAGACAAACACTTATTAGTTTTCATTCATTAATGAAAAGATAATGTTGCTTACATGATCATTTTGGAGGTTTTCCAGCAATGAGGAATCACTAAATGATTTTTCATCTCCAAACTGTGAGCTCTGCCTAAACAGGAAAAGAAATCGAGCAAACCTGGGTCATTTATACAAGCCTACTGATCTATTTGTAACTTACTTTTAAAATTAACATTATGCCTGCAAACTCTTAATAGATTAAATATTTAGTCTGCTTTCTAAATAAGACATCCTAGATTCATGATTGAATCATAAAATATTTCAAGCATTCTAAAATGTGACAAACTTTTGCAGTGCAATGAAAAATAGTGTCTTATAGTTATTGTTCCTGGAGTAAAATTATATTGTAGCCACATGAAATTTAAAAAATGTAACAAAACTGCTAAAATACCTGGAATTGAATTTCTTCTACTTCCATAATATTTTTAAGTTCTTAGAATTTTGAGAATTAATGAAATTATAAAAAATATTGACTCTTTTACTTTAGCCTATGAGAAATCATTTGTATTAGCACATCATACAAAATAAAAAATATGAATAAACCATTTACATATTTTATCAACATCTATCACTAACAAATATCTGATATACTTACGTACATATCGCATTTGTTCTGTACATATAAGAACAAATCACAAAAGTGTATGGGATTTTTTGGTACTGTGGCCATCTTCAGATCAGCAAACACATTATGTACTTCATATGAAACAAACAGAGTTAGAATTGCCTCTGTAATCTAACTATTATTAACCTCATGGCCATGCAATTTAACATGAAAATGTTGAGATTCAAAGGAAGAACAAGGAACACTTCAGAGGGAATGCCAAACCTAAAGGGTATACTTTGCAATGTTTGGTGAAAATATATACATCTAAGCTTTTCCGCATAGAAGAAAATTTCAGAATTATTTCACTGAGGAAAAAATAATGGGTCCAATACTAAATAACTGTAATCCAGAAAGCTTTTCATCACAATTTTTTCAGGTTACAAGTGGTATTATCAATGCCAATGTGTCAAATATCAAGAGTTTCACATTTTAAAGCCAGTAGCTTGAAAGGAAGGAGAAATCATTGAAGAAAAAAAGAATTTGAAGTAATTGAACACAATATTGTCAATGAAATATATTTTTCCCATAAACAAAGGAGGAAGTTAGAACATTTATAATAAAATATCTTTATTTACATGTAGTAATTTGGTCTATTAATTCTCAAAATTATAACACATCTTTATTAGCATGTAGTAGTTTAGACTTCTCAAAATATCCCTAGGAGGCAGAATAAACACATTATTATTATTCCTCCTCTCTAGTTTTAAAGATGGAGGGAAAAATCCAAGAACTTTTAAATGACTTATCAATAGGCAGACAGAAAAATTAGCAAACATTTCTGCCCCATATGCTATCACTGCTTAAAAATAGTTTACTATTTGGGGCACCATAATATCTCCCCATTCTTAAAATATATTCATTAACGGTTCTTAGTTATACTTTCCTACTTATTTGTTCGATAAATTGAAATGTCAAGGAATATTCAGAGTAACATCTTGCATGTGGAGGTCTATTTTCTTTCCAAAGAATTCCAGACTAAAAGCCTTTATAAATCTGAAGATATGTCTTATTAATCTTACCAGTAATTCTTTCATTTTATAAATCACAGTTACCAAAATTGATATAACTTTCAAATGTATTTATAACAAATAACACTGGATATGCAATTGAGATATTTACATGGACACATTCCACCCTCCATTCACCAATGAAGGTTTCCACCATGGATAATGCTAAACAAGAACGCTTCTCCCAGAAAGTGGCTTCCTTTCCAAGATCATAAAAACCATAAACAACTCATCTGCTCATCATATAGCCTGGGTTGGATAACTCGGGCATGGAGCTCTCACCACCCTTCTCTGAAATCTTATAAAATATTCACTTTTAGTAAAAGTAAACATAAAATTAGGAAGCTCATGTCACTTCATAATAAGAACCAACAATATTAAAGGTAAAAGTAATACTTTAAACTGTTAGTTGGCAAAACTATACAAATTTGCAAACTGCCCACAAGTAAAATTGCAAGCAACATCTACATATTTTTAAATTTTTCCATAGAAATTTTCAAGTGACACTTTGCTCACAAAGAGACAAAGAAATGATGGTGTTTTGTATGAAGCAATAAGGCAGGGAGTATAACAGTTAAAATAAGGAGAAAAATGAGCTGTTAGCTCACGCCGTAGCCCACACCGTAAAACTTGCAGCTTCTTGCAGGCTGATTTAAAAGCTATGATACATTGTGAATAATTATATCCTGATCTTACAAAAATGAAGAATCCCCATAACAATAAAAATTAAGAGAAAATTCAGAATGTATATGGCTTAATTAATATTAGCTCTTTTCATATATGACAGTATGGACAATGGAATTTTTTTAAATTTAAAACTCATCTCAACAAGAGAGTCATCAGAAAAAAAAGAAAAAAAGTTGGGTCCATACTTTTCACCTTAAACCAAGGAGGTTTTCCAGCATGGATGAACAATTTAATAAAAGTCCTACAGATATGGGAAAATTTTAAAAATAACTTAGGAGTAGAAAAGGCCTAAGTATCATACATAATTCAGAAAACCAAAAAAACAGATAAATCTGACTGCCCATAAAGCTAAAACACTCTGCAGAGCAAAAACTACTGCATGCAAAGTCAAAAGCCAAATGACAAACTGGGAGAAAAATATTCCCAACTCATATAATGAAAGTTAATTTCCATAAAATAAAAAGAACTCATAGAAATCAGTATAAAAAAAGAAAAGTTCAATAATGCAGTAGAACAATAAGCAAAGGATATAAACACACAGTTCACAGAGAAGGAATAAGTGGCTTTAAATGTAAGTTCAACCTTATCCCATAATGAGAGAAATGAAATTCAAACTTATCAATTTGGCAGAAATAAAGTTCGACAACTCTGTGCTGTTGTGAATATGAAAAAAGTTAAATCATATATCACTGGTGTGAATGAAAACTGGTATAACTTCTAAAAAGGGCAATTGGGCAATTTCTATCAAAATTTAAAACGCATCTATCCTTTGATCCAGGAATTCCAGTTCTAGGAATTTATATGTTATTTATGTGGTACAAAGCGCTGTATGTACAAATTCATTCTTTGCAGTGCATTTTTAATAGCCAAAGATTAGAAATAACCCCAGTTCTATCAGAGATGTTGCCTTAAAAAATTGTGGTACATACACATAACAGAATACCATACAAAAAATGGGAAGCTCTTCATGGAATATCGACAAATCTCAAAAGCAAAGCTGGTGTGTACAGTATGCTTCACATTTTGTAAACCCATGAGAGAAAAAAATACATGCCTGTATATGCGTAGAGTAGATCTGGAAGGATACACCTGAAATTGGTTACATAGGCTGCCTTCAGGAGGGGAAATGGAAGGATCTAAGACAGGGAGCTTTTTATATCCTTTGAGTTTATAACATGTTAATGTATTATAAACTTAAAAAATAAATCAAATTTAAATGAGAAATTAAAAACTGGAACAAAATCCATGTCAGCCAACTGAAATATACACATACTCTACATATAAACTAATGTATCATTATATACATACACATACTACACACATGCACACACAGAAGACCAGGTGATGTGACTGCAAAGCACTGTTTTTCGAAAGGATCTGCACCTCCTGCTTTTGAATGGTGCTACTGGCTCCAAATCAAAATTCCTTAAAGGGAGATTTAATTTTCAGAAATGAATTTGTTATGCAGAGTCAGGTCCAGTCAAGTCCAAGAATTTAAACAAGTGATTGAATTCAATAATAATATTTTTATTAGACATTGGTTTTGACCAAAGTAATGAGATCCGCTTTCCGTGTGGCTCAAAGTATTTCTGAAGGCAATGACAAAAGAGGAGTTCCAAAAACATTCTGTAAAACGGCTTCATGATTGGAATAAATAAATTACCTGTCAAAGTGACTACTTTGAAGACTAACACTAATTTGGATGTGTTAGATCTCATTATTATACAGTACACCTGGAAGAATGTTTTAGTGAGCCTAGCTGTTGCGGCAGAATAATACCACTTATTCCATACATAATTATAGGCCAGAATAAAATGAGAAAATAAATAAGACCAGAAAACAGTACTATCCACTGATATTATGATAAGAGTAAAAAAAAACCACAGTGAAATGACTAAGCATAGAACACTTTAAGGTAATCCTTCTGGAGAATCACACTCACTAGCATTAACTTAAAAAAAAAACTATCAGAAAGAATAAGGTGGAACTATATTCAACAGTTAAGAAAAACAAATGTGTTATCTGGGATTTGCTTCAAAATAATAGTGGGGGAAAGGTGTAGATGAATTGAAACTGGTCTTGAATGCATGTTACTGAAGTAAGTGGATGGGTACATCTGTATACTTTTGTTTATGCTGGAAATTTTCCACAATAAATGTTAGCAAAAGAAAAAAATGGTTATGGAAATACATAATTTTGGAAAATAATCATATCTTAGGGCATCATGAATGCTGAGAATAAGCAGATTATTTTTTCTCCAGTAGTAGATTTTTAATAGAAAGGAATTAATCTGGAAGGTTATATGTTAGCTTATGGTACTTGGCAATGACAAGAAAACCATGCCAATTTTGGAGTAAGTGGCTACTGGTTGGGAGATGATTTTATCTCTGTAAACTAGTTATATTAATATATTTAAGCAAGTAGAGCTAAGCCATCATCCAATTATCTTTAATGTCAAGAGAGTACATTTGAAAGGGTTACTACATTGCAGGTTTGCCTTCAAACTTGACTAAATGTAAAATAATTTACATACATTTAAGTGTTAAATATCACGTGTGTTTCAACTTGACATTTTTGTAGTAACTATGGTTCAAGTAGGACAGTAAAGTATACACAGGCCACAAGCTTTATACATGGAATTCAATGAACTTCATATTGAAAGGTGAAGCTGCTGACAGATAGGAATGAAGTTTCAGAGTTTGGATTTACACAGTCACCTACAGTCTCTAGTTTACCCTGAAGACCAGCACACCAAGATGTGGTCAGGTGCCTGGAGCACAGGATTCAACCAGGATCACCTTTTGATCTTGGTTTCATTGGCAACATGAAGTCAACTGGATGAGACTGGGAGGATGCCAGGTCCATGAATGTACAAAATTGTACCCCCTGTGCTAACTTTTCTCAAGTCAGTTAAATTTCACCTGCTCTTGCTACCTTACCAAAACAAGAAAGAAACAAAGAAAAATAAAATGACTGAAATAGCAAGGATATCTTGTGCTCTAAAAGCAGATACTCTCTAATTTTTTTTTAATTTAAATCTTTGACTTTTTTTTTTTGAGGAAGATTGGCCCTTTGCTAATATACGACACTCCAAGCAATGACCTTAAACGTGATGACTCATCAGTTATCACATGAACCAAACAGCTGCCTCTGTCACTAACCCTAGGTATTATGAGGTTTACTGCAAGTTGTTCCCAAGTCTCCACTTTACTGAAACAAAATCCAAGTTAAAAAATATTAAATGATGTTATTGGATTTCCATGCATATTGGAAATGTGGTTTAATTATAAAACACACATGTACTCTGAAAATAAAAACATAACCCCTTAGAAAACCACAATATTTTCTATAGTTTCCAGCATCAAAAGGACCTGTTTTCTGAAATTTCACTTGCGACCAAATCATGATGAATTATAGAAATATCAAAATAAACTTAGACTATTGTGAATGAAAATGTAAATCCATTGATGGGGTATTTTAAGGTAAGACAAACGAAAAACCCAAAAAGTATTGAAATAAAGCCTATAAAATGCCATCATTAAAAATTCTAAAATTAATTATACTTCAGTTAACTCTAGTCCTTGGTAGCATAGTCTTCCAGTATTTGTCCCAGACATTTCACTAAAAAGTGTTCATTTTCTAGCCCCCAAGCAGATTTAATAAATTAAGGAAAAGAAACATAAAGGAATTTTCCACTGCTTGGGTATGTTTCAGCAGCATTTTTGAAGCTCTGTAGAGTACATAAGCAGCGGCAGAAGGTGGCAGTGCTGAGCTAAAAAACAAGAAAGCTTCCGGAGCTGCAATTGAAATTTCAGGAAGTCGACAACCCAGGGACTCCAAGTTGATTATTACAGACTTTATTACAGATACATAATATAAAACTCCAACAAACCTAACCTTTAAACTAAATGTTTATAAAATGACTAAAGGTTATTCAACAGGAAATCATGGATAGTCAATGGTTTAAAACAAATACCTACTTTACAGCACTGTCACTCCACCTGATCACTAATGCTTTTTTCAAAAGTAGTGAAATGTGTCTAACAAAACAATAACATGCCAACCTTTTGAAGGAATCAATGAGACAGAAAGGTCCATGCAGCTTACCATTCGTCAGGAGAGCAGCCATAATCCTCAGGTTCAGGGACATGGCTTCAGAAAGCAAGAGGAGGGACAGAAAGAGAGGAAAAAATAATCATAGGAAGGCTGGAAACATAAGAACATGAATAAGGGAAGTACTGAAAGATAGATCTCAAAAAAGTTAAGAAAATGAACTTTTAGTTGATTCCAAAAGAATGGCAGTTAGTACAGTAAGTAGAACATGATTTATGGTAACTACCCAGTTTACAAAGTTGTTCTATACCTGGACAGCCAACTTGCTTCTTCGCCATGAAATTTACTGATTTTATGCACAGAATTCAGTAGGAAATATTTGAACTTAGCAGTTTAAATACATGCTAAAGCCAACAGAAAATTACTCACATATTGTGTACTCAGAATAAAGTGTTTTAATGAAACAAACATGCTAATACCCAGGAAAAAACTATCACACTGATAAAATTTGCCAAAAACATTTTAGAAGTAAATTTGACTCCCATGAGGTGATGAGTATTTAAGCAGGCATAGTAAAGTAAAAGTTAACTACACCTCTAAAATTAAATGGAACCAAATTTTATAAGATTAACTGATATTCAAAACTTTTCACTTAAACCATAATTTAGTCATTAAACCATTTGTTATCTCCAACACAAAACATGTTCATCAATACTTTAATTTCACCCATTAGCTCACTTGACCACTAGGAATATGTGATTGACATATAGCTTTCATTTCAACCAGCCAGTCATGTATTAATCAGAAGTACTCATAATACATGACAGAGATTTTATTTATGTATTTATTTATTAAATTTTCCTTTTTATGGTTCATTTTTTCCCCACCTTTATTGAGATATATAATTGACATACAACATTGTGTAAGTTTAAGGTGTACAGTGTGGTGATCTGATACATGTATATATTACAAAATGATTACCACCCTAGTGTTAGCTAACACCTTCATCCCCTCACATCATTACCTTTTCTGTTTTTGTGGTGAGAACATTTAAGATCATTCTCTTAGCAACTAGAGCAGATTTTCTTATTCCCCATTTCTTTCATTATATATAACCATTCAATATTTTCCTTTAAATTAAATATATTAGATATAGGAAGATTTTTTAAAAAGGCAGAGTTCAGTACAAATGTAAAATTGTTGTTATTGTTGACAAATATACCATAAACCTCATTGGGATCCTTTCACTTCCTAAGTGTCCGCCCCGCTCTCTTTACCCTTCCAACAAACTGGCCGTGATACAGTCTCATCACTCAGGGCTCCTCTTTCACCTCCAAAGCATTCAACAACCTCCAGCGCAGTATCCACTATCTTCACTCCAATCACAATGGAAGCAGTGGCTTTTCTTCACTACTCTCTCTGCAACCAAAGGACTTTTGCAGATGCTTGAGAGGAAGGGCTCACCAAGCCCCTTGTGGGCTGGACTCCCAGAAAAGGTGATGGCCTACTGCAAAGCTCTGTGGAAACTGGTGGCAGCCCAATGCTTAAAGCAATCACTCCCGATCAACCTCAAGGTTTGGACTCCAACCCCTAGACTGTACTAGGTGAGGGCCTGGTGCTACCCAAGCAAAAACTGTGCCAAGGTTCTGCCAAGTTGCACTAGTATTATACAGAAGCCCCTGACCTCACACCAGGAGAGGGGCCAGTGCTCCTCAAGCCATGCAGCTTAAAAGCCACAGAGTTCAAGGCTCAGGGTCCCTCTCCCCAGGTCAGGTCCAGCCTTGGCAGATGCTGAGCACTACTCAGAATGAGATGAGCAGCAGGCAGCCCATACACCCGTTATTGATCCTGTCTGCATGAGCTTCCCTGAGATCGCTGCTCCAGCAGCTCTGGTGTGTAAGCACTGCCTGCTTACTTGTCTTTGTTTGTACATCAGTGCTGTTGTATCTGCCCGGTAAGTCCTTCACTTAAACTCATGCTTAGATCTCAGCCCATGTATCACTTTTACACGGAGCAGTCCCTGACCTCCCTGCTTAGATCAAACGTCCAATAACAGACTCACATAGACCTTTGTACTATGTCAGGATTCTATTTGTCAATATGATTACTTAATTAACAACCATTAACCCTCAATTAGACTATAAATTTTAGAAGGGTGGTAACCATGTGAACTATTGCTGATCATAACATCCCCATCATCTAACAAAGTGCCACATACATAGAAGGAGATAAAAATCTGTTGAGGTATGTGAATAAACAAATGAATGGTATTTACCCAGCTTTAACCATCACCATAACCCAAGTCATAGTGAGCAGTAAGATAAATTTGCTGGTTATAACCTAGACCTTGGGGCTAAGTATTATAATAATTGTGAGGTTTCTTTTGGTGACCCTCTTCTCGGTGTTAAAGCAGCAGCTGATCCTTTCAGGAAGCATACTGCTAAACAAAATATTGTCAAGTAAAGCGACACACATACTATATTCATATATAAACAAAGACTGCTTTTAAGAACATTCATTTTTTTACTTAAAGGGAAAATGTCAATGAAATGTTTTTAATACTGATTAAATGACTTGCCCCCACAAAAAGCAGTCTAGTTTGCTTAATAGAATTTTTTTAAACCTTGGAGATTGGACTGTGTTAAGCCTCGTCCAGCTCATCAGCTCATTCTAATAGTAAGGTGTAAATTATTGACAAAGATGGTACTTAGGACTGTAGCCCAGAACATTCACTGTATTGAGAATCCTTACCACTGAACATAAAAGCCTTCTTACCCCTTCCTGGTATTCAAGTGATGGTGATAAAACTGACTTAGTTCCTATAGAAAGCACTTTGCTGAAATGATACTTTAGTAAATGTTAAACAGTACAATTTCTAGTTTGTAACAAGTTAAATTTACATATGACATCATGACTCATATTTAACTAAAAAAAAGATCGACTGAAACAATCTGTATATTTAAGCATGATGGCATCTCTGACGCAACATTGCTGTCTACAAAATAATCATTATTGGTACTCATGCACAAATGTTTTATTTCGTTGCCCCTCAGGAATCCGATTTGGGGCAAGGGTTATGTGAAATGAGAGAAAACTCACCAAGACTAAATTTTGAAGCATTGTTTTAAGTGTTCAATATTATCTTCTTACAAACCTATGGAACACACAGAACTAGGCAAAGACTATACTATCAAGAGACTTCAAGTCTTGTCTTTCAAACTGTTAAAAGCCAAGAGAACTCACCTTTGACTCTATCTAGGGTAAAACTAGGTTTTATTTTCTTAAAATGCTGAAGAAGCATTAGCTTTGAAATTGTAACCGCAAAGGCATTTGTTAGGATATGAAAGTTGGTGTTCTCCTTTGTTTTGCCACATCCTGGGGGGACAAACACCCTGCTTTCTTCTGCGGGAGCTGGAAGTGCATGTACTTAAATAGTTCCCCATAAAAACAAGTGTTAATACTGCTGTGGGGCAAAGGGGATAGTAAAAGTATGTTATTTCCCTGTCTGGGTTCCTATAAACCTAGAGTGCCCAGAGGAAATTCCCACAGAAAGGTGGTTGACAGTAATTACTTTTTCCTGTGGAGTTTGGCGGAATTAAGGAACAGTGGTGTGTCTCCTATTGTAAACACTTAAACAGTCTGAAGTCTCCTGGTTTCTCCGAAGCCTTCATATATCAACAGCTCTCTACAATACTGACATTCCAATTGTCCATTAGGATGTTTGGGGGGTGGTTGATTAAAAACTCAATCAGGGTTAAGGATCCTAAAAGCACATACACGACCAGTACATGATTGACTACTGGAAGCAGCTTAACAATTAGCTTCACTCAGCAAAGATTCTGGTATTCTCAAAAACATGACACATTATCCAAAGAAGAAACATATTTCTGTTTATATAGTTAAAATGTGCAAGCAAAGGAACACCTGTTTTTCATTTCTAAACCTGTTAAAATTTTATGTCTGGAAAAGAACCTTATGGATCATCTGGTCTCACCATCCTCATTTTAAGGGGTTTGGAATATTTGAAAGGAATTGTCTAGGGTCACATGGTGAATTAGTGACAGAGCTAGGACTAGAACTCATGCTTTATGACTGCACCTCAATATTAGGAAATGTTCTTTTCCCAAGAGGAAATCTGTTTCACTGGAAGCTTAATCGAAATGACGACAATACTTAACTCCTAATATCGCTCTAATATTTACCAGTCTCAAACCCACTCTAGCAAAACACAGTTGTTAATGATAATATCACCAATAGATACAAGAATACTGCTCTTTAGAACTACTGCCTGGAAGTGTTTAAGGACTTGTTCCAAGAATAAGAAAAAAACCTAATAAAACACAGAAGGAAAGAGAGGCTAGATCTCATTCTAGTTTTCTGTCCTGATAAGTTCACAATCAATAATTACTAATTTGAAGAACTTGCTTATTCATTTGGAAACTGGACAAAACAAAGATGTCAATTATCAAACAGATCACTCTAAAAAATAACATTTATGAATGCAGAATATGTGTAAAAACAAACATCACCATAAATCTGTCAGCAAGTATACTACAATGAACACTAGAATCACAATAGGCCTTTCCTTCTCTAGGATAATTATGGGTGGAATATATAAGCACAAGATGTCAAACAGTGTGGCTCTACCTCTCCTGCTCCAGCATCTAACCAAACTACAAGAGACCTGTAGCAATGCGGGGAGGAGCGAGTAGAGCCTCTTTGTCTAAGGGAATTAGGAGATCCTTAGACAAACAGGAAAGAAGCATAATGTCACCCAGCACTGGAAACAGTAAGTATGCTTCTTAAATTAACAACCTGTCTTTACAGTGTAAAAGGGCCATTCAATCAAACGTCTTTTTAGCCTCATTTACACACACAGTTTGAAGTCATTTTTAGTCATACTCTCTGCTAACCCAAAGAACAAAGACATCTGCCTCCACCTATTTCTCTTTGTGACTCTGTGTCTAGGAGTAAACATACGCTTTTGGGATTTTTTGACCAAATGGTTATTTATTTATAATTTTAACTAAAGCATTTTCAAAACTCAGTACACTATTTTTATACTGGCTTACTGCTTGGAGACAGAGCGTGAGTGGGGAAGAGTGGGTACGAGCCAGAAAACCCAAAAGCAAGTGTCTTTGCTTGTGTGGTTAAGAGATTGATATTTACATCTCATTTGTAGATAAAGATGGTTGGAAAATTTGATAATAGGTCAATGTCAATCAACCAGGAGGTGTTTTACCCTTTGATAGTATCTTTTTAGGAAAAGCAAAAATTAATTTTCTCACATTACCCTATAAAGTATTTTAAAAAGAAGGCTTTTCAACAGTTTAGGCAAGCCTACCTGAAGGTAAGAAATAAATGGGTGCTCAACAAGCATATTCTAAAGGACAATAAGAGTCTGATAAAAGTTTTTGATGGCATTCATTATCCTCCGGATTTAAGAGTTTCACGTCCCTACCTCCTTCCCATCATCAGAAATTTAGATTGCTCTGTGACTGCAAAGAGGAAATGATAAAAGAAAAAACAAATCAAAGGGATAACTATCAGAGGAACAATATTTTAGCCTGAAAACTGCCAAGGACAGACTGTATGTTCTTCCACGCGCAAACTGCACTCTAACTTGATGGCAACGCAGAGGGAAGTATACGTGTACCTTACTGGTGAGCCAGACAGAGGCCTTCGGCAACTCTAAATGCTGAAATATTACTGGGCAGAGCCCCAACCTCGTAGGTAATTCCAAATGAAAAACAATATCAAACTATGAAACACAAAATGTATATGGATGCTGGAATTAAAACAGTTACTTTCTAGATTAAAAAAAAAACTCCCCTAGTGAGAATTCCCAAAATGTCCCAAACTGTTAGCACTAATTAAATGCGTATTTCATATTTTAACTAAAGGGAAAAAACTCACCCATAAGCAACTCCAGCTATGGTGCACTTCTTAAACTGCATTACATTGCATGTCAGAGTACCAGTTTTGTCAGAAAATATGTATTTTACCTAAAAAAAGTTTAAAAGTTCTTATTAAAATTTCAGAGGTCTTTTTAAGCCAGTCTCTTATAGATGGAAAAAAAAAATCCTACATTATTCTATTTATCAATTTTGTTACATTGCAGGGCACAATGAATACTATTAGCCGACTACTTTCTGAACAATCATTAAGGAATATTTTTTTTAGTATTTTAGCAATGAATCATTTCATATATGAACACTAAAGACTATCGAAATATTAGAAAAACTACAGTCATATAGAAATCTGCCTTAATATGGTCTGAATTTCCACTAGAAAGAACTGCTGCTACTTAACATTTATAGAGCACTAAAACAACTATTAGCATTTCTCAATATAACAAACAATCATAGAATTGGTGATAGTATGTGCTTAAAATTAACTTCATACAATATCTGAATTGGTAAGAAAAAGGATAATTCTGGCCTAAATACTATTTGAAAAGTAAGAGTTAGCAAATGGCAGTGGTATAAAAAAAAACATACTTTCTCAGCTAGTATGTACAAGTGCATTACAAATATATACATGTATGTGAATACAGCATGAATTATAAATCTAAAATTCCTGTTTGACTGCTATTACTCTTTGACTTACACAACTTCATTGATTTACTTTAACTTTTCCTTCCTTTCTGGTCAAAAGCTATGTACAATTCCCAGACTCTGAGTTTATAACTCAAAAACAGCCAATACTTCATATATTAATCAGATTATATACTGAAGGACATCCTTTAGTGTAATACCTTAATTTGAGAGCAAAATATGCTTTAAATAATGTTTTAAAACTTCAATTACTAAAAATGAAAATTGATAGTTATGTATTAACATGTATTTATGCCAATTAGTCAAAAAATGGAAAATTAGGAGCTATCAATCATCTGAAATTGCCACATACTGTAGAAATTACACCAAATCTGACTTCCAATTCAACATATCAAAAAGAAATTTAGTTTACCTGGCCAAGTTCCTCATTCAGATTAGATGTTCGAGCCATAGCAGCAGTGTCTGTGGGTTCATAATGCATGTCAAGATCCTTTTTTCAAAAAAAATTAAAGAAATCATTGAATACAGCTGGTAATAAGAGACTGAGTGAAATTTTTTAAATTAGGGAGCTCTATATGTAACCACTCTCATTTCTTGCCATTCCTATACCATTTCAGTTGATTTCCCTGAAAAGAACTCAACATAGAATATAGAATATCATATTTCACAGTAAGGGCAGTATGGTAGTTAGAACATGTCTCTGGAATCAGGCAACCTTGCTCTATTATCATTCCACCATTTCCTAGATATGTGACCTATTGTAAGGATTAAATAAGATGACGTATGTAAAGTGCTTCCTACTGTGTCTTACACCAAGTAAGTGCTTAATGCAAACTAAAATAACAGCAATTAAACATTGCACAAATAACTTAGACTTTAAACCTCTGGAAAAAATCACCTAAGTGATTCTATCTTGTTGTACTTTCTTAGCCAAGTTTCTTACACTGTATATACTTGAAAGCAAAATGAGTACACTTCTCAAAACCCAAACAAAAAATATATAGTTCTTGTACCAATTTGTACTTGCTTTGCACCCAGAAATTATGAGATTTGACTATTAATCCTATAAATGTTAACATTTTCTATAGTAGAACATTTTACTGACAAGTCTAGGTGAGCAGAATTTGCCACCCCAAAATGCATCTCTTTGGCTTGAGATTATTTTGGGCTTATTATTTTTAAGAAATGAAAGACTCGAGAAGAATCTTTGACCTTCTCTCTAGCTGCCTAAAAGAATTTAAGATAGAAGGCCTGCTCCAGGAAGGCATTAAATCATAGATAATTATAGTATAATATATACTAGGTGTGGTAGACAGGGAGGAACCTAGCAAGGCCTGTTTGATCAAAGTCCTCTCTGTTTCATTGTCTCTAGATGGCCCAACAAACATTTGTTTACCAAACATTAACTCTCTTCATCTTCCCGTAAATTGCTTCCTTTCCCTTTGAAGGCCCAGACTCCTGCCCCCTTCTCCTTAGTCCAGATGGACATATATACCTCATTTTTGCCTGACTGTCTGGAATTTTTTCATGCTTATGTGAATTCCCTGTGTGCATGTATTAAATTTGACTTTCTCCTGTTAAACTGCCTTACACCATTTTAATTATTCGACCAGCCATAAGAACCAAGAGGGGAAGGGGGGAAATTTTCCCCTTCCCCACACAAGCCAGGGTTTACTGATTTTCACATGTCAAATGAAAAGGCCAAATTTGATCTCTCCCACATCTGTATTTCTGACTGATCAGTATCAGTTCTGGAATAGACTGCTGAGTTACCATGTTTTAAGAGGAATAGTAAACAACTGGGCAATGTGCCGAGAGGAGTGACTGGAATGGGGATTAAGTTGGGAATCATGTGAAATGAAGAACAGAATGAGATAGAGGATATTTAGTTAGGGGGAAAGAGAGATGATAGGAGAAAAGGCATGATACCTGACTTCAAATATTTTGCAAGGCTATCATTCTGAACAAGATTAGATATTTTCATAAAAGACATAAAAGATCTATTGGACAGAATGAGCATCAAAGGGAGGCATTTACTAATCTCATTTCCCCCAAAATAAGAAGCTGCCTGGTAAGGGAAGATCTGTAAGGAATGTTATAAATTCTCTGTACACTAGAGAGGCGGATGAAAAGCATAAGTCTGCTGGGGTTATCCAATGCTAAAATTATATGATTATTTGAAGCAAATATTATTTTTGAAAATCCAAATAAAAAATAATAAAGTGACGGACTAGTTATTTGATTTTCACAATGAGTCACCTTATTATTTCAATAAATGGGCAACCTCCAGTCAGTTTTATTTGTATTTATATAAATTTTGTTATACAATTTTTCAGCAATATATCTTCTGCATGAAATGAGCTATGCCTGCAGCTCATTTTAGATTTCTAAATTATACTGATTTTTTTTACCAACGAATTAACAGATTGATGGTTGAGGTAGATCATTTACCAGGGGAAGATAATGAGCAGTTGCAAAAGTAGCATATTTTAAAAAATCCTAATATTGTTCACACTGAAAGATTTTTAAATGATTCAGAAAGAAACATCAAAAGATAATACCAAAATTTCTCCACATAAAAGAAAAATTAAACTTTTTGGCAGATTAGGTCTAAAGATTTATTTAATTTACATAAATTCATTAATTTTAACTTTGGTAAAAATAAAATTGAGGCAGAGTAACATATTTTATAAACAAAACATTTAGGAAACAGATGTCCAGCACATTTTTCCAAGATTGAAAGAAAAATTAAGAAGAAAAATTCGAGCACAGCTGAAATTGTTTACAGTGTGGAAAAATAAACTATATAGACACATAAAACATGATAGACAGCCTGGCTGTTACAAGCAGCGAATATAGTACAATTTCTATTGTGCTCAATTGTTTATGAAGCTCTCTGCTATATTGTGAGATTTCCTTGATCTATCTGACCCTGTGAGATGCAGGTAAAGCATGTTTTATCATTCCTATGTGTATGGCCAAGAAAATAAGTCTCAAAAAAGTCAAGTGGCTTAGCAAAGTTCACACAGCTAGTAAATTTTAGAAGTAAAAGTACAATCCAGATATTGTAACTCCAAACCCCATGGTTCTCCTTTTTCCCAAGACCACTACATAACCCAAAAAGAGGTTTCCTGAACTACAGGCCTATTTTCCCCAGGATGTCTGGTCTGTAAACTTGTGTGATTTTGAGATGAGAGACTTGGTTATAATTATACCAGGCTCAAGAATATTTTGAAATGTCATCTTGTAGTCAATAAAAGGTAAGGTATAATTAAGATTTTTTTTTTTTCCGAGAGATCAAAAGACCCTATCAGGAAAAAAGACAAAATGTATGTTTAGAGTGATGAAAAACAATAATAATTCATACTTACCCAATTTATGAAGTATGCCTGAGTAAATTTGACCACTTCTAATGTAACCAACAAGCTGATAGGAATGAGATTGTTGAAAAGAATGATGAAGGTCAAGAAATTCAGTCCAAAATTATTAGCTCCACCATCTGTTGAGGGAGGCGGGAAGAAAGTCATTTGCATATTTTATTTGCACTGATCAGAACTTTAGCATAACAAGAATTTTCCATATTATACATCACATTTAGATAGTTTGGGAGGAACACTGTGCTGATAACATATCCTTATTCTCAAATACATTCTTCAAGATGGAATAGCATTATTTGTGTTCAATATGTCGTTAACCCTATTGAGATCTGCGTAATGGTACTCAAGAACGAAAGTACTAGCAAGTATTTAAAATCCTGCTCTAAACAGGAAGTTCAGAGATATCAGGATAGGACTGAGGGTTTATAAATGTAATATCTCAATTGGGTAGAATCACTTTTATATAAATTCTTAAAAAGCATTTCCAATTTAGAGCATGCCTTAAAAGCAAACAAACAAAACAACAGCAGCAAAACCAACCCGAATAGCAAAAACAATGGGGGGCTGGACTCGGGGTAAATTCAGCCTTGGGCAAATTATGCTTTTTCTCTTCAATAAAGAAAATAAGACAGCTATCTCAGATACACTGTAAAGCATATGAAGAAACAAATTGACGGGACTTTTAACAGTTCTAATGTTGAAATGGCAAATCAATGACTGTAAGAAAACCTAGAATAGCTGCAAAGCTAAATCAACATAATAAAAAAAATGAAAACATCAATTTTTGCTATAAGATCTTACTAGAATTTGTTTTCATACTTTTGGAAATTAAGTATTTATTGGTTAAGTACTCATCACAAGGCAATGCAAATTTACTTCCCAAGAATATTCAAGGGTGATACATTAATCCCACAGTAGTAAAAGGATAAATGCTCCAAAAGGAAATTATTTAATAGTAGTTTCCCTAAAACAGGATGACCATTAACACAGAATTCACTCCATTTATGAATTCAAATGAAGCTACATTCAATTTAAACATTTTTAAAGCATGTAAACTATTCTTCAGTGCTTTAAATATACTCAATCTGCCTTATTTACCAGATAGCCATGTAATTACCGGTGTTAAAACATTAAAAAAATAAATTAATAACATTAATAAAATGACATTTTATACTACTATGGAATGCTCATTATATTTTTAAGGATTCTGAAATTTTAGAGATTCTAACATTTTACTTACTTTTACTGGAAACTGCATTGAAAACTAAAGATTAAGTGCCCAGTTATCTAGGCAACAAGGTTTTCTTTTTAGAAACAATAGGAAATTCCAGGATAAACTGTGAAACAAATACATGGTTTAATGAAAGAAAAATGTCAATAAGCACTTTAATGCTTACAGTTTAGATTGAGATACCAGTCTTTTCCAGAATGCCTTCGATTCCAAATGGCTGAGCCCACAGAACAGATAAGAGACATGGCAATTAAGATACAAAATAAAATCAGAATTTGTACATTTGTAATCCGTTCCACATTTGAGAGTTTAAGTGGCGGACTTGTTGAATTCTGTAAAAAGAAACAAGATGAGTAATAAAAAATGTGTACCAATGATTTAGTAATGAATATCTAGTATTTTGATGAGGATGACAAAGTCAGTCATAACTCAAAATCTAGACCTGGGTAGACACATGAAAATTATACAGAAAACAATCACAGATGTAATAAGCTGGCAAAGGTTAACCACCTCTTTTTCTGAAGGCCACTATACCACCCAACCCTTTTTTGGAAGACGTAAAACAATAATTAAGAAGAGAAGGAAATATTCCTCTGTAGACATAGCTCTTGCATTGTGGCAGGTAAGATGAATAATGCATTACTTGACTACTTAAGCAAAGAGGGTAGACTAGAAGCATCTATCATCTCAGCTTAGGAAGACAGGCAGAGAAGGCGACCTATGCACCCACAGCCAGAGACCTGGAAATTCTAAAGTATGAAGGCAACATTTAAAGGATCTCTGGTTTCCAGATTTCTGGTGGCATTTAGCAATTGTTTTACTGAACACAGCAGCAATCTAAATAGTCCTGGCTACAAAGAATAACAGAGGCAAGTTTCCTCAGCTGTATTTAATGATAAAAAATGATTATGCTAGAGCAAGGCATCCACAGGACAGAAAATTAAACCTGTCATAAGCAATATAAAATGATTTATAGAATTTATAGAATGGTAAGGGGGTGGAATCATTAATAGCAGTCCTGCTTGCCTATTGATAACATCTTTGTGCCTTTACGATGTAAAAGTTATCAGCCCTTAAAGCAGATTTTCATTTAATATCTTAAAACTGAGTTTCCCATCTAACCAATGAACTCATCTAACCAATGAACACTGATGATATTATAATGTAAAGAAGGAGTATCCACAGGCATGTGTAAACATTGCAAGTGCTAGGATTAAAGTTGATTAAAAATGGTCTAACATAAAAATACTGTGAAAAAATGGTCATTTGATTCAAATTTTTCTTTTAATTTTATGAAAAAATGAAAAGTTCTAAAATTTGATCATCATATTAAAATAAAATTATAAGACAAATACTTTAATGCATGGCACTCATCATTACACAGACAACTTGTAGCAATCACTGTAATAGTAAACGTTGCCAATGGACCAATACACAAAATCATTGTGAGTTCATGCATTGGGTGACCTCTGGTGAAACTTTCCAGGGTTCTTGTGTGCAGTGAGCCATTTCACAGTCCTACTCATGGAAGAACAAGATTCTGGATGTATAGAATGGGGCTCAGGAATCTGTGACAGACGGTCTGCTATGTTTGGGACTACTGCACCAAGAGCTACAAATAGCACATTTTCAAAAGACTTGGGTCCAAAAGGTATTCAGAGATAAAAATCCCACCTGCATCAGCTTGGTGTCATGTCCCGTGTAGACAACTATTCCATGAACCCACTGTGTATTTCTCAACTGAGCACCTCGAAGAAGAATCTGATCTGCTCCCAGGGGAACAGTGCTATGACAGATTATGTTGACGTTAGAAACATTTTTCTAAAATGCTTAAGAATTCTACAGCCACCATATAGTTCCAAAAAAGGTTCTGTTAGTAAAATAATCCTTCTTACATTTACTTTATTTTTAGAAAAGAAGTAATTTTCTTACCAATAAGAATAATTTTCTTATACAAGGACAGCTGGAGGGAAGCATTTCAGTTGCTTCTCCCTAACACCAAACCTGCCATTTCCTACAACCTCACTGTTCAAAATAGGAGGCAATGTTTTGAAATTCAGAGGCTATTTCTCAAACCTATTTAAGACTTTTCCTGATTTAGTAAGTCAGCTTAGGTTTCTGAGATGTTTGGAAGTGGTGAGGTAGGGGATCTGATCCCCTCCCCCCACTTTTCTTTAAATTAAAAATGGCTTTGTGCATAATAAAGGTTCAAAAAAGTAGACAAGGTAAGATAAATACACAGATCTCATCATACACTTGCATTGCCATCCCCACCCTCCAGAGCAAAGTCTTGTATTTAAAATCTCTAGAACTTTCATTTTACTGTATTTGAAGATCAGTTCTCCAAGAACTGCAAATAAATTTCCAACAAATGTAAGCATCCAACACGTCTTAGACACTCATTTGAAATGACAGCAAATTGAAAGTATCCATTCCACATAACTGAAACGACATTTTTCATGAATAAGGGGCAAGTAGGGTCTTTTGTGGGTTTAGATTATTGGTTGATACAACCTCACACAGAGATATCAGAAGGGTACAAGCTATCAAAGATGTAGAGAGATTCTTGATGGAAACGTACTACACAAAATATAATGGCTCAAGGATTTCTATCACCATATCTTCATTTTAATGAGAAAAAGAGCAAAAAAGAAAAGTCAAATACAAAGAAATATGCTTTAAAAAAAACTTTTGGAAAAAGAAGGAAACAATTTCCCCAAGACAGACCTGCAGGGAACACAGAACTTCTTTGTCAGTGGAGGCAAAGTGAGCCTGAAGCTTTCATTTCCGGTGGGCTTCTAGGGGCTGGTGGGCTTCTATGAAGGCCACTAGCAGCTTGGGCCTTGGACCTTCTTTCAGGAACTACACAAATGTCACTGGCTCAGGTAAAAATCAATCCAGATGGAGTGTTAACGACAGCACCTGAAGACTTCCATTTAAATGACTAAACCCTGGGCCAGCCCTGGTGGCCTAGTGGTTAAGTTCGATGTGCTCCGCTTTGGCGGCCTGGGTTTGGTTCCCAGGTGCGAACCTACACCCTTCGTCTGCCAGTGGCCACACTGTGGCAGCGGTTCACATACAAAAAGAGGAAGATTGGCAGTGGATGTTAGCTCAGGGCGAATCTTCTTCAGCAAAAAATGAAAAGACTAAATGCTTAGGAAACAGTGTATTCTAATTTAGAAAAAGAACACACAGCAACTATAACTCTCATTCTTTATGCACAACAGCATGCCTTATGGACCCATCTGGATGGGAGCCTCTCTTGTGTATGTTTCAAGATTTGGGGTGCACTTCAGAATCGAGAAGGGGCCTCAGGCCTAAGGCAGGTTTCCAAGAGGTTCTTGAGAAGTTGCTGGACTATGCTCTGGGGCACATACGTGCCAACTATTCCTTTTATATCCAATGGGGTATAATGTAGAAACTGTCACTTCAGCATTTGTGGTTTGGATTGATTGGAATTAGGTACAAACTCTTCAAAAGCAAAAAATACTAGTTTTCAATGATAAGGACTCAACAAGAGTTAGTTATTATTAGTTTTCGTCAGAGATGAAATTCCAAAGCTTCTGGCATTAGACAATAACCCTCCTCCTTAAAGGAATCAAAGTACACTCCTCTCTACAAAGGGGTTCCAAGAGTTCTAGGTCATCCTTGTAGAAGACAAATGAGCTACAAATACAAAGGTACTGAAAATCTGTTTCTACTTTTCACATAAATTAAAGCATATTACGTAAATTCTCTCTGTACCCTAAATTTTGACACCATCATACGAAGTTTCTCCTTTACTGCATGAATTTACTTGGCATCAATTTGATGGGGAATTGATAAGAAATGGAAACTGGCCAGTCAGGAATGTCAGACTGCAGAAACATTACTTGTATAAATGGACAAATCTATCATTAGTCTATAACCATATGTTCACGTAAAGAGCACTCTGCACAAATATTAGAACAATATATAATTACTTCAAAAATTACAGGAAAGTTTTTGATGGATCTGAATAAGGATGACAGTTCAGGGTATACTTCAAATGCCTTTTAGAATGCAAATACTGTAATAGGGCAATTACAAAATAATGAAAACACTGATAATCTCTCGGGCTGGTGGGTTGAACCAGTGCATTTAGCTGCCTTAAGTTGGCCACTACAAATGCAAAGTAGAGGAGGCTGAGAAAGGAGGGAGAGGAAGACCAGAGGAAAAAGAAGGGAGGCAGGAAACACCTCACATTGCCCAGGTTCTGTCCCATCTCTTTCTCCCCTTTGCAATTAAACTCTTTGACAAAGTTGTCTATACTTGCTATTTTCAACTCCTGTTATCTCAAACTTCCTTTCATGACGCTCCACCCCCCTAATCAAGTCAAGGATAACCACGTGCTAAATCCAACTGTTAATTCTCAGCTTCATTGTACTTGACCATTAGCAACATCTGATCCACTTCAGTCACTCCCTCTGCCTTGGTACAGTTTCTTCACTCTCTCTTGGTTTCCATCCCAACAACTTGATCTGTCTCTTTTGCTGACCCCTCCTCTTTTCCCAACCTCAATGTTGGAGAGTCTTGGGATAGTCCTTGGGGCTCTTTGCCTTTCTATCTATACCCTTTCACCCTTGGTGATTTCAGTCCCAGGGCTTTAAATATCTATGCTAACTACTCCCAAATATATCTCATGAACCCAGACTTCTATCCCAAACTCCAGGTTCATATATTTAACTGCCTCCTTGACATCTCTGTTTGGACATCATAAATTTACTAAGTCCAAAACGTAACTGCTGATATTCCCCCTCAAAATCCTCCAATGGCTCCCTATTTCACTCAGAATAACACCCTTATTAACACCCTTATAATGGCCTAGAAAGCCTTGCATGGTCTCTCAGCCCTTCTATTACTCTCTTCTTCGGTTACTCCACTCCAACCACAGTGGCCTCCCTGACATTCCATAATTACTCCAGGTACTTTCCCACTTTAAGATGATGTCATGATATAACTAATAATTTGCACTGACTATTCTTTCTATCTGGAATCCTCTCCCTCCAGATATTTATATGGCTAACTTCTTCACCTCCTACTCACCTTTGCTCAAATGTTATCTTCTCAATGAAGCTTGCTAACCAAAAGTGATTCCCTCCCAAGGACTTCCAATCTCCCTTATCCCTTATCCTATTTTTTCCAAAGCATTTATCATTTTCTAACATAGTACAGAAAATTCTAACATAGAATTTTCTTATTTATCATCTTATTGTTTGTTTGCTCTTTCTTTACTGTAAGAAGGTAAGCTCACAAAGGCAGGTATACTTATCTGCTTTATCCATTGCTGTCTCCTTAATGTCTGTGACTGGCCTAGCCTGCTATGTACTTATTAAGTACTGGTTGAATGGTTGGGAAGAGGCAGGAAATAGGAGAGGAGGGGAGGAGTTGGGGGAAGGGCAGGAAGCAGGTAACAGCAAAAGACGACTATAGATGATAACATGGCCTAGAAAAGAGCACATGCAATAACACAGAGAAGACAAGAAATTGTCCAGTACAATGAACCCTTTGAGGGGAGAGTCTGAACTTTCTGAGGCACCTAGAGATCACAGGAAAGGATCCAGGCCTTAGAGACTGGACAGTTGTGCCTGTAACATAAGTACTCCGGCCAAAGAATAAGCCACTAAACAATGAGCCAGAAGCCTGGCGTATCCCTGAAAATATCTAACTCTCAGGTTGGCAGGAACCCCTGGGAAGTCTTCAGCTATACCATGTGCACAGGGTTAAGAGCTAGCATTTTCACAAAAATACTCTGGGTGGAAGTAATATAGAAATGCTTAAGACAAAGGTTTTGAGTGATCATACCTAGAGCATAAGAAAATAATATATACCCAGGCTTGAAAGACACTTGGCAATACACTGCGACACAGTGGCTTCTGGGTTTTTATGAAGACCGATTTTACCTACCCGTGTCCATCAAGTCTTATGTTCCCAACAAAATCGTAGAGATGTCTGTTTGGACTTTCACACTCGATTCTACCAGAAATTCTCATCAAACTGTCAATGTCTTTTATATCTGATGTTGCTGGTAAGCCCTGTTTGGAAATTTTTAAATAAGCAAAGAAGGTATTAAATAAGTTGTGTGTGGGAGGGAGTGGGCAATTTGAATTCATCCAGGCCTGAAGATCTAAGGGATCTCACTATTCTATAAGTAATTCTCCTCCCTTATATAATA
This sequence comes from Tapirus indicus, assembly GCA_031878705.1. NCBI lineage: Eukaryota > Metazoa > Chordata > Mammalia > Perissodactyla > Tapiridae > Tapirus > Tapirus indicus. The sequence continues at coordinate 34,132,024 of CM062919.1, forward strand.
CTCTCTTTGTCAAATCATAATTAAGGATACCTTCTTCCATATTTGAACACAGGTTTTTAGCACAAGAATAGGGCAGCTTTTGTGAAAGTTTTAAAATATATTAAAGAGACTATAAACTAGTCTGCAAAGATATCTGAAATAAATACTCAAAGAACTGTTTGCTTCCAAAAATAAAATTAGTATTTAGCATTATACAGTCTAAAACTGTCTGCTGAATCTCAAAAAGGGAAGGCAAAATGAATAGAATCTATGTCCAAAGAAAGTAATGTTTCTGCTCTTTTAGCTCACTGAGAAGGGAAACTCCAAAATAGTTCCTCCCTCTGGCCAGCTAGATCTGGCTGGAAGTGAACAGCCCCCACTTCCTATGGCATCCTGATTCAGGTGCTGTGATAACCTACTTCCACCACATCCCAGCCTTCCCACATACCATTTTCACTATTCGCCTAGAACCCAAGAGAACACATTTTTTAAAGTCTCTTTTAAAACTTTCAAAATAAAAACCCTACAGTTGCTTTCTGTTAGGGATGGTATGTGAAGTAAATATAGAAATCTAAACTATTACCTGAGATTAGTGAGACTTTCAGAACAGCAATAGAAACTGTGTCTTTTCCATATGGCAAAGCCCAATAATTTGGGCCAGGTGAACAGGGAAAATAAATAAGCTAACACATTTCAAAATATGTAGAACTATTACTATTATTATCATCATCAGAATGTTGGCTATTACACAAAATACTAAAAATACTCAAATAGTATCTATGTGGTGGACTGTATTTAATTAGGCAAGTAAAGCTGAGTCTTTCATAATACTTAACAATACCAGTTTATAAAACCTCTTCATAGTGGCTCAGCGACAAAATACTTGCTGTTGGACAGACATGCTTTAACTCAAGACAACAACACTAAGAAATAAAGCTCTTAATTCCACGTAATAAAACAGCAATAATTATAGAAACCTGTATTAGATCTTACCTGTCTAATTTTCAGGTTTGTTTCACCATCTAAGTTGGATGTTTCAATGTAGCACACGGCCTGGGGCTCACTGTTGTTTAAAATTGAAAAGCACAAAGATTTAGTGAGGGAAGGAAAGCATAATAATAACTTACTTAAATGTTCAGACTCGCTGAAGCCTTTCGTTCTAAACAAAGCTTTAATCATCTAGTTTCTTGATGATTTTCATTCTAACAGCAAGATGCTGGGAGGCAGAACCCATGCATGACAACTCATGGATCAGCTTTTCAGCCAGAAGGACCCAGAAGCAATTTCCTTACAACAATCAGTACTGAGCTTCAAGATAATGTAAATGATTAGATTTGTCACATTACATTTAAATTGTTCATCCATATAGACACAACACAGACCGCATCTGAAATGTAAAGTGGTTTTGTGTCCAAATTTATCTTTAGCTCAAAAATGTCAAGTGCTATTTCATGCTTGTAGCCCACTTGTAAGTTGGTTAAGGAAAGTGGTTGATTAGAAAATTCCAGATCGCTGCTTCTCCAAACTTGCATTTACTACCCTTTCAGAAAAGATGAATAGGATCATATGAACTATATTTAAATTTTAGGCTACTTTAAAAAACTGGATGAACAGGTTTTAGTTTAGAAAGTGTATTTTTTCTGCTCCTGTTCTCCTATTTCTTAAGTTGCTCTAGAGATTCTTGTGGCAGCAAAAGCTAAAACTAAAATCAGCCAACTTGGCCATATGGCTCCCTGACCTGAACCTAGAGGATCCACTTTATGGGCCCCCACCAGAGAGCTCTAGTAAAGTCTAGTGTGCAGTGGCTGGCGTAAAGGGTCCATGTTTTCCAGTTTTAACACAGGGACCACACTTGGGGCCATCTCATATGCTGCCTCTTCACACTCTTGACTTTACTTGCCCAGCAATTGCAGACAGGTGAGCTTGCAGCCCAACAGCATAATCTGAGTCTCAACTATACGGAAAAGCATTCTGAAATTAAATCAATCTTATTAGTACTTGGTTATATAATAAGCCTAATTAACTAACATCATGTAAGTAACTATGAAAGTAATCTCTGATAAGCATGTGTACTCTCAAAGTTAGAAAGAAAGAAATTTTTAAGTCACAAACACCTGGAATTTTCTAATCAACTTCCAATTTCTACATGTGTAAAACAGACTATTCCAAGTTTCAGAAATGGGCATGTAGCTTAGTTTTGTGGCCTGAAGATTTGTGAAAATTACTGAAACACATGATCATTAATCAAATATTTTACAGACACATTGTAAAGTAACTTTGCAAGTTCTTCAATTTACTCTATGGACCCTTTTTCTCCATAAGTGCTGATACTTTTTCTCAACTGGAGAAGTTTTCAATATTTATTTTCACTCTATCAACTATTCAAAGTTTTATTTTTTATTACTGTCACAATAGTAATTTGGTTCTGGCAACTGCTCCCAATTGGAATTTACTTATGTTTACATTTGAAATACAAATGGTTTATGAAATTATAAAACACATCTTTTGATAATATAAAAGTATGATGACAAACAAATGCTAAATGAACTATGTTGGTTCTATATTTTGGCAGTAAAATGCATTAAAATTTTACAGATAAATATATCCAAGACCATTCTCATATCAAAATGAGAATAACCTTCTAATTCTATTTGTATCTTTTTTTTTCATAAAGCAATGTTTTTAGGACTTTAAATGGCTAGGAAGTTAGAAAGTTAAGTGGCTGACTTCTATTTGAAGTGGGCATAAACAATATGCATCCAAATTCAGCACATTCTTAATCCCTTAAGACAGCTGTTACTGAAGTGGTTCTGAACAGTGCTAGGAAAAGGCAGCAAGAAGTTTCAGAAAAGGAATCATGCTGGAGAATAAATATTTCAGCAAATTATGATGACATCCAAAACACAAACTACAGTCAGAGAGGCAAAGCAGGTTTTTTGATTAGTAAATGGAAAAATGAAACAAGATGCAAATCACAATACAGACACTAGTAGACAGCTGAAATTTATCACAGTAACGTGCACTTTGTCACTAGTTACAAATGGGATAAGAATTGATCCCAAAGCATGCGGTACAAACTGTACAACATCCAGCTTTGTGCAGGGGGTCCTCTGTAAGCCCTATACAAGCCTGAATTATAGACATAATTGCTGAAGGGGTTCTCTAGAACTTATATAAAATTTCAAGTATAAGAACAAGACAAGTGTTTAAAATCTTAAAAATTTGTCAACAATTTTGTTTCATGTTAAGGTTAACATTGTTCATAACAATGTCCTGGAGAGGTGATAAATTAAGCCTTAGTATTTAGGCATGTTGTTAAATATGAATATATATTAATGATGCATAGGAAATTAAAATCTACCTTTACTGGCATGCCTCATGGACTCCTATTGACAACAATAGGAGCTGAATCTGCCCACTTGAGGGATGAACATCATCCAACATCGTATTCATAAAAGGCCTTTAAAACATCCGTGAAACTTCCATCACCAAGAGGTATAAGAAAGCTTTGTGTTTTGAAGGAAGAGACACGGAACTCAACCATTTTTGGGTGCAAACTGTTCTCTGATGTAGGGAGAGGATCCACATACACACATCCTGTACGACTCAGTGGTTCTAACCTTGAGGACAGGCTGATGAGATCTGCTGGGAGATGTTCCCCATTGGTCACTTTCACTATTTCCCCTACTGCCACCTACAGGTCCCAGTTTAAAATAATTAAAACGGAAAAAAAATGAATAACAGAGAAAAAAACAAACAAATGGACAAAAGAGACAAAGTTTGAAATTATTATAGAAAATAATACATGTTAATAAAATGTCTAATGCCAATTTTTTCAAAACTTATTTGATCAGGTCTAAAGGCAGAAGAAAACTCAATATTTAAGGATTACTTATTTCCTTGTAAGCCCAATCTTCAATTTTTAATGTAGAAACTTAATTTTTTAAAGTTTACTCAGAAGCATATCTTACCAAACTAAATAAAAACATATTTTTATATAGAGAGCTACTTTATTTGGAGATTTTCCTTTCTCCAATTCTCTCTTACACTGTCTATTGGATGCCCACTCCTACCCAAGAAGAAAAGAAATAATGGTGGAAACCACTTTTTAGGCTTTTGAGAAACAAAGTATACTACACTATTTCTCCCCCTACACACATCCTAAAAAAATAACATTATTAAAAATTTTCTGATTTCAAAGCATTTTCAAAGTTAACTGCATAAATGTCTTATTAACTTCAATGCAAAGCTGCAAAGACATGGATCTTAGGAAGTTAGAAGGCCTAATTGCAGCATTTGAATTATATAAAATTAATAAAGTCTAGGTAATGCATTGTTTTGGGAGGGAAAGCCTTTGAATCCAGGAGAAATTTTTCAGAGAGGGCATAAAATAGACATGCCAAGAACCTGTTTGGATTTGATTTAATAGCTTGAGTTATTTTACTCTATTTTGTACTTTCTAAACTCATATATGTATTTGTTTGTTATAGGTTAAAATTTCAGTTTCTTCATTTCAAAATGAAAATCAATGAGACACAGTAACTTTCAAAGATGTTCATGCTTTAATTTCAAACTGCCTCAAAAAAGATGCACTATTAATAATTAATAATTGAAAAGTATTTGGAAATTAAATTATTAAAAGCTGTTTACACTTACTGCTAAATGGTGCTCACCTGCAGGTGATAATCACCATGTCCTTCTTTTGATAATGGACAGGGTGGCATAATGAAGGTATTAGATTAGGAGTTAAGTATTCCAGCCTTGACAAAGTCATTAGCTAAAGTTAAATAGCTAAAAATAAGACAACTCAGAACTCCTCTTTCTGTTAAATGATGACAAAAACTTCTACGTAATTCTTAAGGCTAACATAGGTTCAAACGAGCCAAGTAAATCAAAAACCTTTTGAGAAAAAAACAAAACAAAACAACTGAAAGGTGGTATTTTGACACTTGGATAGAAATGTCTAAAAATGGAAGCTTTATACTTTATTTTGAAACCTACTAAATTAACAAAAAACAGTGAACCAGATAATCTTTTTAAAAATAATAATCTTTGGAGGAAGTTAATCACTATGGATCCTATATTAAGATATAAAAACTATTGTGATCTACCAATATTGATAGCCACCAGTGAATGCTGGTGATAATAAATGCTGAGATGATAAATCCTGTAAAAATGCTCTAAAGTTTAAGAAATGCAAGCATAGAGCTTACTGAGAGTTTCTGGGATTGGATAGAGGCGGATGAAAAATATTTTGAAAACTTTCAACTTAGAATTAAGTACAAAGTCAGGGCAGTATAGTCAATTATCTTCATAGTTTTGAGCATACAAAAAATATTGTAATGAATGGTTTGGCATCTATGGTGCTCTCTGTAAGTTTTATTTCTATGATAAGTTTGATCAGGAAAACATCAGTACTCTCTTAAATTGCTGGAATGCTTTACTATCATTTTGAACTTTTTATATGACATTCAGATGGTCAATCATCCATTACATTTATCTTATTACTTTTACTTAGTACCACCAAATGCACATTGTTCTGTTGGTTAGGCAGTCTTAAAACTTGAATGAAAGATTGTCTATTTAAACAAAAAGGAGAATCAGGGAATATTAGAGTTTAATCATTTAATGCATGTTCCCCACTTTGAAAGATGTGAAACCAAGGCTTGAGAGATTAAGTATTTTGTTCAAAATCACCAAGCTAGGATAAGAACCCTGGTTTTCTGCTTCCTAAGTGGAGCTCCGTCTAGTACCTGATGCTACCCAGCACCTGAGACAATGACAGTAGGCCCACTGTTAAACTCATTCTCACATGGCCACGTGTGGACCATTACCTTGACTTGTTTTAGAAACTTAGCCTCATAAAGTCATAAGCAAAGGAAACTAATTACAGAAAGATTGGTTTAAAAACCTATTAATTTTAATTTTCTGAAAACAAAACCTATAGGTTAAGTGGCACAAAAAGCTCCCAACTATAAAATATGGAAATATAACTACCTATAGTTACTTCAACGACCTGTAGACTTATGTCTATAAATATCTGGATAACTCTTATTTGCTCAATTAAGTTTCACTAACTTGTCACAAATCCAATCACTTTAAATAATGACCTGATTAAACAGATTTTGAAAAAAGGACACTGTCCATATTTATATGTGGATTTTACAAATAAAACTGTCCAAGGAAATGATGATAAACAACCTCTAAAATATTAAAAACATTTTAAAATTTATATTAGGACTAGTATAGTTTTGAAACCTAAAACCACTTGAAAGTCACATTCTTTAAAGGGTAACAGTGCCATATGTTCTGAATACTAATTCATGACTATCTTAAATTGACTAAAACAAAAATTATCTAAATTCAATACCGGAAAGAACTTAAAAGAAAGAGCAAAGTACTTTAATTTTTTGTTGAAAGAGTATGGCATTTCAAAAGATATGATGACAAAAAAGAAATCATTCATAAGTTTTCTTGTACCAATGCACCATAAAGATCAAGAAACTTTGGAGGGATATATGAGTGCATCATAAAGGAATTTATCATGAACAAGGATTGCAAGATAAAATCAATAGAACCCAATCCATGTATTATATAAAATAAATGACAGGAAAGCTTACAAGAGTTAGTGATCCACACAAAAGGATCTGGACATACCCAGAGGGAGAGTAGACTCTTAATTATAACTTTTTAATTATAAAGTATAGTACCTATCATTTATTCTATATGGCAAACATGAAAGAGTCCTTTAAGTCCAATCAATCGTTATAACGCTTAATTCAAAATCATTAAAGAGGTTTAAAATTCTTCGTTTATTCCTTATTTCCTTGGAGAAATCATAAGGTCAATGCAGGGTAGAGAAACCATCCTCTACACTGTTTGAGCATCAGTAGGTATCTCTACCTTGATGAGAGAAGTACAGTGTCAGCAGGTATATACTCTTTGCCTTTTATTATAACTATATCTCCAACATTTACCTGAAAGAAAACTGGGAATCGGTTAATTATCTGCATTGAAAGATAGTTACAAATATACAACCCATTGTATTTAAGCATAGAATACAGTAAAAATGGTTATTGGCAAACAAGAACCACTTATCTTCACAAAATGGCATACAATTATCTAAGGGTGAGGCCAAGGATGGGGCAATCCTTAAAAAATGAACGTTGTATCTTTGTTTTATCAGCTGTACAACTTACTAAAATAAACCTATTCATTTAATTGACGTCTCAACTTCTCATATTCTCTGCCTATGACATAAAAATAAAAAGGAGGAATTTACCAAATGCAATTTACGTAGGTTAAGGAAATTTCAATACAACTGGAAAAACTATCATATATATGATCATTACTCCTCACAATGACCTTATGAAACAGATGTTATAATTCATAACGTAGAGAGGAAGAAAATGAGTCTGAGATTGTAAGTTATTTGCCTAAGATCACAGTGAGAGGAAGAGCTTAGACTCAAATCTACATCTGACTGTTTGCAAAGCCTGATTTTGTATAAGTAAATACAGTGAAACTATTGCTGTATTTTAAATTTTAAAAAACCAGCTTAATCTCTTTCTCATTTTACTATCTATCAGCATTTTTTTGTAAGCCTGGCCTGAAAATGATTTAAAGATATTCTATGGCCAGAAACTGTTAGAAGTAATTTAAGTGATAGGTTTGTCATAGAGCTTTAGGCAAACATTTCAACTCCAACAAAGTAACAACTTGCCTTGTTGACCAAATTACACTGATAGCCACCTTCATTATATCGTGAAAGTTGCCTTCTCTCTTAGTAGCCAAATGAATCTAAAAATAAGTTTCAATACTTAATCAAGAAAATCTTTTTTTTGTTAAAGCCTTCTTGTTCTTTCCCCTCTCTAGTTTTCCTTGGACCCTGAAATAATACTTTATTGGGGGCGGGGAAGGGAATGGTGCCCTAAATAGGAATCACAATAAGAAATGATTACAGAGACAGCCCACTATGGTCTACATTATATACCAGGGGAGGATCAGGTTGCGGGAGGTTGGAGGGGCCTTCTCATCTAAGGTATGTGTGCTGGTTATCCAGGTAGGGGAGCTCTGGATGCCTTGATTCAAAAGAGATTTATTTCAGCTGAAATCTGGATTACCTGAACATTGACAAATTGCCAGGGACCTTGGAATCAAACACACTCTTCCCCCAAAAAGGGCAAACTGGGAAAATAAAAAACAGCAAGTATAGGTGTAAATTGGCCCTTAAAGTAATGTGTTGTGACAGTACTCTGAGAGCACCCACTGAAAACAAGGTAAAGAAATATAAGTTCTTTGCAGCCATGGCACTTGGACAGAATGCTATCTAGTCTACCACCGAATTGTACTTTAATTGCCTCTTGTATGCTAATATTTGCCTCTCTAAGTAGACTGTATGCTTCATCAAATCAGGATCATATCTGTCTACATTACAGTGTTAGAGTCTAACAGACTTAGGAAAATCCCTGATTGATTGCACTGCTTTCCAACATCTTTATTCATTGTAAGACAAAAGAAAGGCTTGTGGTTATTACACTGAAGATTAAAAGAAAATATTAGCACCTTGTATGGTACACTGCTGTTACCTCAGTGGCCTGGGAAAACCAAGGGCTCACTGAATGCTGAAACTGCTCTCCTCAGGGAACTTCACTTTCTCCTATGATGCCTACGTTTTATGTCACTTTCTCAAACACCTCCAAGCACCTCTCTTTCTTTTTGAGTTCTGAGCTCCTAATGTGGCATTCTCCCTATCAGCCTGGCATGTGCATAAGAGGAACAGAGGGAAGAGAAAGTCAAAATGGCAAAAATTCTTTGATCACATATTCTAATTGAAGGAACATCATGACAAAGCAGTTTTAGTCCCCCAAATACTGAAGGAAATATTTAGGGCTTTAGGCCACTACCTTGAGCCTTCTCAAGTCATTGACATTAGCAATTATAATCGAGGATTATGTAAAAGGGTAAGCTTATCAAACTGATTTAAAATTTGTTTTCTGTCCAATGGTAGGCTCCAGCATATTTATATTTTTACTAAGGAATCTTTGGAGATATAAATTCTTAGTCCAAAGAAATACATTTCATGGTGGAAACTTCATGCATTAAAGCAGCTTTATAGAGTGACTTCTACACATGCATACAGCCCACCACTCCATGTTATCTATGAAGCCAGAAGAATGCGTTGATTCTAAGATTTTTCACTTAAATTCTCCACCTGGATCTATCTCAAAAACCTGTGAACAGACTCAGCTGCATCTCCATTGGAAGAACTGGTCTTTGTGGTAAGAGCAAAGAAGAAAGCTTGTTTACATTCCAAGAGTGGAAATGGAGCGCCTTGAACAGGACTCGGTAACTGCAATACTTTCTTTAAGAACCAGATACTTGCAGCTTAACCGTGAGCAACAGTGGAAAGGCTTCAGGGTAACAACTGGCGAGATGAACTGTTCATGTTTGAGAGCGGAAGTCCGCCCATCTGTGAATGACTAGATGTACGCTGTGTAAATTTGTAGGTCCTTTGAGAACCATTCAGAAGCAACCACAGTAGCCACACATTCAGAAAGGCAGAAAAAGAAAAAACCCTGAACTAAAGCCCATTTGCACTAAGGTTTATCACATTACCTTGGCATGTGGATCAGACTCTTGGTTTTGGTTTATTGATTTTATTTTTAATTGCACAGAATATTACATAAGCTAAAGAAATAACTTGCCCCACAATCTGGCTAACCCAACAAGCAAGACTGCTTTCATGTCTGTCCACTTAAGTGTTCAATAAAACATTTTTACATAGCTGGCATCTTAGTGTACACGTCCTGCTCTTTTCACCTATAATTATATTTTATGACACAGGAACCCTCATGTCTTGCTTGCTGCTCTGAGCCCACTGCTTGGCACATACACTCAATAAATACTTGTTGAATGAATGGTATACAATTTTTCTGTGTTGCCACAGCATGTGAAATTACAGCTTTTACTTGTCACAAAATATACCAGAGTGTAGAATGTCATTATTTATAAATAAAAACGCTTTCTCTATTGTTGGATATCCATGTATTCTAACTTTTCACTATTATAAATAATGCTACAATAAACATTTTTATACACATACAAGTTTTTCCTCACTTTATGATTATTTTCTTGGGATAAATTCCCCAAATCCCCTTTTCTGGGATCTCAATATGAAGACCTGCTAACCCACAATAGTATGTAAATGAAACACTTAGAAAAACAAAAATTCTGAAGTATAAGTGAATTTGTTTTTATTTATTGACTAGATAGCAAATGAGACTTCAATATTATTATTGATTATTTGCTACTTTTATTATTAGGTTGAATATTATACTGAGTCTGATTGCTTATTATATTTCTTATTGCTTAGGGCCAACTTTTATTTCCTATTTATACAGGTGCAAATATTTTCCATATTCTGCCTTATTTGTGGTAGTTTTTGTTGTGTTAGTTTTAAATTTTATATAATCAATACCAAAGATCTTGAGATCTTACCCCTCTCCAAATATTTACTAAAGTCTTTATTCTCTTTGTATGTTTTTCAAAAACAATGTTTTAACATTTAACACTTTTAGCCAGTTGGAATTTATTTTAGCACAGGCTGTGACTTACATACAAACTGTATTATTTCTTGAAACTGCTTATCTGTAATCCCAACATGATTTATTAAATAATCCTCTAATTGATGATTTTTGCCTCCTTTATCAAGTATGAAATGGGGCTTTATTTCAGGGCATTCTCTTCTATTCTATCTATTCATCAAAGTCTGTCTTTTAGTTTTGCAATAGACCGACACTACTTTAATAACTTTTGCTTTCCATTTTACTTATAGTTAATCCTTCCACACTGTTCTTTATTTTTCCAAAATATTCTTTTATTTTCTCAACTGTTTATTTATGAAGTTAAGATGAATAATTTAGTCAACTCTTGAGGAAAAAATGATAATTTCTCTGGGATTATATTACATCAATACTTTGGAACAATTGGTATTTTTAGTTTTTCTAGGAATATGACATATTTGTACATTTAATACAAACTCTTTAATACTTAAAGTTTCACGTTTTCTTTTTTTATTTTTTGTGAGGAAGACTAGCCCTGAGCTAACATCCATTGCCAATCCTCCTCTTTTTTGCTGAGGAAGACTGGCCCTGGGCTAACATCTGTGCCCATCTTCCTCGACTTTATATCGGATGCCGCCACGGCACGGCTTGACAAGCGGTACGTCTGTCTGCGTCCGGGATCCAAACCTGCGAACCCCGGGCTGCCGAAGCAGAGCGCGCAAACTTAACCTCTACGCCACCGGGCAGGCCCCTGATGCTTTCTTTACAAAGGTCATATACATATTTTAACTTTATTCATAAGTATCTCACATGCCACTGGGAATGAGATCTCTTTTTCACTATATTTTTCTAAATTGATACTGCCAACAAAAGAATGCTGTTAATTTTTGAATATTTATCTTAATTTATCATTGAGCCAACTTTATTAATTCTAATTAATTATCTAATTCTAATTATTAAGTAACACAAGGTCATTTTGGTTGGATGACTTTTGGCAACAATTTGAATTCTATCCCTCTGTATCTCAGAGGGATGCCCAGGTAAGGTGTGGCACCGATTTCCAAGACCACTGAAAATGCTATCACTATGGGTAATCGTGGGCTGGTAATTTAATTTTTTTGTCTGCAAAAAATTGAAAAAGTAAGAGTCATAATAATCCAGGTGGATTAGCACAATCTTGAAATAATGACTGTCTATTAGGAAAATAAAATATTTTAACAGGTTAATTTTAAAGTAGGTTAATTTTAAAGTAGCAGATGGTTATCTCCTGACTTTACAACTGTTTATTTTCTGAACAAGAACTCTAGGTATGAAGAAGCAGATCAATCAATTTGTTAGGATATGCATTTATATTAACTACACTGACAACCCTAGTAAAGGAAATATAATTATTCAATTAATCCTACTTGATTATATCCTACCTGTCCTCTCTCAAATATTTACATCCACAAGTGCCAGACAAGAGCATAAAAGAAACTTTTGAAACAGTATTTTGAGCTTTTTTCCCCCCTTATCTTGCTCCTCTGAAAAAGAGGTGACTATCACAGAACTAAGGAAAGCACAATCAAGGTATTTTCCTTGGTTACTTTTATGTCAAAGACCAAAGAGAGAGAGTGGTGAATTTTCAAATATCTGGAAAAGGAGATGTCCATCTCTATTCTAGCCACTGATTTAAAATCAACAAAAATGCAATTAATTCAGAGGGAACCTTATTCTCTGCAGGGATACAAGGTGACCATGAAATCACAAGGCGGAATCAAGGGCATGGCCTTTAACCTGCTGGGAAGCACTGGAGGGCAAAGAGACGGGCTACGGGTCACACCTCTGTCGTCCCAGCAATCTTAGAAACAAAGTCCCCTGGGTACAGCGGCCTTGCCCCCAAAAGTTTTTTTTACCAAGTTACACAGGTTATCCACTTGGGGATGACTAGGGGTTAAATGTTCTTCCAGAACTAAGGGAGAACAAATAATAATTGCTTACCTTTTGAAACTGAGGTCTGAAAAGCATTTGAACACTTGGATAACACTTGTTAAATTATGACTCAACTCACTAATTGCCATGTTAGCAGTCCTGTGAGCAAATTAACCTCTTGATGTTACAGAACTGATGTCCAGCTCATTAGAAGATAATATTTGTTAGTAAGACTTTTTTTCTTAAGGGATTAGCAGTGTGTAAATGTGATTAGTCACTATATACAAATTTGAAGTAAAATATACAAATGTGAAATATCAGAACTCTCACTTTTATTTTTACTTGGACAGTAGATGATTAAAGCAAAAATCACAACACAAAACAGTTCATGGTTAAATGAAATCTATGACAACAGTACTCAAAATATACTATGAAAGAAACAAAGTTCTAAATATTACTTTTCAAGATAATGGTCTTTCTAGCATATTGCAGAAATATTAAATGAAAGTTTAACTGAAGACTCCATGTATATTTACTATTTTAATTACTAAATACCCTTCATAATAGTGGAATTCTTGATATTTGCTTATATAATATACAAAAATTTCATCTACTAGAGTATTCTATGCATTTCTTCACCTGGAACAAAGTAAAAATCAATGCATACCTTTTCCCAGTGAACAATTTCCCAAGCACCATTTCTCAACACTGGAAAGAGAAAAGGTGACATTTTTAAGAACATTTTTACTACTTATCAAAAGCCTATTTCTGATGAAATGATAATTTCAAAGAAATAGTTTAAATTCACTAGTAGCAATTTTTACAGGTTTAAAAACTAATTATGACAGTCAAGATATGAAAAATTATAGAAAGAATTAGAAACAACCAATGTACATTTTAGGTCCCACAATAATACACTGCTAACAAAGAGTAATCTCATTGGTGTTGCCACCGGCTTTCTTCAGCACAGAGGAATTACAGGGCTGGGCTGGAGGAGAAAGCCGTAAAAATGGTGTGAAAAAGGGAGTGACAAGCTTAAAAAACATTTCAGAAGCCATAACAGTAGCAATGTTTAAAAAAATAATCACAAGCATAGAAGGAATAGATTTCATATTGGTTAGTAAAAATGTAACACATAAACCAACAGATAAAGAATCCACAACTTTGACTTTATAATAATGCAAAAGCACAAAAGTTTCCATATTTGGTTTACTGAGAAGAAATGAAAGAGGCTACTATTCAATCGTGATAGAGAAGCTGATATTTCTTAGTGTTTCACTACTGCTTCACAACAGTAAAGTTACTCAGTACACCTTTTTCTTCCTACTATGTGTCTGTGGCATAATACTGAAAATACCAATAGACACTAAGAGATAAAACAAAAAACAGGAAAGAGAATAATGTGAGGTAGACAGCACAGCACTTGGTCTTAAGAAAAGGAATAAGTTAAGGTCAGTCTTGACAGTCAGTTCCAAGAGGGCAAAGCTAATATTTGCTTTGTTTAATACTATATTCCCTGGAAACAGTACAGTACCTGGCACAAATCGCTACTTGATAAATATTTGCAGGATGAATAATTTATAGGTACAAAAACATTAGATCTAGTTTCTTTTGATATTAGAAGAGATGAAGCCTGAACCCTCTGTATTAAGAAAATCACAATGATAATAATCCCCAAAATGTTAAATGGCAAATCTAACACTAATTACATACCAACAAGTCTTGAAACCAGTATTACAACATAAATTATTTTAATCTACATATAATCTTTTCGTGTGTCAAAATTCTCTGAACACAGGCTGTGTCTTACTCATTTCTTCATCTCTAGCACCACACAGCTTTCCTAACATACAAGACACTCAAATGCTTGTTAAACAAATGAATAAATGCAACAATGAATATCTTACAGTGCACTTTGGTGACTCAACATCATTAATTAAAAAAATAATAATTCCAAGTTGAAGAGCTAAAACTAAAGCATTTCCAGTACAATATCTACAACTATATGAGTAAGTTCAAGTTCCAGTGTTTACAGTATTCATACAGTTTGGGGTCAAGGATCCGAACCACAGGTAACTAAAATTGATTACTGTATCCTAATACACAAAACTCTAATGCCTGCTGAGTTTACCCAAACTGATCCCAGGAGTAAACCTGCTCCTTGATATTGCTCCTGGAGTATGAGGAGTTCAGAGCATGAGACTTAGAGTAAAAAAGTCCTGGGTTTAGATGTCATCTCTGCCACTGCCTAGCGGTATCTCCCTCAAAATTAGTTGTTACAAAGAATAAATGATAAATGAGAGCACTCCACCCTTTAATCACTTAACCCAGTGACTACAATATAAGTACTCAACAAAGAGAGTTGGCCAAGTGCTGTTCAAACCAACCATAACCATGATTAACTGACACTGAATGATGGGGCTAAAGTTTGTATTAATTTAAATTAGAAACAGTATTCAATAGTGTTCAATAGTATCTGGAGCTCTTTATAGCCATTAATTTCTTCTGATCCTACCTTATGTTAGTCGACATTCCCCTAATTGCAATACTTAGGTTTTAAAAAAAATAACCAGTGTCCAATATTTCTAAAATCAAGAGATTTGATATGAAAATGAAGACTTCAGTCTTATCTGGAAAGCTCAGAAGGTCAGTCAATGTGGTCCGTCAGGCACTGTGACATTTGTCTGGAATAGAGAAGCGGCCACCTCTTTCAGAGGGGCTCACCACTCTTTCACCACATTCACGGTTTCCGGCTGCTTTATATCCAGCCTGCTTCCCTTATGTGGGACACCTGCTGGGTTCATGCTCACGAGATTTTCTTTTGTTGATCAAGGTAAAACTTCCAAGAAAACGTACAGATCTTAAGTGCTCTGTTCAATGAGTTTTGAAAATTGTAAACACCTATGAATCCACCACTCAGAACAAGATATAGAACTCCAGAAAGATCCCTTATGTCCTTTTACAATCCACCCTCCATCCCCAGAGGCAAATAAAATTACTCTTGCATTCCATATACATTGAGTCATACAGTATGTATACATTCTTGTATTGCGCTTTCAATCAACATATCTGAGACTCTGTTTAAAAGATTTTTCTTTCACCATTAAATTGACATGAACTATGGTAGATTGATTTCTGGACTCTGTATTTATTCCATTGATCAATTTGCATATCTTTGCACACATACACACCATCTTGATTATTGTAACTTTGTGGTAAGTCTGGAAATAAGGTAGTGTAAATCCTTCCACTTCGTTCTTTTTCAATATTGTTTTGGCTATTCTAAGTTCTTTGCATTTCCATATAAATTTTAGAATCAAATTGTCAATTCTTAAAAAACTTCTTGGGATTTTGATTTGGGCTCAACTCTTTTAATTCATGGACCATATATCTCTCTCCACTTAGTCTTCATTAATTTCTCTCAGATTTGTTTTTGTAGTTTACAGTGTATGGGTCTTTCATCAGATTTATTTCTTGATATTTGATGACTTTTTTCTTATATTGTAAATATAAGAAAATTTTTTATATTTTTTAATGTATTTTTCACTCCATTTTCCAATTGGTCACTGGTCATATATGGAAATGAATTAAACTTTTGTACAATGACCCTGTCATCCCGTAATTTTGTTAAATTCACTTATTAGTTTAGGTAGGATTTTTTGTTGTTTTCATGGCAAAATTTTTTAAGAAGCTCAATTTCTGTTTGTTAACAATGCTGTATTACGATTTGGGGTAATTTTATTGTGCTTATATGCCTCACTGTTTATTTTTAAACCCTTCTGCAAAAAAAAACTTTGAAAATTGGGAATAATTTTTACTACTAAAAATGTCCTGTTAATTTTATGCCCTAAGCATCTCAAATTCTGCCAAATTTTATCTCTTCCACCATCACCAACACCCTTACTTCAAGCAACCATTGTCTCCCAACTGGAGGTCTGCATTAATCTCTCCACTAGTTTCCTGCATTCACTCTTGGTTTCTTTCAACTTTAGTTTCTACAGTACAGCTATAATGACTACACAGAATGATTTTACATATATGTACAATTATGGATTATTATGTATCAGTCCATGCATCCTTACACCCATACATGCATATATAAGATTAGGTCATCCCTTGCTCAAAACTCTTCAACTGGCCCCCCTTGGTTCATAAAATAAGTCCAAATATCTGGAAGGCCTTTGATGAAGCAGCTACTGCCTATTCTCCATCACCACCTCTTACCACTCCCGTTGCCCTCTCCCCACACTCTCAGTGGTGAAAGCAACATGCTCTTTCTTGCAACAAATCCTTTGCACATGTTTTCATGACTGGAATACTCTTTCCCTCCATCCTCACCTAGATAATTTCTACATATTTTCTAGACCTTAGCTTTAACACCACTTTCTCAGGGGACATTTTTTTGATGCCAATTCCTTTACCACTACCTCAAGTCTAAACAAGATTTCTGCACTTTTCCTTCAGAGCACTTATGACAGTTTTACTACATATTTAGTTGAGAGAGGATTTATGTAAGGACTGTCTCCTCCCCAGACTGTAAGATCTGGGACAACAGGAACCTTCTCTATTCTGTTCACTGCTGTATTCCCAGTGTTATGATGCAGAGGCACACAGGTGCTCAGTAAATACTTGCTGGATGGAAAGTTGGATCCACCGATGTTTGTATGTGTTTGCGACCATAGGAAGCTGTAGTAATAGTCACATAGATTTACTAAAGATACAACCCAGCACGCTAGTAGGTCTCATGTTAAAAACAACACACACGTGATGTTTAAAAAAAAATAGCAATATAGGAAAACACTTTGGCAGCTCCTCAAAAAGTTAAGCACAGAGCTACCATATGACCCAGAAATCTCACGCCTAAGTATATATCCAATAGAGCTAAAAATATACATTCACTCAAAAACTTGTATATAAATGTTCATTGTGCCACTAGTCATAATAGCCAAAAAGTGTAAACAACTCAAGTGTCCATCAACTAATGAACAGTTTAACAAAATGGTGTATATCCATACAATAGAACATTATTCAGTCATAAAAAGGAATGAGATGCTGATACATGCTACAACATGGATGAGTCTTATAGGTATGCTAAGTGAAAGAAGCCAGACACAAAAGGCCACATATTGTATGATCCCATTTACATAAACTGTCCAGAATAGACAAATCCATTGAGACAGAATATAGATTAGTGGTTGTTAGGGGCTCATGGAAGAGCGAAATTGGGATTGACTGCTTACATGTATAGGATTTCTTTTTTGGAATGATGAAAATATTCTGGAATCAGATAGTGATGATGGGTGCATAACTTTGTGAATACACTAAAAAATACTGAAATGTATACTTGAAAATAATGATTTTTATGGTATGTGAATTATAACTCAATAAGAAACAGCTACATAAGAAGATGCCAATGAACTATTTAAACATTTGCTTAAAATAGACTTCTCAGTTTTATAAGTTACTAAAATAATTCCAGTGTGAGCAGTTGGAAATGGTTAGGTAATCATTAGATGCACTAACAGAAGTGTCCTCTGATGTCAGCTCAGGGCCACCCCTTCCAGCTCTGTAATCTAAACTAGCCCTCTTTGAAATGCTGCCACTTCGCAGATGTTTGTTAGTTCACATCTAAAAATAGCCCTGAACCACTCTACTGGGTTCCATTTAACAGGATGGAAGTGTCACAACAGGCTTCGCAAACTCAGCAGACCATGCCAGGAAGTCTTTGCTCCACTAAGGTGGGTGGAGGCCTGTGGCACTTTCACGGAACCATGAAAAACAATCCTCCAAATCTGCTTCACTTCTCTATCTTCTGTACCACTCGTTTCCCCTCAACCTTGCTCCAATCACTTCTCTCTGCACATTCAAACCTATTTACCTCCTTCCCCTAACTGACCTTTCTGCGCTCCCCTCTCTCAATTAACCTGTCCTTCTCCTCTCTCCCAGGGGATCTCTGTCTCCACCCAAACAGGACACTCTCCTACTCTCCTCTTCCTCACTCTCCATCCAAACGTCTTCTCTCAATTCATCGTTGAAGAGATACACTGGAAAGTGTGGCTTGCTGCAAAATTTTGCATTATCGAAGAAACTTTTAAATACATATTAAGTTGACAGTGTTTTCTACCAAAACACAAAATCAATGTATGTTTGTAGCAAGCCAAAGAGAGGTGTATAAAGAAAAAGCTGGCGTTCTCTCCTCATCTCATGCCACTTTCTCAAGGTAAGGTACACTGACTAATGCATCCTCACATGCCTTTCTCTAGACAAACATGTACATATGCACTTTCATTTTCTTTCCTTTTAAAAATTTACTTCTCTGCAACTTGGTTCTCCACTTGACATACCACAGATGCTTTCAGGACAAAGCATAGAGACAATCTGTGTTTAAAAAACAAGCCATTGTATGGATGCATCCATTACAATGGGTCAGATAATTGAATGGACTAACAAGACTGCACAGGATATATTCACAAAAATCTGTAATCAAAGTAGAAGATATGTGACAGCAGGAAAATGAAAGCCCAGGCAAGCATGAGGGGCCTGAGAAACTTCTAGGCACAGTTCCCCAAGGTCCCTTCTCATTTACTAGGACATGGATTTTGAACCTCTGTGATATGTACAATAAATCTTAATTTCAGGGAAGCCTGGTAAAAGTTTTCAGGGGGTCTTTTATACCCCCTAGTCAATTAGTCAAGCCAGACTGTGTAATAGGTTAAAGCCGGTAAGCCATCAATCTATATACATCCTTAAACTAAGTAGAGAAGCTGGTCTTGGGTGCCTCCAGGGGAGTTTCAAACCTTATAGAGCACATCATAAATCACTAGCTAGTCCATCTTGTCCTTCTCTTGGCCAAGGTTCAGCATTACACTTCCACATGTCCCAGAGATAAGCAGAGAGTGATTCCAGTCTAGCTGTGAAACAACTCTGTTTTACACAACAGCTATATCATAATGTATTCTACTATCTTCCCCTTGATGGAAATTCTGACTTCCATTTTTTTTCTACCACCTCAAACAACACCAAAATACATTTACACGATGATTGCATTCTATAGGAGAGAATCCCAAAAACAGCATTGCTGGCTCTAGGGTTTTTGTGTTTGTATTTTTATCAGATACAACCAGATTACTTCCCTAAGAATCTACTGCAATCCATACTCTCACTAGCAATGTATGAAGTCCCACTGACTATAAACCTAGACAAGCACAAATTGTTCCCAACCATTTGAATTTTGTCAATCTAATGGGTATTTGGTATTTATTCTGAAGGCTACAATGGCCTGGATTAATCAAAATGTAAACTACCTTAATGTCTCTACACTGAGTTAGAATTTGAACTAAGCAGAGTAACATTTCTTTGAATGTACTACAGAACCCTGCTACTCCACAGGTGGTCCAGGGACCCGCAGCATCAGCATCATCCGGAGGCTTGTTAGAACTGAGAATATGTTTCTACCCCTTCCACCTCCCATTCCTTTTGTTCTTGAAATACAAAACCGGAACATACAAATAAAGACTGGAAGCGCATTGCTTCTTCAAACTTGAGGCTAGACCCGTCTTAGCACATAGAGAACAGTACAGGATTTTGTATTGTTAAAATCAGCTCACAACTTATAAAAGATTTCTATATAAATCAAAGCTTGAATACTGACCAAGGATAAAAAGTCAATCATAAAATTCATTCTTGTCTTTACTTTGGAACTGGTTCCTAAACATCCAACTGTACGACAATTAAAATTAACAATATCACATGCATTATGCTGGTGACTGAAATAGCAACCTAGTTATTTTTAATCACTGATTTCCTCTGACCCAGCTCCAACCAGGTTTAGAGGAAGCATAAAATGATGCTGGGTGCCTGGTGAAGGGGAGTGAGAGCAAGCTGTCATGGGATTATGAGAAGGACCTGCCTTATGATGCTTTAACGGTTCATTCTTTTAAACGCACAACTCCTCCACCTCTTCGCAGTTTCAACCAAACATACCTGCTATGGTTTCCACATGGGCTAATTAGTCTGACAGTATGCATGAGAGAGCTCAGACTTTAAACAAATGTAACCTGTTTTTATTTACCAGAATACTGTTTAACAGCTTTGTTGTAATGGGTTTCTTTTTTGAAATGAAAACATTCTGTTAGAGTCCCTTGGAAATCCCCTAATCAAAGGCCCTGGAGAAACTGGCAGTCTCTCAGGACTCAATCAAATGTTGCACAGGTACAGGTGCTCACTTAGCGTTTAACACCAGCTTCTCTGAGAGAATCTGTCACCACCGCAGGTGAAATGGTCCACCACCTGGGCTATTACTGAAAGAGTCAATGGGGTGCCGTTCCTGGGCAATCAAGCCACTTCTTGAAGTGGGTCACAAGAGGCAAGTTATCCAAAAGGACAATGGGCACTACCGATGTCACAGAGGACGGAGAAACCACAGAAAAGGTAGTAAGCTCCAATTCCTACCAGGGAGTAAGCACTGAACGGGAACTTGAATGCGTCAAGAAGGATCAGAGTGCAGCTGAGGTTATGGGTTTGAACTGGGCAAAGGAAAACCAGCATACCCATATTAAAGCATCAGTTCATTCACTGCTTAGACCTTTACTTCCAAAGACAATTTTAAGGCAAAAACCTCTTTGCGGCACCAAATGACATTGCACAAAAGTCTCCTCCATAAACTTGCCTATAAAGGTCAACTCTAACAACAATCTGCTTGGAGTCTACTGACACAAAAGACAATGGGAACTTCCCAAATTCCACTCCTGTCCATATTCTATATGTCAATTTTCAATTAGTTCATATTACTTCCACCAATTCACTTGTAAAACTTTTAACAATGGTCTTCACCAGCAGCATCAGCATCACTGAGAACTTAAGAATGAAATCTGGGGCCCCGTGCGAGGCCTACAGAAACTCTAGAGGTGAGAACCAGTGGTTTATAAAAAACAGTATGGGTGAGATGATGTGATCAGAGCACAAGTGTCAGTGATCTTCTTTTCTTAAAATGTTTTCCCTCAATCCGGCTCACAGAGTCATGAATCACTTGCTTTTTTCTTTACTTAATTGAGAGATTCCTTGAAAGAAAAAATCTCCCTCCACTGCCTCACTGATCAATCATTCTGCCATTCCTTGAAATCGGGCTTCAGTGCTCACAGCTCCACAACCGCTCTCTAGTTTAGAGCTGGAGCTCCAGTTAAGAACTGTGACTTTTTAAATGCTGACTGCGTGGGTGTCGCCGTCCTGGTCCTCTTTTAATTCAGCAGCATTTGGTGTTTGACAGGCTTTCCTCTCCTTTGCCAAGTCCAGGTGGATCTATCCACTGTGTATTTTCCTCTGCCTTCTCATCATCAACGCCCTAGGCTTCTCCCCAATTAATCAAAAGTCAATCTCTCTGTGCCTCACCCCACCCCCTCCCTGTGCAGCTGTCCAATTCTTCTTTCAAAATTACAACTGAGAACCTAGCCACCCGCTTCAGTAATTCTCTCCAACTTCCTCACCCTGGTTTTCAAAAGCCTCCAAAATACGACCCTAACTTGCCTTCCCATCTCTACCCCCATTGCTCCCTGACAGGCATCCCTATGCTAGAGCCAAAATAGATTATTTGCTATTCCTAGGATCTATCTCATGCTTCCCACTTCCTCCTGGATCACCCACTGCTACCACCCCATAGCTCAGCTTACAGAAGGTCCACTCGTCCTTCATGAACTTCGCAAATGACATTTCTGGATCCCCACCTCTCATTTAGCCCTTATTAGTTTTTCTGTCTTGTATTAAAATATCAATGGGCATCTTATCTTTCCTATCAGATTATAATTTCCTGTAGGGCAAGGATGAAGACTGGTTTCTTTCTGCATTTTTTGCACTGGGTCTTACACAAAGTAGAAGTTAAGACTTACTGAAGTGAAAAAACAAATGTTCTAACTCTGAGTCACACCTGTTTTTCCTCTCTCACTTTATGTCCCTGAATTTCCTCAGTGGATTTTGCTTCTCAGTGTGCAACTTTTATTTATAGGGCAAATGAAAGACAATCTGGGGTTGTATTTCCCCACAAATAAATGCCTCCTCTCCATCCAGAGCTATTGTTGAAAATGTCTAACCAGTTCGATTTACATAATCCTACAATCTCTGGATTGAAAGATACTTACAATCTTATAGGTGTCTGAAATTATTTAGCCATATGTGCTCAATTTTTGAGCCCAATTTTTAAGATCATGGAAACAATACTTTCCAAGAACTATTTACAGGTAAGTTGATGTACATGAGGCAGAGTACATGTTCTGCCCCACTGAATGGATCGGTTGTGGGGATACCTCCAGGAAGACAAAAAGGTAGACAATAAGCCAGGAAAGTGGTGCTATTCTAAGTCCCTTAGCATAATACTGAGGCTCCTTCGTACGGCACTGGAATGAAAAGAACCAGATGGATACAGCCCTGATAGTAGGTCATTTCAGGCTTAACAACCTAAAATATATTCAACTCTCACCAACCCAACTCCTTTTTCACAAAGGACTTTAAAGATGAAATGGTTTCCAGTGGGAGACAAGCAACTACGTGTCCTGTAGGGAAGAGGCCTTTTTAGTGGCTATCAGCCACCTCCAACTCAATTCCCCTTCAGAAAAGGCTGAGGTAGCTCTGGGGAAAGAAGATATAGGTGGATAAAAGATCTATTATTTTTAGTTATGTGCCTTGTTTAAAAGAATTTCATGTTGTCCTTTCCTAAATTAAATTAAAACAGAGCAAAGTTGCTTTATTAAACAAAGACTTACTCTAATCTAATGCCTACTATATGATACAACAAGGTATTAAACTAAGTGTAGTAATGGTGACCCTCATTCAACTATAGCATCAAATCAGGTGTTCAGTGGGCAGCCAGACGTCACAGGTATCTCCATACATCCTCACCTGAAGAATGTGTACCCACCCCGCATCAGGGAATATACCCAAACCTGGGATTTTTAAAAAGCAAATCTATTCTATTAAGAGGCATTTTTAATTTTCTCAAATATCTTTCTTCATCTGCACCTGAACCCCATCCTTTCCCAGGCCTCTGTATTGTGATTTTATGTGAAACTGTCATTCCACTTGAAACACTGGCACACTAGCCCTAACGGCATTTCACAAAAAAATGAAAGCATAATTTTACAACTTAAAAAAGAACTAGCTTAACCACCACAATAAATTCATATGGGGATTGGCTTCAATTTACATATTATAACAATTACAAATTTATAATTTACAAATTCCTGCAGAGCTAAACTTGGCAAAACCACCCAGTGTAGGGAAAATAATGAGACTGACTCCAGCATGTGTGAAGACACGTGGAGGAGGTTCTATCAAACACTGTGAGTTTAGATATTCGGGGAAGAAATCAGAGAAAATGAAGGTATGCTTAGATGCAAGGAAGGTGAGGGCATTCAGAACATGGCAGTGTTCTGGGGCTTTGGGCAATGGAAGTGCTAAGTGGACACAGTACCGTGTTCACAGGAGGCAAAGCTGAGTAAAATGATGATATAATGACTTTCACAGAGAAGGTATAGAGGTGGCAAGACTTCCACCACTTTAATATTTTATCAATGTCTGCAAAACTGTCTGGGACACAGTGTTATGAAAATATTGCTTTTTATCTTGTTCACATCCCAGATAATGAATTTTCAGGAAGGCTCCTTTTATTTCTAGTCTCTTCCTCCTTCATTGCCTGTACTTATGTGTCTATATGGAGAGTGGTTCATTCATCACTCATTTGCTATGCACATATACAGCACCTGCTAAGGACAGGCCCCTGGCTAGGAGCTATGGAAACTCATAGACGAGTAACAGGGTGGATCTGCCCCCTCAGTGTTCCCATCTAGTACACACAAACTATCACACAACAAAAATGTGGGAGCAAACAGAAGCAGTCACAATTCATTGGGAGGAGTGGACCACAAAACTCATCAAGACTCATTCTCCCTGAACTTCTGAGCATCACTTTACTCTGCACTCCTGACTACTATCCTCAGAGAACAAGGTACAAGTTTGCATCTGCCAACTCACTGAACCATCAACCTAACAACTTATATATCTCCAGGACAAGAAATGGCTTGTATCTAAAAGTGTTCATGATAGGCTCAAAATGTCAAGTTTATGAAGTCCTGAGGTAGGCCCCCCAATCCAAAATTTAATCCCTGATTGAGTTCATTAGTTGGTGAAAATGAGGCACCCGACGGGTACCAGTCTACAGTCAAATGTTGGAAAATGGTGTAAATGAAATTACGGATTTATATTTCTGAAGTCGCTAGGGAATGACAGAGAAAAAAGTCACTCTAGCCGCCTCAGTGCAAAATAAGGAGAGTAAATATTCATTTCTCTAAGAATATAGAAGGATTAATATTTGAATCTGAGGGAAAGGTGTCCTCTTACATATTACGTGGTCTTGGTAAACATTTAGAAAATAAAAATTTAAGTTAAATACTTCACATGTCTGTCAAAAGTTAATTATCTGACAAAAATACCCGCCCCCTTCCCACGCCTACATCCATTCCTACTTCAACTTAGGAAAGCAAATCGAATGTCATTCTTGTCTAATGACAACAGATGGCTTTCACATTAAGCAACTTAAGTTATCTGGCAGCAAACAGTATCCTACTCAAACACTTTTGTTATCTCCTATTAACGGCAAAACCAAAAAAACAACCCATACCCAAACTAGGCAAAGAAAAAAGAGATCCAATTCTTTTAGAAAACAATTTCAAGTATCAAACTAAAAGCCATAATTTCTTGGATGTGGGATTTCCAAGTATTCTGCTGATTTAAAATGCTTTTTATAGCTGTTAAGCCCTAATACTTTATTTTTTACATGAGTTTTACATGCTATAGAAGCCTTCCATCTCACTTGCCTATTCCTCATTTTTAGCCGTAGAGCGAATCCTGTTAATCCAGGATGAACTGATGAACCAAGAAAGACTGTTTCCTCTGAATAGCAGACAAAAGGGAGTATGTCTGGAAGTAGGTAAGTACCTGGAAAAATCGGAGAACCCATCAGTATAGGTGTGGCAGCCTAAAATCATCATAGCTATGATGGCTCCTCTTAACCGTATAATGCTGACTTTTTGGGCCAAGGCTTGAAAAATAAATAACTGCTAGTCCCTGAAGATGGGAGCCCTCTGCTATAAGATGCATTATGTATTAGAAAAATAGTTACATATTTTTGGTTCAAAAGCTGTTACTGAATATTCTGAGCAATATGGCGACACATGCAAAAACTGCATATTGCCAAAAATATCAGTACCTGAAACATCTGAGCTTTTTCCCTTTCAGTTCCTATGGCTGTCTCTTCCCACCTAAACTCCTGGAGTAGCTTTGTCCCAGGATTCTAACAGCCCCTACTCCACTTATTCTGCTTTCCATCTTTAACCCGCATGTTTGTCCTGTCTCTTTTTGGCTTGTAAACCTTCAACAGCTACTCAGGATACACAAGAAAAGCTTGAATCTCCTCGTCATGGCATTCAAGACCCTGTAAAATCTGACCCTGGCCTACCTTTTTAATTATGTGTTTGCTTCCCTTTGATATGATTCTCCTTTCTTCATCCGTACTCTCATAATTGTTCACCAAAGCAATCCAACATCACCCTCATCTCTGTTCAGGATAACTTCTCTTCCCCCTTTCTCACCCAACCTATGTGCAGTATCTTCCCAGAAGCCTCTGCTCATTCAAAGTTTTTCCAAAATTCAAGATCTAGCTCAAATTACCCCACCATTTTCTCTCCTTCTTTTGAACCATACAGCATTTGACATAGGAACCATTATTTGCCACAAAAATCTAGAGAGACATTGAGATCATGTAATCCAACTCTCCATTTTCCACATAAGATCATTTCTTACCTTTTGCTTCTATATGGTTCCCATTTTATACTTTTCATGTCCCATAATAAATAATATATTTTCAGTAAATATTTTGTTAATTAGGTGATCCTTTAATAAATGTATCTTCCTCAAATGTATCAAAAATCAGCAGATAATCCCTTTGATGGAAGATGGCGAGAAAAGAAGCAGAGCATTCTGACAGCATCCCATCAAAATCGCAGCAGCATAAAAACACTGTTTTCAATTACCAGCTAATTTTGGCAGACATGGCTGAGCCTCATCACATCAGGGAACTTCAGGGAGACACAGGATTCTCAGAAGGGGAGAGCTCAGGGATGGGATAAGATGTCTGTTCCACATGTTGCTGGGTATTTTTTAAAAATCTGAGCTCATAATAACCTATTTGCTTGTGTTGAAGGTCATTTTGTTTTTGGCTGTGTCAAAATGAGACCCACAACAAAAGAGCCATGCTAAAATGCTATGCACTTTTCAGAAGCTTGCCCGGTTTTAATAATTTTACTTATTTCCGGAACATATATCACCTCCAAGTACAGTATACCTCAGTCCTTCCAGTATGCCTTTTACCCAAGCAACATCACATCTGATTCTCTATAAACCTTTTCTACAGTCACATCTATAGATCACAAACAAAATAAAGACATTTTGCAGCATGTAACGCTGCACATTTTATGGACAGTACTTGAGAGCACATTGTTATGAGGCACTTAAATAAATTAAAAATGTTACCTTTCAAAAGTATTGCCACTGTAAATCACTCTAATGTAAATTTAAGTGTCATGCTAATAAATGCTACAATGCAAAAATCTATCCTGGAACAAAAACTTAAGAAATACACAGTATTCTCAATTGAATTATATTTAATTGAAGTGATTTGTATATATTATTATGAATGTATTTGACAGATATGAGAAATAAAATGTGAAATTCCTACCTTGTGTCTGTTTCTTGTTCACTGCATTATCAGCTTTATGTCGTTTCTAAAGTTTAAAAGCAAAACAAAAACTGTGAAAAAGTGAATGAGATTAATAAGACAAAATAGCACCTATAACAAAAGAGATTTCTTTTAACTTTTGTTTCTCAAGGCTTTTATCCCGTCATACCCATAATCAGTGTTATAAGTATGCCAGGGGTAGGGTGATGGAAGGAATCAGAAGGTACTCAGGAACTTTAAAATTGAAAGCAATCCACCACATCTTTCTACAGTATTCCTCTTCTGGGAGCCCAAGTGTGCGGTCCTCAGAAGGCTCTTACATTATCATGTAGGGAAGATTAAAATTTTAATGTACTAGAAAATTTTGAAGTGAAAGGCTGATTTAGTGTTTTGCTTAAATAACTCACTTAAAAAACATGATTGCCCAAGAGAATTATCTATAATAACTACCATTTAATAATGATACTGAAATATTTCAACTTCTTATGAAATTCATTATCTAATTAAGCTGAGTACACCCTCTATAATTTAATGATGTGCTGATGTCTGTCAATGACTAGAACCAAATACATCTACCACCTGCATAAAGCCTCTTCTATCTACTGCTCCCCAATAGTCCTCTTCCCTCCAAATCACAAGCCACTAAATCACATGATCCTTTCTCCTTCCTCCAAAAAGCACCAATAAAAATTAAATGGTAAACAAGTGAGTTAGTCTAAGTCTAGGTTGGTGAGTTTGAAGAGTTACATAAGCCAAGGTTTTATAGCAGTAAGAAAAAGAAACCGAAAGTCAGAGGAAAGGTGAGAATTTGAGCGCCCAGGAGAAAATCTCTTCCCTATGGTTCAATTAGAGGTTTTCCATGGCTTCTGGCTAAACTTACAGCATTGAGGATAACACATTAGCCTCTGCTGATGTTGGAGAAAAGTGTTGAGTATAACTAACTCTGTGCTCAAAGAGTCTATTATATGAAGCTCAAGGTCAGACTTAGCTGCACATATCTGACTCTAAGGTGGGTTGGAACCAACTTAAAACAAATGAGTTCCTAAGTTTTCCATTTGAGAAGACACATGGTTTTTAAAATTACAGTGCACATACGAAAACACTCTCCAAGAGAAAAGCTTGGAGTTGTGGATTAGCACTCCTCCAAGACACAGCAACGCTCAGGAGGAGCGGCATAATAGCTGGCAGTACGGACTCAGTTCATCCGAACAATCAGCCACTGAACTGCACAAAATGCAAAGAGTGTTCAACACGCCTCTGTGGAAGGCTGGCTGAAAATGATTCTTACCTCATTCATATGCAGGAGCACACTACAGTTCTTTCTAAGAAGAAAATACTCACTAATACAAGTGTAATAATGTAGGCTTTTAATAGGAAAAGTATTGCTTCCAAAAGTAAGCACATGATTTGCTAGCAAATATTCTTAAATGAATTTTTAAAGTTCTGTTAAATTTGTAGCATCAGTAAAGAATATTTATATTTGATAAAACTCTAAAATACTTTGTTTGTTAATAAAAATCTTAAGAAAAATAAAAAGCAACCCTAAATAAATTTTAGTCCAAAATAATGGTCCAAGGTAAAATTAGATATTCGAAGTAGGTGCAAATATTTCCAAAACAATGCACATTGATAACAGACTTTTGACTGAAGGAGACAAATAAAAGCTAATTAATGAAACATTCCACTTCAAACAGGAAATTTAATCTTAGTGAAACCTAAGGAGATCCTGAACATTACTTTCCATCTACAGAGAATTCTTGTACAGGAGCATCTCTTTCCTCAACCTTCCCACCACAGAATAAATTAGGTTACTTGTCAAGAAACAACTGTGTTGAATATACATAAGGATCCACACAGTTAGGCAGATTCTAATCCTATGACTACAAAAAGAAAGCATTTTTTTTTGTATCCTAAAGAGATCATTATTCCTTTTAAAACAGTTCAGAAAAAATTAATATAGTTATTCTCTGAATTCAAATACCTCCACTGTCCTGTCATCAGAATTCACTTAATATCACTGAGAGCTAGTGAATTATTTAATGTTATCAATATTTAATTGGCAGTGAACCAATAAACTAGGCTGTATAAACAGTGCCATGAACTTTAGGACACTTAAGTATGCAATGTTGACCACTCCCTCCTTCTGGGAACTCTTCCTCCCTAGGCATTTCTTATCACATCACAGCCCAGGTATTCCACCTGCATCTTGGCTCCTTCTTCTTCGTCTCGTTATTCAGTAATGGAATTCCTCAAGGCTTACTCCTTGGCCCGCTTCACTTCTTAATCTATGCTCTCTTCTTGCTCAACTCATTAATAGCTGCAGTTTCAATTATAACTCATACATAAATATATAGCAAGACTCTCATCTGAGCTCCTGACAGTTATATTGAGTTGCTTCCTTGACATCTCCCTCTGGCAGTCTCAGAGGCATCTCAAACTATGTCTAAAAGGCAATCTATGCCTTTAAACCCCAAGACTTGGTCCTTGTCTCAGACATGGAAACATATGCCATCTGCTTGCACAGACCAGGAATTTAAGAGTCATCCTTACCTTCTTCTCCCTCTAATTCCCATCCAATCCATTTCTTCATTCAACAAATGTTTACTAAACACTGTGTGCCAGGCTCTCTTACTACTGCTGAGGATACACAATGAACAAGAGACAAAAACTCTTGCTCTCATGGAGCTTACATTCTAGTGGTTGGAGATAGAATATGAACAAAGTAAGTAAAGTATGTAGCATTTCAGATGGTGTAAATCTTGTCAATTTTACTCCTGAATATATACTGAATACATTTTTCCATATTTCTTAATCTCTACAATACCACTTAGTCTAAGATATCTTCATTTTTTCATACCAGCTCATTAGAATATTCTTCTAATGAGTCTATGCAAGTCTTCTCTGTTTTCCTTCCGATCCATTTTCTATATTTTAGTCCCAAGGATCTTTGGATGATGACAATACAGTTAACATTTATTCATCACTTACTATACACTAGGCACTGTTCTAAGGACTTCAGTGCATCACTTAACTCTCATAATAGCTGGTGTGGTTATGTGATTAACGTCTGTCTCCTCTACTAGACTATAAGCACCCTCATGGCTACTTTTACTCACTAGCATATTCCCAGTATTTGGTCTCTGAACATTGTAGACTTCAAATAAGTACTTGTTTTATAATGAATAAAGTTTATCAGTGTTTAAGTTA
Source organism: Tapirus indicus (assembly GCA_031878705.1). Lineage (NCBI taxonomy): Eukaryota > Metazoa > Chordata > Mammalia > Perissodactyla > Tapiridae > Tapirus > Tapirus indicus. The sequence goes on from CM062919.1 coordinate 34,162,465, forward strand.
ACAAGTGTACAGCAAAGAAGGCATGTTTTTAGTGGTGAATATTATCAACTAAACAAACAACCTTGACCCTTACCATAAGAATTGGCATTTGATGTGATGCAATTTTTTATTTTATTTTTTTTAAAGAGTCCTCCATCAATTTTAGAGTATTTTCAAGTTAAGTACATATATCATTTGTTACTTGCACATAAAAATAGAAAATCACTATGTTATGCTGTCCAAAGCATCAAGAGTTAAAATGCAGTGGTGGGTAAGTCTTAGGCACCTCATCTGGAAGTAATTCTTACTGTTTTATTGTAAAATTTTTTAAAATGTTGCTTAATAAAGGAAGGTTTACTAGAACGTAAGCTCTTTTATTCACTGATGTAAGAGTGACAGACATTACTAGTCTTCACCAATATCTAATTCTCCTCTACTCCCATGGACACTGAGATTACCCCTCTCTTTTGTCACGTCACTGGTTCTAATATTGGCTTATAAGTAGATATGACACGCACCATTGCTGGGCCAAAACGGAGAAGCAAGATTTTCTCTCTCTTCCTCTGCTCTGGTGACTACAAATATTACGTACAGCAGAGCCTTGATTCAGCTGCATCCCAGAGTGACTACATGAACAACAGTGCTTTCTGCTCTCCCTCCTCCCAGATAAAAACCTGCAGTGCCTTTGAGTATGTGAAAAGTAAACTTATGTTTAAGCCACAGACATTTGGGACATGATTACTATCGTAGGAAAAGTTTAACATATTCTAATACTAATGAATGCCTAGCACTTAAGTACTGCTTCATATAGTTTTTTTCAATGAATGAATGAATATATGTATTTATTAGAATTATTGATAAAGATACTCTTTGTCCAATTATCTAAACTATTATTTGATTTTTTTGCCTTTTCTAGGGAGTAATATTTCAAACCTTCTATCACCTTATACACTGATATAAACTTCTTGTTAAACCATTCTTACAGACCATTTTTAGTCAATTTCTTAACACTGATTTTGTTGGAAAATTATTTCACATGATACTATTATCACCCCACAATACTATTATTACATCCTTCAGGAACTGATGAGCTGCTTTCTAATAGTACCCAATTATTCCATCATGCCAATAAGAATTCTGTTAGAAAAAAAATTCTTGGGTATTATTTTATTTATCATGTATTTTCATAAAGAGGGGTACTAGAAACCATAGCTAGAGAGCTTATAGTTTTGCTAGGGAAAAGAAATTAAAAAAAGAAAGATAGGAGTAGTTTAGCGCATGATTATAAGGCAGGGCTCTGGAGCCAAATTGCCTTGTTTGAACTTTGACAGCCCCAGTTACTAGCTGTGTGACCATGGGCAAGTTATCTTACCCCTTTGTGCCTCCTCTCTCTCATCTATAAAATGCGGATAATGTCAATAATCTTTTAAAAGGTTGTTACAAGATTTAATAAACATAAAGGACATAGAGCAAGTACATGGAACTCAGAAGCTCAATAAATATTAATTTTATTGTTGGTGACTTGTCACAATAACACAGAGGAAGAGAACTGGACAGAATAGAATTCTGATTCCATCGATTTCTTGGACAAGTTACATGACCTCTCTAAGCCTCAACTTTCTTATCTTTAAAATGGGGTTAATATTAACTTTCAAAGTTATTGAAGAACTGAGAAAAACATTTGCAAAAACAATAGCATAATGTCTAGTAAATAGATGCTCAATGAAAATTAGGTTAAACAAAGGAAGAAAAAGGAGTATATAAGGCCAAAAGAGAGACAAAATTGCAGTAAAGACCAATCCTTATGGACTGCCAAATCCAAGCACAATTTAAAGGATGGTAAGTCTGTGTGGAGCAATACAGGTGAGAAGAGAGTCTTGTAAGTTTTCAGCTAGTGGTCCCCACCAAGTACACCATTTCCAATCAAGAGGACTGTGATTCACACACATGCATGCACACACATACAATCTCTGTTTGTATGCTTAGACACGTGGATATTTCTGAGATTGACAGTCTAAACGGTCAGTTGACCCATTTCTCACGGGTCTGGTGATGACATGGCTCATGTGTTTTTAATGAGATCTCAGTTTGAATCTCTACAGAAATAATACTAATATTTGTACAACTTGAAATTGGCTTTTTCTAAAGAATGTTTCAGCCTTTCCTTACCTTACCATCTGACTTGCCTAAGGCTTGACAGAAGGTCATTTCAAACAGCCAAAGTATTTAAAGGGCGTTGAAAAAAAATATTGGCTTCCTCAATTAAGGTAGTTAAAAAAAACAGTAAAATAGAGGGGAGAAAAGCCTGAATTTATTTGGGGGAACTTATTTTATCAAGGGGAAACTGACTTCCCCTTTTCTCTACTCCTACACAATAATAAAAGTAGCAAATTTGCTGTTACTTTCTTTTAATAAATTAAGATAAAAGGAAACTTAGAACTACCAAAATAAGATGAAAAGGAATCAAGGGTATTTAATAAGGTGAAAACTATGGTATATAAATTTAAAATAAAAAACAAAACCCCAAAATCCTTTACATTTGGATAATTTGGAGGTTACTGTGTTTAGTTTAAACTAATGTTCAAATTGAAAATTAAACATAATTGAAAATAATGTTCAAATAGTTTTCTCTCCAACTAATTATTACATTCAAATGAATTTCTTTCATTAATAAACTACAAACATAAGAGAACATTGTAAAAAGTATTCTGTAATGTTAATCTGACAGAAATCAACATGCATTAACTCCAGGGGTGGGAGCATATTCTACACACTTTTAAGTTGAATGGGCATTTTAAACGGCCTGTGACAAGAATTAAATACCTTAAAAAGAAACTAATATTTTTAAATATATATATATAAAAATTAAAAAGTCTCTTTTATTATGAAAAAAATGAAATACTTACAATATCTTCTATTATCTCTTTGATAGCTGCCACAGCTAAAATAAATAAGAGAGGAACCAGTGTTGTGTAGCGACCTGTTGGTGATACATCAGGTATTTGCTATTTGAAGAAAGAAAAAGAAAAAGGAAGAGAAATCCAGTGAGAACTAGAAAGTTTACAATATATTTAAAAACAACGAAGTCTTAGTGCCTCCTAAAATGTGCCTCACTGATTTTACTATCTTGGCCGACTAACACTGGGTAGGGCGATTTGCTCGTATATGGTAAGTAGCTGGAAAAGCATGTGAGTTAGTTTGATGGCAAGCAGTTGTACATAGGACTAACACCTACAAAGGAGGACTGGTTAAATAAATTACAGTATATCCATATATACCTCACAACCATTAAAAATGATATTTTAGAAGTACAATGAATCACATGGGAAAATAGTCACACATTATTATATGGATAAAGCAGATTATAGAATATATGTACTCTATGATCCCCTTTTGTAAACTAAATCAATAAACAATATTTGGGAGAAAAAGAAAAAAGACCAGAAGGATATACAACCAAATTTTAAGAGAGTAGTTGCCTCTGAGTGGTAGAATAATAAGAGTTTTAAACTTTTTTCTTTATGCTTTTTTGCGTTTTCTAATTCTTTGTACAATCAACGTATGCTAATTTTTGATAAAATGAAACCTCTTTTTCTCATTACAACTAACTCAAACACAAAGAGAAACAGATTTAAAATGGTAATTCTTTTATTCTAAGGTTCAGAATTGACAGCTTTACTGTTACCAAAATGTTAATATTTTAAGAATAATTCCCATCCTCCTTGACCACCCAAAGTGAATAGTTCTTGCCACATAAAATTTACAGAATATTTAAAATAAGCTGATAAAAATGAATCAAAAGGCTTGAAGAGGTACAGTTATGTGCTGTGTAATGACATTTCAGTCAATGATGGACCACATATATGACGGTGGTCCCATAAGATTACTACCATATAGCCTAGGTGTTTGGTAGGCTGTACCATCTAGGTTTGTGTAAGTACACTCTGTGATGTTTGTACAAGGACAAAATTGCCTAATGACGCATTTCTTAGAATGTATCCCCATGGTTAAGTGATGCATGACCGTAGCTGAATTCTGACATCACTTGCAGAAGCGGGAAATGTTCACCCAAACAAGCTTACCTCTCTGCATTGAGATATGCTTCAGAAGATTGGTCATGGGCTTAACAAAGACATTTATTAATATCTGAACATTTGACTTTGAACTAAGGTTTTATGACATGACTTTACCTGAAGCAGTGCAATAAAGAGAAAAAATGAATTAGCGGCTCTTCTGAACTGAGAGTAGAGAAATCTTGGAAGGAATGTGATTATGTTGTATTTTGCAGTGCTAGAAAACAAAAATGAAAGTAGCATAAAACATAATTACTCCACAAATAGCACCCATGTTTACAAAATAATATTATTACCATATAAAAAATTAGATGAACATTTGCTCTCTATTTCAAATTGGGAGAATACTGCAAATGGTTATTAACCTAAATAAAAAGGAGTGAAAGGAACTGTCTAAATAAATAGTAATTTTCTGCAAAATATCTTTGTTCTCTTTGGCCAATCATCCTGTTTAACATTAGTAGGAGTAGTTTACAAAGAAGAGCAACTTTAGTTAAGATAGTGTATAATATGTTAATAGAAAATAAAATTTTGCAAAAAAAAAAAAAAATCAGCAATTGGAGCAGGATCAGAAACTTTGAATAGAGATGTCTTCCCTGGATAACTTCAGAGACATGGTGAGTTTTCTGGGGTTCTGTTTGAATTTTCTTCATGGCCCCTCTAGGAACTTGGCTAGGAGTCCATACTAAACACACCAGATCAGTGTGTTTATCAGTAATCAGTAAGATAGCACCATTTAGGTCTTGGAAACATCCAATCTTCCTCTTGTTAATTAAATAGAAAGGAGATTAAAGGGACTCATGCCTCACTTTCCAAACTGAGAAAAGTTACTCTAGAATGTGAAGTTGTAAACATTAATTTTAAATGGGCGTTTTTCAAATCTAGGAATTTTACCACTGGAGAAACACTGACCAAGCAGGAGTGTGTTCACTTGGTTCCAGAGGCCACTTAGTGAACAGTGCTTGTAACAGTGATACTTTTTATATTATTGTTGGAATGAAAATACAACAGTGAAGTAATTCTCACAGCCCTCCATCCCTCAACACCATACTAAATTTTGCAACTATCAAAAGCCATATTAAGACTATGTAACAAAAAGTAGTTCTCAGGGAAGAATTGCAAAGACCTCTTCTAAAATGTTAAAACCTGTTAACCAATAACAATAATTCATCATTCTATTAACAGGTTTAAGACTAAGGCATTTACCCAGGAGCAGCTTACATTATTCAGACACTATATTTAGAATTGGTAGAATATGGCTGCTTATCCTTTCTGCTCCTTCCTGCTTCCAGATTCTTACTAACATCTCCTTATTGGCTGGAAGATGGAGAAACAGCCAATTCACACTGCCTTCAGTAAGCTCTCAAATGTTAACTGACTTAATTGAAAGCTCTTTGCAAGTATTTCCATTTCGGCCAGGCAGGAGAGAAGGCCTATCGGGTTCTGCTGGTCCCACAGCATTCTTTGGTAGTCCCCACCTGACATGGTTATTGCAAAATTTTGTCAGCTGAGGCTGGTTGATGAATATAGTCCGTATTTCGTCCTGGTCAGCCAGTGAAGTCTTCTCTGAGACATCATCGGTCTTCTCATAACCTTAAAGAGAGAGAGTCTTCTTATTTGATAAGAAATGTTTCATTTTATTATCTAGACCAAAAACACATTTCATTACTATTCTAGAATCTAAAATCTGTTAAAAGCTACATGGTTCCGCCTTACTGGTGTCATTTCTTTTATAATAAAAAGGAAAATCCCACATCGAACATTTCTCTTAAATTTAAAAGACAGCATTTAATAGTCATGTAAAAACTGATCCATTTCAAAAACAGTAACTTCAATTTTTACTCATCTTTTCCCCATAAATGTTCAACGTTATTTCCTTCCATTACATATGCCCAAAAGTAACAAAAAATTTAAAGAGGTTTACATTACAGTTTTAGACAAGACTAACATGACAGAGGTAATTTAAAATAATATTTAAAAAATTTAAGCATAGACATTTAATGTTTTTCTGTTTTTGTTTTTTCTTTTTTGGGTGAAGATAGAAAAAAGATAAACATTAATGTTTAAATAGGCAACTACCACAATATCTAACTCACTATGATCATCTTAATCTTTCCACTAACTAGAATTTATGTTCACAATGAATTTTAAATTTCTTAAGACCATTTCAAATCATCTCACAATCATTTAAACAATGCAACAGATTCAGGCAATTCCAACTGGGAACACTGTTGCAATGTTGACAACACTTTTTAAAAATACATACAAGTTCTGGAAGAACAGAAAAAATTTTAAACTATTTATTTTACCTTCTAGTGACAATTAAATGAGTCCCTTATCCCTTTCCTAGAAAGGGTCACCAACAGTACTGTATCTCAAATACCCATTTGTCTTCTCTTTTCTGCCTATCCACTGCCAACTCTTCCCATAAGACCTGGTGACATGGCCTCTCTTCTGAAATATTCTATGATGCCAAAGTCACTGAACCTTCTCTGTGCTGCCACACCCCTCTGTATTTCCCTTGTCCCCAGTAAAACACTTACCACAAGGTTTTGTTACTGCCTGGTTATTATGAGTCAGTCTTCCCCCATCAGAAGGGGAGCTCTCTGGAGTCATAGATGGTGTGTTACTCATCTTCCTAACACCAGTACCAACAAACAGCAGGTACTCAAATGTTTCCCGAATAAATACCGAATGACAAAGGAGTGGTTACTTGGCCTTTTTTTTGTGGGCAAAAAATGCTTCTCCACCCACTGATAAAGACACTAATGACAGTCATGTGCTGGTAACAAACTACAAGAAAAGCTTGCCTGTGGAGTTCTGTTGTTACATGAAACCAGAAGGTCATTTAGGCTTTCTACAAAGGTGAGCATAGGGATTGGGGCAGGGGGGAGAGACAGTGTAGCACATGCAGGAGAGTGCAAACAGGGCAATACAGCTCACGCACAAAGGACAAGGTCAAGACAGGTGAGATACAGAGCGGAGAAAGCACACAGGCCGATTTCGGAGGACCTCGTGTGCTTGTGAAGAAGTCTGGATCACATCCTCAGGTTGGCAGCCAGCCATGGAAAGCTTTCCAAGCAGGAGAGGCACAAGGTGAGAGTCACATTTTATACTTTTATTACACATTTTATACATTGATACATCACTCTGGAGGTCACATGGCTCCAAATTAAGTACCGTCATATCTATCTTACAGTTTTAGACACATTAACAGCTTTGCCCATGATCATAAGGTAAATAATTATCTTTCACTACACCACGTGTTAGATATAACACAAGCTTTTCCCCCTAGTTTTATATAATCAAAATTTCACATACAGATTGCTATAGACTGAATGTTTGTGTCCCTTCCAAAATTCCTGTGTTGAAATCCTCTCCCTCAATGTTGACAGCATTAGGAGGGGAGGCTTTTGGGAAGTGATTAGGTCATAAGGGTAGAGCCCTTATGAAGGGATTAGTACCCTTGTAGAAGAGACCCCAGAGAGATCCCTGACCCTGTCCACCTGTGAGGACACAGCAAGAAGACGGCCATCTATGAACCAGGAAGCGAGTCCTCACCATAAACCGAATCTGCCGGTGCCCTGCTCTTGGACTCCCCAGCCTCCAGAATTATGGGAAATAAATGTCTTTTGTTCATAAACTGCCCAGTCTATGGTATTTTGTTACAGCAGCCCGAACGGACTAAGACATGGATTATCAAATAGAGGCATATCAATCCTAAAAATTCTTAAAAATCTTTTATTAGATTTTCCTGAATGACAGCACAAAGATCATGGTGTACTGTTTCTGGCACCTCCACTGGACAGAGAGCCTCAGGAACACTGGCTCTCCACTCTGCTCTGAACTGATGGCCTCACGTTGTACTTACTTCATGTAGCTGGCCTTTTGAGGGCCTGGGCCTTGGATGCCCTTAGCTGAGGAGTTAGGTGTCACTGCTCACCTGACACATCCATTTACATTGGGGTCTCAAATACTGCCAGGTGGAGTTGGACATCACATCTCCTCCTCCCATATTAATTTGTATCCAAATATTTCTATGGAGCAAAGGCCTCTTCTGGGACAAAGGCATTGGAAGCAATTCTTTCTCTTAAATGGGAATCAGAGAAATTAAAAACAATCCTAATGGAATAGTAGGGCCCCAACTAAGGTCTGATAATAAGGGATCTCTAAAGAAAAAACTCACCAAAATGAGGGGGAGTGTAGACTGGTGTTCTTAAGACTAGGGCCAGTGAAGGGGTTGGATGGTTCTAGGCACAGAATATTGCTGATGCCTTAGGTTTTCTTCCCTCAGGCATTATGGAAAAGCCTTGGAAAGATGGTGCATGTGAAGCTGAGTTTGTGGAGCAGAACCCTTGGGCTCAGGCAGTGGGATGAGCGGGTGTGATGCTGAAGGAGGAAGGGAGATCTGCACCAAGAGCAGAGAGTGAGGCACTCAGCCAATGGGAACTGGTGGTCACCCCTGCTCTGTCTCCTCAGGGCTCCAGTGAGCTCGGCCACACAGGTTCCTCCATCAGCAGTGACACAGAGACCCCACAGGTACCTGAGGCCCACTCCTGCGATGTCTGAAGACCAGAGGTTGCAAACACCACCTTGTGTATGCACCCGATTCCCTATTTACCCCTAGCAGGTGGCAGCAAGCTAGCAGTGAGCAGGCATTGCAGCCTCAGAGACCCTCAGGAATGTCTGAGCGAATGCACTGAACCCCAGAGGTCCTCAAGAATATTCTGTGAAGGCATCTGGGAAAAAGACTGATATTGTTACTTATTTGGAATGTGAGAGTTTGTAACTATTATAATTAGAATCCTTAATGAACTCTTTACTTTACATTGCAGAAACAGGCAGGTTAGGCCTGGATATATGGGTAACATATCAATCCAGACTCCCTCTGTGTAGAAGAGAAACACAGCTCTTCTACTGGAATTAATGAACCAGTGCTTCGAGGGAGATAGGTAGCAATTTTGACCTCCTGCTTCTTCTGGGTTAGAGGTGAAAACACATTCCCTACATTCAGTTCAACAGCCACTCAATATGCAGACAACTCTATTTTTATGCTTTTTTTTCTTTTTTAAATTTCCTAAGCAAATTGCCACCTTCAACAGCCACGATGACTGCATAAAGAGCTCTGTGTTCATATCTGGGCAATGCCTTCACTGAGATATTGATGTACAGTGGTGGCAAAGGTGATCAGAGGGAGGATCCCCCCACCACTCTGCCCCAAAGAAGGTAAAAATTCGATGGCACATTTGCTATTCCTTCCCATACATGGTCTACCCTTTGTTTTAAGGAGGGAAGCTCCATCCCTTAGGATTTATTTAATAATTTAGAGGGCTTGTTCGCGTAAGTCATTAAAATTCATTAGCAGCTTTTGACTGTCTTGACTCCTAAGGACTACTGAGAACCCAGCCAGCTTTTGTGTCATCCCCTCACAGATGCAGTGGAGGAGAGTGAGGCTGTGTCTCTATTAACACTTCTCATGGAGTCTTCCTGGAAAGTCAGGCCTTTCGAGCCTTCTTTGTCCTTAAGTTATGCGAAAGGTAAAGTTTGCCAAGAGAAAGAAACACATCTTAATTACACTCTTCAGCATCTCCTGCAGCTTTTCCTAGCACAATAATTGCACACAGAAGGCACACAATGCTTGTGGATTCATGGAAATGGACTCAAAGAGGTTCGGCTGACTGCTTCTGGGGATCCCCTCAGTGACCCATCCTGGGTCAGTACTGAGATGGTCCAGAGTGAACTCTGAAGCCCATCTTGGAATATGTTCAAACCCCACATCAAGTATAGTCAAATAGACAGTACCTGATAAATGGCAAAGCCAAGAATAAAACATGACTTTAGGTAGTTACTTACTCTCATTAAGCTTCAGTTTTCTAGTCTGTAAAATAGAAATATTGTATGGAATAGTTGGTATTAAATGGAAGAATTTATGCAAAGTACTTAACAAAATGCCTAATATTTAAGTACACAATAAATGCAATCTATTATACTTAAAGAGTTAATAGCAGTATACAATGATAAATTCATATGTTGAGCCTCACAGAAATGGGAAGCTGGCACACCGCCTCCCAAGTAATATCCAGAGTGGTAATTCTTTACCTTGTAATTACCAATTAACCTGCTTCCCCTGTTACGCTGAGAATTATCTGAATATTACACCTCTGGCTCACAGTAAGCACTCAATGTCTGATGAATTAACAAACGAGCAAAAACATATTTAGCAATATATCAAGAACAGATCCCTCTCAGAAGCAGACACAGATTATCCAAGCCTGTAAGATTGATGCATAAATCCCAAATGACAATTAGTAAATTTATGATGAGAAACAATTGCCATAGGAACTAGAGTCATTGAAATCCCACAATCAATTCAATTCTCCCACATTGGCCTACGTAGAAGATCAAATGACCAAGTGATACTGTGAATGGTGAGCACCGAAGCAATCCATTGGTGGATGACATGAGTCTAACAGCATCAGGGTAGCACAGCCCGATACACCCAATCCCACAACAGGGGTAGATGCACCCACAGGAACAAAATCTTCAAAGTCTCTTGGAATACTTTGGCAATAGGGCCATGATACTTCAGATCTGTTGGCCAACATTTCTCTTCCCCTCCACAAAGCTGAGACGAGTGCTGCCAATGTTTAACTCTGACTCACCCCTTTCCTGACCATCTCCATTTCCAAATTTGAATTGACATTTAATCTGCCAGTGAGATTACCATCAAACCTTGTAGGCCTAGGGACAAATCTGCCCCTCTTGCAGGTGACTCTGCTCCTATCACGTCTGATCTTACAAAGAAACAAGAGGGCAGGCTCATTTCTCTCATTCTCAAGTTCTTGGGGGCATCTCAATATGGGCCCAAGTACAGCCACACAAACTAATGATGACAGTGACACCAGACACATGCTCATTCACCACATTTTGGATTCTCCAGAAGAATCACTCAGGCACTCACTCCAGTGTCCTCAGTGCTCAGTCAGGCATTTGATATCACTAATAGCATCATTACTCTTCTTAAACTGAAAGTTCCACAGAGCAAATCTTGGCAGACACATTCACACACCCATCACTTTAAGGAACAGAAGGGAACAAGGCTCAGTAGCGGCTTCTGAAACACCTTAGCTTCTTTGGATGTTGCACTCTCCAATATCTGTAATGTCTTAACACTCACCAGAACCAAACCAGTCTCCCCAGAGAGACAATTCTGGACTCATTTTTATTAAAACGCATAAGAAGAAGACTTGTCCTTATTCAGGCCAAATAGAATAGACAATGATTCAGTAATTCAGAATTCCAGGTATACTGAAAATTCCATATTTAGTGTTTCTAATATCCCGCTTGATTATTATTTCCCCCAGCTGAAAAGCAGTTTTGCTTTTTGAATTGTGGTTTATTTTAATTAATGATAAAATTACTTAGTATTTTAATGATAAAATTACTCAGAATAAGAAAACACCAAACCAGGGATTTGACCAGGCCAAATTCTGCGTTCTTTCTTTCTTTCTTTTTTTCTGAGTAAGACCAGCCCTGAGCTAACATCCGTTAGCTCTTTTTGCTGAGGAAGACTAGCCCTGGGCAGTCTGGCCCTGCCAGAAAGAGCATTACAAATGCTCTTTCTAGACTTCAGAAAGACCAATAATTTCAGTATAGGGAAATAGAGAGTCCCTTTATTATATTATATAATGTATTATATATATTTTTATTTATCTATTTAAAACCTTTTATATACTTTTTTATTATATATTATTATACAATAAAAATAAAGATGCTGATGGGTCAGCATCCTAATCACGGCCCTGAAGTGAAAAAGTGTTCATCTTTCCCTAACCATGTTTGATCATTAAACCCACTTAGTGGTTGTGAGGTGAACTCTGGTTCTTCCACTGATTACTCATGTGACCCTGTGCAAACCCCTTACTCCCTGGGGGTTACTCTCTTCCTGTATAAAACAAGGAAGGTAGGCTAATCATCTGACATTCTCTTTCAGCTCCAAAGTCCTGTGAAATTAGTATCCGCTGGGCACCAGGAAGAAAAAAGTCAATATGTCATTTGTTCAGAAGAACAGGAAAATTTTAAAAACTAAATTAAAAATTTCCCTACTTGAGTCAGACGTGTCACAGCAGCAGCTGCCTTACACAATCTGCAGCCAGAACTCAGTCACAAAGTCAAATGGTGTTTTCCAATCGTGGCTAAATCCCCATATTTGAAAAGATAAGTAGTGACTATAATTTGTTGCCAGCAACTACCTGGCACCCACCTATTGACCAGTGACTACTGGGTTACTGAGCATGTTGACATATAGCTTTCCTTTCTTCCGCTGCCCAGATTCACGGTCACGTGCTTATACGCACACAGTCTAAAGTAACAGAGAAGAAAAAATGCTCAACGGTTATTTAAGTGAAAGGCTTTTAGTCCTCTCCTACAATTACAGCAGAAAAATCATCTCTGAAATTTTCCATTTCTCATCAGAAATATCATGACCCAATCAGTAAGACCCACTGTTCATTAGTTCATTCATTCATTCAACACATTTCAACATAAGTTGAACATAAATGCCTACTAAGTTCCAGGCATTTTTTAAAAAGCTGCAGAAACAGCAGAAAATAAGATGAGGTCCCTTCTCTCAGGAACTTATTTTCTAGAGGAGAGGAAGATAATTACAGATCACGGTAAGCATGATGAAGAAAAATAAAACAAGTGATTGATAAAATGATTGATAGAACTCTGTGCTTTGGTTTCATCAACTACATAATGGAGATGATAACAGTACCTACCTCAAAGGGGGATTATGAGGACCCAGTGAATTAATAAATGTAGGGAACAATGCCTGGCATATAGTAAGTGCTCAATACACGTTACTGTTCTCATCGTTGTTGCCATTATCACTACTGCTGGCGCTGCTTTACACTGAGTGGTAAGGATAGGCCTCTCCAAGGAGACACTGAGTTGGGACCTCAATGAGGCCCTCCACAAGGAAAGATAAGGGACAGTGTAAACCCAACCAGGGAAGAGCAGGAGCAGAGCCCTGGAGGCAAGAATGAGGCTGGCATTTCCAGGAACATGAGGACTAGTAACAGTGAACAGGGGGAGCATCAAACAAGAAGAGGCAGGGCCACATTAAAAGAAACAATAAGAAACTTGAATTTATAGTCTTCTTTTTTTTTTTTTTTGTGAGGAAGACTAGCTCTGAGCTAACATCTGTTGCCAATCCTCCCCTTTTTGCTGAGGAAGACTGGCCCTGGGCTAACATCCGTGCCCAACTTCCTCCACTTTATATGGGACGCCGCCACAGCAGGGCTGACGAGCAGTGCGTCAGCCGGCTCCCGGGATCCGAACCCGCAAACCCCGGGCTGCCAAGCACGAACTAAACCGCTGCGCCACTGGGCCGGCCCCGAATTTATATTCTTTACGCAGTAGGAATCCACTGAAAAGTTTTAGGCAGGAAGATCATTTTGAGGCTACTATCGTAATCCACGCGAAAGACGATGGGGCCTGGGAGAGGTTGCAGTGGGAGAGGAAAAGAAGTGGACGTAGACATAATTTTTTGGAGGTGGAGCTGGTCTGACCCATGTAGGCTCTCCAAGTCTCCATCATTCCCCCACTGTATGACGCCACATGTTCCCATTGTCTGATGCTACTCTAAGCAAAAGCCCAAGACTTGAAAGAAACTTAGGATTTTAAATACAGCCAATGATTAACCACTTAATAGAATTCTCTTTACAGTCAAACAACCCTGTCCTTAGACATCATGCATCTTTTTCTCTTTATAACATGCTAATCAATAAGACTGAAAATACTGGGTACTCTCAAGGACGGCTTACAGAATTGTTATGGGGAGCACAGACCACAGCGTTTAGGTCCATCAGTTATGAGCCCCGGTTACCTTAGACAAATTACTTAACCCCAGCTGCCTACCTTCTTTTACAGGTTTTTGTGGGGATTAAATGAGAGAATAATGCAGGTGTGTAAAGCACTGGGACAGTGCCTGGCTCCTCATGCACATACAAAAATTCTAGGTATTATTCAGTAATAAATTACTGAAATCAGAAAGGCAGACTGTGGGGAAAAGGAATAGGCTTTGTAGTCATATCTGTGTCCAGATTTGGATGATGACACTTTTAGATAACACTGGGAAAATTATTTTATGTTCTGAGCCTCAGCTTCCTCATGCATAAAATACAGTTATTATGAGGACGAAATGACATTATGTTAGCAATGTAGCACAACACTTGTCACTCAAACAGTTCCTGTCACCCTACCCCATATCCAGAGATTATAAAGTTAATCTCCCCTTCAAAATACTTGAAATGGGAAAAACAAAAGTCTTAAGGACACTAATGTAAGTATTACCATTTAAAAAATTTTTGGATAATACTGAATTAAAGCTGTGACCAGTGACTAGACAGTAAAATAATGGATTTTACCTTACAATTTTATAAATTAATATTAAATGAGTACATGTTTCCTCCCAAATTGTCATCTGTATAGGCAGTTATGCAACAGAAAAGCAGAGGTGGGTAGGTAGGAGGGAAAAGAGAACAAAATACACAATCATTCTGTTGCCTGGTAATATGGTTATAGAACCATTGAGTTTTTGCAGACTCAACTTTATTGCAGTTATAAGTAAGGCTGTAATTGGAATCAGAATATCTATTACATTATCTCCTAAACATATTCAGGAGAGTCCAATTATATACCCTTTTACTCAGTGGCTTCCAATATTAGACATTAAAGAGACCACGTTAATTGCTCATGTTTCCAGAAGGAGGTCATTAGACAAACGGTCATGCTTGCAACAGTCATAGAATCTGATAAAAGAATATTAACTAGAAAATTAGCCAGAGACTTCAGAGCCACAACTGCATAACTTCGGTGCGATTAAAGATAGGTGCTATTTAGTAGGAAATTATGAGCATTTACCCAGGGTCCTTTCCAAAGGTTTAATATGTTTTTATTTTGTTCCCTGAGAGAAATAATAATACTGAGAAGTTCTCATCTAAATTTTTTTTGGGGGGGGGGCTCAAGTTTCTGGAACAAAACAGTCTTTAGCTAAATAATTTAGAGGTTTGTATTTTATTTATTTTAATGGTATCTTACTATACATATATTGTTTATTTAATTAGAAATACAGAAGCAGGTACTAGAGCTACAAAAGAGATTTGAAATCCCATGTTCTGCATTGTTGGAACAGAACGGTGATTTCAAATGTTCAATTGTGAGTCTGACAGCAGCTGTTCAGACAGATAGGGTACAAAAGGAAGCAACCACCATTCTGGAAACAATGAACTGGGTCCTTTAAAGATTCAGACTTATATACTACATCTTCAAATATTGCATTGAAGAAATCGAACACCTTTAAAAGGATGGAAATTAAATAGAAATTATTCAGCAATATGTCTCAAATTTCTAGACCATGACTGCAATAGGCAGAGAGGAAATGAAATTTTCAATTGCATCAGTATACCTTCCCTGAACCCAGTGTTGATTCAGCCTCTATGCAACGGACATCTACTGCTCATTTCAGCTCAGCATCTGCTTCTCCTGAAAACAGTTCTTTGGTTTTCTTTGGAGAACTCCTCTTCCCCAACTGTAGACAGTCTTGAGGTACCTGTTCATCAAGATACCATTCCCCTTTTTGACTTAAAGGTGGGCACGTGGCCCATGCTAAGCTAATCATAGTCAGTTTGCAGTCTGGACATGGGAAAAGGCTGAGCAGACATAAGACTGATTCTGTGGCATCTTGAAGTAACTATCCATTAGTCAAGCTGCCTTGAATCATCCTTGACCTCCCTGTAAAGCTTTTCATTTGATTCTGGGAACTACTCCACCTGCTTAAAGTATAGGCTCAGTTTCCACACTATGGAATTTTAGCAGAGGCATTTCAGTCCTCTGTTGGAAGCCAGGTCCTGTCCCAACACCCATCTGACGTAGGTGGGTGCTGACACTGGACCTGGACTTGGCTAGTCATCTCCTTCAAGAAGGTGAACCCTGTTCCCTGTACCCTAATCACTAGCTGGCTTTTCTGCTTTGCATGGAATGATGACCTAGAACCACAATGCAACTACCCTGCCCCAAAAAATCACCAGGCTGCCCGGAACCTTCCCCAACAGGCCCTACTTGCTAGATCAGATCTCCTCTGATACGAACAGCCACCCTAACCAAGCCCTGAGTCCAGCATTTTCTGGGATAACTATGGCTTGCCACCCTAAGGAACTTGCACAACAGCTAAAAAGCTTTCCACATCCCTAGCTTCCTCTCCTTTACCCTCTTTTTCATGCAACTGTGATGCATCCAGGTTATAATGAATGTTGTAACAAAGAACATCCACTTACCCGGATGATGTAAAACATGGTTATCTGCTTCAAAAAATTGGTTGTTTTTCATCTTACAAGAGTTCATTTTTAAACTTAATTTAATTTATTTTATTTTTGAGGAAGCCTGGCCCTGAGCTAACATCTGTTGCCAATCTTCCTCCTATTTTGCTTTTTTTCTCCCCAAAGCCCCAGTAGATAGTTGTATGTCATACTTGTGCATCCTTCTAGTTGCTCTATGTGGGATGCCACCTCAGCATGGCTTGATGAGCGGTGCGTTGGTCCGCGCCCAGGATCCGAACCCGGGGCTGCTGAAGTGGAGTGTGCAAACTTAACCGCCCCGCCACTGGGCCGGCCCCCAAGAGTTCACTTTTTAAAAAAGAATTCATCTCAAAACAATGAGGAGGAGGAAACTTTGCTTCTCATATGGAGAACTGCTCATGGTCAGAGAGCTGGTGAGTATCAGAACCAGGGTAATATTTGAAAATCGATAAAGTCCAACCCACCTCTAAAGCTTTGACACTAATGGACACATTCATTCATTCAAAGATTAAGCTTGACCTGACCTTTCCCTGTAACTCTATTTCTCCTCTACTGGGCCCTATTCCACCCCAATGTAGTTTTTCCAACCATGACCCTCTCCTACCTTCATGACCTTGTTAGATGCTTAGATGTCAAAGCACCCTTCCTGACCATTCTTCCTTGAAGTGTCACCTACAAAAGTTTTGAACATATAGTGGTCTTTTGATCACTCCAATAGTAATTTTTGACCTATATACTGAGGTATATAGCAATTGAGAATAATTAATAATAGATGTTACAGATGTACCTAACTTATGCACTGAGGACAAGACAGGCATAAGAGCACATGTAAGTATTTATCAGGTACATTACTCTAATATGGGGAAGTAAATAACACGTCAGAGAAGTCTCTTGCATGTAATAAGTGTTTACTAAACTTTCTACTTTAATATCAGGCATCCAAAAATTTCTCAAACTTTATAGCCTTGTCTCTATCCTGATACCCACTAATATATTTTCCTGTCAGGACCTGTTTATTACCATACATGGTAATGATTATCTTTCTTTGTCTTTGTGGGAACTGATCTGAAAATAAGTGTGAAAACACATCAACAGCATTTCTTGTTTAAAACAGGAAAGAAAAAAAGAAAGTAATGGCTTAACACTTTGTGAACTCACGCTGAATTGCAACAAGCTCCAAAAGTAGTACTAAGAATTGTAAGTGGTAGACACTGGAAAAAGTATTCCTGACATTCAGAGGAAAGGCTGTCTTTAAGTAGCATTACATGAAAATCTACGGCATGCCTAGTGTTGGGTCTCCTACACAGGAAGCACTCAATTTCCTTGGCTGCCAGCCTTGGATATTAATCTAGAAAAGTAATCATCTTGGGCATGCTGAGTTACTGGAAATAATAATAAAACATTTATTAATGCCAAATCATGCTTACCAGGAAAAGGAAGAAGAAGAATGAAAGATGAAAGGATATTAATGATATTGCCTTGGAAATATCCCATAGATCACTTGGGCAGATAGAAGAAATAAATAGTATGTTCCCAATATAGATTTAAATTGGCACAGAAACAGACTGCACTAGCAATGAGGGGTTTCAGCTACCACACATCTACCAGGCATCTCCTGGAAGTCTCAATTAGCTAAAAGCATTGTTGACTTGTCTAGGCAACAAATTTATCTTTGAGAAGGTACAGGAGACAAGATGAGGAATTGCTACTATGGATTAGGTTCTAATCAATGCAAAAGTGATAAAGTAGTAATGATACTCATAGAAAACATAACTGTACCAAAGAGCTTTTGACAGTCAAAGAGGGGAACATCAGGCCAAGCCAGACATTATGCTAGACTTCGGAAGGACACATTTCAAGTTATCGTCAAGACTCAAAAAAGGCAGAAGTCCAGAGGCTATCTAAAGCAACATGCTGACTAATTGTGAAAGGTCCTGACGAGGGGGAAAAGGGAGGCATATTCAAATGGACCACTGCTGCTGCACAGGAAGACCTTGAACAAGTAAAAGAAGATAAAAAAGATCATGGGAAACACTGGAAATTGGCTCACATGTTCGACAGCAAATAACAGAAGCACAGACATCCGAGAATGGAGGAAAGGCGTTTTAAAAAATGTTAGAGGCTACGGAAATGTTCTCTTCCTTCCACTTGGAATACAAGGAATTGATGAAATAGGTCTGCTGCCTGCAATAGATGGTGTAATGTTAACAGATAAAAAAATAAAAAGCAGAACTTCTCAACTCCTACTTCTTCTACTTCACTTCATTCTCTATCAAGGATAATCATCCTAAGACTAGAAAGGTTAGAACAAACAAACATTAGTTCGAGGAACTAAAGTAAAAGAGAAGGTAGGAGATTATTAAAAAAAAAAAAAGAAAGAAAAGCCAGCACGTGGTTGTTCTAAATGAATTCATATCTTGTAGCATATGTATAATTTTCAGTCCTACAGAACTGTTAGAACCTGCAGAATAGTTAAAGCGAACTGTCACTAATCATAGAAGAACCACAGTGAATGAGAGAGGTTCCAAAGATGAAGATAAGAAACTACTGTCCCAGTGTTCTAAAAGGAAAGAAGTTGCATCCTGTACATTATAAACTACTGTTTATGAACATGCCAGTCTATAGATGTGCTCTCAGAGTCCACTGATTTATATAATAGGAACTAAACCTTCTAAAGGATTTATGGTAAAAATTCTAAAATAATTAATTCAGAGGTTAAAAACATTTCCATTTTGTATTGAGAATTCAGTTAACACTGAGTAGGATTTTATTCTTTGGAAAGTGGTGTTTCTCATACACAGGATGTATACTCAGAGATTAAAAA
Organism: Tapirus indicus; assembly: GCA_031878705.1. Lineage (NCBI taxonomy): Eukaryota > Metazoa > Chordata > Mammalia > Perissodactyla > Tapiridae > Tapirus > Tapirus indicus. The sequence goes on from CM062919.1 coordinate 34,181,700, forward strand.
GAACATTTTCACCATTAAAAAAGGTCCTTTACAGGGGCTGGCCGGGTGGTGCAGTGGTTAATTTCACATGCTCCACTTCAGTGGCCTGGGGTTCGCAGGTTTGGACCCTGGGTGCAGACCTATGCACTGCTCATCAAGCCATGCTGTGGTGGCGTCCCACATACAAAATAGAGGAAGATGGGCAAAGATGTTAGCTCAGGGCCAAGCTTCCTCAGCAGAAAAAAAAAAAGTACTTTACATTACCTAAGTCTGAAGAATAATGTTATTGGCCAACAAGTTGGAGGTCAATGCCAGTGAAAACTCAAGTGTTGATGATTAAAAGGGAGGTAGTGACCACTGGGGACCAGTAAACTTCCCCAGACTTTCTTTTTTTAAATAGAACCCTTCGCATCGGATTTCAACGAGGCTTTCAGCTAGGCCCTATTCTTATAAAATCGAGACACATGATTCCAGGATTATGTAACAACGTGGATTCACAACCAGTTGATAAACATCCACAGAGGGGGCCCAAATTGGAGCACTCCTTTGGTTCACCCCCCGCCTGCAAGCCCTTCTGAAGGAGTCTACCCTGGGACAACCTCAGCTCCTGTCCCCCTTCCCTTCTCTTGACCTAGTACCCCGGCTCTGGGTGTCAGGGTCAACATGGGGCACCTGAGCAGCCGGGCCAAGTGGAGTCCCTTCTGGGAATGTGGGCTTGTGATCCAGAGAGGGAGGCGAGCAGACTTGGCACTGAGCAGGTACCGTCACAGAGTCACGCTGAGGGGAGGGGAGCACAGCACCCTGAAACCACACGCATGCCAAAGGTATGAAAAGGAGAATGGAGTAGACGTCCAGAGAAAAAACCAAGGCGATACTGGGCAGAGGGAGAAACCCCAATGGCCAAGTCCACGAGGCTCTGCTGTGATCCAAGAGAATCCTCCGGACAGTTAAAGTAAATGCATAAGCTCATGAGGGCTCTGAAGCTAGACTGCCAGGATCCAATGACAGGATAAGGACATACATGGTACGATTAATATATGCACAGATAACATGAAAGAATGAGAATTCAGTAAGGTTTTGAGAGGTTGAAAAAACTGAAGGTCCTCCACTAAGGCCTAAAAAAATCAACTGTACAAATACAACATGGGGGACATTTAGCCTAGCAAAACGTGGAACAAATAAATGGCTTTATTGCTTTTATTACTTTCTTAGCCAGAAAGAACTTGCTAAGAATTAGAACCATCTGAGAATGGAACGGGCTGTTTTACTAGGGGGCATGATTCCCATCACTGAAAGGTATTCAAGCAGGAGCCAGATAACCAAAACCTAGCAGGCGTAGCAGGCACTGTGTGGCAGTATACAGACTCTAAGTTCCCTCCATCTCTAGAATTCCATGATTGCATCCTTTTAAGAAGATTTTTTTAAAAAGACAACTATGAGATCATCAGAGAACCACTAACACCGTGCCAATGCATGGGCAAGTTTTCATCACTTTGTATATGGAAAAGAGCTTTAGTTGATAAATTAGTTGATAACCCCACAGACTTCAGTAGCAATGCATACACAGGAAGATGAAACTTAATTATAGTTGAATGAGCCAGCCCTTAAAATGTACTGGAAAAAAATACTAATAAGCCACCATGAAAGTTATCTGAATTATTACAACTTTCATTTTTAGAGCTATTTATGCATTTTGTATCACAAAAACAGGTGGAAACATAACTGGTTCCAACAGACTAGTCCTCATTTTATTAAAAGCAGCAGAAACTTCCAAATAACATCTCTTTGCTACTGTATTATTCTCAGAATGAGTCAGTGGAGTTTGACAGGCACCTGTTTCTTACCTCCATTGTGACTTTACAAGAGAGAAAAAACAATTCACCTTTATTTTTTTCAACAAAGCCTCAACCATCAGACACCAAAAACAGCCAGTGAGGAAACTAAAGCCTACCTTCTAATTATGACTTTGGCAGAGAAGGCAGTGCGGCACACACAACATAAATGGCCCCAAAGCAAGAATAGCTTCTTACTCTATGGAACCAGACACTGCCCAGGATAAGGAAAGGCGTGACACTCTCATCCGCCTATCGATGACAAGCAGTGTCACAACCTGGCATGTAAAATACCCAACAATTCCATTGAACAAGGTTAGAAAAATAGGAAATCCATAAAGAAGCTCTGGAGAACCACCATGTCCCAACAAAGCCCCAAGAATGGGTGTGGCTCTGGGATGGCTTGTCTCCCAACAGCACTGTGGGCAGTATTCAAGAACCCACCGAGACTGGTTAGACAAGACAGGCTCAAAGATCTAGGAGTCACTTGCACAAAAGCAAGTAAGGCACATCTGGCATCCTTCAGTTTGTCAGGATGTGGCTAAAAAAAAAAAAAAAAAAAGACAGAAACCTCCACTAAGCAGATTAAACCAGAATGTGTGAATGACAGCTGGTGGGTTGCAAAGATTTAAAAGACCCAGCACAGTGCTCGGTGACATGAAAGCAATGACACCTACACATGCGTAAGATTGCCATTAGCCCTACCCAATTCATACATGAACAAGAACAATGAGAGGACAGACTGAACAGATGCTTCACGAATCTTGTAACACCATAAATAAAAATCACCGAGTGCAAAAAGAGCCTTTTAACGCAATGTTTATGCCTCCACACGCTACCATCACTAATTAGAATCACGAAATCAGCCCTCAGATCTGGTAGGATACCTGTGGCCATCATTGAGTAAAGTGCAATGAGCCTATACATGATAACAAGAAAACGCCATGAGATTTGAAAACCCCTCTAGGATGTTAAAAGCTCAGCTTCCAAAATTTGAACAGCTTGATTTTATCCCAGTCACTCACCAGACTCAGATTCAAGTAACATTTGCTTAGCACCTGCGTTATGGCAAGTGCTTTCATTTAATTTCTCCCCTCTGAAGGACGTCCCTGCAGTTTGGAGCACCTCAAGAGCCAAAAGAACACGATGATGACATGAAAGACTGCTCCCATCAACTGATTATGGAGTGAAAAGTCCTGGCAATAGAATTAGCCATCCCAAACAGATTAAATCCATGCAGTTCCTACATGTCTAAAATCGACAGCAATGAGGAACAGGAAAGACACTAATAGTTATGTTTACTGAGGTTCTAAAGAATATTCAGAGAAAAGAAGATGGAGGAAGTAGAGGATGGAAATCCTGATTTTAGGATAAATGCAATACTCTTTCTAAGAGAACAAAAGAAATGTACACAAACATACATATTCTGGCACATGTGGATCTTCCCACTCTTTTCTAAGATGAGAGGAGGTTTTCAGTCCTCATCCCAGTGTTTTCTTAGTAAATGGCACCATCATTTTGGGCTAAGGGCCCAAAACTTTAGTCATTCTTGACTCCTCTTTCTCTCTAACACTCCACATCCTATGCGTCAACAAATCTGTTAGCTCTCCTTTCAAACTGTCCTGAATCTGAGCACCTCTCATCACCTCCACCGCTACCTATTAGTCCAAGCCACTATCATCTCTCCTTGTTTCAACTCCTATCCCCAAGATGAAATCAGAATCTCTAGGGTTGGGATCCACAGATCAGTGTGTTTAAAGCTCCCCAGGAGGTTCCAGTGCTTATCCTGGCTTGGTCTACTCTCTAGCCAACAGGCAGATGATTCACTGGTAGGTATTATTACTATTTGCCAAAGGAGTCTGAGCTTATGTGACTTGCCCAAGGCCACACACCTTGGAAAGAGCCAGAAGTCGGATATCACTCCAGGCCAATTGGGAGTCCCAAGTGTCTCATTTCATTTTTTCTCGATTATTTATATGTTGTTAACTTAAGATGCGGAAGAAAGTGGGGGCAGCACTAAATGAGTTATAGTCTCAAGTTTTGTTGTCGTGTTACAAAACAAATGCACTCTACTTTTTTTTTTTTTGAGGAAGATTGGCCCTGCGCTAACATCTGTTGCCAAACTTCCTCTTTTCCTTTTTTTTTCCTCCCCAAAGCCCCAGTACATAGTTGTATATCATAGCTGTAGAGTTGTAGCTTTTCTATGTAGGAAGCTGCCTCAGCATGACTCGATGAGCGGTGAATAGGTCCGCATCCAGGATCCGAACTGGAGAACGGGAGAACTTAACTGCTACACTACCAGGCTGGGCCCCGCTGCACTCTATTTTTTAAGTGGCTACTATGTCAAATAGTCTGGTACCAAAGAGACTAAAGACACATGAAGTGTAAACAGTAAAGACGGTGATTCTACTAGTTTGTGCCCATGGAATTTAAAAAAAAAAGGACAATTCCAGCTGAACATATGGAAAAATGTCTGACATCTTATAAAGAAAACAGTTCAAGACTGAAGACCTTGGTATTCAGACTTAGTTAAAATTACAACACACAGGGGAGTAGTTCACCAACAACCAGGATAAATTCTACAGGGAAAGTCACTTAATAAGATCAAGGGAAATTCAACTTGACACCTGGGAAAATTAAGAAAGCTTTGTTCTCCTTTGCTAATTATATTGATTTGGAAGTCAACAAAAGGCCAACTGTGTAAGATTCTTTCACTGAACTTTAAACAAAAAGGCAAGAATCGGTAGCCATCTGGGGTTAAATTGAGCCAATGATTCAGAACTTTCCCTCCCCTCCTAGGTCAAATTCTGGCTTTTTAAAAAGATTTCCATCTGTAGAGCACAAGTCACATTAGCGCCTAAAAAAGTAAAGTCTAAATGCAGAAACAATAAGGAGAGAAGAGAACTATAAAATCAAAAACAATCACACAAAAGTTGGATGTAATGCACTCGCTCTAAGGCACTGCGTGCTTGTTTTCTGATCCTCAGAGCAGGAAATAATCATCTTCGCATCCTAAAGCCAGACACCCAGCACCCATCCATGCAGCCATGGAGAAACCATGCTGGCTAAATTAAGAGTCTCAAAAATGAGCTTCAACTCAGCAACCAGGGAAGGCAGGTAAATTGGGACTTGTGGTAAGTTTTCATTTTCTATACATTAACCTGTAAAAGACTATTTAACATCATGGTGGGATAAATCAATATTTGTAAATTAAAGAAAATAAACCTCTTGAAAATCAAGTTGCAACAGAAATTTCAAAGACTTTCACCAAGTCGTTAAGGTATTTCTTCCCAGTGCAAATGACCACATATGTAGGCTACAAATATAGGGTGAATAAAGAGATTAATTACTCCAACATACTAAAAGTAAGTAGGTTAGCAAAAACTAGTAATGACACTGCAGAAAGGCTCATATTATTCAAGCTCCCAGAGTAGATACAGTACCAGCTAAAAATAAACTAAATGTGTTTACTCTTCATTTGGTTGAATTGAATGTTTCAGAATTTTAAAGAAAGTCTTCAAAACCAAATAACTGAGTATGATTATATGAACTTTATCATTTCTGAGAGGTGAAATTAAGAGAAATATAATTAGACTTATTAAGTAACTGGGCAATAGACAAAAAATTTACCAAAAATATCCATATGTTCTTGATTTCTTGACTGGCAACCTACAAGGCTTTATACAGTCTATTCCTCATCCTCTCCGCAAGCAAGTAAATTCAAAGATCTACACCAGTGTTTTTCAACACTGTTGCACATCAGAATGACCTGGGAGATATCAATGCTTGTTCCATACGCCCAATGGACCAGACTGACTGATTCCATTGGTCTGGACATCAGTATTAGTTAGAAGCTCCCCATTTGATTCACTGTGCAGCCAGCGTTGAGCACCACTGAGGTACACAATGTAGTTATAAAACAATTCACATTACACAAGCCTCCCACTGCTGTGACCACACCGGACACACTTTCCATTAAAAACAGCAGAGTAATTCTTCCTCATGTCATTTCTCTAACCGTTACTCACAACTGTGAAAATAAAGTCACAAAAGTTGAGTAATTCCACCTGAGAACATTTATCACAACCATTCTGGCACTGACGATGGTGGATTGAACCCAAATTAAGCTTAAGGTATAGGAGCAGCACATCAAATTTTGGGTTAAACCTATACAGAGAAATCTGTTTCATTTCTTTGGTCAAAGATAGAACATGGCCTAGGTTTTTTTGGTTTTTGTTTTTGTTTTTTAAGTAGAATGAGACAGGCTAAAAGGGGACTAGAAAGGGTCAACTAGTCACAGCTATTAGGATGACAACACAGTGGCAGAGTAAGGGACCCAGGAAAAAACGGTCTTGGACAATAGGGGCACTTAGAACGAAAGAGCTCTAACATGGGGCAACAAGTTTGTCCAGATGAGCTGGCCAAGAGCAACAGTGGGGAGAGTGAAAGCCAATGACAGTCAGAACCCTTGGCAGGCCTGGTTTGGCATCAAAATGCTCACAAGTGCAGAGCCCTGAGTCCAAGCTGGGTCAGAGACCAGGGTCTCCTCCCCCAGAGCAAGGCAAGGCCTCTAGTTCTAGAGGTCTATGAGTTGCTGTGACAGGGACTCAGGGTCAAGGAAGTGGTGACAGGGTGATTCATGCCACATCCTTACAGTGCTAAGTCAGAGCTCCTTAAATATCTCCTACCTCTAAGGTTTTTAGGGCTGGGACAACTAAATCTACATGAGGGTGAGGGAGGGCTGAGGGGAAAGATGGACTGCAGACGCTGGAAGGAGATTCTCTTATACCAAGTAGCCTTTCGTTTAGGACCAGCGTTAGCCACAGGGACCTAAGCCAATTATAGAAGCTCAGCGATTCTAAATTGGTGTTGGAACAAACCATCTCTCTGATTCACCCTTGCATACCACTGTTTGCTTGTTTCACCCACAAAAGCCAATCTTGTATTCTAAATAGGTCTGGCCCGCTAAAGTGGTTTCCCGGTCCAGAACCTATGCTGGCTTTGGCCTTCTTATTAACAGGCTCTGCCTAAACTGCCACCTGACTAACCTGATCCCATTAAGCACAGCCCCAGATGGATCAAGATCGGTCATCTTCAAAGACAGGCTCACACAAAATAAGGAACAGAGCCTCAATTTAAAACAGACATTTCCCTTTGCCCAGTCAATTAGCTGTGAAATGACCCATGAAGCCAAGTTCTGTAGTCCCCTTAGATCAACAAAAGTGATGACAACATTGTATATAAAAGCGTACTACTCAAAGACACAATGTAGACACATTTCATGTTAAAATTTAAATGAAAACTTACAGGAAGGTAGGGCAGGATGGTTTTTGCTTATCAAATCTATTAAAAAGAGAATTTTTCTTTTTTAATGGGAACAAAACAACAGGCTTCAAAAGATGCCATAATGTACTTACATAAAACCTCTAAACTGCCACAAGGCCATATCAAAAGCAGTATTATGTAAGCACTAACATAATGTGTAAGGTTTTATGAGGACATTTGTGACAGCCTTCTGTTGTAAGGAAGGAAGTTGAAGGCTTAAATCTCTACTTAAGAGCAAAGTATACCCACACATGTATTTTTAATAAGCTTACTTCGAGCCACGATTTCCACTATAAAATTTTATATTTTGAAAAACTCCAGTAAATCCTAACATGTAAGCCCATGCTAGAGGTATAATCTACAGCTGTGCTGTCCAGTATGGCAGCTACTAGCCCCATGTGGTAACTGACCACATGAAATGGGACTAGTCCAAATTGAGATGTACTATAAATATAAAATATACAGCAGATTTAGAAAACTTAGTACAAAAAAAGAATGCAAACTATCTCAGTAATTTTTATATTAATAACATGGAATAATATTTTGCATATATTGGGGTAAAGAAAATACATTAAAATTAATTTCAACTGTTTCTTTTTATTTTTAAATGTGGCTACTAGAATACTGTAAACTACATATGTGTCTAGCATTTGTGGCTCACATTTTATTTCTCTTAGTGTTGAGATATGAATGCCAATTTGATATGAGTAGATTCCACCGAATCATTAGTTAAATTCCAGTTGGTCTCAATTCTGATCTCTTCTCCTAGCAGAAAGGATAAAAAAGAGTAATATCCCTGCTATTATGTAAGGGCTACTATATGAAGCTTAAAAGTAATCTTGTACTTATACTTCAGCAGAGTGCACAATACTTCAGCAGGTAAAAATGAACCAATCTTTCTGAAAAAATAGTATAACCGAAATATACCTGGCCAAGTCTAACTAACTGAAAACTTCATTTAAAAATACTTTGTTTTACGATATAAAATATAATTTTAAAACTGACGGAGATGAAAATTAACTGAAAAACTGAAAGGAAAGAATTTCAGACCAATGGTAAGTTTCAAAATCATCAGCTTCCACCTCACATGTGCTCAGTCACAATAATTTTAGAAAGGATCCCATTCACAATATGTTCATAAAATATAAATCATCCAGGAACAAATCATTAAAATGGGCAACAATTGTTTTAAGAAAACTCTCCCCAGCACATGAAAGAAATACCAATAAATGGAGAGAAAAACTAGGCTTCAACGACTCAATACATGAAAGAGGTCAATTCTCCTAATATACATTTATAAACTTAATGCAATCCCAGTAAATATCTCAACATATTTTTTTAACTTGATTCAATGATGCATTCTCTGGTCCAAGTGGAAAAATAAACATGAAAATAACCAGAAAAAATAGGGGAAAGAGCAGTTAGAGTAGAAATGCTATGAAGATATTTTTAATCAATTGCAGTAAAGGAATTTGATACTAGGGGCCAAAAGAGACAGACCAAAATAGAGGGGGAAGGGAGAAAAGAGAAAAGAGGGGGAAGAGTGACTCCAGACATGACTCAACTATATGTGTACATTCAGTATATACAAGAAGCACCTCAAACCAGTATGGAAAGAATCAAATATTAAATATATGGCTATCATGTCAGGTGGATAATAATTTGAGAAAAAACAAAATTAGATCCCTACCTCACATCTCACAACAAAATAAATCCCACAAGAATTGCACATTTAACTTTTTAAAATGAAACCTAAGAGTACTAGAAGAAAAATATAAGTAAAAAATTATCATTTTCTTGAAATGAGAAATATGACATTAAAGCAGAAAATTTCAGGAAAAAAATGAAAGATTATACTCCATAAAAATGTATATACATGAGAAAACACTATAAAAAAGTTAAAAGATAAACTATAAACAGAGAAAAGAGTTAATATCATCAACATATGGGAAGCTCTTAAAATTCAACAACAAACTTCATAAAGGAACATAAATAAACAATTCACACACAAAAAAAAATCACTAAATTTACCAAAATGTATTCAATCTAATAAGTAAAGCAATATAAACCTAAAGGTTTGTTTGTTACACTGTATCTTCATAAGAATAAAAAAGACGGCTATGCAGTGCTGGAGCAAAGGTAGAGAAATAGGCACCTTGTTCACTTTCAGTGGGGGTGTAAACTGGTATCATCTTTCTAGCAATTTTGAAATATATATCAACATTCATAAAAAAGGTATATACTTTTGACCGCAGAAATCCCTTTCCTTGGGACTTTTTACAAAGAAATTATCAGAAAAGTGTACAAAGATGTACGAAGATGCTTATTCAAGAGTGACTTTTTTTTTAAAAAACCTGAAATGACCTATATGCCCACCCATAAAGGAGTTCTTAGTAAATTATTATGCACTAACATAAAAATGCTAAGGTGACATAAAACTAATGATCTATGCATTCAACAAATAATTGTTGAGGCCCTAATAAGTGCCAGGCACTGCTCTAGACACTGAGGATATAAATAGTGACAGTAGACAAAAACCTCTTTCCATGGGTGAAGGTGGTCAAAAGGCACAAACTTGCAGTTATAAGATAACTAAGTTCTGGGGATGTCATGTACAACGACTATACTTAACAATACATACTGCATATTTGAAAGTTGCTAAGAGTAGATCTTAAAAGTTCTCATTAAAGAAAACATCTGTAACTATGTGAGGTGATGGATACTAACTCAACTTATTAACAGTGGTAATCATTTTGCAATGTATACATATATCAAATCATTATGTTGTACACCTTAATCTAATACAATGTTAGGTATCGATCGTATTTCAATTAAATTAAAAAAAAATAAATTTAAATATCCCATCCTTCATGGAGTTTACATAAATCTATACTTGATAGGCAAGGATGAAATACTGACTGGGAAAAAAAATTTTTAAATAATGTACAGTATGGTCTCATTTTTCTTAACAAATAAATATATTTTTCCTCCCCTAGAAAATAGTTGGAAAGGATCTATATTAAAATGTTAACAGTGGTTACATTTAGATGGCATAGTTTGGGGTGATTTTTCACTGTCTTCTTGACACATTTTTGCAGTGTTTTTCCACTGAGGAAGCGTTAGTTCTACAATCAAGAGAACAAAGTTAAGCTCCTCCACTAAAAACAAAGTTCAGAGTTATCCATTCATCTGACAAACATGGCAGGTGACTATGTGGCAAAGTCTGTGAAGTGCAGAGCATACAGCAGTGAACAAACAGACCACATAAAAATTGCTCCCTTTGTGGTGCTCAGGTTCCAGTAGAGGGCATCAGGTAGGTCTGATTATAAGGTATCTCTAGGTCATAAGATTAATTTATTCATTTAACCAGTATCTGAGCTCCTGCCATGTGCCAGGCAATGTCCTCAGTGGGAGCAATATATCAGTAAACAAAACAAAGTTCCCTGCCTTTAGGGAGCTTCCTATCCAGAGGATAAAAGCATTGAAAGATTTGGTCTCCAATGAGGAATGAAAAATGAAACTGTTGCCTTTACAACATTTACATTTCAATGAAACTATGTGAATAGAGACCCAGGAAGCAAACATTTCACTAACTTCAAAAGTATATTCTGGCCTATGCAATCTTTCCTATGGCTGTAAGGCAGGCACAATTCTGTTTTTGAAATGATATAATGAAAAAACGAATGATGTACTATAGATTAGACAACCTAAAATAGTTTAGTTCTGCCATACCTACCATCTCCAGAATTACACTAAGTAAAATGACATGTATTTGGGGATTCTCAAATATTACATCCAATATCACTACACTCATACACCCTTTCTCTCATAGCACCAAGTCAGTTATAGATCCCTAACTCATCTCCATGTTTCTTTTGGGATCTCCTTCATCCACCACACCTTTTTGTCCTAACACCCAATTAGCTGGCACACAGCAGGTGCATAATACATACTTTTTAAAGGAACAGAGTATTAGTCATCTTTTACCTGAAATAGCCTCTTAAAATTTTCCCTTTAACAATTCTTACAGAAATTACTTTAGTGATCCTTTTGCTGTCTTTTACGTAAATGAAACATAATTTTCTACATAATTACAAACATTTTAAAGTTGCCATTTATACAGACCAGTTTAGGAAAACAATCCTAAAACAAGTCCTAAACTTATCACTTAGCACATGATTATCACTTACATCACCAAATGAATGTCTTACATTTTAGCATTATAATATTCAGCAGAAGAAAATGCAAACCATTGGGTAGGTATTTTTTTGTGTGTGCATTTCCTAAGTTTTGAACAATTTAATGCTTATATTTAGTAAATTATGAGCTCTAGAACAGTTCTTTGATTCAAACATGAGCCTTTGGCAATCTGAGTACCTGATGGTGACTGAGCCTGTTAGTTGCCTACCCAACAACCGCTCTCCCCTTTTCCTTTGGTAACACAGCACTCAGTAATGTGCCCAGCTAGAAAACTCCATTTCCCAGCTTCCCTTGCAGATGGGAGCCAATGCAAAATAAGCATTAGTCTTTGTGTGACACTTCCAGGAAAATCCTTTCATCTCTTACCCTTCCATTTTTTCCTGGGACTTGTACATGATGGCTGGAACCCAAATGTCGTGACTTTAAGGAAGTTATACACTCAGGATGGAGAAGCAGAAAGGCATAAGGAGCCAATGTCCCTTATGACATTATGTAGCGGGCACAGCCAACCTGGACTGACTACCTCCAAACTAGTTTTTTTGTTTGCTTTGTTTTTGTTTTTTTTTTTTTCTTTCTCCATACTAGTTTTAAAGTGAGGAAAAACTCTGTTTTGTGTAAGTCACCACTATTTCAGTCCCTGTTGCTAGCATTATTAATGCTGTGTTCAGAGACCCATTTGATTTACCTGGGGATAGAAGTGAAGAGATCTAAAATTCTTAGCCTTCTGCTTTATCTAGTCTTGCTTTCTGGCAAATTATCTACTATTAGCGTTTCAACTATTATCTCTGAAACTCAAGATTTCCAAGTTTGGTTTTTCCCACATCTAACCTCCAAATTTCTAAGTATCTTCAAAACATGTGGATGTTCCACAATTACTTCAAAATTTGAATTAATATCTTCTCTTATTGATCCTCCTTCTCAATTTCTTTATCTTTTAATAGATTTTCCCAATCAATTTGGTTTAAGATTTTCCCAATCAATCAGGTTAAAGCAGAGTTCCTCAAAATATGTCTCACCTGCAGCAGAATATCCTGGGAAGCTCATTAAAAATGTAGATTCCCAGTCCCACCGAAGATCTACTGAACAGAATTGTCATGAGCCAAACTGCAGTTTTAATGAGATACCCAGATCTTTAAACTTTAAAATTTGACATTACAGCTTAAGAATCTCCTTTTATTTTACTGCTTGTCTCCTGCCCTATATTTGCTATGTCCTCTGATGTGAACTTTGTGACCTCATTTCCTACCATTCTCCCCCTCACTGTTCCTTTATCACTCCTGACTCTATCTTGCCTTGGGGCCTTTGCTCTGGCTGTTCCCTCTACCTGAAATACTCTTCCCGCAGACCCCCAGCAGGCTAACTCCTTCACCTCCTCCAACTCTTCAGTGAAGGCTATCCTAACCAACCTATTTAAATTGCAATCCATCCACCAACCTTACGCATCTACCTTCTCTTTATTTTTCCCACACCACTTACCACATAACAAATTCTATGATTTGCTAATTTGCCGTGTTTGCTCTGTCTCTTGCTCACTCGAATGTAAGGACCTCCAGGGCAGGGCTTTTTCTGTTCTGTTCACTGATGGAACAATACTTGTACAAGTTAATGATTTACTCAGAAACATCCCTGATTCCAATCTTCTCATTCTCACTGCTCCACTCCACTACTAATCCTGGCCTTTGTCATTTTTTGACTTTTTTCTTTTCTTCTTTTTTTTTTTTTAATAGAGTCTATCTACTGTGCCATTCCCTCTAAACCACCCAACATACTACCAGACTAATCTTTCTAAGACAATCCCTTGGGGATGTCACTCCTTTTATAATAATTTGGCTCCTAACTGGCCCTGTTAGAGATAGTATACATTGATGTCATGATTGAATGAGAAATTGGATTAGATGAACTCTCAGACCCTCTTCAACTATTTGATTCTATAACCAATGGACTCATCTCAGCATTCAAAATGCTCTGTACTCTAGCAGTACTTTACCTATCCAAATTTACATCCTACTCCTTCCAAGTTTCCCTCCACTTCTGGCCAATTTTCTTAAGAACTCTCAAATAAGCCATGTTCATTTTCACCATTTTTTCAGTTGGTTACTCTCTACCTTCAATGCCCTCCTGACTATTGAAAAAGATGGCAATATCCTTTAGAACCTTGCTACTCAGACTGTGACCCGCAGGGCAGCATCATCCAGCATTACCCGTGAGCTTGTCAGAAATGCAACTCCAGCGCCACCCCAGACCTACATATTTAGAATCTGCATCTAACAAGATCTCTGAGTGATTCGCGTGCACCTTAAAGTTTGAGAAGCACTGGGTGAGCACTCATCTCAAATCCTTCTTCAACGAAGTGTTTGCTTGGCAGGCCTCATGCTCTGATGTCCTGACCTTCCACAGGACCCACGTCACCCACAGCAAGTACAGTGTTCAGTTGATAACATCCCCTCCTAGACTATTTATTCCTTACTTCATGTAAGTCCTTTCACCCCAATTTGGTTGTAAAGAACTTGCAGACAGGACAGCCATGCATCCGGCCAATCTGGATGTGGGGAACAGAAACCCATTCAACTCACTTCAAGGGAAAAAAGAGCCTATTCTAATGTTACTTGAGAGGTGGGACTAGAAAAGTCAGGGAGGAAGGTGCTCCGAGGTCTGGCCATCGTCTCTTAGCATCTGTGTCTCTCTGCCCCATTCTTTCCCTCCCATCCATGTTCTCTTCTATTGTTCTCTTTTCACTCATCGTTTCTCATATCAGCAGCATTCGCATGACCTATTACAGCCAGTCATTCTCTCCTCTACCAGCCTGTTCACCTCTGCCCCTTGCTGCTTAATTTTCACTCTAAGTCTCCAAGCTTAACTCTTCCCATGAGAGACGATTACCACAGAGAGTCTTTTTGAGCCAAACCACAAGGTTACAAGTGTCTGAGCCACCTATGGATTGTCTGCCCTTGAGTCAGGAGCCTACCCTGGTCCAACAAGCTGAAGCCAAGGAGGCTGCAGTTCAGAACAAGGCCCTTCGGGCAGCGAGAGCTGTCAAAAGGGAATATTCCTTAGGAAAGAAAAGTGTGGGCAGAGCAGGCAATGAGCCACATCGCCAGCCCACAGTGTCGTTATTTATGTTGTCCTCACCACAGTCCCAAGCAAAATGCTGAGCACATAATAAACTGAAACTAACCAATATGGGAGGGAAGGGTCATTCACCAAGCGCCACTATGCCCCTGACACTGTGCTAGATACAAAGGGAATACAAAGATTAAATAAGAAACAGTGCTTGTTTTTCCAGCGCTCTTAATCCAGATGTGTCACTCAACGAGCTACTCGACCTTGGGCAAGTAGCTTAACCAGCTGGGCCACAGTTTCTTCAACTATCAGAGGGGATCACCTTAACCAACCTCCAGGAGTGTTGTAAGGTTCCATAAGGTAATCTTTGTGAAAATGCTTTGAAAAATACATATGCCAATCAAAAACAATACTGTAGTCTCTCAATACTAATCAAATCCTCTCACATGCCACAGGTTTGCATTGTTTTCTGGTCTTTTCTCTTTTCCCATTTCCCACAATATACAATCCATCAGCTATTATTATTTGAAAGAATAATCCCAACTAAGACCACTATATTTTCATTATGTGTATGGCTCACTCAAATGATAATTATGAAAATTCATTCATTTCATTGAGAAGTGTAAAAAAAATTTTCTTTTACTGTGTACATTTTAAAACTATCATTTATTCAAATGTGCATCTAAAACTGTAACATCTGATATATTTTTCATTATAATACAATGTAGTAAATTCCTAAGTAGAACCTGGGTCAGTTTTGACTCTTGTGTGGCCTTCTCTCCAGAGCAGTTTCATTTAGTATTTCCTAGCGTTGTAACCAGAAAAATCATAGATATTAGAGGCTGGTGCCCCTGTTTTAAGATGGGGACCCTGAGGAGGAAAAATAATAAAATGGCCTGTCTCAAATCCTTGGAAACCTAGACTCCTAACTTCTGTATCTTTTATTCTAAAACCACTTTACCACCTGGCTCACATTAAATGGTAGTATGGGGGAAGGGTGGGAATCAGAGAAGATGGCAAGATAGACTAGTTCTCAAAAAAAACGTTATTCCACCCTTTGCAGGATTCAAGTACGGGTTTATGGGAAAGAAAAAACAAGAAAACACCACTCGAGATATGTACAACCTTGGCTTTGCCATCAGCAAAATCAAGAAATATTTACCGAGTGACTGCCACATGCTAGGCAGGATGCCGAGGGCTCCTCAGATAGGATGAGGAGAGAGTCTTGGCCCTCCAAAAGCTTACTTGCCTTTACCATTGGGCATCTGTTGCTCATTGCTGATAAGTGTAGCCATTCAACAGCTGGCCTTGGGTGGAGCAAAGAAAACAGCTTCCACCTCGCTAAAAAGTCAGCTCAGCTGGCCAAAGTGCGGGGATCAGGCAAAAGGAAACAACAACAACAACGAAACCTCGGACCGAAGCCGGGTGAGACTCCACTGCAGGAGACAGAATTGCAGAGACTGTAATGCACAGTACCCGCTGAGCACCCAATCCCAATTAAGGCTCCTCGCGCTCTGCGAAGCAAGGGGCTGGCTGGGGATCACAGGATCCTGCAGCCGAGGAAAGGCAAACTCGCTTCTCGGGGAGCCGGGGTGTGGGGGCTGCAAAAAAGGTGGGCGGCAGATTGGGGATCTGTTCACTGGAGTGAGAAAGCTGAGTGGAGACGGGGAGGTTTGTGCGCTAGTGGGGAGGGAGGTGGGCAGGGTGAGAGAGCTCGGTGACAGGGACCAAACGGTCACACTGCGGTGAAAAGCAAGCCTTAGGGCCTCCGAGGACACCAATTCCGGGGCGCTGGAGCCGGGAAGGGGTCTGCGAGCGCGCTGCAGGCGACGCAGGAGCAAGGGTCCTCCAGGGACCAGGCGCGACAGCCAGACTTGCCCGGGGGAAGCGGTAGGATGGGGCACCTCTTCCCCGACACATACATACACACACACACGCACGGCCGGCCCGACCCCCGGCTGGCCCCGAGCCGCCCCCGCCCCCGCCGGCGCTCCGCATCCAGCCAGGTACTGCGGCGGCCACTCACCCTCGGCGCGGGAGCGGATCTCCGACACGGTCCTCCGCATGGTGGGCATCGCGGTGGCCGCCGCAGGTAGGTCCTCAGCCGGGACTCTGCACCTGTCACGGCGCCGCGCCGGCGGGAGACCTGGTGCGGCAGCCGCGCAGAGCGCTCAGCAGCCGCGCGGGCCCCGCCGCCCACCCAGGGCAGGGCCGCGGCCGGGCGCGGCCCCCACACGCCGGCAGGAGCAGGAGGCGGTGAGGAAGGCGGCGGTGTGAGTGGAGGTG
Organism: Tapirus indicus; assembly: GCA_031878705.1. NCBI lineage: Eukaryota > Metazoa > Chordata > Mammalia > Perissodactyla > Tapiridae > Tapirus > Tapirus indicus. Next base: position 34,198,382 of record CM062919.1, read on the forward strand.
AGCGAGCTCTCTCTGCAGCCGCGGAGGGGGCGGCTCGGCGAGGGGCGGAGCCCGGGCGCCGACGTCGGGGGAGGGATCGCCCGGGCGCGCGCGCGCTCTCCCGCGGCAGCGCGGCGAGGGAGGCGGGAGACCCGCGGGGAGAGACCGGCGGGGAGAGACCCGCAGAGCCTCCTCCGCCCCGTTTCGGACCGTACCATCCCTGCGCGGGGAGGAGGCATCAGCTAGTAGCCTCCACCTCCCTCGGGCGCCCTCACTCTGCCCCGCGGCTACGGCTTATCCAGCTCTTCCTCAAGCCTGTCTGACTTTCCTAAGTCTTGGACAGAGAGGAAGGGGTGTTCTGGCTCCTGCATCCCCGCGTATCCCCTCCCCCCACCCTCTGGCTTTTAATAACAATGGAGTCGGCCTTGGTCAGGAAAGTGGGGTTGGATCTGAGCGCGCAGGGGAGGGGCGAAAGGGGCTGGGCCACCAAGGGTTAAGTCCCAGCCGGAGCAGTGGAAGGGGACCGCGTGGTCGCCGAGTGGGTGGAATTCCAGCCTCCTTGCACGGCCAGTAGCCCTCGCCGCCCTCGCCGCCCTTGCTCCCTATCTGGCCCACGAGCAACAGGCTCTGAGGCCCGGGGTTCCCGGGCGCTGGTGCTCCTCCTGCTCGTGGTGCTTGTGTGCGTCTAGGGCCGACCTGCGGGTGTGCCCGGTGCTTCCCGCTAGTGCGTGCTCTGCAGCCTGACAAAGCTCTGGAACTGCAGTAAAATTACTGTTGGGCCAGGTGATCAAAAAGAACTTTTTTGTTTTGGGTTTTTGCTTTTAGTCAAACTTGCAGGAAGTTGGGTGTAGTAGTATTCCCTGAAAAGGGGAGAGGTATCCTAGTATAAAATCCATAAATACATTAAATTTTAATTTGCTCCGTATCCAAGAGATCATCATGACCTCATTACCTTTTATCTTGTATACTGAGATCCACGTTAAGAAGTTATGAATACAAGTACGGTATTTTTTATTTACTGCTGATTTCATCTTTAAGTTAGGATATAAGGTTTCCTATAGATTCTGGTGAGCTACTGAAATGGCAAGAAAGGAATACATTAAATTAGAAGCAATTTGCTTCTTCCCTCATCTTGTACTCTTTCTCCAGCACCCAGTGGAAGAGAGCCGTTCATGGAGGCCTTTTGTGTGAACTGTTTTCAGATCCTGAAGAGAGAGATCTGGAGAGGTTTGACCAGAGAGATATTGATTATTCCCAAGCTTCAAGAAAAAATAAAATAAAATCTGCTAATAGCATCTCATCTCCATTTGTGGTGTTTCCTCTGCCTCCTGCGGGTAGCATTTGCTAATCAGAGCGCTGTCCTACATTAATACTGAGTCAGGCACTCAATGCATATTTATGAAGAACCCACTCTACTTGGCTCTGATTCAGAGGCTGGGATTAGAACAAAGAAAATGTATTTCCAGGGTTCATGAAACATGGCAGGGTAAAGCAGGACTCAGTATAAATGTGTTTGTTTCAGTGATGGTCATGATTTACATGTATGGTCTTCTAAAAGTAAGAAAGGAGCACACAGCCTTTTTGGGAATGTCATCACTGGCCATCTTTATTCCTTCCAGGTCCAGGACCTCCCTGTATAAAGTAGGTTTCCTCTGGTTTGATGAACATGAGTCTGAAACAAAATTAAAATGGTAAGTATGACAAGGAAATACTAAAAAATCAGCTTTAAAACTTAGTGAACAGGAACCAGAGAAAATGCAGTGCTTTTATGATTAACATTTTTGGTGTAATTTTGTATAAAGCCAAAGCCAGTCTTTATTCAAAATCAGTGCACAGCAGCATGACACTATTTGGTTTACAAGCAGTCATTTTTGTAATTCTTAATGAGCCCTCAAATGAAGTTCAATTCTACTTATTTACAAATAATGGATAACTGAATTATTTGAGATAACCTCTTGAGATAACCAGAGATAACTTCTGTTTTCTATAGAGCAATCCATTTTATATATGTCTGTGGTGTGCGTGTGTGTGTGTCCGTCCCATTAACAACCCATCAGCAAAGTTGACAACATATGTCGTTCATACAAGAAATGACAACAGTCTTTCATACAGAGAAGAACATTACATGATATAGTCTATAGTTTACTGTGTGTCCTTTCCTAGATTATTCTATCACTTTATCCATAATGGGTAAGAGTATCCCAATTAACTCATTTCTGAAAAACCACTTATTCCTGATTGCTAGAAGTCACACACATTTTTATTGTTCAGAAACCTGATTGAAGTTGAGTATTGCACTAATCTGCATCTGTGGGATTTCAAAGCCCTTTCAGATCTTCTCACTTTCCATTGTTGTAAGAAGCGCAATGTGCCAGCCCCTGGCAGGGAACTCTGGTTCCAGGAACATGACCTTTTCACAGAATCTGTAGTACAATTCAGATGTCAGCAAGATCATTTAAACACTTTCAGGTCCTATGACTACACTACTGATGGACTTAGAAGGAAGAGAGTTATTCAAGGACGGCTTCTCCAAAGACCAGTTTTTATCTTCCTCCACAAAATATACACTGAAAGCACGATAGGTGTGAGTTGCAGAGCTAGATGAATGTCAGGCTACAGAGACACTTAATGCACATGTGAAAGTTAACTGGCAGTGTAACAAGATGGCTGATACTTAATACCAAATAGACAAGCAATGACAGCTACAGACATTGAGAGAAGAGGAGATTCCAAGAGCTGGGTGAACAACCGAGTTGAGCTAGGTCTTCAAGTAGGGGTAAGGCTGTAGAAATGAAAAGAAGGCATTGTTCCAGGTAGGAATGTTTGGCACATAGTAAGCACTCAATGATGATTGTTTAATGAATATATAAGGTAAATGGAATGATAGAAAAGCATATATATTTGGGGGAAACAAAGAGACCAATTTGACTGCAACAAAGGTTCTCATTGGGAGAATTGTATACTTTAAATGGGTGAATTGTATATCTTAATAAAACTGTTAAAAGAATGTCTCCAGGGGCTGGCCCGGTGGTGTGGTGGTTAGGTTTGCATGTTCTGCTTTGGTGGCCTGGGGTTTGCTGTTCGGATCCTGGGTGCAGACCTACTCACCGCTCATCGAGCCATGCTGAGGTGGTGTCCCACATAGAAGAACTAGAGGGACCTACAACTAGGATATACAACTATCTACTGGGGCTTTGGGGAGAGAAAAGAAAAAGAGGAAGATTGGCAACAGATGTTAGCTCAGGGCCAATCTTCCTCAAAAAAAAAATAATAATAAGTGAGCTAAAAAGACTAAACTCAAGCACTGAAAAAAAATGTCTTCAGAGGTGTCAGCCACAAAGTTATCAAGTCCAGAAAATCAAAAAGAGATGTCAGAGGATATTCCTATCTTGGTGGGTTTTCAGTTACTAATTACGTGATGTTATCTGACTTTGTTGTTGCTTGGGGCCGCTAAGGATTAAGAATTGGTCCCCTTTGGGAAGAGCTTGTAGTCAAGTAGGTGAGAGGCATGCTCACTAATTTACTACCTTATTATACAGCTACAAGTCCTTTGGGAATTTGTGACCTGAAGGTAGTTAGAGACATGGCTGAGAACCTTGCTTCTGCTTGAGACTGGGGCATGGAAAGCTGAGTACCTCACTACCATAAAATACAGACATTGAACAGTGCTGGCCACTATACTCTAAATTCTTTTGCAGAAGCACAAGATAATTGGGTAAATTAATCTTAAATTTTAGATAATAATATCTTTTATTTAAAATTGAGGTTAAGATATAGCATTGATTCAATATAATTCAATCAGTATAATTCCATCAATTGTATTGATTCAATGGATAGTGTATGGTTAAGATATTGTTATTTTATTAGATTGTAAGGCACTTTCCCCAAGTCTTTCTGTCTCGATTGTTCTCTTCCTGTCACCATCCCTTACGTGTATATCCTTCCGATACACTAGCAAGTTCTTTAGGCTCTGTTTCCAAAATATTATCTTAATTCTATCCACTTCTCTTCATCTCCCCTTCTGTCACTGTTGTATAAGGCGCCATCATCACTCAGCTACAAATAGATTCCTAACTGGTCTCCCTGCTTTTATTTTTGTCACCCGTTTATCTCTCAGGAGCCATTGTTGTTGTTATTTTAAAACACAAATCAGTTTATATCATTTCTTAAGACTCTAGTGGCTTCTCATGGTACTAGGAATGAGACGCAAACCCTTTATGATCTCGTCTTTGCCTACCTCTCAGACTCATCTCCTTCTACTCCCTCATTTGGTCATTGGGCTCGGATTATTCCAGCCCACCCCAGCTAATATTGCCCCACTTCCCCCAATGCCAGCCACCACCACATTGCCTTATTCTGTTTTTCTCATAGCACTTATCTCTATCTGAAGTTTTTTTATTTGTTTACCTGTTCGTGATCAATTTGTTGTGGTTAGTGCCATGGAGTGGATTCCGACTCCTAGCAACCCTGTGCACAGCAGAGCGGAACCCTGCCCAGTCTTTTTGCGCCATCCTCTCACCTTCCGGCGCTATATCAGACAATGCTCTGCTGCTATTCGTAGGGTTTTCATGGCCAATTTTTTCAGAAATGAAAAAGGTCCTTCTTCCTAGTCTGTTTTTGTCTGGAAACTCCGCTGAAACCCATCCACCACAGGTGACCCTGCTGGTATTTGAAATACCGGTGGCATAGCTTTCAGCATCACAGCACACGCAGACACCACTGTATGACAACAGACAGACGGGTGGTGTGGTTTCTTGACTGGGAAATGAAACCTGGCTGTGAATCTTAACCACTAGACCACCAAGGCTGGCTTTTATGATAAATAGGTCTTGCTATATTTGTCTTTCTTATTACAGTTCATCTAACTTTAGGAACAGTGTCTGTCATATAGCACAAGATCAATAAATATTTGTTGAGTGAGTGAACTGAAAAATGTGTGTACTGTGAATAATCTCGTTTCCTAAGATTGGAGATTGGAAATTAGTAGAAGAATAGGTAGCATTCTATTTGAGGCGATAATAAGTTATACCCATTATAAGCATATATGCTGGAATGTATTACTTTTTCAGAATTATTTACATGAAATAATTTAGAGCATATTTGCTATGAAATACTTGATATCAGAAAAATCTTATGAATACCATACAGGCTTTTGTCAAGATTGAGTGATCCAGTTTAAAAACAAACTGATATCAACCAGAAGCTCTAAATCTATTGTCATTGAATAATCCAGGCTTTTATTGTTACTCTTAATGATAAAATCAATACTTTTATGCCTGTGGTTCATTTCTTATGACTGCATTATCATTCTCTTTTCAAACATCTTAGCAAAATTTTAATTCAAAGTAATAATGTCTTTAAATGTTATTATCTTCTTCGTATACTGGGAATTTCAAAAAAAAAAAGTACAGTGATTTTTTTTCTTTATTATAAATGAAAATACTCCGCTCCTGTTCAAATGAAATTAGAGTTTTAAAATGTGGATTCATATTATGTGAAAGGACGCTTAATAGAAATTTTTAAAAAATAGCCTCCAGTATATTTAAAATAACATTCAATTCACACACAATCTTTTAGGGAAAACATTTACTGAATATTTTGCTCAAAAAGTAAATGACAAGTCAAGGGAAAACAATCCTAGTGTTGAGATCTTAAATTCAAACTTATTATTTCAAACTGATGGTAAGGGACTCATTAAATGGTATGATTTTTACTTGAAAAGTTTCCTTCCTACCAGAGCCTGGAAGTGAAAATTAATACTTAATTAAAAGTGCTGTTTTTTTTCTAAAACTTAACAAAGAACATTCCAATAATGCTGATCCTCTGTAAAATATTGTAAAATACTTTATAGACTTCATGGATAATACATTTAGCATGGTATTGTCATGGATTTTGACATTTTAAAAAGCAGTTTTATTGAGGTATAATTAATACATAATAAACTTCATATGTTTAAAGTGTAGAATTTGACAAGGTTGGACATATGTATGTTTCCATGAAGCCATCACCACATTCAAGATAGTAAACATATCCATCACTTCCAAAAGTTTCCTCTTGCCCCTTGGTTTAGTTGTTATGTGTAACTAGAGATGCGTTTTCTCCATGCATTCAACACAATTTATTGAGTGCCCACCATGTTCTAGATACTGAGCTGGGTATTAGAGATTGAGTGGTCAGCTAAACACGTAGGTTCCAGGCCCTTATAGAACTTATGACATTAATCAAATAATTATGTAAATAAATAAGTATAAAATCACAACTGTATATCATACTCTAAAGGAAAGGTAGTCTACACCTGTCTATATTGATTGTACTTCAGTGTATTTCTGGGCTTTCACACTTACATGTGAAACTCTTCAAAGTTGTCTATATGTGCATTTGTAAGATATATACAAATGTACATTAACATTTTCTTTCTATTGGATGTTATGGCTCTTATCTTGAAAAGACTGTGATGTTTGTTATATGGAAAGGATAACCAATGAAGACAAGAAATTTTATTGTAATTTATTTCTTTGATGTTGACCAGAAAGCCAATATTGGAAATGAAAAGAAACTCCCAAGAAAATCTCTTTTTTTCTTGCCACGTCACATGAGGTGCTATTTCAGGGAGGAAAGGTGACAATATTAAAGTAAAAAGTGTTGAAAGAGATGAGAAACCCCAGGATTTTAATTAAAAATTGAGTATAGCAGTAAATGAGATAAATAAATATGATTATCAAATGCAATTTTTTAATTCCAAGACTTTTCATTTAGAAAGAATGCCAGGCTCAAACAAGATGGTTTCCTGATTAATTGAAATAAACCATAGCTTTCAAATATGGAATATTTGTCAATTGTGTTTGGGCCTCTTGGATGATATATCCTCTGCTCAGGTTCATAATTCACTGCAGTGTTTAGCAGATTTATTGGAAAATCATGTGTTTTTTTTTTTTTCCCTCTGACCCCAAAAAATCTCAGAAACAATATCTGCTGGAAAGAGGAATCATTTATCACTGTAGATTCTTGCCAACTTTGACCTCTGAGGAAATCCACGAAATGGAGAAAGAGAATCAGTACTTAACCCAGGACTACATTTAGTATTTGCCCCAGAGAAAAGAAGCCAGAGGGAAAAACACTGTGAAGAAAAGATACAAAGGAAGTAAACTGGCTGCAGATTCAAGGTTTGTGGAAGCTGGAGACATTGGAGGTAAGAGCAAAGTGGTCTGGTGCCAAGTATGAGAACAGAGGCTTGGACCTTTTGCATAGATCTGCTTGCGTGTGCTAGACTTCGGATGTCGGCTCCTCTTCCCTGCCTGTGTTCTCTTGTCTATTTTTTTATTTGGTCTGAACTCTTAAAAACTGACCCCAGCGTGTTAAAATTGGAACTTCTTTCTTCCTGCTCCTGGATCCATGTTATTCTGACTCCAGCTTGCTTCCCGTGCTTTCAGAAGCCATCTACCCTCTCATTGAAGCAGCAGCTATCTTTTGCCTGCCTCTCAGTGTTTGCAATGCCCATTGGTTTAACCTTATGCCTAGTTCTGGTCGCTGTAGGCTTCTGACGTGTTCTTGATCTAAAATGACAGTGTAGGAGGCAAAGGAAGACCTGTGGGCTGGGCAATACTGAGAAATACATTTGAATAAGTACGTGGGAACCAAATTATGGAGGACCATGCAAATCAGCAGAGGTGATGGAATGAAGGCACAAAGTGAAAGGGAGTCATTGTAGGCTCAGGGACAAAGGATGAAATTGTGTTTTAAAAAGATTCTTGTGGTGGTAACAGAATATGGAGCATGGATTAGAAGTAAAGAGACCAAGTTGGAGATGACAAAGATCTGTTCAATTAACGGAGGAAATGGTGATGAAAAAAATTAAGCCTGACTGTAACATGAGACATTTTTAGCAATACTTTTGGGACTCTGGAGAGAAAGGACAATAGTCTGTTTATTTGGGGAAAAAACCCAGGTAATCTTCTCTGTGTAGTTTATAGATATAAGTATAGATATAGATATGGCTATATTAGAACTTTTTAGATGTTGGGTCAATTTCTTAATGAAGGTTACCTTTGTTGCTTCCTTTGAAAGATGCTAAATTTCTGTTATGTTTGAGCATATGCTTAATTATTGAAAGTGTTTTATTTATCTTTTCATGCTACTAGAGCTTTCAGTCTGAAAAAAATGTATGCTTAATCTAAAAACCTCATTGGTATCAACCCTGATTTAATGAAAAGAATTGGAATCAGAAGACCTGGTCTGTGTCTCAATTCTGGCCCTTTCGAGTGAGTTGACCCTGAGAATGTCATTAAAAGAACCTTTCTGAAAGGTTTTTTTAAAACCTTTTTAACTGAACTTCAGATTAGTTTAGTGGGTAAATATGAAGGCTCTGCTGTCAAACTGCTGGATTCAGATCCAGGTTCTACCATTTATCAGCAGTGTCACTTTGGCCAAGTTACTTAACTTCTCTGTGCCTCAGTTTCTTTTCTTTTTTTCTTTTTCTTGAGGAAGATTGTCCCTGAGCTCACATCTGTGCCAATCTTCCTCTATTTTATGTGTGGGATGCTGCCACAGCATGGTTTGATGAGCCGTGTGTAGGTCTGCACCTGGGATCCTAACCTGCAAACCCTGGGCCACCCACAGCTAAGCGTGCGAACTTAACCACTAAACCACCGGGCTAGCCCCTTGTGCCTCAATTTCTTCATCTATAAAATGGGGAATAGTTATAATGCCTATTTTATAGGAATATTGTGAGGAGTACATGAGATAACTTACTGCAATATCCTATACAAATTTTAGCTACTATTATTGTCAGTTATTGCACCCACCATGTTTTTTTACTGAGTGACATAAAATTAAATGGTTTTAGGTACTAGAGGCATTTTCCTCAATAATGCCTTTCTTTGTATAGTCTAATAACACAAATTTACTTATTCTATCACTGTATGACAAATGGCATAAATGTTGGATATGTAATTTTAATGCAGGATTCTAATTGTTGGTTTCAAGGTGCTTGTTGCAAGAATGCTCATTAGTAAAATTTATTAAAATGTTAAAACAAATATACCTCTCTATGTCATTTAGGTTTAACTGCATATAATGGAAAACCCCCAAATAACAGTGGTTTAAACAAGGTGGAAATTTCTTTCTCCATCATATAAAAGAGGTCTGAAGATAGGCTCCATAGTCAACAGAGATTCAAGTCTTCCCTTTCTGCTTTGCCATGTTAACATATGGCTTCCATCCTCAAGGTAACTTCATGGTCCTTGCTGCTTTCTGGTATGCCAGCCAGAACGTCTACATTGGAAGATGAGAAAAGGAGTAAGGATAAAAAGGGACCCCAGCATGCTGAGTCAGATCTCTTTAAGCATCCATTCCCGAAGTTTTACATAAAAGTTATGCTTGTATCTTATTGGCTAGACCTTAGTCACATGGCCACACCTAGCTGAAAGGGAGGCTGGTAAGTTTAGGTTTTTATTCAGCCAGCAATGTACCTAGATAAACTAATTTGGGATTCTGATACCAACGAGGAAGCAGAGAATGGATTTGAAGGTAGGCAGCAAGTGTTCTTGGCCACACTTTTCAATAAATCTCAGAATCATTCTCAAGGTTGCATTATAAAAGTCCTGGAGTTCTTCATGGACATAGTAATGAAACTACGTTTTGTTCGAATTGTGTTTTTAAATATTTATAAGAAAAAAAGAAAAGGAGTTTGCTTCATCTTAGAAACAGGTTTGATGAAACAAGTTTTAAACTGCTGTGGCTTAGCAAAGAACTTATTAAATTCTATTGAATATAATATTGAATTGTGTACAGTAGAAAAATAGAAGAGAAATTAATTTAATGAGGTAGTAACTTAGTTCTTAAGGTGGCTTCGTAGTGAAAAACAAATAGAATCTTAGGGGTAAATAAGACTCACAAAGCAATGGATGAAGTAACAACATAGAAAGATCTTCTAATTCAGTTTTTTCTCTGTTTAAAGCAGAAAAGGGAAAAAAATCAAAGCATTAGAGATTTTTGAAGGGAGACATTACATAATAGCATTTTGGAAACCTCAGTCTCTCAGCTGTGCACAGACTGCACTGTGAGAGAAGAGGCCCACACAGTGTTAGGAAGCTACTGTGGCCATCTTGTCATTGGGAGTTTCCTGTGTTTTGAGAATGGCTTTTGGATCCTGAAAAGATTACCCAAAGCAAACTTTATTCTTAAAAATTAATATTCAACTACTCAGCTATAAAAAAAAAGATGAAATCTTGCCATTTGCAACAACATGGGGATGGACCTTGAGGGTATTATGCTAAGTGAAATAAGTCAGATGAAGAAAGTCAAATACCATCTTATCTCACGCATAAGTAGAAGATAACAACAACAGCAACAAAGAAACATATAGACACAAAGATTAGACTGGTGGTTACCAGAGGGGAAGCGGAGAGAGGGGGTGAAAGGGGTGATAGGGCACATATGTACAGTGATGGATGGTAATTAGTCTTTGGGTGGTGAACATGATGTAGTCTACACAGAAATCAAAATATAAAGATGTACACCTGAAATTTATATGTTATAAACCAGTGTTACCACAATGAAAAAAAAAACGATCTCAGAACAGAGCGGTAGCCAACATGTGCAGTGAATGACTAATAAACCTTTGTTGTTGTAAGCCAAAAAAAATTAATATTAATTTTATTAAATGTATATGTTAAAAACATAGGTCTTTCTTAAGCTTTGAAATTCAACTTAATCGTTTTATTCTACTTAAAAATGTAGCAAATTTTAAGAGTTACTTTTAAGGAAGTGGTTGGCTAATGTTTAATTCCATTCATATACTAAAACTCCCTTAAACACTTTTTTTGTGTGTGTGTGAGAAAGACCAGTCCTGAACATCTGTTGCCAATCCTCTTCTTTTTTTTTTGCTGAGGAAGACTGGCCCTAGGCTAACATCCCCGCCCATCTTCCTCTACTTTATATGGGACGCTGCCACAGCCTGGTTTGACAAGTGGTGCATCTGGCCCATGCTGGGGATCTGAACCTGCAAATCCCGGGCCGCCCAAGCAGAGTGTGGGCACTTAACTGATATGCCTCTGGGCCAGCCCCTCCCTTAAACATTTTAAACCACACTTAAGAAGTTGATAAATTCTATTTTCTAAGTCCTTTAGTCATCTGAAAGAACCTTCAAAGTATTAAAGTAATCATTATAATAGGATAAATTTAACTTATAAAAATAAGTCTTAGGCTTTCTTAAATTTTCTAGTAGTGATGGATTTCAACGTAAAAATCTTTGATGTAAATCAATTATCCTGTCCCGTCTATTTAATTTAGAATCACAAGGATGAAATATTTTTGTATTAGCTCAAATTCTCTTAAATGCATTGATTATTTCTAAACCTTACTAAAGAATATTATACTGTAGGTTTGATTTATTTAATCATACATGTACTTAATTTGCTGGGTTTAAAGCTACTACTTCTTTTGGGAACAATTATGTCATCCAGACAATTTTAGGGTTAGCATTCCAAGCACTTTTGGAGGTTACACTCTCAATTGGCTGAAGTTGAAGATTAATCAGAGATGTCATCTGGGACACCTGAGCTCTAGAACTACAGATACCCTTGACATTTTTCTTACATCTTTGGCTGTCAGTGGGCCTCAGTCCTCTAGATTCAAGTCATCCATGATTTAATACTTGTCTCCGTATACAGAAGTCCACATTTGATCCATTTGATTGGTTTCAACTAATTTATTACTGTTATTCTACTTTAAATTCCTTTCATATTTTTCCCTGTTAGCATTAATGTGTATAGTTCTTTTAATGACATTGGATTGGATTTTGTTTATCTTCCAAGGCTTTTTCTAATTGGTTGCTTTTAGTTTTAAGATATAAGCTTACAGTCAAGGGACCCTAAATGAAGCTGGTGTCAGATGGAATGGAAACAAAGGGGAACATGGAGAGATGTCATGAAGGGAGAAGAGAGAGTAGACGTTAAGGTTGGGGGTGGATTCTGAGAAGAGGAAACATTGAACAAAGACCCCAGAGGTGAGGTGGAGCTTGGCAGTTCCAAATCCTCACTCCATATGCCCCTTCCTCCCACAACCCCCACCAGTTTTTATGGGTAGATGATGATATGCTCTCCTACTGACCCCTAGGAGAACGTGCCACCTGAAATATTTATCTCGACTAACATATGGAGAAGCTGTAATTCTGGAGTTTCCCCTGGGTCTTTTGGTGGCCATAATTTGGCAAGCAAGGACAGATAGCTCTATTGTTTGAAAAGATGGATTTTTCTAACTCACCAGTAGGACTTTCCCTTATTTTGGAAACTGGAGGATGAGTATGAGAGTGGTAGTAGGAATGCACATTAATAACGAAAAGTGCTCTCTTCTTGCTGGAAGAGGAACTGTGTGAAGATCATTCAGTTTTTAGGGAACTCTCTCTTCTTCGATATGAATCTACTCTGTGTTATATCTGAAAATCACTCCTTGTTCTTAGGGTGTGTGTGTTAGAAAAAAGAGAGAGAAGTGTGCAAGTTTGATACAGCTGTTATTTTTTAATTGAGCAGGAAGAATTAGGAGGCGTGTTGTTGCCTCACACCAGTGGAAAGATGTCATACCAGGCACATCCTTAAAGTACCACTATTCATCCATCTACAACCCTCCCTCTGTTTATTTCATTCTAGACTGAATTATTCAGTCTTAGGGAAATAGGTTACTGAGTCCAATGTATTACACTGGTTTTGAGATAATGCGAGTTTCCTTAAATAGAACTGGAAGTTGGCACTGAAGGTTTAATTAAGCATTTGGGGAAAAAAAGAAGACTGGACAGCCAGACGGGGAAGCAAGACTAGATACTGGAGTATGCCCTCAAAGAGACTCCCTGTGAAGGGATTAAGCTGTTTTTTTTCTCCTTTCCCCTTGGACTATGGAAACATCATATTTATCTTAATGTTTTACATTATAAATTTTAAAAATGATTTTGACATATTTCAGACTTACAGAAAGTAGTTAGAATATAACAAAGAACACTTGACTATGTTTGCTTTATCCTTCTGTCTATTGTTTTTCTGAACAGTTTGAGAGTAACTTGCTGACATGGAACCCCTTATTCCTAAATAATTCAGTGTGTAGTTTCTTAAAACAGGTGCATTCTTTTACATAACCACAATACAATGATTAAAATCAGGAATTTAATATTAAAATGGTACTAATATCTAATCTACAGACCTTATTCAGATTTTATCATTTGTCTGAATAATGTTCTCCAGACCGTGTGTTGCATTTGGTTGTCACGTCCCTTTAGTGTCCTTTAATCTGGACCAGTTCTCCAGTCTTTGTGTTTTGTGACATTGGCATTTTTGAAGAGTACGGGCCAATTGTTTTATAGAACATTGCTCATCTGAGTTTGTCACTGTCTCCTCGTGATTTTGTCAGGAGTGCTACAGAAGTGATGTGTTCTTCTCAGTTCATCCTCTGAGGAGGCGCATGATGTGGATACCCCATTACTGCTGATGTTAACCTTGATCACTTGGGTAAGGTGGTGACTGCCAGGTTGCTCCACTGTAAGGTTACTATTTATCCTTTTGTAATTAGTAGTATCTGGTGGGGAGACTAGTTTTACATTTTTAGTAAGTCATACAGTGTAATTCTCTGCATATTTGGAAAAGAGGTTTTATTTCTTTTTCTTTTTTTTCTAAATCTACTCCTTACTTGTCCACTTGCCCACTCTCAGCTCTGCCACTGGTACCTACCTGTTACATCCCTCTGGTCCAGGCCTGTCCACACTGGCCTTAGCAGAGTGTTGAGGGGTAGGAGATGGGACCTACAATTCCCGTTACTCCCCCGTCTCATCAATTCCCAGAACATAACTATAAAAACTACCTGAAATGTACTTCATTGAGAGTTTTGGGGGTTACTGGAAGGGATTATATAAAATGGAGAATAATATTAAATTTGTGACATTTAACAATGTTTTTTCTTTTTTCTGAATAATTTACCAAATACCTTTGTTAGAAAAGACATTGAAGTGATTTGTATTGTAGACCTTACATACTCCTCTTCTGTTATGTGGGAAGCTTAGTTCCTGCATGAGATCAAAGTTGCTAAACTTAACCAAAAACACTATTATGAATGAATGTTAATTCTTTAATATTACTATACATCTAGTAAAATCTCAGAGTGCTTTCATTTGTAGCAATTCTTTGCAGATGAGTTGGATATAAAGCTAGGGAAATTTTTCTCATTGTAGAAAAATTCTTAATATTGGCATAAATGAGGAGTCCTAGTGAAAGGAAGCATTTTACTTTGACCTACAAGAAATCTTGTTGTTCCTAGTTTTTCTCTATAGATTAGATAGTGGAAAAATTTATAGAGTAAAATCGAGGTATGTCCTTTTCAATGTCTTTTTCTATAGCTTATTAGGATGTTCAGAGAATGGGTGTGTGAGAAATGAGATGCCATTTTCAATGAGAGATAACAAGAGGAGTAGCACACTGATTGAAATTTCCATTCTGCCAAAAACCTGGTCCAAATAATATTTCATCCTAAAAAATAATAAGGTAATCTCGCGTTCTCTCAATTTCATGTTAGATTGTTTTCCGGCATTGGGAAGTAAATAGGGAGGTTTGTTTTGTTTTTGTTTTTTCTTATCACAACACAGTATGTCTTGGAACTACTGAAAATTGAGAGTGTTGAAACAATGAGTGAATTATTTGAGTTGGTCACTTTGAAGAAGCCTAAAGAATTTGGCAGGCAATCAAAAGCCAGAGATTGAACAAGTTAAGGGTAAAATTGATCTGTTTTGCAGCTTTCTCTCCAAAAGACTGCCTCCTTTTGTTGCAGGTTTGGAGTCTGAACTCTCTTGTTTAGAACACTGAGAAGTTTTGAAAGCCCTGACAAATACCCGATAAAATCTATCAAGCAAGGTCAAGGAAGTTGCTTCCTCCCATCCAGACATCGGCATCCAGGCGGCTTGCTCAGGCATGTAGAGTGCAATTCGGAGCAGTGCAGCCTGTTCCCCTTGGGCCCTGTTTCCTTATTTCCTCATAGGACATTCACCTGTCTGAGCATCTAACTCAGACACAGCAGACATACTGTTCCTGCCGGAGGGCAATAGTTTCTTCTGTTATCCTGCCATGCCCTTGTACAGAGAAAATTATAAGCTGAGGAACTCAATGAATTGTCTCACTGTGTGCATTTCACTAGCTATTCCTGCCTGTGTTTCCTCCTACCATTTTAGAGAGAACAGCCATCCCACTCTTCAGGCTACCAGCTTGTCTGTGGAATTAGTGGGGTGACTTTAATGCATTCAGAAGAGATGCTTATAGAGCAGGTAGCAGAAATAAGGATAAGATGTTTCGTTTTTCTGATCCCTTGGAGAATGAGATATTTCATGCAAGCGTATTTTTCTAGACAGCTGAAACTACTGCCTTAAACATCAAAATTTGTTTTTAACGTTGAGAAGCAGTATAGCATGGTGGTTAAGCACACAGACTGGGGCAGATAGTCTGTATTTAAATCCTGACTCTACTACTTTCTAGCTTTGTAACTTTGGGCACTATACTTAACCTCTCTTACCTCAGTTTCCTCATCTGTAAAGTGGGGTAATAATAGACTCTACCTTATAGAGTTTTTGTGATAATTAAATAGGATTAAATGAGTTAATATATGTAAAGCATTTAAAACAATGCCAAATACATTGTCACAGAAGTTATTATTAGTTTAATCATTCTTATACAAATCTTGCTATAAAATGGTACCCACCTTCTTGTTTTATTTTATAGAATAGATTGAACATTGAGTACTCAGTGCCTTTGTACATGGAGAAATAATATAGTCATGCCTTCAGACAGTGCTGTGAAGATGTTGATGATGAAATAATAGCTAATATTGCTTATTGAGCAGTTTTCATGAATGTTATTGGTAATCCCTACAATGAACCTCTAAGATAGATAAATTATAAATAGGCTTAGAGGATTTAAGTACTTGCCCAAACTCAGGGCTGTGTGACGTCAGCGCTGGTGCTCCTGGTCACCTCACCACACTGCCTGGTAGCTAGGACTCCTTGTCCCTACTTCAGTGTTTCTTAAACTTGAGGGTGCATTAGAATCCCCTGGAGCGCTTTGTGAGAAGACTTGCTAGATTGCTGGCTTCTGCCTCAGAGGCTGAAAATCTGCGTTCTAAGTTGCTAGGTGATGTTGATGCTGCTGGTCCAGAGATCACATTTGAGAACTGGTGTCCTACACTAAATAACTCCAGACTCTTTTTAATACCAATTATTTTTTTAGTGTCCCTTTACTGTCAGCTTCCACTTGTGTGTTCTTTTGCTTTCAAACACTATTTCACATGCATTCAGCTATTTTAAAACCCTCTGTAGCCCACTTCCTTGGGTATTGAATTTGCAGATTTTATGGCAGCAACTGCCATTTAGAAGTCCCTTTCACTTGCCGCTCAGTTCCCTGGTGCATTTGGTTCATTATCTCTGCTAGGAACTTGACTTATTTCCTTGCATATTGCTTCTTTTCATTTTAATGTAGGGAAAGTATTGAGTAACTAAGCTTAAGGGATTTAAAATCTCCTTCTAAAAACACTTTTCTCTCCTTCTCAATGTTGAGGGCTTTATATCCACTGGAGATTCTTCTATACTAGAGCATAACAAAAACCACTGACTTGGCTTTTTAGACTCCTCAAGTCAGGTATCTCATTCCAAGGACCTGGTGTTTTTGTATCTACCTTCTTGGTTTTATCTATTTGTTCATATCTAGTCCTGTCTTTTATCAATATAGTTTTAAAATCCTGTGTTAGCCATGGGCTGGTCACAGAATTAGGTCTAGCAAGATTTTAGTTCATGGTAGAACTTTCTTTTCTTTTGTGATAGCAGAGTAGATTCTTGTTTCCTGAGCTGCTCCTCCTTAGCTTAACAGTATAAGAGGCCAGAAGCTCAATTCTGGCCTCCTCTGATATAATGGATCCCTCACTCTATTAAAGTATAGATAATTTTGGTTGCGCTTCTGTGAGAAACTGGGTTGTACTAGGGAGCTATGTTGACTCACTTGCTCCCTTGATCTCATATTTATCTTTTGCATTGCCTTTTTAGGCTGCTCAGTAGTAAACTGAAGTGAACACAACTTTAAACATAGCCCAAGTCATCATTCTAGGTCAAAGTTTGTGGTCTGGCTAATTCACATTCCTTCACAGTTTCCTACTGTAAACCTGTATTTTTATTTCTATTTTGTTAAATTCTTTTAACATAGGCCCCTTCTACATTACCCTATGGCAGTCATCTTCCAAGCCTACTCTGTGCCTACCTCTGGACTTCATGTTGAAAGAGAAAAATTAAAATTTATTTGCTTAAACCTCTGTACGTTGGTGTTTCTATTACTTTTAACTGAATACATTCCATGGCTCATTCTCTCATATAAACGGAATTCTGTAGGGTAGGACTAGTCTAGAGTTGGTTAATTTAGTGGCTCAACAAAGTCATCAGATACCGAGGATCTTGCCATCCTTCTGCTCTTCCATCCCCTGTGTGTCAGCAGATTACCTCTTGATTGCTGGATAGCTGCAGCAGTGCCAGATGTCACGCACGCTCATATTATGTCAGAAGGAAGGGAAAACAGAAACCTTTCTATCTTGGGTCTCTTTTTAAGAAAAGGAAAACATTTCCCAAAGTCCCTCAGCAGACTTTTCCTCATGTCTCATTGGACATAATTGGGTCACATTGCCCATGCTAAACCAAATGTTTGCTGAGAGATATAAAATAACCAGGACTGGCCCTGGCCAATTGGGTGTCACTGGATGAAGAGGGAGATGGGTCCTGTCTTCCCTGAATGAAATGGCCCTTTGGAGGACAACTCAAGTTTCTATTAGAAAGAAGAAGTGGGGTTGCTGAGAGAGCAACTGACAGTGTCTACCGCTGAACTATGACTGGTCTCTTTGACCTGAGTTACTTTCACGGATTCTTGGACCACTTAGGATAGAGTGGTCCTTATAGAAATATTGAATGTTCTGGTAATCTGGTGTATGGGAACCAAGCATGTTTATGTTTGGACAAGTTAATTTAATTGGGAAATGAATGTTATCATGTAATCTTGTAGAATAGTGCATGATGATGAATGCCTGCCTAAGAGAGAGAAAGCTACAGTTAGAAAAGGCATTTTGTTTTAAAAATAATCATTAAAGACACGCAACAAAACAGCCCATACAGAATACTTACTTCCACTTTGACTTTTGAATAACTAGCTTTTTGGAGAATAATTCCAGTCTAAGGCAAGTACAGTAATATAAATATTTGAAAAATGAGAGGCTGCAAGGAATGAAAAGAAAGAGATGGTGTGACTTTCTAGCAATTGTTTATTTTTGAGGTGAAGGTTTGAGGTGATTCTTAATTAGGTTTTGCAGAGCCTTGCTGGGAAATGTGATCTCAGCCCTCAGATTGGTTCCCTGCAGGAGTCCATGAGCCTTAGTGGTTTGTAATGATGACTGAAGAGTCTAGCAACCTCAGAACATGAGGGCTGGGTTCAAAAGAACACGAAGAAGGACTCTGGAGTTTTGTGATTAGAAGATAATGTTTTTTTATATTTAAAAAATGAATAGAACTAGGTAAATATAACACAAATAAATTAGATAGGCCTATCTGAGCAAAATTATGAAACAGACAATAATAAACTATGTATGTTTATTTTGGAGGCATCAACTTGAAAAGATGGGCATACTGAGTCCAGCTATCACTGAAGACAGAATTAATAATAAATTTTTGCCTCATAAAGAGATTACTTTTCCCCCATTGTTAGTGGTTCCTGGTAGCAGCCCGTATAACTTCCTTAAAACTCTGCACTGGCATATTTGGTATAAGATGTGCCCTTTCTTGTTAGTTTGTATCTATGGAACTTAGGACTGTTTTGTCCTTTCAAAAATCATTTTCTTATCCTTCAGTTCTCGTTAGGTGGCCAGGCAACTACAAAATGATTTAATATTCTAGATCAACACAACTCTTAAAGGGGTATTGACCTATTTATCACTTCACAATTTATATTTTTATTTTAAAATTTTTAATATGACCTTGTAGTTTAACCAATAACACCGAAAAAGCACATAAAACTTGATTTTATCACAGAGTATTTGGGCAAGAAAAGGACCACAAAAGGCAAGAAAAGGTTTGCCCCATTTATAGCCACAGTTACTTTAAGTATCCAGTTCTCCTTATGACCTACCAGGCATCCTGCTTCTTGGCAACCTAGTACCAGGACACCGTAATTCTCTTCTAATCCTAAATTTATATGTATGTATGAGTCCTGGGGTCAAATTCAAGCTCTGCTACGTCCTAGATGTGTGACTTGGGGCTAGATACTTAACCTCTTTGTGTCTCAGTTTTCTCACCTATAAAATGGGAGCTAATAATATTATTTATCTCTTAGAGTTGTTATGAGGATTAAATCAATTAACATAGGTAAAGTCCTTGGAACAGTGCCTGGCCTAATCAACACTCAATAAGCATTAGCTTATATTATTCCAATAATTATAGAGAAAACATTAAAAATAATACAATTCTCAATACTGGCAAAAGCTATAAGATGGCTGGAGTCTGGTAAAGATCTTTATGGAGAAAATTATAAACCATTAAAAAATATTTTATATATGTTAAATATAAGACCTGATAGTGGAGAGATGCCATGTTCATAGAATCCTGTATCATAATGATGCAAAATCTCTTAAATTAAATTATAAATAAATGCATTTCCAGGCAAAATATCAATTAGATTTTTTTTTCCATGAAATTTGCTGAGCTGGTCCAAAATTTATGTGGAAGAATAACCTAAGAATAACCAAGACAAAGAACAAGACTGGGGGGATTGCCTTACCAGGTATCAATACTCATTATAAAACTGTGGTAATTAGAACAATATGCTCTTGGCCAGAGATAAACTAAAAGACCAATGGGATTGACAAGAGAATTCAGTAAACATCAACATAAATGGAAACTTATAAAAAAAAAAGTAACATTACAAATCAGTGAGTGAAGGCTAAATAAATACTCTAGGGAAAATTGGCTATCCATATCTAAAAATTAAAATATTTCTCTACTCAAACTGTATAAGAAAGAATAAAAATAGAAGATCTAAATCCAAAGACATGATAATGAGGAGATAGAGTGGGGGGGTAGGAGAGTGAGATGGAACTGGAGAAGTTCAAGTAGACTTTAGTTATATCTAGATTGATTTCTTTTTTTTGAAAGACAGGAAATAACTATGAATAGCTGGAATATGGATGTTTGCCATCTCAGTCATTACATTTTTGTGTTTTCAAATTTCACAAAATGAAAATATAAAAAAAAAATAAAATGGCAATTCTATAATTTATAAAGCTGTTTTTATTTTTAGGACTAAATTTTTGAGGACTTTCAAACAAAAAGATTTGGAGCACCCTGCACATATCCAGTCAGCGTTTATATCAGGAGGGGCTCACTCACCATAGATCTGAGTGGGATCAAGAAGTGGACAATTAGATAATTAGAGCAGAGGATCTGGACTAGGATGAAGATGGGAGCATTGCCATAGGCACTCCTGGCTGAGGGTTTCATCACTGGTCTTGTAAAAGGAATCCATGCAAATACTATCATCACACTGTATGCTTTCATTTGTTCACTCTATTGAACACATGTTTATTGAGTATCTAATATCTATTAGGCACTAGGCTAGGCACTGAGGATTCAGCAGTGCAAGACAAGATCCCTGCTCTCAAAGTTAATCTTTAGTGGGAAAGACGTACTTAAAATACTAATTACTCAGATACATATATCATTACAAAGTTCGATCTTGCTATAAAAGAAAAATAGTTATACTGTGTGTTACTTGGAATTTTCTATATTTATCATCAAATTAACTGGAGAAAATTCTTTATCATTAAAATCAGTTCTTTGCCAGTTATCAATTTATTGCCTCTCATCTCCAAGTCCACCCATCATAATCCTCTATACACTTGTGAGTAAAAGGTGCTGCATGTTTTCTGAGATAGTTTGTGATTCATTAAAAAGAAAGATGATTCTTTTCCCAATACTTTGTCCTAGAGTTAAAACAAAGTCCCTGTACAGGTTGAATAATGGTCCCCAAAGATATCCAGGTCCTACTTCTTGGAACCTGTGAATGTAACTTTATTTGGAAATAGGGTCTTTGCAAATGTAATCAACTTAAAACAAGATTACACTAGATTAGAGTGGACCCTAAATCCAATATGACTGGTATTCTTATAAGAAATCTACACAGGAAAATCTCAAAACACTTGGAAACTAAACAACACACTCTAATTAAACAACACACCTCTCAATAATTGTAGAGTGAGTCTCAAAGGAAATGAAAAAAAATGCATTAAACTAAATGAAAATGAAAATGCAACGTATCAAAATTTGTGGAACACAGCTAAAACACTTCGAGGGAAATTTATAGCACTAAATGGAAATGAGGAAAAGTCTCACATCAATAATCTAAGGTCCCACCTCAAGAACCTAGAAAAAAGAAGAGCAAAATAAACCCAAAACAAACAGAAGGAAGGAAATAATAAAGATAAGAGCAGAAATCAATGAAGTTGAAAATAGAAAGACAATAAAGAAAATCAGTGAAATAAAGAGCTGGATCTTTGAAGAGATCAATAAAGTGGATAACCCTCTAGCAAGTCAGAGTTAAAAAGAGAGAGGACACAAATAACCAACATCAGGAAAGAAACGGGATATCACTACAGACCAAGCAAACGTCAAAATGATAGTAAGGGAATACTACAAACAATTCTACACACAATATTTGACAACGTAGATGAAATGGACCAACTCCTCGAAAAACACAAACTACCAGAACTCATCCGATATGAGATAAATAATTCGAATAGCCTTATAAATATTAAATAAATTGAATTTGTAAAGAAAAAACTCCCCCAAAAGAAATCTCCAAGCTCAGATGGTTTCACTGTAAAATTCTACTAACCATTAAAAGAAGAATTAATACCAATTCTACACCATCTCTTCTAGAAAATAGAAAAGAGGGAACACTTTTCAATTTGTTATGAAGCTAACATTACCCTGATTGCAAAATCAGACAAAAACAGCACAGAGAAAGAAAACCATAGACAATCTTCCTCATGAATATAGATGCAAAAGTCCTTAGCAAAATATTAGCAAATAGAACTCATCAATATATAAAAAGAATTACACTCCGTGGTCAAGTGGAGTTTATTCCAGAGATGCAACTGATGAATGGTTTATATTTTTAAAAGGATTTGAGTATAGAATAATTTCAGAATAAAATATAACACTATGGGAAATATTTGTATTTACTTATTTTCTTAGTTTGAACACAGAATGTACTCAATAGTGCCATAAAGTGCACCATGCTATTTAGTTATTATGTGAGCTGCATGCACCCAGGAATATAAGCTATGGTGTTGATTCTGTTTTCTTTTACTAGTTATGCAATTTTACCTAAAACAAACTTATAGCAATTTTGTGTGTGATTTTTTTTGTAAACAGCATTTATAAAAGAAATATAATTACAACATTGTTTTCAAAATGAATACCTGAAATTACTACATTGCTTTTTAATTATATGCACATTTTGGCGTGTGTGGGAGGAAGATTAGCCCTTAGCTGACGTCCGTTGCCAATCCTCCTCTTTTTGCTGAGAAGATTGGCCCTGGGCTAACATCCATGCCCATCTTCCTCTACTTTACATGGGATGCTGCCACAGCATGGCTTGACAAGCGGTGCGTCGGTCCGAGCCTGGGATCCGAACCTGTGACACCAGGCTGCCAGAAGTGGAGCGCGCAAAATTAACCACTGTGTCACTGGGCCAGCCCACATTTTGGCTTTTTAAAAAATCATTTCTTAGTAAATGATGACACTTACAAATATAACTTTAGTTGAATCATTGACTCTATTGAACATCAAGTGATCAAACATTGTCGATTTCAGAAGGACCTTAAATCAAAGCAGTCTTTTTCCTACTCCCTCTTTGAAACAAGTTATGAAAATGAAAGGACATACAATGTATTTTTATCTAATATGAAATTTTAAATCTCTAGGAAATTATTTTTAATATTCTACAGAGAGTCTTGCTGAGATCAAGATCAAAGCAGCTTCATGGCTGCCTTAGAATGTAGTGTACCAGTACCAGGCATCAGCTTTATTTTTCTATGTATCTGTATAGACATTATATCTAGAAGTTTCCATGTTCTTTGTGGTAAGGTTGCCTAGAATACATCGCAATGATTAGACCAGATAAAGACGCAGTTTACGCAACTGAATATTATCATTTTTCAATGGTAGAAAGTATAAACAAGAATAGAAAAACAAAAATGACAGAAGCAATAAAAAACAAATTATAAATCTTAAAAATTACATTTATCAAGGCAAGGGTTATTCTTTATAATTTTATCTGGAAATAAGTACATTATTGGTAGGCAACAATGTGTAATAGTTTATTATTGTGTTTAATATTCCTTGGTATAAAACAATATTGGCATTCATATTCATAGGACCAATGTGGTTTTTATTTTTATGAAGACTCAGTAGCAAGCACATTTGTAACATGAAAGATTTGGATTCAGTTCCTTTTTACATAAAAGCAACATAGTGTACAGAGCTCGTTAATTTATCCTCAACTGACATAAATTTTTAAACTAATCTTGACTTGCCAGTTAAATGGAATATGAGATCTCAGCAGGCAATATTTATTAATTTCTTTGAGGGCTTTGTATATTTCTACCCTGCTTCTGAAAGATACAAAGAGGAAATTACAGCTTTTGTGGTTTATTAAGGAATGAGTACAATCCAGTTGATCCTAAACTTCAGAGCAGGAGTTGTACATTAAGATTTCTTTTGTATTTGTTTACCTCTGGCTGCCTCCTAAGAAGAATATGCTTTTTGATTCATATTTATACTTTCAGATGTCTATTCATTCCCTTCACTCCTTGATTTTGTCTTTTTATTTAAGAAAATGTCCTTTATGAATGATGGAAGGATTTTTGTATTACAAAGACTTTTTATAGAATATGACATTATGCTATTCCTGGCAAATTATTCAGTTGGGAAATAATTCAGGCAGGTGTGAAAAAACATATCAATAACAAATTGGAAAATTTCAGTATATATAGTGATACCAAGCGTTAGTGAGGATGTGGGGGAAGATGAAATCACATACATATTGGTTGGAGTGTAAATTGGTTTGACGACTTTGGAGAGCAATTTGGGAATATCTTGGGTGGAGTTGAAGACAATCGACCTTACCAACCCACCATTCCACTTCTCTACCCTAGAGAAACCCAGGCACTTGTGCACAGGGAGATTCTTTGAGCAAGTTTGTAACAAGAGAAAGAATCCACTCAACAGTGAATAAATATATAAACCATAGTTTGTTCAATTAGTATGCAAGATTTATAATGAATGGTCCAGATCTACATGAGCAAACATGGTTAATTTAAAAAATGCAATGCTGAGTAAAAGTAAAGTAAGTTGCAAAAGATACTTAAAGTATAAAACATTTATGTAAAAATTTAAAACGGTGCTATATATGGATGCTACATGCATAATAAAAGTACAAAAGCATGAGTATAATACACAACAGCATTAGGATAGTTACTGCTGGGGAGGAAGATGACAGGTTGAGGATACAGATGTATCTGTAACATTTCATTTTTTAGAAAACAAAATGAGAGAATTGAAGTAAAGAAAGCAAAATATTAACATAAGCTTAATTTTTATATTTTAGCATTGGTACATTTACAGGTGTCTTTCACATTGTTTTTTGGACTCTTATATGTTTAAATGGTTTCATAGTTAAAAAGAAAAGAATTTCCCATTACCCACTGTGAGTTCAACCAGGTGAATGTAACTCCCATCAGGGTCTAACTGAAGTAGGGGAGTTGAAGAGGTTTTTTCCTAAGCTGGCCAAGGCAGTAACAAGAGGAATTAATTTGTCAAGGAATGAACTTTGAAAACAGACCAGGATAAATTGCTATTTTCATGGAAATTTAACCTATTCTAATATAGTCTTTAAAGAAACCCTGAGAAGTTAGCTTCTCCAGTGTTCATGTTTTTTTCAGTAATAAAAAAAATAATATTGCAATATTATTGTATTATTATTGATATTATTGTAAACCACATTTAAAGGTGGGCTAAGTACTTTCCCTATTCACATTGCTAGCAAGAGTAACCATTAAAATCATTTACTTACCAGAACAGCAAATTAATAAGTAAATCAATGAAATATTTAAGGTAATGGGATGGTCCTTTCAATAGCCCCTCCACTCTCATTTTTTGGTGGACTGTCCCACTGAGTTGCTACCAAAATAGTTGATAATTAACCTAAGAAAGATTAACCTTATATACTAACAGACCCCGTGCCATCCCCCTTAAATATTACATTTAACGATGTTTCTTTTTGTTTCAGTGTTAGGAACTTAAAAACTAGTTTTTTGAATATGTAAACATGAGATTATATTAGCAGGCATCTGTCTGAATAGAAACGATATGGCTACTTCTAAATTTCCTTCCAGCTAAAAACTTTTGTGTTTGTATAGGTAGATTGATTAGATACTGATTCTACCTCTGAGAAATAATAATCTTTTTATTAAGAAATAGAAATTGCTCACTTGAGCATTTGAAAGATTTTCAAATTGAGAAATTGTGTAGGTGGAGTTTTGATATAATAAAATCAAAGCAGAAAATGCCTGCAATATTCTTCAAGTATATTCATTTCTCTCAGAAGTGGGAGAAAACTGATAAGGATGGGATGGGATTTTGTGTTGGACTGACAAAGCTGTTTCTGAAGTTACTTGGGAAGGGGCCTAATATTTATTTTAGAATTAATTATGGTTAAATTTATTGAGCCGTCAAATGCTCCGATAAGCAATTATTGTCTTCCAGGTACCAAACTATGCCTCTTTACAAGTACGATCTCATTTAGTCCAAACAACATTGTACACTCGTTCTGCAGATGAGAAAACTAAGGATGTGCGAGTAAAGGTCTCAGGCCGCACTGCTTGAGGGTAGCAGTCATGATTCAGCCTAGAGTAGGATTCGAACCCATGCAGTCAACTCTGTTTTCCTGCCTCCTTCAAGCTGTTAAGGGGACTCAGTGTGAAAACTTCCGTAATGGGTTATAGGAAAAGCAGGTGAATCTGATCTCTGAAACCTGCAACCCCTTTTTTATGACTCTTTATGAGAAACTGTCACAATTAAGGATAGTAACCTAAGGGCACCTCAAGACGGGAGTTTTTAAAGGCTGGGATCGAGTTTAATGGAAAAAGGTTGTTTTGCTTAGAAGACATGCTAGGGAACTATGAATGGCTTTTCTCCTTTTTATGCATAAAAAGATTAGAAGTGTAGTATTCTGAATTATTTTCCAGGCAGAGAAACTGTAGAAGACTGTGAGACAGAGAAGGAAGCAGGATTCAGAATATTGTGTTTTGCTTATTATTACAAAAGCAGTGCACATGGTAGAAAATTAGAAAATACTGATAAAGAAAAAACATTTAAAAACCTATAACTATCACTGAGTGATAAATACCATTATTACCCTGGTGTGCACAACTCTATATATGTTCTTTAAAAATCAAATCATGCTGTGCAACGTGTTTTGTTACCTGATTATAGCTTTTTTAAAGGTTATAAGCATTTATTTTTGTTCTTTAGCGCATAAATGGAGCTACAGAAATGTCAATACAATAAATATATATCCATGAGATTTTTGACTACCTTTCCATAAAACTCACTTTAATGCAGCATTATTTTCTTCTGTTCTTTATTCAAGGTGTCATCACGATGATGATATAGTTTTTGATGCCAGCTACTGGGTGTCTGTCAGGACTTCCATGAATTGAACCGTGAAGTTGACCAAGCTATATGTCAATCATATGATTCTTCTTCCAGGTAGACTAGTCCAAGGCCAAAGTTAAAAGAGAGATAAACATAATTTATGGAAGGTAGAAGAGATCCTACCGAGTGAGTATATATTTTACATATAAGGAAAGTAAGGACTCCAAAATAATGTCCAAGGCCATACAACTAGTTATTGGTGAGAGATCTGACTAAAATCCAGCTGTCCTAACTTCCAGTCCATTGCTCTTTCATCTACTGCATATTGTCTCTCACTAAGGATCCCATTTCATGAGACTGCAGAGTAGGGTACTGTGTGGTCTAGCTTTGTTAGGGGCAATGTTCCCGACCTCCAGACTCATGGCCCTGCCTAAAGAGAGGGCCCTTGGGAACATCTCCATCATTAAGAAAGTCCGTGAAGCATAGTAATTGTCTCCATTACTCTTTAAAAGACTTTTCTGTGAAGGAAGAACAGAATGCCCATTCATAGATCTTAGGATTTAAGACAGCCGTTGGAAAGATTTTCAAATTTACCTTTCAAAGTCCTTTTACTGGACTATGAGGCAGGGTGGGAGTTTAAGGTGGGGGGATAAATGTAGGGCCGAAGCTGGCCAAGAATAGCCAAAGATTTAACTTTACCAACAGGAACGTTTTTCTTCCTTGTCCTATCAGTTGTCATTATCCTCTTCTTTATCACTGTAATTTTTAAAAAACCTAACATATGCTTACTGTAGTCAGGCACTGAGCTCAGTGCTTTCATATGCATTTTTCTCATTTAATCTTATGTATCAAGTTATGTTATTCCCATTGTACAGATTAGCAAATCAAGGCTCAAGTGACCTAAAGTAATTTGGTCAAGGGCCTCCTAGCGAGTAATCGAGCTAGGATTCTAACTTAAGTCTTTGGGTCTCCAGAACCCATACTCTTTACAAGTTATTATGCACTGCCTCTGGTAAGCATCCACAAGGGGTCAAGATCCAAAAACCCAAGCTAGAGTGCAAAGTAAGCTTGAAATATATCTGGACAGTGGTATGAAAAGGACGATCAAACTGGGGCACATAAGGTCTATGGCAGTGAGCTTTCTGCATCCAAGTCCAGTAGTAGAAATTTGATTTCTCTGACCATCCCTGAGGTCATGCCCCGGGGGTAGGGTGAGAAGGATCCAACAGGATCAGGCTGAGGGTCACAGTTGTACTTTTTGTTTAGCAGGAAACATAGAAGAAAATTAGGAATCAGGGCAGACATCTAGCTGAGTGGCCTGACTCTGAGATTTATGCTAAATGCTCATGAAGTTACCACAGGGTGCAATTCACTCTGAACACTGTACACACAGGCGTTGATGTAGCAGACTAATTCTAGAGCTCATTCACTTCCAAATATACTGCCAGGTGCTCCCATTGGATTGGAATCTAGAGAGGGTTAGCAAGATGGAAGTTTATCAGTCTGGGCTTTTGGAGGGTCATAAGCAGAGAGACATAAACTTCACTTACCCACTGGAACAATATTAATAGGCACCATTAATACGGATTTTTGATTTTGTGGAATTGCTTCTCTTTCTCAGTCCAAGTTTATTTTACGTGTGGGTGTGTGTGTATTTACATGTGACACCTACTTCCAAAAAAGAAACCGTGGTGGAACTAAGTCAGTGCAGATTGCATGTTGCATTTGGTTCTTGGCTAATGAGAGGTTTATATGTGTTTAGGCTCAGGGCAGGGATGGGAATGGTGAGGATCTTCTAGCTAAAGAAAAAAATGTGCAAGTGACAACAGGATGGTGAAGGAGCACACTCAAGGTAATAAATGTCATCCTGAGAGTTAGTGGGCCAGCTTCCTCTCTGTATTGCTGCTGGTAGAATGTGCGCATTTTTCAATTTGAGTATCTATAGCAATAATTCTCAAAATGTGGTCTCTAGACCAACAGCATCAGAATCACCTGGGAACTTATTGGAAATACACCTTCTCCAGCTCCACCCCAAACCTACTGAATTAGAAACTCTGGGGGTGGGGACAAGACTTCCAGGTGACTATGATGCCACTAAAGCTTGGAACCCACTGACCTGCAATATTACAACATTTAATTGTCAGAACAGCCATATGACTTAAGTATTATTATCTTTGTTTTATGGAAAAGAAATCCAAGAAATGTCAAGTTAATGTTAAGTATCATGCCCAAGATCACACAACTAGTAAATAGCAAAATTTAGATTAAAATTCACTGTTATGTGGTTGTAGAGTCTATGCACCATGCTACTTCCACATAATTTTAACTGTTTAGTTAATTTAACCATTTAGTTAATCTGTTTGGACATTTTCTCCAGAAGTGATTATACTGTCATACCATTTGTTTTGCCTCTAACATAGCATTTAAAGGATATAATAGGAGCCACCTTCTATATGGAATTATCTGGAAGGGCTTCCAGATCAACCAACTTTCCTTTTCCCTTTAGCTCTTTTTCTTCTACAATTTATTCTGAAAAATTTTAATGCTATAAAAGTTGAAAGAGTAGGCCAATAAGCAACTCTATATATTTTACCTAGAGTTACCAGTTAACATATGCCACATATGCTTTATCTCTGTCTGTGTGTGTATATACATGTGCATACATTTGTATATCACACATTTTCCTGAACTGTTTGAAAGTAAGTTGCAGATGTTATTACAGTTCATCTCTAAATAATTCAGCATGTACCTCCAAGAACAAGAACTTTCTCTTACACAACCACAATACTACTAGTACACCAAATAGGGTTAATATTTGTTCAATAATATACTCAAATATACAGTTTATATTCAAATTTCTCATTATTAAAAAAAGTCCCATATAGTTTTTTTTATTATTATTCAAGATTCAACAAAAGTCATGCAATGCATTTTGCTGTCATGTCTTTTTAATGTCCTTTATCAAGAGCCGTCTCTCTGGCTTTTTTGTTTGCTTTCATGCCATTGACATTTTTGGAATGTGGGCTAGCTGTCTAAAAGAATGTCCCACTTCCAATTTGTGAACTTCCTGTTGCACCCTGTTAGGAAGCTTATGATGTCTGTGCCATTCTAGATGCTGAACAGTTTGGTCATTTAGTTATGCTGCTAGATCTCTGCAGCATAAAGGTACCCCTTCCTTGTGTAAATAAGAAGTGATATGTGGGGTGATACTTTGAGACCATAAGACTAACCTGTTCTACAACTTTTCTCTCAATGGTGTTAGCATGCATATCACACAGGCAGTTGCAAAATGGTGATTGTTCTAACTCTATTACTTCTACATTTATTAACTAGCCTTCTTCTGGAAAGAAGACCCTTGCTCCATTATTTCCCCCTTTTTCTATCTATTTTTCATATGTGTTATGTATTAGGTATGTATGTATAAACGTATGTATGTATGTACTTATTGTCACCATTTACTTTGATTACATTATTCTTAACATCTTTTTATTTAGGCTCTCAGGTTAGTAATCTATTAATTTTTGAAGCAGAAATACATCATAAATTTTGATGAATGATGCTAACTATATGGTCATTGAATTTATACCTAGATAGAAAAAATAGAAAAGAGATTAGATGATTTGTGCATCTAATGGGAGGGTTCAGCCCTTTACTGTTCTAGTCTTTATTATTCCTGAGGTGTTTTGGGCAGAGAGGAGGAAGGATGGCCAGAAAGAATCTTTTAGGTTTGATTTTTTTTTCAAATTCCTATAATTGTAGCCTGCTTTTAAGAGAAATCTGCTTCGAATTAAGGTCAAAGACTTGATCTCTTGTGGATTTTTACATCTCTGTGAGCTCAGCAGTCTTCTAGAAGTATTGTATATATATGTGAATATAGCATATTTTATGTTAATATGCTTTATATACACACACATATATTTAATTTTTATGAGAAGAAAGTCTTCATATTTTTCCTGATAATATGAGTCATTGTAAGATTTAATATCGTTAAGGGGAAAAGAAATGACTAAGATTCAGAGAATGTTTTGTTTCTTGAATAAAAGTTATAAAATAGATCACAATGATTAGAAACAACTTTTAGAATGCATGCAAAATATAAGCATGATGAATTGTGAGAAAATAAAATTTGATTTGTGGTATAGTGAATGAATTGGGTTAAAAGGTAGTAAGTTACATTCATTATACTAAAGAGACTCAAACCATTATTAAAAAGGTAGTGTAGTTATAGATAAAAATGCCACCTTAAAGTTCAATTGTTAAAAAAAAAGCTTATGAGGGGTCAGCCCCATGGCACAGTGGTTAAGTCCAGTGCGCTCTGCTGTGGTGGTCCAGGTTGGTGGGTTCAGATCCTGGGCACGGACCTATACCACTTGTCAAGCCATGCTGTGGTGGCAACCCACATACAAAATAGAGGAAGACTGGGACAGATGTTAGCTCAGGGTGACTCTTCCTCAAGCAAAAGAGGAAGATTGGCAACAGATGTAAGCTCAGGGCCAATCTTCCTGACCAAAAAAAAAGCTTATGATTATTTAGATCTAGTCATGTGAATTAATATTATACATACTTTAAAAAGTATGTATAGAAAAAGAAAAAAAACCTGGGAAAAGTAATTTAGGGTTATTTTTTAAATGGAGATTAAGAAAAATTAAAGTAGCTGAATGTAATGATTTTCTAGCTGTGCTCCTGGTTTTCTTGAAAATTATGCCCTCTCAGTGCTAGGAAAGCTCAGAAAAAGCCAAATCAGTGGTTGGGTAAGTGGGTCAGATATTAGAAGTACATTTGCAAATCTTCTGTTTCAAAGTAAAGCGCCCAGGAATTTATTTCTTCAACCCCCCCCGCCCCCCCCCCCCCATTCTTCCATTAAGGGTATATATACACAGGATCACCTGTTCTGTGCTGCTCACTTAGGGAGAGGAAATTCCTCAGAGTTTTCCTTTCTAAAGAATTTGAGGCAAAGCATCTTGCTCTTTCAGGTGCAAGCAGGGCTGCCATGGACTGTTGGACAGGTTGTGCCCTGCACCAGAGCTCCTGGCCATGAGGAAAGTGGGGGCCACACTCTGATTGCCAAGCCATGCAAGGAGCAAGAGGCTTCAGTCTAGAAGAAGAGTGTCTTTTTGTAATTTGCATAAGGGATACATACGGGTCAGGTTAACCCTGGCTACAGTGTTGGTAGAATTTGGAGATATTCTTCTTTAAGTGCTGTTCCTACATGACTACATCAGCAGAGATGGGAAGGGGTGAAGATTTAAGGCAACATTCCTTGATCAAAATGACAGGTATTGCTTATCATTTTTTATCTTTCCTGATCTCTCCAGAAGAGGAAAATGATCTTTCAAATCCCTTTGTGATGAAAAACAGTGCTTACGTTTGCAGAACTCTCTCTAGTGTTCAAAGTAAGCAACACATTATTGATGGAATCTTAGTTTGGGGAATTTCGACTTTGATTTTTAGTTTCTAAACATTAGAATTTCAAAAGAAAACCATTTAAAAATATGCTTTATGTTAGGTTTTTAACTACCTTATTTTTTTTTATCCTTTACATTTACTCTCTGAAATCCTGTTGGGATATCTTCTAATAATCATTGGCTTTTGAGCGACCATAAAAACTTAACCAAAAAAGGTTAAGCGATCAAATAAAAAAGGCATTTATTGCTATTTTTTTTCTCATTCCATTGCTGGCTACTTGTTTGTTATTAATATGGCTGATTCTCACTTCTTAATTTTTTCCTGAGAGCTTTTGAAAACTATTCCCTTTGGAAGGAAGCAAGGCAAAGCAACAGTTAACTAGTCTATTTCTTTAGCAGACTTTAATATTTTAACCATTAATTAAGCAATTTTTATATAAATTTATATTTCCATTATTGTGCTGCTCAGAGTGATTGCTGATACGTTTAGCAATCTTTAATATTGCACTGAAGTTAATCCTCTTTGTATCCCTTAAGGAGAAATCTGGGAAATGGTTGTAGTTCTTTGAAAATAGTCACTCCCCCTTTTTTTTTGAGACATGGCTATTGAACTAATTTTTTTTTTTTGGCTTATGTATATGTGAGTGGCAATATTACTAGGTATAGGTCACTTATAGCTAACCAAGTTCCCTCAGTCTCCTGAATCTTTTGTGCTCTCCAGTAGCTGTGCCTGTTCTGTTTCCACTCTCAGCCCCACCAGTGCCTCATTACCACACCAGATGGGCCAGATGGCTTGTTTCTCTTTGACTCCTAACCTGCTACCCTGGAGACATGCTGAAGTTCTACCACTGTTTGTAGCTTTCAGTGAATCATACGACCGAGGCAAGGGTTAGAGTAACTGACAGGAACCTTTTTGAAATGAGTTTTCCATCAAGCAATTTCTCTCTAGAACTCAAGCACAGAGAGACTAGGAAATGTATACAACAGCTCCTTCTCCTCTCACCCTGTCCAGCTGGGGCATGTTTTTCTGGTTACAACAAAATATTCAATACATTTCAAACAGGGCCAATTGCCAGATTTGTTATGGCATGGTAAAGCTTTACAATTGATTTTTCAAAGTAGCTATATTTTTTATTTTTCTCTTATAACATAGAAGGCTAAGTTAATTCTCTAAAGTACACTATAAAATAACAAAACAGTGATTTCACTGCTTTCTTAATGAGTCAGCAGAGAGGCAATGACTGAAGAACTTTCCTGGATCACAGGATTTCCAATAACTGAAAGGAAAGAAACAACTAACTGATGTTTTTGAGGTACTGTGAATGTCATTGATCTGTGATACTGACTCTCATGTTAAAGTCCTTTAATTTTGCATTTATTTTTTCATAGTACTAGATTTTATATTATCTACATTCCCTTCTGATACTTTGGGGAACACAGAACAATAATGTGTTTTTGCTCTTTCTAACATTTAGGGTTGACAGAAGTGGGGTAAGAATGGCTTAACGGGAGAGATTTATTTCTCTTTATCATAAACAAGAAGCAGAAGTTGGCAATCCATAACTAATAAGGAGACTACACAATCATATATTCAGGTTCCTTCTATCAGGTCTCTCTGCCATCTTAACACATAGCTTTTAGCATAAGGTCCAAGATGGCTGCTCCAGATAAAAACTGACATCTGCTCTCAGCCAGCATGAAGGAAGAAGGGGGCACCACTCCCTTTAAGGAAGAACACTTCCTGGAGTTTGCACAGACAGCTTCTGCTTATATCCTATTGGCCAGAATCTAGTCACGTGGCCATGTCTAGCTATAAAGGAGACTGTGAAATGTAAATTTTACTTTAGGCAGCCCTGTTCCCAGCTAAAAATTGGTGGTTTTATTAGCAAAGAAGTAGGGGAAGATGAATATTGGGGCACAATTAGCAATCTCTGCCTTCACTTTTTAATAGTTTGCTCTAGGAAACTTTATCAATATTTTCCAGGGGCAATTGTCAACTTGTATACTTTTTTAACAGTTGACAAATTCTCCTTAAGAACTTGATCTGTTTTCTGGAATAGTTCAATGCATTTTGTTAATGGCACTATTTTAAAGTATAAGAAAGGGAGACTTTAATCTTTCTTAAATGGTATAAGAAGAATGGGACACAGATCTGTATGCTGTTTCTCATCCATCAGCTAGCACACAGATGTACCCAAGCCTTCACAGATGTGTTGCCAAATTTTGATCAGTGAGCAAAACTTAATTTTTGTAGCTGATTATGCATATAGTTGTGCAATATTGTCATTTAGAACACTGAACTAAGTAGGTCCCTAGAGGCTGTCTATAGCAGGCGCACTCTGCATAAGATGACGTCAGGGCAGTATGGGGGGTCTTTGTGTTGGGGATCCAGGCTCTATCTTGTGGAACTGGTATTATCAACATGGGTCTTCTATCTTCCATCATCACTCCTACATTCCAGCCAGCAGGAAGGGGAGGAGAGGAGCACGTTCCTTCCCTTTACTGACAGGATCTGGAAATTGCACACATTACACAGATGGATCATTTTTTTAATATAACCATCTTTTACACTCAGACTTTTACATTGATTACATCTAAGGTGATTACTTCAAAGTCAGTCTCTTTGACTTTTACGTTGTTCGCTATTTTTCGTGATTATGGACAGCAGAATATACATTTTGAAATATATAAATCTTTAAATGTATTTAAAGTAGGTATTTAAATGTTTAAGAGTATAAATTATTATCTGCATTTTGAATGGTTGTCACAATTGGGGCAAACATAGATTTGATAAATATTGCCAATTTGATTTTTTAAAAAATTAAAAATTTACACATTTACCAGCGATATCTGAGAGTGCCTGTTTATTGCAAACTTACCAGCATTAGGTTTTCTCATACAGTTTTAAAAAATGTGTAAAATTTCCTCCTTCTAAGTAAGATAAATATTTACTGTCTATTCCTAGCTTTTTCCATTTTTTTCTTAAGGAATCCCATTAGATATTTATATGTAAATAATACTAATTTTTCTTCTGTCATATTTTTACTTATAAATTTCAGTATGTTCTAAGTCCTTTTGATTCATCTAGTGTTTCTTATGGAAGGAGAGATATAAAATGCTTACACAGTTAAATTTATTAATCATAAACAATGTGATTTTTTTCCATTGTTTTTAAGTATACAAGATATTTCCCAACCTGAGATCCAGAGATTGCATAAATATTCACCTTCATTTTCTTCTATTTTAATTTTTCTTTAATTTAATTTGGTGTATGGTATGAGGTAAGGTTCTAAATTTATATATTTTTTCCAAATAGCCAAGTGTGAATCCTTGCTATTCATTAAATAATCTTTTTCTTTTGCATCAATTTGTAATGTCTTACATAATTTGTATGTATTACATAAATACACACAAAAAATAATATATATTTTCAACCTATCTCTTCTGTCTTACTGGTGCCAGAAATATTAGCAGAATATTTGTATGTGATGGGAAGTTTTGTTGTAGAGAGCGTTTGGGTGTTCTTACAGCACAGTTATTACCATTTTGGGCCTAGAGACAAATAAAAACATTTCCTTGTTTTAAAAACATGTGAATTTAGGAGTGGTTTTCCCCATGAATGTCCTGCAGGCACTTCAAACTCAATATATCCAGAAGAAACCCATTATTTGTAGCCCAGTACAACTCTCCTCTTCTAATGTTTCCTAGTGTGGTTCATGGCATAGCTTCATCCACTCTCCCTAACTGCAAACCTCAGCATCATTTCTGACTTTTCCCTCTGCATTTCACCCCACATACAACTAGTCCCTAGTGTTTTCTAGCTCTCTCCTGAAATATTACTAGAATCAGTTCTTTCCCTTTGGTTGCTACTGCCTCTACTCTCAGGGCTATGCCATCTCTCCCCTGGATATTGAGGACAGGTTCCAGTTCTTGCCTCCAGCCTCCCACCTGTCCACCCTCTGCATAGGTACCAGTTATCTCTCCAGGTTATGCATCCAAACACATTATTCCTTCTGCTCTTAATCCTTGGGTGGCTTCTCATTGTCTTCAGAATAGAGTTCAAATTCATTGACATGATATTCAAAGCTGAACAAAAGATGGGTCTCCATTTAACTTTCCTTTTTCAAGTCCCTTCATTCCTGGTCACCCACAAACCCTGTGTTTCTATCACCCAGGTAAATGGCTCACTTTTACTTTCAAATATTTGAACAGCCTTTTCCTTTGGGCTGTTTTGCTCATAAACCCCTTTCTTGCTCTGTTTTCATAATCCACACTTTAAGTCCCGGATCAAGTATCATTGTCTTTGGAAAGCTCTCTTTATTCAGCCAGACTTAATTGCCCTGTACTCTATGTTCCTATTGAATTTGTGCACACATTTATCATAGCCTGGATTACTTTCTAAATGAGTTAAGATGCAGTGTATCTGGTAGGACCATACATTTTAAGGGGACCAAAGTGGCCATTTGTCTTTGTGGACACAGAATATGACCTCATAGCAGATTTTTTTAGTTTGGGGGGAATAGCTTAAGCATTCCTTCTTAGTTGTACAACAGAAATGTGAGTTTGCACATACCTCATGGACAATATCTAACGCCTACCCCTCTAAGACCCCTCAACATGCAGAACTAATCCCTGGGGGAGATTTAGGTATGTTTGCAGAGAGACCAAAGAATATCTTGAGAAGACATATTGAGGTGTCATCCTCTTTCCTTCTGAAGTTTAATGGTGTAACTTTTCAGATGGATTGAGAAGGTTCTGATGTAGCCCCTGTCACTAAAGCTCCTGAAGGACCTGATGGGGAGCTCACTGTGAAGGAAGGTAGATCTGATTAGTGATCCAGATTCACCACCACTATCCTGTTTGTGGGAGTTGATTGTTTCCGACAGAGCTTGAGTTTGGGCTAGAAATTTCTCTGACCTGGCACTCTGGCATGGTGGGCTCATGAGTGTAAACTTAAGGAGATAAAACTCTGGGAGCCCAAGTATGAGGTATCACTGCAGCCTCTGCAAGGATCTGACCTAACAAGGATGACTTAACTGCCAAAGGCGAGGACCTGTTTTCAATAGTGACATCAGGTGGTAGCAACAGAAGTAATGAATATTATAAACTGAGGCTCACAGTGACCAGATCAAACCTCCAGTTTTGTCTTGTGAACTACCAGTAGTCCTCCTTGAACTGAGTAAGCACCTTTCCCCTCAGATTTCTGCTGGAGAAAGAGTTTGGATAATTCAGGCATGGGGCAACTGGATTATTAACAGTGTGACCATATTAGTTCTTTAAGCTGGCTAGGCAGGTTATTCAGGTTATACTTAGTTGTGTCTCCCCAATGACATTGTAAATATCTGTAAAGTGGGGACCTTGTGGAATAAACTTTATATCTCGCTAGTGATGAGAACAGTGATTTGAACATTGTAAATATTTGACTTGAATTGCTTCTGCCCTATGTTTATTTTAATGTTTATAACTACAATCATAAAACACACATTTTAAAGTTTTGTGTAAAGAGGCATTGTGCATTTGCAAATATTCCTGTGGAAGGCATGGGCTGCGTGGAATAAAACATGAAGCAGTGCTGCCTCTGCTCTTTGGGGTCTCATGCTGTGGTTAACTACGGTATATTGTCGTAGCATTATGATAAAACCCAGAGATATACAGTGTCATTACATTAAAAAAAATTCATTTGTCTACTTAGATTGGCACTGGAGAAGATTGCCCCACAAAATCAGCCCCCCAGTTCTCTGCTTGTCAAGTATTACAAATTGCTTGGTCTTGCTCTTTTATGTAGAAATTGGTTACCCTCCATTGCAATTTAAAATATAATTTTTCTTGTTTAGAGAGGAGGTTTCTAAGTGCACTCTACTATTGGAGAATGTTTATGCTGACCACCTATAATTTAGAATTTATAAATGTGCTCCTAGGGACTGGTGCTGGCTCAGCATTTTCCCTCCAACTCTTCAAAGAGACTTTTGTGCCAGTTTTACATGGTTTGTATTGTTAGTTCCCTTCCCTATTGTTGTCTGTTTCTGTGAAAGGAGGTTCAGTGGATTGCTTGAGTTTTAATTTTCATGCCCTGTATGAAACTGTGTACTTTATATTCCAATGGGAAATACGTATAACATGCAGTACTTTAGCTGAAATTTATGAGAATTTTTATTAAAGAAAATACAGAGGTAGCTCTGTAAGAAAAATAGTGTTGATCTATCTATATATGTATGTATGCATCTATCTATCTATCTATCTATCTATCTATCTATCTATAACTATCTAGTGGTGTGCTAGTAAAGGTTTAACAATAAGCTCTCCAGGGAAAACCCTAGTTTCTAACTTTTGCCAATTTCCATGGCATGAATACTCCCACCATGGCTCATTTAAAGCTATTAATATGATGTCACGGAACAGAGAATTGGGAAGTGATGCACAGTAGGACAGTTTTATGTAGTATTTTCACCACACATATACAATAGATATAAATAACTCAAGAGCATAGATAATCGTAAAATATAGCAAAATAACTAGAAAGCGATCAGTTTTGAGTATTTATTATCTTTGTTTTCATGCAATGTATTTAATTGTAAGTTAACATAATTTAGTTTTTAATAATGGCTGTGTTTAAGAACTGCTTACAAAATTCCTGAAAATTTAGCAGTTGGCTCTTGCAAGCTAGTATAAACTGGCTGCAACACAGTGCTGTATTAATCTGTCTACTTCTAGCCACTTTTCTCCCTTTTCTAAGAAGAGTGGCCCCCTGAGCTGGGGAGATCTTTGTTTGCTGAACCTTGTGGTGGGAGTTTAGGTAAACAGGTCTGGAGGAAGAAGCCGGAGTAAATTGCAGAGTGTAATAAAGGTTGGAAGCCTTTTTGTGTGATGTGAGTGGGTGCTAAGATTACAGGGGATTGGAGGCAAGACTTTATATTTATTTCTATGGGGTAATTATCATCAGAACAGAATGATTGGATTCTTCAGGAATGCGTCCATTGCATAAAACACTATAGTTTGTCATGGAGTATTTGATGCAAATCACTTTTTCCATTTCTTATATGAAATCTTTGGTAAAATCTACATTGCTTAGTAATATCTTTAGAGGGAATGGATTCTTTTTGGAGAGAAAAATAATATGGAGTTCTAGATCAAAGTTGAGGCGGGGCAAAAACTGAGGCTGCATGCTGGGTTATACGAGGTATTTGAAAATAATATGTCTAAGACTGGAAATGAAATCACATTAGATGAATCATTTGCTAAAATTTAAATGTAGGCAGCATAGTGCGATGCTTCAGAGTACAGATTCTACTGCCCAACTTTTGGAGTTTGATTACAGAATCTACCACGTATTATCTGTGTGACTTTAGGCAAGTTATATAACATCTCTGTGTTTCAGTTTTCTGGCTGTAGAATAGGAATCTTAATAATACATGTCACATTGGTTTGAGGATTAAATGATTTACATGTAAAGCACTTAGAATAATTCCTGACACATTGTAAGCTATAGAGTTAGCTATTATTTTTAATTGATCGAGTGACTTAGGAATATGATTAGTTAGAATATAATGTATATGAATATTATGTATACTGGATTTCTGAGGGGTCCCAATAAGGACCCTCTTCCCTGTTTTAGTTCTGAACTAATTGAGATATAAGAAACAAGAGTAATACAGTTGAGGAATCAAAATATTACCTTTATTACTGATGATGCTGATACAGCACAATGTGCTTGGATCTGTAGACAGGTGGGCTTCTTAATCCAGAAACTTAAAATTAGGTCGATTTACTCAGCCATAGTCAACCCTTGAAACATGCAAGCATCCTCTTTAGGGCCAGACCCTTTCAGCATACGGCTGAGAGCAGAGCAGAGCACACACTGACGGAGGGTGTGCTGACTTCCAGAGGAAAGGGGAAGGGTAGAGGCTGGGCTCTACATGCCTGGCTCCTCCTTCCACATTCATCAATCAAATTCATTTACTCTTCTGCCAGTGGGTCAGTGGGTGCAGGAGAGAGAGGAGCCAGGATTATTTCATAATTGGTGCTTCTTCCACATGGTAGGGAATAATAGGAAAGGGAAAAGCCTTCCCCTCTGTATCACTGTTTAACCGGTAAGACAGCAACTACTTCTGGTATTTTTAACAGAGGACATGTAATTGAGTTATTCAAGCCTTGAAGGAGTTGAGAGGCTCAACTGAAGATGGTGAGATAACTCAGAGATTAGTATTATCAGCAGGAAGACATTACCCTCCTGCAACAAAGGGAGGAGGTGCTGTGAACAGAGCCCAGAAGCTAGAGTCACTCAGCAGAAGCTGGAAGCTAGTGGGTCTGTCCAAGAGGAGCTGGAGCCTCAGAGACACTGACCAAGGTAGAGAGGCAGTGGGAGAAACACCGGCTTCCCTTCCTCCAATCTGTCTCCAGTGCCTCTCATTGGCTCCCCTCAACAGGCAGCCAGTTGATAGAGGAGCCTAGGAAACACAGCCCGCAGGGGTCAGCCCCACTGCTGTATAAAGCAGGCAGGGGGAAGGTGAGGAATAGATCCATGAGCAAATAGGGCCAGTGCCTGCATGTGCGGGCACACATGCACACATACACGTGCACACACACACACACACACATATCTTCTATTTCGTACTTCTCTGCTTTTGAACTTTTTGGACTATGTAGATCAAAATATTCTTTCAGATTGTATGATTTTAACATTGCTTAGAGACACTGGCTATGGAAGTAAACTGAAGAAAGTGGAAAATTAATATATAAAAAAAAATAGAGGAAAGATTGGCATGGATGTTAGCTCAGGGACAGTCTTCCTCAAGCAAAAAAGGAAGATTGTCAACAGATGTTAGCTCGGGGCCAATATTCCTCACTAAAAAAAAAAAAAAGTCCACTCTTATGCTGTTGCTGAACAAAGTTTTCTTGAAAGCACATCATTGTCAGACTTATTGAGTACTCACAGGCCATTTCTGAATGTTTTGAACCAAAACAATTAAAGAAGTGGAAGCATGGGGTTGCACCTGTTCTCCAGAGAATTGTGAGGACACCAGATCCGAGTGGCTCACTGTTAAGGTCTGGTATGAGAACCAGTATATACTGAGGAGATTAAGAGCCCCAGGTAGCCTGGGATTAGATCCTGGTGTAAAGTAAAATGAGGAAATTATGTAACCTCTATATGCCTTGGTTTCCTTATCTGGATAAAAACAGTACCTTCCTCATTGTGGTATCATATGAGATAACCTAGGCTTATTGCTCAACTCAGTGCTTAACGCTCAGTGTTAGTTATTATGATTCAGTATGCTTATTGTTTTTAGAAGCTCATTTTTAGATAAAATCCTCAGAAATATAAAAATTTGAGTTCCTACTTTCTGCAGAACAATATATCTCATATGCCTATCTGCAGAGCTGCATCAAGGGAGCAGAGAAGCTGAGTAGCTGCCCAAGGCACAAAACTGTAAGGGCTGGTAAAACATCACTGGAAGCAAGAGGGAGAGAAATGTGATGGCTGGAATTCCTTTTGTGGGGGTATTGCATTTTAATGGAAGGGTGCCTTAATAAGGCACTTGGGTTGGGGG
This sequence comes from Tapirus indicus, assembly GCA_031878705.1. Taxonomy (NCBI): domain Eukaryota; kingdom Metazoa; phylum Chordata; class Mammalia; order Perissodactyla; family Tapiridae; genus Tapirus; species Tapirus indicus. The sequence goes on from CM062919.1 coordinate 34,240,069, forward strand.
AGTGAGAAACCCCAAGAGGCATGTTTAAGTAATGATAAGTGGTTGCTGAATCACCTTCTCAGGAAAGGGCTCGGATAATTGTAGGGATTTTGCATTGTTGATGCAAATTTGGGTCAGTTTAGAGCAATAGTGAAAAGGCTGAGAGGTCCCATAAGTGGTCCTTCTCCACTCCTTCCCCAAGCACCACTAAGCTCCAGAGTTCCTCAAAAATTAATATGAAACAATATTTGCCCAGAATGGGGCAACACTGTTTTAGCTCATTTGGTGTATATGTTTAATGCCATGGATCAGTAAAATGGGGTCCTTGTAAATTGTAGCATCAGAGACCGCGTGATTTGAACAGAGAAATTCAATGTAAAAAAATTGTTAACTGGGGATAAAGTTGTTAACTAGGTTACTGAAAGGGCCAAAAGAGAGATCTAAGGTCTCTTGAAGGTCGCAGTTGTAGGAAGTAGCTAGGGCTGAGGCAACAAAGAGAAGGTGCTGAAATTACTAAAATTTAGAATCCTAGAAGACACACCCTGTAGAGCTGAAACTCAGACCTCTGAGCAGGGGGCACTGCAAAGCTGGTTCTGGGGTCTCTGAGTTCAGAGGAGGGGCCTGAAGAAGGGATGCTGGCCTGGCTAGTGCTGGAATCTCAGAATGGGGTGGGACTTGATGAAGCTGGTTCTTCACGTGTTGGAGGAACTGCCAACTGGGTTCAGTGGCTGCTACAAGAAAGAACTGCTGTCCTTGGGGTGAAGAAAGATTGTTGGGGTGATGTTCACAGGAATAGGAAGCAGACAGGAAAGAGCAAGTCTCTTCTTCTTCCTCTAGGCTTGCAGCCTCCCTCTAATGTCCCTCTTGGCAGAGCCAAGTCCAGGTGGCAAAACAGGGTATATGAAAGGGTGGGTTTGGAGCTGAGAGATAGTAACTCAATAACTGGGACATAAATATTGTGAAATGCAGCACGAGGTACTTGATAGATGTTGGTGACTGGGTCTGGCAAATACTTTACAGAGTACCTATTACTTGCTAATGGAAGTACAAAGCTGAATATGACCTGTCTCTCCTCTTAAGGAAGAGGGAAAGGGGCCGATTTATAGGGTAAATTACAGCATAATCTGATAAATGGTCCAACACAATTATGATCATGGGAGTACAGAGAAGGGAACCAGCCAAATAGGTAGTAAACCTAATAATCTTTCCTAGGTTAATTAGGTGCTATTTAGGTAGTTATATGAAAATAGAAAAGTAGCATCAGTGTTGATGCCAGTTTAGAGGTGATTGGTAAAGATTGTTTGGCACAATTCTGAATATTTTCCTTATAAATGTTTCCTCCAACTTAATCTCCTCAAATTTGTCAAATCAGTACATTCCACTTGTGTTTACTTATTTATTTTTATTTTCAAATAATATTCTGATGCTATCAAATTCAGGGTATTTCTTCATTCAAGGAAATAATTATAAATTTATTTTGTTGAGTGTTACCTATTAGTATTCTGCAAAATAGGGTAATGTTTCATGGTTCTTGAATCATCTTGGTACAAGTAATGCACCGGTGATATTTTACAAAGGTATTCCAATATTTACTTTCATTTATTAACTTAGTCTACAAATATTTGCTTTGACTTCACTAGATTCTGGGGAAATGTAAATTGAATAAGACATGATGTGATAGACACTTGGTTGTTAACACCTCAGTCATTCCTCCACTCTTTCCTTGCCTATAAAACCTGGATTTTGTCTACGTGTTGGGGAGCAGTAATTCCAGCCCCGGAGCAAATCATAATTGGTTTAAGACAATTATAGTAATCCTGTTCCCCTTGCTAATGGTTTATGACCAGTTCTGACCAATCCATTGTAAAGTGAATTCTGCTGTGGGCTTCTGGGAAATATTTTCTTCCCTGATAAAATGTCTTATTGGACATTGTTGTTTGAAGACGTGATATTTGGAGTTATGGCAACTATCTGAAAACCCTAAGAGGACAGCTCCAAAAGTCATGGAAATATCAACTGGAGTCTAGTCATTTTTGACCCACTGAATTAATCACCCTGGAACAGACTAATTTGCTGCTTCTTTTTATTTGAAATAATAATACCCTATTGTTTAAGCCATTTTTAGTGGGGTTCTGTTTTGAGTGAAACCAAGGTAATCTTAAATAATATACATGGTCTTTGTTTTACACAATCTTTACTTCTTTTATAAAGGGTTCTAAAAAGGGAGTAATATTTTGCTGCACACATATCATTCTAAGCGGGCAAGCGGAAGTCTCAGGGAATAGATATCATATAAAACTACCAATAGGGTAATTTGCTCAGTAAGGGACCCTCTTTCTTTTTTCATGACATACTTTTTTTTTTTCTTTAAATTTCTCTAGTAGATGAGATTTTCACCTGGAAAATTCACATGGAACTCTCCACACCCCTCCTCCACCAGAACCCGTAATTTCATGTTGGGTTTCATTTTTATGAAACCATCAATTTTCCTTTATTTATTTAACTACTCTCAAGCAAAAAAAAAAAAAAAAAAAAAAACAAACCCTCAAACAACAAAAAACAATACTCAAAAACCCAGTGTGCTCTTTGCATTGTTCTTAAGTCAAACCAAGCTGTTAACAGGGTGGAGTAAATATACAAAGTATTCAATGAAAATTACATGAAGCCACTCTGCAAATATCAATGCAAATCCATTTGGGATTTATATTCTTGAGAAAAAAATAACTCGGTGAACTTTATCCCACGATGGTAGCTCTTAGGGACCCTCTCTCTTTTAAAGAGAATCATCTCCATGGACATCCAATAGACTGGGGAACCTTCTCATTCTTACAGCATGTTCTTGGCTCTGCTCTTCTTACCTCCATCTCCTTCTATGAGAGACTGCCTAGATTAGGTATGTCTGGGCCTCTGCGGAACCACCATCTTGCTCGTGAAAGTAAGAATTTTTAGGAAAGTACTGACAAGTGACTTATTTCTTGACATTCACTAGACATTTTTTATGAATGCAAACATTGAGTTTGGGCTGATATTTGGAAGGGCTTCTCTGGAGGCAGAGGGCAGGGTCTTGACAGCATTAACGTGGTTGCCATTTCTTGCTCATCAGAAAAGACGCTCCCTGGGTGTATCTGATCTGAAACGAACCCCGTAATAAACTATCTGCTTTTGTCATTCGCTTAGTGTCTCCCTTGCCTCTGCTTTAAACTCTAATAAATAAATTAATTTTAAAAAACAAATTGACAAATGATGTGACTAGAGAATTTACAAAAGAGGACATATAAATAGAAAATTAGCAGAGTGTCTAACTTAATGAAAAAATAAATTAAAATAAATATTAGCAAATATTATTTTCTTTGTATCAAATTGACAAAGATTTAAAAGTAAAAATGCTCAGTGCTTGTGAGAGTTGATGATATAGACTATCTCCAGTATTGCTTGAAAATAAATATATACATCTTTAGGAAGAATTTTAGCATTATTTATTGAACTCTCAAAAATATTCTTACATTTCAGCTCTGCCTTCCACTTATAAGCATTGACCCTAAAGAAATAATCCTGAATGTAGAAAAATATTTATGTATAAAGCCATTTGTTGCAGCATTATTTATAAATAGTGAAGTTATGATCAACCTAATTATTCAACACTAGGGAAAGTGTAAATGTATTTTGATACACCCACACAATGGATGCAAATATGAAAATTGTGAAATATAAAAATTATGGCTATACAATTTTACATTCCAAGTTAAAGGCTGTTGTTTTAATGTTAACAGACAGAATCAAGATAAAAAGTTGTATATACTATATATTGTTATATCTTTACTATGAAAAAAGCCTATAAAATGGGAGAAAATATAGCAAAGATTTTAGCAATGGTTTCCTCTGAATATGAAAAATTAATATTTTCTTCTGTGTACTTTTCTGTAGTCTCTAAATTTTCTACCATCAGTCTGTATTACTTTCATAATCAGGAAGGAAATAAACAATTTTAAAAAAAGTTTTAAGTTAAATACTTTTCTTGTAAGAACTACTTAGCTTCTATTCTTTAAAGATTTTCGAACTGCTTTTATTTTTCATGTTTAAAAAACATCAAGCTACTACAACGTGAAGCTTTTTAGGTCTCTAGGTTTCAAAGGTACAATGAAATACAAAGGAATTTGGTGCAATTTTTATCCTTTTTCCAATTGTCATCATGACAATGGATTTATAACAGGCAATTTTCTGTTCTCTGGAAAACTAGGTACCATCACATTAGAAACAGATTTCTCTCTGGTGTCTCAGAGCATTTCCTGCTGTTCAAACAATGATGTATTGGCACATATCTTTTTGAGATGTGTCTTTCCTTTTTATAGTTTGATTTTCTTCTTTCATGTAAAATCTGCACTTCTGCTGAAGGCTGGGTAAATACAGGATACCTGTTGCCTGGGAAGCAGTAGGTGAAGGACTAGGGAGTGAATAGAATGGAAAATATCAATACCAGGAGTGTGGGAGCACGCACTTGGCCTCTGTGCCTTTTGAAGGTTGCCTCCATGCTTTGGGGCCATGTTTCTGAATAATTACAAGCTAATGGTGTACATTATCTCATACACACATTAAGCAAATGTAATTTAGTACTCTGGTCATATTTCTAGTTTGTATGTGTATATAAAATTTTTAAATTTTATATTTTTCTGATTGTTATAATACAGTTAAAACATGGGAAATATATTAGTTTCCTATTGCTTCTGTAACAAATTGCCATAAACGTAGTGACTTAAACAATGCAAATTTATTATCTTAAATTCTGGAGATCAGATGTCCAAAATGGGGCTCACTGTGCTAAAATCAAGGTGTTGGCAGGGTTATGTTCCTTTTTTTGGAGGTTCCAGGGCAGAATCCATTTTCTTGCCTTTTCCAGTTTCTATAGGCTGCCTGTATTCCTTGGTTTATTGTCCCTGTCCACCTTTCCCAACCAGCAATGGCCAGTTGAGTCTTTCTCACATGGCATCCCTCTGATTCTGACTCTTCAGCTTCCCTCTTCCATATTTAAGGACTCTTGTGATTATACTGAGTCCACTCGATAATTCAGGAGAATCTCCCTATTTAATGTCAACTATTAGCACCTTAGTTCCATCTGCAACTTTAATTCCTCTTTTCCATGTAACCTAAAATATTCATGGATTCCAGAGATTAGGACACAGACATCTTCAGGGCCATTATGCTGCCTACCAGAGAGTTCCAGAAAAGTAAAATATGTAAATAAACATCCTCAACTCAATCACCTGAAGTTAACTACTGCTAACATTTTGGAAAATGTTATGCCTTATAATTTTGTGAAATTGTGAACCTAATTGACTTAAATACATATGAGGACTTTAAATGTTTTTTGACTAGATAATATATATTCACATAATTCAAATATATAAAAAGTATTTACTAAAAAGTCTCTGTCTCCCTATCATAGGTAATCACTTTCAGTAGCTTATTCTTACAGGTTTTTAATGTAAATACATGTGCATTAACATTGTTGTTCCTTGTCTCATCTCTGGCCCTTACTTTATTCCATAGTGGAAATGGGCACAGGGATAATAGTAATATTTATTGAATATTTGCCGATATTTATTGAATATTTACCACGCGCCAGACTTTGTAGTAAGTGTAATACATTTAATCTTAGCAACCCTATGAGAAGGTACTATTATTATCTTTATTTTTAAGATGCAGAACCTGAGACATAGAGAAGTTAAGTAATTTATCTTTGGTCACTCACCTCGTAAATTATAAACTGGGATTTGAAACCAGATAGCTTGACTTCAGAGGTCTCATGCTTAATTACTATTCTCTATTCCCTATCCTATTTGTTGAATATATTACTAATTTAAAGAGTTGGTTAAAATTTCTTTGTCATCTCTAAAAATCCCTTATGTAAAAGTGACCGTATCAGTATGTCTGCTTCAAAATGTTGGGTTTTTGGGGAGGTGTGCCTGACACTCTTGTTTGGCTGCCCAAGAACTATACTCAACAGCCATTCCCAACCCCCTTCTCCCTTGCCAGTGCCCACAATAGAGCTGACAAGGCTGGAACTTGCTTTCAAAGCCATGGAACTAGGAGTAGCTATATGGCTCAGTTCTGGCCAAAGACACTGTGGGAAAATTTTGAGAGACTTCTGGGGAAATGTTTCCTTTCTTATAACATGACAAAGGCAAGTCAGGAAACTTCTCTCTCCCTCCTCTGTCCACTTGTTTCCCCAACTTGGGACATGGCCACATGAAAATATGATATTCAGGGCTAAGGAAGACCTCTTGCAACCATGTAGGGGAGGCTAAGAGAATTTCAGAGATTTTGACGCAACATCTGACATTGTAGAGTAGCCAAACTTGGGACCGGCTATCTCCAGACTTCTTGTGAAGCAAAACGATAGTTAGTCTTATATTTCAAGCCTCTGTTAGCCCAGTTTTCTGTTACTTGCAGCCAGACACAGCCTAACTAAAACAGAACTCAATAGTACTATTCAAGAAAAAACATCTGGAGTGTGTAGTAAAATCACAGCCCTGCCTTTTAAGAGGGATATGGACAAATTGTAACACAATGAGAGAGCAGCTTACATGCAAGGGGTTTTAAAACCTTGTCACAGGAACCAAGAGGAATTATCCTGGAAAGGATGATGAAGTGGAGATATTATAATGTGTCATATATTTGAAGGGCTCTTTGGTGACTTGTAAACAATGCCACAAATTCTTCCCATCCCTGTGTGCACCTCACTTTGCAATGCGATGTTTCATTTCCTCCTATTTAGCAGAGAAGACTTTTTCTCCATCCTTGAATCTCTGCTTGGCCATGTGCGTTAGTTTCCTAGGGCTGCCCTAACAAACTACCACAAATTGGGTGGCTTAAATAATAAACAGAATAAACAGAAATTTATTCTCTCATAGTTTTGGATACTAGGAGTCTGAAATCAAGGTGTTGGCAGGGCCGTGCTCTTTCTGAAGGCTCCAGGAGAGAATCTGTTCCATGCCTTTCTCTTAGCTTCTGTTGTTGCTGGCGATCCTTGGTCTCCTTCTGTCATAGCGTTCTCCCGGTGGGTTTCTATGTCTCTTCTTTTCTTTGTGTGAGCATACTAGTCACATTGGATTAACAGCCCACCCTACTCCTGTGTGACCTCACTTTAACTTAACAAATTATATCTGCAATAACCCCATTTCCAAATAAGGTCACATTATGAGGTTCTGGGAATGACATGAACTTAGTGGGGGGACACTGTCTAACCCAGTATACCTGTGTGATTTGCTTTTGCCAAAAGGACATTAGCAAACGTGGTACCCCAGAGGCTGGAAAAGTACTGCTCTTTGGAACCCTGAGAGCACCATGTGAAGAAGCCCAGGCTGGCTTACTGGAGTATGAAAGACCATCTGGAGCAAAGACAAACTGTCCCACTGAAGCCACCTCTAGAACCACCAGCCTGACAACTGCCAGACGTGAATCAGGCCGATGTAGACCATCCAGCCATAACTGAACCAGCCAGACTGGAAGAATCCCCTAGCTGACCCACAAAATCATGAGAAATAATAAATGTTTGTTGTTTAGGACGTTTGGGATGATTTGTTATCAATTTGTCTTGAGATTCTTGCTGACTTTGAAATGCTGTAGTTTTATCATTGATTTTCTGACCAGCATCTGAAAGTTAAAGAAAGGCAAATTTCAGTTGAATGTAACTAAGGACTTTCTAATAATGGGATCTGTCAAACAATGTAGCTGGCTGCCCCTTGGGGGGAGAATTATAAAGGTAGATGTTGTTTGGGAGACTGAATTAGAACCTCTAATATCCATTTCAAATCTAAGATTTTTAAGGAAAAAAGGTTTTGATGTTAGAGTTTTAGAAATGGGAAAAATAATTGATGATTTAATATTCTTTTAATGCATTGTTCATGCCAGAAATTGTGGAAAGGGCAAAAATTACTCAGCATACTCTGTAAAATTCCCAATGTCTACTGGCATTATTGCACATATTCTTTACAAGTTGAGTCTTGGGCCAAGAGTTGGAAGTGAGCCCTTGACTTTGGTTTTCTGCACTGCCATCTCCATTTCATTTTATCTCTCATAGTTCCCAGGGTTAGAAAGACTTTGGTTTCTTTCCAGCTGGTGAATCAGTATGGAACTAACCTGGAATTGGGCCAGGACTGAAAGTGGCAGACTAAAGCCAGAGATAAGGCCACCAAGGCAACCCTCTATAATGATGTCATTTCTCTCTTGACATAATACCAAAAGGAGGATAATGAAAAGAGCCAGGGAGAAATGAACAAGCTGACATAATAAGACACCTGAGATGGCTTGTAGGAAACACAGATATCTGGGATGGAACATTCTTGGGATGTGGTACATTGGCTATAGTTGTGCTAACTAAAACATAAAGAGGATTTAATTTATAAATATGCTAGTTCTGTTTTATTGGCCAATATTAGACCCTTGTCAGGCTTCAGCTATAAGACTTTTTACACTTTCTCAGGCAAGTAAACTTTAAGCTTCAGTTTCTTGGAGGAATTGGTCTTAAATTATCTCTAAAATTTTATCTGAGTAAAATTTTATTACTGCCTAGAGGCAATACTCTAAGATATTAAATTGAGGGCTTAAAAATTCTTTATTTATATTTCATTTGGAATGTTGAAATTACAATTGATTGAATCCTTCCTGAATGGCTGGCACTGAGAGAAGAACTTTACATCCATTATCATATGTATTTATCGCAATGACCATATTATACAAATGAAAAATCTGAGCCTTAGAATCGTCACAAAACTAATGAGTGTATTTCTGTGCTTCAGTTTTCTTGTCTTTAAAATAGATGTTTGTCTTAGTTATAGCTTAACAATTTTTTATACATTAACAATTATTGGTGAAGAATACACCCTAATATTTTATAGTCTGTAACTTTAAAATTATTTCAGTATAAACAGTGTTATCTGTGTGCGTGTACTAGTAAACTCTATATCTTAGGGATGGCATCTGAAAGACCCTAAGAAGAATCAATAACTATCCAGAGATCATTACTTAGTGTCTTAGTCAGTTGGAGAGAGAGAGAGAGAGAGAGAGAGGGAGAGAGAGGGGACTCTGGTCTTTTCCTCTTTTTATAAGGGCACTAATCCTATCATGGGGGCTCCACCCTTATGACCTCACCTTATCTAAACCTAATTACCTCCCTAAGGCCCCACCTCCAAATACCATCACATTGGGAATTAGGGCTTAAATGTATGAATTTTGGGGGGACACAATCAATTAGTCCATAGCACTTAGCATTTTAAATATCATTTCAAAATTTATACCAGAGTGGTACAGCCATTATGGAAAACAGTATAGAGGTTCCTCAAAAAATTAAAAGTAGAACTACCATATGATCCAGCAATCCCAATTCTGGGTATATATCCAACGGTAACAAAATCACTATCTCGAAGAAATTCCTACACTCCCATGTTCATTGCAGCATTATTCACAAGAGCCAAAATATTGAAACAACCTAAGTGTCCATCGACAGATGAATGGATAAAGAAAATGTGGTATATAAATATGATGGAATATTGTTAAGCCATAAAAATAAGGAAATGCTGCCATTTGTGACAACATGGATGAACCTGGAGGGCATTATGCTAAGTGAAATAAGCCAGACAGAGAAAGATAATAAGTCCTGTATCATATCACTTATATGTGGGATCTAAAAAAGAAAATTAAAAAAGAGCCAATTTCATAGAAACAGAGAGTGGAATGGTGGTTGCCAGGGGTTGGGAGTAGGGATTTATAGGTCCAAGGGTACAAACTTTCAGTTATAAGATGAATAAGTTCTGAAGATCTAATGTACAGCATGGTGACTATAGCTAACAATACTGTGTTATATACTTGAAATTTGCTGACAGTAGATCTTAAGCATTCTTAACACACAAAAAATGAGTTACCTGTGAAGTGATGGATGTATTAATTAACTTGATTGTGGTAATCATTTCACAATGTATATGTATATCAAATCATCAGATTGTACACTTTAAATATATACAGTTTTATTTGTCAATTATTCCTCAATAAAGCTGGGAAAATTTTATACCAGAGAGTTTATTGATTGGCAAAAGGATGGTAGAAGTAATTTTTCCTTGATGAATGGGTGGCTTTCAGCATACATGGCAGGTTACATGTTTGCATGGGCCCAATTACTCTTGCACTAACTCAGCTGTCTGATAACACCTGCAGTAGTGGGGGGGCTAGAGTCTGACCCCTCACCTGCCCTGCATCCCTCTAATTCATGGATGATTCTGTCTCCTTACCAAAATTCAAGGCTGACCAGTTCTACTTTCACAGTATCATTATATTTGGCACAGAACGAACTTTTCATGCAAGGTGTAAGTCAGTGTGCGTGGGGGCAGACAGTAGCACTGTCCTTGGAGCTACAGAAACAGGTGTATGACTGTTTTTGTGCCTGTTTGCTAACAATTGTTTAAACATTCAGATTTGGGCTAAATCTTGCTTTCACAGTCAGAAACCACTTGGTAATTAATTTGTAGTAATTAAGGTATCTCCCACCCACCAATGAGCACTAAAATCTTCTGATGAATACTAAAGAAGCTGACAATCGTTATATGGTAAAATTGACTTAGTGCAGTCAATCAGGAAACTAACCATAAAGATACACAGGATGACATCGGAGGAAGGAATATGGAGATTTATGCCAATTTCCTTCTTGCCATTTTCCTTCTACTGAGCCCATCAGTGCTTCTCATTTATCTTTGAGTAATAGAATCTTCAGCATAATATCATACCCAGTAATCTTTGCCTTGCCATATAATTTAGCTGTGTGGCTATTTATATATCACAGAATATGCCACAGAAATGGGAAACATTTTATATTCAAGATGAAGAGAGAGAATCTAACAGAATAAGAGAAACGAAATAGAGTGAGGTTATGAGTTTGCTCCATCATCCTCAATTGTGCCAAATGTCATATTTCTTTATTTTTCTCAGCTTTGATTGGTTTAGTCCGCATTCAACAGAGTTTGTGGGGAAAACCACTTTCAATGATTTAAGGAATTCTTCCTGTTTTAAGAAGCCCAAGAAATTTGAAGACTGCCTCTGGCCTTAGTTCTTCATGGTCACTGCTGAGCTGCTCTGTATCCCCTTGAGGGTCAGGGAATCCATTACCCACAGTCCCAAAGTCTCTTCTTGCTGTATTCCAAGCTTGGCCCTCAGCGCCTTTGGCTCAGTGTCCAAGGTATCTATGCACACCCAAATCTAGGAGCTCCTGCCACACCCTGGGACATTGGTGAAACATGGGAAGTGGGCCCTGGCCTCTGCTGTTCACAAAGTGAAACCTCCTCCTAATCCTTCCTTCTTTGGGGAACCAACCCTCCCTAGGTTGGACCCTGTCTTTCTACATAACCATCATAGCCCCTCCTTCTCAGATAATCAGATAGATCTTTGTACCTGGGTTTTCAAAACAAAGACTTGTTAATTTTTCTCTGGTGCAAGAGATGTCTAGTCCTATAGAATTCCTGAGCTAGGTGGGTCTTGCAGAAAAGGTAGGGATGGAGTGGGAGGGAACCTTTTTTTTCCTTCTTATTTGCGGGTTCCTTACAGCAGACATCATAGAAGTTACTCTCTCAAGAAAGGATTTAGCCACACATGTAATGCCATCCAAAGGCAAATTTACATGGCTTTTGGTTTATGTGATATTTGGTGTAATCCGTTCCCATCTGTTAGAACAGGCGAGTCTGCCTAAAACCAAACCAAACCAAAAGAAGTTCTCCATATTCTGCTTTGCCTTAGAAGGTAACAGCAACTCTTTTCATTATAGGAAAAATCCTAAATTCCTGGGCTTGGCTTTTTTTTTTTTTTTCATGTGAGGAAGACTAGCCCTGAGCTAACATCCGTTGCCAATCCTCCTCTTTTTTGATGAGGAAGACTGGCCCTGGGCTAACATCCGTAGCCATCTTTCTCTCCTTTACATAGGATGCCGCCACAGCATGGCTTGACAAGTGGCGGGTCTGTCCGCGCAGGGGATCCGAACCTGTGAACCCCAGGCGGCCGAAGTGGAGCACGCGAACTTAACCGATATGCCACTGGGCTGGCCCCCTGAGCTTGGCTTTTAAATCCATCCAATAATCTGATCAGACCCTTATCTTTGGCTTCTCCATTATTCTCTTTATCTTCTAATTTGCAGAGACAACTCTCCTGACTTGGCCTTTCTCAATTGTATTCTGACAGTGTATTAATTCTTTTATTTTTTTTCTAAATAATACCCATTCTTCAAGTTCTAGCTCATGCCCCTTCTCCCGTGACAAGGTCTGCTATTGTTCATGGTCACAATGATTTCCCTCTATGGCTTTTAGCGTTTCTTTTGACATTTAATTGTATACCATCTTCATCTTGCACAGTGACTGACTTATTCTTTTGTAGATACATGTCTTATCTTCCCAGCTAGATTTTAGTTTTCCAGGCAAGGAGCATAGAATTAGGCACTGCATATTTCCTTTCCCTTATATCTTTAACAGTGTTCACCCCATTACTGTACACATAACTAGATGAATGGATAATTGAGAATTCATTGTATGTATCCCTAACCACATTCACACCACATGTGGAAACAGACAATAACTCCACACTTGGGTATTTACTGATCCTGAAAGTCAGGGGCAACCATTTCCTTCTCGGTAGCGGTGTTACTGATACCTCTGGGCGTTACAGATCGTGTTAACTGACAAAGAAATAAAAAGAGAGACTTAATTGCAGTGGGATATGCAAGGTCACAATTGAAAGAGTGGCAAATAAAAGTCATTCAGTGTAAAGTTGTGAAAGATAGGCTATCATATGTGTGAATATTTTCACAATGTGAATTTTCGTTTTTTAGTCCTAACCATGCAGTCTGTAACTCTGTGCTCATATCTAATGAGGTAAACAAACATGTACCTGTGCCCTTTCCATAGTCTCTTTCCCTTGCATTAACGATTCTGTAGAAGATGGGTGTGTAGGGATTAATGATTGAGTGAGTGGATGAATTTGTTTCCAAGCCATCAATGCCACTCTCTTTCTATTATCCCTGGTTCTATTGTAGTCACTGCTACGGTGAGCTATTTTTAATGTGGGAAATGGGTCTATTCCTCACCTCTCTTAGGGCAGATAAAAAGTTGCAAATCATGTCACACATTCTTCAAGACCCAGTTCAAATGCTTCTTCTATAGAATCTCCCTAAACCTTAGTCTCTTTCCTCTCCCTTGTCTACTCCCTCCAGTACATGGTAATTTCCCTCCTCTGCCCTCCCATGAACTTGGGTTCATCTCATGGAATTTATAATTTGTGACACTTTACTGTGGTTTTCTAAAATTATTTTCCTGTTTTCAGTTACTGATAAAAGCACCTCCTGAGTGGCTGGACCAGAAGACCATGTTAAGGTCTATTTTAGGGTGGCTGAAGGTTCTTAGGTTTCAGACTTGGTTACAGATGTGTTTCAGGTTCTCGTAACTTTTGATTGTGTCTAGTATCAAGAAACCCATACATACACACTTTCAGATTAAACACCTATAACACAACAATGAGATTGAATCTCATCCTCCCTTGATCCAGAGATAGAGGGAAACTCCCTCATAGATGCTGGGATACATAGTCTCAACTGTCTGGCAGATACCTATAATTGAGGAAAAGTAAGAGGCTGGCTTGGTAAGCTGAGTGTGCCCTAGGATGCACGGTGGTTCTCTTCTGTTTAGTGAAGTGCTTCCCAAAACGTGTCTGACAGGATCAGCATGGTCAGAGAGCATCATCCTGGTGGATGGAGCTACCCTGGAGAGAAAGATGAGTGTTTCCCTTTTTAGAAGACTTATTGAGTAGAATGTATGCCCAGCTGTTTCACTGCCCACTCCATGCCAACTAAGAAATACATTTCTTTAAAGTTTAAATCAACATGTAACATCACAATAAAATAGTTTACTGTTCAATTACAAACTTCTAATAATAGCTAGCATTTGTCCTTAGTATGTGCCAGGCATTGTTCCAAACAGTTTACAAGTATTAACATATTTAATCTGCACAAGACTCCATGAAGCAAGTATTGTTATTACCATTTTGCACAGAGGCAAGCAAGACACAGAAAGGTCAAATGATTTGCCCAAGGTCACATAGTTAATAAATGCCAGAGGAAGGATTTGTATCAGTCATCTAATCCAGAGTTTGCACACCACTCTGTTGGACAGTTGACATCTCTGGTGTATAAAGCTGGGAATAGACAGACCACAGAGATGTTCTGGGTGTTTCCTCTAGCTACAAGGTATTTTTCAGTCTTGAGGTTACCTGATTTATATGGTCATTTCCCCTACTAATTTGCAAAATTAATTAAAGGGCAAATCAAAGAGCTTCCTGGGGCTCCAGTTCATAAGGAGATACTAAAATCTCACTGGAATGAATGGGAAATATGGTGTTTATCAAGTCACAGTTTCATAAGTAATTCCTTACACACCGGAAAAATGCATATTGTTCCTGCTCTCTACCTCTCACTATGCAGGGCCAACAAATGGAAATTTTCAAGAGGTTCCTCGTAGGTGTCCTTTTATCTCCATGTAATATGTTTGGGATACACAGGCACATTGGGTTGTGCTGCCACCTCTGGACCCAGGCAGTAGGAGCTCCCTGAAGTCGACAGTCATAGTCAGCTGAAATTCTGGAATGGCGTATTGCTATTTGATGAGAATGAGTGATTTATTTTATTATCAAAATTTTGAACCTTTAAGATGCCTCCCAAGACTTCATCTAGTTTGAAAATTGCAAAAGAAACCTGAGAAGAGATCAAGAACTACAGAAAAGTAAGAACATGATAGCCTGAGGGAAAAAAAAACTTTCAAATCTTTGTTGAACAATTAGCTGTAACTGTAGTTTTGTAAGCTTCCTTGGTCTTTAATGACTATGAATTATTAACATTACTTAATTATGAATGACAGAAAACCACGAACAGGAAGAATGTCCCCAATAATAGTAAGTGCTAATTTTGGGTTTAATGCATGATTTTGAAATAAAGTAAGTATATAATTTTATTAATAGGATATCAGTTTCTTCCTACTGCCACTAAATAAATGTTAAACAAGCACTTAAAAAATTATTAGTCTGGGGGGGCCGCCTGGTGGCGCAGCGGTTTAGTCCGCGCTTGGCAGCCCCGGGTTCGCGAGTTCGGATCCCGGGCGCCCGCCGACGCACTGCCTGCCAGCCATGCCGTGGCGGCGTCCCATATAAAGTGGAGGAAGATGGGCACGATGTTAGCCCAGGGCCAGTCTTCCTCAGCAAAAAGGGGAGGATTGGCGACGGATGTTAGCTCAGGGCTGGTCTTCCCCACAAAAAAAAAAAAAAAAAAAATTATTAGTCTGTACAGGGCACAAAACATGTGTCAGGTTGTCCCTAATGGCATGTGAGCCCCTTTCTCCCCAGTTGTGCCTATATGTCTTTAATATTATTCAATAAGTTTTCTTGAATGCATGTGTAAATGAATTATTGAAATGAAATAGATCTATACACCTTTGATATGTAGAGTTCCTCCATCTAATTTGATTTTTTTTTCTGCCTTGTGTATGTGCTGGATGATTGAGTAAGTATACCATACGAGCAAATTATCTTAATTCCTGTTATACATTGAGTTTTTTATCCCCAAAATTCATATGTTGAAATCCTAAGCTCTCGTACCACAGACTGTGACCTTATATGGAAAAAGGGCTGCTGCAGATGTAATTAGTTAAGATGAGGTCATCTTGGGTAGGGTGGGCCCCTACTCCAATATGACTGATGTTCTTATGCAAAAGGGGAGATTTGGATACAGCCATGTACACAGGGAGGACACCAGGTGAAGATGAAGGCAGAGATCAAGGTGAAGCCGACGAGTGCCACAGATTGCTAGAAAACTACCAGAAGCTAGGGGAGAGGCATGGAACAGATTCTTCTTCACAGCCAACAGAGAGAACCAATTCTGCCGACACCTTGATGTTGGGCTTCTGGCCTCCAGAACTGTGAGACAATATTTCTGTTGTTTAGGCCACTCAGTTGTTGGTACTTTGTTTTTGCAGCCCTAGCAAACTAATATGAGTCTCATCATGTAATGGAGGGAGGATAGATTCATGTGGTTGAGATGGAATGAGTCTGGGATTTGCTCTTCATTTTATCTGGGACGTCTGATTACAGAACTACTTTCAAACTGCTGTGGGTTTTAAGACTTGAAACCAAAGGTGGTGTATATACTTAGGAGGACTGAGTGCTGTCGAGGACTTTTGAGTTTGAGTGTTTAAAGATGCATTTTTATTTTCTATGTACAAATTGTTCCAAAATTTTCTAGTATATATTTTTTTAGGAAGGGTATATTAAGCCTAGATGCTTTGATATCTCTGGTAATTTAATTTATGATTATTTAATATGCTAAAAATAGAAATGTTGACTGGTAATTTGCCTTCATCTTTCTTCCTGGAAATCTAGCATTTCACATTTTTTATCAGCATGAATGATTTTATGGACTCTAAAGCTTAACAGTGCAAATAATTTGCACTTGAAATGTATTTGTAGCATGCATGGTCAAGGGTCTGAGGAACCTGAAGAACAAATAATACGTCGCAAACCAGTTTTTGAAAGTACCCTGAGAACACTTTGTTTTTTGAGGGTTATGGGTTATGGCTAGTGAGCATAAATATCTCAAGAGTTCCTAAGATTTCCTTAATGATTGAAAAGATAAAACTCACCCTTCCAAGTATACTTTGAAAAAAAATAGAAGGATGTGCAAATTAAAAGGTTTTCATATCCCTGAAAATGTCTAGTCTGCGATGGAAATAAACAGATACTTCTTTCATTGATGTTTAAGACCTCACAGTTTAGTATTAAAAAATAATGTTCCCATGTTTTGTGATTTTTTTACTCCTGAGCTGTTGTTAGAATTTGTGATAGTGTAAATTATGCTTATGATGAGTGAATGTTTTCATTCCATGGAGTGTTCAAGAAGGCGTGTTCAAGATTTTCTAAATAACAGATTTTTACTGTAGACTTTATGTACTATGCTTATAATTTCCTTATTTTAATTCATTGTCTGGGTGTGTTTACTAGGAGGTTCATGTCTGTCCCCACCCACTTCTTTGAGGAGAATTCTAGATGTTACATGATTTCATCCATGAATATTTCAGTTTGTATCTCTAAAAGATAATGAATTGTTTAAAAACATAACCACAATACCATTATCACACCTAAAAAGTTGACAATAATTCCCTAACATCAACAAATATCCAGTCAGTGTTCAGATTTCCTTGATGGTCTCCAAAATGATTTTTTAATCTTGGTTTGTTTGAAGCAATTTCCAGTGTTCTCACATACATTTGGTGTTCACGTCTCTTAAGTCTCTTTTAATCTATAGATTCCTCTTGTCTCTTTTTTTCCCTTAGCAATTTGTTGACGAACCCAAGCATTTACCTTGTAGAGTTTCTTTAGTTCTGGATTATGGTGATTGCTTCCTTGTGGTGTCATTTAACTTGTACTTTTGCCTCCTGTGTTCCCTGAAAACTGGCAATTAGATCTAGAGGCTTGGCTTGATGGTTTGATCTGATTCAAGTTTGGTTTTTTTTAGGAGTACATGATAGATAGTGTTTGTTTGTCTCTCTTTTTTTGTGTAATGTTAGTATCCATTGATGAGCATTGCCTAGATTCATTATTTTATTAGAGGTTTGGAAAAAGTGATGACCTAACATTTCTTCATCATTTAATAGCTGGAATAGTACACTTTCCACTTTATACTATGTACTATATTTCTAGAACTACACAAGATTCTTTGATAGACCTTAGACTCTTTGAGTGTTTACATGATCTCAGTTGATCCTTAAAATAATCCTGAGAAGTGTTTGTGGTGAAGCATTACTATCCTGATTTTACAGAGAAGTTAAGTCACTTGTCTAAAATTCTGTGGCAGAGCTGGAACTTTTGGAACCAGGTTTCTTGATTCCTAGTCCATTCTCTTTCTATGCTGCCTCACAAATGAGGCACAGAGATCACAACCTTTCATTTGGAAAGGAAGGAACAATTCCATGCTCATAAAATGTTCAGAGCATCCAGAGTGTGCTCAACATTGTTCATCATTCGACACACAAAAATATATGTGTATCTTGAGACAGCCTAAATAAAATAAGGCAGGATAATTCCAGAGTCCCTAACTGTCTTCCTTTCTGCTGCCCTCCTGTTGGGGAATGACATACTTTGCTTTTATGAGCTTGGCTTTCAAGGGAGAATTGGATCTGGTTATCATGTGCACAGGTGATGAAACTCTAGCCCTACTTTAAAATGCATTATTGAGGATACTGAGCTGCTATCTCATTGTAGTTTTGATTTCTAGTTCCCTGATGATTAGTGATGTTGGGCACCTTTTCATATACCTCTTGGCCACTTGTGTGTCTTCTTTGGAGAAATTTCTATTCAGGTCTTTTCCCCATTTTTTAATCTGGTTATTTGTTTTTTTTTTTTGCTATTGAGTTGTAGGAAGAAGTTCTTAATATATTTTGGATATTAACCCTTTGTCAGATAAATGGTTTGCAAATATTTTCTCTCATTTCATAGGTTGCCTTTTTGGCTTTGTTGGTTGTTTCCTTTGCTGTGCAGAATATTTTAGTTTGATGTAATCCCATTTGTCTATTTTTGCTTTTGTTGTGTGTGCTTTTGGTGTCATATCCGAGAAATCATCACCAAGGCCAATGTCGAGATGTGTTTTCCCTGTTTTCTTCTAGGAATTTTACTGTTTCAGGTCTTACATCCATCTTGAGTTCTTAATCCATTTTGAGTTGCTTTTTGTATATGGTATAAGGAAAGGTCAAATTTCATTCTTTCGCATGTGGATGTTCAGTTTTCCCAACACTATTTATTGAAGAGACTATCCTTTTCTCATTGTATATTCATGGCTCCCTTGTTGAAGATCAGTTGACCATATGTATGGGTTTATTTCTTGGCTCTCTATTCTGTTCCATTGGTTTAGGTCTGTTTTTATGTCAATACCGTACTCTTTTGATTATCAAAGCTTTGTAAAAATAACATATGATAATAAATAATGTAAAAATAATAAAAGAAACTTAAAAATTTTCTAAGAGGGTAGATCTTATATTAGGATCTTATCACAAACAAACAAACAAACAAATAAATAAATAAGGCAGGAGGAAACTTTGGGAGGTGATGGATATGTTTATGGCATTGATTGTGGTGATGGTTTCGTGGGTGTATACATATCTCCAAGCTCATCAAATTGTATACATTAAATATGTACTGCTTTTTGTATGTTAGTAATACCTCAATAAAGTGGTGTATAAAAAAGGAATATTGAGTCAGCCTGTGTACAGTAAATACTTATGGCACGAATTATGTTTGGTGGTGAGAGATAAAGGGGGGAGGACATGAAAGAAATCTTAGATGATGTATATATATATATATATAAAATGTATTTCCCCCCTTTATGTCTTTGGGGATATTTTACTTCTTTTAAATTCTGGATCCATTGGTTCCAGTGGTTCTAATTCACGTGTATGTACCATCTGGCTCATTGTCTTTCTTTTATTTACTCTTGGGGTCTCATTATTTTGGCTAGAGAGTGAGTGTGTGTGTAATTATGCTTGTTAATTTTGTAGCGCTGGAGTAATAAATACTCTACCAAACTGTAAGTAATTCATTGAAAGAAAAAAAATGATTCCTAACAATTCTTCTTTAATCGTATAGAAGTCACTCACTAGGTTAAATTGTCTGAGGAAAAGCTTGGTAGACATCAGTTCAAATTGCTTTTCCTTTCAGAACTCTTCTTTTATGAGGAATTTTTCACTTTTACTGCTCCTTCTGGGTAGGTTGAATCTCTACAGGTGATTTGGATATAGTAGTACTCACAGAGTACAAACAAGAGAGTAGAAAGGAAAAGGCATTTTTAAGTAATTTGTGCAAGTGTAGGAGCTGAGTGGGCTGGGTTCTGGCTTTGCACCTCTGGAAGAAATTGGTTCACAAGATGTCTCCTCAGAAAGACATAAAGTAAAAGAACCAATAGCAGGAGCTCAGTGACAACCTGATCATTAGCTTCATGAAAACAAAATTCTTTATCACACAGAGAACTTATTTCAAATGAAACTGGTTCCCAAATCAGGACATCCACCCATTTGGGCATATCTAAATTACCTGGGTGATGTTGATTCCTGAGTGAGGAACTTTGCACACCTACACACAACCCTGGTTCTTCCAATGTTTTCTTATTCCCCTACTTTAACCACTGCCCTCATACTTACAGAAATGACTAGCATTATTTTGTAGTTTAGTTTGGTAGGACATAGTAGAAAAGAGGGCTGACAAGATGGAAAACTCACATGGATTGTTGGCTCCTTCCTTCAGTGTCCACTTTGAAGAATCTACAGAAGAAAGAAGGAAGCCTGTATCTAAGGAATTTCCAGGGTAAAAAAATTGAGAAAAGCCAGCACAGATACCAAAAGCTTGGGCTGACAGCAATAGGAAGATAGACTGGGGGAGGGCGCTTCAGTCCTGCTTTTGCTTCTTACTCACATGGCCTCTGGACATTCATTACTTGTCCCACAGCCACTGAAAATCTGCAGCAACTGCTCAGGCCACCTGGAATGGCTGGTTCCTATCAGGCAGTGCTGGAGGGAAGAGCTGATTCAAACAGGCATGGCTGACCAGTTGACCTTATGCTTTCACTCCCCTACATCTTCCCCTTTCAAACGTCAGCACTGGTGGATCACAATAAGACTTTCTTTTCTCAGTGTTGCTTCATTCTGAGAGTTTCCAGGCCAGTCCCTGAATAGAGAAATTTGCTTGTGGAGTGGTCTACGTTAAGTCTGTAGTGCCCAGGCTATACCCACAGGTTAACATCTCTGCTCTCGTTTAAGAAATCACCCAGAGCTACAGAGAATGGGGACTAGACTCCTGTTCTTCACACATTATCAGACAGGCCAGCTGACGGCCCCAGGGGAACGCAGGCTCACGGAATAAAATAACTAGATTCTCAAAGAGTTTATAAAAGATAGATAATGAAACATTATACACCACATGAATTAGAAGCATGGAGATGAGTCAAGCATTTAAAAGAAGCACAATAAAGATCCTCAAAGAGATAAGGGGATTGTGTTTGTTTCCCACTGCTGCTGTAACAAATTACTGCAAACTTAGTAGCTTAAAACAGCACATATTTATTCTCTTTTAATACTAGAGGTCGGAGTCTGAAAGGAGTCTTATGATGCTGAAAATCAAGGCATGACCAGGGCTAGTTTCTTCTGGAGGCTCCATGGGAGAATCTGTTCCTTGTTTTTTCCAGTTTCTAGAGGCACTTACATTCCTTGGCTTATGGCTCCTCCCTCCCTCCATTTTCAAAGCCAGCACGTAACATTGTCTCTCTTCTCTGACCTCTTGCTTCCCTTTCATAAGGACCCTTATGATTACACTGGGTCCATCTGGATAATCCAGAATATCTCCATGTCAAGATCATTAAGTTAATCATACCTGCAAAGTTCCCTTTGCCATGTGTGCTGGGTTGAATAGTGTCCCCCAAAAAGATACATTCAAATCCTAACCTCCAGCATCTGTGAATATGACTTTATTTGAAAATAGGATCTTTGCAGATGTAATCAAGTTAAAATGAGGTCATACTGGATTAGAGTCCTCCCTAATCCACTGGCTAGTGTCCTTGTAAGATGGACATTTGAACACAGACACAGACACAGGGAGAATGTCATTTGATGACATAGGTAGAAATTGGAGTAATATGACTAGAAGCCAAGGGATGCCAAGAATTGCTGGCAACGCCAGAAGCTAAGAGAAGGACATGGAACAGATTCTCCCCTAGAGCTTTCAGAGGGAGCATGGCCCTGCCGACACCTTGATTTCAGCTGTTTAGCTTCCAGAACTGTGAGAGAATACGTTTCTGTTGTTTTAAGCCGCTCAGGTTGTGGTACTTTGTTACGGCAGCCCTGGGAAACTAATACACCATGTAAGGTAACATTTTCAGAGGTTCCAGGGATTGGGACTTGGCCATCTTGAGGGGCTGATATTCAGCCCAGTAACACAAGTTAACAACAACAAAAACAAAAAGAACCAAGTAGGAATATTAGATATGAAAAAAATTGACATAAAGAACCAATTGGAATAAGTAGCAGGATAACTACAGTCAAAGAATGAGTTTGTGAGCAGGAAGATTGGAGTCAAGAACTCGTTCAGAAGGAGCAGTAAATAATGAAGAAGGAGGAGAATGTAGAGAGTAGAAGTCCCCAAATCTGGATAACAGGGTATCCCAGAAGGGGAAGAGGGAATAGCGAGGGCAAAATAATTATAATAAATATCTCAGAATTAAAGAAAGATGTAAAATTTCAGATTAAAAGGGCCCAGAGATTGCCACATGGGATAGATATGGAAAAACCCTACCCGTAGACACTTTGTATCAAAAGTTAACTGTATTAACACAAAGAAAATTCTAAAAGTCTACAGAGAAAGAGCAGATCAACTGCAATAGACAAGAAATTGACAGCAGACTTCTGAACATTAGTGCTGAATATATGTATCAGAGAAGAAAACTTGATCTAATTAACGGAAAGTAAGAAAGGAGAAAAAAGATACATGGGGAAAGTACAATGATTGGAAAATATGAAAAAATAATCCTAATATAATAATATTAATAAAAATAATCCTAATATAATATTAATAAATGTAAATTGGTCATCTCACCAGTTAAAAGATGGAGGCTTAGATGATATTTTAAAAAATAAAACACAAAAGATCAACAGTGCATTGTTTAGATTTAATTCAGGCAAAAAGATGCAGGAAATTTGAAAATAAAAGGATACAAAATCATACTGGCCTCTCTGAACCAAGAGAAAGAAAGTAGCAATCTTAATATCTGACTCCAGATACATGAAAGCAAAAACATATTATATCGGAGAAATGGTGATGGTGACATATACTGATAAAGAAAATAGAGCAAGGAGATATAATCAGCATTTATATATACGCTTTAACAATATAGCCTCAAAATGTACAAAGCAACTTGGCGTAATGGTAGGGAGAAATAGATGTATCACCATATGTTGCAAGAGGTTTTTACAAGCTTCCCTCAGAAATTGATAAATAAATCAGACAAACACTAAATAGAGACATAGAAGAACTGAGTAATGTAATGAAAAAGCTTCAACTATTTTACATTTGTAGATGTATGTATGTTTCTATTTCTCTGTGTGTGTGTGTGTGTGATTACATTGGGTACATGAATAATCCAGGACAATGGCCCTATGTTAAGATCCTTGAGTTAATCACATCTGCAAAGTCCCTTTTGCCATGTGTACTGGGTTGTATTGTGTCTCCCAAAAGATATAGTGTAGTCCCTCCTTATCTGTGGGGGATATGCTTCAAGATGCCCAGTGGATGCCTGAAACTGCAGAGAGTAGCAAACCCTATATATACTATGTTCTTTCCTATACATTCATATTTGAGGTGTGACAGCAAAACTAGCATGAATTTCCTTTTCCTTCTTCACAATTCCACAGATAGAGGATTTGTTCTTACTGTTGATCTTAGAAACCTCAGCATACTATTTCTTTTTCTTTCCTTATTAAGTCGACAACTTTCACCTTTTCACTTAAAGGAAGCACTTTTGGCATATCTGAATTGCCTGCCTTACTAGTCTTGCACTTTGGGGCCATCATTAAGTAAAATAAGGGTAACTTGAATGCAAGCACTGAGATACCACGACAGTCAATCTGATAACTGAAATGGCTACTAAGTGACTAACATACAGGTAGCATGAGCAGTGTAGATATGCTGGAGAAAGGGATGATTCATGTTGAGTGGGATGGAAGGGGGTTGTGCTAGATTTCATCATGCTACTCAGAATGGCGTGCAATCTAAAATTCATGAATTGTTTATTTCTGGAATTTTCCATTTAATATTTTCGGACCATGGTCAACTACCTATAACCGAAACCGTGGAAAGCAAAACTGCAGATAAGGGGGAACTACTGTACACACACACAGACACACACATATGCACACAAACACAACTCAACCTCGAAGCAACTGAGAATACAAGTGATCACACAAATTATTTACAAAATGTTCTCTCACATGGAAAATTTACTAGACCATAAAGGAAGCCGCCACATAATCCAAAGAATCAATATCATGTGGGCCATAATCAATTAATGCTAGAAATTTTAAAAAAGAAAAGTATAGTTTACATAATCCTAAATGTCAGGTTTTATATTAATAAATAATCCTTGGGTTAAAAAGGAGGTCATGAAGGAAATTATGAAGCTTTGGGACTCAAACAACACTAAAGGCTCACATGTTACCATTTGTAAGATACGGCTAATATAGTCCTTTGAGGGGAATGTATAGTTTCAAATAAGTTTACCAGAACACAGGGAATTTGAAAATGAGTAAATTAAGCATTCAATTCAAGAAGTTGAAAATGTAACAAAGAAACCAACTGAAAGAAACAAGGAAGGAGGAATGAGTATCAATAAAAGAGAAATTAATAAAATAAAGAATTAAAAGTAATATAAATATCAACAAAACTAAAAGTCTCTAGCAATATTGAGCAAGAAAAATGAAAACAGAAACATGCAACAAAAAAGAAAAATAAGTACATATATAACAGACTTTAAATAAAAAACAATATTGTGAACAACTGTATAAGAATATACTTGATAATCTATAAAGAAGTCATAAATTATTTGGAAAAACAGAAAGTGCCCAAATTAGAAAAATTGAATAGGTCAATAAACAGTAGCAACATTAAAATGGTCATAAAAGACCTCCCTGACACCAAAACTTTGTTTTTTTCCAGAAAAGAAGCACTATCAGCTTTTTAAATGAGATGAGTACAATTTTGATTCCAATATCAGATAAAGGCAATAAAAAGCAAATTATAAGCCAGTTTCACCAGTGAATGCATGTTTCAATATTTGAAATTAAATATTAGCTAACCAAACATTTGGTTATTAAACAACAATTTATTGTTCAGATCAAGTTTATCCCCGGAATGCATTGAAGACTCAACATAAGAAAATATGTCAATAGAGTTTACCATACTAATAGATAAAAAATAATAATATGACTATTTAAATTGATGCAGAAAAAGTATTTGATAAATGTAAAAACCTATTTGTTAAATTAAATAATATGCATAGGAATACATTAAAAGTGAAAGGGGCTATGCTAATATAATATGTTCAAGGAATCGAGGACAAGCTTAGAGTTTTGTTAGTGGCTTGGTCCTATCACTCAATTCACTGTACTTTTATTGAAGTTGCTCTTCCATTCCCAGAAGTCTATTAAAGAAGGCAGCAAAAATTTTGCTGAAGCATAAAATGACTGGGCATAAATGGTCAAAGCAAAGGATGGGTTTTAACTGCAGCTTTTCTAATAGCTTAGGGCTGAGTAGATGAGAGCCAGGGGAATCAATACAGAGATGACTGTAAGCCAAGCCACAGACCGTTAGTTCTCTGGACACGTTTACTCACTCGTTTCATAAACAATAAATCCCTATCTATACCTTTTAATTTTTGCTCTTAAAAAATAGTAAAAACTATAATAAATAGTAAAAAATAGTAGAACTTTTGGAAAAAAGATCCTGATATTTCAGTAGGAGAAAGATCCTAATTTCCAGCCACAATCACAGTTAACACTTTGATATATAGCCAAAAATATATACTGTGGAGGAGAAAAAAAGACCTGTTTTCTTAAACAAAGAACATTCTTTAAAAATTACTGCCACCAGCATTTAAACTAACAGTTTTTCCTTCTCTCGAGTCCATGCTCTTTCTTGGTTGGGGGTCACAAATTCAAATGGCTGCAGTGGCCAGGCAGGTTTGAGGAGACAGATAAGTCAATAAGGAGTAGTTTGATTGTGTGATCTAGAGAAAGCATGATGGTTGGGGCATTAAAGACCAAGCACATCTGTGGGTCACCAATCTCTACTTAGACTATAACTGTTAACCTCATAGCATGTACTATATGGCTGGGGAAACAAATAAGATATTTACATATGAGACAGGAATATTTGGCAAGAAACAATCCCATGGTACACTATGTGGTACTATTTCTATGGCCTATAAGTACATGGAGAAAGGGAAATCTTTTGTGATGTTGGGGTATTATTATATCATCACCACCATGATCTTCCTTTTCATATTTATCTTAGTTTTTAGTTTACAAAGTGTTATTAGAATCTTTATTCCATTGTTTTTCACAGAAACCTTGGATAAAAAATAGGAACCGTGTTGTCCATATTTCACATCTGCAGAAGTTCAGTATCAGTGTGCTTGAGCAATTTACCCTTAGTCGCATAGGTATTACGTAGCAGAACTGGTACTCATAGTCCTTGTGCTGGGATATTGCAGTGAGCATCTATGGGATTAGTTGTGTCTTTTAATTGTCACAGTGTCCCTCTCGCCACTCTACATGGTGCCTCTGAAGAGTCATGTTACAAGTTGACCTCAACACTTGACCAAGCTGCCCGATGAGTTCCATCCCTAGAATGGGGACTTGGGACAAAGAAAGTGATGGCATACTCTCTCCAGAGGGAAGAAGCTGTGATGGGTAAACATTTACAACTCCTGGCACCCTGTGAAATGAGGCAACCTATGGGTTGAAGCAGCCCCAAGAGACATAGAAGAGAATGAAATACCCATTTAACAGTAAGCAGAGACAAGAGATGGAGTGAGAAATTCTATGGCATTCCAGCCCCTGTTTCCAACCACACCTAAGGGCTAATTGCATTCCCATCCTTCCCACAATTTAATTGCTCAACTCTTCCTTGGATTATACTTAAGATAAATTCTTCCAATAAACTCCTTTTGTGTTTAGGCATTAGATGTAGGAAGTTGTTATTAGACTTGAAATGACTCAATAGGGCTTTGTACTTTCTGGGTCCAGCAGGTATTTAAAGATGAATTTTTCTCTCACAAGGTTTTCATCACATATTTAAGAACGTCTCACTTGCACTTCTCTTGTGGTAAGTGTTGCATTCTCCTCTAGCTCATCACTTACTCTCTTCTCAGTTACTCGGAATCCAGCAGGCCATTATGTAAGTCCCATTGCCCATCCCAGTGTATCCCTGTTGGATAGGACATAATATAAACCTTCACAGGTTCTCTCTTTCATGCATGACCCATTTCTGATGCACTGGAATCCTTCATGTACCTTTGGCCTGATAAGCTCTGGAGTGGAGGTAGATTACAGTCCTTGGGTTCATTAATCAACGGCTAATCATCTTGCCTCTAGCTCTTTATACTTGTCAGGTGGGAGTCAGATTCCAGTCTACTGTGTTACCCATACCATATGTTCACATATTAAGCTTTCCCAGTAGTACCACTGAAGCGCCTCTAACTAGTTTTCAAGTGAGAATGGGCACACCAAACCTCTCCATTAGTAGCAATTCATTAGTAGAGCTCTTACCTGAGAAATCATCTTCAAAAATTCTCTTCCTATTGAAAGAATCAAGCATTTAATCTCCTTTTCTTATATGAACTATACCTCAGGGTAGTTAAAGAATTAATGAGGATAAGTTTCTCTCTATGAAATTATTATGGTCAATAAATGAAGAAGGAATAACAGCATGTGAATATCACCATTTTGTGAACCCTTACTGGTATAGTTGATCTAGGAAATGATCATTTATACCTGTTACCACCACGAGAAAAGAAACTACTAAATATATATACTTCTTTTCTTTTTTTTCACTGAGGAGGATTCGCCCTGAGCTAATATCTGCCACCAGTCTTCCTCTCTTTTTTCTTGAGGAAGATTAGCCCTGAGCTAACATCTGTGCCAGTCTTCCTCTATTTTGTATGTGGGTCGCCACCACAGCATGGCTGACAAGTGGTGTAGGTTTGCATCCAGGATCCAAACCTGCGAGAACCTGGGCCGCAGAAGCAGAGTGTGCCGAACTTAACCACTGTGCCATGGAACTGGCCCCTAAACGTATATACTTCTTGATAGAAGTATATACCTTCACTTCTAAAGTATTCTTGCCCAAAATTTTACCTTCAAAAAGATCAAGCCTCTAGACTTAACTACCAGCTCACAGGAAATACAGGGGACAGAAGAACATGTTAAAAGACATGGTGAGGAAGCAGTCATTAAAATCCAGAGTGTAGAAAACTTTATTGGACAAATGATTTGATTTAAAAAATGTATAAATTGCAAAGAGGGCAAAGCAGGCATGGAAAAATCTTAAGATATTTAAGAAACACAAGCAACTACAATGTGTGATTCTTATTTGAATCCTGATTCAAATTAAACAGTGTTTAGTTTGTACAAGTCTTATACAAGTCTTGTACAAATGTACAAGACAATCAGGGATATTTGAACACTGCTTATTTGATGATATTAAGGAGTTATTGTTAATATTTTAGATGTGATAATGAATGACATGATGGCTATATTTGAAAAAAATGGCCCTTATATTTAAAGGTATACAATGAAGAATTTATGGACAAATTGATACTGAGGTTTGGGGTTTGCTTCAAAATAATGCTGAGGAAGGTGAACCCAAGCGGTTTCTTCCAGAGCCTAATGATGAAATTATTCTATAAAAAAATAAATGTGGAGAAATAAAGGATTTGTCAGAGAAGAGTGAATTGCCCAGCTTTGTTGGTCTGTGGGGGCCATGTAGAGATAGAGATAAACTTATGAAGGTAGGTTAGGGTAAAAGCTTGGAGGGCCTTGGAAAAATAGGCTAAGGGACTTGAAAAGAAATCATTACTTCAATATGCAGAGTACCACAGTGTTCTGTACCAAAACTATGTGATAAGATGTATTGCTAATTTAAGTATTAATCACCATGGTTTGTCAAAATATTGGAAGCTCCCTTTGATGGAAGATGAATTTTGAAAAATATTAGATCTGTGGAAGATGAACAATGAATTTTAATAACATATTTTTTCCTTGATGGTGATAGGAGCATATTTTTCATAATTTTACTTTGTTCACCGAGATTATAAATTTTCAGTCTTAAAGCCTAGGAAAACCAGAGCTAAAAGGTAATACACTTGCTCTATGTCCTGCCTAGAGAAAAGCTGAACGCATCAGATTTGCTAGTGTTATGATTACCAATGACTAAATTCTCTGTGGTGTTTTTAGTTTTGTTTTGTCCTCAATTTAATGTTTTTTGAGTCCGTGATATTATATATTATTTCTAGAAATATTTCCTTCTAAAGTACAATGCTGATTTGTGACTTTGTTTTGCAATATATATTTTTTAAGTTGGACTTTTGTGGAAAATCACCCAAACAACGATTAATAATAAACAATAAATTTTATGGCAGAGTGAAAATTATTTCAGAAGTCATTTCTTTCGGTTATAGGTGGCCTCTGTTGCAATTTTCTTGGCATACAAAACGACTAATGTGAAGGTTAAGCTCTCTATGATTTCATGTTTCCTGCCTTTAGAGTAATGAGGATTTTGGAAAGACATCATCAAAGCAGAAATAGAAAGCTTGTTGTCTCTTTCGAATTAATAGTATTTTATTACATTGACCACACACTCTGATTTTCTAACACAAGTAACATAAAATGCATACAGTTACAACATTTAGTTTGTGTTACCTACAGATTTAATTTAACAGTTTGCTTTCAAGTTTCAGATTTGGTGGAAATCTATCAAGTTTCACAAAGCATGTCTAGCAGAGCAAGGTTATAAGATTCACAAGTGTTTTAGCTGGAGTTTCTAGAAGCAGAGTGTGGGATAGGAATTCTTGTTCAGGTGGTTTAGCAGGAAAGCACTTTCAGGTGAAGGGAATTGAGGAAAATAGGATAGGACAGGAAAAAAAAATGCTGAGCCGAAATGTGGGCTTAGCTGGAGACTAGCTTGTCTGATCCCACAGGAAGCTGTGGAGGACAAATTGCACAAGAAAGTCACTCCCACCCCATGGGAGCCAGTCATTGGCAGTGGTCTTCCCTTGGGAGGGGTAGGTGGTCTTGGCCTTCCAGTGAGGCTGCTCCTGTTTGTGTGAGGGCAAGTCTCCAGAGATGGGAGGAACTGTGAGTTGTTATCAACCAATACTCACAGTAGTTGGGGAAAAGGGTGACACCTCCCTCAGCCCCACCCCTAACCCCCATTTCCATGATGTAGGTGGGGCACCAGCAGCATTCTCTATAGCCCACCCTTTGAGCTCAGATACACATGCATCTAGGCACAGCCTCTCCAGAATTCTAACTGAATAACCTTACAAGAGGGTTACTGGGATGAAATCCAGCTGCTGATGCTGCAGTTTGTCCTGAGGCCATAACTAATATTCATCACCTACTGCCTCCACTACCAATTCTAAAGTTCTCCCCCCGTGGATTAGCACTTCTGCCAATCTGTGTGGTTTGCCTAGTGGGGGTGACCCAGATCCCATCTTTATTCTGAAGGATGTGAGTCTTTTGGTCACTCTGACTTTATCAGGTCATGGTTACTGTCCTTTCCCAATTTCAGTGACAACTGGGAGTGAAAGTCACATGGCTCACCTGAGTGCTCAACATGTTCCTCCCTGCCCCTCATCTGTCACAGCAGAGTTCCTCATGGTTATCATGGTCAATTATCACTGTTGGTATAGTAATTCTTGGGGTTGCTTGCTGATCTATCAGCATGAGGATCCCAAAGTGCACAGGCAGCAGCGTTAGCACTAAGATTAGTGGGATTCTTGCTGTTTCCTTGGTAAGAGGATTCCACAGAGCCTAAAATTTTAGGGCAGTGTGCACATTTCCCCGAGTGGGTTTCTGGGAGTGATAATGAGTGGACTGATTCTGCCTTCATCCCTTGTTGGCCAGACCCATTTATTCTGCCTGTTATGGATATAACACTATATAATGCATATTGGATTAAGATCTACACTACATCCTAAAAGACAGGGTCCTACCCTTTCAAGGTGTTATCCCCAAGCTGCTATCTCAGCTGCACACTTAAGAGGCATTTCAACCTTCTACTGGGCCAGCAGCTTAGATGGCACAATGTATGATGGGAGCAATGGATGCTATAGTCACATGACCACTGCTGCTTCCTCTTTGCTGTGCAGTGGGTACATAGGTTCATGGTAATATTATGCAGGAATCTATGACGGTAAATTGGACATTCTATGAGCCCTTGGTAGTGGTGTTGGCTGGGAAATGTGGGAAGTGTGGCCAGAAAAGGCAAAGCCGTACCTGGAATACAGAGTCAAGCACAGATAGGATGGAATGTTGCCCCTTCCTTAGTATGTGTCTCGTAGTCCTCACTGAAAGATAGTACCATAGTGGGGGCACACTGTTGTTCTCTACTGCTGGCAAGTTAGACACATTCAGCGGTGGCAATAGCTAGATTAGCCTTGGTGAGAGGGAGCCCATACTGACGTGCCCATCCAAAGGTCTATATCTTCCAACATTGCTCTTCTAATTCATGGCTATTCTATAAAAATACCAGAGAAGCTGAAGACAGAGGATGGGTGACTGAGTCATTCCGTCCACTTGGCTGTTCAATGCCTCTTCTGAAGTAAATTCTCTCTAATAGACATTAACATGTGATACAAAAGTCCTCACCTTACATGAACATTTTTCAGATGTGTTGTTTTCTTAGTGGTTGCTTTAGGTATTACAATGAACATATGTAGCTGTGATAATCTATTGGAAACAACAATTTATCACTTCAAGTGGAGTGTAGGAATCTTACTTCCATTTAGGTCCGTTAACTCTCCCCACTTTTAAAATTTATTTCCTCTACACACATTGAGCACCCCATCAGATGGTATTATAGTTTTTGCTTCAACCATCAAACGTGATTAAAAAACTCATGAGGAGAAGGATAGTCTATTATGTTAACCCTCCCTTCCCCCTTTTTTTAAACCTATTGCACTGTTATTTCTTCCTTTCTGAAATTGTTTCCTTTCTGTTTGGAGAATTTCCTTTAGGCATTCTTTAAGTGTAGGTCTGCTGGGGACAGATTCTCTTAGTTTTCCTTCATCTGAGAATGTCTTATTTTCCCTTCATACCTGAAGGATATTTTTACCAGGTATAGAATTTAGAGTTGATAGTTTTATTCTTTCAGCACTTGAAAAATATGCTAAATTTTGTATACTATAAACCAATACTTCTAGTACTAAAGTTTATTTATATGATTGCAGCCTAAATAACCTGTTTTTATTGGAAAAAGAAAAAGCAGGGTACAATTTTACTGCTTCTTTTATATTGTAGAAGATATTTCTTTTTGACTGAAAGGAAATACACCTTAAAACATTTTTGGTTTTTTGCCTAAGTGGTAGTTGAATACTGGGTAGTTGCTTTCTTTTTCTTCTGAGGGGTGCAGAGAAAAGAAGCAGCTGTTCTGAGGGCAAGGAGGATGAAAGCATAAACAAACAGTTCAGTCCGAATGAGCAGCATCCTGTGTCTGAGTCAGAGAGAAGAGAGCCAGTTACACAAAACCAGAAGGCCATTTTGGGCAGCCATCTGTGGTGAAGGGTAAGGAGTGTGGAATTGGGCATACCTGGCTTTGACTCCTATCTCTGCCATTTACTAGGTGCATGATCTTCAGTGAGTTGTTTAACCTCTCTTGGTCTCAGTTTCCCCATAGATAAAATTGGAATAATAATACTTATCTCTTTGAGTCATTGTGAGGATTAAAACAAGATGAGATACATAGAATTCTAGCTTGTGATAGGTTCTCAATAAAATTCTTTCAGTTGTCTTCTTTTTTCCCCCTTTAATGTTGAGGCGATGTAAAGGTTAAGGGAAACCCACCAGAAAGGGTGTTTGGCTTCATCTTGGGAAACATGGTGAATTGGGAAAGTTAAGGTTTAGTGGAAAAGGTATCTTTTGCATCATTTATTTCTTTAAAAGTTGTGATGTTATTATCTTTGAAATGTATAGAGAGTTATTATTTAAGTTTAGTTTATTTTAATAAAGTTAGTTATTATTTTAATAAAATTAGTTTAGTTATTTTATTTTATTTTTTTTGTGAGGAAGACCAGCCCTGAGCTAACATCCGTTGCTAATCGTCCTCCTTTTGCTGAGGAAGACTGGCCCTGGGCTAACATCTGTGCCCATCTTCCTCCACTTTATATGGGACGCCGCCACAGCGTGGCCGACAAGCAGCGCGTTGGCGGGCGCCCGGGATCCGAACCGGCGAACCCCAGGCTGCCAAGCGTGGATGAAACCGCTACGCCACTGGGCGGCCCCTAGTTTAGTTATTTTAATAAAGGTAGGTGTCACACTTCTATGGACAGTTAATCTTTGATAAAGGTGCCAAGAACATACAATGGAGAAAGGAAAGTCTCTTCAATAAATAGTGTGAGAAAACTGGACAGCCACATGCAGAAGAATGAAAGTAGACCATTATGTTGCACCGTACACAAAAATTAACTTGAAATGGATAAAAGACTTGAAGGTAAGACCTGAAACTATAAAACTCCTAGAAGAAAATATAGGCAGTACACTCTTTGACATCAGTCTTAACAGCATCTTTTTGAATACCATGTCTACTAAGGCAAGAGAAACAAAAGAAAAATTAACAAATGGGACTACATCGGACAAAAAGCTTCTGCAAGACACAGGAAACCATGAATAAAATGAAAAGGCAACCCACCAACTGGGAGGAAATATTTGCAAATCATATATCCAACAAGGGGTCAATCTCCAAAATATGTAAAGAACTCATACAATTCAACAACAAAAAAACCCAAACAACCCAATCAAAAAATGGGCAGAAGATATGAACAGACGTTTTTCCAAAGAAGATATACAGATGGCCAACAGATATGTGAAAAGTTGTTCAACATCACTAATTATTAGGGAAATGCAAATCAAAACTCTAATGAGATATCACCTCATGCCTGTCAGAATGGCTATAATTACCAAGACAAAAAATAAATGTTGGAGAGGATGTGGAGAAAAGGGAACCCTCATACACTGCTGATGGGAATGCAAACTGGTGAAGCTACTATGGAAAACAGTATGGAGATTTCTCAAAAAATTAAAAATAGAAATACCATATGATCCAGCTATCCCACTACTGGGTATTTATCCAAAGAACTTGAAATCAACAATCCAAAGAGATTTTGCACCTCCATGTTGACTGCAGCATTATTCACAATAGCCAAGATGTGGAAGCAACCCAAGTGCCCTTCTAGGGATGAATGGATAAAGAAGATGTGGTATATATATACAATGGAATACTACTCAGCCATTAAAAAAGACAAAATCGTCCCATTTGCAACAACATGGATGGACCTTGAGGGTACGATGACAAATGCTGCATGATTTCACTCATAGTGGAAGATAAACCAATACATGGAAAAAGAGAACCAGAGTTCTCGTGGTTACCAGAGGGGGTGGGCAAAAGGGGTAAAGGGATACATATGTATGGTGATGGATAAAAACTAGACTACTGGTGGTGGGCACGATGAAGTCTATACAGAAATTGATAAATAATAGTGTACACCTGAAATTACACAATGTTATAAACCGTCATGATCTCAATAAAATAATGGGAAAAAAAGGTAGGTGTAAAAAGAGTTTATCAGTCTGGGTCATATCAGGAGAGAAAAACCACACAGTAACTGGAACAGGGAAAGTTAATATAAAGAATCATTAACTATGATAGGAGATTGGAGCAATGAGGGTTTCAGTAGTAAGAAATAAAGAGAACTCTCAAGAATACAGTATAACTGATATGTGGAGCAGTCATTACACGTAGAGCCGAGATAGAGCACCCAAGGCAGAGCCTCCACTCTGCCCCTTCCTCCAAGGCTAAGATCTGGAATCTATTGGAGAAGGCACAGCCCTCACTGGATGTCAGAGAAGTCGCTGAGATACTACCCTGGGGGAATTTGCTGGAAATCTGCTGTCAGGAACTTGCCAGAAATCTGCCCTCTAGGGCTCTAGGGAAAGTCATTCACAAGGAGGAATCTCACCCAAGGCAATGCCACAAAACTGCCGAAAGGTGGTGACAGCCACGGTGCTGCTGGCCACTATGCACTGCAGGAACCTGGCACTGGAGAAGCTGTGCACACTGCAGGAGCCCGGTGCTGGAAGCTGCTCGTGCTGTAGGAACTGGACACTGGGCATGCACAGCAGGAGTCAGCCAAGTGAGCACAACAGAACCAAAACACTTTCCTCCTGCAAAGTCTCTCCAGCAGCCTTGACTGACAAAGTTTGATATTGTACATTTGACAGTGGAAAATATTTAAAGGGCCCAGATCCATTTTCACAGAGCAGGCAAACAGGAAGAATTTGGAGCTGAAAGGCAGTAATTTATGACGGGTGCAAAGGGGTGGAGAATTCATGATTGGAAATCTATCTTAGAACTGGAAGAGTGATTGTCTTAATCTTATACAAAGTGATTGCTTAATTATTCAAACTATGCTATCAGTGAACCAATGTCTCCTGGTAATAGTATATTGAAATTGCATTTCAAATCTTTGCACCCATTAGAAGCAGCTTTTATAACTGAAATTTTATAACTTAGGCTATAAGTCTGTAGCAAATATGATACTCTATATCCAGAGTTCCTAAATTACAAATTTCATCAAAAATTTTTTTTCTAGTTAGAGGCACCTAGCCTGCAGCAGCGTTATTATTATATGAATTTGACTGTGGTTTGGTTTGATCCTGAAAGATCTATTTTAGCATCAAGGTCAGGAATTTGAATGCTAGCTAATCCAACTGCTCAGGTGATCCAGGTTTAAACTATTACAATGGGCAAGTAACCAAAAGGAGATCCAGATTGGTTCCAGACTTGGAAAAGGGGTTAGGCACATGGGTTCTAGAGTAAGCTTATGATCCTAGTAACTGAGTGACTGCTTGGCATGTGAAAGGGTCATCAGGACTGATGAGTATTACTAATAGACTTTATTTAGAAGTAGATCCAATATATAATTCTTTTTTGCCTGGATTTGTACAAATATAGGTTTTTCTGCATATTTGATTTATAGTTACCTTACTTTCCTGTGACATTTGGAATTTCTGACAACATGTTTCTTTGGAAATTCTCCTCTCCTTTGTTTTACATGGCCCTGTTTATTT
The DNA here is from genome assembly GCA_031878705.1 of Tapirus indicus. Lineage (NCBI taxonomy): Eukaryota > Metazoa > Chordata > Mammalia > Perissodactyla > Tapiridae > Tapirus > Tapirus indicus. Next base: position 34,276,047 of record CM062919.1, read on the forward strand.
TCCTCTTCTAGAGCATCATCTTAAGTGTCAGGATTCCTCAGAGTTCTGTCACTGATGCTCTTTCTCATTCTATATATTCTATATTTCTTTCCAGGGTGGCAATATAACATCACACTTAAATAGAGCTTCAAGCTAGAGAAAACTTGAATATTAGCTCTGCCACTTCCTGCTTTGTGATCTTGGGCAACTTAATATCTCCAGTCTCAATATTTCCTCATCTGTAAAAATAAACTACTCTCCCGGAATTGTTGAGATTTTGAAATGAGAAATTACATAAAGTCCTTATTGAAGTGCTTGGCACATAAAAGGTGCTGAATAAACAGTACTTGATTATCCATTTTGTCAACTTCAAATAATATGCTTATGATTCCAGATCTTCAGCTAAAGCTTCTCTATTGGGCTCCAAATTTCTATATGCAACAATCTATTTTAGTGGTACAAATGGCAATTTGTGGCCTATTGTAGGTCAGTGATGTAGATTATGTTGGTACAAGAGGAACTGAAAAATGTAAGGACATTTTAGTTGAGTTTTTAAATGAAGGCAAGTTTAGTTAATTTAATAAACTTTTTTACATTAAGATTTACTCCTCAATTTTTGGTATTGAAATATCCTTTTATAAAAATGAAATGTTGATATCAGTAGATGATAGTTTTTTTTTAACATATGCTGACTTAGCAAAATAAAAAATTGGCAATGTTAAATTGGTTCCTCGTGTTTATTTGGAAATTTTGCTGGTATGTGAAACCTGAAAGCTTAGGAACCTCTGATCTGTTGGATAGCTTTACTTGAGTAAATCATGAGAACCTCAAACTTGACACTGTAGAAAGTATATTTGTTATTTCCTTCTTCCCTTACACATGAAACCCATCTCTTTTTTATTATATATCATAAAGGATGTCATAACTATCCATCCCAGTTGGTTGTCAAAAACATGTGAGTTATCCTCAAACCCTTTATGTTGCTATTATCCTTACATTTAATTGATCGGTAAATCCTTCAGATTATCTCTTGATATTTCTTGATTCATACCCATTGCCACTGTCATAATTTTTTGTTGGAGTTGTTTTCTTTCTACTGCCAGACTCTCTTCATTCCAATTCATCCTATCCTAAGCTGCCAGAATGATCTTTTACTTCCTGAGCCTGCCATAATTAACTGCTTGCATCTGTATTGCCTTGGAATCTTTGCACATCCAGTTCCACCTGCTGGTAAATATCCTTCTCTCCTCATCTAGAAAATTCCAATTAGTCCTTCAAGGTTCAGTTCAAGTTTCTACCATCTCAAGCCTTCCTCATCGTGCATCTGAGTCTTGCATCTCTCTTCTCTGTCTCCAAACCTTTTTTATAGCTCTCCACTACAATGGTATGCAATTTTTTGGGTACATAACTAGGTTTCGTTCTCATCTGTGAGAAACTGATGGTGGGAATCACGCCGTCCACCTCAGTGTTTCAGCACTTAACACAACCCCTGGTACGTTGGAGGTGCTCAATAACTACGAGCTGCATAAATGACTCTATGCTTAGTATTACCTAGTTAATAATTCTGATAGACCATGTTTCTGTTCCTAAGAACTCCGCAGATCAAAGTGTTAACAGGAAAATGATAGAAGGCCATAGCCATTGTGTTTATTTTATAAACTATCTACTCAGGGAATCAAGACAGATATATAAAAACTGTATTTGATGTGTTGGCACATTTTTATACTATTTACTTTCATTATTGAATAAAAGTGTGTGGCTGAGGATATGACTGGGGAATGGGCAAAGGGAATAGGATGCATGCTATTTAGCATGGCTACACATTCCTAGGCTCCAGCCTGCTCTGCAACCAGGATTTGTTTGTAAATATGAAATATGTCTTCTCCTTTTAGGTGCTTAGGTATGTCTTCTATGCTGTGTGTAGTAATAACCAGAAGTATAAAAAAATAAAACATTATTAGATAAGACCATCAGATCCAGCAACTTCTCTTCTTGAGGAGAAGTCCTAAAATCTTAATAATCATCCATTATTTTCTTAAAGGATGGTTCTTATTGTGAATTATACCTTAAGATTCAGAGGGGACTCATAGCAGAATCCATTGCTTATCCATAATTATGCCTTTCATCTCAGTCATGCTGTCCAGAGGGGTGTATCAGAGAGAAGAAACTACCTCACCCACTCAGAGAGGGTGGCTGAGCTTGATGAAAGGCTTAGATTATCTAAGCCTGATCAAAGGCTTAAATTTTCTTATAATCTGTGACATTATATATGTTCTTGATGGTATGAAAACGCTCTGACACTTTCAGTTGGGATGTGTAGGTCTGCAATTAATAAACACTCAACTAAGCATTTGAGACATTTTATTCTCTTATATTGCAAAGAGTCTGGAGGAGGCAGAATGTCTAGTTCATCAGCTCAGTGATGTTATCAAGGACCCATTTCATTGCACCCTTTTTTTCCTCAGCACATTTAATTTTTATCCTTCTTTTTTGCATCATGGTAGCAAGATGGCTGCTGAAGTTCTAAGCATCACTATGACGCACCATCATCCCAAAGACGAAGGAATCAAAAAGAGACATTAAAGTCATGACTGGTAATATTAATCCATGATTCAATCCTTGGGGCTGGGCACATTGTCAACCCAAATGCAAGTGGGCAGAATTCTGTTATCAAGAAAGAAGGGAGAGAATGGCCGTTGGGTAGGCAACTAACATTGTCTGCTACATACAATCCTTACCTTTTAACTATGTGAAATATAACAGTGTGGCATAAAGGCTCCACCTTGGGATATTACTTCTACTATGTCTATACCTGGAAATCTTCTTTCTTCTCCCTTCTTTCCCCTTGACTCTCCACGATTTAACCTTCCCTTCTCGTGGCACCTCCACATCACCACCCAGTGGATTTAAGCAAGTCCTGCTCTACATTTACTACTATACATTAGGTTGCATGATGTGAATTTACCAATATTAACATATTTTTCCCACAAAAATTTCACAATTTACCCAAATAATTTGGGATTCATGGAAAATTAATAATAATTATGGATAGTAAGTGGATAAAAGCTACTTAAAGCCACCAGAGAATGTTTTTAACAATGGGAAAAAAAATCTGTCTAATTTACAAATTAAACCAGTGAAAGATTCTCATTGGACATCTTCATTGGGAAAAAGGGAAAAAAGTCACCTGCTAATTAATTGAACCAACATTCCTAGAGATTGACAATGGTGGACAAGGAGATGTTCATTTTTAGTTCTTAAATTTAATAAGGTAATCCAGTCATGTCTTGCAGAGAGAGAAAATGTATTATCTTATGACTTTCTTCAATAGTGTGAACTACTACATAGTAAATACCTTATGCCTTCTCTTTATTCCAGTTGGGACTATCACAATGGCTACACATATATTCAAAAAGACATGAAACTCAAAGGAGAAGAATTAATTTCCCTATTGTAGGACACTTAAAATTAAAAAAAGATGAGTGGAAAAAGCCAGCACAGAGGGGAAAGACAAGATAAGTGTCTCAAACACCAGAGCATGGAGAAGATCCAGCACTTTACAGGGAGCCATAGCCAGACTTTGTAACAGGAGAGGAAGTCATCTGGAAAATGGCATTTCTCACACATCGGCTGTAAGTCAATTTCCAGGGTAAGAGTATCAAGTTAAACAGCCCTTGCAGTTCTCTCGTTTCTATGAATCTAATAAGACTCCAGCAATAGAATCATTCTTTTGTCCAGTGGTTTCCCACCTGCTGCTTGCATCCTGCTAAAGTCACTTTCTTCTCCAAAGTCTTGCCCACCAAGTTTCGTATGCTTAGTTCCGTCTGTCCCTTTGGTGGACAAAATAGATCAATAGTATCAGAAGTCACCCTGAGTTGCAGCCAAATAAGAAATAAAGCTGAGTTGTGATCATTAAAATGTAGGTCATTTAACAGCTGGACAAGGACAGTGTGAGAGCTCTCGAGGAAGTTGAGAAATGGGAGGAAAGAAAGAGAACTAAATACAAATACACAAAAGGCAAAAAAGAAATGAAGATTTTCAGAAAATAAGGGAGTAAAAAACCAACTGTGTTACACGCAAGACAACAGCAAAGTAAGAGACAATAATTATACCCATTGGGAAAATGTGGATTTCAGTTTTGGCTTCACCAACCACTCATGTAAATTTGAACAAGCCGCTTAATCTTTACTTTTTAAAAAGACCTTTATTGAAATATAATTTACATCCCATACTGTTCACCCATTTAAAGTGTACTATTCAACGCTTTATAGTATATTCACAAAATTGTATAATGATTACCACAATCTAATTTTAGAGTATTTCCTTACCCCAAAAAGATACCCCGTACCCATCAGCAGTCTCTGCTTATTCCCTTCTCCCCCAACCCCTGCAATCACTAAGCTACTTTCTGTCTCAATAGATTTGCCTATTCTGGACATTTCATATAAATTTCATTTTGTATGATGTTTTCGAGGTCAGCCATGTTGTAGCATGTATCAGTACTTTGTTCCTTTTTATTGCTGAATAATAATCCATTATATGGATATATCACATTTTATTTATCCATTCATCAATTGCTAGATATTTGAGTTTTTTCCTCCTTTTAACTGTTTTAGCTATTATAGATAATGCTGCTATGAGCATTCATGTAAAACCTTTTGTAAACCACTTAACCTTGCCATGGTCTCATCTATAAAACAAAATAAAGAGTTCATGCTTTATGCTTCTACATATAAGAAAATCTTCATTTTAGATTTCTGGTTGATTTATGACATAGGTATTGAAGAATATAGCATAGATATGTTTTCAGCTGATATTCCTAGTAAAACAATTAGCAATAGCATGTTTTACTTCCCCCTTTCAGTTGATAAGTAGATGAGAGCTCTTTAAATATTTGGTAATTAACAAACAATTTAATTTTCTTTTGTATTCATTTATTCATCCATCCATTTATTCATCAAATACTACCAAATGCTTATAAGTGCTGATAATGTGCTATTTCCACAAGATACATAATGGTGAATAAGAGAGAATTTGCACATAAGAAATTTATAATCTGGTGGAGAAGAGAGGACATGTATACAAATCCATAAAACACATGGTAGAAAGTGAAAATGACATTTAATGAGACTCAGATACAGCCTCAGTGAGTTCAGAGTACAATTCTTTGCCCACCATGGTATTCTTTGTTGAAATGAAATTCTTTGTTGAAATGATCTAGGAAAAGAGAGACTTATTTAAGTATGGAAAATGGAAAGGATTCAAGTAGAAAGTTGTTGCTGTTGGAAGATGCTGCTGTTGTAGATTTTTCGGTAGTGAATGATAATTGCCAAAGAGATCTGGAAGTGGTGGTAGCATCTAGTTACAGAAGCTCAAAACTTGTGCCTTATGGAGCTTCGTCATTATATTTTGGCACAAAACAAATTACCCTACATTGCTATCCAGTTTGTTTGAATGTAACCTGCATATCAACATTTCTCTTTTGAAATAACTGTTGCCTTTTCTTTTACATTGTTCTAGATTTCTGCTGGAAAGCCTTATAAAGGATGCAATATCTAAAATTATAACACAATAAAGAAAATTCTTTTTAAGTCATTATGTGTCATAATCCAGTTGATATTTTATGAATATTCCCAAGTAGTTAGTGTCATGGAATATTACTGGATGCCATATTTCCTTTTCCCAGAACTAATAAAAACATTTGATACACTGAGCAAGCTTTGCTAATATGGTTAATTTATGAAAAATAATACATATTCATATAACAAAGATGAAGTCTATTGATTTCACGTTGACCTGATGCAACTTGGACATCACAGCTTACAAAACGGATTCATTCCAATCACAACCATTGGCTGTCTGTTTCATTTCCTGAGAAGGAATATAAGAATGTATTGATTTATGATCAGAATGCCTTGAGACACCACATCCATGAATACTGGAATCTATCAAGATGATCCTTTTGGTGTAGTACTAATCACTCACTCATTGTTCCTTTCTACTTGTGCTGGAGCGATCAGAGAAGACGTCATGAAGGAAGTGAGACTGTAGCTAAATGTTGAAGAAAAATCAAACAACCTTGAAGATGGGTTTCACTATGAATTCATGCTCTTTTCACTTATCCCCTGCCCCCACTCCACCACTGCCCAAACTCTTTTTTTTTTTCTGCTGAGGAAGATTTGCCCTGAGCTAACATCTGTGCCAATCTTCCTCTGTTTTGTATGTGGGTTGCTGCCACAGCATGGCTGATGAGTGGTGTATGTCTGCACCTGGGATCTGAACCTGTGAACCCGGGCCACCAAAACAGAGTGTGCCAGACTTAACCAGTATGCCACAGGACTGGCCCTCAAAATTCTTACTATGATTTATCTGGTCAGTTCCCTCTATACTTCTGTACAGGAGCCATTCTAAACTTTTCCTCTTTTCTCAAAACTCCAACCCCACCAACCTCATTACTGCCAACTCACCTTCATACAATGTCTTACAATGACTTTGCTTTAAAGATAATAAAGAAAATTTATTAAATGAGAAGCCCCTTAAATTCCTTCCAACATGTAAACAACCCTATAACTACACTCATCACCCTTCTATTCTCCTGCTACAATTGAATGGGGTCTCTCCTCTTGAAGGCTTATCTTTCTCTCTAAGTTCTAGGTCTCTTCTGGGGCTATATATTCTCCATTTGCCCCTCTGTGTCCACCCTCCACCATTTTCTACCCTGCTCTATGTCCCAGGAGAGTGATCTATAGGACCTACATAAAGGTTCCTCTGCCTTCTGGCATCAGGTTGGGTTTGGCCAATGGAAATCACCAGAGATTAGACAGCAGGAGTGAGAGCATGATGAGGCCAGGATATTCATTCCTTTTTCATCCTCCTTCCTAGGCTGAGGGGTTGGCAGTGGATGTGTTCCTCTATCAAAGTCCGCAGCATTTACATTGGGAAGTTGGATCCTACAGCTACAGGTCTCAAAGGGTATTGGTAACAATTCGCTCCCTTATCAGACCTGGTGGAGCTACCTGTTGCTGATCCCAGGTGTGCTTCACCATCTCTGGTTTCTTTTTCTTAATTCTATCCATAATTTTGTAAATAGATTGTTTATTAACTCACCTTTTTTTGAGTGTTTCTGGTACTTGCCAAGACCCTGAAGGATGCATGTTCCCTCCTACTTCCTCAGCAACTATTTTCTGTCAAGAAAAATTATTCAAAACTTGAAAATAAGGCCAAAGGTGAACAAAGTGTTCTTTTATTGCCATATGGGGTCATTGTCTTACTGGTCCACCCAAGGATTATCTAGAGGAATGTGATTTGTCCAGCTCACAATTTATTATGGATTAGAGGTCCCAGGCTTAGTGAAGCTACATGCATAGTTAATTTATGCATTTTGCCCTATAGTGATGTAAACAATTTCTGTCCAAGTTTTTTTTCCATAGAAAGATAACTTCAAAGGTTTTAGTTTTTCGCTTTCCAGGATATTAATCAATTTGTACTTACTGAGCAATCTTATCCTCACATTCCTTTGTTAAACTACTTACAAATAAATCAGCTATTCAAATCACTTTGAGCTGGTCGTAATGTCTTACTAGTTACCTCATTAATTAGTCAATTGAATAACATCTTTGATACTTGTTCATTTTACATTTGCATGAGAGTCATGATTTTATCTTTTCGAAAATTCTACTTTAGCATCTCTTTTGATTCTCTCCTGTCTTAAACTCCACATCTTTAACCGTTCTTTATCTATGATTCCTTCCTGTATTCATTTTAATCATATTCAAATCTCTCCTATTATTAAAAAACAAATAAACTGAACCCCGAAAGTTTCCTTTGTTCTTATAGTTTATGCTTTTTGAAAGAGTAGCCGACATACACACACTTGTCATTTCTTCATCTCGCCTCGACTTCTCTTTCTATTGACATGATTCCTTCCTCCATAATTCTAATGAAAATGCTTAGGTCAATGCAGTTAAAGACCTTCTTATTCAATTTGATAAACACTTAAAGTTCTGAAGTTATTCGAGTTCACCATGGCATATGACTCTGATGTCTCTTTTCTTTAAATATTCTTTTCTTTTAGCTCCACAGTATCCTGCATCCTTGATTTTCTCCATTCTTTCTGGTTGTCATTCTAAGTCTTTGGATTGTCTTTAAGAGGGGTTGTGTCTCAGGGTTTTCACCTGAGTCTTTTTCCTTCTTGTTCTCCACATGCTCCACACGTAGCCCTGTTCTCTTTCATGACTTTGATTACCATTTAGTTCTGTGGCACAGGCCTCACTCTATCTCCAAAGTACTAGATCTGCCTATTCAACTGCCATTGGATGGTTAGGAGGTCCCAGTACATCTCAGACTCCGCAAAAGAACTAAATGCTTTCACTGTTACCTTTGCTGCATCCTCCGTGCTGTTTACGTTAGGGAATAATGTTACCATTACTTGGTGGCTCTAGCCAGAAACATGGACCCTTTTCTTGAATTCTTCTTCTTCACCTTGTATATCCAATTAGACTGTAAATTGGGACAATTCTACCTTTAAATATTTCTCAAGTCTGTTTTTGTCTACAACCTAACTCCTACTTTTTGGGTCAGGCCACTATCATTCAACTGCCCCCCAAATTAGCCTCCCTGCCTCCGCTCTTGCCTGTTCCATGCCATTTATCTAAAATGCAAAATGAATCTTACTCACTTTGATCCCTTCAATAACTCCTATTTTCTTTGGATAAGTCCAATGTCATTATCATGATAGATAAAGCCCTTTATTCTCTGACCCTGCCTTCTGCTGCAGCCTCATTTCTTGCTATTTCATCCTCCAACTCTCTGCTCCAGTCTCAGTAGGTGGGGATAAAACCCAAGTGAGACCCAAGCATTGAACTACACAGAAACAGGCTTGTTCTATGTTCTCTGTAAAAAAAAAAAAAAATTATTTGAAAATTTTGATTGACAATTTGTGCTTATAAAATAAGAGTTTTATTGAGACAGTTAGTTCTGTGTAGGCCACTTGCTGTCCTATGTTTCTTGCTGAGTATGCCAAGATTGTAAGACCCTAACTGTTGTTACTGGGGCCATTTATGCAGTTGGCAATCTTGAGAGATGAGGTAACATCTCCCCCATCCCCAAAGAGCAAACTTGCTTATTCTTTTTTATAAAACTGGTGAATTCTCCAATCTGTGTTCCTCAGCTGGGAATCAAATAACTCTGCGTGTGTAGCATCCATCTGGGCCCCTCCTCATCTCCTGGTGAGGTTTGGCAGCAAGAAGAACCATTGTAAATGTGCTGATGCTCCTGCTGCTTGCTGTGCTCTGAGTAATAAAACCCTTTGTCTTTAACTCAGGAGATTTGTCTCTTCTGCCAGCATCCAGGAAAGAACACAGGCGAAGTTATTAGTTTGTAAATCAAATCAAATCTAACACCTGAGAGATTTATATTTAAAAAAAAGTCTTTTGCTTCCAAATAATTGTAAGAAATGTTGATAAAAATGCCTCTTTTCTTCTGAATAGGAAATTAAAGTAATGACTAGTCCAGGTCAATATTGATACCTGGCAACACTACTTTGAAGAAATTTGGGATGGGATTCTCAATAGTGATAGGTCAGCATTCAGTATCAACTTTTTCGCATAATCATGGAACCTAAAGCTATGTTAGGAATGTGAAGTCATGCCATTTTCAGGGACACCTAAAGGATATTGAGTAACTCATATTTTTTCTTTCAAAAATATGCTAGTACCTCTAATGTATTGGCACAACCACAAGAACATGTGTCCTCAAATCCTGGTTAGAGTATCTGAAAGAATGGATGGACACTGACCTGAATGAGAAAGTCCAAAATCAAATCCATTCTTTCATTGTCATTCTGCAAATAAGCACCTACCAATTTCCAGGCATTATTTTAAAAAGTAATGGTATAGAAATAAACAACAAGATCCCTGAACTGTTGTAGAGATCACAGCTAAGGGGAGAAATTGATATGCGACATTTCTAATATAATGTAGTAAGAATTTTGATAAAAATAAGCATACAACTGTAGTAAAGTGCCCAGTGTACCTGCACACATGTGCCCACACACAAGACACCTTCAATTCCACCTCCCAGAAAACAACACTACTTTTAATAGTTTGGTAGATTTGGTAGATATCCTTAGAGACTAACATTTTTTTCCCTGGAAATGCATATATACTATATGTTTGAACAAATATATATAATTATTAAATGTAAATATAAATTTATAAACATAAAATACATAGTTATTAAAAAATACACAATGAAGACTGTTAAAACACATACTGTGCTGTAAGTTATGAAACTTTATCTTCTAGAAACCCTTATCTATGATAGTTTATATATATATATAAATACAAAATAAATATATATATATATATAAAATAAAACGAATCATTAGGGATCCTAAATTTGAATTATACTTCATTGTCCAAAGAATCTGGAAAGAGAATACATAATTTGCCTAACAAACCTTCTGTGTTTTCCTGAGCCTTCATAAAAGAAAATTAAAATATTCATGTGCAGTTGTAATCACTGAATATACATAAGAGCAAATACTTCTCTCTCATTGCTGTTGTGAGGCTCAAACAACAAACTAAATTCCTGAAGAATCAAATTTGCTTGGAGCAAACAGCTTAGTATTTTAAATTTTAAACTGATTATGACCTGGCAGAATTGAAAAAGTTTCATGTATTGCACTTGCATTTTGGAATTTCAAAAGCCTGCTATTATTTTGATTATGATACTCATCTCATGCAAATTAGAAAGTAACTTTGAATGAATGAGAACAATAGCCAGACTAAATGTATTTGCCCCCAAAGAAATTTTCATATGGAGGGAAATCTTTCTTCTGCCCGTCACCACTGGAACATGACTGCCAAGGGGAAAATCGCTATTGTCCTCTTCATTAAAGTGTGGCTCCAGGCAGAGGTGAGACTAAAAATGTGAGTGTGGAGAACAGTGTGGCTTACCGACACAGTCCCATATACAACCCATTCTCCCTGTGTCCTATGGTACTGGCCAATGGGATGTAAACACATGCTGGCTGAGTGAGGCATCCCAGAATGCCAGGCTTCCCTCATCAGAAGGGACAGGCAGGGATGGAATGGCCCTTTCGCCTTGTTCTTTACTACTTCGCTCCAGGCCCATTCTTCTTGCCTTGCCTGTTAAAATGAGGCCTGCAGGTTCAGGAGCTATCTGTAGACCCAGAGGCGACAGTGATGGGAAGAAGGTCTATGTGGCTAGGGCACTGGAGCAAAGAGAGTAAATCTTCTGAATCTTCAAGGATGTCATTGAGCAACGAGTGAACGCCAGCTACTGCCTTCCCCTGAACTTCTTGTTCTGTGAAAAAAAGAAACTCTTTGTTTAAGCTACTGTTAATCCTATTTTCTTTACTTGCAGCTAAACTTATTTACAACTGGTAGATGAGGAAATATATATTTCTTTTCCTAAATGAATATTAAACTTTTATTGAGGTCTTTAAATTATGGGGAACATCCAGCTCATAGCTTATTGTCCTTTGGCTCTTTAGGAAAATTCAAAATTTGACATTCCTGTTTAATCCTATCAGGGCCCAACTTTAACAGCATGTAGCATTAGTTGCTTAAAAAAGGTTTTTTTTTTCTTTTTGGTGAGGAAGATTGGCCCTGAGCTAACATCTGTTGCCAATCTTCCTCTTTTTTGCTTGAGGAAGATTGTCCCTGAGCTAACATCGTTGCCAGTCTTCTTCTATTTTGTATGTGGGACGTGGTGTGTAAGTCTGCACCAGGGATTCAAACCTGCGAATCCAGGGCTGCCACCCAAGCAGAGCACGTGAACTTAACTACTATGCCAATGGGCCAGCCCCTAAAAACTATTTAATAGGGGATACTAGTCTCTTTGAATTTCTTGCTATGTGTCTCTCTCTTCCTTTTTCTCTCCTCCTTTCCCCTCTCCCTGTATCTTCTTAATCTCTGTTGCCTTCTTCTCTATTTCTGATACCGGCTCAACAAAGGTTGACATAAGGGAAGCCATATTGTAGAAAAGAAACCCTATTGTAACTTTGAATGACCTCTGATTAACTAACTCAGGCATGCTCTGTGGATTTTATGGCCCCTCCCAGCTGCTATAAGTTGATAACTTTGTTCTTTTGAGTTCCTTAGGAATGTGATGACCCCAGGCAGAGAGTCTACACTGATAGCCATCATCAATAACAACTGAAGGATCAGGGTATAGGGTGTTGCTCCAGCCTCTGATGCATGTCCAGTAAAACAAAAGGCTATCAGGAACTAAGAACAGACGTCTGCCCAGACCTGGAGATCAGATGGAAGCCTCTACCCTGAGAGTAGATGTCTGCCCCCACCCCGAGACCAGATGCCTCCTGGACCTGGGGACCAGCCCCTATATAACTGGCCTGCAGTCTTTGTTCTGTCAGATGGTTTTTTTTTGGACATCAGTCGGCCATCTTCCCTCTTGCTAGCAAGCTGTAATAAAAGATCCTCTCTCTCCTACCATCTTGCCTCTTGACTATTGGCGTGTCTTGTGGTGGGAAGACAACCCCCCTTTGGGCAGTAACATTTCTACCCATTACCCTTTCTTTTTGTTCCTAACCTAGATGAAGACTGTACTTATTATGTTCTCTGAATATCTTTTTTTGTGTGTTTCCCATTATAATTAAAAATGGATGAGTAAAATGTTTTAATTTATGGATTTATAATCTTGCCTTGTTCCAGAGGATTTGTATTGCCACACTTTCAATTTTCTTTCAAAAAATCCCAACTCTACCCTAATATCTTAGGTTACCTCTGTGAACTTTGATTTTTTTTCTTTTTTGAGTTAATGATCCTTGAAAGAAAAATAAACTGTCATCCCTTGTCTGGGAATGACTAAGATGATTATAAATTACGTTTGTGAAGCAGAAGCAAAAACTGAGAAACAGATAAAAGTCTGTATTTCTTGAGATGTAGAGGAAACTTACCTCAGCTCTTGGGATTCCGAGGACTCAATGTCATCTTTAACTTGTCATTAGTTCATTCATTCAGCAGATATTTATTTAGGGACTGCTATTTGCAAAGAACTAGGTGTTCCTTTATTTCCCCCAAAGAAGGGATAGGCAGGTAACTAAGATATTAATTCTTATCATCCTTATCAGAATCACCAATCCCAGGAACAAAATGTGTTCATCTAAAGCCTTCTGAAGTATAGCATCACCAGAACCAAAGAGAGAGAGAGTCAAATGGCTGGGAGGCATAGTTTTCTTTCCAGGTTGTGTGGACACTGGAGTCAGTTTGCTCAGAGACTTACTGAAAGTATAAAATCCTTCTGATTAGTTAAGGTTATCTCAGTTAGTTTCCTTGTTGTTTTTGCAAGACAAACTCATAGGAAACCTTCAAGGACTGTGAGAAAGCTCTGAGTTGTTTAGGGTCATGAAAAACTCTGTTTGGAAGAAGTATGTGGTGGCAGACAAGAAGCTAGTCAGAGGGCAGAGTTTCTGAGGTCTTGAGAAGAAAGGTCTTGGTGATGAGGAAGCTTATTTGGGGCAAATGTTTCCTCGATGCAGGAGGCCTTTGCTCCACTCACCCACTTTGCATTGTCTCCATATTCAAGGCTTCTAAAACAGTATTAAAGAAAGACAACATATTGGGTGTTTGGGTTCCTAAGATCCTTCTTTTATTTTCTATTCCATTGGTCAGGTAGTTCTAGAGTCTAATATTAAGTTCTGTGTTTCAAAATTTAAAAGATATGTAGAGATTCCAGAAAGAGTTCAAAGGCATGCCTCAAAGAGAAATATAGGGCTTGTGAATAAAGATTTAGTGAGAAAGGATCTAAAATGGAAACATCATGCTATTATTTGCCATGAGGGAGGAAGAGATGAAAATTCATTTCAAAAATAATGAAAGAGTGGTTGCTCTTAGTGGGTACTGAGTACAGAATAATAACAAATATACTTTAATAACTGAGAAGCTTAATATTAAAAGAATGGATTATCAAGAAAAGGCCTACTATTTCTTGGCAATTCTATGTCTTTTTGTATGAAGCCAAAATAATTGACCAGATTGATTCAAATTTTTAAAAAAAACAAGCTAATTCAGAGAAAATAACTATTCTGCACAGCTAGTGAAATTTTTCAAGGAAAAGGGAGAGAAAAGGGACATATCTACAGATACAGAATAAAATTACAAATACAGTGAAAATGAACAATCTTATGTCAAAAACTTATTTGTAATGGACAGTTTTGCACAAAAATTAACTTAGCAAAACCAAATCAAGTAGAAATGAAAACCGAAAATCTTAATAGACCTATCACCTCTAGAGAAATTGGATCAGTATTTAAAAATCTCTCTCTCCTTCCATTTAAGGAAATCAAAATGAAAACCAAACCAAACAAACAAATAAAACAGATTTAGTTCGATTAAAAGGCAAGTTATAACACATCATCAGAAACAAATAATTCTAAAGCCGTATAAATCCTTCCAGAGAATAGAGCAAGTAACGTTTTCTGAATTATTTAATGAGGCTAATATTATCATGATGCCAAAACCAAATAAGGATTTTTTTATAATGGATGATTAAAAGTCATCATTTCTTATGAATATAGATGCAAAATTCCTAAACAAAATATTAGCAAACCGAATCTCATAATATGTTGAAAAAATGCATCGTGGATAAATTGGGCTTGTCCAAAGAATTCAAGAAAGGTTTATCGTTTAAAAATACATTGCAAAGCATGATACATCTGTTCATTTAGATTATTTTTATCAAAAGTATTACCTTCCTGCTAACTTGAGAGCCATATGCAGACAAGATTTTGTCTATTTTGGTAGGCACTGAATGAATATTTTTTTCTATTAAATTGAATTGCGTGTGGTTGGATATTGTAAAAATTCAGTTTCCCCAAAGGTATTTATAGAAACCAACATGTGTCAGATGTTCCAAGTCAATTCAAAAGGGCAAAAGAATATTCCTTAATCTCTTTAAAGGTAGAGGTAATGTCCTAAGGAATCCTTTCCAGTTCTTTTGGAGCCAGGATGGCCAAAAGTATGTATCCAGTCCTCCACTCTTGGCTAATACTGGACAGACCCTTCCTCACCAAACCACAGAGCCTTCCTCAGAATCCTTCTTAATATGGTCCTAGAGTTACTCATCATCAGACAATTGGAATGGGCATATGCCACAAATCTAATTGGTATTTCTGTATTGTCTCAGGGAAAAAAAATAAAATCTTTTACTTCAACAAAATACTTAATTATATATTGGCTGATGATACTACAACAACCTCAGGAAAGCCTACATTTTAGTGTAGATTCAATCTCTCCAGTTTGCTTTCCTATTGTAATGAATATAGGACCTAACAGCAATAGTTTGGGACAAATTATTTATCATTTCGGACTCAAGCCAAAATCATTGTTGGTTTTTAAACTGTAAGAAACTGAATGGCCAGAGAAGAATTTGGATTCTAATTGCAGCTTGGTTTTGGCAAAACTAAACACAGATTATAAGTATTCATGTGTCTAGATACTATATCTCAAGTTATTGTCCTTAAAACTCTTAAGTTCCAGCCAGAAAAAGAAACACATTTATTTCTCAATTACTTTTGAAAACTCATATATTAAGTGGCCAAGAGGTTCAGGATAGTTCCAATAAATCTCATAATAGAGGCAGTCTTAAATTGTAAAGAATTATCTTGCATAATTAATTTGAGGTTCAGAGGCAAGATAATCAGTATCATTTTCTCTAACAATCAGGCATCTTTAATTGAGTATTGCTGCTCTATCCTTAGGGGACCTTTTTCCACTTTGAGCAACCATTTAGTAGAAAGTGTCAGTTTCAATCAGTCTTGCACCAGAGGGTACCATTTGGCCATATAAATATCATCAAAGAGACCTAAAGATGCTTTTTCTGTTAGGGCTTAGATACTGAACTTCCATGATGAATTTGATTTTTGGCATATGTTGGAATCTTGGTTTCTCTGCAAGCAAGACTGAAAAGTGTTTTCCAATTTTAGTTTGTTTTATTATTTACAAATATATTGGTTTTCTTTCTGGATTAAAAAAATGAACTATCAAAGATTTAAATTTTTTTTTTGTCTCTGTGTATAGAGGGATAAAGTATATTTCTTAGCATTTGTCAAGTAGTTGGGTTTAAAATTTTTCTCTCATAGTTAAATGAAAAGTAATTATAAAACTTACTAAAGACAATGGCAGCTCTTAGAAATATAGCACTATAAAAATTAGAAAAATTGTGAAACTTCCTGGAGTAATTAGAAACATTGGGCTGAAATGGAACTTAGAGATGAAATAAATGTGCATGAAGTCATGGCAGAATAAAAATATTACAAATCACTCAGAATATTGGCACTGTCTTTTAGACTTAATTTTTATGGACAGACTTTTAAAAATCAAGTGGTTATGTAAATTTTGATAAAAAGTAGTAAAAAATTATTTAGTTCAGTAAAGAAGTTCAATTATAGTTTTGTGAAGAGTTAAAATTTCAAGAAGAGATATCATAGAGAAATGGTAAAAGTCAACTAAAAATATCAGTGCTTTGAGGAGGAGCTAATTTTCTGCCTTGAGGAAGAGAGATTTCAAGATTAGGCTAGAAACTTTTGTTGCCAGAAAGCAAGTACACTTTGAAATGTTCTGATGTGGTGTTGACAGCCCCCAGAAGCCAATTTGGAAAGAGCTCACACTGGCCAAGCTGTGACAATTTGAGCATTAAAAAAAAAAAGATAAAAATTGCAATTGATTAAAACAGCAGAGGCTAGAAGAAGCCATTATTCATAATTATGCTTAAAAGAAAATGGGACTTTATTTTCGCTTCATATAAATGATTCTATATCAGCTTAATTTTTTAGAGGAAAATAATATTTTTCAAGTTGAATTATGTATATATGTGTGTGTGTGTGTGTGTGTGTGTGTGTATATATATATATATATAATTTTTAGGCTGGGTAAGATGATATCCATACACAAAAGATAATGTGGTCACCACCATAGTTATTGATATTTTATGGGATCTACTTTGTGCACCTTTCTTGTGTACTTTTTGGATCTTCCTTCAGGGATCATTTGTCCTCTTCTAGAAGTATATTTTAAGTGCTTTTATTTAAGATCTATTAATAGAAGTATTAGTTTCTTTTCATCTAGTAATTTCCTTGTTTCGCTTTCATTCTCAAATGGTAATTCAGTTAGATATATAATTCTGGATTGACTTTTGAATTTCTTTTGAATACGTTTTCTCAGCATTATCTGGCTTCCATTGTAACTGCTGATTTGTTTTCAGTTGAATAGTCATACTTTAAAGATACTCTTTCATCTGTGGGTGTTTTTAAGTTCTATTTTTGTTATTTTTATGAGAACAGTGACTTTGTGGTTTTTGTTTACTCTTATATCTTCAGGGCCCAGGATAGTGTCTGATAGTAGTTGCTCAATTAATACTTCTTGAATGAATTACTTAAAGGTCTCGTGCAGTTTTAATCTGACCTTTGTCATAGAGTTCTTATATGAGTAAAATGAGACAAGGAGCCTAAAGAACTTCATATGGTACCTAGCAAATAATAAGTACTTAATAAATGACAACTTCTGCTTTTGAGAGAAAGGAATTGCTAATCTCTATAATATGAGGAGAAGGAGCTATCTGTAAATCTGTATATCACAAGCTTCCATTCTAGAGAGTGGGAAAATGAACAAAAAAGACAACACCCACACACACACACACACCTTATTTTCTCATCATATTTCCAAGTTTAAATACAAACACCAATTTCATTTCTTATTTTTTTCCCCTTTGGCAGCCACAAAAAGAGTTTGAAGTAGTAAGATTTATGACAAAAAGTTTTACAAAACAAAAAGAGTTACCTCTCCAGTTCTATTTAATGGTGCCACAAATATTAAACCAAGATTGCTTGCTTAAGAGAAGAATATGGTCTTGACAAACCAAAGATTAAGTTTATTCTGTGAAAAGATCATTTTGATGAAAGTTTGTTCATGCAGTAAAAGCATTAGACCAACTTTTGAAATAAATTGTAGATGAAAGGGTTAAACATAATGACTCTTAAGGTAAAGGTGATATTCTTGGGCCATGTCATAATACATTTTCCTTCCTGCAATGTCTTCATAGAAGGGCCCTATTCCATGTATACCAAGACTTCTAAACTTCTCTCTGAATACCTTCAAAGAAGTGAATAGAAGTTTCTCTAATGATGTTCCAGATCCATCAAATAATTCTGTTTGAGATTAATGAGGAGATTCTATGCCAATATTTTCATTTTTCTAATTTTCTTAGAATATGGTTATTCAGAACTTCTAATTGGCCAGAAGTCATTATATTAGACCAAGTCATTTATAATGTTTATATGATTCAAAGTCCCATATTCAGTAAAACAGTCATCAAATTATTCGACCAATTGTCTTTATTTACTTTGCTAGAACTTTAATTTATAAAGCCTACTTTCTGATAGCATCTTATATATGATGAAATTCAGTGTTCTGTGGTTTCCACTTAGGTGTATTCAACAGGATTGGGTTTGCACCATTACTCGAAGGACCCTATAATGTTTTATAAGATGGTCCTCCAGCTTGGAACTTCGGAGTGAGTGCGGTATTGATTTGAGCTCAATGCATGCTTAACATACCCCCTCAAAGTGTTCAAAAAAATACTTGCTGGGGGCTGGCCCGGTGGAGTAGTGGTTAAGTTCGGCATGCTCCACTTCAGTGGCCTGGGGTTTGCAAGCCCAGATCCTGGGCGGGGACCTACACACTGCTCATCAAGCCATGCTGTGGCGGCATCTCACATACAAAATAGAGGAAGACTGGCACAGATGTTAACTCAGTGACAATCTCCCTCACCAAAAAAAAAAAGAAACAACCCAAACCCAGCCAAAACCTGTTGAATGAAAGAATCTTTCAGCCCTGAAGTAGGGAGAATAATCTTTAACAAATGTGAGTGCTTTTTCACATGTGGAAGAGAATTTTGAAAATATCATTTAGTCCTAAATATGCATTCCAATATGATGCTTCTGTCTTGCATTTTGTCTCTTTAATGAAAAACTGGCCATACTTTGGGATGAGTGGTAACAGCTCTGAACAAATGCTATGGGTCCCTCCACTCCTCCCACAGGTACCATGTGCCCATCCTCCAACTTCTTCTTCAGAAGAAGTTGTTTGTTTGTTTGCTTCACTTTTTCATCTAGCACAAACAAAAAAGTGTTAAGAGAGTGGGAGAAAGTCCCTTTCTCGAGCAGCTCAGTGAATATATATATTTTTGGAAGTAGAGAGGAAATTAAACTGTGGCTGAACCTTTTTGTTTTTCTCTTTCTGAAAACTTCCTGTTGTTTGATGTCCATGATGATGACTTAGACTACTCCAGTGGCAGCTGGAATAATATGCTTACTTAGCAGAGCCTGGATATTTCTTGAATTTGAAACAGACAAAACTCAGAAAGATAAATTTTGTCTCTGTAGCCTTTGTTTCCAGTTTGTATTTGGTGAGACTTATCTAGAATGCATTGCATCTAAGCAGTGTGGTGGTTGCTTTCTATACCAAATGAAAGAAGAATGTTTAAGTCTGCCAGTCTGTTTTCATCAACTATTATGATACTTCTATTTACACAGAGTTAGGTGAAAATGATCTCTTAGGTTCCTATCAGCTCTACAATTCAGTTTCCCAAATCACTCAATGATTTCACCTAAAATCTATGATGCTTAAGAGAATTTCTAAATTACCGCTTGAGAAATAATTTTCACATTTATTTTTAGAAGGCAGAACTTATCATATGAACTAATGGGTGGATCATAGATTAATGCAACTGTAGGTTAGACAAGAGGACCACTATACATTTTAATACTCAAAGTGACCTTTTAAGAGACAGTATCACTTATTGGTTTTATGCATGGGCTTTGGATTTGGGGCTGCCCTGGATTGAGAGCCTGGCCTAGTATATCAGTTAGCTTTCTTTGATGGCAAAGAAACAAATATTGGCCAACTTAAACAAAAAGGAAATTAATCGACAGTTGTCAAGATATAACAAATTTTAAGATTGGAGAACCACATCTTGAAATAGGCAGAAGCCAATAGTTTTGGGTAGGGCAAGGAAGAAAAAAGTAAGGGAAATTTCTCAAGACAAGAATAGTCAGATCATGATGCTGGTTCTTAATAAATGGGATCTCACCATTTTTTAAGCCCTTGCATCACTTCCTCAAGGGTCAAAGTTACAGAAAAGAGTGGTGAAATTTCATCCCCCTCCCAGTACCAGTCCAATGGAAAGAAGGATCTAGTCCTTCAACTTTTATAGTGGAAGTCAGCTATTTTGCTACCTATTAAGACTGTTCTTAATGAATGAGATATGATTCCCCAAAGGAAATTGGAGTTCTGTGGGAAAAGGACAGTGGATGCTATCCTAGAAGTGACAAATGTGCATTGTGCTTGGTTACTTCCTAGTGATGTGACATTTTCAAGTCACTTAACCCCTCTAAGCTTCAGTTTTCTTATCTGTGAAATGGTGATAATAATTCCTATGTTATTGGATTGCTGTGATGATTAAATGAGGTAATATATGGAAAATTCTGGGTACATAGTAATCGTTCAATAAATATTGGCTATCACTATTATTATTTTGTAGTTTCTATGGTTGTTTTACAAAGATTTGTTTCTTTAAATCTTCACAGTATCTCATTAGGTAACTGTGATAGATCTTATTATCTTCCTTGTATGGATGAGAAATCTGAATTTAGAGGCATTGCCCAAAGCCTAAAGCCTGGTGTTCTTCCAAATCCCATGTGTTTCCTTCTATGGAGTGCAGTCTGTCACTGCAAAATCATCAATTTGGGGAAAAAGACAAGGGAGCAACACTGAGACAGAATTTTCTTTCTGAGAAATAGATCTCGATGAAATTCAGAGCAAACTCCTTCAGCAAGAGGATGGCTTATTCACTGCTTGGCTGCAGGTTAGTCTGGCTATTGTGTATATTCCCTAGAAGCAGACGTTCTGAGGGTGAAATCCATGTGCATGCTACAGGAAGGTGTCCATGTTGCAGTTCAGTCCTGCGATCTTGCGGTTTCTTTGCAAAGATATCTAGATTTGTAAGACTGTGTTTTGAAAGTACAGCTTCAACCCTGTTAACCTGTTAACCTGTTAACAAGTGTAAGAGTACAGAAAAGCAACCTGTCACACACTGTGGAATTTTCCAAAGTTGTTCACTGCTGTGTGTGGAGGCAGATCTGCATTTGTCTTCCCTTTCAGCTTGACACCTACGCGTAAGAGTGGGCCGGGCTGTTTGATAACAAGCATAGTTTCTTGGCCTGAAAGTTTTACTATCTCTGCAAGTTGACATCTCTGCAGGGTGAGTACTTACCCAGTCTAGGAGGCTGTTTTCAGAAACCAAAAGGAAGCTAGTGTTCTCCAGCTTTCTATCTCGGGGTCCGTCTTCCTTTACTGCTCTCTCTGGGGCAAGAAGGCAGAAGCATGCTGGTAGCAAACAAAGTCCTAATTCTCCCACTGTGCTAAGAAGATGAGTAGGAAAGGGACCAGAAATCTGGGAGAACATATTTAATTTCTTTTGGGACCTATTGACTGCTTTCTTGCAGATCCTCCTGATTTCCTTTATGTTACTTTCTTAAAGTACTTGAAGTGAGATTTTGAAAACCATCCATATTGCACATTTTCTGGTAAGTCCTCAAGGCTGGTTGGTGCTCAGCATTCTATCCAGTACTCGGCCTTTGCTGCCTTTATCTGAATTCTTACAGTCTAGGTCTGTGCCTCCTATGAGACTGTACCTCCTAGAGATATAGTCTCTAACTTCAGAGACTTAGAGACTATATCTCATCCATTTTTTTTGCATTCTTTATTGCTTCTTAAAGTGCAATCTGTGGACCAGCAGCATCAGCAGCACCTGGGAGCTTGTTAGAAATGTAGAATATCCAGCCTCACTCCTGATTTACTGAGTCAGAACCTTCATTTTAATAAGATCCCAGGTGCTGCATATGCACATTAAAAATTGAGCAACATTGCTCTTCAGCACTTTTCATACAATACATGTCAAGTAATAATACAGATAATACACCATGTGAAGCAGGTAATTACATATCACTTATAGAACCCTCTACACTGCCATTTTTTTTGTTTCCACCTCCTCAACATTCTGTAGTAACCTCAGAATCCCAGGAGCAATGGAAACTGGACACTTCTGAATACAGATGAGGTTGGCAGTTTCAGAATCTACTTTCCCAACTCAAAAAAAAAAAAAAAAAAAAGAAAATTCAAATAAGTGATCATGCAGTGAGGAGGGATGGAGGAAGAGAGTCATTGCGCATCAAGTTTAGGTTCTTTGTGCTCCACCCAAAGACAGTACTTGCTGCTTACAGATAATTATCTTGATGAGCTTCAAGGAGCAGTAGGGGTTCTAAGGCCCTACCTCAGTTTCCTTCATTGCTCCATCCGGCTTCAATTAGCTCACTCACTTTTATCTGTTGCATTTGTTGATTTTTTTTCTCATATTTTATTTAGGAAAAAAAAAAAGAATCAGACCTCAAAATATGTACAAAATGATCCCCACCCCAATCCCAAAAAGCAAAGTTTAAAAACCACTTTGCTAAACTATAGATTATAATGTTATCAAGGAATGGGTTAATAATTATTAATGTGTTCCATTAGTATATTAATTGGTATAAAAAATTTTTAAAGGATGACAAGAAGGCCCTTTAATGGACTTTAACAGAAGTTTGCCAGTGGTCCTTTCTCTGCTCCTCAAATTTCCTATGTCTGAAGATGGCTATTTTGTTTACCCACAGGATTCATTCTGGGGGTGATTATGATTGTATAAATTCAACGTTCTGTTCCAAGAAGTTATTTTAGTTGAGTTTTCTGTTCAATGTTTATTGATTGCATGCTCTGTGGCAAGGATTGTGGTAGGAGCTGGGTCTATAAAGATGAGCATAATAACAGTCTGTGCTCTCGAGGAACTTTTAGGCTAGTGGGCTGGACAGACACATAAATAGATTGATAATTTAAGTGTTATGGGACAGGGATACTCAGGGTGTTGTGGGTCTCAGGAGAGGGGTATTGAGTGATTGGAGAAGAGTCACTTCCCCTGGGAGGTGATCCTTGAACTTTGTTTTGAATGAGGGGTGGGAGGTAGGTGAAGAAATGAATGCTGGAAACACACTTCAGGTCGAAGTTACAGAGAGACTAAAGATGCCGATGTATGAAACAGCATGGTCTGTTTTGGGAACTTTGCCAGGATGCAAATTATAATGGAGGAGAGGCAAATGATGAGGCTGGTGAGATAAGCTAGGAACCAAATAAGGAAGTCTCTGGAAAGTATCTACCAAACTTGCCGTGGTTCAACTTACCATAGATAAGTGACATCATGAATTCTACATTAGGAAAAAAAAACCCATTGGTTCAAAAGAAAAATGCATTCATTTTCAACCTTATTGTGAAAGTATTTGTTCTTTTTCATTAAGGTATATTGACCTTCCTCAATAGGAGAATGGATTACAAAGTTATGTCTCTTCACAGTGTAGTAAGGGAAAGAGGCATGAACACAGTGGGAAAGAATTGTAATCTGATAAGACAGTAGCTATGTCAATACTGCATTAATTGGGGCATTAAAAAGAGCACTCAACATTTTGCATGGACCATTATGACTTAGATGTACATGACTTTAATGGTATGGAGTGGTGTACTGACCTATGGAAAAGGTAATAAACATCGTCTTTGTTTTTTCAGAAACCACCACTGATGCATTGCAATGTCTAGAAATTTATGGCAGCAGATATCAGCAAGAGGCATATTATTATTAATTATTTTACATTGTAAGAGGAAGGAATAAAGTACTTGTATGAAGGAGTGATTTACACTAAAAGTAAACTCCTGAAGGTTAACTATATGTTGTTGTTTTTTTCCCTGTTGGATTCATAACACTTAAAACCTAGTAGGCACTCAACAACTACTTGCTGAATAAATAAATGCATGAACTAATTCATTAATCTGAAAGAAGATGGACTGAGTTTTCCTTAGCAATGTCTTATTAGCTAGATTCTACTATTGATAAAAATAATGAAAACTATAGAGAATAATGCCCCTAGGAACATGGAGATGGGTGACGTGTTCTAAAGTGGGAAATCCTATTGGTCAGAGGACTTATCCTCTCTTAGGCAAAGCAAGGTCGTTGGTGGTGGGTGATGGGGGTGCATAAAATTTGAATTAAAATATAAAATGTTAGTGGGGATTCTAAGAAATTCTTAGTGAAGTTTAAAAAGTTATAAAATAAATTAATACAAGCTTGTTGATAAAATCCAAGCAACTCCAAAGACATGGTAATAAACCTAGTGTGGCCCTAGTGTGGTGTAAGAACAGACCAATAGATCAATGGAATCAAATAGTAGGCTCAGATTGGACCCATATAAACATGGGACCCCATGTGGATTTACTGTGAAGCAAACAAAGCTTAGGCTTCAGAGATCCTTACTTACTTTTAGAGGGGCCCTTCCAACATACTCACATTGTTATATGTTTTATTGAAATTTGCAAGTTATTTTTACTGCAATTAGTGAGGACCACTAGCTCTTGCCACTCTGACTACCCCTTCATTGCACTTCCCTTTTTGTCTCATGGTATCAGAGTGGCCATGGACAGTTTTGGAATCCAGTTAAGAGGAAGTTGAGCTGGGAATGTGCCATTTTAACTGTAATTTGGAGACTACCTAGAGGACTTGAATACACAATTTAGAGAAGCAGAAATTAAAAAAGATAACAAGCATATGTCAAGATACTCACAATAAGTGGTAATTAGAGGATCCAAAATAAAATGAGGCATCTCTGTTGTAATTATTACCCCCAGCCAGTTGGCAAGTGTTGGCAGGAATGTGGGGCTATAGGGATCCTCATGCCCCAGGGGGAGTATAGTCTGAGTGTATTCATTTTGGATGTGTTGGTATTTAATAAAACTG
Organism: Tapirus indicus; assembly: GCA_031878705.1. NCBI lineage: Eukaryota > Metazoa > Chordata > Mammalia > Perissodactyla > Tapiridae > Tapirus > Tapirus indicus. The sequence goes on from CM062919.1 coordinate 34,300,938, forward strand.
TGTACTTGTTCCCTATGGCCCAGGAATAATGCTCTGGATTATATATCCTAATGAAGTTCTCACATCTAAACATATTGGCTGCAGCATTGTTTCTGGTACTAGGGAAATGGGGCAAGCTGGCTGTCCATCATTAGGAGAGGGGATAGATAAAATGAAGTTGTATGTAGCAGTTAGAAGCAATGGATTAGGTGTTCACAAGCAATGTGGATGGATCTTAAAACACAGGACGAAAATAAAACAGTAAGAAACAGAATTTTAATGTAAATATGCAACACTTAAGTAAATGTTGAATGCAAATGTGTGTACATACATGCTCACAAAATAATATACATGCTGCAAGAATGCATCAAAATAAAAGGTAAAGTTAAAATACCATAAAAGGATTAATAAACAGTCTGTAACTTGGTTTCTCTCCACTTGCCTGAGGCGGTTCGGACCTTAGCCGGATCCCTTTGTTATCAGATTGATGGAATTTACTAATTGGAAGACAATTAAAGATCTTCCAAGGCTTTATGAGCCATAGGTGCCCTGAATAATGGAAGTTAATCACACAGTTCTTGCTACATGACTAGCGAGTATAAAGGCTGAAAGAGCATAAAACTAAGGGGTTGCCCATAGTGCTGTGAACCCAAAATGTGTCCCAATGTGAAAAAGGGATTTAGGAACCTGTGTCTTGATGTGAAGTCCTCTGTGACTCCTTTCTTGTAAACTTTACTAATCATTAGAAAATCTCGGTGCTGGGTAAGACTTGGATTTTGTGAATCTGATTGGTGATTCAGCCCATTGTGTTAATATATGCCCATTATAATAGTTGCCTATGGATCAAGGGAAGGGAAATAAGAGGGGATTAAAATAAATAGGTTAATAAAATAGTAAATAATATAAATGAGAGAAAGCCTTACTAGGACAAATGATGATGATATGCTATGAACTGAGGATGCGACTTAGTCTACTCTCATCAATGAGGGTTCAAGAAAAAAATTCAAACAATACAAAGATATAAAAGTTAAAGTTCCTTTCATGTCCCTTACAATAGGTAAGAACTGTTTACAGTGTATCCTTCCATACATTTTTGTATATATCATATTTTTGTATGCTTTTACATATGTATCATGTATGCTATATATATTTTATATGTATGCATATATATCATCTTTTAATAGCATCTTCTTGGAAATGATTCTTTTCGTTAAATTATGTGTAAATGGAAGATTTATAAATATGAACTATTTGGATTGTTGTACTTAAGCACCTAGACCCCGCTGAATTCTCAGGACTTGTGGAAATGACCCACTTTTCTTTACTGGAATATAGAGGCCCTTCTCTTCCTTCAAGACTACTCTGAGACTTCAAATGATGCAAGTGCCTTAAAAACAATGCTTGCTCTCCTCAAGATCTGTCCTTCTCTCCCCTCCTGGTCGCCAGAGTCATATCTAAGATAAAATCTCAGTAAACCTGACTGTGAAAATGCAGAACCTAAGAGAGAGGAGAGGGTACACAAAGAGGCAGCAGGACAGCCTAACACACACCAGCAGGAAGTGGGGAGTTTGTCTAGGAGTAGATCCTGAGTAGATCCTAGACCCTTTGTATTAGTGAGGAGCATTTCCTAGAATACTCCCCTACTCTATTATTTTCTGTCAGATCTGAAAGGCTAGAGTTGCTATTTACTTGCTCATTCTTAAACCAAGCACCAAGAAGGGGAGTGAATTTACCATTATTGGCCTAGTCTGAAAAATAATCATCCTTTGTGTAAGAAGAGTTCTAATTATTCTCTGAAACATATGAAGGTAATGAGTAGGAGTGGGGGTAGAAAGACTGATATTTGGCCACACTGAACTTTCTTTAACTTTAAAAAAAGTGCTCTTCAAAATCACTGAAGGTATATTGTATTGAGTCATTTCTTGGTAGGGGCAGGGAAGGTAACAAATGTTAGTAAGCACCTATTGTATGCTGGGGGCTCTTATTATGTTAGTTCATTTAATCATCACAACAACTCTACAGAATACGTTAACATATGAACAACTAAGTGTGTCAGATTAGGTTTTCCAAAGATGGCCACAATCATATTTCCTATCCTGCATTTATTTTTTACAATCTGATTTCGATACTATTCATATTAAAAGATGGGCTCTACATCTCCTTCCCTTTATACTGGGCAGCCTTTTGTGACTGTTTTGACCAATAGACTATAAGGAAGTAACACAAGGAATGTGACTTTTGAGGTAGGTCATAAAAGGCAATGCAACCTCCATCTTATTTACTAGAATACTTGCTTCTAGAGCCTTCAGCCACCATGGGAATAGTTTAACTGCTCTGAGACCACCATGCTGTGAGGAAGCCCAACTATCCCATGCATAGACACCACACGGAGAGGCTCTGAGACTACAGTAAGGGAGTGAGATGTCAAGCCAGTCCCGAGATACTCCATCCTCTTGCTGTTCCAGCTCCAGCCTTCATCTGACTTCATCACCCAAGAGATCTTGAACCAGAACTGCTCAGCCAAGCCTTTCTCAAATTCTTAACCCAAAGAAATCATAATATGTTAGAAAATGATTGTTGTTTAAGCCACAAGTTTTGGGGTGAGTTGTTTCAGAGTAATAGATAACAAGAACAGATTTTGGTGTTTGGAAATGGGGTGCTGCCACAAGAAAGCAGTGAGACATATGGACTGGATGGTGGGTAGACTTGCAGAGATGCTAACAAAATCTTGAGGGGTCATAAGGGTCATGAGGCTAAAAGGGCCTCAAGTAGTCTATTGGTGACAGATTAGAGGAGAGTGAGAAAATGTTATTGGAAGCTGGAAGAAAGAAGACTGTTGTCATGTAATAGAAGAGAGTTTGTCAATACTATTTCCAGCAGAGATATGAAAAATAGAAAACATAACTGATGAACCAAAGATCTGGCTAAGAAGATTTCCAGGTGCTACACTGACAGCACCACCTTACTTCATCTCATTGCCTATTAGAGAGACATGAGTTTAAAAAGTTCAGTTTTTAAGCATAATTTAGAGAAAATATGAAGGATTAAGGACTTGCTGGATTTGAAATAAAACTTTTTCATTCTTGGCCTCTCCATGTGATGAAAGATTCTCAAAGTAAGACAGATCATCAGCCCAGAGATTAAATCCCCCAGAGAACTATCAGAAAATAGTGGTCTAAAGATAAGGCAAATTGTGTGTGTTTTAAGATCCTTTCTTAAGATAAGATGTGTTTCTTATCTTCAGAAAGCTTGGATTCTATTGTAGATTCTAGTGGAGGAGACAGACAAATAAGCAAATACATACAATTCAGTGTAATAAGAGCCCCAATAAAAGAAATATGGGGTGCTATGGGAGCATGTAAGAGGGACACTTCACCCTAACTTGGGAAGGAGGAAGACATTAAGATAAGGCTCTCCAAGAAGGGACATGCCTAAACTAAGCCTTGAAGAATAAATAGGAGTTAGGGAAGGTGGTGGGTGGGAGAAGTGATGATTTCAAGTAGAGAGAGCAGAGTGATGTTATAGGAAACCCTCAGAAAAATCTCCCAAAGGAAGCCTGGAACACTCGTCATTTCTTGAAGTGGTTTTCCCCTTTTAAAGGAACAAATGGGATCAATAGGCTATAAAGATTCTTTCTTTTTTAAAAAAAGTTTTTGTTATGGAATTTTAAAACATATACCAAAGAAGAGAGAATTGTATAATTAACTTTTATGTACTAAACACTCAGCTTAAAAATATTCAAACTCATGGCCAATCACATTTCATTTATATTTACCCCCTCCCCCATTGCTTTATTTTAAAGCAAATCCCAGGCGTATATAATTTCTACTTTAGTGGTATCTCTAATGCAATGACTGTTTTTGATTAATAATCATAATATCTTTATCATGTACACACACATACTAATTAACATTAATTCCTTAATATTGATGCTTCCTTTTGAACAAACTAGACCAACGTTGCTGGGTTCTTTCTTGGAAATAGATCACTTAAATCACTCTAATGCAGAAAGAGAATTATTCAGCATCTGAGGTCCTTGGTTAAAAATTCCTTTTCTTGGGGAAAATTATGCTGGCTTACTCTTTTATGAGTATTTACAGGTAATAGGTTAGGGAAAAGTCTGTCCTCAATGCTCCAAGAAGTTATAAAAATGTAAGAAATGGAAGTTGCTGTGGGCTCTTAATTTTGTTCCTGAGTAAAATAATTAAAAAATTGGGCATTTTCTTCAGGACAATTGTCTAGTTATTTCTAGAAAGGCCTAGCCGCTGATTTCAGGAAATCCCTTTATGGTCTGCCCTTAGTGCCAAGTGATCTCATCCTACACTAGGCTGGTTCTGGGCTGATCTAGGAGGATAAAGCTCTCTTACCTTTACTCAGAGGGACAAAATTCAGTGCTGTTAATAGCTAGTACTGTAAATAACAGGAAATCAGGAGAAAGGGTAAGCAGAACCAGATCTGGTACCATAATATCTCAGGGCTTGTGTTTAAGTGTGAATTTACAATCAAATACTGTCCGGCTTTGGAGTAGTAGCTACAAGGGCGAAAGCTCCAATTTGGCTGAACTCAGAATGTATGTATACTGTATAGACTTGGAGACTTGAGAGCATGGCATGTTATGAAATCTGCAAGAATTGTAGTCAACTGTAGCGTTGGTAAGACAGGTGCTGGAAAAGTTAGTAGGCACCAAGTGTAAGCAAAGAAATTAGGAATTTTTGGAGTATTTTAAGTAATAGATTGCTGTGATTGGATTTGTATTGAAGTGGACCATGTAGGGAGGCGCAAAAGCCAATAGGAGACTATTTTATAGAAATAAATGAGATAATTAGTGCATGAACAAAAGTAGTGTAGATGAGGATCATGATTATCGACAATGTGGAGAGATGTTTGTAGGTGGAATCCACAGTACAGGGAGGCCAGTTAGATAGGAAATTGAGAGGAAGGAATAGGGATGGCTCCCAGAATTGTGGCCTGACTGTCTTGGACAATGTTGGTGTGGAGATGTCCAACTGTAGTGTTTCTTGGATGATCTGCAAACTCCCCTGGATTACTAGTGACCACTGATACTCTAAATCCCATTCAGTATTTCAGCAGTAGCGTTTCTGAAGTTAGGATGATAGCCAGAGAGTTAACTGGAGAGTGGGTCAGGCAGTTGATATTGGAAGGAAATGCTTATTCATCCAACATGTCCTCTGCTTGGCACAGAAAAAAATTCCCAAATTCCCATGTTCAACCGAACTTCTTCATATTCCCAATGCTTTATTTTCTGTTACTCTTACACTACAATAGGCTCTATTTGGTCTTTCCAAATTCTGGAGTCTACTTGACCATCTGTAATCTTATAGATTATAAGAAAAAATCAGAAACACACTTTGATTTAAAGGCTATTGCATCTTAAACTTCTAATTAATACTTTTATAAATGAGATAGGACTTCATGTACTGGATTTCCCCCCTGTCTTAATATTGATTATTTATCAAAATCTTTAAATTGATCTTTATCTCTCTTTTGGAAAATAAATATAGCTCTTGGGCTATTTTCTTTCTGGCTAAACCAGAAAAAGCAGCAGAATGTTTAATAATAGATAATTCTAGACCCAGGATCTCAACAGGCTTTATAAGCTGGCTCTCTATTTTCCCTGTGAGGATTGGCATTCATTTTGCATAGTGACAGACAGATGTGGGGACAGGATCTTTTGTTCTTTCTCAGAATCATTTACACCAGCACTAATGGACTGGAGGAGTTGGTTTTAGCCACTTGTCTTCTCCATGAGCTGTTTCTTCCAAATATAATACATATTCCTACACATAATTTCAAAGGTTAGTCACCTGGCATAGCCAGAAAAAAGCAACACAATGGCAACATTTATTATCTAGAAGACAGTCTCTTTTTTCTCTCATATCTCTAATGTCGAATCCCTTTTTCTACTTTTCAAGCTATGCAGCAGCAGCAGGAAAGTGCATCATATACTTGGGGCAAATTCACTGACTGTCAAACATGCAAAGTCCAAGAAAGAATTTTTGGTGATTTTTCTAGTAATGGAACAAATATTTAATAACATTTTAATTTATTATCTTTTACCCAGAAGTTAGTTTTACTGGTGATTTACTACAGTCCATAACTTATTGGCTGTGGCACTGATGATTGATTTACTGTTCTATCAGTTACTTAATTAGAATGAATTATTCATAGTTTTTCTTGATGAACAACCTAATTATTATGCTAATCATAATAATCTAAGTCTTCAATGTTTTCTAAAGCATCCTGCCTAATGGGGTTATTAAGTACTGTATAATTATATTCTTATAAAAGTTCAGAAACATGCTTTGACAGACATTTTTATTTATATTTAGACTTTCAAAAACATCAAACGTAAGATATCTTTTGCTCTGAACTCAATTAATTTCTTAAATGTCATTTTCTTTTTCTAATATAAAACTGTGAATGAGTGTAATAAATAAAATGACAACCAACTTCATTGTAATACTAAGAAGTAGAAAAGAATTTTATACTAAGTCCTGCTTTTGAGGACTTTGGCTTTAAGAAGAAGATTTTCCTTTATGATGTGGGAATTCTGTTGAAGGGAAAAGGAGTGAACTGACCTGATATTTACTGTTAGATTGTCAAGTTGTAATTGTTCACAGGAGAAGCAATTGTTCACAGGAGAAGCAACTGTACTGTGGGTTAATTAACTATTAACTGTCCATGCCTGGGACATCTTTTCCTAACTACTCTGTCTACTTTGTTTAATGCCTCAGGCCAAATCATCACATTTGCACGTGCTTGTCTTGCTTCAGGGCAACATTTAATATTTGAAGATGTTGGGATATTCTGTTGCTTTCAATAATAATAACTACATTAATAACCAACTCCCAAGGACATCTAAAGTTTGAACATCTGACACACAAACAAGGTAATAGAAAGTGTATTTTGATATCAGATCTCAAAACAAGCAGTTTGACAGCCCGTGGCTGGGTCTATATAACCAAGAACAAATTAGGGTTAAAACACACATTATGCTCAATTTTGTTGCCATGTAGTTGTTAAGAGGATTTTTTTGAGAGTTGAAAACCATAACTCATTGCTTTTAAAACATTAAGGCTATTCTGAAGAAATAAGACTGACCCCTTTTTGGTCACAACTCATTTTGTATTTGAGCACACAGATATAGATGATGAAAACAAACATTGTCCATTATTTAATTGCCTAAACTCTTTGTAAGCTTTTTCATGATTTTTTTTTAACTCCCTTATTTTCTCTACCATTTTTAAACCATTGATTTCCATTTCAAGTTCTGGAGAACAGAGCTTGTTCTCCTTCAGACTTGCAAGTGGAAGACGTTTGAGGACCTCATAGTTTTGCTTGTCATTCTTTTCGTACTAGTCCTTTTAGAGATCTATGGTCTAGCTATGATATGAGGCAAACTTGTGTGCCGTGGTCTGATAAAAGTGGAAGACATTTGAGGACCTTATAGTTTTGCTTGTCATTCTTCTCTTCGTACTAGTCCTTTTAGAGATCTGTGGTCTAGCTATGATATGAGGCAAACTTGTGTGCTGTGGTCTGATAAAAAGTCTCCATTCCCTTCTTTCTGGAGCTGCTATGATTGGACACATTATTGGACAGGCCCACTCTGGTGGATACTTTCTACACAGTGATGCTGATTCTCAGATTGCAGGGTGGAGGGATGTCATTTGAAATGTTGGTCAGAAGAAAAACCAACAATAAATAGTTTCTATTCTGTTTGACTTAAATAATTTTTGAAATTTTGTGGGATATAAATAAGGAAAAATTAAACGTATTGCTATTTCTAACATCTGCTGAGCCAGCTTCAGGTTACCTCTTGGCCCTGACTTCCTTTTTCCTTTGGGTCTCTCTTAGTCTGTTCAGGCTGCTATGACAAAATACCACAGACTGGGTAGCTTATAAACAACAGAAATGTATTTCTCACAGTTCTGGAAGCTGGAAGTTTGAGGTCAGGGTGCCAACCAGGTCCGGTGAGGGACAGACTTCTTTTTCTATCTTCATGTTGGCAGAAGGGACAAGCATGTTCTCTGGGGCGTCTTTTATAAAGGCACTAATCATATTAATGAGGGCTCTGCTCTGGTGACCTAATCACCTCCCAAACATCCCACCTCCTAATACCATCACGAATGGGTTAGGATTTTGACATAATGAACTTTGGAGGGACACAATGTTCAGACCATAGTAGAGTCTGTAGGGAAAGGACAGTGTAGAGCTGAAAAGCACAATAAAGACTCTCTTCCAACAGGCTCACTTTCTCCCTTCCTTAGAGGGAACTTGATTTCAACTCTGATGGCTTGGAGGGTGGTGGGTATGATGTAGCTCTGAGATACCTCCTCTCCAAACTCTCTTTAAAGTTCAGTTCTTCCACTTCACTGGGGTAGAAGGAGGGAGAAGGGAAAAGGTAATTATTGGTCAGTAGTGATGCCCTTCTTTTGCTGCTTTTCTGGCTAACAGTAACTTACAATCAATACCCTCTCTATGGTGAGTCATAAAACACTGACTCCTCACAGGACTCATGTATGAGATTTGGGGAGCATTTTAGAGACAACACTGCACTTTTCACTGCTGTATGAGGTCCAGTTCTGGCCCTTCTTCTTCCACTCCCTCTCAGCTCTGGCTAAAACAAGCCATCTTTCAGCTTCTTATCGGTGGGATTCTGTTGAGGGTGAACTGAGCATTGGTGGGGGTGGGGGGGCGGATTGTGTGGTACAAGACTTTATTTTAACTAGTGCCAAATTGCTCTCCAGAAAGGCTGCACCAGTCTATATTTTCATCAGCCATGGACAAAGATTCCTGTCTACCAATATCCCCGCCAATGGGTAGCATTATGCAGCTTTCTAATTTTTGCCAATCTACAATAACTTGTTTTAATTTCCATTTCTGTACTTACCAGTTGTTTTGACTTCATATTGCTTGTTAGCATCTTGGATTTCTTCTTCTATAAATCGGATATTCATATTTCTTGCTCACTTTTCTATTTGGGTTGTTGTTTTTCTTTATAGATTTGTGAGAGTTTCCTGTACATTCTAAACGTTGATCGCCTGTTGGTTTTGTAGTTTGCAAATATCTTCTTTTAATCTGTCAGCTATATACTAACTTTACTCAGAGTATCTTTTATTGACCAGAAATTCTTCATTTTGATGTAGATAACTTAATCACCTTTTCTCTTTGTTTATGCTTTTGAAATTTAGTTTAAACAATACTTCTCCCTCCTCAGGTCTGCAGCTATTCCACATTTTATTCTACCAACTTTCTAGTTTTATTCTTCACCTTTAAATATTTACTCCTTCTGTAGTCTACTTTGGTACGTAAGGTTAAGTAGGAATTCACTTTTCGGAAACCATTCCCTCTGAGTTTGTGATCTTGCCTTTATCTTATATAACAGTGTCATATTATCTTATATAATAGTCTCATATACCTGGTTTGTCCCTGAGCTCTCTATTGTGTTCCATTGATCAATATGTTTTTGTGACAGCATCTTAATTTTTTCACTATTATGATTTTAAAGTATGTGTTAATATCAGCAGCTTGCCCCTCTTTTTTTTTTTCATCTTTTTCAAGGTTGGCTTCCTTGTATTAAATAATAAGATAAATTTATTTAATTCTTTAAAAATCCAACTGGAAATGTGGTTAGTATTACATTGAATGTATAGAATAGCTAGGAAGAATGAATATCTTATAATGTTGTCATCTTATCTAGGAGACTAGAATGTCTATTTAACTTTATAAATCATCTAGTATGACCTTTATTAGAGTTTTAATGTTTTCTCAATAGAGTTATTGTGTTAAGTTGTCTTGGTTAAGTTAATTTCCAGATATTTTATAGTTTTTTTCTTTTTTTTATTGTTATATTTTCTAGTTGGTTATTGCTGGGGTAAGTTAGTGCTACTGATTTTTTGAGTTGTTATATCCAGCTAAATTTCTGAACTTTCTTATTTCTACTTGTTTCATTAGGTGATAATTCTGTGGTTTTATTAGGAGATGATCATATCATGTGCAAATAATGAACAGTTTTTTCTTCCTTTTATTTATTTTTCTTTCCTTTTAGTATTGGTACGACTTCTAGTACTATATGAATCAGTTGTATTGATACAGAGTATTGTTCCATATTTTAAAGGATGTACTATGTTTCTCCACTAAGTGTGGTGTTTGCTACTACATATAATGTTTACTGTTGAGAAGAAGTTCCCTTCTAGTCTGAGTTTGCTAAGATTTTTGAAGAAATAAATAGGTTTTGAACTTTATTAAAAGTCTGTTTGCATCATTTAAAAAATAATATGATTTTTCTCCTTCACTCTACTAATGAGATGAATGGCACTGATGAGTTTAATGAAGCATAACTCTCTGCATTTCTGGGATTAACTTCATTTGGGCATGATGTGAACTTTTTTTTTTTAATGAACTGTTGGATTCAGTAGGCTAGCTGTCTGACCTTGGGTAAGCCACATAACCCTTCTATGCCTAAACTCCTTATCAATAAAATGAAGATAATAGTCAAAGAGTTGTCTTTGAATTACATGCGTTCAGAGTTTAGATGAGTGCCTGACACATAATAAAACCTATGTAAATGTTTATTAGCATAATATAAAATTGTTTGCAATCAGTTAAATGAGCTTCTAATTTTCTTTTCTTGTGTACAGTCTGATTTTGATAGCAAGGTTATACTTACTCCTAAAGTGAGCTGGGCACCTTTGGGCTTTTTCAAAGCAGAATGCTTACTATCTTGGAACTAGAGGGCCTCCCCCCACCTTTTTAAAAAAGACGATAATATTACTGTATTCGTTTCCCAGGGCTGCCGTAACAAATCACCACAATCTGGGTTTTTTAATACAACAGAAATGTATTCTTTCACAGTTCTGGAGGTTAGGAGTCTGAAATCCAGGGGTTGGCAGGGCCATGCTATCTCTGAAGGTTCTAGTGAAGAATCCTTCCTTGCTCTCTTCTAGCTCCTGGTGGTTGCTGGCAATCTTCCGCATTCTTTGACTTTTAGCTGAGTCACTCCAGTTTCTGCCTCTGTCTTCAGGAGGCCATCTTCCCAGTGTGTCTGTGTCTCTGTGTCTCCTCTGCTCTTATAAGGACATGAGTCATATTGGATTTAGGGGCTACCCTAATCTAGTAAGATAAGATGATCTCATCTTAACTAATTACATCTGCAAAGACTCTTTCCAAATGAGATCATATTGTGAAGTTCTGGGTGGACGTGAATTTTGGGGGGAGACTATTCAATCCAGTACGATTACCAGAAGATTTCTGTAACCCCTTTTCTGTATCTCTTGAAGCAGCATATCCTGGACTCTCCCCCAAATTTGTTTATTATTTCCTTCAAGATTGTTTTTACTTCAGATCTTAGTGTGGTAAACCATCTGAGGCCTTCAATGCCCAAGAATATTTTTTATTATGCTCTCATGTTTGATTTATAATTTAGTTGGATAGAAAATTCTAAGAGGAAAGATCTTTTACTTTATTACCTTCAAAATACCATTGTGTTGACTTTTGCATTCGGGGTTGTGGTTGAGAAGGCAGATGACAGTCTCATTCTTTCTCTTTTGTAGGGGACCCATTTTTTCTCTTTGTAAGTTTTTATTACTTTCTCTTAATATGTCTTTGATATCCTTTGTTTTAATAATAATGTAATTAGATGTGGAGTTTTCTTTATCTCTCCTATTTAGTAACCCATGAGTTTATGAGCCTTTTCAGTCTAAAGTCTTTTCTTTCTTTAATTCTGGCAATTTTATCCTTATTGTTTCTTCAAATATTTACTTTTACGCATTTTTCTCTATTTCTAGGAACTCTATTATTTACATATTACCATCATATATATGTACATGTATTCATATATATTATACATATACATGTACACACATACATATTTATATGTAATTATTTTATCCTTTTTTGCTGCCTTCTGAGAGAGTCCATACTTTTTTATAACTTACTAATTTGTGCTTCAACTTATTTATCCTGATAACTAAATTATTTATTGTGCTCTTTATTTTAGCTCTTATATTTTTCATGTCTAATATTTCTATTCATTTCTTCACCATAACTTCTCATTACTGCTCCTTGTTACTAATATCTTCTCTATATTCTTAGGCTTATTTTGAATTTTTGGCTCATATTTCCAATAATTCTGCTTCCGATAATTTATGTGGTTCAGCTTGTTGTTTTTCTTTAACAGTGGTCGCAAGTCTCAGGTATCTGTTTTTGCTCGTTTGTTTGTTTGCGTTTTTTGACTCATGGAACCATATTTCCTTGGGTCTAGTTATGTGTATGGGGAAGGCCAAAGACTAAGCCCTAATCCAGGGTCATCGTGGTGAGTGTAAGGAGAGGCGAGGATATGATCTCCAGGCACCAAAATCTACTGCTGATACCACTCCTATTTGCTGTGCCTCCACCAAGCAACTCAGAGTTTCACCCTTAAATTAATAAAGAGACATGATGCTAAGTGAGATAAGTTGGACAGAGAAAGACAAATACTGTATGATCTCGCTTACATGTCGATTCTAAAAAGAGCCAAATTCATAAAAACGAAGAGTAAAATGGTGGTTACCAGGGGTTGAGGGGTGGAGGGATAGGACAGATGTTGTTTAAGGGGACAAACTTGCAACGAGTAGTAAATAAGACCTAGAGCTCTAATGCACAGTATAGAGAATATAGACAACAATGCTGCATTATAATCATAAAACTTGCTAAGAGACTAGATCCTAATTATGCCAACCATTAAAAAGAAATGATAATTATGTGATGTGATAGAGGTGCTCATTATCGCACAATGGCAATCATATTAAAATATAAAAATGTATCAGATTAACATGTTATATACCTTAAGTGTACACAATGTCATATGTCAAACATATTTCAATACGAAATATATATTAGATATAAATTTTTTTTTAATTAATAAAGAGAAGGAGCTTTGGAAGAGTGCAGTATCTTTAGATTGGAAGCTACCAATTTAGGGGCTTGAGGGAAGAAGGGTTGGAGAAGTTGGTTTCTGGTTTGGCCAGGCAGCTCTTATGTTTTCATCCAGTCTTCACCCTAGCAGAAATTTTGCAATGCCTTCACTGGGGCGACTTGAACTCATGTTGCCGATTTCTTTAGTGAAAGGCCAGGCTCTGATCATCCCAGACTAATGTGGGAGAGAGGCAAGAGCCGACCTAGAAGGTTTTCTTCTCCTTTTACTGCTGTTTTTGGCTCTTGTTGGCCCCAAGCAGTAGTCAGTCATCTACCTTCCACACCTACTCCAGTTAGAAAAAGCTTTTGGTCACCCAGGGTTTTGATGAGTGTAAGTGTTCTGTGTGTGGATTAGTTCCTGTAGCCCATACTTCCCCCGGCTTCTATATTCATCTAGGGTTGGGTCAAGGAACTCAGTAGCTTATACTATTTTGCCATCTATTCTGGAACTAGGAGACCATGATTGCACTTCCAGCTTTGTAATGTGCTGATTTGACTTAGCAGTCCTGGCATGCCCTGGGAGCATTTAGACTGAGAGAGGAACTTTCCATATTTGGCACATTCTCAATGCTGTGACAAAGGACGCAGTCAGAGATGATTGCTCTGCTGGGCTTTGACTGGGGGCCTTGTTATTAACTAGCCTCAAATGAAATTCTAAAAGACAAGGATATTTTTCACATTGGCATTTGAGAAATTGTGCTACAGGAAGTGGTATATACTTGTCCTTTCACTTGACAGAGAACACAAAGTATTTTGGATTGTTCATGGCTCCCTCAATGCATTTCAGCAAAAGAAAAGCTGACATTTTAAATTTATTGCCAATCCTAGAGAAGAGCTTACTAAATTCTTCACACAGCTCAAATGTATCCACTGAGCTACCATTAATTATAATATTAGTTATGTAAGTAGACTCTAAAGTAAATCAGTCACTAAATTAAATTAAAACAGTCTTCTGAATTTCTTTCATTCTGTTATACTTGGTTTAGACCTTATGGGTATGTATAAAATGTTGGTCATCATGGCCACTAGCAGTTATCAAATGAAACCAATACATTATTTCACAGAGGATATTAGACCTTGAGTTGAGATGTGTATGGAAATGCTAAACAGGAGGTGTAATACGGTTGTGTTTCACCCTGGCCTGATCTCTCCCAAGTACAATATTAGAGTTTTTTTCTTTCCTGTCATCACTATTCTTTTTTGATGTCAAGGACTCCATTTCCTATTTATGATTCCCCTAGGTGATTGCAGAGGGGAGTGTGTCCACCTGAGGTAGCTGAGATTATGTTTAGCAAAGTCTCAGCTACAGATGGACATCACTTCTGCTGGGTATCCCATGAGTGACATGCCTGCAATTGTTAGATGACTATTCTCACCAGTGAACACCCTCATGAGATAAGAAGAAGAGTGAACATGGCTCCTCAACAAAGATGACATTAAAATAGTCTCTTAAATTTACTAATTTAATAGCTCAACAAATGTTTATTAGATTCAGAGAAGAGAGGCTCCTGCCTTAGGCCCCACCCCTTAGAGGGCCCTCTTCTGGTCCTTTCTGACTATGACCCTTCATGGAATAAAGAGTCTATAAGTTTGAGGAGACATGGCCAACAAGAGCCCGCATCCTCCTCTCCCTTGTGTAGATTACATTCTGTGTACTTGGGATTCTGGGATCTAAAAGACCCGGATCCTATTTCTGGGGACCCATGTGGGACTCTTTTCTGGGTTCTTCCTTCTTAGAGTAGGCTGTGCTGCAAGTGTATCTGCATTCCTAGGCCCCTACTTGCAGGAGTGTGATGGAACTTAAAGGTACAGTCTGGGATGTCCATTTGTGTGTGGAAGGCTCCTTATGGTGTCACATGCAGCTGTGAGTGAGATGAAGGGTCTGGGCTGGGTTGAAGGCCAGGGGCTGGCTCTCTCTGTGCCACCACATTTCAGTCAGTGTGGAAGTTGGAGGAGTGAGAGGATTCTAAATTTGCGCTTGGAATTCCAGGTAATTATGAGGGTATTTGTCACAGTAAGAGGCTAGAACACAACTTTATTTAACAACTTGTTAGACTGATCTATAAATTTTAAATATTTAGATATGTGGTATGTGCCCCAGGCTCCACAATGTTAGGGGAGCACCTGAGCATGATCACAGATATATCACAGTGTTGTCCAATAGCACTTTGTGCAATCATGGAAATGTTTCTATGCTGTCCAATTCAGTAGCCCTTCGCTATATATCACTATTGAGCACTTGAAATGTGGTTAGTGAAACTGAGGAAATGAACTTTTAATTTTATTTAATTTAAATTTAAATAGCCACATGTGCTTAGTGGCCGCCATTTTGGATAGCTTGTTTCTGTTCCCAAGCAGCTTTCTGGTGCTGGAAACCAAACGGGTTCAGTTCCCTCTCAGTAGGTACTCTGTTTCCCTCTATATGGTTCTCTAGGTCTGGTCGGATTTAAGGGCCTACTGGCCTCTACCTGGGTCACACCTTGTTCTATTCGATCTTGCAATCCTTTCTTAGTTCAGAAGAACTCCTTCAGTCTCCCCAGAGGTTGGATAATTGAAATCCTCTTCTATTCTAGTATATTGTTAATGGCAGCAGCTATACACCACTTCCCCCAGGACCTTCCCTTTTGAAGCTCAAGAGCCTTTTTTTTGGCCTCAACAACACAAATCTCTTGCAAATCAACGGCTTTAACTTTCCAAACTATCACTTCTGATGAGGACTTCAAGAGTCTATATTTTGAACTTCAAAGAAAGAAATCCCCCCAAAACTTCAACAGTGATTGTTTCTTTCTCTTTGTTTTCCTGTTACACAATTTTAACTCTTCTAAAGCTTGTAAGAATTCCTCTCACTATTTCCACAAAGATTCACATACAATGTACTTTCTGAAAAGAAAGGTATAAAAATTAATATTTCATGATAAATTATTACAAAGGAAAAGCAATTGAACTGATTTTGCATGCTCATACAGGCCACAATGCTACTGCTCTAAAGATGCCCATCACTGTGATAGGAGAGTGAAGCTGAGGCTACTTAAAGAAGAGATGGAAAGATGTGGATGAGGTCAGAAATATCCCAAATGAACCTCCACTGTCAGAAGTCCCTGGGATGTGTGCTATTCTCCCATGCTGAAGCTTAGGGACTCACTGAAAATAACATGAGCCCTAAACAAAAGTGTGAAGGAACTCAGTAAAGATTGCTTTAATCCCTTCATCCTCAGGTCTGAACTGCTAAGGCCACATGTCCCAGGTTCCCAGAATTTTTATAATTCCCCTTCTTCTCCTACTCCTTGATCTCAAAGTACTTATAGTCTGGGGAGATGGACACTAAACAATAAACACACAAACATATACTTGTAAGTTGTCCCAAGCATGACGAATGGTGAGAAAGAGTTCTATCAGAGAGCATCATGGA
Organism: Tapirus indicus; assembly: GCA_031878705.1. NCBI lineage: Eukaryota > Metazoa > Chordata > Mammalia > Perissodactyla > Tapiridae > Tapirus > Tapirus indicus. Next base: position 34,317,301 of record CM062919.1, read on the forward strand.
GCTTTAGAGGAGAGGCTCAATGTGAAGTGATATTTATATGAGCATGTAAAGGTTGAGTAGGGCTTCGACAGGCAGAGAGTGGGAGGAAGAAAATTTTAGGCAAGGTCCCAAGGAGGCAGAGGGCCTGGTGTATTAAGGAAGAGAAGGAAGCATAGTTTACCTCAGACAGACTGAGTGATGGGGGATGATGTGAGAGGTGAAGTTGGAAAGGTGGGCAAGGGCCCAGGACTTGATTAGAAGTTGGGCTGTTACTCTGGGTGCAGTGGGGGAGCCACTGAAGGATGTTATGGTGGTAGTAGGGTTTTAACAGGATCAAATTTACATTTGCAAAGATTGCTGTGGCTGCTGTGTGGAGGAAGAGATGGGGGGGCAAGAGTGAAGGAGGTGAGAGACAACTTAGGAGGCCACTGAAGGAATAAAGCCAGAGAGGGCCATGAGTTGGACCAGGGTGCTGGCAATGGAGACTGAGAGAACTGGACACATTCATAACATATTTAAGAGCAGAGTTTTAAACCTTAACCCTATTAACATTTTGGGCCACACGATTCTTTGTTGTGGGGCTTTCCTGTTCATTGTACAATATTTGGCAGCACCCTTGGCCTCTTCCTCTGTTAGTAGCATTCCTTCTCCCCTCCCTTGTCCCCTCCCTACCCCCACCATTGTGAAAACCAAAAATGTCTGCAGACAAGGCAAGTATCCCTTGCCAAATATCCCTTGGAGGGCAGAATCTCCCCTAACTGAGAACCACTATTTTAGAAGGACAGTTCACAGGAATGGGCAATGGATTGGATGTGGGGATGATGGGATGGGAGGTGTCATGAATGGCATTCACTTGAACAAGCAAGTATACGGATGTGTGACTTATGGAAATGCAATGACTTGAGGGGGAGAACATTTGGGTGTGTGTGTGTAAATATTAAGAGTTCATTTTAGACATGGCACATCTAGATGCCTGGAAGACTTCAAGGGGAGAAGTCAAGGAGAGAGTTGCTTATATGCACCAAGAGATTCTGGCTGGAGACATGAAGAGCCATGGGGTTGGACATGATCACTGATGGGGAGAATGCAAATGAGAACCCAAGAGGCCCGGGGACTGAACAAAGAGGAAATCTAATATTCACAAAAAACAGGAGAATATGTTATAAAAAGGAAAAAAAAAAAAAAACCCGCATGTTTCAAGAAGTGGGTAGTAAACTAAATTGAATGACTAAAAGTTCTATTTACATGAGGATTGAAAAGTACCCATTGGAGTTGGCAAAAATGGTGGTAACTGTAGGGGCTGAAGCCTTAAGGGAGTGGGTTGAAATGAGAATGGAAGTTGGAAGACCACATGTGCAGACAACTCTTTCAAGATTTTTTTCAAGCAAGGAGGGAAAAAGCAGTTAACTAGAAGAAGATGTGAAATCAGGGGGGCTTTTGTAAAAGAAGGCACATTAGTAAAACATGATTAAATGCTGCTGGAAAATCCAGTAAAGAAGGCGAGAGGTTGCAAATAAAGGAGAGAAAGGTACTAACAGATTCACAAGAGTCCTCTGCTTTGTAGGGCACTATTGGCCTTTACTAGGGAGAAAGTTGCTTTCTTCATTGTAACAGAGAGAATGATAATATTATTAATGATGATGATGGTGATAATCATGCTCGCTGACCTTTATTGAGGGCTTATTGTATGGCAGGCCTCTCACGTGGTTTATCTTATTTAATTCTCCCACAGATTTGCGAAGAAAATCCTGTTACTATTCCCACTTGAGAAATGAGAAAATAGGCTTAGACAGTTTAAGTAACATGTTCAAGTGGCAGAGCTTAGAATGTAATGAAACTCACTCCAGAACCCATGTTAAATCACTTATTCCAGAGCCTAAGCTCTTAACTAAAGCAGAGAAAAGGATCATACCAATCAACATCTCAAAGAATTGTTAAGATCCATGAGCTCTTGGCTAGTACCATAAAGTTTAGGTGTAGCTTGACTTGAACAAAGGTTACCTCACAATGAAATACTCCATAGTTCCCTATACTTGACCCTATCCTGAAGTGGTGACTGGTTTTGTCTCTTTTTCCTTCCTTCCTTCCGTCCTTCCAAGAAATCTCATAGACTAACAGAGGAACTGGTCTGGGCTCAAACAGGATGGACTGATCTTTGAGAAAGAGCTACTAGGTTCTTGAATTGGATTCCCTCCCCAAGTATCCTTTTTTGGACCAGGAGCAAATGTGTTTCTTGCTCTGAGCTAGGCCCTGCTTGCCAGACCAGCTATGAACACTTGTTTCAGCCTTCTGGAGGCTGTTCACAGCATCCCTGAAGTTGGGTGGTGATTGGCATAGAAGAAAATGCCATTGGCTTGCCTGACCCTAGGGATAAGCTAGCCTTATCCCTAAATTCTGGTGATGATTCTGTTCTTACAAGCACATGATCCCTGATATTTGGCAATGTTATCAAGCAGGGCCTGATCTACCTTGATTTTTGGTTTTCTTTTTAAGCTTTCCATGAATGACCTCAGTGTATGTGTGTGTGTGTGTGTATGTGTGTATATGCCTGTGTGTGTAAATGTATACAGTTGTGTCCATGGCTTAAGGGTGCCTTTCTGACATTCAAGGCCTCTTATGACAGAATACAACCTTTGGCTATTTTCTGAAGACAAGTGAAAAAAAGTAGTTCAAAGTTTTATCTGGACAGGTAAATTTATAGTGGTACCTTTTTATCTTACAATGTTCCTCGGATAATTTGGTTCCTTTTTTCAGTTTTCAGAGTGATGACACACAAATAAATTAGCGTTTCCACCTCAACTGCTTCTTTTGGCGAGAATAAAGATTCTCATGTCAAGGTGAATAAAGAGGGAGGCAGAGACCCAGAGAGAGTGGAGAAGAGAGCTGTACTGTGCAATTTATCTAGACATCCGTGACACTTCCCTTTCAGTGTTAACAACAACAAAAAGGAAAGAATAAGGAAAAGAAAAGAACGTTGCTTTAAAGTGAATGTGAAAAAACAATAATTGTGAGGCTCAAATGTTTAGTGTGCAGAAGTACTTGAGTCACTAACATCTTTTCCAACCTGATCTCCTGAAAGATCTGAGCTTTGGAGACATCCCTGACTCCATTAATGTGTAAGATGTAGCATGGTCTTCCAGAGGTGAGGCCCTTCTTTGTTTTGAGTTCCTTGGAAGCAACTCCAGTTTCTAGATCAGAAGAAAGAACAGGCAAAATGAAAGAAGTAGTTGAAGTCTGTGGGGTAGGTGGCCCTTGGGGAGATTCTCAAGTCTTGTTAGCTGAAAGCCTTCTATGTATAAACATACATTTATATGCATATATAGACACAACCCTGAGAGTTTGCAGTTATATTTCTAGATTTGTTTTTTAATATTGAAGGGAAATATCTGATCAGAGGACTTTGCTTTCAGAGGCAGTCACAGGGCCCAGGTAACAGAGCAGCTTGTCCCCCACGTGGTGGTTTGTGAGTACTGCACCTACAACCCTGCAAACTGCCTTGCAGGGCGTCCCAGCTTCGCGTCCCAAGAGAAAGCATTTTTCGTTTGGGTATTAAAACCTGATGACACACGAAGGGAAATGTAGGATGTTTATAAAGCTGGATGTTTAGAAAACTCAGCTCTGCCACGTCAAATATTTGGAGACACCCAGGGGGCAATGAGTGACAGATTGTGGAGAACAAAAATGCCAACCTTCCTTTCATTTTGCACTAGAGCTTTATACCATCGTAGGCATTTTGCTATCCATGACATCCACGTTTGAATCAATCACTGGAGCAGAGCCAGTTCGATCATGTGGCTCCCTAAAGCCCAGCTGACAGTAATATTTTTTGGAATGATTTAATGAAACCCAGAGGACTCTTGACTAGTAGAATATCCCGACATTATTAGCTTCCTTCTGCTATGTCAGGGCTGCTAGTGAATTTTAGTTTTCCCAAAGGTTCTTTCTGATCTTGAAGGCAGCACTGGATGAGCTTCCAGACTCTCCGATTTGCACTGAGTTTTACTGATATTTCTTTTTAAGACTTTAAAGGATCATAAATCACAATAGGCTTTTTGGTCCCAGAGTAGTCATAGCCCTCAGTGGCAGCAAATGTGCTCAGTAAACGGATGTTTTGATGGACTAGACTTTTGTAACGAGCCCTCCAGTTTTGGAAGGAATAAAAGGAAGCCTTATGGACATAAGAAGATAAAGAATAGGCTTTATAAAATCAAAATAAGACTTTTAAAAAATCCAATCATTTGGATTTAAGCTGGGACATCTGGTTTAAAAAAAGCCTGAAATTTCATAGTGCTTCGTTAATGTTTTTATAATGTTTCACATACCTTTTCTGGTCCTCAACATACAATACCATTCCTTTTAATCTTTATTTACTCAGTGATAACATTTGATTGAAGTCACAAGTCTTGGAATTCTTGTCTCAGCAGGTTCTTTAACCTCAATGTTTCAGATCCTACTCTTATCTGCTCATATTATTGACTGTTGCTACCAATTTAGCAATATTTGAACTTTGATCACATTAAGAAAATGGTAGTTAGAAAAGAATGTTAGTGTTAGTTCTCAACAAATTATTTAAATTCTCAGTGGTGTAGTGGAAAGAACTGGCTAAGTTATAGTGTTGAAATGTAGATTTGCCTGCAACAAGCTGGGTGACCTTGGACAAAATTTTTTTAGCCTCTTTGATTCTCAGTTTCAACATCTATATATTGGGGATAAAAATATTTACCTTCTAGGGTACTGTTTATTCACTCCAGAAACATTTATTGAGTAGCTACTCTGTACTAGGCACTATTCTAAATGTTGGGATACAGTGTTGAATAAGATACACAAAGTCCCTGTCCTTGCGAAGCTTGCCTTCTAACTGGGGAAGACAGACAATAAATAGTTAAGTAGACCAGATCTGATAGTCTTAAGTGTTATATAGGATATACAACAGGATAATGTGGTAAGAATGCCTTGGCTGATAGGGGCAGTTCTCCGTCGTGAAAAGCTAGCTGCTGTGTAGGAAATGGACTCTAGGACAGATGTTAAGAATGATAACAGGAAGAACAGTTAGAAGGCTGTCACTCTATTCTAGGTAAGAGACGATGGTGACTGGGACTAGCGAAGTAACAGTGGAAATGGAGATAAATAGATGGATTTGGAAGATATTTTGGAGGTAGAAATGATAAAAGTTGCTGATGGATTGAATGTGAGGGGTTCAAGAAAGGGAGAAATCTGGGATAGTTCCTAGGTTTTTGGTTTGATGAGAAGAATCACTCAAATGGGGCAAGACTTCAGAAGAAACTGTTTGGGGCAAAGAAACTAAGAGTTCCATTTTGGATATGTTAAGTTTAAGTTGTATTTTAGGATCCAAGTAGAAATATCAAATAGGTATCTAAGAATAAGAAGTGGAATGTGCAAGATGGAGCTCAGGGCAGAGCTCTGGGCTGGAGACATGAGTTTGGGAACCATGAGCTTTGCTGATGTGTAAAGCCATAGAACTGGAAGAGATGACTTGGGGAGAAAGAATGAACAGAGAACAGGAGAGGGTCCAGGATGAGCCTTGGGGCACTCCAACGTTTAGATGACAGATTGAAAGGAAGGAATCTACCAAAGAGTTTGAAAAGGAGTAGCTTGCAGATAGAAAAACACAAGAAAATGTTATATGTCTAAGAAGAGGTTAATTGTATTTGTTGCTAATGAGATGTAAACATGAGCATAGAGGAATGCCTTTAGATTTGTACCCAGTGACTCAAAACAAGAGGACTTCCATTGGAGTGATGGGGACAAAAGCCAGACTGGACTGCATTGTTATGAGAATTATAATCCAAACAAAGCAAGTGTCTGGTACACAGTATGTGCTTCATATATGGCAGATATTACTGAGAAATAATATGGTAGCAGATTTTGTGGGTTGCTTGTAGCAGCCATTCTCCTTGCCTCCTTCCCCCATCCCTTACTTCTTTTTCTTGGAAGACCTCCCTTCCTGCACAAATTTGTTCAAGTTTTCCACTCTCCCATGCCCAGGAATGAGCCATTATTAGTCTAGGTCACTCTTGGTGGCGTCGTTCCTTTCATTAGTGACTAGTTCATGCACAGGTGTGTGACTCCCACTCCTGGCCAATGGGGTCTGAGGGGCAGTCTGGGAAGAACTTCTGGCAAAGGTTTTCTTTGCTAATAAAAAGATATTCACAGGAAGAATTGCTTCTCTCCTTCACTGAATATTATTAATTCTCTTTGGGGTATCTGGAATTGCTTCAGTCATCTGCATAGTGACTGAGAAAGGAACTCTCACAGACAGGTTGTGGATGGCAGAGTGGAAATATGGAAAGCCATCTTTGTATACTTAGATTTCAGTCTCATGGGGGTACTAAGACAATCTTTAAATCAGTGCTTCTCTGGATATGAATCCCATAAAGCTCTGCATGATGCTGACATTACTTACAAATTACCTAGTGGCAGACATTGTTCTAAGCTTTATTTATTATTTCACAGATGAGTAAACTGAGACCAAATGAAGTTAAGTGATTGGCCTAGGGGCATACATCTAGTAGGACATAAAATGAGGATGCAAACCCAGGTACTCTAGTCACCATGTGAACACTGCATCTCTACAGGTCATACTGTGGGGGATCAGGATTTGCCACCCCAAAATGTGTCTCTTTGGCTTGATTATTTTTAAGAACAAAAGACTCAGAAAGAAGCTTTGACTGAACCCTAACTGCCTAAATTTAAGAGTTTAAGATAGAAAGCTTGTCCTAGGAAGGAGCTATTACCATAGATAACTCTAGGTGTGACAGACAGAAAGGCACCTAGCAAGGCTATGGCCCAGCAAACATTTGTTTACCAAACATTTGCTTTCCATCTCCATGTGAATTGCCTTCCTCCCCTTTGAAGTCCTAAACCACTACCCCAACATCCTCCTTTGTCTTTAGCTGAAGATGGTATTTAAGGTGTTGACTTTGGCCATTTTGGCAAGTTACTCAGGTTTCCCCCATGTATACATGATATTACATTTGTTTGATTTTCTCCTGTTATTCTGTCTCAAGTCAATTTAATTCTTAGACCAGCCAGAAGAACCTAGAGGGCAGAGGAATAGTTCTTCCTCCTCTACAATACTAAAGAGGACATCTACAAATAAAGATGTATTTGTTAGGTATCTGTATTTAAATGATGGGTAGTTTTTACATTATTTTCCAATAGTGGCAATTGATTTAGGACTGAGTTTCTCCCTTTGTCAACTAATGGGCCTAGAAATGTTGAGGAAGTGTATGTCAGCAATCCTTGGTCAGGATATACACTGGAAGTACCAGAATCCAGGTTTCCAAAGATGAACTTGGCACAAATCAACACCCATGTTGTATACATTGCTAATTTAAAAGCACACACAAAATTAAAATAACTACTCTTAATTTAGAACTTAATATATGATCTATCCTATATGCAGTACGTTGTTTCACCAAACCTACTGAATCTTGAGCCCTAAGAAGATATTCTTTTCTGCATTTTATGACTGAGGAAAGTAAACCATGGAGAGTTTAAGTATTTTTCTCCAAATTGCTGGATTTTAACCAGCAATTTTAATTAATTTTAATTTTGTCTCATTCCAAAGGCCACACCTTTAACCATCAAATGAATACATTAGATTTTAACTAAAATTATGGCATAAATCTGGAGGCTGCTTAGCACGTTGAGGTAGCATATTGTCTATAAAAGGGTTTGTGCTTAGAAAAAAGCCTGGGAGGAAGCATATAAGATCAATAATAGTTTTTCTCTGTGTTGGGGATTACAGTTAATTTTTATTCCCTTTAATATGTCACTATTATTAAAAGAAAAACTATAAGTGATGTTTTTAAAAAATCATTAGTGTACAGATCTGGTGACTGGATGCTGGACAGAGATGGATTTATCAGAGTAATGAAGGACCACTTTACCACCAAGCACCTGGCCAACTGGGCAGTTGTCCCTTTCTTTTTGTCTTGCATTCTTGCTTGCATTGCAGCTCTAGGTGAGGAGACATTCACTGCCCCTCCTCTTTTTGTTCACTAAACTCATGCAGGTTTCTTTCTGTAAATCACGAATGTCTTCTTTCCATCTCCATGAGCAAGACTGAGTAATCAAATTTTTCGTGTCCTTGCCTCTCTGCTCCTAAAAAAGTTCTAAAGACAAACAGAAGCCAATTGCCCAACTATTTATTTTGTGTTGGGTTGGTGGGTACATTAAATAAGCAAAAGCAGTATTTTCTTTTTTCATCATCTGTAGATAAAATAGGCATGTGTGTTGAGTTGTTAGAATTCCTTTTCTATTAACTCTAGTTAATGCCACACACTCAGCTATGGAACACTGGATGACTACTTAGTAAACAACCCCAATCACCTCTTAGATGTCTACTTCATCAGTATTTGTATAGCAAACAGAACCTTGATAAGACCCAGGTTGATTGCAAAATGGATTTCCTGTATGTGTTGCCAACAATTTTTTTCCTGACAGCCTATATTTTGCAGGTTTGCATGCCTTTCAAAATTTGCATTCTGCTACCTTAATATAAAACTTTGAAAGATGTTTACAGAATATTGTTAGTAATATTGTAAAACACAGGTGGCGGGTTGAAACTGAAATACCTCTAGAAAGGATTAAAGAGAAAATTTTATAATAAGTATTTCAGCCAAGAAATAACAACCCTTCTTGAGATAAGAGCTAAAATATTGTCAAATTCAAGTGATTGTGTTATGAGACTACATTAAAATTTCATAATATGTCCTGAGATTTGAGTTATGAAGTGAATCTTTAATGAATGACACTGTCCTCCACTGCCATCTATCCTTCAAATTTACTCTGCTTTATTAAATCCTTAAGCACATAAATTTTTTAGAAGTTGAATTCGAACTCCACTAACACATTGCCTATTTTTCCTTATCAATGTTTTGCCAATTTTGGTCATTGTACTGCTTTTGTTTCCCCTCTTGTAGTTTGTGGTAAAAACCAAAATGGCTTCCTGAACCACATGAGGAAGAGCGCTCTCCTTTCTCTTTCTCCCTGGATTTTATGCCTAAAACCATTCTTGAGGTGAAATGGTTAACAGAGGAATCTAAAAGTTGGCTCTATCTAAACTGCCTGATTGGCCTGCTTCACTCAAAGGTGGTTCTGGTTCTTTAGCCCTTTAGGGAAGAAGGGAAATGCCTGCACATTAGCCTACAAAGATGGTGGTCTGATGGTGTGTGTGGTGGAAAGTCTCAGAGAGTTTAGCTCAAAGATTTATGTAAATTCACTTTATAACTTGTAGGTAGAGAAAGGAGCTCTTGATTATATGCACTAATTTTACAGTATCAAGAATACTGGTGAAGCTGTAGAAGAAAAAAGAAATAGACATATATCTATGTCACACCACAATGAAGTTCCCAGTGTTTAAAATTTTGGTGCATATTTTTTTTCAAACTTCTTTATGCATATAAACATGCAAATATATTTTTGTATGTTATTGTGATTACTCTCTATAAAATTTTGTTTCCTTTTTTTGCATGTAGTACTATTTTATAAACATTTTCTTATCAATAAATATTTGGAAATATTTTTAAATGGCCAATATATTGTTTGTTGGCCACTTGCATTTTTCTTTTGTAAATATCCTATTCGTGTTCTTATTTTTTAGAAAATTCATGGACAAAAGATTCCTTACAATATTCCTTTAAGATAGTACTGCAGTATTTTCCTTTTATTAAGGAAGGAAAAGAGACTGGATATTGATTGAATCAGACTTAACATTTGAATGAAACTCTTAAAATCTATAGAGTGCATTTCAGAAATACAATACTACGAAAGAACACCTCCCTTTGCTTCAGCAATCAATGTGAAGACCAGAGCATGTATTGCTTTTGTAATTTAAAAAGAAAGATAATGGAAAAAGTCAAGTTTTGGTCTAATAAGAAATAGAGAAAACACATTTCATTACAGAGCTCCGAGGACTATGCAGCCATTTCCTTGAATTACAGAATCAATTGTGAGTTTGACATTTTGTGATTAAAACACCGCAGTGCTGCTGCTGGTTACTAGTTTGGGGGGAGATGTACTTAGTGTATAATTAATAGAGACAAGCCATTATAGAGAATAAAAAATAAAATTAAATCAAATAAGCACATGTGTCAACTGCTGGGGGAGGTGAAATAAAGTGTGAGTCATTTTGTTTTGGATTAAAATAGCATGCTTTCATAATTGGAGTGTGAGGCTTTATATCCAGTCTACTGTGGTGCTAAGCATCTTTACTAAGTTAACGAAATATTAACTGTGACATTAAAGCAGTCAAAGAATTAGCATGAACCTAGAGCCAAAACATTTAAAGCAGAAAAAAAAAAGCCCAGATTTGCAGATCTGCAGAATGCACGTGAAGGCTGACAGGCTCATCAAATTCTTGTTCTAATGGGGTGTATGCACGAATGCACTGAACTCAGTTAGCAAGGGAGAAACCCAAGGAATTGGAAAGGGTCCGCCAACCTAGATTATCAGCAACACTAACAACGGCAACAGTTAATGCTGGAGTGTGCACTCTGTGCATGCGCTGTGCAGGGCACTTTTATACAGTACTGTGTCTAATCATCACAACGATCAATTAGGGAGGTATTATGATCCTCACAGCAGCCTGCAGCTGTTGAGAAACACAGCTAATATCCAAAGCCAGGTCTATGTCCAAAGCTTATGTTCTTATCCATTTGGGGAGGCTGCCACAGCCTTCCCTAACCCCATTATTTTTTGCTATTGTCCACCTCTGTACCAATTATTCATTCATGCATGCATGCATTGTATGTCAAAATAGTTATGAGGGTCTTAATATGTGCCCTGCCCTGTGCTACGTGTCCTTAATATAGCAGGGAATTCGATGCATGTGTTTCTTCTATTTATGGAACATACAGTTGATCAGAGGAGACTGAGAATTACAGTCTCAGTAATAATCATCATCAAACAACATTTATTAAGTACCTAGAGAGTGCCAAGCCCATTTTTAGGCACTTTCTGTGCAGTGTCTTTAATTTCTGCAGCAACGCTTAACTATGGTGTTATCACCTCCACATTGCATATAAGGAAGCTGGGGCTTAGATACATTTGGCAATTAGTTCAAATTTCAGTTGACTGTGTATCTGATCTGAGATTCCAGCCTTGGCCTGCAGGATGTTGTACTGGCTCATTACCACATTACAGTGCCTCATTACTATGCCCCTCAATTCTTCAATGGATTTCTCATCAGGAATGTTAAGTCCCAGTGCCACCAACTTCTGCATTTCTTGCCGCTGCCACATTGCTACTCTCCCTCTAACTCACTTCCCTTGCCAGAATTCCCCACAGATAGGATCATTTTTGTACAAAGTAATATGTTCAAAATAATGTTAATAGTGTGTCTAACTGCCCCTACCCTCACCTCCCACCAGAAACACACACACATGCATGCACACAAACACACACACGCTTTGGCATAGGTGCATGCATTAACTGAACTAATATTCAACATGTTAATTAAACAGTTTCCAGAAAAGTCAGATTATAGTAGCTTTTTGCTTTTCAAGGCGCATATATGCAAATTCAAAGCAATTTTCAACAGCAACTGCATTAGCCACATTGCCTCTAAATCAGTCTTCTTTTAGGATGCCTCATAATCTTTGGTGATGTGACACAACTTAGACAGATCTCTTCAAATCACTTCAATAACTCCTGTAAATGTGTCATAACCATATGCTAGCTCTGGCAAAGTGATAAATCTCCCCTTTCCTGTAAACTATATGCTCAGACTCGTGGGAATATCAGTCTAAAGAATACATGGGCTACAGAAAGCAGCTCTCTCTTTATATACTAGGAGTTCATTGAAGAACATTAAAAGGTTTCAACATATAGTATTTTAATTAAATAAGTAACATAGATACCTTAAGGGCCCTTACCTTGTAGTGTCATTGATGGACACCCTCTCCAGGTATCAATACAGTTGCATGACATAGGGCAAATTACTCAATCCCTCTGCTAAGTCCAAGTGTACTTCTTTTAGAGTGGGAATTATATCTGTAGTGGCTTTAAAAATGGGCCCAAAATTCTATGACATACCTCCCATCAACAGGTTGGGAGTCCCCTATCCTTGAAGTGGGTGGTCTTGTGACTCCTTGACCAATAGAATATAGAATACAGTGAGTTAACACTATGTGACTTCTGAGGCTAGGTCATAAAGGTCATGCAGCTGCCATCTTTCTCATAGGAACACTTGCTCTTGGAGCCTTGCGCCTCCTTGTAAGAAGCCTTACTACCCTTGTGCACTAAGTACTGCAGTTGACAGTCTCAGATGAACCTAACCTTCCAGTCATCTCCACCAAGGTACTAGACATGAAAGTGAGGCCATCTTGGGCTCTCCAGAGAAGTCCATCTGCCAGCCAAATAACAGTGAGTGACCTTCATTGACTTGATGAAGAAGTTTCACCTAGTTAAGTCTGCCTGAATTTCTGACCCACAAAATCATGAAATACAATAAAATTGTTGTTGCTTTAAGCCACTGTGTTTGGTATAGTTTGCTATGTAGTAACAGATAAGTAAAACACTATCTCATACACTGTGAAGGTTATTGTAAGATTCTTAGCTCAGGGCCTGACCCCTAGTAAGCACTCAATAAATGTCAGCTATTATTTTTATTTATTGAGCATCTACTATGGTCATAAAACTGCATAAAGTGTTTTGACGCATAGAAAAGAGGCGTAAGATAAACTCTGCTCTCTTACAATTTTGGGAGTGGCAGTAAAGATGAATACATATGAAAAGACAATGTATATATCATTACAGTAGTAAATACAACTGCTGTAAGAGTTCAAAGAAAGGAGAGGACGTCATTGTGAAGAAGGTGGTTCCTTAGCTGCATTTGAGGTCCCCATCTTCAGGGAGAGGAAGGAAGTATTTGTTGACCAGACACTGTGCAAGATAGTTTATCTAATTTTGGGGAGGAGGTTGTACAGTCACGGGCTGCATAACCTTTCAGCCAACGACTGACAGCATATACAATGGTGGTCCCATAAGATTAGTACAATACAAGCTAGGTGTATAGTAGGCTATACCATCTAGGTTTGTTTAAGTACATGCCATGATGTTCATACAATGATGAAATCGCCTAATGACACACTTCTCAGAACATGTGGTTAAGTGATGCATGACTGTATTTTAGTTCTCATTTTATAGATTAAGAAATGACAGGTGATACATGTGTTTTGATCACCTCCTGTTTATCCTGTTAGTGAGGGAGGGATTCCTGCCCAGGGTTATGGGGACAGCTGAACACAAGACACCAAACAGTGGACAGATGAGATCAACAGCAGTTCAATAGTCACATATATTCACAGTGGAGGAGGAGGACACTGTACACTATGCAGGGCCACACAGGTTTGCACTTAGGAATGGAGTGAACAACCAGGGGCTACTGGGAGATAGGATTTCTAGAATCAGGAGGTTGGGGTGACCATTGGCTCCCATAGGAGGATGTGATTTGGCTGTTGGAATAATTCCGAGGCTGGCAGGGAACTATAATCTACTACTCAGGGGTAAGCAGGAACTATGCCTGATCCCTTTGAGAAGGAGGGTTGTTTGTGTGGGAGACCTTATGCATGGGAACAGAGTGGGAGGAGAACTTGCTGTTAGGCCATTTGAGGCCTTCTGGATGTTAGCAGATACATAAATTAAAAAAGCAGCACATGATATTGAGCCTTAATTTTGGCCTTATACCACAGCATAACCTGCTCAAGATGCCAAAGCCAATGAAAAGTAGAGCTTGGATTTGAACCTGAGTGTGTCTGGTTCAAAGTCCCTCCATGGGCTGAAAGGGATGTACATGAAAGGGAAGATAAGTTTGTGAATACCACCGAGTGTGTGCTGCTTCCTTCCATGTCATCCTCCTCTGTTTCATTGAATTTCATCTAATCCCAAGGCACCCACTACCCTAAGAATGCTCATGGGTATCGCTACAGTTGTAAAAGGTGTCACCATTGGCGGAAGCTGGGTGAAGCATACACTGGACTACGTTTGCAACTTCCCGTGTGTTGGTAATTATTTCAAAATAAAAAATTTTTAAAATGTCCATGGGGCCTAAGGTTCTAAACTGTTTTTCTGGATTTGGAGATAGTTCCAGTAGTCACTGTAGGGCAGCAGAGTCATGGTTGACCTTGCCATCAGTACTTTTCACTGTTTTTCACCTATCTCATGTCCTCATGTCCCTCTATATCAAGCCTAATTCTATGGTAATTATTAAAATAACTCTCTTGCACACACTCCCAATTCCTTGTCTCTGTCTCTCCGATTTCCTTGTACTCATTGGCTAAACCAAAGCCCTCGTTAAATTCAACTCTGCCTCCACTGTGTCTTTACCTGGAAACCTGAGTCTTGGTGGAGAAAAAACACAGCTAAACTGACTGTGTCATTTTAAACTCATGATCCTGGCCCTCTAGTGGTCCTTGGTGTTACCAGGTGCCATAGAACAAATGTTCACATCTCAAAATTCATATGTTGAACCCTAACCCTCAATGTGATGGTATTAGGAGGTGAGGCCTCTGGGAGATCATTAGTCATGAGGGTGTTGCCCTCATGGATGGAATTGGTGCCCTTGTAAGAGGCCTCAGAGACCTCCTGCACCCCTTCTGCATGTGAGAACATAGTGAAAAGACAACTATCTGTGAACCAGGAAGAGTAACCTTACCAGACACTGAATCTGCTAGCACCTTGATCTTAGATTTCCCAGTCTCCAAAACTGCAAGGAATAAACATCTATTGTTTACAAGCCACCCAGCCCTTGGTATTTTGTTATAGCAGCCCAAATGGACTAAGACACCTGGCAATTATTCTTCACTTTCCCATTGTCTTTGATTTCAAGTATGTATACTTTTTCCTTTTTCCACAAAACTCCAGGACCTCCTTTCCCAGCTCCACAATTTTGTCTTTCTCCATAGTACTCATCTCTCTTTAACATTTAATATTTAATTATTTTAGTATGTTATTTATTTGTTTAGTCTTTCCCCACCAGGATATAAACTCCAGGAGGACAGGAATTTTTGTTCATTTTCTTCATTCCTGTATCTTCAGTGCCGAGAATAGTGCCTGGCACATAGTAAGCATGTAATGTATATTCATTCAATCATTGATGAATAAAGAATCATCTCTTTGGGGCTTCAGGCATCTAAGCAGCTGTGAAGATGGTTGCATTAAGGACAATAGACATAGTCTCCCCTTCTTTTCTTTATCCTTTATTGTGTATATAGTGTCTCCCAAATTCAGAAGTCTGAGTAGAGCCCACATGCAACAGGAAACTCTCTAGAAGGCTCTGATATTTATTAGCCACCAAGTGAAGTCTTTTCATATGTCACTCTGAGAGATAGAGCTAAGTACAAGGAGAGATATTCATTACAGACATTATTTGATTTGAGGATACCTTCCACTTCGGTAGAAAATTCAGTCGTGTAAATGAAGTGACAGAAGGCAGTGAAGATGCCACTGTCCAAATGTCTTGATTACTTTCTTAAAACTGAAATCCATTAGTAGAGATACATAGGCATTGCAATTTCTGCTACAATTATTACCTGGGAGATAAAAGAAGCAATTAACAGTTATTTCCATGCCATTATGAATTGTTTTTAGTAATATTTCTACTCTAGGTTTTTCCACATTCATTTTATTTTAATAAATTAAACACATCTTTCTCTATCAAGAGGAGTGCTTTGTACTTTCCTAGTGCTTAGCACAGTGCCTGGAACATAACAAGCACTTCCTAAATGTTTGCTGGGAAAAATAAAGATGTGAATAAATTTGCATACCCTCACATGTTATATGCCACAATTCTCTCAACAATCTTGCTTCACAGGCAAATAGTATAATTTGAGATGAGAGGAAGTTATACCTTTCTTTTGCATGGTGGGAGAAAGATGGTTATGAAATAGGAAGTGGGAAAAGAGCCCGCGTGTTGTCTGGAGCACAGTCCATAGTCATTCTCAGCATAATTTTAGTAGACTACATATGGAAATTGAGAATTTAGAAATTGATATTCTTTTTTAATTTGAAATCTATCCTTTAAACAAATTTTAAGTGTACATTATTGTTGACTATAGGTACAATGTTGTACAGCAGATGTCTAGAGGTAATTCATCTTAACTGAAACTTTGTTGATTAATAACTCTCCATTTCCCCTCCCCCTGAGCCCCTGGTAACCACCACGCTTTGATTTTATGATTTTATGAATTTGACTGTTTTAGATACCTCACATAAGTGGAATCATGCAATCCTTGCATTTGTGTCTGACTTATTTCACTTAGCATAATGTCCTCAAGGTCCACCCATGTTGACTGTTGAAACAAATTTCTAGGTCCAAGATGGAGCCACATGGTCTAGGGTGCCACATCAGCAAACCGAAACTTAGATAACTTTTGTGTCCCTGTAAATGCTCCGCTTGACCAGGAACGCAGTATATCCAGTCAGTCAATCACCAAACTCTAAGCCAACCCTGGGCTCTATACTTACTTCCTTGTTCCTTGATCTTTATAAATAAGCTCAGAAATGCAACCCCAGCCAATTAACTTAAGCCGAGTACTTCTTCCTTGTTTCCTCCTTGCCTCTTTCTATTAAAGTCTGCAACCCTTTCCCTTACTTTGCAGTTCTCAGAACTCTTGAGAGTGGAGACTGCCCGCTTCATGAAATGTTAAATAAAGTTTGTTTGTATCACCTAAATTGTCTTCTTTCATTATTTAACATGTCACATATGGCAGCATTTCCTTCTTTTTTTTAAAGCTGAGTCATGTTCCATTATATGTACATACCACATTTAGAAACTGATATTCTTAAAATATCCATGCCCATGTGCATATTAAAAAATGACCCTGCACTCTCAGGGCTATGATACACCAGGCTGAAGACTGCTTTCCAGAGGGTAAGCTCTGTGAAGGCTCTCTTGGACGCCACTATATCCTCTAAACTTATAGTGCCAGACCCATAATAAGTACTCAAAAAACATTCATTGAATGAATGAATGAATGAGATAGACCCATCACTGATGTTGATCTTTCTTCAACTCTCTCTCCTGGACCAAATCTGATGCCTGATTGAAAGCCATCTTCACTGACTCATCCTAGTCCTGTATATTCTTTCTGTGCCAAATCCTGTCATACAGGGCACAATAGGGACTCTTCTTTGGCTTACTATTTTATTGAGTTTTCCCATACATAAACAAAAATGATAGAATAACTTTAGTCTTAATTAATATTCTAAATGTACTTAGGAAAAGTCTACTTAAGTAGACCACCCACTACAACATCTGGGTCTTGGTTTTGCTGTTTTATATTTATTTGAATGACATGCTAGGAAGTATTTTTCAGTGTATGCCAATTATCTTTGCTGCCTGCATTTAAATTCTTATTGTTTCTATATCTTCCATGGCTAATTCAAATAACCATTAAAAAAGAAAGTTCACACCACTCTTTCCTTTGAAAGCTTACTCCTTTTAAAATTACTAATATTATGTTTTAGCAAGCTATTGCTGCAAACAAAGAGAAGATTTCTATGGTGTAATTTTTTAAAGCTAGAACAGCCTTAAATCTCAATTAGATTGTCACAAAATCATTTGTATTTGTAATTAAATTTGAAAATTAGAGCCAGTAATTTGGGTCTGATTCATTTGAGATATATTTATTTAAGTCTTCATAATATCTAGGGGACATTGTTCAATTCTTCATTTTAGAACCTCTCTCAGCATAATTTACAGTTGACTGGGAACTTCTGATCAGCTTGTTTCACTAATCCAGGACTACTTTGCAATGCATTCAAAGTAACTTTATTTTACACAGGTTACATGAAGTGAATGAAAAACACTGGGGTGTGCTTTTGGTTTGGGAGAGAGAATATTTCAAAACATGAATAGGTCTGATTATAATGATATCTTATGATATAAATACAATTGTTCTAACAAACGCTATTTTTTCTTAAAGGAGGTAGCATATAAAAGCACCATCATAAAAATATCTTACAGGGGCCAGCCCAGTGACATAGTGGTTAAGTTTGCAGGCTTGGCTTCGGCGGCCCGGGGTTCACAGGTTGGGATCCTGGGTGCAGACCTATGCACCGCTTATCAGGCCATGCTGTGGCAGGCATCCCACATATAAAGTAGAGGAAGATGGGTACAGATGTTAGCCCAGGGCCAGTCTTCCTCAGCAAAAAAAGAGAAGGATTGGAAACAGATGTTAGCTCAGGGCTAATCTTCCTCACCAAAAAAACCAAACCAAAACAAACAAACCTTACATATGTGTATATGTATCCCATAATTCTATAGATTATATTAAGCTCAGAATTTCTAAATAAAAATAGTAATAGTATTATTTTAGACTCAGGTCTCACCCACTAAATAGCAGGAAGCTCATACCCAGATCTTTTCCATGCAGACTGGAGGTTATTTGAGTTTTTCACCCGTGTTCTGAACACTCTGTTTCTAGAAAGACAATGTACAAGAATATCCCATTGAGAGGCAGGGGTTAAGGGAGGAATACTTTCCTAGAAACGGGAGCATTTACTGATCACTGCTGACATTACTATCCATAGTAAACACGCAGCGCCTTAGTAATACAATTACTATACTGTTACCAACACATTCTTACTTCTCCTCTGCTTCCCCAAGACCCACGGTTTACTTTTCGACTTTCTTTTAAAAGGACATCATCCTACCCTATATTTGGGGTCGAGCAGTGGTGGAGGCAGCTGGTGAAAGATGGAATTAGGCAGGAACTAGGAGCAGGCAGCAGGGGGAGTCAGGTTGCAAGAAGCCAGTGTAAACAGGTGGAGCATGGTCAAGGTAAATGAAGGCCAGAGAGCCCAAAAAGGTTTGAACCAGCAACAGGTTGTCTTGAAGACACAGAGGCTAGGCCTGCCCAAGGCCACACTTGGGAAGTAGGTAGAGATGTGATGTCTACAGTCTTCTGACCCCTGTCTCCTGCCATCTCTGGGACCGTTCTCTTGAAGCTCTTCTCTTTTCTATTGGGCTTCTATGTCTTTTCCAGGCTTGCAGTGTTCATACTGCCTCACCAAGGCTTGGACCATCTTGGTCCCTTCTTCCCCTACAGAGCTTTCCTGCTCATGGTTCTAAACCTTGAGGGATTTGTTCTAGGTGACCTGATAACCAATATACGCCAAGAGATCAGTAGGTGCCACAGTGTAATGTCATCTTTTCCAAGTTAAGTCTGTGAAACTTACATTGACTCATCTAGAAGAAATAGGAATTTCAGGCGGACCAGAAAGGAGACAATTGAGGGAATAATTTGGTCTTTGATATCTCCAAAATTCTGTTTCATACGAGGTCTTTCTAAAGTGTTCAGCATTCAGAGCAGAGATTTACCTCAGAATCATAGGATTTTATAGCTAAGGATGGATTATCTCTGTCATTATTTCCTAATCTCCTAATGGCTCGCAGTATATGTTTCCACAGGGGTGCTCACATAGTGCTTGTTAATAAACAACATTAACAGAGAAATAAAAATTTCTGTCTTATAATGACATCTGCTTTCATTATTTGTGACATGCACAAAACACAGTTGATGAAATCCATAATTGAAATATGAAAGTGACTTTTTACAGATGTCATGGGATCGAATTGTTATCAGATATTGGCACTTCAACAGATCTGTTTAATTTTAATGTGGTTGCTATAAGTGAAGCGTTTTTAGAGCAGGCTCTGTCCATGAACGGGAGAAGTAAATCGATGACTGAAGGAATTTTAAGGCTGCTGGAGAAGCTCTCTGCCATCATCTCTGTAAAATACCTCCCCTGCTTTCTGTTGCCTGAAATTCCACAAATGGAGCTCCAGATTTTTCCTTATGTTTCCTTTTCTCATGAAAATAAAATAACAAAACAGATTCACCTGGGGAGATATTAGAAAAATCCCCATGCTTGGGCCTGACCCCCAAGAGCGTCTGCTTTTATTAGTCTGGATTAGGGCCCAGAGATTGGTATTTTAAAAAAAGTCCCTGGGTAATTTTAATGTACAGCTAGTGTTAGTGGGACACTAAAATGTACTCATTTGCCCCTGAGATATCTGAGTGTGAGCATTTTGTTTTTGTTTTCTTTTAAACCATATATCTTCCTGAAAAACAGTTTACTAGAAAGGAGAAGGACAATAAAGAAAGAGAACTCTGAACTCTAAAGGAAATAGAGATCAAACTGAAGAGAGACTTGGAGTGGAAGACATGGGGAATCCAAAAACAAGTGCTGTCCATTTCACAACACTTGAAGGCTAGGCCTAGTTGATGTTAATGACAAACAAAGAGGAAATGACAGCAGTAGCATCCTTTGCCTCCATTCCCTTCCCTGGGGCATTCAAGGACCATCCACAGGTAGTCAAGGGCCCTGGGAAATGGCATGCACACTGATCTGTAGGTAGCACAAGGAGTTTAAGATGCTGCCGCCACAGTTGCTGCTGCTCTGCAAACCCATCAGGGAGATGCATCATCTCTCCTTTGATTTGAAGTTCCAGATTAATGAGCCTGAAAATTGAATTAGCTCACTGACTGCTCAGAGATCCATGGTGAAATGAAAACAAGTCAGAATAAAAACAACCTGTGACTAGTGGCTGCAGAAGCTTTTCAGCTTGGCGTTTTCAGGGTTAAAGTGAATCTGAAAGGGTCATACATGGAATATTGGCAAATCAGAATTGGGGGTATAGCTAAAATATTAAAAAATATTGTTAAGTGTCAAAACGTCATGGAAGGAACAACCAATACATGGACCTATTTTCTTCCCAGCTATAAATCCTTTGCTTTTCTTTGCCTAGATACTCCTCATGTTTTTCAAAGCAACCAGACTGGTCAAAGAAAATAAGTCAGTTAAAAGTGAGGTAAAGGTAGTTGTTGTAAGGAGTAAACTTATCCTTTTAAATTGCTTGAGAATCCTAGAAATGTTTTCCCCATTGTAAACAAAAATTGAGGCATCTGATTAAATTGGCTCCCTGTCATTGCTTTGGGATGGGTCCCTCCGGGGGTGGGTTTCCTATGAAGCTAATGAAACTGAACCTTCAGGGCCCCTCACTTGCACTAGCCCTGTCTCGGGCCCTGGGATGGTCATGTGGTCATATGTTCCGTAAAATTTGAAAAAGATAAGATATTTTAACAGCAATCAGTTAAGACTACTTTCTCCACCCCAAATTTTCCTTTAACATAATTCCTCTCATGCAGTGTGGTGTTGGAGATACTGCATGCATTTTTGGGATCTAGCTAAGGGATTTATGAGATAATTTGATAGTTTGCAGTCACTTCAGTGTATACCTAAGTATTGCTAGTTATCCTAGTCTACTCATAGCTTATAGGAAAACTCCTCTGCTCACTATATGCTCATTCAGCATCTTCACCTCAAGGTGCAGTATCGTGATATAAACCAGCTCCAGAAGTATGTTAGTAGGAAAAGGGATGAAACAAAGTTTGGAATGTATGGAGCCAGAAACAAGTCTATGGAAAATTCTCCCAAAGGTCAGACATGCAAAATTGTAAGTGGAGGATTCCGTTTGTATTGATACCTAATTAAAGCAGAAGTTCTTTCTGATCAGCAACACTCCATCTTTTTGGGGAGTGGAGGGGGGGGAGCATGGGAATTACATGAAATAGAATTTATCAGAATTCCTGTGTTTATAGGACACAAATCTATAGCAGTCGGACAAACTGGTGAAGTTGTATATTTTGTGCATTCCGGCACAGCAGATGGCATCTTAGAGCATCTGATATATCTTGCCTTAATGAAGTTCGGCAGTTCCGGACCAAATGGCAGGTAAAATTGCCTTCAATAAAGTGAAATAATCAATGCTAAAGGAAGGACTAACTTATTCTGCTAGTCTCTGTATTTGGAAAATGTTTCAAAATTATTACATGAAGAGGTGATCAAAGAGTATGCAGCTTAAAAAAGTAAGAAAAGGTATTATAGAGGTGTTTCTGATAGTTGATTTGTAAATATGTTATATAACTTTTCTGGATTTTGTAATGTTTTCATTTTTGGTCAGCTTTTTAAAATTTATAATTTGTTGTGACTTCTCTCATTCTAAATTAATAGCACTTTTATACCTAATCTTATGTTTTCAATTTTGTATTATTTTTTTAAACAGGGAGCTTTCAAATTGTGTACGTGTCAGGCTACCCCAAAACCAGATCTGCCTCTCTCTCCCCACAGGACAAATTTTCACATTATGGGCAAGCCATAAAATATAAGTACAGAAGGGGATTTTGGCCTCTGAGCTGATGCTCTTCCACTTGCTCAGGAGTCAGAAAGTTGGGTTTTCTTCTGAACTCTGCCATTTACTAGCTGAGTGGTCAGACCCAGATCTCCTAGGGAGGGGAAAAAGGGAGAGAAATGCTATTTATTGGCCATCCCGCTGCAAAATGCCAGGATCATACCATCGCTTTTTATATGTTATAACATTTAATCCTCACAACTGGTTTATGAGATTGGAGGAAGCTAAAGTGAATAAAGAGATGAAGACCCTACACAAGAGAGTGCACTGGAATTAGAACCTATATCTATCTGACGTTATGGTCCATAACTTTTGCCATGACTTATAGATTGAAGACTCTAAGATTCCTCAGCTGTAAAATGAGGATAATTAGGTCTTATTTACCTGCTTCCCAGGGTTACGTCAGTCACCCAATGAGGGAGCCCATGAGGAAGGACTTGAAATATTATTCTATAAATATGAAATAATGTGTATGGTCTGCATCTCTGTATGCAGCCCGTGTGATTTGGGGTATAAATTATTTAACAGTAACAGCTCTGAGACATCACAGCAAATGGGGCTCCTTAAATACCTCTCACAGGCGGTGACATGGCAGGTTTTCTGTGCCCATTGGGGTTAGTTGTTTCCTGCTTGGACCCTGATAGGGACATGTCTCTTCTTACTGTGGAAGTTCTTGACTCTACACCAGAGCAGAACAGAGGCGTAGAATAGTAATCACAATAGTAAAAAGAGATGAAGAGCTCAGAGCTGAGTTTGGAGAAAGAACTGACCCTTAATACACAGCGTACTGGAGGAAGTTATCATCCACCAAAGGCAATTACTGAAGATTTGGGCATTTCAGTGAACCTTGTGCTTTTGCAGAGTCTCAGGGTAATATGTTCAAAGTATTACAGGCACAAAGAACAAGGTTAGTACCACAATTTGGAAGGAGATAAATCCAAACTGGACCAAAATAGAGTCCATTCTCTTGGCCAGGCTGAATAAGGAAGACGAATTCCTTATTGAGAAGGAAGTTTTGGTTAATGTCAGGATGAAATTGTAGAATTATCTAGAGAAAGTTGTGTATGTAAACATTCAAGCTAACTGTAGATTAACACGTATAGTGTTTTCATTTCAAACATGTGATTAGTAGTTCTCAGTTAAACCATTTTTTTCTTCAAAGGATATGAATTTAAAAATAATCCTAGGTACTTTCATAGATAGGTACTAGAACTAGGCAGATTATACCTAATTGTTGTAGTCAAGATTCTGGTTTCTGAAAAAAGTGAAACCGGGTTAGAAGAACTGCTCTAACAAGGCTTGTTACTGAATGTGCTACATACGAGGCCAGACTGAGATGCAGAACTTGATAGACAGATTAAACAACCTGATGCTCTTTTAGACTGAAATTTTAAAACTATATTTTAAAACTCATATAGTGGAGGTAGGGAGAAATATTTTTCTAACAAGTTATAGCAAACAGAACCACACATTCATTTGCTAATACCGTCCAAAATATTTGGCAAACTCTTTCCTATTTTATCTAGTTCTCATCTTTCGATTTTTCCTTTATAATTTTCTAACTTGTAGACATTATAGAATTATAGAGTTCCAAGACAACTTCTTAGAAGCCATAGTACAAGTTTTCAAATTTAGTAAACTAAATTACTCGTTCTCATAAGCAGACCTATATCTGGCTTTATGTGGTTTTAGAACGTCAGTTCACTTTGCTGACATCTAACTCACTAAGATTATATATGGGAAGGGAAAAAAACTTAAAAGATAAAGTAGTACAGCAAGGGTGTTTTGAATTTTGACTTCATTCCACCTACTTTAATGGCACAGGGACCAGTTTACATTGTGTGAATTTATCCCAGTGGCACTTTATTATCCATTAGAATCAGTGTCCCAGACAACCATTTGACTAGTCTGCCCATTAATCCAGCTGGAGATAAAAGCTACTTATTTTATGTTTTTTCCTTGTCTAGATCTCCTCTTCTAAATTATGTTTTGCTTGGTTCTCATTTTTAATCTCTATTTACATTTTGCTGTTTAATGACTTGTATTCTGCTGTAAGTCATATTAAATTCTTTGTGGAAAATGATAAGGCATAAAACAAATAATATTGGCTGTTTCAATCTATCTTGCCTTTTTCCTTTGTTTTTATCTTTTCCATCTGCCTCAAAGTTATCAGATTTCTGTTGAGATGGTGGCCTGACACATCCCTGTTGCCCTGACATCCACTCTTAAATCGAATCCAACTACCAGCTGTGTCTCTGTAGAGAAGGAGGGTGTGTGTGAAGACTCTGATCTTTCCAGGGGCAGGAAGTTTAGGATGATTCTCAATTCTGGGCCTGGCAGTTGACGTGGAATGAGAATCTGTACTGTTTTGTTCATGAAGTGAGATTGTACCTCTGGGGTCTGTGGATCCTGAGAGGAAAAGCCTTGTCATTCCATGCATGTCGTTCCAGAAGGACCTGCTTCGGAGGGGCATTGTGATCCTCCCTCTGTCTAAGAGATCAGCAATCAAGCTTCTTCCTGTGTTTGCAGAAGGGACTGAAGAGTTTCTGGTTTTCACATCCCTGTCTGTGAATAGCAGTACTTCCTACCACTTATGAGTTTCCATCACTCCCAAGTCCCCAGTTAGCTTGGTAAGTAAGTAGACTCATGGGTATGCAAAAGAAATAATCACAATCTAAGGGAACCCAGCAGAGTTTTTAAGATACAACAAGCAGAGAGGGAGAGAGAGAGAAAGGATAATCAGAATAGGAAAGCTTCTAGTGCAGTAATAAAACTCTTAGAGGAGACAGACGACTATTAGAATAACCACAACAAAAAGTTTTTAAACAAGACTGAGGAGATTCTATTATAGCTTTACAAAGACTTCCTGAAACTTGAAAATCTGATAATTTTTAAATTTAAAAACTGAGTGGATGAATTAAGGAGGGATTAGTTGCTGTAGAGATCAGCGTGGAGGGTCAAATGGAAGACACATATCAAAACAAAGCAAAAATGCATAGAGAATGATATCATGAGAAAAAAGCTGAGAGATTTGGAGGGCAGCATTGAGAGGTCTAAGATGTGTAGAATAGGATTCTAAAAAGGAGAAAAAGGAACAGACAGAAGGAAACATAATAATCAAGGTAACAATTGGGAAAAATAACATTGGATTAAAAAGAAGACTTGTATATTCAGATTGAAAGTGCCCAGGCAGGATTGATTTCTACAGCTGAGGGTTGAAGGTGAGAGGGAGAGAGAGAAAACAGGCTGGTGGGTAGTGGCTTTTCACTCTCCTCCCAATCATATCCCTTTGGGAAGCATAGAACACTCTTATTTTGCGATGGAGAAACCTTGATATTGCCTGATAACACCATTATGATCACACCTTTGTTTCATTGGCTTCCACATCAACTATCATTATCTAATGGATGAAAAAATTGTTGTGTATAAGCACAATTGACATACAAGAGAGTGGTGCCTGTTTTGTGAATTATTTTGAGCTGCTATGCTCAAAATGGGTTCGGACGTTCAAACTTACCTGAGAACTTGGTTTGGGATTGGGAAATGAGGAGAATGAATTTCTCTGCAATTAGGGAGAATTTGGCAAGTCAGAAACAATCAGAAAGGAGGGGTGAGAGTGCAAGAAACTAGGATTTAATGTGACGTAAAATATCCGGTGAAAACTCTCACAAGGAATTGACCCAAGGACAACATAAAAATGTCTAATGTCTAACACTCAGTTTGAAATTGAAACTCTTCGTGGTTCTGCCCCTCTCTCATATTCAGTTAAATTTAGTATAATTATGAATACCACTCTATGTATTTGAAGCAGAAAGAGGTTTACTACACAAAAATAGGTGCTTTGAAAATAAACGGAGGGATTGAAGGAAGAGGTCTAGGTTGGCTTTCCAGAAATATCTTTAGGAAGACTGCATTACTAGGCAGGCCATTGTCTCTGAGGCCTCCAATACAGCCTTGCTGGAATCAAGAAACTTCCAGGGAACCTGCCTCTCAACCCATGGAACTGGAGAATGGACACTGGAATGCTGGTGTAGGAAGATCTTATATTTCCATGACCTTTTTTGACAGCAGTCACAGCCAAAAGTCACAGGAGCATAGTGTTCACTGTATTTCTGCCTTCAGAATCTTATGAAAAGGCCTCTGATTAGCAGAACCTAATTTCCTTCTAGACTACAGCACCTAGGTGATACTTGGGGCAAAAGTCGAGAGAGATAATCCAGAGAATGAAGCACAGTGCTGATTTTCACAGGGCCAGTGAAGTAGGGACAGAGAGATAACTAGTATTAGTAGTACATCAGATAGTGTGAGGGTAGGAAGATAATTCATAAACAAGAAATCAGGGGGAAGTAGGATCTGGGGGACAGATTGATTGTGATGCCTCAGTTTAGATTACAATTGTCTTTGGGTGATTTGGATTGTCCTAAGGTGCCTTAGGACAACTTAGGGCCAGGATGATGGGTCATGGAATAACAATACCACCTCCCATATCCCAACTAATGGCAAATATTAAGAATCTACATTAAGACCTGCTATTCTCATGGCCTGAGAATCTTCAATCTTAATCTTTAGAAATTCGGTTTACCAATTGGCAGAAGTTGGCACTAAGAGAGAAATGAAACCTATTTGCTACCCTGAATGTCAATACCTGTGAAACAAACTTAAATCACCCAACTTGCTGCAGTATCACAGAGTTGGTATTGTTTAAAACATGATGACCAAAATCATGTGGGCTGCACACAGAGCTACAGGCCGTAAATGTTAATTCCTATTTACAGAATTTATTAGGAGGCAGTGACTATCTATGTATGGCTGTGGTCAGAAAATGGCAAGCAAACAACAAAAGATACCAGGAAAGGGAGGCTGGGATAAACTGCCTGTTTCAGAGTGGTTAGACAGTCTAGTCCAACAGGCAGAGTAGTCTATAAGAATTCACAGAACCATTAGCTCCATTGAAGTAACTTAACCTTAGCACTTCTATCTAACTATTATATTGTTCCATATTGCTGATGGTCTTAAGAAACTTGTTTTTACCTTATGAAAAAAGGCATGAAGAAAGCAAGTGTAGGTGTACTGATGACATGCTAAAAACTTTCTTATGTAGCACATGTAGGTGTATATGTATGCTATAGATTGAATTGTGTCTCCCCCCGAATTCATGTGTCCTAACCCCCAGTAGCTGAGAATGTGACCTTATTTGGAAATAGAATCATTGCAGACGTAATTACTTAAGATCAGGTCATTAGAGTGGGTGTTAATCTATTATGACTGGTGCCCTTATAAAAAGGGAAAATATGGACACAGATACACACACAGGGAGAATATCATGTGACAATGAAGGCAGAGACTGGGGGTTGCATATACATGTCAAGGAATGCCAAAGATTTCTAGCAAACCACCGGAAGCTAGAGGAGAGGCATGGAACAGATTCTCCTTCACAGCCCCCAGAAAGAACCAACCCCGCTGACACCTTGATCTCAGACTTCTGGCCTCTAGAACCGTGAGGCAATAAATTTGTGTTGTTTATTCCACCCAGTTTGTAGTACTTTGCTATGGCAGCCCTAGCAAATAAATACAAAGTATAACAATTTAAAAAGCATATAAAGAATATTGAGTTGATAAAGTGAAAATTAAAAAAAATGAACATAATGAAATTATGTATACTATGCACACCCTCAGGGACCAATCAGGTATTACCTTTCCAGATAGTGGAAACTTTGGCCACAAATTTCAATATGACTGAACCAGCTATAAGAAAATTCTATACTGTTGTAAATCAATGAAGAAATAAAAAAGCTTTAGCCTTTTAGGAGTGATATGAAAAATTTTGATTAGAAACCAAACATTTGGAAGCAATCTTTACCAAAAGAACATGAGGCAGTCAAGGAAGATGAATCAGAAGTGGAAGGTTAGTGCCATTTCAAAAACTATGTGTGGGCATGTTGCTTCATTTCTGACCTAAAATGTCCCCTGTGGTATCATCATAAAAAAGATAATCAGCTTAAGAGGAGTGTCTAGAATGAAAATCACCTGGACTCTCGACATTTAGGTGTTCATGTGACATTGGGTCTGCCTTCAAGTAGATATCAAAAGCAGGCTGGTAAATAGATCAACTGGTACATGTAGTCCAGTGATGTCTGCCCCAGAGAAGATATAAAGAGGCCACACCACTAATTTCTCCTCCAGGGGAACATATGTTCAGTCTTCTCTCTTTTCATCCATACACATGTCTTATACACAACACCTCTGCTATTTTGTAGCAAATCTGGGGTGTTTGATTCTCAATACAGGGAAAAGCATTTTTATTAATTTATAAACTTCTAATGGTTATATTGAAAAGCTTTTTTTTAACTTTTTTTTCCTTCTAGAGTCCCTGCATTTCTGAATACTTTCTGTGTATATTTTTTCTACTAGTATGCATACTTTGTCAGAAACAGGCAATTTCAAA
Organism: Tapirus indicus; assembly: GCA_031878705.1. Taxonomy (NCBI): domain Eukaryota; kingdom Metazoa; phylum Chordata; class Mammalia; order Perissodactyla; family Tapiridae; genus Tapirus; species Tapirus indicus. Next base: position 34,345,947 of record CM062919.1, read on the forward strand.
AATGAGAAGATATTTTAACTTTCCTTATCACTAAGGAAAATTATGATTATATTCCCCCCCCCCCTTGAGAGAGTTTACAGGGTGCCCCAAATTACAATTTCAGTGCAGTCAATAAAGGCTTATGTCTAAGTAGGAAATTATTATATACAGGACAATATGAGGATTATTTAACTATAGGTCCAAGAAAGAAATGAAGAACTTCTTAGAGTTAATTTGAATTAGGATTCAAGGAATCTTTTTTTTTTTTTTTTGTGAGGAAGACCAGCCCTGAGCGTTTTGCTAATCCTCTTCTTTTTGCTGAGGAAGACTGGCCCTGGGCTAACATCCGTGCCCATCTTCCTCTACTTTATATGGGACGCCGCCTCGGCATGGCTGACAAGCAGTGCATTGGCGGGCACCCAGGATCCGAACCCGCGAACCCCGGGCTGCCAAGCGCGGACTAAACTGCTGCGCCACCGAGCGGCCCCATCAAGGAATCTTTTGAAAAGTTATTTAAGTATCCGTATGAAAATAGCTAGTAGTAGCTATCATTTATGGAATATTTACCATGTGCCAAACACTGTATTAATGCCTTATTCACTTCTACATACAGGATTTGGGGGAGGACCAAGATCCTGTATGTGAAAAACTTTGGAAACTTGAAAGTTGTTAAGCTGGATGGAGCCCAAACCCAGGGTTAGAGTCCCCTGTCCACCAAAACACATACTATAGACTGTGTTCTCATATTTGAACGTCCTAACTCACTAATAAATATTATTACGAAAACCCAAAATGTTTTTATTTATTGAAATTAACTAATGATGGCAAACAATAACAGTTGGAATGTTCTTCTGTTTTGGAGTGTAAGAGTTTAGTATAGTTATTCCTACATAGAGGTAGGTGTGGTCCTCAGTTCAATGATACCATAAGACTTAATCACCCTGCAGGTGTATTTATTTAGATGTGTTGGTTCTCAACCTCGGGAGCTTCCTGGGTGAAATCTGAAACTGGCCTCCATCCATGGAGGGCAAGGAGATACCAAAGAAAGAGGCAAACTGCCCCAGATTGGTAGGTGGCAGGTTTAATAAGTAAGGAAACTTACATATGAGGCTTGTCTTGGGTGGCTGCAAGAAGAGTAGAGCTCCACACCTGTCCCCCAGCATCATAAGACTTTATATAGAGGACTTAACGAGGTTCAGTCACATGTACTGTCCAGAAGATCTCAACAACACCTTACTCCCTCAAGGCCATGTCCTTGAAACAGCTCCTTCTGCAGGAACAGTGGTCAGAACATACATTCTAAGGACAGGGGAGGGGGTGAGGAGCCCCCAATTGCCTGAGTTCAGCTCGAGGGTCAACCAGTGGTGACATCCTCTTAATGACCTCTTCCAACAAGATGACAGGTAGGAAATCACAATGTATAGTGTGTGCAGATTGTAATAATATTAAATAGTTATTTATTCTGTTAGGTTTACATGTGTATTTATTTAAAAAAAGGGAAGGTGCTTAGCATAATTATTTTGAGATCTATCCAAATAATTGTATGTATCAGTAGTTGATTCCCTTTCTATTGCTGAGTAGTATTTCACCGTGTGGATGAAGCACAATTTTTATATCCATGGACTGTTGATGGACATTTGGGTTGTTTCCAGTTTTTGGTTATTACAAATAAAGCTGCTGTAAACATCCATGAACAAGTAAGTATTTTTTTTTTTTTTTTTGGTGAGGAAGACCAGCCCTGAGCTAACATCCATTGCTAATCCTCCTCTTTTTGCTGAGGAAGACTGGCCCTGGGCTAACATCCTGCCCATCTTCCTCTACTTTATATGGGACGCCGCCACGGCGTGGCTGACAGGCAGTGCGTCCGCGGGCGCTCGGGATCCGAACCCGCGAACCCCGGGCTGCCAAGCGCGGACGAAACCGCTGCGCCACCGGGCCGGCCCCCATGAACAAGTATTTTTATGTACATATGCTTTTCTTTCTTTTGGGTAAATACCTAGGGTTAGAATGGCTGGCTTATACAGTAGGTGTATGTTTAACTTAAGAAACTGTCAAATGGTTTGTCAAAGTAGTTGTGCCAGTTTACATTCCCCTCAGCGGTGTTTGAGAGTTCCAGTTGCTCCATATCCCCCAAATACTTGGTATGACCAGTCTTTTTAATTTTAGACATTCTAACAGGTGTGTAGTAGTATCACATTGTGGTTTTAATTTACATTTCCCTAATGATGGGTGATATTGAGCATTATTCATATGCTTATCTGCCATCAATAAATCTTCTTTGGCAAAGTCTTAAAATTATTTACCCTTTATTATTATTTTTTTTCTTATTATGTTCTGATAGTTCTTTATGTATTTGGATAAAAGGCCTTTATCAGATATGAGATTTTCAAATATTTTCTTCCAGACTGTGGTTTGGTCTTTTATGTTTTTTTTAACAGTGTCTTTTGGAGAGCAGAAGTTCTTCATTTTGATGAAGTCCAATTTATTAATTTTTTATTGTATGGACTGTACTTCTGACTTCTTGATATTTAAGAAATCTTGGCCTAATACAAGGCACAGAGATTTTCTCTTATACTTTGTTTTAGAAATTTTATAGTTTTAGACTTTACATTTATATCTCTGATCCATTTCTGAGTTAATATTTGTATATGGTGCAAGGTATGGATTGAAGTTCATTGTATTTCTGGGCTCTCTATTCTATTTCATAGATCAATTTGTCTATCTTGGAGCCAATACTTGCGTCTTGATTTCTGTAGTTTTATGATAAATTTTGAAGTCAGGTAGAAGAAATTTCTTCTTCTTTTTCAAAATTATTTTGGCTATTTGAGTTCCTTTGGATTTCCAAATGAATTTTAGAATCACTCGTCAACTTCTACATAAAAGCTTCTAGTATTTTGATTGCAATTATGTTGAATCTATACATTCATTCTGGAAGAATGTCACCTTAACTAACTTGAGTTTTCTGATCCATAGACATAGCATATTTCTCCATTTGGTTAGATCTTCTTTAATTTCTCTTTTCAATGTTTTGTAGTTTTCATTTTAGGTCTTGCACATATTTTAACAGATTTATCCCTAAGTAGTTCATGTTTTTATACTGTTGTAAGTTATATTTTTAATTTCAATTTCCAATGGTTGCTTGTATATAGAAATATGGTTGATTTTCAAACATCAATCTTTTATCCTGAAACCTTGAAAGCTCACTTATTAGTCTTAGTAGCTACATAGATTTTTATCAGTGCATCTGCAAATGATTAGGTATGTGTATGGATGTGGGATTATGAGGGAGATTTGCGATGACCATTGTGTTTCTGACTTGGTTGCTAGGTTGATAGTGATATCATTAATAAGGATTAGAAATATAGAATTAATAACATGTTTTGCAAGAAGAAATATGATTAAATTTAATGCTGGATATGTTCAATTCTAGGTTCCCATGAGAATTCAAGTGGAAATGTTTAGCAGACAATCATATCCATGCATAGGGGAGCATCAGGAATGCATCAGGAATGAAGATATACATTTGGTAGTCATCACTACAGATGGTGATCAGCTTTGTAGGAATACATAAAGTAAAAAGAAAAACAAGAATGTCAAGGATGGAACTATGAGGAGCATCATGTTTAATTTAGGATGGATAGACTTGGATATTTTCATAGGCTAAGATAAGAGAGAGGAAATTAGTTTAGAGGAAGACTCTTCAATTTCCTTTTCTTTAGTGCCTTGTTCAGAATCACTAATATCCATTTGAAACCAAGAGAAAGTATGTTGATTCCCACAGGGGTCATATTTCTGTCTCTGGCTTCTGTCTTGGATTCAGCCTGACATTGCATTTCTTAAACTGCGAATCTGGGGTACAGTTTCTATATGATTGTGAGTCCACCTATATGTCATAATTTTTCTTATAAAGGTTTATTAAAATACCTTTTTTATAGTTAGAGAAGTAATGCATATGCATTATAGCAAATTAGAACATAAAACAAGCAAAATTGAAAAGAAACTCCAAACATCACATTTCCACTCCTTCAGCAATCACCACCACTAATACCTTAGTACATATTCATATTGTGCGTCCTGTTTTGTAAGCTTCTTTTCTTAGTCAATGATCCCAATCTTTCCTGTTCAGCAAATTTTTATCTCATCTAATACCCAGATCATATTCAAATTTCCACAATTGGCTAAAAAATGTCCTTTACAGTTGGTTTGTCTAAGTCAAGACCACACATTGCATTTGGTTATTCTGTCTCTTAGGTTGTTTTAATTTGGCACAATTACTTTTTCTTATAATCCTGACTTTTCAAAGAGGCTGTTATATATCAAAATCTTAAAGTCTTAGTTCCTAAAAAGCAGCCAGCCTATTTTGATAGAGTTGTTGATTGAAAAATACTATCACAACAAAAATCAGTAATTAATCTACTTATCAATTTAGTGTGTAACAGTCAGTACTTTGTCAAATCAGGCTTTTTTATATAAAATGCAGACAATAAGAGCAAAATGTATGATGGAATAATTAGTACTGCGTCTGTGGGATCACTGGGCTTGGGATGGCAAGACCTGGATTTGCATTCCGTCTCTCAGGACTTGCTGAGCAGTGCCCCTGTGGTGATTTCCGCACAGCCTTCTCCGTGTCTCCAGCACTGGTTTTCATGGTTCCCATTCCACAGTTGTTGGTTATTGTAACATCAGCTCTTTGTTTTCCCAGACATAGAGATGGTAGCTTCTTCCTCTGGTTGCTGGTTTTTAAACATGTCCACAAATTCTCTGATATTCCTACCACTAAGAGATGGCGCCTATGTCCCCTCCCCTTGTATCTAGACCAAACTTACTGACTAATCAACCCACAGAACATGGCACAAGTGACACGAAGTGATGTTTGAGCATAGGTCATAAAAGGAGGTGGATCTTCTAACTTTTTCTTTTGGATTACTTGCCTTTGAAGCCTGAGCCATCAAGTATGAAGTCTGAGACTGTCAGGCTGTAAGGAAGGCCAGGCCCCATGGAGAAGCTCTGTGTAGGTGTTCTGGCCAACAGCCCACAGCCTGCCTCACCTACCACAAGTGAGCAAGTATGCTTTCAAGATGACTCCAACCTCCACCACCATCTGACATCACCGCATGAGAGAACCCAAGTGAGAACCACCTAACCGAGCCCACTCAAACCCCAGAACTGTGAAAGATAACGATAAAAAAGATTGTTGTTTAGAGCCACTAAAGTTTGAGGTACGTTAGTTATGCAAAAATAGAGAAATGGAACAGTCAGTTACTCACTTCTGAATTACCTTCTCCCCACTGCTTTTCTCTCTTATCTAACACCTATGGAACCAATTCTGTCTATTAAATTTCCTCTCTTTGAAAAACCTAGCATCGTTTCTGTGTTCCTGACTAGAACCTTACTGATAATCCTCCCAGGAAGGGCCTACACAACATGGCCAGGAACGATTGAAAAAACAATCCAGATCACATCTGGATCTTTTTTAGTTACATGGCTTAGGGTGCTTATTGTCAACTGGTTTTGTAAAACCAGCATCTTAAAATGTTTCTGTTCTCTCAGAAACTATAAATGCAACCTTTTCAGAATGTGTAGAAAACTGTGCTACATTTGAATAAGTACAAGACATAAGAATTTCAACGTTTGTTACTTTAAGTTCTGATAAAGTAACATGATTCCTTAAGGATATTCTTTTTTCTTCACTATAGCAAACTGCCTTTTGTTTGCGTGCCTACCAGCTTATAGGGGGAAAGGTTTAAAAACACACTTTTAACTTGATTTTTACTATAATGTCTTTTCCTTAGGAAAGTTATAGTCTCTGTGTGTGTAATTTGAGGAAATGGAGTAAAGATGATGCTGGCACTAAGGGTTCTCACTACTAAAGAGCTGGCTTTGCTTGTGGTCAGCGGCATACGTGGTGAGGCCCCTGCTGCTCCCCAGAGCAGTCATGCACTGTAGGGCTTAAGACTAGGGGCTTAGATTTATGTGGCTGGAGGTAGTCATTCCAAAGGGAACTGTGTGGGAACATTCCTCTCAGGGTGTCGGGCTCTGTTGGATACCACAGGGAGTTACATTTTACAGCCTTGGAGTGTCTGGGTCCCCAGCAGGTCAGATTCCAGGAAGCTAGGCTTTGGTGCCTGTTCATGGAGAAGGGAAACTTCCAAGAGCAGGCTTTGCCTCAGTTTCAGAGCCGTGTTTCTTTATGGGCATCAAGTCTTGTGTCGTCAGTAGCACCATGATATTAGTTCAGTTCTCATGTTTCCCCTTACCATCACTTTCTTTGTCTCCTGTGATTTTGTTCTGCATGCTACATATGGCCTGGGTTAGCCTCAGCCTTTTCTAGCTCAGCTTTGGGCACCTAGGTCCTGCTCATTTCCTGATATAGTAGGGACCAAAGTAGGGGACTCTAGTCCATCAGGCAGTAGAAGATGAGTTTTACTGCCAAAAGCCACAAAACTAGTGCCAACCCTGCTAGGCAATGAAGTGCAGCTTTACTTTAATTTCTGCATTGTTGGCCCCGTCCATACACATGGGTTTCTACCTGTCTCTGGTTCACTGCATCAGGTCCTGCTGGTACTGGAGCTTAGTCCTGAACCCTTACACACTCTGATGGGTCTCTGACAACCTGCCCAGTTCGGGCCCAGCTCTTTCGCTAGCTCCCTCTTTACCGCCCATGGCTGAAAACTGTCTCCTATTTACTTGGGCATGTGATGGAGTCTGTTCCCAGAGGATGACGACTAAGAACTCTGACCCAGTCCCCTCCCCAACCTCACTGTAGCCTTGTATTGAAAATGACCCCTCCCAGGATTCTCCTCCTGCCATGCCCCACCACTTCCACCCCTCGGTGAATGTAGCCACTCACCTGAATGGGAGATGAGTTTATCACACTCTTTTGGATACTAATTATTCCTCTTGGTCTGTTTTCTCCAACTCTAGTGCTGTCTATTCTTGGTTTCTTCACTTTTCACCCCCCACCTCCTCTCCTCAATTGGTCCCTTGTTTGAGCCTGCCTGAATGATGACACTCGTCTTTGGTCTTAACCTTTTCCTTGGCCTCTATCAGGCTCCACTTTCATTCTTGTTGTTCCAAATAAAAGCACATAAAAAGCTTTGCATTGAAATTTGAGAGGGAAGGAAGATAAATACCAAGGTACATTTGTAAAGCCAGATGCCGTGGAGCCCAACAGGTGTGGAATAGAAGGGAAAATAATGGAGAAGCAGGTGATCAGCATTTATCAGGAGAAACCGATAGGAAGGAGGATCCATAACAATACTTATAGCCTCAGGTGTCTGTATATTTAACAATGTACAGAGCATAGCAATAAACAAAGTGAACTTAAAACTTAACCCAAGAGTGTGAATATGATCTCTTAGGCTTTACTGAGACTTGATAGCATGGAACAATGGTAATGAAACAATGTCTCCACTGGAAGCCAGTCTTGGTTTGGATGACGTCCCTAACTATCCATGCGACCACCCTGATTCTCTCCTTTGAAAACTGAAACTATATTTTATTTCTAGGTTTCTTTCCTGATATTCTGTGAGCATTGCCCATGGCTAATTTTCACAATGGGGCCTGTGCATTATGGGTTCAGCCAACTGCTGTTTTCAGGTTCTTTAAAGAGGTACACATGTCCCAGAAATGGAAGAAAAATTATAGTTGTTGGGAGATGATGGTATATGAAACTAGCTACATCAATTGTGAAACATTAGTCATTGTTGTGCAGTATTAAAGTTCTGGTTTCATAAAAATCACACCATTTTCACATCCAGCTCATGAAAGATCTACCACTATTAGGTGAGTTTGTACTGCCAGCTCCCCTCTAGGGACCATTTTTCCACCACATGATGCTTCCAAAAGGTTCTTAAGAGACATGTGAGTGAAACTGTTCTACTTCACAGAGGCTGTGGGGAGCACAGGTCACAGAATAAGGAAGCATTAAGAATAAGAAGCCTTTTGCATTTTCTGGATATGGAAGCAGGAACCTTATTCCAGCCAGCAGTGTGAGAGCAAGGAACATCAGTGAGTTGGTCTTTCAGTTTTGTTACCATAATGTCTATAATTCAACCAGATTTGCATTTGAATTCCAGCTCTGCCTTAATGATTTTGAGTAAGGCATTTGGTGTCTCTGAACTTCGGTTTTCTTATGTGTAAAATGGGGACACTATTACATATTTCACAGGCTTATTTTAAGCACTAAAAGAGGTAACATATGGAGCATTTTTTGGAAAAACTTAATAAATGTTACTTTTATCATTGCCATCATTTATGAAGCATCCAAAATGGAGACTATCTGGCAGGAAGTATACCAGTACAGGCTAAAGTGAGTTCCTCACTTCAAATTATACTAAATATCCAAGTTCAATTAGACTTCACAATTTAAAATCACAAAATGTGATTTCCGAGAAATTAAGAAAAACATAGTTCACAAATAAAATGAAAAAACAAGAATATGTTGGCATTCAAAGCAGCAGAGTCTAACTCTCTGAATAGACCATGAAAAAGGAATGTGCTTTTCTGTCTTCCCACCATGGGAAGCAACTTCTCAGTTGCATGTTCCAGTTATGCTATTATTTGTAAAATTGCAAAAAAAGTTTACAGGAACATTTCTACTTAAAGAATTAATCCTATTTATTGAACAGTAAGTCGCCACCACTGAGCTTTTTATTTTTGCCCCTCACTTTGTTTTATTTGTAAACTAAGTAAACAACCAATAGAAGTGGTAAAATATGTCTTTGGACAAATTGTGCTTTTGGATACACATGCTCTGAACTGTAGCTATAAAAGTATATCTCCTCTTTATAAAGAAATGAGGAAAAACCACATAACATACGTGAAATATTAAGAACTCTTGAGAAGGAATACTTGGTTAGATTATCTAATCTATAGTTTAGCTTGGAAAAAAAATAATGACAATAATGACTTAGAGTTATATGATAATTTAAAGACACTTACAGGTGTTCAATAAACCTGTATTCATAGGTGTTCTAAAAACCATGTTTTTGAATAGATGGACTATTATTCAGTTTTCTTTGCATGGAGTATGAAACTAAGAAAAGAAGTAAGTTATTTTTCTTTAAATGTGCAAGCAATATTTCTAATTCCTTTTATTGGACAAAGTTTCTCCTCAACGTTCTTGTGATTTATAACAGCAGCAATTCTTATGAATTTCTTCACAGAAGCTCTCATTGACCTTCTGTCTGAGCCTAAGTGTCGCGTCTACCTTATTCCGTATTCCTCTGCACTTCATTTACCTCTATTAAACTGCTTGTCACACTACACTGGAAGTTCTTCGAGGGCAGGAGCCTCATGAGTTTTGAATCCCTGCTGTTTAACATGACATGTGCCCAATCAAATGGGTTGAATGAACAGTTGAAAAGTGAATGGAACAAGTGTCTTGGGGAAGGAGCAGGGGTGATGTGCATACCTACAGAGGGAATGCTGATAAGAGTCACGAGGTCAGGATTCCTATTTAGATGGGACTTAGTGGGAAGCGAGGTATCTGAACATTCTAGAGTATCAGAATGGCCTGGGTTAGGATTCAGTCCCAACTTAATCTATTTTCCAAATCCTCCTAAGGCTAATGAGGTCTGGGAGAAACTGAGGATAAATAAGTTTAGTGGTTTTCAGGAAGGGTAGTACTCTCCCCTGACTCCCCAGGGGCCTTCTGGAAATGTTTTTTGGGGGAGTGTTTTTTGGTTGTTAAATATTTGGGGAGGGGTCTCCACTGTCATTTATTTATTAAAAAAATTTGGGGGGGTGTACATCATTATATTTCAACTTCTGTGTAGATTACATCATGTTCACCATCCAAAGACTAATTGCAATCCATCACCACACACATGTGCCTAATCACCTTCCCCTCTGGTAACCACCAATCCAATCTCTATGTGTTTGTTGTTGTTTTTATCTTCTATTTATGAGTGAGAGCATACAGTGTTTGACTTTCTTCCTCTGACTTATTTCACTTAGCATGATACCCTCAAGGTCCATTCGTGTTGTCACAAATGGCAAGATTTCATCCTTTTTTATGGTTGAGTAGTATTCCATTGTGTATATATACCATATCTTCTTTATCCATTTGTCCCTTGATGAGTACCTAGGTTGCTTCCAAGTCTTGGCTATTGTGAACAATGCTGCATATATCTCTACCCATTCCTGTTTTCATGTTCTTTGGATAAATACCCAGCAGTGGAATAGCTGTATCATATGGTAGTTCTATTCTTAATTTTTTGAGGAATCTCCATACTGTTTTCCATAGTGGCTGCACCAGTTTGCATTCCCACCAGCAGTGTATAAGAATTCCCTTTTCTTCATATCCTCTCCAACACTTATTTCCTGTCTTGTTAATTATAGCCATTTTGACGGGCGTGAGGTGATATCTCATTGTAGTTTTGATCTGCATTTCCCTGATAATTAGTGATGTTGAACATCTTTTCATGTGCCTGTTGGCCATCTGTATATCTTCTTTGGAGAAATGTCTGTTCAGATCTTTTGCCCATGTTTTAATTAGGTTGTTAGTTTTTTTGTTGTTGAGATGTATGAATTCTTTATATATTTTGGAGATTAACCCCTTATCAGATATATGGTTTGCAAATATCTTCTCCCAATTGTTGGATTGTCTTTTTGTTTTGTTGATCCACTGTCATTTAATGAAGTTGGATCCAGAGATTCTAGCTGTCTTGCCATGTGTAGGAGAGCCCTGTACAACAAATGTACATATATCCTGTACAATTTTCATATTATCTTAGCCTCAAAATCAACTCCATCTGACCTATGAACACACATATATGTGACATATGAATATCTATGCTTTTTTGTACAGTTTTAATATATAGTTTATTTTCCAGGAAATGCAACTGATGTGTGAATTGAGAGGAGTATAGTATTTTGCTTTGTTTGGGAATTTATCAAAAGTTATTCATCATTTCAGAAAGTTATATCATTTTGTTGGTCATGCAGTTGAGTAGTAGACATGATACGCCCTTATCAGTTTGCATGTACGCCTGTCATACCCAGTGATGGGTGGTTCTGCGTACTGGTGCAGGCGTCAGACTACTTCAATATGTCTTCTACTATGTCAGGTCTAAGGGCTTACATAGTGAAATATGTACGTTTTCTTATAAATTAGTATTTTTTATTTCCTCTTCATGCTAGAATTAGGGTGTTACATTCAGTTTTTGTGTGATGCTAGGTTATATAGTTCCAAAAGTCTTTCTCTGAGTCTTTTAGCCAGAAGTGTTTTCAGTCTTTTTCAGATTTTAGAAAGATAATGAAGTACATACACCTGACGTAATGTAATACACTCAGTGGAATAGGGGAGCGCCCCCTATAACCAAACACATTAATTTTGCTGTAGCAAATATTCTTAGTAGGTGGGATAAATAGAATAAATTACTCTCATCAGTTCAGGTCAGGGAATGCAGCCCTGTGAGGTTAGGCACCAAACTTTGAAAAAAGTTTTCAGATTTCAGAGCTTATTGGACTTTAGAACTATGGAGAAGAAACTGTGGAATGAATGTGTTATCTCTGTGTAAATGGATTATAGTTTCTCTGCATTTCATTTCGGGATAGTAAAAGGAGTATTAAAATATTTGATATAAAAGGTGATTTGGGATGTGATACAGTTAGGACATTGATGTAGTTGAAGAAAGTCAGACTTTTAAATAACCATATGCAGTGAATTATTGACTGAGTTATGACCTAAACTTGAGTCTGAAATGGTTCCCTGAGGCTAGAGTCCATTCATAAAATATTGAAATGTACAAGCCAGGTTATTTATTTCCATCAGCTTTTACAACAAGGGATTGTGCTCAGGGCCACTGTTGCTTTGTTGATATGAGAATGTTATTTAGTCCTCTAAAAAATGAAACATAAAGCAACAATCAAAAAAGCCAGATGAGCGCTCCAGGTTGTTAAAAAGAGGTTTTGTCCTTTTCCATTTCCCATAAAAGCCCAGCTGTACCACCTTCTAAAATTGGAACTTATTCATGTGCTCACCAGGTGCCAGGGCATAAGAATCAAAAGTGGAGAAAGCTGAAACAAGATATTTCAAAAATAAAAATAGGAAGTGGGACTAGGGAAAGAGGTAAATGAAAAGAAAGTAAATGAAAAGGTAGAAAGGAAAGCAAAAATGGCCATATGGAAACACTTTGATGGAGTAAAGTGCACATAGAATTTTATTAAACAGAGTGAATTTATTGGATAAGAAATGATCATTAATCCACCTAATTGTTTTAGTTGGATTGGCTGCTCGAGGTTCATCCATTCAAATTCTCTGGCTTATGTTTTTACATTTAAAAACATGGGACCCAAAGCCAGTTAGTAGGGAAGTTTGGAATAAACCCAGACCCACCAATTATGAGTGCAGCTTCTTTTCACGCCTGAGGACTTGGGCTTAAGTGGAGACTGTGAGAAAGAGAAAGGACATACCTGAGATGTGTTTAAAAGGGAGCACAAATCGTACATGTGGATTTGGTAACCATATAGAGAGAGACAAAGGAAGAGGGAAGGGTTGGACAGCAGAAATTCTAAATCTGCTAAAAAGAGGAGTGCTATTGGCAGAAGTGGAGATGACTAGAAAGAGAAGGATGAGGAATAACGAAGTTATATTTTAGATATTTTATGCTTTAGTAATAAAATCATACCTTGTTGAAAATCGTTGGTGGGCGTGTGGAGTAAAGGAAAGTCATGAGGTGGCTTTCAACCATCAATATATTTTCACTCAAATGCTCCATTTTCCTAGAATCAATCTTTGTACGTATCAGATCCAGAGAGTTAAAGATTTTCCCATTTGGAATTTCAGGTCCCAGAGAAGTGAGCAACAGGGAGTTTATGCCTGGATGGTGCTTTGTAGTAATAAGAAGGAGCAACTCCTTTGGTGAATTTTCCCCAGTGAGTCAGGGGTTGTTGGTTGTAAGCAACATAAAGCTATTCAGACAGGTGGACTAGCTAGAGGTGTACATGGCAGGACATTTTGCCAGGCCTCATGAGGAGCCAAGAGCTGGAAATCCCCAGGAATCAAGGCAGCTGCTTTCTCCATCTTGTTTTGTCTTTGAAGCTCCTAGAATTGCTGTGTTCTAATTCCAAACAATCTGATAGGGCTGGCCAAAGGACAAGGTCCTATGACCCGCCACCCACTTGGTAGAGCTGCTGGAATAGACACTGTGAAGAGTCACAGCCAAGGCAAGCAATTTGGAAACATGCCGCTAAATGGCATTGGTGAGGTATTCTGCTGAGTATGTGGAGAGTGGGGGGTCCAGAGCCGGTTGATAGAAATACAAGACAACAAATTTGTGAAAACATACTGCTTTGTAGAATGTTGAAGCATTTTAAGAAAAGACTGGGTATTGATTAACTTTATTATTATTTCACTGGATAATTAAAATAAATGTTAATATTTAGGAGGGAAGTTCATCTTATTCCTTCAATTTTTAATTCATTCAAGAGAGATTTTTGGAACCCTTCCAAGTATTAGTCATTGTTCTAGATGCTGGGATATAGCATTTATCAAAATTTGTTTAAGTCTTTGCTCCAGAGCAGTTTACATGGGGAAGACAGGTCATAAGAGACAAACCAATGTGAAATATGAAGATAATAAATAATAATAGAAATATATATCATATATAAACATATAAATTAAAAATAAAAAATGATAAAGCAGGTTAAGGGAAATAGTGACAGGTTTTATCTAAGTTGTCAGGGAAGGCAAGGTGACTATATCATTTATTGTCTAATGGAGATGCTATGAGTATGAAAACAAGCGCACTTTAGTAATTCTGGGATAGACATCAACTGAGACTGTCTCAGGCAACCTGAACAGCAACCTGGTCACTCTACTGATAGTGTGACACTGGAGAAGCTGGGGAGCAGGTGATGTATTTATTTAAGGGGAAGTGGTCCAGGGAGAGGGAATGCTTGAACCATTCTGCACAGACTTTGGGCCTTGGGTGTTTATAATTTTAGAATTTTTGAAACAAGGAGAGGACTCCATAGTGACATTGCATTTCCTAGGAAGGACACCTTAAGGACTAGCCATATGAGGACTGGCTGCCCTGCCCTGTCAGGGCATGACCACTGATACCAGTAATTGTCAGTGTAGAAGTAGAAGCATTGCTGGTCAGAAGGCAGACTTTTCTACACTATGGTCACAGAAAGATGGTGTTACGGTGAGGTTGCTTTGTAAAAGACTGGACTCGATTTGTGGCTCTATTTTGAGAAACCGTTTTTGTCTGGAGACTTGGCTCAACCAAAGCCTGATGGCCCCTGTAGGATAAACTACTGCCTCTATTTTCTGCGTGTGCCCTTTGCCTCACACACGAGCCTCTGCTTCTAGGCGTCCTCTAAGAGCTTGGGCTGCTCACTCTGCTGCTGTCGGCTGTCACAGTTCAGTTCATTGAGCACCTGCGGCTGCTTTCTTGTTGCCACCTGTTCTCCATGTGCCCTGCTCAGCTCAGCAGATCATGTTCTGTCAAGAAACCGCACTCTGGGGTTAGTAAGCTGGGGAGCCTAGCAGCTTGGGGAGGTTGGACAGCTTATGCTGTATTACCTCCTCCTCCTCCTCCTCCTCCTTATCATCATAAAGACCTATGGGGACAAAGATACCATGCTGGAGAACAATAGCAACAACACGTTAAGATGAATAGCTATTACTCAGTGGGGAGTACTTTTGCCAGATACTTAAAAACACTCAGCATTAAAAACTCTAATCTTCACTCACCTGTGAGACAGATATACTACTACCACGTTTATCCATATGAAGTTACTTATACTCTAACACTTTTGACCTACGGAAATGACAATTTCATATGGCTAGACCTAATATTTTACAGGCAAAGAAAGGGAAGTTCAAGGAAATTAAAAAAAAAAAAAACTTACCAAAGTCACACACCTTGACTCAGCTAGTATTTTAAAGCAAGACAGTTCGCTCCTGGGTCCGTGGTCGTTCCACTGCACCTCACTGAGGGTTGAATCCTGTATAAAGCAGATTAATTGGTTCTTTATTTGGAGAGCTTTCGGGCTAGAATACACAGATGCAGAGGGTTTGAAGAGCCTACAAAATCCCCTAATCCTGCAGAGCACTGACCCAGTGGGACCAGAGTGTGAGACCCTAATACTCAAGCTCTTGAACATTAAGAAGGCACTGCAAGGTTAGAAACCCAACAGGGAAAGGGGCAAAATAGTTCAGAGGGAGTCCAGATAAGAGGACCTGCGAGGACGTTGCTGTGGTCTGGATGTAGAGCAGGAGCCTGCAGGAAGGAAGAGACATCTGGAGCCAAATAGGATGGGAAACTGCATTTTCCTGCAATTGGACTAAAACCAGTAATAAGAATGAGACCAGGAACCAAGGAATATCTCTCTGTCTCTCTGTTCTGCCAGCACTCTGCACCCCAAACTCGGCTTCTGTTTTCCTTTAGATATCTGTATCTCCTCTTTTCCTCTCTTTACAAAGACCTTTCTCAGTTTCTCCATGCATTTGGTGAAAAATAATCACTCCAATAATGCTCCTAAATTCCAGTGCCCACAAAGACTGATGAGATCACTGCATGCAGTTAGAGATTCCCCGGAAAGATAAGCAGAATGATCAGGGTTGGGTCAGAGGTCTCCTGAGGTCAGGGATAGGCTCCACCCACGCTTGTTAAGAGGGCACATGGTACAATAAGCAAATTGATATGTTTGCTATCTTTGGCATCAAGCTAAACTGAGAAGCTAGAGAAGTTTGTTTTCATGCTTTTTGCTTTTCTGGTACGTCTGTGTTCACTCGGGAATCTTCACAGCCTACACCTGTATTGGGGTCTACTTTCCCTCTTACCAAGCTGTCCCATGCCACAAAAGGCTGCAATGTCATATTTCCATGCTCCCCTGGGGCTCCTCTGAAAATTTCCAGCAGGAAATAAATCCAAAAAATGGGGGTATTTGTTTTAGAGTAAGATTTGTTCTGATCTTAGGTAATGTGAGGAGTGGCTATAGTCTGTAAAATTAAAAAAAGGATTATGGACATACAAATTAAAAAGAATAATCCCTTAAGATTTGTAGGAAAATAAATATTTGGAGAGATATCATAAAATCAGCCATCCCTTTCTATCTGAGACTGTCCCCATTTTAGCACTGAAAATCTCTCATCCCAGGAACCACCCCCCCCACTCAGGCAAACTGGGACTACTGGTCACCCTAAGTGCCAGATAAATGCCTCATTTTTCTCTCTAGAGTAGATATGGAGGGTAAAGGAACCTATTTTCCTTCTTCTCCTTATAAAGTCATTGGCTTAATAAACACTGTTTATCCCCACAAATCTATAGTAGCTAAAAAAATGTATTTCTTTGAACTGAGGTTTAATAAACATCCAAATTTAGCAGATATGGATTTATTCCATAATGTATAGATGTAAGGAATATTCCATATAAATATGTTAAAAATTCTGTTTTACTTGTTCTAAACCAGCACTTCTCAAACTTTGATGTGCATAGGAATCCCCTGGGGATCTTATTAAAAGTCAGATTCTGATTCATTAGCTCTGGATGGGGTCTGAGGGTCTGCATTTCTGACAAATTCTCAAGCCACCTGATGCTGATGGTCTGAGGACCACACATTGATTAGAATGATTCTAAATCATCAAGACTGTTGCTTAGAACCCCTGCACTGAATAGTGTAAAGTTCAATTGAAGTATTATTTTGGGGTATGTCTCTTTAGGATCATATTAGAATTATGAGGGCTTATTTGGTGATTGAAAAATGGAGGGATGGGCTTTGCTTACAGTTTCCCAAAGCAATGAGAACAAAAGAGAGATTGATATCTTTATACATTTTCCTGCAACACAAATATAACATCAAATTTTAAACTTGTTCACTTGTTTTAATTTTTAAAGCTTGAATTTGTTCTGCTAACCATACAGAACTAGCTGTGCTTCAGGTAATAGATGTCTGATTTGCAAATAACTACTGATGGAATATCCAACCTTTTGGGCTGCCAACATTACCATCTGATTGAAAGTTAAAGTTTTCTCTCACTAAGAAGCTATTTGGGTGATCATTTTGCAAAATCAGCTTCTTCAGATCCCATTTTTATGACCGGTGTGTAAGACACAGCATATGAGAGCCGTTAGGAAACTAAAGCAGTAAAGGAATGCAAAATCTTACTTACAAAATAACTTCATGAATTGAGTGCCACCTGAACAGCTTAGTAGAAAATGCTTCTCAAGATTTTAGTCTCAACTCTCCTTGATCATCTTCTAGATTACGGAGCATCACCTGACACTCTTGCATATTTCTAATAAGAATAAGAAGCCTGACGAAGGAATAAACTTAAAGGTTCTAGTGTGTGTGTATTGTGGTGGCTAAGCCTGGACAGACTTTGATCTTTTGAACAGATGCCTGTAACAAAAATTTAGCTGGGCCTTAGGGATGGTTAATGTCTCCACAGGCTGCAGAATGTTATTAAGGCTTGATTGCAATCTCCTGACATGATGAAACAGAATTAAAGAAGAGGAACTGCCTACTTGGCAGCGCTGAGGGCAGTTGGAAGGCTCAGAGAAGGCATAAGCATTAAGGAAGAAAGAATGCTGACAGAAGCTAGGCAGGCAGACAGGGCTATTTAATTCAGAGGGGTGGATGTTAATTAATTTATTTTGGATGAGGGAGATCTGATTTCTAAGCTAGACTACAAGCTGTTGCCAGTCTAGTTGGGGACAACGTCCTAACAGCTGTAGGAATATCATCCGTCGTCTGGGTGGCTGACCTCATATCACATCCATCTTCCTGTGTCCAGACTCACGAAGCTGTGTCAGTTGGACGCCAGCAGCCCATTTTTCTTACCCTTCCATGTTGCTCTTATTGTACGTGCCTGTCTAGCTGTTTGTCTCTGCTCCTAATTTCTCCTCCAACTCCCCGGGAGCCTTGAACGATCCGTGGCAGGTGGAAAGAAGGAAACCGAGAGTGACATGGAAGTTATTGCTCCTTCTAGAATGGCACAACTTGCAAAGTATGAAGTCTTAGCTTTTTTTACTTTTAAGATGGGTCAAATGCTATCCAGAAAAAGGCTAGTCATTAAAATTCACCAAAGTAAATGTCAGGCTCATGGTATCCTGATTTCCTGTCTGGTCTCTGCTTTTTCACTGCCCAAAATTATTTTCTCTCAATTCCATTGTTTCACATAACAAAGGGCTCGCCTGATGATGTCCTCCCACATGCAGTTCTATGCAAGCGTTTATTATAGTAATTAATTTTTCAAGGCAAAAAAATGGTATGATGTATTATGAAATACAAGCAGTAATAAATGAAAGTTTTGGGGTAATTTTTGACAGTATTTTGATGTAGTGGAAAGAGCACTGGATTTTCATACAGAAGATCTGGTTCAAGCAAGTCACTAAAAAATTTAAGGAGTCCTGTACATGTTTGTCAAAACTCATCAATCTGTAGTGTTAAAAGGGTGATTTTTTGTGTATATAAATTAAACCTTTATTTTTATTTTTATTGTTTTTTTTTTTTTTTTTTGGTGAGGAAGACCAGCCCTGAGCTAACATCCGTTGCTAATCCTCCTCTTTTTGCTGAGGAAGACTGGCCCTGGGCTAACATCGTGCCCATCTTCCTCTACTTTTTTTTTTTTTTTTGTGGGGAAGACCAGCCCTGAGCTAACATCTGTTGCCAATCCTCCCCTTTTTGCTGAGGAAGACTGGCCCTGGGCTAACATCCGTGCCCATCTTCCTCTACTTTATATGGGATGCCGCCACAGCGTGGCTGACATGCAGTGCGTCGGCGGGCGCCCGGGATCCGAACCGGCGAACCCCGGGCTGCCAAGCGCGGACGAAACCGCTACGCCACCGGGCCGCCCCTAAATTAAACCTTTATAACTATAACTCAAAAAAGTCTGAGGAATAACTCTGCTTTATTTATTAAATATGAAGATACATACTCATTTGAAAATACAGAAAAGCACAAAAAAGTGAAAATCTAGCCATAACATTTCAACCACAAGATAATCACATATCTATTTTCTGGTTACAGTGGGGTGAATTAATCATATTAACCAGTTGATCATGGTGCTTTGTCATCACTGGTCCATGCAAAGCCCCCCTTTCCTCCTTCCTCCTCTTTTCCCACTCCTATTTCTATCCTCTATATTATGTGCACTTATGGAATATACTTAGATTGATATCACCCTGGAAAATATGTAGTGTTGCTTTGTGCATGCATTTGTTTTTATTCTACTTAAATGATATGTTATTGTCTGTAGAACCCATTATGTTTCTAAATTATTTTACTCAATACTAATACTATTTATTAAAGATATATTGGGTTTATGTGTAAATTTAGCTCATTGATCCCAATTTCTACATAGCGCTTGGCAGGGTTATTGTTTCCAGTTTCCCACAACTCCACATAATATTGAAAGGAACCTCCCCATACCCATCCCTCGTGGACCTGTGAGGTAACGTTATGTATCCATGAGTGGGTTTGCTGGGTCATGGGATCCAGAATGTTTGCATTAGTGTATATACCCACCAGTAATTTCAGAAGGCTCTCAATTTTCCACACATTCTCCAACATTTATGTATTTAATTAGCTTTTTGTCTATATTTTTTTAAAAATAGAAATTCTCTTGTTATGCAATTTACTATTAAGACTTTTTATGAACATTTCCTCATGATTTAAAATAGCATTCAAATGTTTATATTTAAAGCTAGAACTTCATTATTGGACTGTCATTTGTTTAACTGATCTCCTATTTTGTGATATTCACATAAAATGTGCTTCTAAGATAGGACATACACAAATTAGTAAATTGAATTAATTATGTTAATTAATTGAATGTTAATTATTCAAATTAATAAATTAAATCACTGACATTTGGATATGGCCAGGGATCTACTTCTTACCAACCTTGGAGTGTTCCTAAGTGTAACTCTTTGGTTAGAGGAAACTAATGAAATTTCGACTGTATTAAGAGAAGTGATTCAATAAGTAAAAGGATAAACTGAAAAGAAATGGAAATCTGACTTCCAGACCAATTCTATACATCATATGCTCTGACAATCATGTTGCTGGACATGCACTGAGTCAATGGAAGTAAAAACCAACTATGCGGTACATCGTGTCTCTTGTGTAGAGGAAGACCAAATATAAGTGCCTAGACTCATTGGCCAGAATTACCTTAGGATAGAATGTAATTAAAAAAACTAAAACCCTTCAGTTTTAGCAATATGTTTACTTTTTATATGCTAACCTTCCTTGCAAGTTTCCTTGTGAAGCTGAGTAAAATTAGGCCAACATTCATGTTACATTCTACAGTGATTCAGTAGTTTCAGGTGTTTCATGTACATATTGATTATTCGTCCCCTCCCCCACACCATCTACTATACAAATCTGCAAGTTTATATTGAGTGTTAAGATGATACTTTCAGATCATCAATGATTTGCTATGAATTGGTTTTGGAGAATTCAGTCTTGACATATTGAACAAGTTATCTGATATTAAAAGGGATTTATTTTATCATACAAAAGTTAAATAGATCCGGTGACTTTGATTAAGAATTCTTCTTTTAAAGAGCATCTTCAACCTTTTAGATTGAAGATTTTCTATGCATAGTACAACATCATATACATAAAAAGAGTTCCAGAAACACAAGTGTAAGAAAAGGAAAGATAGGAGTGCTGATTATGATTCTTTTCTAAAATGTAACCTTCTGCATTTCGTCTGAGATTTCTTTAGACTTTTATGTAGGGGTGAGGAAAACTTCTGAAAAGGATGAAATAACCTCCCATGAAAATGCCGTTTTTTGATGATAGGATGTTATTCATTATGCACGGTGCTTTGTATCTGAACAAAGTAAAATTTAAGTTAGCTATTTATGAAGGGCAAATATATTCCTGAATAAGGGGGCTCAAAGCAGACTGTATATTAGGAGATGTCTCACTTTTTTCTTGTGTACTTACTTGGGACAAAGAGAATTATTTTCTGTGAAGAATGCTATTTTTAGATTACTATCATTTTAAACACAAGTGATTGCAGGTAGCTTGGGAACTTTTGGAGGTTAAAATATTTATGTTCAAATCATTCAGTATTGGTATTTAAACTGGATGATAACTTGAAGAGGAAGCAGAGCAGGCCACTTTCTGTATGAGTGAGGGTTAGCCTTCTTCATATTTGTATGGAAAGGGCCAAGGGCAATGCCGGGTACACAAGATGTACTAAAAAGTATTTGCTGAATAAATGAATGGGTTGGGAAATGAAGCAATTGGGTTTGTAAGGGAAAAAGTGAAAATATCAGGATATTGATTTTCTGACTTTCTGAAAGGTTATTGGCACTCAACTTCAACTCAAATTTCCATTTATATAGGACATAGGATGGTGGGATGAACAATAAACTAGGAATAATTTTATCTCATTGTGCTTCACTTTCTTCAATCTGGGAAGTGGATATATTAATATTTACCGCCTATTTTTATTTTTATTGTGCCTCCTTCTTCCTAAATGTTTTAAATTTATTTTCTGTTGCTATATCACATGCATTTTTGTAGTCTTCTTTTAGTTCTCTGTAAGATTTGGGTAGAGTACATATAAATTGAAATAATGAGAGCTGTTTTGTTTTAATCAGATTAGATCTCCTATAAGTAAGTCTTCATAAATTCTTCATAAACAAACATTTGTAAACATATATGAGGGGTCATATTAACACATGCTCTGCTCATTACTATTGTAAGTAAAATATAAGATTATTTTCCCCCAATGTAACTCACAACTACTGTGCTGCTCTAGCTCCTCATTCTATCTGTCCATATTAGAGTTAGCTCATGACTCACCATTTAGTCTCAATTTTCCCATCTGTAAAATGGGTGTTTCATGATTCCTTATTCTCAGGAATGTTATGAGATTAAACAGGTAAAGGCAGTGTTCTCTGTCTGTTTTCTCTGGGTTTATTGGATAGAAACGTGACCTTATAGGATAGCAAATAAATGAATAAATAAATGAATAGCCCATCCTTGGGATCCCAGTGTGCTCCTGGCTGACCTCTAGGAAGAATGCATCCTGACTGGTAATGAAGTTCTTTCTTGCCTGTCCCCCTGGATGCTGCACAGTGTTCAATAAAAATTACATGTATATGAATATTGTGGCATATGCCCATATTTCATTGAATCTAAGATGCTTTCAGCTGAAAGATGCACCCTTATTTATGAAGCACTGAGAAAGAGAAAAAAGCCCTGCTAATTTAACCATGGCACAATATGTTATTGTCACTTGAAATTTTTATTTTAAACATGGAAAAAGCTCTTTTAGATGTATTTATACATATATACATAGATTGCTCTTATATATCACTCTTGAGCAAGAGTGATATAAGGGCAAATAAATTTAAAATAAATTCATCAGGATATTTCTAAATGTGTTCATATGCAGAGTTTAATTCTTGCGAATCGCTTTTGCACACAGTCATTGAAGTGCGTGCTTTTTCATACCATGCCATCAGTCCTTCCTGCAATCAAGAGCACTGATGGTGCAGTGTTTCTTAAAAGTGTGCTTTCCTATTGTCTCAGATTTTCTTCCAAGCCAATGACACCAGTCTGCAAGTTTTTAATGTGCATGTAATGAGAGCTATGTCCTGATTGTCACTGAGTGATCCGAGAGTCAGCTGCACACCAATTTTAGAGATGCTAACATGAAAAAATGCATGTCTTAGAATTGATGAAATATGGTAGCAAATCCTCAAAAGTGCTCAGATCCTGAGATTCCTCTTTTAATTACCTGAACAGCATTCTAGGTTGAGCCTTTCACATTTATTCAGGGGTGAGCATATGTTGCAGGCTTCCACAGCCTGAGGGGACGAATGATTCCCTCCCACTAAATAACAGTGGCTCTGAGCCTTCAACTGACGGATAGCTTGACCTCATTGTCCAACTCCAAAGCCTCCAGAATTATTTCAGAAAAGGGATGTTCAGTGAATCTCACATGGAAAACTACATAGCCCCATGTGGCATGCTTTCCCCCTTTGACTCATGCTTATCTATACCCACCACACCTAAAGCTGCCTAGATGTGCCTTTCAGATGTCAACTGCTGCCCCTGCCCCTCGTGAAGCCACAATGTCCACATCAAGGGTGCTGTTTTCTAATGTTCTCAGCAGTTGTTAATCTCCAGGGTGTCAGAGATGTAGTTTTCATGCGGAAGTGGAAACAATGGCCTTCTCAACTCCTTATCTCATTTTATTCCCTGGGTCCCAAAGCAGCAAGGCTTATCCCTAGAGTCCATTGAGTCTTCTCTTTTTTTTCACTCCTCAATACCCCAGTACATAGTTGTATATTCTACTTGTAAGTCATTCTAGTCCTTCTATGTGAGCTGCTGCCACAGCATGGCTACTGACAGATGAGTGGTGTGGTTCCGCGCCCGGGAACTGAACCCGGGCTGCCACAGTGGAGCACAAGGAACTTTAACCACTAGGCCATCAGGGCTGGCTCCACTGAGTCTTCTAAGAGATTCCCAGCTTCTGGTTGTCATCCCTGCAATCTTAGGGCTTCAAACCATTCCAAAGTTCCAAGAGGGAGACAGATATCAAGATATCATCACCATTATTCCTCATACAACTCACCTACTCTCTCTCTTGGCTTCCCTGATCCTGATAAGATACAATAAATGATACCCCCCCACACACACTTCTTTTAGCCACAAACCAGAAGTGATCCCCGTGCATTGCAGTTTGTGCAAAATGAAGAGGCAGAGGAGAATAATGATCTATATTCTATGATGCTAATTTTAGCCCAACAGGAATGATCTTTTACTCAGTTTGCACACGTATTCCCTTATTTGTAATGAATTTAATTTTGATTGTAGTTTGTTCCCCTCAAGAAGATGATAAACTTCTTGAGAGCCAGGATTATCTCAAATATCTTTTGTGCATATCTTCTAATGGTGGGCATTCGATACAAGTGATTAATGAATTGTTATTTTATTTCTAATATGACATATATTCATACTAGAAAAAGATTCTATTTGCAAACAGGGCAGATCAAAGCCAGATCAGTCAGATTATCTTAGAGTTCCAAGTTTATATGTGCAAAAGCTTTGGAAACCACATTAACTCATTTTACAAAAGATGATGCCAAAAGATATACCTGCAAAAGCCCCCTCTTCAACGTTAATTGGTACTTTGGGAGATTTGACTGAACCCTGTACTTTCTAGGGTGATGTGATTTTTTCAGGCACAGAGCTCCTAATTTATATCCCATCATACCTTCTCTTCGGGAGAACTTTCCTGGCCTCTTTTGGGCACCACTTGAGTACTCTTTAAAAACTTTCTAGTTTATTTGTGGACTCAAAACTACAATCCCACCCGAAAAACAAAAACATCTCTAGACCTCTAGATGAACACAGGTTTTTTTCTGTCTTGCTGGCTCCCCATTTTTCCTCTCCTTGCCAGTTTTAACCTTCATCTCAGACAGTAGAATCAACAGTCCCCTGTTACCTTGGCAACGATGATAGGGTAATAGAATTAGGTTGTCCCAGGGCTGCATTCTAGCATCATGCTCTTGGAAGAAAAAAGGCAACATGGTTATGAAATATAATTTGTGATATTCAAAAAAGGCAATGCCCATTCATTTAAAATTTATGGCATTTACTGGTAAAAGATAATGTACGTTAAACTTTCAGTGATTAAAAAAATTCAACCACAAGAATAAGACAGAAAGTCTGTCTCAGGACAAGGACGTCTTTAATCCATATTTTCCCAGTCAGCTTTGCATGTTTCTCTTGACATTCTACCTTTTCATCAATTTAAAAATAATGACTAAGAAAAATTTATCAACAGGGTCATCTGAGAGCATTGCCATTTTATCTCAATAGATTTGAAAATTCTTAAGGATCTTTACACTTTCTACACACACATTCTCACTATGGAAACAGAAACTGACACTCCAGGGATTTATACTCTTAAGCT
The DNA here is from genome assembly GCA_031878705.1 of Tapirus indicus. NCBI lineage: Eukaryota > Metazoa > Chordata > Mammalia > Perissodactyla > Tapiridae > Tapirus > Tapirus indicus. The sequence goes on from CM062919.1 coordinate 34,370,833, forward strand.
GACACATTCAGCACTGACATTATGCTGAAATCTATTGCTGATCTGGAAAACTGCTTTCAGTTTCCTTGGCTGATGTTTCTAATACTGTGACTCTATTACCTGTTCTCTTATTTCTGTTCTGATTCTGGAAAAATCTCAAAGGTAAACTCTGGTCTTTATGATATTTAGTAAGAAACTTTGAGTATCTCTGGGTCTGAGTCAGTATTTTTAAAGCTTTATTCATTCATCTTTATTCTTTTTTTTTTTTTTTTTTTGTGGGGAAGACCAGCCCTGAGCTAACATCTGTTGCCACTCCTCCCCTTTTTGCTGAGGAAGACTGGCCCTGGGCTAACATCCGTGCCCATCTTCCTCTACTTTATGTGGGACGCCGCCACAGCATGGCTGACAAGCAGTGCGTCGGCGGGCGCCCGGGATCCGAACCGGCGAACCCCGGGCTGCCAAGCGCGAACTAAACCGCTGCGCCACCGGGCGGCCCCCATTCATCTTTATTCTTGAGTGCTGTGTTCATTTATCCTGTCTGACCTTTTCTCCACTCCAGTTGGATTTGCTCTTGGTATGGTTTCAAGCAGATTTTTGAGAAGTAAACTTCCCATGTGTAGGATAAATATGTGCATAATTTCATTCTTTGATTATCTCTTTATTAGGTATTCAAAGATGTCAAATCCATACACCAATATCCTGGAGTAATAATGCAGTTAGTTTAAAAATCTTTCTACCGTAAGACATATTTATAAGTATTCTACATAGTGACAATCAGATTGAAGAAGGACATAAAAGTGATTTCTTTTTTTTCTTCCAGTTTGAAGAATCTTATAGACAAGAAACTTCTTATTCAAGAGGAAATAGCAAAATCCTTGTTTCATGCTCGAGAATGTAGCTTGAGCTTATAGCTGCCTGGTGCTAAGTGGACTGGATGTTTGAATCACTTGATTTTTACAAGTTGAAGGCAGCCAAGTCAAGTTTTCAACCCCTAAGAGGTAAACTTGATTTATTGCCCTTTGATTTCTTCCGGGACTTGGATTCTACAGGCAGAGTACACTATTGACTCTCTACCATTCAACAATTTTTAATGTAGCATAGATGATGCCTTTTATGACACCAATAGTAATATACAACTCTGCTATTTTGCCTGAAAAGTAAATAAACATTATTTCCCACCTTGCATATGGACTGGAAAGCAGGACAGAAAGAGATGGAAGTAATTGTGTTAGCTGTTTACCTTTCTCCTGAATATGAGGTCAGTTTGTTCTGACATTAAAATCTAACTTAGCTAATTTTAATTCAGCACACATTTCTCTGAGCACTGTTTATATGCAAAACACTCTGCAAGATACAGCAGGGGAATCAAAGATGAAAACCGAACTGTAAAAGTTTACTTTGGGGAAGCTGTTGCTCTGGGGACTCTTTATTGATCCTCCTTCATCTGTGGTTATGCTAATTTTAGAGAGTTTAGGTAATTACCCAACGGAAATGCTGAGTGCATGTTGAGTCTATAGCTGAGCTGCCCCAGGAGTCTGAGACAGCTATGCCTACTCAGAATCCGTAGGGCCAGCACTGAAACCCCCTCCTCCCAGTACAGCACTTAATATGTAATAAACTCTCAGTCCAGAAATTTTCAGAGTGAATGAGGATGCTGGAAGCTCGAGCCCTTCTTCAGGATCTAAGTGATGACTGACTGATTCAGCCTTGAAGCCCTAGAGTCAGACCAGAAACAGAACGGGGTTGCCTTGATTCCCTGTCAGTTAATTATGCTCATCCAGTTCCCTTCTTCTCACTGTTCTCCAAACAGTATGCATGTTTAGCTAATTTAAGTAACTGATAAGGATTTATAGTATCATTTGTTGAGCAGCATGCTAAGCCCTTCATGCACATCATTCTATTTAATCTTTCCACTCTAAGCAATAGGAACTACTGTTTGACAGATGGGAAACCTGAGGCTCAGGTCACTTAGAGGATGGCCTATCCAAGATTCAAACCCAGCATTGTGTGTACCCACAGCCCCCACTCTTAACTACTATCTATAAACTAAGAAATCATTCATCTTTCTTGTTATATCGTAAGGCAATTAGTCCCGTTTTCAAAGAATAGTTTCTTTAATGCACTCTGTTTCTAAGTTTTCTGCACTTTAAATTAATAATTGAGCTGTGAATTTTGATTTGTGTGTTCATGTTGGTTAAGAAAGGTTCAGTATTCTGGGGCTGGCACAGTGGTGCAGCGGTTAAGCTTGTGTGCCCCTTTAGCGGCCCGGGGTTCGCAGGTTGGGATCCAGCCGGGGACAGATCCGCTGCTTGTCAGCCATGCCGTGGCGGCGTCCCATGTAAAGTAGAGGAAGATGGGCACGGATGTTAGCCCAGGGCCAGTCTTCCTCAGCAAAAAGAGGAGGATTGGCAACGAATGTTAGCTCAGGGCTGGTCTTCCTCACAAAAATAAAAAAAAAGAGAAAGGCACGTATTTACTATAATTCAAGCAATTTTTAAAAGTTATACTCCAAAAGCCAAGAATATGGTTGGAATTACTTCTCACCATGCAATGGTAATCACAGGCAGAATAGTATGTCGGGCAGTATTTGGAGACAGGATGAGTAAAAGAATAATTATATTTTGATGTCATGCTTTCTCTACAATTAAGTAAATAATTAGATATTCTGATTAAAAAAGTTGACACCTGCGCAGCGGTTTAGTCCGCGCTTGGCAGCCCAGGCTTCGCGAGTTCGGATCCCGGGCGCCCGCCGACGCACTGCCTGTCAGCCATGCCGTGGTGGCGTCCCATATAAAGTAGAGGAAGATGGGCACGATGTTAGCCCAGGGCCAGTCTTCCTCAGCAAAAAGGGGAGGATTGGCAACAGATGTTAGCTCAGGGCTGGTCTTCCCCACACACACACAAAAAAAGTTGACACCAGCAAGAAATATCCAGGCCTAGGTCTAGCTGCTAGGTTACCATTTCTCCTGGGAATTGAACAAGAGGTATTTTTTTCCTTTGAATTCATCATTAATAGTATTTTCCAAAGCAGTTCTAGTTTGGTTAATGCCACATTCTACCCTCTATATAGCTTTTGGAATTTATAATTTACTATTTTAAATAAATACATGCCCGTTGGTGTCAAATCTAGGAATATTTGAAGTATTTCTATATTGCTAATATGGCTTACAGGTTTTTTTTTTGTTGTTTCATATTTTGAGGGGGTTGCATAAATTAAGGATTAGCTTAGGAAGGAAAGGTCTTTCTAGTCTTGTCCTCTTTTGAGAAGTGCTTTGTAGAATGGGAGTCACACTTGTCTTTGGCCACTTTGCCTTTTTTTAGTTCTTTGAACAAACCTACTGGTTTTTTGGCTCAGGACCTTTACACATGCCACTGCAGCTGGGGAACTGTCTCTGTCTACTCCTACCCACCTCAAATCTGTACATGATCAATCTCTTTCAAGTTTGGTAGACTCTAGTTTAATGTTTCCTTTTCAGAGAGGCTTACTGTGACTATTTGGTCCAAAGTAGGCTCACTACTTTTATTATTTGTCATTATATCTACTTTTTTTCTTAGTAATGCTTGTTATAATTTTTATTATATATTTATTTGTTTATTTTATGTTACTTATCTACCTTTAAAGTGGGGGAACATGCCTATTATGATCATCTGTATAGATTCATCAACTCTCTGACATTTAGTAGGTGCTCAATAAATATTGTTAAATGAATAAATGATTGTATGAGCATATCTGAAGGAAGAGAAGGAAATTCTTGCTGAAGGGAACAGGCCAACCTGGCAAAGTGATTAAAATCTAGGGAATAGTAAACTGATACTGTGGAAAGGTGACAAATGGAGTAGTTAGAAGTTGCTCTATTGACATGAAGCAGCTGGGAACAAATTGTAAACAGAATGAGGGTGGGGAGTGTTGAGAACAGTGTTAATGTCTCAAATTGGAGATGACTAGAAATTTGGACTATTTCAAGGAAGAGGGATTCTTCTATACGAGCTTAAGATACACTGCATTGAACTCTACCTATTTTGTTTAAGCATATGCTATCATTGGAAGGCATGGGCATAATTTTATATATCTCTATATTTACTGTAGTGTCTTGCTATGTCTCATCCTTTGTGGCACTTAATGGATACTTGTGGAATACTCATTGCCTGCAAGAAAGAAGAATTACAAAGATTTATCCACTGAAAAGAACAGCTTAATTTTTATTTTAGCTTAAGATAGATGTGTGAATTATGAACATCAAGGTTATGTCGTATATCAAGGCATATATCTTTCACACTAGCAGATACTTCCTCATACTTGTAGCTGGCTGGTTTCCAGTCTAGTGGACTTTCGGTTCATCCTTGAAAGAGAGATGACTCTTAACTAGTCTCATTATTTTAAAATATTATATATGCATATATATGCATGCATATATACACACTATATATTTTTAACATATGTATTTAAAATGTCCCAAACTTTCTAGTTATTCTAATGAATTCTTTCTATTCTTCAAATATATTTATTGACTGTGATCTTGTGTAGCCATTGCCTTGCCTTATTCAGGCTAAACTTAATTGTTTTCTTCCAGACGACCCATTGTATATATGCACACCATCACAGACACATGGAATGATATGTTCTAGATACTTTGCAAGTACAACTCCTTGAGGTAGATATTGTTGTCTCCATTTTACTGTTGGGAAAACTGAAGATTTGGGTGGTAAAAATAACATTCTCACTTAGGTATGCTGGAATTTGAACCTAGGTTTCTTTGACTCCAAAATCTTTCTCATGCTACCATACACTGTTTCCAACTCAAAAGCCTAGAAAGGTGGAGCTGGGGCAGATGATGTGGGGAGCTCAGGACAGAAAAATAATTGGAACAAATACAGAATTTTGATTGTTTTTCTTGATTAGGCCCTCCCCACTCACTACTGCGTATTCTGAAAGATCTTGACATTTGGATGTAAAATTGCATTATTATTTTTCTTCTGCCCCAATAAGTATTTCCTCACTTAAGTTCTCTTGTTATGTACTTTGACTATATAGTCTTTTACTTTGCCAAGTTAAAGCCACTTTATATTGTCACTTAGATATAATTGACATAGTGCTTTCTCTCTCTCCCTCTCTTCCTCCCCCCTTCCTTTTTTGGCATTATATAGAATTCTCTAATGTTTGATTCCCAATTTGATTAGCCATGAGGTAGAGATTCTCATATTTCTCCGTCTTTCTCTTCAGTAATAGTTCTATAGTAAGAAAATATTCCAAATGAAAGTCATCAATAGTGTTTAAAGTTGGGAAACTATAATATCAATGAAATACTGCTTTTCAACTTGGCAAAATAAAAATTATTGAAAACTGGTAATATTCAATGTTGACAAGAGTACAGTAAAATAGGAACTCATATACTAGCAGAAGTGTAAATTACACAACTTTTTAAATAAGCAATTGACAGTTTGTATCAAAAGTTATACATTAAAAAAAATTTTGCCCCATTAGTTTTACCCAAAAGAATTTGTACTGAAGAACTACTTAGATATATGTACACTGATTTTTGAGCAAGAATATTCAGTACAGCATTATTTCACTAAATATTTTAAATAGTTTATACATCTAGAAATCCAGAAAGAGTAAAATATGGTATAGCTATTAGAAGGACTTTTAATATATACATTAAATTCATGTTTTTCAGAAATAAAAATATAGAAAATGACTCACTATGTAATGTTGAATGGGAAAAGCAAGATACTAAATAAACAGCGTGATTTTATATATGACAGCACATTAGTCAGATTCAGTAAGGATAGCTGTTCTAACAAACAACCCTTAAATTTCAATCTCCATTGCTTAACACAATAAAGGCTTATTTTTTGCTTGTAGCATAATCCAATGCAGGGTGGGAGTGGCTGTGAATTTCTCTGTGATTCTGACAAGCTCAGTATACGGCTTCAAGATTGGGGGTTGTCCAGCTAGCAGATGGGGAAGGAAGAGAAATAGTATGGACAGGGCACTCTCTCTGTCTTAATTGCCTTGGTCCACAAATGATGCATCACTTTTACTCACATCCCTCAGCAAAAGGTACTATTCCCTCTTCCCTTAAATGCAAGAGGCTGGGCAATGTAGTTTTGTGACCATCAGAGCATCTCATCTTCATACACACTGGAAGAAAATGCACAAAATTATTAACATCTCTAGTGAGATTATTTTTGACTTTTGTTTTCAAGTTTGTGCTATTATTTCTGAATTTTTTAAAATAAGTAAAAATTAAGTTCATAATCAGATAAATTATAAATATTGAAAAACTTGATGTGCAGTGTGAGGGCCAGCTGCATATCCTCCCTCTGGAGGTGCAGACAGGTTGGGGCCTTCACTATACTGTAAGTTTCAATATAACTTTATATCTTAAGAGGTTCCTCAGGTGCTCGCCAAAGTGACAGGAAATCCACCAGCACAGTGTAAGGAGGAACCTTCTCAATGCATGGGTGATTTGGATAGAATATTTATCAGTGCTGATCACCTGGATTTCTTTGGCTGATCTGGCTGGCTTGGAGGATTTTCCATTCTTCCCTCGTTGTTCCTTATGTTTCCTTTCCAAAACCTTTCCCTCTGTGGAAGAGAACAACATTTTCTGTGAGCAGAAGTGGGAAAGCCACAAAGCAAAAGTTCTCTCTTTTCAGAGTCTGTTAAAAAGTTATTCTTTAGCAAAACTACTTGTACATGAAGATATGGATTGAAAATTCATCTTATACAATGTAAATGAAGTCTGATGATTTAATAAGAACTAATATTGATAGCTCTATGCAGAGATGTAGCATATTCATTGCCCTTTTTAAAGATCGCCCATTGAGAGTGAAAGAAGAAATAGCACTGTGAGAATCTATGACACCTCCCCTCCCACACATTTGATTCCATATATTATATTATCTCTGGCCTCCACTCTGGACGATGAACTGTAGAGATATTTTTGCCGCTAAGATCGTTTTCAACACTCACCGTTGGGTTCAAAGTTCAAGTCTTTCATTTCTTTGCCCCATACTTATTTTCTGTTTCATTGCATGCCACTTTCTTACACTTGTCCTGTTAAAGAGTCCACCATGGCTATTTAATATTTAAAGGCTGGGATCATTTTGCAGGTTTTAGTTTAAAGGTAACCATAGCACACACACACACATTCATTATTAATAGCACAGATGACTGTAAGTTCTTGGGAATCTTCTTTCCTTTCGATGTTAGTTTCATATGAGTGCTGCTGTCACTAGAGTTAAGCTCTAGTATTGCCATGTGGCAAGTGGACTAAAGCAGTAACAAGGAATCCAGAATTATGTGAACTGTTTATGGGGGTGGATGTGACCATGCTAAAAAGGGAGATAAAACCAGAAAGTGGCAGGCCACGGAAAGTCCGGTTTCGTATCGCATCATCTCACAGTGGGCGAGTTCTGAAGGAGGTGTATGAAGATGGGCAACCGTCAGGATCTCTGGATTCTGAATGTGCCAGTATCTGTGGCATAGATGGAGGAAGTGAGTCTGAGGGACAGCAAAATGGCCACATAGGGTCGGAAGGTGAGGAGCACGAGAATGACCAGGATAACTTGCTGGTGTTAGCAAGGGCTGCCAGCGAGAAGGGGTTTGGTACAAGAAGAGTCAACATTTTAAGCAAAAATGGCACAGTCAGAGGCGTCAAATACAAAGTGAGTGCTGGCCAAGCTCTATTTGACAATCTGACCAAAGTATTACAGGTAAGTCGTTGCACTTTGCTCCTCTTGAATCCTGTTCCTAACTCACCATCTCAACACCTGCCTGTTCTCCAGTTTAAAGCAAGCCTCTCTTATTCATGACTCCTACATACTTCTTGAGTCACTCCCCTTCTAAGATACTGTCTCAACATCCATTGATTAAAAATAGGCTCATTACGCTTAGCAAACTAGACGGACTTCTCAAAGTCAAATTTCTAACTTTTTAGTGGTCTTTTCTTCCAGCGTGCAATGACTAAGACAGTATATCTAGTTCTAGCCAAGAAAAACGACAGACTAAAGTGTTCAAAGCATTTGAGCAAAACTTAGAAGTTAATTTCTGGTTTATCATCCTTAAGACACCAGTTTAGCATTTATCATCACTTGTATAGATATTTAAACCAGAAAAAATTGGGTGCTACGTTCTGTGGAGTTGGATTCAGCTGGAATGTTGGGAAGATACAAAGGCGAACTTTGACTTCTTCCAGTTCCTGAGGAGGTAGCAGGTTTCTCCTGAGGTGCATTTCTCCATTCATTTGCCCTTAAGGACGCTAGAGCAGCACTTGAGAAAGTTATTCTTCCATAAATGTACAGCCCGAGATCCAGATTTTATAGTAAAAAATTAGCCCTTAAAATGTGGTAGATTCTTTACAGTAATGTAGGAATGTATAATTTAGGTCCTGAGGCCTTTGGCAATGAGCTAATGTTAAGACAAGTTTTTGAAATTGCCTGGAAGCATTGGTAAAATGATTTTTTGTTAAAAACAGGCATCATTATTTCAGGAATGGAATTCATATTCATTGTCATTAAGGTCGCAAACCAATAGTTTTCATTGTAATATGATTTTATATCATTCTCAATATTTAAAATAAAATGATTTCTTGTGATGAATTATTCAATGCCTCAACATTTTATAAGGATGCAGGAGTGGTGGGAAAAAGGATTTTAATCAACGGTACTTGACTGTTTTTCATTTCAAAGGAAGTATTTGGAAAGATCACATCATGAGGATTTAAAAAAGAAATTAAAGGGTAAAAGCAGTTAGGATCAAAGGTTCTTTTCATAGATAGAACTTACCCGTGAAGGATTTCACAGATTGGGTTGGAGGCAGGGAACCAAAAATCAGAAACTGATGACTGTTTTACTAGGTTGGCAACAACCTTGTATAGATTTCTACAGATGTGACTATGAGGTTGAGACCGTTTTAGTGGCCTCTGTGTTTTATCCAATGCAGAAATTATTATTGCCAAGGTGTAGACCAAGACTCTATAACAATTAAATTTAAAAATGTTTGCATTCATTGTGATTAATTTAGCTTGTCATGATTTAAATTGCTTTATGACTTGGAGGCTTATTTGCAAAACTGTACCAATTTTAGTACTTTGATTTGAATTTGTTCATTCAAATCTCTCCAAAAACTATCACTTATGAGTAAATACTTTAAATCTTCAAAGTCTACAAGAGAAAAGCTTTTCCTCCCTATGGCTTGATTCTGATAGTGCTATAAATTCACAAAAAGGAGACAGAGGAAATTCCAAAGTCAAATTTTTAGTACTAGATTACATTACAATATTTACTGTGTATTTTTTCTATGCATAATTCCATCACCCTTTTTTTGAGAAAAAATCCAATAAAACTGTCATTTTCTAATAATTTAACCTCATCCCGTTTACCCCCTGCTTTAAGAGGACAATAATGGTTACTAGCAAAGGTCCCTCAAAGTCTTTGATATTTAAGCAGTTTTTTTTCCAGTTGGCCCTTTTTTGTTTATAATGTGGGTCAAGTAATCAGCACACAGTAGGTATTCATGAATTTTGTCCATCATCATTAGTTTTATCATCATCAGCATCATTATCACTATCATCATCATGAGAATATTCTCTATCTCTCCAGGACAAAACATAAGTTAAAGGAGCTCCTACCTTGGATCAGAGCCACTAGTTGACTGTTCCAAGGGGTTCCATTCATGTCATTGTCTGTGTGAACAGCACCCCTTGGAGTTGTGCAATACAATCTACCTAGCAAGAACTGACTTGGATGCTTGCTGCTTGCTAAGGGATGTGTATGTCACAAGGGGTGACAAACATCTTAGGCATATGTCTTAGAATGACTGAGAAGGTTTCCCCGGGCATGCCATGATGCAGTAGCAGAGCAGCCTCAGGGGCTAAAAGCAGAAGTTACCATTCAGTTACTCCCATATGTGGGCATGGGACCAGATGTGACTCTTCCCTGGATGTCTATTTTCCATATACCATGGGAAGTAAGCAGCAAGCTTAACTAGATGTAACTGTAACATAGCAATTTCTCTCAGGGAGGAAAAAGTGAGGGGTCGTATCTTAGATATCCAACATACAGCCAATCTTATTGAAGCAAGGAACTGTATTGAAGAAACAGTTAGGCCTTTCTTCCTATTTTAAGTTATAAAATCTTAAAGTACTCAACTTGAAACTTGAGAGGAAACCCTAAATATAAATAAAATCTTTCAAAGACCCTGTAAATCACTTTGCTTCCTCTCTATTAGTTTCACATTCTGTCATTCCTGTCTCATAAAACATTGGCATGTGCCTTGCAAAAATTTCAACCATGAAGAGAATAGTCATGGAAATTCTTTGCCTCAAATATTTTTACTTCTTAGCAGCACTTATTTAGAAAGTTGTCTTTAAAAGGGATAGTAGAATAAATTTCTATTTCATTTGTCAATTAATTTACTCTATGGAATTCTGGGTAATTGAGGATGTGCAATATTAATCAAGGTTGTTCAGGGTAGTGATGGAGCAGGAGGCAAAGAGAGAAAGATCACCTGGATGCTCAGGTGGGTCTTGCAGAGAGTGGTTCTTGGTTCGTTGGGGGAATCACTCAGGGGCCTGGAGCTGGTCTACATTATGGCTCTTCAGATCCAGGTGCTTGACATCTTCATCTCTTCCAGAGGTGACAAGAATATAATGCTTAAGAGAGGCCAGTTTGGAAATCTGAAATCTAGTCATTGCCCGAAATATCCACTTATTAGAAGCTCTTTATGTTGTTCTTATATATATATTAAAGTTTGAGAAGTATTGACCTAGAGTGTAAAAGGGAATTTCATCCAGTTCTCTAGAGTCAATAAAAATATTCCTTAATGTTCTTTATGTCTTCAGTATTTAATGAGAAAATGAAGATACATATTGATCTATGATTTTTTCTTCTGATCAGGTTAGATCACCAGGAGGGTCTTTCCTGAGCCAAAGATGTATCCTGGCAGACATGTTTCCTATTGGTATCCTAATTTGTCAGTTAGTTGGTTCAGGAACAGGTCCAGAAATCTTACCAGTATGCTCTGATGTAGGTGTTCTGTTTTAATTCTCTTTAGGAAATTCTGCCGTAAGGATATTTCTATCTAGATAAATAATTTTAATCCTCATGACTTGAAAATTTTAGAAAAGAATTATTGTTCATTTTTTAAAAAAAATTATTCACTGTTATCTCGTGCAAGACAAATTACAAAACCACTGTATAGCTCATAGCTCTCATCACCCAGTTTGCGTGATTGGATTTGAGATACACCTTACTCTTAGCAGCAATGTTATTTCCAAAGTCTCTTAGGGTGGGTCAATGATGCAGATAATTAAGATCATTAATTTTTTCTAATTTATTCTTATGGGATTAAATTTCAGACAGTTATCTTTTCTTGACCTTATCTTCAAACTTTGTTAAGTATACTCTGTTAGAATCTTCTACTGTAATTTCCATAATTTTTATTCTCTCTCTTTCTATAAACTTAAAATTACTATACTAGGGAAAAACGGATGCAAAGAAGGAAAATGATTACAACACATACTGCAATTTGTTGGCTCTTTTTGAAGAACTCAAATGAAACATATGACCTCCATCTGTGTATGTACATGCATATCTCTGGTTAGTGTGCTTGTATTTATGAGCATTCTAACATTTCAACACGAATAAAATAAAGTAAAAATAATAATGCACTTGCAGAACAATTTACATTATGAAAAGGGTTTTATATACATTGTTAACTTAATTGTACCCCAAATTTATGAAATAAGCAGGAAAATTATTATTATTTTGCCTATTTTTAGATAACTGAGTGTCAGAGAAATCAATTGTCTGGCTCAAAGCTAGTAATATAAGAACTCTGCCTTTTGCTATTTTGGTTTTGTTAGTTTTTAAAAGTAAAATGCTATATAAAAATATTCCCAATTTTACCTTTTGAAATATTATAATGGCAAATATGAATATTTATAGGAGTAAATATACCATGTTATGATATAATCTGGTCTTTTGAAACTTCAACATTTGGTTGGCAAATTTTAAAATTTATCATTTATTGAATGTTTGATCTTCACCTAGAAAAGGTTTTTCTGCAGTGTTAAATAGCTTTTATTCAGCTTTAAATTGTACTTCTAAAATTTATCAAAACTTATCATTTCTATAACACTATTTGATTAAATTGTCATGAGATTGCAAAGGTTGAGACTACAATGGGATGACTTGGTTAACTCAAGCTAGACTGCTGCTCATTGTTGTTTATTAACTTTGGGATGGATTGTTATTAACAGAAGTTTCTGGCCATACTTATTATCTATCTCTCGTTCACTGAAACTAGCTTTGCTAGTAGAATAATATTTCAGTGAAAACAAGGCAATACTCTTGATGACTCTTTGGTCCCAGTGTCTTATTTGGGCCACTCTGGACAAACAACAACAACAGTATTTACTGAATGCCAGGCACTGTCCTCATTATTGATGTGCATTTACATATTTATTCCTTATAGCAACACTATGAGTTAGGTGTACATCAGGTGTACATCATTATATTTCGATTTCTGTGTAGACTTTGAGATCGCTCCCGGCTGTGAATCGCTGTGGCTAGGATGTGGTTTTTTTCCTCAGCAGAGATGTATTTCTGCCTCTACCACCCCTGTCAGTGTTGTCCCTTGTGGAGGGTCTTTCTATACAGTTTCCAGATCTCTCTCAGAGGAAATTGTTTCACGGGTAGTTACAGATTTGTTGTGTCTTTGGGAGGAGGTAAGTTCAGAGTCCGCCTACACTGCCATCTTCCAAACTCTCCAAGTTGGAAGATTTAAAATCTCATTTATCCAGAGAAATTCTTATGTAATGTTCTATCAAAACCATCATCTACTAATGGAAATATTGCCTTTTTAGCTATCAGCAAATAGGCAGGGAACTCTAGGATTTTTGATACAATTACAAACAATGCAAGAAACTACATTAAGAAATTAGGTGACCTGTCATCCAAGAAGCAGGAAAAAAAGCACCAAAAATGAGTTGGTACTAACACGTTATTTGTGTGCAATTAAAGAATTGCAGACTGATAGACCTTAGAGTCCTGTGACCACCTTCCACATGCCATCCCTTTGCTACTCTTTGATGCAGCATTTGACACTAATACTAATTAGGACCTCAATAAATCTTCTTTCTTACAATAAATGTTCTTACTCTGAGTTAATGAATTAAGTGATATTCTCTTAGACGGTGGTTATTTTCCTCTTTTCCATCTCTTTTGCGTTTGGAGATTTCCCATATTGGATAGGAATAGAGTTTGCGTGGTGAAATGTTGGTAGCTTGCTCCATTCAACTCTTTCTGTTGTAGGTTATGTTCAATATTCATTCAATCATTCATTTGATAACCACTTACTGCATATCTATTATGGAGCAGGCATTATGCTAGATAATATGAGGAATAAAACCCAGTTCCTGCCCTCATGGAATATTCAATAGTGTATTGTGAATGGCTGTGTAGAGCAATTCCTGGAAGAATTTGGATACAAGACTTTACTTTGCTTCCCATCTCCAGAGGATTCTTCACCTCTGTTTTCTCGTTGGCCTAACAAAGCCTCTGTCACCCATTCTTCATTTCTCAAATGCTTATTTTTTTTTTGTTTAGTCTTTCTCTTATTAGACCATCATTATATTGAATCCCTTTCTTCACCATTTTTTGCTTTTTTTCTAACTTAGCTCTGTCACAAGGCCCCAAAACTGAAGGGTGATGTGCATAATTGATGACTCTTACTTTAATCCGACAAGTCTCCAGAAGTCAGTAATGGTGACTCTGACCATGAGCACTGACTTATCCACATTCTGTGAATCCTATTAAAATTTTTTCTCTTTAGATCAATGAATATCTAAATTGGAATATCTCTCATTCTCCTCTATTCATCAGAACCGTTGTATCATCATGACATTTTAATTTGTGGAAGCTTGTGTTTAATTGCTTGAAGCTTAATCCTATGAATTTATCTGAAATCTGACTAGAACAACATGCTGAGCAATCCCACAGATTCCACAAGATGACTTGAAACTGCTTAATAAACTCTTACTGGCAGCCCATGGTTACTACATAATTAGGGAATTAGCACCTGATGTTTCCAAACTTTATAAAAGCAATATAACAGTAGGACCAGACAAACATTCTTTGGGTGGCCTGCTCATGCCTGCAGAGTTTCTGATAGTTTTTCTGAAACCCAGTATTTTGAATTTTACAAAAAAAGCAATAAAAACATTTAGTAGTCTATAACTTGACACTGTATAAATATATCAATCCCTCAATCATTATTGGTTAGAGGGAATTTAAAATTATAAACAGAATAAAATGTCATACAGAAATTTTTGGCTAAGAGAGTTTTATTTACATGCATAAATCTACCCGATGAAGATTTAGGATCTCTTTGCTTAATTTTACTTTTCTAATAATTCATTATCTCACCAATTGCTGACAAATTATTTATGTCTTAGAACGTTTCATTAGGAGGAAAGAAATAGATGTATATTTTGTTCATGTAACTCTTCCACACAGTTAATAGAACAAATTATAGGAGTATTCCTTATTTTGTTGATTCTTAAACAACAAAATTAGGCCATGAAAGAATTAAGTTACTTCTTTTCTGTATCTTTTGCGTATGGAATGGTATGGAATTAAAGATCTTTATTATATGAAGACTCTGAAAGCTTGACTAGTCCACAAAGTGGCTAGAGCAGTGAAAGCCGAGGTATTGATTTGCAAGAGATAGTTTTTGTTAGAAGAGAAGGTGCTGGGGAATTATGCTTTAACAGGTCAGTGGAAAGAGAATAGGGAGAAAGTCAGAATATCAAACCAGTGGAGACCAAATATGAGTCATCTTAGAAAGAGAGAAGAGTTGGGAGGCTATGACCTTAGAGGGAGTTGGTGGGTCTAGAGATTGGGGGAAGGGGCTTCATGGATTAGAGCAGGGTCAGCAGGAGAAGCTGCGGGCAACCCTGCTCACGAGGGCCCCAGAACCAGCCCATGCTGGCAGAGCAGCTGTCCATACCTGCACATTACCCTTGGTGTAGAGCCAGGTCCACATGTCCTCTCATGGCTGTCTCCAGAGCACCTCCCTTTGACAGGTACCTGCACATTGCTTGTGGAGCGATGGTGTCTCATGCCCCAAGATTCTGCTGAACTCCTTCCAAATTGTCCACAGTAAACATTCCCCATTTCAATGACTCAGGACTCATAATTTTTCCCCAGAAATAAAGAGCAGGGCCTTTGACATTCAGATTAATCATGCTGGTTATGTGAAAAATAAAGCCAGCATTATCCATATTTAGGAAGGACTAAACAATGATAATTACTCACCTAGTGTATTAGTTTCCTATTGCTATTGAAACCAATTGCCACAAACAGTGGCTTAAAACAACACAAATTCATTACTTTACAGTTCTAGAGGTCAGAAATCTGAAATGAGTCTCAATGTGGCTAAAATCAAGGTTTCAACAGGGCTACGTTTCTTCTGGAGCCTTTAGGGGAGAATCTGTTCCTTGCCTTTTCCAGCTTCTAGAGGCTGCACATTCCTTGGCTCATGGTCCTGCATCACCCTGACCTCTGCTTCCATTGTTACATCTCTTGTAACCCTCCTGCCTCCCTCGTTCCCTTATAAAGACCTTTGTGATCACATTGGGCCCACCTGGATAATCCAGGCTACTCTTTCTATCTCAAGATCCTTAATGCAATCATGTCTGCAAAATCCCTTTTGCCATTTAAGGTAACATATTCACAGGTTGTGGGGATTAGAACATGGACATTTCTGAATGGCTATTAGTTTGCCAACCATACCTGGTAGGTACGGTAAGTTTATTTTGTCTATGAGAAAACTAGGGCTTTGTGGTAGATTGAATTATCAGCTCCATTTTTTCCGTTTCCCTGTAGTAGTAGTATGCATTGACACACTTTTGCCATGGCCCCCTGAAGACAGCAGTGCAATTCTAAAGCCTTTGACTTTAGTCTTGGCCACATGACTCCCTTTGGATAATGGAATGGTAGTAGATGTGGCACATGTGGAGGCTTGAAATGTGCTTGCCTGGTTGGATTTGCCCTCTTGCGCTCCTTCTGCCTCCAAAAGAAGGACATCCTGCTGGAGGCCAACTAGTCCCAGAAGAGTGAGAGACACAAAGAACAGACCTGGACCCAACTGACAGTTTGAAGCCAAAGCCTGAATAGCTTAACCTAGATCAGTCGATTGCTAGCTACCCTCAGCCTCATGAGTGGGCAATGAATGCTTAATGTTGTATTCCACTCAGTTTGGGGTGGTGTGTTAAGCAGCAGAAGCAAACTGGTTCAAGCTCACAGATATTGAGTACCTTGCTCAAAGTCACACAAAGGTAAGTGATATAACTACCAGAATGTTTGACTCCAAAGATTGGGCTCTTATCCACTAGCAACTAGTGTCCAACCAACCGCTCATCAGATGCCTGAGTTTTCTCTACAATATCCCTGCCAAGGCCTTATATAGCCTTTGGTGGGGATTTTTAGGGGAAGAGATTTAGGGTCTTTGGCAGGACAGGGTTTCAATCTTCTCACCATCCTATGGATATTGAACCTACTGAAACTGATCATACTAGAATAGAGTGAAGACCATCTGTCATCCACTTCTATGGATGCAGCTTAAGATTAAATTAACATTTTTGGTGGCTACATCACACTGTTATGATGTTGGCTTGTTGACTCATTTAAACATCTTTTCTCAGTGAAGAGATTCATGAGGTTAAAACTTTCAGTCCCATAAAACATCAGTTTTGCATTTAATGTAATAATGTTTTGTCAATTTCCTTTCTGTATATATGTACAGGACTCTCTATTCAACAAAATTTAATTTTATTGTGTTAGTCCAGGCTGTTAAAATCCATTTGGACTCTGGTCTTGTACCTCACTGTACCTTAGTACCTTATTAAGTCAGTGGAACATAGTTTTGATCGTGGCAAATTATCAGCATGGAAATAATATCAAATGAGTAAAAAAATGAATTTAAAGGAAATTAAGCATCCCTAATAAAGTGGCAAGTGTATTTTAGTAAGTATTGGAAACCAATATAGTTAAACTGGTGGTCTTATTCTAACACAGGAAGAGGAGGGAGGCATATGATGTGTAAGTGGTTGTGACACAATGTCAGCCCCAGGGGACTCCATGGATTTCCTCTTATGAGGTTTTTTAAGAATGATCCTTGTACATTACCCTTATAGTGCCAGAAACTTCTCTTCAGGAAGGGAGTCATTTGTCCCCAAGGGGTCATGCATCCTAATTCCTACAATTCGAGGGCAATAACTCTGATCTCTGGGCGGCAGATAGCTTGTAGTCATGGCACAACATTGTGTGCTGAGTCAGTTGAATCAATACTCAGCAGTACTGGGCTTCTAGAGTCATGGAGCTTCATTCACAGTTCAGAGGCTGAAGATGTGTCTCTCTGAGTGCCTGGTGCTTTTAACTACAAGTCTAGTGCATACAGTTATGCACATATTTCAATTAAAAGAAAATATTTTAAAAGAAAATATTAGAAAATCCGTTACAAGGATAACACAAAGAAACTAACCGTCCTTTACTGAGAGTACCACCTCTCTTTCTATTTAGAAAACTAAATAATGGAACTTGGGAACATAGCTTCATAGATTCTCTTAATCACAGCTGTCAGGACTCTTCCAGTAATTGTGGAATTTCCCTTGTCATATACATATATTTTTCTTTTTTCCTTCTTCTTAGTTTACACTTACTTCAGCATCCTCTAAGGCCAGTGCTACCTCAGTTACTCAGTTACAAGTTAGCTTTCTCAGGGAGTGTTTTTTATATTTCTGTGAAGGATTTCTGGAGACAAAACTATACCCCCAAAGAAGTGACTTGGTGGTGGGAGCTTATGAGAACTGAAGAAGACCCAAAGCCTGCGTTGGAAATTAGGTAGCTCCCTGCTCAGCCTACACAACACTCTCTTCCTCTCTCGTTCCCTTCTCGTCTTTCTCCTAGAGGTATAAGTGCAAGGTACAACCAAGCACTACAGAAAAACATCATTTGACTTGATATTTTTCCATATCTGATTCAAACTGACTCTTGGCTCCTATTTGTAAGGGTGGACAGGAAGTTCTGTATTCGTCATCATTGGGACTCCTTTCCCCATTGAGTGTCATCTGCAGGATATGCAGGTTTGCAAGGGGCCAGAAAACCTAGGGATGGTCCTGGTCCGTGGATCCTGGTGGATCCATCTTTGTTGCTGTCCCTTCAGCTCCATGATGCTGCACTGATGCTGTAGGCAGCTCATGAGACCCTTCACATAAGTCCTCTCCCAGAATGCTCAATTTTACTTCTTATGATTCTTAGTACTACCCAATTTCATTGTTTTTATGTCCAGGCTCTTGAAAACATAGCTCTATCAATTATTCAGAGGGCAAGAAAAGACCCAAGTTTCTAAGAATCAAAGCCCCACTTTTCTTTGAGAGAGAAAGAAGAGACAAATACCATAATTCTCTAATAGTGTCTTATATGATTTTTGTGTTCTCTTTCCCTCCATTAATGGATAACAGTACTATTCTCTGGAGGGAGATGACCTGGTTTTAGAAGCAGAGTCTACCATGTCCTGGGTGGGTTTTCTGGGGAAATTTACTTAACTCTTGTAAAACCCAGTTTCCTTATCAGTAAAGTGGGGATAATGATAATGAGTGTTTCCTAAGAAATAAATGAACTATGGTGTATAAAGCATTTTGCACAATGCCTAGCACATTGTAAGTACTCAATAAATACCATTATTATTTTTATTATCCACCCCCAAACAAACTGTGAATCTATTATTGCTAAGTATTCTGCTAGGCAATGAGCCTGCAAAGATGAATAAAGCATGATTTCTATCATCAGAGAACAATTCCTCCTTATGAGGAAGACAAACTCATAGTTACTATAAACTATGATAAGTACTCAGGAGCTTACTGGGGGACAGAGGCAAGTCATTGGACCCAATTCTATAAATCTTATAGAGATCCTGTTGCCCTCATGTAACATCTTTTCAAACTAGGGCTGCATGGGAAGTCCTGGGCCACTCCTTAACAGGCATCACGGTACTATAAGCTTTATTGGCAGAACTCACTTCGTTTGGGAAATCTCAGCTGCTGCCTCTAAACTTAGCTTAGCCTTTGCCACACAAACCTGTTCTTCTGAGGCCAATTCCTCTGTTCAAGATCCTGTGTTGGCTCCAGCCCCTACCTGGGCCTTTGTTTTGGATTCTCTAGCTTTAACCTCCCATAGCTACTTGGCCACATGTTTGCCAATCTGGCTCTGCTGCACTTGGCTCCATACCTGTGAGCTCAGCCAGCCACCCACATGCCTTGTGCCTGAGCATTCCTCTACAGCACCTGTCATCCTGAAAGCCTGGCTTGCTCCTCCTGGGTAGAGGTAGACTCTATCCCTTCTTAGCAATAGCTTGGATTGACTTGTTATGCCTTTCAACACTAATCGGGTTATTTGTATCTATATGGGATGTACTCAGCTATAAGCCACAGAGTAGACTACTAGACGTGGCTTAAAATACATGGATATTTACTATATGAATTAAGAAGAAGTTCAGAAGAGGCTGTTGCTGAGGTTGTTTGGTGGCCTGATAACGTGATAAACAACCCAGTTCCTATTGTTCTGCTTTATTATCCTTAGCTTGTTTGTGATGCTCCCTCATAGATTCAAGATGGCTGCCATAGCTTAAAGCCAGTCTAGAGTCAAAAACAGAAAGGGAGGGGGAGTACAAAAGAACATTCTTTGTAGGTGTGCATCTTCTATCAGAAAGGAAAAGAAAATTCCAGAAACTTCCCAGAAGCATTCTCTTACATTTCATTGACCAGAATAGGGTCTTATGGCCATTCTTTGTTATAACAGGAGTCTAGGAATGTGAGTATATGGCATTGCCTCTGTGGTAGAAGAGAGCATGAGCATGGGGTTGGAAACAGCTGTTGAATAAGCAAGCAACAGTGCCTGCCACACATTATCCAAGAACTCAGATAAGACAATTTTTATTTTATGCAATTTAACTTACATTGGATCATGCTACTTGAATTACAAGAGCATGTTAATAGTGATTATATTTCACAACTTGTGTACATTTATTTTGCCTGTCCTCGTTTCTTTCTTTCTTTCCAGGTTCATTTCTTCTTAATTTTTTCGGTATTTATTCGTTTTGATTTCTGGCTGCCATCCATCTTTTTTCAGGCCTAGAGCTTTTTACCTGATGGGTTTAATTATTCTAACACTAGAAGTTCAGAAACTTCAAATGATATTAGGGATGGTAAACAATTTATTATTAACTAACAGCAGTAAAAGTGTTAAGTATATTAGTTATCTATTATATCCATAGTAGGGCGCTAATTGTGGAATTTTGAAAAGGTGCATGCCAATTTGACTTATTAAAACAGAAAGAAACTTCCCCTAAACAGTGCATATTTCTTTATTTTTTTCCTTCTGCTTGCCTACGTTACATCAAAAACAAAATAAAATACAAAACACAATGACCACAGAGTCACAGCAATCATTCCCACAGCTCCTTCCTCACTCCTGGCCTCGGAAGCCAATCACCTCAGGGGCTCTGCAGTCAGCGGGGTGGAACTCATTTCACATTTGAGAAGAACAATGATAGAAAAGCTCTCTGCATGCGAAGCAGGGCAGACCCCTCTCAGCAAGCCTTTTAGCAACGCTGCTCCAGCTTTTCTGTTCAGTAGTCATAAACAAGCTTTTCAAAAAAATTATTTAAAAGAACACTACTAGTATTAGTAACAAGAGCAACCCTTTATTGGATGTCTACATGGGACAGAAACTGTCTTAGGTACTCTTCCTACAGAACTGTTTATTCCTCACAGCAAATTTGCAAGGTGGATATTAACTTATTTTACATGATATCAGCTGATAACCTACCAATATGATTTAAAGGACAATGAAGAAACATTTTTGCCCAAATGTTTTGGCCTTCATTTTGATCTGCCACCTGAAATTCTTTCTATTATTTTCTCTACTTCCCTACTCTGGAGATCTCCTTTGTCTTAGATTGCATTCCCTGGATGCAGAACCTGAGATTGGATTCTTGTGATAAGTGATTTAATGAGGGAAAACTCAGAAGAAAGGGGGAGAAGGAGGCAGATTAGGGCAGGGGAAGAAAGCTAAGCAAGGGAGTCATCTTGGCTAGAGACCAGCTTCAGACGGGACACTTGCAATATAAATTGTCCCATGAATTTGTTCCCACCTCGCAGCAAGGGCCTGGCACTTTTTAAGCCTGTGTCAGTCTGTCAGTGGCCATTGGCTGTCCGTGTGTGTGTGTGTGTGTGTGTGTGTCTGTGTGTGTCATCTATTCTGGCATCATACATTCTGCTGAGACATTTATCCAGAGAAAGGGGAAGCTGTGAGTTTCTGGCAGCCAAAATTCACAATAGCTGGACAGTGGGTCAACCAGCATTGTGAAAGGAGTCTGGGAGCATCCACACAGTCCGCCTCTCGCACTGTTCCGATTTACTCATGTCTCTGCCATCCAGGGTTTATTCCACCCAGGCACAGCCTTGCCACAGTTAGTGGGAGAGTTAGTGATAAATTATAGCCCCCAGACTGCAGTTGGTCTTGAAGTGATAATTGATATCTCTTTTCTCCCTCATTTACTATCCATTTTAGACCCTCCTCCTCCTAGCTAGCACTTCTGCTGATCGAGGTGGCTTGCGTGATTGGGTGACTCATATCCTTAGTCCCTGTGGAGTCTGAGCCTCTGGTCACTATGCTCTTATCAGGCAGTGGTTGCTATACTTGCCCATTTATGTTTAAAATGAAGTGAGTGCCAAGAGAGGCACCTGAGTACCAAACACGTTTTTATCTGCCCCTAATATGTAGTTGCAGTTCTACTCCTTGAGACAACTGGGGTCAGTTACCCTGCCAGTATGGAAACTCCTTTTCATGCCAGCTGGATTACTGTCATGATGAACCCAAGGTGACCAGATGCCAACTTTAGCTTTAAGCTTAGTGGGCCTCTTACTGTGTTGCTTGGTGGAAGTACTCCCTTCTGGGACAAGAACTTAGACTAGTAATGCCTAAAGCTGCAGGGATGAAGAGCACAACTCCCCAGGTGGGCGACTGGGAGTAATGGTGAATGGGATCGTTCCTACATCTTCCCCTTTGTTTCTGGACCCAGGAATTCTGGCTGTTAGCAATATAGCACTGTATAATGACCATTGGTTTAAGGTATAAGTGGCATCCTGAAGAATGATGCTCCTTTCCTACAGGTGTCATCTCCAAGGTGATGCATCTGGTGGCAGGTTCTGGATGGTGTGGTAAGCAGTAGGGCCAGCACTCCTTCTTGTTCAAGTAGCTTATCTGAGCCCTCTGAACCTGCTTGAGCCAAATCTCAGATAAACAACTTTCATTTTATGGTGAGCTGTTTCCAGACCTACCTGGCCTTATGACTTTGTGGGTGTGATAGTATACGTCAGATGGGTACTGATAGGTAATTGTGATGGCCTGGTAAGGTAGATGCTCAGTTTCTACCAGGGCCCAGGCCATGCTAGAAGTTACTTTTCAAATACTGTGTAGTTATCTCCTGCATATGGCATGGTCTTGATCCAGAACCCTTGGGGTTGGTGCTGTCTTTCCTATTGAGGCTGGCCAGAGATTTGACATAGTACCCTTCTCCACGACAGATAATTCTAGTAAGGTGGAATCTGCTAGGTTGTATGAACCACACTTCAGGGCTAGCACCTCAGTCTGCAGCTGTTGCAAAGCCCTTCTTTTTGTGAGCCCTACTCAAAGCTAGCTACCTTCTGTGCCACTTGGTAAGAGGACATGCATCCCCTAAAGCCTGAAGAGGTCCACCCAGCACTGTGTTTTTTTCTTAAAAGTAGAAAGTGCAGAATACAATAATTTGCTTTCCTTTTGAGAGGAGATTCCAGCATGCCCTAGACCATGAGTGTTAAATAATTCACCAGGGTTACAAGTTCTTAGATTTTTTGGGGGAGCTCTATGGAGTTTATCTCCCATGTTCTGCATCACATGTGTCTTACATCCAGATACTTAGTATGTCTTGCTCTTCAGGTCTTAATATGATGACGTTACTAATTCTGGTGGGCACCAGTGTGAGGTTCTGTGTAGTGTCATAATTGGGTGCCCCTTGCCCACTCCAGTCTTCTGGATAAAGTGGCTCCCATTTGTCTGAAGGAGCAATTCTCTGTCTAGAGGAAGAGGCAGCTGAGAATAGTTAGTAGCCACCACTCATGACCGCTGAGGATAGTGTACCACACTGGTGAAGGGAAGGAAGGGCTGTGGACACACACCACAGCATCCCCTACACCCTGTAAACACAAAAGGATGTTATTTGAAGACAAGGGAGGAGTGGTGGTGAGTGGGGAAGGGATCAAAATTCAAGTTACTAGGTTCTCATTAAAGCGTTGCAGGGAAAGGCAGTTCCATTTCAATAGAGAGAAGAAAGGAGAGCATTGGTTGCCAGAGTTCTGAGTAGCCAGGGACCTTCCCAGTGGGAAGTGGCAGTGGTGTGGTGGAGAGAGGATTGTTAAATATTCAGAAAATTTGCAAGTCGGTTAAGCCTTTGGCAGTTTGAAATGGGCCATGGGAGTATTCCCAGCACAGAAATCACCAAGTACAACAAATCAGGGCTTTTTCCTCTCCCTGAAAGAGGTTTACCGGCACATCACTGCTACTAAAAAGTTTCTGAAAAGAACATCAAAACAGGAAAAGATGAAGAGCAAGAGAGCCCAAAAAACCCTGCAAACTCTACCTGCATGATAATTTATCCTGGAGCCAGAGCTATCCCTGTGCACATTTTCCTTTTCCTAAAATGCAATCAGAAAGTGCCATCTGGTAAGCCACTTTTTAAGGTCATTATTGTTATTTTTTTCATTAAAAACATCCATTTTCTCCCTGGGTTTGCTTAGTAATTTCATGTTTACATAAACACGAGAAACTTCCTATTTCATTTTCCAGCCTCCACTCCTGCCTCGGGTAGACCCTTTCCTCGTGGAAATGAAAATCTAATTGTATTACTCCCCTGCTAAAAACAAACCAATGATCCTCTGCAGCATTTACATATGAAAACAAACTTCTTAGTCTGGTGTGTGAGCCTGAGTTCCTCTCAAAAGCAGAATGTGAAATAAGGACTTGAGTGAAGGTGGTTTACTGGGGAGGTAATCTCAGGGCAGGAGGGAGAGATGGAGGAACGTGGTGGAGGGAAGGAGACAAAAGTCAATACAAAGGTGCATTGATTACTGCCGTGGGCAACAACTTCCTTGCATCTTGGGTCCTCCTGGGGCCTCTGAGGAGTGTCTAGAATGCCTTGCAGAATCCACACCAACAGGGAGAAGAATTTGTGGACTCTTTCCCCTTGGTGAGGGTTGCCCCAAGAGATCTCTATCCTCCCCAACTTCTGGGCTACATAGGCCTGGGAGCTGAATTGTCTTCTTCCAGTGCCTCACACTGAGGAGTTGGAGAAAATCCCGAGCAGAAAGCAAAAGATGCATGGCACAAGCTCGAGGTGAGCATCAGTACAAAATGACCTGAAGCTCATATGAATTGTTTCTTGAAGCCATGGTTGTGAGGCAGAACAAAAGAGGCAGCTGATACACATGGCATATGAAGCTCTCCATTATTTTCCATTTTACTCTTCCAGTCTCATCCCTGGATACGCTCTCCTTTACAGCCTATACATACCAATATAGGTGCCCTAACCATACTTTGCCACTTTATGTAACCTGATTTTTTTTTTTTATATTATGCTGATCTCTTTTCTTGAAATGCTGCCACTTTCTTCTCTTGATTAACTCACTCTTTTAAACTAACCTAGGGTGTGACTCTTTCCTAAAAGCTTCCATATTTTCCCCCAGTTAGTGTTAAATGCCTCTACAGCTCTTGAAAAACCCTTATTGTAGCTCTACCAGAGCCTTATAACAACATACTGCAACTCTGACAGAAGTCTGTTTACTACCCAGCCTTCCATGTAGGTCTGTAAGGGACTCTATTTTAAGTTTCCATATTCTGAGTGCCTAGCATAGTACTTGCCTACATAATAAAATTTCCATAAATACTTGTGAACTAAATGAATGAGTACATTTTGACTTTGCAATGGACTTCTTTTACCAAAAAAGAAAACATAATCTATTTTAAGGACATTCCAAAGCAATTGAAACATAGATATATTTTGAAAGACATCTACTAGGTATCCAAATATGTCTCTGAGTTATAAATATATATATATATATATATATATAGAGAGAGAGAGAGAGAGAGAGAGAGAGAGAGGTAGATCTCATATATATAATCAACAAAGCAGTAACAATGAAACTGCAAGAAAATCAAGCAAGAAATCAATAATAATGAGATATGCCTCTGCCCTTAAGAATTAGATTAGACACAAACCCATAACATGATGGATAATAATAAAAGAAGGGAAAATAACACACTGAGATGTGAAATACTATAAGGTAGTATAGGTGAACAGGGAAATAACTAGCAGAAAATATACTTGCTATGATATCAGAGATCATAGAGATCTTCTGAGGATAGAAGAACTAGCAGATAAAATCTGAACTAGGTAGTATGCGTCATGATTTACAGCAGTGACTCTGGAAAAGAACTCTTAGGTTCAAACTCCTAGGTCACATATCACACATTAGCTGTGTAATCTTGGGCAAATTTTAGTTGCTTCATCTATAAGTTGGAGTTAGTAATTGTACCTAGTTCATGTGGTTATTGTGAGGATTAAAATAATTAATACAACAGAGATTAGAACAGTGCCTGGCATACAATACTTCTATTATGTATGATATACTTACCTTAAAAAATGGGGAAGTTAGTCTCTTAGCAGAGACATAAGATATATTTGGGAGCCAGTGAAAGGACTAGTTTACTTGTGGCAGAGAGTTTATTTGGGGAAATGGTGAGAGATAAAACTGGAAAGCTGTTTTGGATTCTTAGTGAGGACCCAAAAGGTCACCTCTAGCTGGCAATGAGAGCAAACAAAGATAAGATGGCCATATGTCTTGGTTTCCTCCAGATAATTGTGGTTTAATTATTGTCTTGGTATAATTATGAGAGCACCTTTCACTTTCAATAGTGTCTTGTTTGGATAAAAGATGCCTAAAAGAAGAGTGATATTTAAACAAGGGTCATGGGGATTTGTGGAGATTATCAGTTATAAATGTACGAGGTACACTGGAGAAGAGCAGTTTACAGGTTGGTAGCAAACCGTTGCATGTTTATTTAAAATCTTAGAAGGTCAGTACTGAAAGGGACCTGGAGATAATCTGGTAGAATTCTTTCTTCACTTTTTATCTTGGTACATTTGCTTTTAATGTATTTTGAAATGTTCAAAGAAGTATGTGAACCTGAACTCTGTGAAAAAACAAAAACCAAAAGAAACTCAAAAATAGGAGGAAGTCAAAGTTCATTGCAGATAAATTACATACAGCTCATGTGTGTGGGAAGTCCTTTACTTTTTATTCAAATGAGAGTCCTGACTATTTTCGGATGCCAGATTTGGAGTTAAATACATTAGTCAATAGTTTAGTTGGACAGTGACAACACCATTATACAGCAGTGTCTATGCAGTGATTTCAACATCCTTCTGCACTTGGCCCTTATTATCTAAT
This sequence comes from Tapirus indicus, assembly GCA_031878705.1. NCBI lineage: Eukaryota > Metazoa > Chordata > Mammalia > Perissodactyla > Tapiridae > Tapirus > Tapirus indicus. The sequence goes on from CM062919.1 coordinate 34,397,424, forward strand.
AAACATAATTGGGAAACTGAAGTTCTGATACCAGGGATGTGAAATATAGATCTCATCCCTTCAACAAGGCAAAATTTGAAACCATTAGTTGTGCTCAGAAAAGCAAATCTGTAGTCTCAATCTAGTGTTGGGTGGACCTAAGTCCACTCCCTGGGCAGGAGTAATAGTTGTGACCTGCTTAAAGCTGGTCAGAATCCCAGTGGGAATTAGGATATGATAGATATGAGACCATGAGGATCTGAAGTGCTATGAGAGAGGTGTCTGATACAAAGTCTTTCTCAGATTACACTAGTATTTTCTTTTCACCTGAACTGACTTTTTCTTGGAGTTCAGTTGATTTTCTTCACACATTTGAAGTTAGCGTGTGCAGAGTCACTTTGAATGGAAGGATATTTTTTTCTTTCTCTCTCTGTCTCCACTTCCCCATTTAGTAGTTTTCAGTGCTGCCACCTCAGTCTAGAACCACATCTTAAATGGTGACTTAAGACCTGTGTTCTCTGGTTATACTGGGTGTGTCTTATATTCAATTACAAAGCCAGGGAGTAGCTTGACTCAGGTTCTATTTGCAAAGCTCTGTTTGTATCTTGCCACATTTCATATAAGCTGTATTTCAAGGCAGTCAATGAGGTTATTTTTTTCCCCACATACCCATCATGAGATGATGAGTCCTAGCCTAGCCCCATTTCAGGCAGTGAGTCTGGCTTCAGTCCTTTGTTGTGGGAGCCAAGTGACTTCATCCCCACCTATCACTTTGTTTCTGCTCTATTTCCGGTCCTTGACATGAATATCTTGGTTTTTTTTTTTTTTAATTTACCCTTTTTCATTTTAATCTCTCATACTACTTGAAACATTGGGGCACATCTAAACCTAAAGTTACCACGCCATCTTGACTTGACATCTCTTGGAAAAATGATTTTGAACAGATAATTCTACTTCCAGCCAGACTACAAATCAAATATAAGTATAGAACAAAAATGTGCAAAGATTCAAGAGAGTTTACCTTCACCACATCATTTCAGGAAAAAAATTACTTAAATGTGTACTTTTTCAAAAAATAAAGGTACAAACCAAGAGATGAGAAGATCTAGAATGCAGGAAACACTGGATCCATCAGGAAAGCAGTAAAGGAGATCCCAGGATGAAATTCTTCAGCCAACCTGGAGAGCAGTTGGTCCAGATTGGATTAACAGGATGAATGGTAGTAAAAGAAAGCCCTCAGTCACAAAGAGGGCTACCTGAGATACAGAGACACATTAATCTAGAGAAAAGAAAGTAAATTATAACACAAGGTAAAACCATACAAGCTGAAAAATAGTCATGACCCAAATATGTAGCAAATGAAATATTGTCATTTTTTGAGATGACAGTTCCTTAGGCTTTTTTGGTTTTTCACGCCATTGACATTTGGAAGAAAACAGGCCAGTTATTTATTGGAATATTCCTCAGTTTGGGTTTCTGTGATGTTTCCTCATGATTAGATTCAGGTTATGCATTTTGGGCTGGGATATTATATAAGTGATGTATCTTTCTGGGGGTATCATATCTGGAGATACATGATGTGCATCTGTCCCCTATTAGCGATATTAATTTTGATCACTTTATTATAGTATTATCTAATTTCTCCACTGTAGAGTCATTTTTCCTAATTTAATTAATAAATAATTTGTTGGGAGATACTTTGAGGCTGTGTGATTATCTTGTTACTCATCAAACTTTGTCAACAAGTAAGAGGCATAAACTGCAAGAGAAGCAAAAAGTTTGTTTGGGGTCTCAAGAATTGCAATTTGGGAGACATAGATTCGAGTAAAAACTCAAATGTTCTCCAATTACAGGAGAGGGGATCAGGATTTTTATGGGAAAAAGGAAGGAAGATAAGGTAAGCTGTGTTAAGGAAGAGTTCATTGGTGCTAGATGAGGTGAGGCTAAGTTTGTACTTCATAGATTGGCTTGAGATTGGGTCATCAAGCAAAAGGCTAAATTTGTACTTCATTGATTGGTTAGCAAAGTTGGGTTTTATCAGTCTTTACAAACAGGATATTTCTTGTCCTTACTAACTCCTTGGAATGTTGGCGGTTTGGTCTGGTTTGTAAGATAAAGAAAACAAGATGTCTAAGGCAATTCCTCTGAAATGGCTGCTCCGACTCTGTTTTAATATGGCTCCACTCATGTCATCTTTCACAGCTTCTGCACCCAAGATTAAACACCCACTGAGAATTTTTGCCTGGATCAATTTTTAGAGTTATGTTTGCAAAATGATGATTTTTTTTCTATGGTTATTAGTTAGCATTTTTCTGTAAGGAAGATTCTTGGTTTCTCCTTTGTTTATAGATTTATTTATCCATCTATTTATTTTCAGTATGTGGACTCATGGATTCTTACTCACTGGGTTATAATTCATCACTGTCCTTATTTACTTTAATGCTCTAAATGTCTCTGTTTTGGCCATTGGGCACTCCTTAAAACTGGTGCTGGTGTCTTGTTGACATGCCCCCATCAATTTTTTGAGCACTTCTCTACTTTTTGGCATGATGTATTCCAGGCTCACTTTATACTTTTCCTCCCCATTCCAGGAATCAACCATATCTTCAAAGAGCCTTGGTGCCTTTTGGTACAGGATGGTATTTGGAAACCAAAATCTAGGTGGTAGGTTTGCTCACTGCTGCTGGCATGTCATTACTTGTCAGTCCTTTCAGTAAACAAAGCTTATGATAACAGTAGAGGGACCTCTGTTGTAATTCGGCATATGTTTCTTTAGTTAACTTGAAGCTCATGCTATTCTCTCCCTCTTAGTAATGCTGAACGCATGGGGCATGTGTGGTTTTATTTTTACTCCTTGTTATCTTATTTTTGGGAGGAGGATGTGTGGAGTGATTTGGATTCAAGAAGCCACCATTATCTGAGGCCTGACCAGAACCTCTGAGATCTACAGTCTTTTGTGATATCTTCCTTACCCAGGGCGCTTACAGTCTCTGGGGTAATTAAAACTTAAACGGAGACTTTCAATGAATTATAATGTATGTGCTGATGAAAATTTTGGGAATAGAAATTTATGCTCTCTTTCCCTGCAATCTTTCACTTTAATAGTGTGTGGTTGCTTTAGGGTCAAAGAAGGCAGCTTGAGAGGAAACAAAGCCAAGAATTACCCCCTCAAAATGAACACTGATGGGAGGATGGCTTTTGTAATTTGCTTTTATGCATTGCCTTCAGAGGCTGCTAATGTTTTCCCAATACATTTGGCATTTTAAATATATATATGTGTGCAATCCTTGGCATTTATGATAGTTTAATCTGCTTTTATTGCTGAAAGCAGAAATATATGGAGGAGAAAAAAAGTGTCCCATTTCTTCCAGTATTGATAGCACAGATGAGAGCTTAGTGTTTCATTCTGATGAGATTGTGGCTTTCATTAATCTCACACTCATAGCTGATGAATGAAAATTGTTTTGTTGTCCTAGGCAGACTGCTCCTGCAGACTAATTAATCCCAAATGAAGGGCTGGAAGAACTGCCAGTGAAAGTGCTGTGTAACTGCAGTTCATCTGAGGCTCACCAGCGAGGGCTTTACTGGCAGCGACTCATGACTTTATGATTACTCTCACTTTCATAGGGAGAGTGACAAATGGAGCCACTAACATCCATGTTAATTAAATAGTCTCTGAACCAGGTGTCCAGTCAGGATGAAGTGGGTGCAGAGGGCTTTTTAGATAAGAGCTTCTTAGGGTGAATGCATTTCACTGTAAAAGAAGCTGCCTCGGCAGCAAGGCTACCTTAGTATTTCTGGGTGGAACAGGAATAGCTCAGATTATGAAGCGCAAACTATAGTCCTCTAATAGGGAAACAAGAGAGGAATTAGACAAAGTGATGGGAAGAAATAAAGTCCATGAAATATTCACCTAATATTTAGTTTTTCAATATTGTAAGATCTGTACAGAAACTACCTGGTGAATACACATTTTAAAATTCCAGCACAGCCAGCACATACTTATACCTGAGTATAGAGCGGTTTGAAATCAGTTTTATATGCACATAATATTTCTCCACATCCACCCTGGTGAGGGTTTCCTTTGCCACACCAGTCTCACCTTCTGAAGGGGTGGACCTAGGATCACAATCATGTATTTCTTGGGCAACTCTAGTTCTAACAAAGTTTTACGTTTTTTCCTTGGAGGACTAAAATTCCCAGAAAGAGTCAAGGCCTCCTTGATTCTCAACATGTCATCTAAGGACCAGCAGCATCAACATTACCTGGGAGTTTGTTAGAAACATAGAATTTTTGGTCCCACCCAGACCTACTGAGTCAGAATTACATTTTAACAAGATGCCCAGATGATTCCTTTGCAAATCGGTTTGAGAAGCACTGCTTGAGGGAACTAGACCTCTCTATTGACTTTATGGTCTCCCTCCACTGTCTCCTCTATGTTCCAGCTTCATTGTCACCCTCCCACAGTTGCTAGTCTCAGGGATGGTCCTGTGATGCTTCAGGTTTGTCTGTCTTGTTCCCCTGCTAGAGGGGATTTCCTCAAGAGCATGTTATATTTGTCTGGTATCTGCCAGAGCACCATTATATTGGGCTTCCAGTAACTATTGTCTGTAACTGGTTAACTGGTGGATTTGATTGATTAAAAAGTGAGTAGTGGAAAAAAAAACCCTGACCATCCTCTGCTTCTGCCCTTGCAGGCGCCCATTGGTCTGTGCTGAAGCTCTTTGTGCTTTGTGTTGAGGGGTGAAGACAATACAAAGGATGCTTGTTCTCATTCCTGCTGCCTCCCATTAATTCTGTAGCAATTACTTGTACTTTGGCCATCTGTCTTCTGATCCATGAGTTTTTTCCCAACAGGCACCTCAGTTTACTCATATGAATAAAGCAGTAGAAGACTCTTCCCCTTATATCGTTCATGCATGCTAAACTCTAAGGGTAATGTATCTTAGGCTCAAGTTGTGGTTCCATTAGCTGCCATTTTAATAATAAATATGTTTTAATGATACTCTGGGTTAAAAAACCCCATGTTAGTTGCTAATATTTTGAAATCAGGAGATTTTACATAAATATGGATTAATGGCATCTCTGGACAAATCTGGGCCCACATTTCCTCAAGTGTAGCTAAAGCTAGAGCTGTGTAGCGGTTGGCCTGTCAGCCATGTCTCTCCTTCCAATATGCCACTGTCCCTACTTTGTTTTATTATTCCCCTAACTTCAAGTCCAGGGGTCCTTGGTATTTATCCTCATATCTACTCTATTTCTTTCTTATACTTGGCCCAAGTCCCTCATGTTTACATTGCCTGCTTATCTCCCATGGGCATCTGTATTTGAGCCTATGGGCCAGCTTCATAATCTACCTTCTTGGACATGATGTTCTTAAAGTGTGCCATTTGCTTTTGCTTTCAATTTTATAAAGGTGCAATATAAAATTTCATTCCTTTCTGGGGTAAATGTGGGCTACTGTGATTGCAAACATAGGAGGATTTGGACCTCTCAGCAGTGCCTTAAGAACTGAGAGCTTGACAGAATGAAAGGAATACATTTGGATGATATAGAAACCCACCAAGCTGTGTTTTCTTGGTTGTTCGCACTGGACCCCTCGGAATGTACTGAACCAGTAGGCACAAGGCCATTTCCAAGAACATGTCACATACTGAGTGAAAAAAAAAATCAAGTCCCAGAATTTATCCTTTGTTTTCTATCTAGAGATTAAACTTTTAGTTTATAGAGATGTAAATCTCTGTAATGGTTCTTCTCCATTTGTATTATTGATTTGGAAATCTATCAGTTGACTTCTACACTTCTCAAGAAGTCTGATGCATCCTACTCTGTGGTTTGCTTTGGGAGAAATTGAATGTGTAGAATTATCATGTATCTCTCCAGCATGCCTGTGGAGTACCTGGTCTGTGCAAAGCATTATGGTCTTTGTGGCACAAGGGAATAGACCCTAGACCTCATAGAGGGAAGCAACAAGTCTGACCTATGTCTGAGGAACAGTCAAGGAGTTTGGCATTGCTGACTGTTCATTAGCAGAGCTTTTCCACTGTGGGCTTCTTCTTTTTTTTTTTTCTCCCCAAAGCTCCAGTATATGGTTGTATATTCTAGTTGTAAGTCATTCTAGTTCTTCTATGTGAGCCGCTGCCACAACATGGCTACTGACAGACAGGTGGTGTGGTTCCATGACTGGGAAGCAAACCCTAGCCACCAAGGCAGTGAGCACCAAATTTTAACCACGAGGCCATCAGGGCTGGCTCCACAGTGTGGTTGTTATGCATAACTGGTGGAGAGAGTTTATCGTAGGACAATGGACACACTGACAAATGACTTCTAGAACTGGCTGCCTTACTTGAAGTCAGCAATTGGAAAGGTGAAGGGGGAGGCTAGGGGGGTGAGCACTGAGCACAGACAGTGAGTGAGTGTATTCTTTGGCAATTATCACAACTAAAGAAATCTTTGTAATATTTTTAATCATATGCTTGCCCATTCAGCCAAGAAGGCTTTTATTTGACAGCTTATGATGAACTAGTCTGAGAACCAATTTGCTCCCCTCTGCTATCTGCACTTAATGCACACACCAGGAAGAATGGCGTTCAAAGCCTATCATGAAATTATGATATATATGTTGGGAAAGGGTGTCATGTAGAAATAGCAAATAGCAGTGTAATGTGTGGCAATCATACCCAGAGGAGCTGGAAGCTTAGAGAATGTGTTGACATGGTATGTGCAGAGCCCCCATGAAAAGGGGCAGAGGTTCTGCTTCAGATCCCAGCTCTGGGCAGTGTACGAGAGTCAGTCCTTCTCTCTAGCCAACTGGATAAATCCTGCAGGGTCTAAGTTTCCTTCCCTCCCTCCCTTCCTTCCTTCTTACCTTCATTTCTTCCTTCTTCTCTCCCTCCTTCCTCCCCTCCCTCTTTTCCTCCCTTCCTTCCTTCTATCCTTGTCATTTCTTATAAAATTTCTTCAAAATAATTTTTGGAAAATCAAGTGTTTCATTCTTCTCTCATTTCCCACACTGAGCCGTTATACTAACCTTGATGAAATCCTTATTATAGTGCCTTTAATAGTTCTTCTCTTTGGTTTTTCCCCTTTAGTCTTCCTTAGTAAGCAGAGGCCAATAGGTTATTCCCAGTAGCCTTCTCTATGGGGCTATCATTCAGGCCTGCAATAATGTCCTTTAAAATCTCTGTCCCAGAAAATAAATGCCAATGAGCTTTCCACTCAGGCTCCATTTATACCACATCCCCCTTTTACCCATTTCTAGATGTTCCTTTTTTCCTAAGGATTTTCTAAATTTGGGAATTCAGAAAGGCTATCATGTTTCTGGCTACCGAAGACCTTGCTTCAGGAAATACTGTGATGGAGGACAGTGGGTAATTTTCTAGTTAGAATTTAAGGGTGGTACATCTTGTACATCGGGGATACTGTAACTGCACACACTTATATCCACTCAGTCCATCTCTAAACAGTTTATTGAATAGTCTGAATTTGGTGAGATTCAAACAATAAGTGGTTTTATTTTTTTCAAATCAATGTCTTTAAATATGTTTCATCCAATCTCTTTTTTTATTTCATCAACATCTCAGACAAATCCCACAATGATTCCAAACTTTCCTACTACTAAAACATTCCTTCTCTTATCCATTCAAAGATTTTATTTCTTCCATTGCTGATTTGACCTAGGGCTGGAAAGACTTGGAGACATGAGGGGGTCTGGTCTGCTCCTAGAACATACCATCTGCTTTCCTTTCCTTCACACCCCTCACTTTCCTAGGTCCCCATGCCTGTGCTGCAGGAAGGAGAACAGTGATTGAAAGTAACAAGTGTTTCTCATTTACCTTTTGCCTGACACTGGTGGGCTGCCCCAGATGCCTCTCTGTTGTCTGCCCCTAACATCTGTGGGGCCTGGGGCATGAGTACAGATGGAGGCCCAGACACCCTATGTCTAAATATTAAGGAGTTATATATGAAGCTAACAAAATGCTAAATAAATACATTCCATATTCTTATCTTGATAGATCTATATTCATAATGACATTCAAGGCCAGGTTGGAATTTAGAATTCCTGAACTCCTTATAATTTTTTGTGTTAGCATGGTGGCACGGGATGAACTGTCCTCCCCATCCATGGCCCAGAGCCTACTATCCTTATCTTTTCAGTCCTGGACCTGTCTCACACTGACGGTGGCCTTCTACACTGCGTGTGGTCACTGAAGCCAACATGTTCAAGCTCTGATTTACCTCCTGCCACCTGCTGCAAACCCCTTGTGTTCCTCAGGAGAATGAACCCAAAGAAGAAGTCTGTGTAGCCTCTGGAAGCAGATTTAGGACCATTTGGAAAGAATTCTGGAGTACTCAGATCATGATCTAGAAGAGGGTTCAGGCTTCAGACGGGCTTTGTCCCTCACCTTGTAGCAGTGGACATGCTGTAGGGGGCAAAAATGACATCCTCTAGAGAGCATCTAACAACTGCCGACTCTAATGAGCCTCTGCTCCCCTTTATCTTCTGCTGATATGAGGTAGGAGGGTTGGAAGTGGGGTGGGGAGGTGGTTGGAGGATAGCAGAGCTCATTTATTTGTTTCTTAATAAACCCAGAAGGGACTGTTGGTCCCCAATTATTAGATAATTTATGCTCTTGTGTTCTCAGCTTATAGTCTCAGTAGTCCCTTCCAGAGCCAATAAGAAAATCTCTCAGTATCCTGATATGCATGCAAATAAAATCTCTTTCCCATTAGAGTAGGTAACTTTGCCAATTAAACAGAGACAGGACTATGTAGCCAAATATTTACCTTGATCTTTGCTTTTTGTGTTTGGAATTTTCTTGTACTTCACAGTTATACAAATAGCATAATTATAATTTGGCTTAAAATGTGTTCAGGGCGACATGCAAATGACCAATTTAGTCCCTTCTCTTCCGAGCCTCGCCCCATGCTTCTGCACCTCCATTTGTCACCAGGCTGGGCAAGGCACATACACAGTATTCCCACAAGCACCAAATCTTTAAAAATATGCAGAGATGCTCCAATATGTATTTCCTTCAGAGACATAAATAATAGATATTGCTCACTTACCAAGCATCATTCAATGGGTGAGGTGATATACAGCTTCTGAAATGGTACCTTCACTCCATTCTCTCTCACTAAGGAGAGCATTTCAGAACACTAGTGAGTAAGCTTGAAGTTATTATGAGGATAACCTTGAATTCACTCTACTTTATATTAAAAGGTAAACCACTTACAAACATCATTGCTATTATCAGTAATAAATTACCTGTCACAAATTGCACAACTGATGGTGACAAGCAATTCCCTAAATGATCTAAAGTAGAAAAAGCAATAGACAGCAGGATGTTATAACAAATGGAGAGGATCTGATTCCTGAGAGGGACACTAATTTGTGGAAGGCCCTAGATACATGGACCAGGTCCTATAATTCATTTTTAAATTCAACAAGCACTCTTTAGCTACTGATGTACTTTCACATAATTATGATACTTTTAGAAATATTTATGTGAAACGAGGTAAGAATTATATACTAAATGTACGTGTGTGTGTGTGTGTGTGTGTGTGTGTGTGAACATGTGACGTACCAGGAATAATGACTGAGGGATTGACGATTTTACCTGTATTATTACATTTAATCCTTAAAGCAACTCTGTGGGAGAGATAAAGTTAATTCCATTTTATATAGTATAAGAAAACAGAGGCTCACAGAACGTACAAAGCCTGTCCAAGTTCACACGTTTAAGAAGCAATGAACTAGTACAGCCACAATGGAAAACAGTATGGAGGTTCCTCAAGAAATTAGAACTACCATATGATCCAGCTATTCCACTTCTGAGTATATACCCAAAGGAAATGAAATCATTACCTCGAAGAGATATCTGTACTCCCACGTTCGTAGCAGCATTATTCACAATAGTCAAGACATGGAAACAACCTCAATGCCCATCAACCTAAATGTCCATCCGTCAAGCAAATGTGTTATATATATACAATGGACTATTATTCTGCCTTAAAAAAGGAGGAAATCCTGTCATTTGCAACAACATAGACGAACCTAAAAGGCATTGCACTAAGTGAAATACTCCAGACAAAGGCAAATACCACATAGTATCACTTATATGTGGAATCTAAAAAAAAAGAAGTCAATTTCATAGAAACAGAGATTATAAAGGTGGTTGCCAAGGGCTATGAGGTGGAGGTTGGTAAAAGGGTACAAACTTTCAGCTATAAGATGAATAAGGTCTGAGGATCTAATGTATAACATGGTGACTATCGTTGATAACACTGTGTTGTATAATTGAAATTTGCTAAGAAAGTAGAACTTAAATATTCTCACCAAAAAAAAAAAGGCGATAGGTGAGGTGATAGATGTGTTCATTAACTTGATAGGGAGAATCCTTTCACAATGGACACGCAGATCAAATCATCATGTTGTACACTTTAAATATCTTACAATTTTATTTGTCAGTTATACCTTAATAAAGCTGGAAAAAAGAGACAATCAAAATAACAGCAGAAGCAATGAAGCTGTGTGAAATTCAGAACATTCTAATTCCAAAACCAATTTTCTTAACCACCATTTCCGTCTCTACCTTTCTTCTTTTCTTCCTTCCTTCACTTAACAGAAATGTATGGAGCACCTGTTATGTGCCAGGTATGTTTCTAGGTGCTGTGTATACAGCAGGAACAATCCAAAATTTCTGCCTTCCTGGAGCTTACAATCTATTTGGAAAGGCAGCTAATAATCAAGCGCATATGTAACTAAATAAATACATAATGTACCTTCAGGTGGTGAGAAATGCTATGGAGGAAACTCCAAAAGATAAGGAGATTGAGAATGAGAGATAGGGGTAACAGTGGGGGCAGGGGTAGGATGCTCTTTCAGATATGGAGGTCAGGCAAGTCTAAAAACTCACGTGCTTCCCAAGGCATCGGCTGCTTTACTGAAGTATCTAAGCTCCACCATGGCCCTGTAAACAATATGCGTTTGTTAGCAGAAAATGTCAGCAAGTTGCTTTCTAAAATTTGTTTGTAGCTCATGGTTTGTTATGTAGCAATGTATGCATTTGCTCTGAGCATCCTTCATTAGAGGAAAAAGTCTTTGAGACATTTCTAAAAGCATGGGAAGATGTCTGAGTGTATTTAAGAACATTTTGAGTTCTTATATGTCGAGTAGGTACAGATCCTGTGTTTCGGTTGCATGCCCCTTCAATTAAGACCAATACTACATTTTTTGGAAGGAGGATGAAAATTAGTTGAAAGGGGAGAGGGTCAGTGAGGAATTTTTGAGTGGGCATCAGTAAGGGCAAATTGCTAATGGAAGCAGAATGTGAAAACTATAGATCCAAAAACGAGCCTGAACTTTACTCAAGGACTATATAAACCTTGGAATAATTCAATTCTAGAAGCAAATAAAAAGTAAATCATTTTATGAAGTGCCTCAGCACCCTAATCAGAGGTTCATTTTAAGAATAAATTACAGCAGACCAATTGACCAAATTTTGGTAATTTCAATCACCTATTTTTTTTTAGGAATTTGATTATCATTGTAATTTATTTCAACAATTTCCTTAATAACCTTCTTAGAACGACATTCTCAGATATAACTATCTTTGAAAAAATATGCTGAATTCATGCATGTCAAAACTTTACAGTCTATTTCCTTCTTTACAGTTATAAATCAAATGGAATCATTCAGACTTGTGCCCTTCCACCATCTTTGCAGGGGACTTAATGAGGTGGAGAGAGAGGAGGTGGAGAGAAAGTACTTACTTTGATAGAGGCAAAAAGTGAGGGAGGAGGGGTTGTGCTGAAAGACAGCTGATTCATGTAATCCGCCAACCATTTTCATCATTTCCAAAGACCAGACCCTGAAGCGGAGTTGGACCCTTCTGGAAGTGAATGAACAAGAACTTCAATATAGAACACCTCTGGATGGGAGAAGTTCAGATAATTCTGACTCATTAATTACCTCATTAAATACTGCCACGGGATAAACTGCTTTGACTGAACATTTCAAATCTCCTTGAGAGAAAAGATTTCTTTCAAATGGGTTCTAACTTCTAACCCTTTCCACCTAAAGTTACGTAATTGATATATTTTAGTTCTTTTAACTGACACATTGCTGTTTGTGATGGAGGAGTGATTCAGGATGGCAGCACTTTATTCTAAGTTTTCATAAACTCAAAAAAAAAAAAAAAAGAGTGTGATTAGTTCTAATAGCTAAAGTTATTTTGATGTTTCCCTCAGTTTGAATTTCTTTGAGCCCAGCTCTGGGTAAATATGGGTAAAAGTGTTCAAAGAATCACTAGAATGTTAGCTCAATAGGGGCAGAAATTATTTTTGTCTCTGTCTTATTCACCGTTGTATCACTAATTCATAGAACAGTGCTGGCATATAGCAGATTCATAATAAATATTTTTTAATACATGGACAGTTGAGCTGGTATCACCCAATTTGTGCTTTTGAGAATTACCATTCCAAGATTTTGTGATTATGTTTTTTTTTTTTGATTTGGAAAGCAATGCATTGACTGAAAGATAATATAGATTGTTCTGTTAGATTATAATCCTTCAGTGTATTGGGCTATGCAATTTTAGCATTCACAACTAACATTACACATATTTCACATTGGGTTGTTTTGCAAAATTGCAAGTCATTCCTAATGCTTTGTTAGTTGAAGATCATTTTTGACACTGAAACCTCTAGCTGATTGTTCTCTAATTGGGACTGATAACTAAGGTTGTGTTTGAAGATGTTTGTAATTGCCCCAATTTTTTTCTTTTTTAAATTATTTTTTCATTCTTTTTAAAAAATATAATTGACATATAACATTATATTAGTTTCAGGTGTACAACATGATGATTTGAGATATGTGTATATTGCAAAATGATCACCACAATGAGTCTAGTTAACATCCATCATCACACATAGTTACACATTTTTTTTTTTCTTGTGATGAGAACTTTTAAGATCTGCTCTCTTAACACCTTTCAAATATACAATACGGTATTATTAGCTATAGTCACTATGCTATACATTACATCCCCAGGACTTATTTGTCTTATAACTGGAAGTTTGTACCTTTTGACCACCTTTACCCATTTTACCCATCCCATCTCTGGCAACCACCAATCTGTTCTCTGTATTTTTTTTTAACATTCTACAAATAAGTGAGATCATATGGTATTTGTCTTTCTCTGTCTGACTTATTTCACTTAGCATAATGCCCTCGAGTTTCATCCATGTTTCCCAAATGGCAGGGTTTCATTCTTTTTTAAGGCTGAATAATATTCCAATGTATACCACATTTGTTTTATCTGTTCATCCATCAGTAGACACGTTTAGGTTGCTTCCATCTCTTGGCTATTGTAAATAATACTGCAATGAATATGAGAGTGTAGATATCTTTTCAAGTTAGTGTTTTTGTTTCCTTCGGATAAATACCCAGACGTGGAATTGCTGGATCACATGGTAGCTCTATTTTTAAATTTTTGAGGAACCTCCATACTGTTTTCCATAGTGGCTTAATCAATTTACATTCCCACCAACAGTGCACAAGGGTTCACTTTTCTCCACATCCTCACTAACACTTGCTATTTCTTGTCTTTTTGATGATAGCTATTCTAACAGGTGTGAGGTAATATCTCATTGTGGCTTTGATTTGCATTTCCCTGATGATTAGTGATGCTGAGCACCTTTTCATGTACCTGATGCCCATTTGTATGTCTTCTTTGGAAAAATGTCTATTCAGATCCTCTGCCCATTTTTTAATTGGATTGATTGTTTTTTTGCTATTAAGTTATGAGAGTTCTTTGTATATTTTGGATATTAACCTCTTATCAGATATAAAATTGACAAATATTTTCTCTCACTTGGTAGGTTGCTTTTCCATTTTGTTGATGGTTTCCTTTGCTGTGCAGAAGCTTTTTAGTTTGATGTAGTCCCACTTATTTATTTTTGCTTTTGTTGCCTTTGTTTTTTTAGTGTGAAATCTAAAAAGTCATCACTAAAACCAATGTCAAGGAACTTACTGTCTGTGTTTTCTTCTAGGAGTTTTATGGTTTCAGGCCTTATGTTCAAGTCTTTAATCCATTTTGAGTTAATTTTTGTGTTTAGTGTAAGATAGTGGTCCAGTTTCATTCTTTTGCACGTGGCTGTCCAGTTTTCCCAATACCATTTATTGAAGAGACTATCCTTTCCCCGTTGTATCCTCTTGGCTCCTTTGTCGTAAATTAATTGACCATATATGCATGGATTTATTTCTGGGCTCTCTATTCTGTTCCATTTATCTATGTGTCTGTTTTTATACCAATAACATACTGTTTTGGTTACTATATATTTGAAATATAGTTTGAAATCAGGAAGGATGATGCCTCCAGCTGTGTTCTTCTTTCTCGAGATTGCTTTGGCTATTCAGGGTCTTTTGTGATTCCATACAAATGTTAGGATAGTTTGTTCTATTTTTTTGAAAAATGCCATTGGAATTTTGATAGGGCTTTCGTTTAATCTGTAGATTACTTTGGGTAGAATGGGCATTTTAACAACATTAATTCTTCCAGTCCATGAGCATAGAATATCTTTCCATTTATTTGTGTCTTCTTCAATTTCTTTCATTAATGTCTTATAGTTTTCATTGTACAGGTCTTTCACCTCCTTCGTTAAATTTGTTCCTAAATATTTTATTCTTTTTGGTGCAATTGCAAATGGGACTGATTTCTTAATTTCTCTTTCTGATAGTTCATTATTAGTGTGTAGAAGTGCAACTGATTTTTGTATATTGATTTTGTATCCTGTAACTTTATTTAATTCATGTACTAGTTCTAACAGTTTTTCTGGTGGAGTCTTTAGGGGTTTCTATATATAGTATTACGTCATCTGCAAATAGTGATAGTTTTACTTCTTCCTTTCTGATTTGGGTAGCTTTTATTTCTTTTACTTGCCTAATTGCTCTGGTTAGGACTTCCAGTACTATGTTGAATAAAAGTGGTGAGAGTGGGCATCCTTGTCTTCTTCCTGATCTAAGAGGTAAAGCTTTCAGCTTTCCACCAATAAGCATGATATTAGCTGTGGGCTCGTCGTATATGACCTTTATTATGTTGAGTTACATTTTTAATTGTTCATTAAAAATCAGTCCCCAAATAACAGATTGGTTTCCAATGATTTTCTTCTTTCCATTTCTCCTGGAGTTACTTATTCTCCATTCATTTATTAATTCAACTCATGCTTATTGAGCAGCTACTATGTTTTGCAGTTCAACCTTCATTGCTGTCAGTGCAAAACTGATTGCTGTGCATTGTAAGCTCTGAAAGTTATGGGAGAAAGAAAATACCCAAATCATTCTTGTTATTCTGAACTGTTTTATTTGTCTTTATCTTTGTACCACTATTGACAGTACCTAGTATAGAATGGGACCCTCTTAGAGAGCATTTGTTAGTTTTGAACCACTCCACAGGATCCAGATATGACCTAGTTTAGTTTGCAGGGTAGGGATGGACCAGCTAGTAGTTTTACATCAGGACTTTGCAGAGTTGCCTGGATTTTACAGTTTAGTGTGAAATACATTGTGTCCTGCTTCTGTATGGTGTGGTGTGGTTGTCTTGCTGTGAGCTGAGTACCATGACCAAAGAATCTCCAGCAAAACCAGACATGGGAGACAGATGCTGGAGATGATGGTACCAACACTTAGTTCGTGAGGCCAAATTTGAGGAGAAAGCACTCTAAATTCTCTTCTATGTCAGGATCTCAAAGGAATTCCTCTGAGTCTGGGGCCTGACAGTATTCAACCTATACTTGATGCATTTGCTGTAAATTTATGTACAGATGGTTCCTGAAGGTTTATGTGCTAAATGCTATGCTAGGTATTTTGAGGAAGTGGGACGGTGTTTAAGACTCAATTCCTGCTCTCAAGTTCTTTACCTGTTACTTGGAAGAGACAGATAAATATATGTAAAACAACAGTGGTAACAAAAGATGGTTTAAATGCCTGGATTCAAGGAAGAAAGTGTTGCAGGTGAACAGAAAAAGAGCCATTTTACTAAGATCTTTGGAAAGCTTGAAGACCTAAGATAACCTTGCTTTGAAATCCAGGAAATAAAAATAGAGCAGAAGTGAGTTTAGAGGTAGGGGAATTTTCCCATCAAGGGTAAATGTTTGTTTTATATTGGGCTCCCCAGAAAGGATTTGAGTGTATATAATGTATTTGGGAAGTGATCTCAGGAAGGCCCAGTAGGAAAGTGGAAATTGAGACAGAGAAGGGAAGGAAGCAAGTATAGAATGTTATTGAGCAAGTTACCGCCGAGACAACCAAAGCTCAATCCTACAATACAGAACACACTTCAGAGGGGCAAGGAACCTGGGGTAGTCATCCTCCAACTCCCATAAATCACTGGACAAGGGCTGCTCCAGGGGGTAACTCCCTGGAAATTCCAGCAGAGAGAAAGCCCGCAGGTACAGCGTCACATGTGTGTGCTGTAGGGTTGCTGGAACTGCACACCATGGGGAACCTGGAACTGCACACCATGGGGAACCTGGAACTGCACACCATGGGGAACCTTAGATGGGCTCCTACTCTTGGAGCATGTATGGGGAAATAGTCCCGCAGCAGCTTTCAGGCTTAGCATTAAAAGCGTTCTGATACTTAACTCAGAAGTTGAATTCACTGCAATAAATGTAAAAGATACACACTTAGCAAATGGCATGAAGATATTACTCCTGGGTATGTCAGGAAGCTCGCTTTCTTATGTCTCTCCATTTTCTCTTAAGAGATGTGTTTTTATTAGCTGCAGTGGTCTTCTGCCTCCCCAGAATGAGGTCCTGCTGGGCAGAGGCTTACTACAATTTCTACACCAGTAACTGCATTACTCTGTGTTCTGGATTTTTTTATGAGATGGTCAGTCAGGTGTGGCCACAAGAGAAAACAGAGGAGAGGCTCAGGAAAACAATTTTCATTATACAGACAGGTCATAGAGACAGGCATGCCATGCAGGGCCACATGGGAAATCCACCAGGGTGGACATGAGTCAGAAGACAGGAAGGAGGGGAGAACTTGGGCCACAACCTTGATCGGGGTTTCCATGCGAAAGGTAAGGCAGGGCAGGGTAAACAGTTTAGGATTGGCTAGTTTGAATAATTTCAGCAGGCTCTAAACTATGAGAGTGGTCCCTAGTTGTCTGGTGCCTGGCACTGGCATGATTAAAGCAGAAGAATATTGCTTCTTGGGGTGCATGGACCAGACAGAGGAGGCGGGGTCTGACTGGTCAGTTTGCATATCAAAGGCATGCTCCTGGCTGAAATCTCTGCTATCTCTGGCTAGCCCCAGAAGGGGCAGTCTCTCTCTAGCCAGAAAGGTTTTTTTTTGTTGTTGTTGTTAAGATTCCAAAAGATTATAATATAGAGAAAATTTAAAAAAAATATATATATATATAATACACTCTGGAACTCCAGATACTACCTTATTTGATTGCAGAAATTGCTCACCTGGACTTAATAGCTGGATTCTGGATACAATTTCTTACGATGCCACCAGCACCCTCTTACTATAGTGTCCAAAGTATATGTAATAACAACCGGCTATCGTGTATACGCAATCCCTTTGCAGCTGTGAAAATGATGGCCAGTCTACGAGCAAGAGCCATCATTTGTGTCTTGGATGGCAAGGTCTTAGAAGGATTCACCCCAGCAGGCAAACCCACCCACACAGAGAAGTTTGCACAGTAGTGTACTCCAGCGTGCACAGGGAGCAGATAACTGTAAGAGGAGGGCACTTTCAGTAGGCACCAGCGAGTCTCAGCATCAAGACATTTGGCAACTGTGATTTCATGGAGGCTTCTCAGCAGAAAGACAGGAGAGACAGATGAAGCTGGAGAGGAGAAACGTGGCAGGCTCAGAGTGGCTACTGAGAGAATTGTACTTATTAGCATATGTGAGTTCCCTCATAAACGCCTAGATCTTTCCAGGGAGGATTTGCAGCTTGGCTCTGGGTGTGTGGGTGGTGGAGGTGGTGGGGGGTGTGAGGAGGTAGAAGGCAGAGAAATGCTATTTGTTTTTTTTTTTGCTGAGGAAGAGTTGCCCTGAGCTAACGTCTATTGCCAATCTTCCTCTTTTTGCTTGAGGAAGATTAGCCCTGAGCTAACATCTGTGCCCATCTTCCTCTATTTTGTATGTGGGTCACTGCCACAGTTTGGCAGTTGACAAGTGGTGTAGGTCCATGCCCAGGAAACAAACCTGGGCCACCAAAGTGGAGCACACTGAACTTAACCACTAGGCTATGGGGCCAGCCTGAAATGCTATTTCTTATAGTAACATAAGGGTAGGCTGCCTGGGCATCTCAAACTTTTTCTGTATTATATAGGTCACATTTTCATGCAATATTCAAATAGAATGATTCAACCCCCATCTAATGAATGGTGAGGACCCCAGCATTCCTCAGAATAATCATCCATATAGCAATAATAATAATAACAAAATCACCACAACACCACCAACAAAAGAGTTCCAGGGATTTTTATACTCTTGCTACATATATTATCTTGTATATTCTCATTATAACTCATTGAGGTAAGTTCTATTATAATTTTCATTTTAGAGGTAAGGAAACAAGTATAAAGAGGTCAAGTACTCATCTAAGACCACTGTCCTAGTCTGTGTGGGCTGCTATAACAGAATACCATAGACTGGGTGCCTTAAAGAACAAACATTTGTTTCTCACTGTTCTGGAATCTGGGAAGTTCAAGATCAGGTGCCAGCAGATTTGGTGTCTGGTGAGAGCCTACTTTCTGGTTCATAGACAGCCATCTTTTCATTGTGTCCTCACATGGCAGAAGGGGGACAAAGGAGCTTTGTGGGCTCCCTTTTATAAGGGCACTAATCCCATTAAGGAGGGCTCCACCCAATGACCTAATCACTTCCCAAAGGCCCCACCTCTTAATACTATCACATTGGGGGTTAGGATTTCAACATGAATTTAAGGGAGATACAAATATTCAGTCCATTGCATTCTGCCCTGGCCCTCAAAATTCATGTCCTTCTCACATGCAAAATACATTTATTCCATCCCAACAGCCCCCAAAGTCTTAACTCTTTCTAGCATCAACTGTAAAGTATAAAGCCCAAAGTTTCATCTAAATATCATCTAAATCAAATATGAGTGAGACTTATCCTGAGGCAAAATTCCTCTCCAGTTGTGAACCTGTGAAACCAAGCAAGTTATATGCTTCCAAAATACAATGGTGGGACAGGCATAGGATAGATATTCCCATTCTGAAGGGAGAAATAGCAAAGAAGGAAGGGATGACAGGTCCTAAGCAAATTCAAAACCTAGCAAGGCAAGCTCCATGATATCTTAAAGCTTGAGAATAATCCTCTTTGGTTTGATGCTCTGACTTCTAGACCCAACGGGGCAGAGGTCCTGCCTTCTGGACCTACTGGTAGCAGTGTCAACCCCACAGCTCAGCAAAGCCCTGCCCACTTGCTTTCTGCAGTGGCCCTGCTCATGCTGCTAGTCTCTGTTGGGGTGGAAGTTGTGGACCCAGGGCTCTGCAGGGCAGCCCTGCCCCCACAGCTACTCTGGGCATCGGTCAGGCCCTTTGAAATCAAGGTGGAGGCAGCCCAGCCTTTTTGGGCCCGGACACTCTAAGTCTGTGGTGGGAGTGGCAGCTGGTGATATCTGAATTGTCGTTGGGGTTCTCCTTCCCTTGTCTAGAAGAATATAGCCCGTTTGCAGCCGAATAGTTCCATGGTCTGGTCCTGAGGATCTAAGAAGTCCAATAATCTTCCTTCATTTTGTCTTGTTTTCTTTAGTCTCAGCTGACGGTGTTTCTGCTGGTATAACCCCATCTCTATTGCTGGATTTACTGAGATGTTGATTAAGTCTGTGGTGGTTCCCATCTATGCTAATCTTATCAAACAGTTGCTCAGCTACACCCTTAGTGTTCTCTTCCAAACATGCTTTCTCTTTTTTTTGCAGTATGGACAGGATGAGAATTTTCCAAATCTTTAAGTTCTGGTTCCCCTTTGTCTAACAATTCTTTCTTTAGTTCATTTCTCTCTTCTTGCATTTTACTATAAGCAGTCAGAAGGAACCAAGCTACTCCTTCAGTATTTTGCTTAGAAATGTCCTCGGCTAACTATCCAATTTCATTGTTTGCAAGTTCTACCTTCCACAAAACACTACAACTTGAATACAATTCAGCCATATTCTTTGGCACTTTATAACAAGGATTCCTTTTCTCCATTGTCCAGTAACATTTTCCTCATTTCCATCTGAAATTTAATCAGATTGGCTTTTACTGCCCATATATCTGCCAACATTCTGTTCTTAGGTATTCTCTAAGATGGCCCTCCAGCTCTCCTCTTTCTTTCTCTGCAGTTCTCTTTTTTTTTTTCTGAGCTGTCATCAGAATCACCTCTACAATTCTGTTCATGGCAATCTTGGCTTTTTCTAGCATGCACCTCAACTCTTCCCATCTCTACCATTAGCCATTTCCAAAGCCACTTCCACACTTTTAGGTATTTGTTAAACCAGCACCTCACTTCTCAGTACCAAGTTTTGTTTTAGTCAACCACACTGTTGGTAGACAGCAGGACTGAGATATGAACCCAAGCAGTCTCTAGAGCCCTATCTATGCTCTGATTTTTCGGTCTTCAATGGATTCTTGATGTCCATTCTATATCCGTTCTATGTCTCACTTCTGTTTATCTGCCCTGCTTAATTATGTCCTCATCCTTATACATTTCTTCATTCCCTCAAAATGCCATTAACCTCATAAGTCAGTTGCATGTAGGAGGATGTCACTAAAGTTTTGGAGACTGAGGAAAAGGGATTCCAGGCTAGGCCAGTGCGGGGGAAACACCAGCTTAAGACTTATTGTTGGACACCACTGTGCTAAAAGTCCATTAGCCATTCTCCAAATTTCTCTAGACCATTCTCTATCTGAGTCAGGCCGTATCTCCTCTTTCTCTCTCTAGATTCTTCTTTATACCAGATTAGCTTCTAACTTCTATTCTAAATCAAGCAGTGGGCTTGTCGTTGCACATCCAGAAGTTTGTTTTGGACACACTGATTCTGAGATATTCATTATGTTCCGTGTGTTTCCTGTCCTTCCTTTCCTTTCATCCATCTATATAACTCACTAGCCTCTGGCATCCAGATCATAGTGCTAATATTGACTCTCGTGGATTAAATGTTGAGACTGGTGGCCACAATAGAGATTCATGTTTTTTACTGTATTGATTTGCACAGATTGGAGTATAATGGAGTCAATGAGGTCAGGGTAAAAAGCTAAGGCTTGCATTTAGTAGCTCAGCAAAGGTGAAAATAAGACAATGTCTGATTCATTCTTTCTTGATTTTTTCTTTTTTGTGTAACATGTACATTGAATGAACTGCATTTATAATATGAGCTCCAAACATCTACATTTCTTTTCTGACATCTTTCAAACTTACAGATTATTTCTTCCTGAAACTTTGGAAAACTTTCAGACAAGTTACATAGCTGTATCCCATCTTAGAAAGTAAAAGATCTTCTGGTCTGGTCACAGCCCATTTCAATAAGCAAAATGTCCAATCTTATTCAATAATCAAGACTTTGGACTTCATTCAAAGTTAATTTCTTCCATCCTCCAGTTGGGTTCCCTCCAGACTGGTAGGCCTGCAGCGGGGAGTGGGGCATGAGGACTTCTCTATTTCTCCACCTCTTTCTCCTCACCACCTCATTAGATTTCTTCTGGCTTCTTTAGGGTTTTTTGATGGTGGGGGAAGGAGAACTCTCAAGTGGCTGATAAAACGTAATCTTGTGATGATATCTTTCTGCAGATGATCCTGACTTGGATACTTTTGTGAGTTTGTCTGTGATATCCCCTCTGGGTCCTTTCAACTGCTGTCCTCTTGAAGTGTGCAATACCAGTCCTTCCAGGCCTGTACAGATTCCTTCTTCAGCCTCTGGCATCCATCTGTTTATGCCTCATCCCTTAGAATGTGTCTCTGCACAGCAGTATTCTAGGGCAGGGCTCACAACAGCTTCAGGCGATTCCCCCTTTCATGACCCACCTTTGGTCCACAGAGAGAAAACTCATCAACCTTCCACAGGTGGTTTAAGTGTGATTTGCCTTCCAGTGCCACTTCTTTATTATGCAGCCACAGCCACTTAGTCAGCCACTTGCCTGTAGACCTTTTCCTAAACTCCAAGAGATATGTGTCAGGTCAAACTATCTTTGAGCATTTCTTTTAAAGCTCCCTTCTGCCTCCAACTAGGTAAAGGACAGAGAAACGCCACAGCCCTTAGCAACACATTCTGAGGAAACGCTCTCTTTCTTTTCTTCTTTGGTTTCAATCTTTTCATGCACTTCAGGTCAGTGGATTAGTGATAAAGCCGGCATTATGCCTTTTGCATGTACTGTGTCTGCAGGTTACCTGGGGATGCCATTAACCTGGGGATGCCATTAACCTGAAGGACCTGATTCAGTAGGTCTGCATTTCGGCCTGAGATTCTGCATTTTCAACAAGCTCTCAGATGATGCTCTTGTTACTGGTTCATGCACCACACTGGTTGCCCATCCCAGAGAACATTCTTTTATGATACAGGGCACCTTTTATGATACTTTGGCACCTATTCATTTATTTCCACCTTTAGGTCACAGTCAAAGCTGTGACAGAAAGAGTCTCATCTCAACGTTCTGTCAAATGTCAAATGGTGAGACAATGGTCAGGACACCCTTTAAGTATGTTGCTATACTGGATGAGTAGTTTCTTATCCAGGTACTTTATCTCTCTGTCAGCTAAAATTTACTGAGTGCCTACTCTGACTCAGAAAATCCCCTAGAAGTTAGAGATACTGCTGTGTTGTGATATCCAGACAGGATTCCAGTTCATTCCTTTAACTCATCACTCCTGACCAATGTTCTTCCTGATTCAGTATCACCCACAGAAGCTTCAAATGTGGGTAAGGGCATCTCAAATTCATAAAGGCAATTTAAATATGGATCAAAGTCTCTCTCTGGCCTGTAAAGCATAGAGAGGAAGTTTACTTCTCATGGCCACCAGGTGAGCATCCTCAGGATGCAAGGACTATGCTGTATTGTTAAGGGTCAACCACAGGTGGCTCTAGGAGAAATAAATGACTATTTTTTTGAATGGCAGTTTGTCTAGGACACTGCGATATGTGCAGGGCCTCAAAGAAGCGTGAAGCATCTCTATCATCATAGTGTTTGCAGTTTATTTGTTGAGAGAGAATTTATATTCTTTTGCCCTGGAATTACAACCAAGACCAAAGCTAAGAATAAAAGGAGCTAAGTGCTTGTGCGTTTAGAGGATTGGCAGCAGTTGGGGATGCATACCTCCGAGCGGGGTTTGCTGAGAGAACTTACTCCTCCACTGACCACTATCCTACCCCTTGAGATGGAGAGGGAAAAAGGGGGCTAGTGTTTCCTTTTTCCTAAGCTAAGAGAGGTTGGTGGGGCAAGTGATGAGAGCATCATCTGTGATTCTAGAGAGCCTCAAAGAAGGAGAAACTATGACATGTGCTTCATGAGAGAACCTCTAACCTGCCAATGTATATTAAAGCATACCAAAAGAGAATTCGGGAGAGATGGCATGGTGAGAAATTACTAAGCAGAGAGGAAGCCGGGACACACCTCATATCTAGTTCTCAGGTTAAATAGGTGTGGAAGAGAGATCCTGCACCCATATGCCTGGGTATTGAGGGTGGTGATACTAGAGCCTAGAGTCTTCCTGGAATCAGTGCTTTATGGAGGATAAAGGAGAAACATGAGTCAGAGGAATGTTGCCTGAATCCATGAACTGGGGATCAGCTGGAAGAAGTGACCACATCTTACAAGGGACTATCAAAGTCAAGGAGAGTTGCATGAGCTTCTTAGAGTCAGCATCCATCCCGTCTATCCACTGTCATGTAGCTAGAACAGTTGCCATGGCACACCAAGGGGAAGACAGCATCTCACTGAATGAAGTGAGATGTTTACCTCTTTACCTTCTTCCTCTTCCTCACCTCCAAGAAGGAGGAGCTGGTGATCTGAAGAGGGAAAAAAGGGAAGTAAAGAGCAGACTACATAGTTCCACCTTCTTCTTCCAAGTGAGTTAGAAACAAGGAGAGATGTGGCTGAACAGGGAGGAGGAAGAGGAGACTCTGCTTCAGGTTTGAGATTGAAATTTTAAAATTAATAGTATTATTTTAAATATTCAAATGAGGCAGTCTTAAATCAGAAAGGAGCACATAAGTTAATGGAATCCTTAAGGGGGCCTCTTCTTTGTAGTGGGATTTGATAAAGCACAGTTAGAGGCAGTTAAATGAAGAAATAAAACAGTCTTATTCTGAGTTGAGACTCCATATTATACTCATTTTTTACATATATATATAATGATATCATAGATATACAAAATTACCCACATAGTTTAGCATATCCTCAGTGCTATTTTAATGATAGAGAAAACGAGCAATAAAAAAGGGCAGAAGAGATGCATTGAACAATTTTGTAATGAGACAAATGGTAAGTCAATTTAACACCCTGCATCTACACCACACACACACACACACACACACACACACGTGCGCACGTGCATAGAGTCTCTCTCTTTTTTATGTCTGAACACATGGATTAGCACTTCTTTTCATAGAATTCATATAATTTCTTGAGAATGCTAATCTCCTATGGAGAGGATTTTGAGGTTGCTCTCAAAGGAAGAAATTCTTTCTCCCTCTTAGCTAACAGGATACTACACATTTTTCTAGTCCTGCACTTGCTCTATTACATGATAGAGTTATTTTTTTTCACTTGATTCCTATTTTGTTTTTTATAAAATATTCTCACTTACCTGTTCTTCATGTTTGTGTTAGACTTGGTATGTGAATAAACTTTGCAAGAATAAAAGCCACATATATAACAACTAAAAATAGTGCCTCGTACAGATCCATGTACAAATAGTGGCTTGGAGAAGAGCTGATTGGTGATGACAAGACCCCATCAAGGAGCTCAGAGGAAGCTCAGGAGCCTGGACAAAGATTATTCTCATGGTTAATGACATTTTTCTTTGAGATATAATAAATTTAGTTAAGAACATTTCTTCCCCAGGATCTGATTCTGGGATTGGGATCTTGGTTGGAGATTGTACTGGGGACTCCCTAGGTTTGGCTTTTGGTGAGGGGAGAAAGATTTTTGAACAAGTTCCTTGAATAAGCAGATTATTTTGGAATGCCTGAGACTCTGACTGCTCAGGAACACGTCAAGGCAACAAATATTTATTATGCACCATATGTTAAACATTGCATTTGGTAGGTTGCCATCAAATGAAAGACTTATGTTCTGCTTTCAAAGAATTGTATAGAGAAAAAGACACACATGCATTCAGAGACACACGAAGAGTAGCAAAGTTAGCATTTTTTCCACTGAGGTATATGGATTTCTAGTACTAAGAGATGGTCAGGAAAAACAAAACCAAACAAAAACTGGAAGGTTTCTTGAACACATTTTGAGAAATACTGAGTAAAGTAATTGGACATTGTGCAATAAGTGGCAAAGTAAGTGTCATAGCCAGTAGGAACTATGGGAAGAAAGAAAAAAAAGAAATGGTTAGGGCCAGGAGAGATTGGGGAGGCCTTTGTGCAATAGGGTGATTGAAGCTAGTCTTTGAGAGAAGATGGACTTTGGAGAAGAAGGAAGGAAGGAGGCATTCAGATAGTCAGAGAGGCACAACATCTTAGCAAATCTCAGAAATGAAACTAGTCTCCAGATGAAGAGAGAGGAGCTTTGTAAGAGCAGAGTTTCATGATGAAGACATCCAAGCTGTGGGCTGGACCCACAATGAAGGATCAATAGACTGTACAGTGGAGGGGTGTGAATGCCAGGTAGAAGCATCTGGCATGATTAAGAAAGACATTTTAAATTATGTCAGTTAAAGTTCTTCTTTCTGAATGATCTGAATGCATTGTGTTATTTGGAAGTCTAGTGTTCCTTCAGATGTTAATTTGTGCTCTGTGAAAATTTATACAATGGCCTTGCAAAGTTTCTTTACGCTAAGACTTCCCAGACTTTTATGCTAAGTACACTGTGGTTCTTCAAGAGGGGAATGTAATATTTCATTAAAGAACTCCCATCCTACATTTTTGTTTTTCCTGTGGAAAAAAAATTTGTCATATTGTGAAATTCAATTTGGAAAATGCTCTACCAGGTATTTCCTACTTTTCTCTTGGGTGAGGGGAAAAAGGGTGAGAAGTATCCTTCCTTGGAGTGACTGTGTTTCTTTGTCAGATGATATAAATATCAGAAAACAAGACTATTATTTTACCTTCTAATATCATTTCAATAAAAGTTACAGTAGACCAGTATTTGCTGATATTTGAGACCACATACCAAGCTGAAAATTGGTCTTTAATGAAGGAACAACATCCAATTCTCTAATTTTAATGAATAATTATCTGAGTTATAGCAAACTTTTTTTTTTTTTTTTTTTTTTTTTTGTGGGGAAGACCAGCCCTGAGCTAACATCTGTTGCCAATCTTCCCCTTTTTGCTGAGGAAGACTGGCCCTGAGCTAACATCCGTGCCCATCTTCCTCCACTTTATATGGGACGCCGCCACGGCATGGCTAACAGGCAGTGCGCGTCCGCGGGCGCCTGGGATCCGAACTCGCGAACCCCGGGCTGCCAAGCGCGGACTAAACCGCTGCGCCACCGGGCGGCCCCTATAGCAAACTATTAATATTTTACATTAATTTGTATACTTTTCATTCCTAGTGTTAGATTTTTTTTGTGTGTTTATTAGTCTTTGCTTTTAAAAAATTCAATGTTTTATTTTAGAAAAGTTTGGGGTTTTTTTGCTGAGGAAGATTTTCCCTGAGCTAACATCGGTGCCAATCTTCCTCTATTTTGTATGTGGGTTGCTGCCACAGCATGGCCGCTGACAAGTGGTGTAGGTCCACGCCTGGGAACCAAACCTGGGCCACCAAAGCGGCATGCGCCGATCTTAACCACTAGGCCACAGGGCTGGCCCTTAGAATAGTTTTTGATTTACAGAAAAGTTGTAAGGATAATACAAAGAGGTCCCATATATCCCACACCCAGTTTCCCCTATTAACATCTTAAAATTAGTATGGTACATTGGTAACAATTAATGAGCAAATATTGATACATTATTATTAACCGAAGTCCATAGTTTATTCAGATTTCCTTAGTGTTTACCTAAGATCCTTTTTCTGTTCCAGGATCCCATGTAAGAGAGCACATTATATTTAGTTTCTCAGAATTTCCTTGGTTTTGATGACCTTAACAGTTTTGGGGTGTAATGCTCAGATATTTTAAAGACTATCCCTCAGTTGGGATTTGTTCAATGTTTTTCTCATGGTTAGACGGGGGTTATGTGTTTGGGGAGGAAGATCACAGAGGCAAAGCACCATTTTCCTCACAGCATGTTCAGGGTACACACTATCAACCTGACTCATCACAGTTAAAGCTCAACTTGATCACTTGGCTAAGGTAGTGCTTGTCAGGTTTCTTCACTGTACAGTTGCTCTTTTCCCTACTTCCTATACTGTACTCTTTGGAAGGAGGTCACTATGTGTCACCCACACTCACAAAGTGGGGGATTAGCTCTGAGCCATTGCACAGGGGTTACTCTCCCCTCTTCCTGCCAGAGCTTGAGGGGATCTTTCTTGATTCTTCACTGTGAGAACCTGTTGGGGTTCCTGGAAGTAAAACTCATGAGAGTGTGGAGATTCCCCTAAAACAGTGGCCCCTTGGACTTTCACACTGTCAGGCTAGCCCACACTTAGCCTCCAGCAGTTCATCAAAATTACCATTTTAGTGTCCTACCTGTTTATGGTTCCAAGGACTTCACCTCCACGTAAGCAGAGCTCAGCTATGTCTCTCTGAATGCATCTGTCTCTCTAGGTTTCATGGTGGCAGTTTGCCCTGCAACCTCAGTTCTTTGACGGACTCCAAAAAAGTCAAGAATTTTAGTTTTGTCCAACTTTCTCTTGATGTAAGGATGGAAACGACAACTTCCAACCTCTTTACATGTTGGAGCTGAAACCAGAAATCCAAACTATTAAATTTTAATGGTTATTTCATTTGGTATTTTGGATTAAAATAAATGGTTAATTCCAATGAGCAGATTGGAATTATAGTATAGTACAATAAATGGGTCAAAGAACAGTACTCATTGGTTTCTAGAAACCTCTTCTAGTTTTTTTTTTCTGATTCTGTGACTATATTTTCAATTGACACTGATAAAACACTTTTTCTTTAATTTTATTAATTATTAATATTTTAGACAATTCACTTTTTATAAAAATTTATCGCTATTTTTACTCTTTAGCTTATAATAACAATTAGTCCTCCAAGCACACAATGCTATGTCAGTAATATAGAGACATCAAAAATAACTTTGACTATTTATTACTGTTAATGGAGTAGAGAACATTAAATAATGTTGTCATATAAAATATTTCCTAACTTTCAAATATTACTTTTATCTTTCATTAAGTCTCCCGATTAAGGTTTATAAGTTGAGTATTTAATCAATTATGAAACTGATTGAGCCTGGGTTGCTCTATTAGGTGGTGCTATTCTTATTCTTATACATACAGAAATTTAAGTGGATTAGTTTGGACAAGTTATTTAAACTCTCTATGCCTCAATTTTCTCCTCTGGAAAATAGGGATTATAACAATGTACTTACCTCATTGTGTAGTTATGAGGATTAAAATGAGTTACTATAAGAAAAGTCTTTAGATAAGGGCCTGGCATATAATTTTATTATCTTTACTATATTATTATCTTGCTATTTTAGAATCGCATATGGTTAAAGCTGGAAGGTACTTGAAAAACTGTCTAGTTCAGGGATCATAAGTAGCTTGTGGGCTGAATTTGATTTTCAGCGATTTGGTTAACACAGTATTTTAAAATGGCATTTTTAATTTGAATGCCCTTTGAGAAGGCATAAATATCCAGATCCTCATAATCCCCACTACTCCCTGTTGTATAATATTATCATTTTGCTTCCCACATTTGCTTTACCTACTTAGCTCCTGAAAAACCTTTGAATTTGTGGCCCTTGATCTGTCTACTCCTCTCATTTAACAGAGAGGCAAATGAGTTCCAGAGGGATCATGGAAAGTTCCCATAGTTGTGACCAAACTGGAAATAAGCTCCGAGACTTCTGATTCCTAGTCCAATGTCATCCTCATGACGCCGTGGTGTCTGCTTTAACTGGAATTGCTTATATCAAGTCTCTCTTCAATGACAATAGCTTGAAGGGCCTAAAATAGACCAGTCATCTTATAATACATGCCTGTGGGGAGAGTGTGTAAATCCTTGACAAAATGATCCTCACAATTGAAAAACAAAACAAAACAAACATACTTAAGTTATGTGACAATATTCCCCTTCCCTTTTTTAAATGATGCAGATGGGTCAAGTTAGGAAACCATCAAGAGGCTTTTTTTTTCCTTATTAATTTGATGTGTACCCAAAACTAAAACAGAAATTTGGGCACAAAATTTCAAAATCTGCCCACGAGGTTTTCAGTTCACGGCATGTTCTTGTGCTGTCTTTACAAGAGGGAGTAAAGCTAAAATTACTAGTGTGGGACCAGAGCATCATAACAGGACACTCTTCTGGTCATAGGCATAGTAACAACGATGAAATCATTTCTACAAAATAGACAAGGAGGAAAAATGATATCATTAATTTTGAATACTCTAGGTCTGGGAAACTGGATGCAATGTGAAGCATATACAAGTAGAAAAGTTGGGGATGTTGAGCTTTATTTAAAATGAGATGAGTGTTTTAACAATGAATTGGATTTTTTCTATAAGATTCACTCTATCGTCTGTCACTTTTCCTTTGCAAAATCAAGAAGGGAAACAAGGCAGTGTAGGTACCTGGAGCTGACTCACCCTCAGCTCAGGGAGAGGTTTTAATTAGGAACTCTTCTTTCAGTAAGAATGAGAAAATAAGAAAAAGGTGACAGTCTCCTCTGTTGACAGTCTTAGGAATTAGGCAAACTTCCTACAGAAAGTTTGTTTACTCTCTATGGGGCACAAATAGAATATGCTGTCGAAAAATTCTTTATTATGGCCAGAACATTGAGAGACATCAGGTTTCAGTGATTTGCAATCTGTAGTGCGCATCAAAGTCACCTGGGTTTCTTATGCGGGGGCAGAGCTGCTGCACCAGAATCAGTGCAGGTGGGGCTTAGGACCTGAATCCCAGGAGACTTGATGCAGGTGATCTATGGACCATGCTTTGAGAAATTATGATAATGCATCTTGTCTCCAATGAGAATTTTAAAAGATTTTATCTCCCTTCGTCCTTCACTCCCTCCCTCCCTTTCTCCTTCCCCCTTCTCTCTCTCTCTCTTTCTTTTTTTTCCCTATGCTCAGCTTTATTTTCAGAGCAGACGATAATGCAGAGATAGAAGACTTCAAAACCTGAACCTTGCCTTCAAGGTGCTCACCATCGCTTGGCAGACATAATGCGATTAACAAATGACATAAGAAAGCATAGACTGATGGGTAGGGGAGAATAGGAAGATGCTTGAGAGCAAGAGGAAGCCACTAAGCCCTCGATGGAGGGGCTGGGGTATGACAAGTTAGTGGAAAGCATTGCATTATTGGTTTGGCGGTAGAGGCGCTAGGGTTCAATTCTATTTTTCCACATCACAGCTATGTGAGCTAGGGCAAGTTGATTTACATCTCTGAGTCTCAGCTTCCACACCTTGCTAAAAAATAAAAACATTTACATTGCAGATTTGCAATGTGTATATATATATAAACTTATATATGTAGTTTAATCAGTAAGTGGCTGAGAGGAAGGTTTGAGGATTATTCCGACATTGGTAGAAAGGAGATATTGTGGTGGGGAGAAAATAGAATTAGATTAAACAGATCAGTTAGGATGTAGTAATCCAGGCAAAAGACGAAGAGAGTTTACTGTTGCATGGGGGCAGTGAGAAGAGAGCAATACAGAAATGAGAGGAAATTCATAAGGACATCACCTCAATAGAAACTGGCTTATGATTGGGTCTTATCAATAGAAAGTGTAACTGAGCAAAAGGGGCTGGTTCTGCTCGCCACAATCCAATGCCAATCAATTGCAAATGAGTCGGTGGTTGAGAAAGGAAAGTTTCTATGATTAGCTAGCACAACTGAAAGATGGTAGACTAGTTTTCTAAAGAGCTATCTTAAAATTGCACAGAATCTTGAGGCAGTTATATAGGGGAAATGGGCATGGAAGGAGGAGGTTTAGGGTCATCGACCATTCAGTATGATGAAATTCAAGGTGTCACATTATCTCCTTCTTCTGTCATTTGTGAGGGGTACCAGTGCAGAGTTTTTCTTTCTGGGGCTTGTCATGTTCCTGGGGGGACTCAGAGAACAAAGTTATCATTTTATCATAAGCAAGAGTCATAATACTAGCAGATCACTTATTTTGCAAAAGTGAGACTTGCTTAATCATCTAGGCTATGTGCAGGCTAGGATGTATTCACGGAGACTAGTGAGTCAGAGTCACAGTTACAATATTGCTTCCTTTCCCTAAGATGGCTTCCCTCATGCTAACTTAAGATCTAGCTGTTACAAAAGGAATGGATGGAAGGTGACTCCAAGGTCTAGTAGAAGATGGACAGACCAAAGCCAGAGAAGGAAGAGAGAGAGACCATGGATTTGGGGAAAAGTCTGATTTTAGACTTGCTGAGTTTGAAGTTATGTTGGGATTTTAAGAAGAAAATATCTGTTATATTGTTGCTCAGGTGAGAAGAAAGGAAGAGAAGTATTAACCTGGGAGCCAGGAGCAGGAAGATGTTAGTTGAATGCAGTCAAATAGATTAGTCCTTCATGGGAGGGAATTTGTAGAAAAGATATCAAAGTTTCAAAGTCTAAGCCTTGGGAAACACCAGTAATTAATAGCAGTTACTTATGCAAGGTTGTACAAAGTGTAGGCATGCCATCCACTTTATTTGATCCTCATAAGAGCTAGGTGACATGGTGCAGGTAGGTTTTACCTATTTTATGAATGTGGGAAGCAATTTGTTATAGGTCATTTTACTACAGAGTAGCAGAGATGGGATTCACAACTTAGGTTTCATACCTCCAAATTCAGAATTTTTAATACCATGAAATCAGGGGGAAGGAGATCAGCTATGCATTCCTGAAGTCTTTAGTCACTTATTCTACTCAAGCCCAGATAATACAAGAGTGTAGAAATGGGCTATGTCTCAAGCACATGAAAACTGCTAAAAAGACTGATTTCCCCCCACAAGAAAAGTTGTTTCTGGAAAGATTTTTATTTCTGGAGAGCAAAAATGTAATCAATAAAATTCATTGAATCTGCTGAAATCCTGGGTATTGTAACAGCATCTTTGATTGGTCATGACAGAAACATAACTAACCTAAACAAAAAAACACAAAAACACAGAGAGAGGAATTTATTTATTGACTCATGTAAATAAACCGTGACCATGGCAGAGAGGGAGATGGAAATGAAAGCAGAAATACTGTCAAGACCTTTTCTTTCATTTCTGCTTCTTTCTTCCTTTCTTTCTTCTCCACATTTTGGGGTGGTGGGAACACCATGTCTGACATATTCTGTACTTACATTCTTATAGCTTGGGAACAAGAGAGAAAGATGCTTTTTCTCTTCCAGGGCTTGGCTGAGGATGTGACTGTGGCATGCAGGTTTGGGATTGTAGGTTGACCTCTTCAAGATGTGATTGTTTTCTTATAGACTCTTTATCTACCATTTTAGTAGTTGCTACCAGGTAGATGATGGATGACAATAAAGGTCAACAGACTTTCCTCAGGCATGGCTAACATCTGCACAAGCATTTAACCACATCTTGATGAAGAATAGTGGAGAATGATGATGCTCTCCATTGTGTTTTAGAGGTGGTTAGCTGGTTTTATCCTACCTCCTGCTTCACAAATACATGTTTTTTGAACATCACTTCACAATCTTATTCTCCAGTCTTTCTAAAATCGTTAAATAACTACATTTCATTTTAATTATACACACGTCTTTTGGTCTTTTTCTTCTCCATATGTTATTAAAAATGATAAAACAAGGACAAGTAGAATCCTGTGGTGATTTGTTGGACTGCATCCTGTCGGTTGCTGTACAACACTCAGGCTGCAGCTTTTGGCCTGGTAAGGTGGTTTCAATTTAATCAGAGACATCTGTTTTAACGTGATCCTATCCAGAATTATACTCACCTACTGGTATGGCAAAGCAACAGCAAGAACCTGCATGTTCACCTGGAGTATTTTACTAATAGCAAATTAGTCATTATTATTATATCAAAAATTTGTTAATGAGATAGAAAAAAAAATCCACTGTAAATGTTTCCTTAAGTGATAATCAGTTGGATGATATACTAGTGAGGTTTGTTGGTTTGTTCACTTTGGATTAAAAGCATTACTTTTGGTACTTTTCTTTTTTCTTAATTTTTCCCTTTATCATGCTGTATTGTATAATTATATTATAGTGGGAAATGAGTAAACTTTAGGATCTGACAGGCTTAGGTTCAAATTTTGGTTTGTTCTTCATTCAACACACATGTGCTTAGTGCCTCTGATCGTGCTCCAGACACTGTGTTAAGAGTAGAGGACACAAATTAAGTAACACAGACCCTTTGATCTCAGGAAGTTCATAGTCTCTGGTAGAGGAGGAGAGGGCGGTGCAGAGTGAGTGCTGGGGGTGCAGGAGGTGAGCAGCACACATCCCATTGGAAGGAGGGGTGGGAGAGGTGCTGCTTGACCTGAATTGGGTCAGTTGAGAAGGAAGAGTGAACAATGGAGGAAAGTGTGTTCCAGGCATAAGGACTACATAAGAGAAGGTCAGAGGCACTAAAGGACATGGCATGTTTTGGTGTGTCTGGAGAATTTGGCACATAGTTGGAACTTATAAAAATTAGTCAAATAATCAATGCATGGCAAGGAGTGCTATGGAAACAAGGCTAGGGGAGAAAGTAACAACCATATCACCGAGGGCTTTATAGGTAAGTATGTTGACCTTCAACCTGAAAGCTATAGGAAGCAATCATTTATTATTATTTTATGTCAAAAAATGACATGATCAGATTCTTACATACACTCTGGAGAATGAATAGAAAGGGACTGTTTTAGAGGCAGGAGGCCAGTTAAGAGGGTGTCGTTGTAATCTAGGTGAGAAACTGCAGGGACCCGAGTTAAAGTTCTAGGAGTGGGGACAGCGGGAAGGAGACGGGCTGGAAACATATAAAGAAAGAAACTATAGAACTATTTGATTTATAGAATATGGGGAGTAGTGAGAGAAAGCTCCAGAGAAATCAGGACCATTCCCAGATTTCAGCAACTGGTTGAGTAGGTTTGGTGGCAATGACACGGTTAGCT
The DNA here is from genome assembly GCA_031878705.1 of Tapirus indicus. Taxonomy (NCBI): domain Eukaryota; kingdom Metazoa; phylum Chordata; class Mammalia; order Perissodactyla; family Tapiridae; genus Tapirus; species Tapirus indicus. The sequence goes on from CM062919.1 coordinate 34,431,779, forward strand.
TCAGGCATTCTGAATTCAAGGTAGAGAGGATATATCCAAGTGGACGTGTTACATAAATAGCTGGATATCAGATCTGGATTGCTGGAGAGGAGTCCGAGCTGAGGATATACATTTGAGAGATCATCAGCCTTCAATTAGCTATTGAAATTTTGGATGAGGTCATCCAGAGAGAAGGAGGTGGCCGTGGACCAAGCTGAGAGCCCTTGAAAACCAGAACGCTTAGGGGAAGTGTGACCCTAGCTGCATAGCGAGAAGAAACAGACATGTAAGAGTATATCTAGGAAAGGGAGATGTTGTATATGTCAGCGGGAAAATATTTTTATGATTTTATGACCTTGAGTAAGTTTGCAATTTCCTATGATTCGTTTACTTCGTCAGTGAAAATGAAATAATGATGTCTATTGCATTGTATATTGTGAGGATTATAGTGACAATAAATGCATTCATCTGGCATAATGCCTGGAACATAAAATTCATCAATGAATGTTTTTTCTTTTTCCAATGTTGATTGGGTTACTGATAAACTGTTCACAATAAAATCTTCTACTTAATGGGACTTATTATTTCTTTCAATAATTTAGTTTGATCTCTTCCTAATGGCTGAATCTCCAAAATCTAATAATCAGCTCCAGTAAGGAGCTTTGGTATCAAACCAAGCAGAGTCTGATGAAGAGCATTTCTAGAGAGAATTTTATTTTCTTCCTTCTGATAATACTGTGACCAGTCTTGTTTAAAAACACCTGCATTCATTTCTTATTTGAGCATATAATCAATATCAAGTGTTAATACTGATATTCCTTTATAAAATCTCATCAGTCATCCTAAACAATACAGTATATACTTGAAAAAAAAAAAACTTTCAAGGTTTTGAGCATTCTGCACATCTGCTTTTGTAGGATTTATGTGCCTCACAATTTAGTTGCTTTTATTAAAACAACCTAATTTGGGCAAATTTCAGAAGAGATGGGAAGGCAGCATTTTCTTGCTTTTGAAATCTGGTTATTTGTTTGTTCTCTTTGAAGCTAAGCTGAAAAATTAGCTAGATTCCTTTGTGGAGCACACAGACGTATTCAACCTCTGGCTTTATGCAGAAATTTCAAATATTTTCATTTGTATTTTCCTTTTCATGTTTCACAAAGTACCTCCCTCATTTGGTCATGCATGGTGTCTGGTTTTCAGGGCAATTTCTAAGACTTGTTTGACAATTAGAGGCAAAGCATATTGTGAGGTAAGCAGTAGAAAAGAATAGAAAAGAGAGAAGAGACGCACTAGATTGATAAAGAACAGGCAAATCTTTCTTTAATGCACTTCCTTCTTTTTTATACCCTTTCCATTTCTTCAGAAGCAACTTGGAGAGAAGTCCTAATCACAAGTGATTGTGTCAAAGGTCTTGGAAGTACAATGTGTATCATGCTACCTTACTAGAATTGCCTTCATTTTGTGTCACAAATCAAGAGGATAAATGCAATGAGGAAGATCTAGTCCAATAACCAGAGGTTTGAGTATATTCTTGACATGGCCATGTGTTTGTTCAAATTGGGCTAGATGATCTCCAAGTCTCCTGTCTGCTTTAAGATTGTGTAACTTGAAGTCCTTTTACTCCTTTTATTCCCAGAACCTGTGAATATGTTACTTTACAGCAAAAGGGACTTTATGTATGCAATTAGGTAGGGATCTTGAGATGGAAAAATTGTCCTGGATTATTGGATGGGCCCACTGTAATCACAAGGGTCCTTATAAGAGGCAGGCACCAAGGTCAGAGTCAGAGAGATGCGACGATGGAGGCAGAGGTTGTTATAGTACACTTTGAAGATGGGGGAAGGGACCAAGATCCAAGGGGAATGCAGGTGATCTCCAGAAGCTGGGAAAGGCAAGATAATGGATTCTCCCCTAGAGGCTTTGAAGGGAGCGTAGTCTTGCCGGACTGATTCCTGCCCAGTGAAACCCATTTGGGACTTCTGACATCCAGAATTGCGAAATAATACGTTTCTGTTGTTTCAAGTCACTACATTTGTGGTCGTTTGGTAGAGCAGCCCTAGAAAACTAATACATCATCTATCTAAAATCCCTATATATTTATGAAACTTTAGGATTCATAAATCCTGCATCTGTCCCTCTAACTTCTTGTTCTCTACCAAATAAGATGGGTATAGATAGACTCAAACAGAGTCAGTGCATGACCAATTGGGTCATATAAAGATTTGAGTTCTATGATTTACTCAGATCAAATACTAGCTCCATCATTTGCTAGTTGTCTGACTTTAGGCTTGTCCCCGACTTCTCTGTGTCTCAGTTTCCTCATCTGAAAAGTTAAGATAACGATAGCATCTCCTTTCCTTACAGAATTAGAGGACTCAGTGCTCCTAAAATACATATATCAGCTTCATATGTCAACTTCCAAGCTTCCCGTAAATGCTCTCCAGCAGTTTCTTCCTCTGAATACAGTGTTTAGAATCTGGAGAAGAGCATAGTTAGGTGAGGTCGGGACCATGACATTCAGAAAAGTCAGAGGGACATAAGAGTTAAGCCTGGAAGCCTGAGGAGGAGGCAGGACTGAGGGATTGGCCTGAGGCTGGGTCCATAATCTTCTCAACTTCTGACTTTTCACTGGCTTTGTTGCTCTCAGTTCTCAGTCTCCTTGGGAATTCCAGAGAGACTGAGATCACTTCTTTTCATCACACTGGAACTGATGAAAGCATCAAGTTGAGATGCAGGTATTTCAACCTCTAAAGTAGATTCTTATCACATCCAAAACCACTGAAAGGGATTGACTACATTTAGCTGATTATTCAGGCATTTTCTTTGATGTAGAAAATTGAGGAAGATTTTAATCTTTCATTGTTTGAGTTTTATTCATGATATGTGTATATTTGGGAAAGTGGAAGAAAAAGGGCACCTTTCCCTTTAAGAAAGAGCACTGGGGTTTTTGTAAAGTAAAAAGATGAAAGGTATTGTGAAAGTGGTCAAGGCAGGACTATCTGAGCACTTATTATTCTGATGCTATTGTTCAACATTTTAATCCCTTTTCTTCTGGTTTTGCAGCTTGAATCTTTCAGAGGATGAGAGGAAAAATATATTTTTTTCAATGTCCCCATTTGCAGGATGTTCTGGATTCATTTGCTGCCTGGTTTTTCTCTGTTGTGAGCACATCACTTTGGGATTGGAAGCTCCTGAATATGGTGATTTTAGCCTTCACCTCAATATCAGTTTTATCTGCAGAGATGAGCAGCATTACAAATGCCAACAAATAATGTTCCTGATGATTTCTAGAGAAACCAAAGTATTCACGTTGGAAGAGAGGTGCTTTTCTTTGGCAGGAAGGTGGTTTCCGTTAGAGTCTAGTTCCTCTTCTCCCAGCTGTGTGACTTTGGCCAATGGGTGTGTTTGTAAAGTTTTATAATTTACGGTGTGTCTTCAGGTGCATTTTACATATGACCCTACAACTCCCTTAGGGGTTAGGTTATAGCTAGTCTCATATTAGAGAAGAGAAAACCTAGTCCCAGAGAAGTGAACTGATTTCTCCAAGTTCATGTGGCTACTAAGTATCAAAGCAGTGGCTCAAGATGGGTTTTCTTTTCTCCCACTGCAACATGTTGCTTCCTATAAAATGTTTGATTCAAATAATTGAACTGTGAGTGTCAGTTTCCTCCCATATAAAATATGCATACAGACCAGATACAGCATTAAAAACTGAGATCTAAAGGGGCAGTGCAGACAATGTTAATGAAAGTATCTAGATATAAGAGAATGGTGTTAATTGTGCCATCAAGAGACACGTGTCATGAAAGGGGGCAGCTGCTGCCAAGCTCCAGTTATTATTTTTGCACAGGAATGCAACAAAACTAGTGTTGTCAGATTTTCTGCTTTTTCAAGAGAGATGAAAATCTAGATTTTCCAGTAAAATCTCCCTGTGCTTGATTAATGCTGAATTGGCAGAACTTCGATCCCTTTCTAAGGTCTCCATGGTGGGGGAGGGGGGCACCTTCATTTCCATTGACTCAGATGTGCTTTCTTTTTTGGAATGGAGGATTCATGAGGGTCGTTGACTTCAATTTATGTCCAGGCCAATTCAATAATTGATTTGGACAAATAGGTAAGTCCTAAGGTAATAACTGAAATTCATTTATTTGTGTGATCTTGGAATATTATGAAAACAGAAAACTCCTCAGAAATCCTTGCATGCAAAGATTGCTCATGCACTTCTTGGTGCCACCAAGGGGGCAGCTGGACTTAGGAAAGGAGGGATTTTTATAACATCTGATATGTATTCTCCACTCTGTTGTTTTCACTTAGAATTGATGGCACATTCAAACAAATGTAAGTGGTAATTTAACTCATTAAATAGATTTATTTTATGATCAGTGTGTAATTATGAGGTTAAACTTTGCCATTCAGGCTTATGAGGTTGATGACATGAATTTGGGCTTGTTGGCTATAATGTTAGGAGTGATAGTGCTGGTACTGGTATGTGTCAATAACATTTTATAATAATAATAGTATTAATAATAAAAAATACCATTTATTGAGTGTTTATTATGCATCAGGCTTCATGACAAGGGTTTTTCTCATCATTAAATCATTTAATCCTCATAAATCCCCATGAAGCAGGCATTAGAGTCCCTATTTTACAGATAAGAAAACTGTGACTTAAAGAGATTAAGTAACTGGTTCAAGATTATCCAATTACTAAGAAACAGATTCAAATCAAATTCCAAATAATGTATGGAAAAGAGGTCAGAGGGCATCTGCTATGTACCAGGTCCTATTCTGGGTTCTGAGTTCTAGTGAACAAAATAAGTTCCTGCTTCATGGGTTATATTTTATTTGTGGGGATAGACAGTAAACCAATAAACATACACAATATAATTTCTAGCAGTACTAGGTACTCTAAAGGTAAGAATTAGGGCAGAGGATAGAGGGCCTATTTTACATAGGATGATGAGGGAAGGTTTGTCTGAGGGGGTGACAGCTAACCAGAGATATTGTCAAAATGAAGTGGAAGGATGAGCAATGGGAATTTCCTGGACAGTCCCTGTGATGATCCCTCCATGGTGCAATTCACCACTCAGTTCTAGAATGGTATGACTCACTGGTTGATTGTATTTCGGAGGATTATGCAGTGTCTTCCTAAGGCAAGAGCAAGGACTTAGGAGGCAGACCCAGGTTAAAATTCTGGTTCCGCTCCTTTTTCTCGTGAGGTATTTGGTCACCTTCCGTTTATCTCCAAGCTTCAGTTTCCTCATCTGTAAAATTTGGATAATAATCCTTATCTCATATGATAAATGAAAATTGCACCATAAAGTTCCACTTTGCAGTCCCTGGAACTGCATATAAATATGCAGGCATCATGCAACAAATAACAGTTATTATAATTATTTTTATAATCTGTGTCTTTCAGGACATCGAGAAGTTCCCCGTGGGGTTTTGTGGTGACCGTTAGAACTGAACCGGGAGTGTGGTCAAATGGAAACAGATCCAGGGAATAAGCTAAGGGAGGAGACTGGTGTGGATACAGTGAGTTTTCAAATCACGTTAGTTAAGTACAAGAATGAAAATAAGAGGTGATTTGAGAGCAAGGCGGGCAGGGAGTTATTTATTTAAATTTAATATTAAGAAGCATCCTAGAATATGCATGTAGCTGCAGGGGTTTACAGAATAGCATGGAGAGGAAGAGAGAGAGCTGCAGGTACAATCCCTGCCCTTTAAAAGGCCCACAGCCCTGCTTCCACAGGCGTGCGGCCGCTATTTAAAATGACGGTTCCTGGAGCCAGGCTGGCCCATCGCCTGATAATCAAGAAATCTGGGTCTAGTCCCGATTTGCCTTCTGACGTGCTGTTTGGCTCTAAGCTAATCGCTTCACCTCTCTGCCTCCAGGCGGAGGAGAAAAGATCTCTACACCCTGCCCATCTCAAAGGAATCTTTTTAGACTGGAAAAAAAAAAAGTTACTGTTACATGTGGGAGCGTACTTTAGTAGAGAAACCTCTTAAAATCACAAGCATATCTCACGTGAGCAGTGAATTAGGTCCACAGCGGTCTGTTTTGGTAACAACTTTATCCTGGGGAGGGGGCAGCAGAACCACAGTGAGGTTCAATGGTTCGGCCTGGCGCGGTGGAAACACACACGCTCTGGAAGGGTGTGCATCTGGGGTCCAGTTTTCTAACTTTGCTGAATTTTAACTCTGTCACCTGTCTAGAACACTTTCCCTCTCTGAGCCCAGGTTTCTAGATCTATAAATACAGTAACACCATGTAAGTTATGGTGAGCATTCAATGAATGTAAAGTTATGCGCATTATGTCTGCCACTGACATTTAAAAATGTTACTTTTTATCGTATTTTTACATTTTTATTTAAGACCTGCATTCCTGGAGTCGTCTGGAGGCCCCTATTTCGGGAGGCCTTTTCAAACCAGTGCCAGGCTGGACTGGCACAGGGTCAAGCGGAAATAACCCACTGGGTTTGCTCCAGCCTGGGGAGCTGGGTCTGCGTCAATCTGATCCTCTGTCGGGGAGGGGAGGGACTAATCCTTGGCCGGGATCCCAGCAGCAGTTCCTGTGGGTGTGGGGGCTCCCGGATTGTCCCAAGATAACTAGGTGACTGAATCACCACTGTTTCACAGTGACTATTGCAGGACACAGCTATTTAGTCATCTCTGCGTCTCGTTCACAGACATTTCTATCTCTTGCCAACACACTACTTTCGCTGCACGTTGTTGTGAGGCTCTGGGACACCCCGAAAATCCACCTTTTTATTCAATGGAATGTAAGAAACGGACTCCCTTTATTAACATGTAGGTTGACTCTCTCAGAACACGCAGGCTGCAAATCCCAATGGCTTCTCCGCACTGTCTCAGACGCTGCCATCCCTCGTTACGCTATTCCCATGGTAACCCTCAAGAAGGGAGAGGAGGGATGGCTAACCACGGAGAGGCTATTTTTAGATTTCTGGCCAGATGCTTTGACAAATCTGTTGAGGGAAAGAACTCGAAGCAAATGTAGAAGAGGATTTTTTTTTTTTTTTTTGCCAAAGACAATACCATTTAAAATTCATGATATAAAAATGGAAAAGGCCTTGAGAAATCATTCAACCTACTTTCTACCTCTAGGAAGATCTACTTCCATATTATACCAAAAAAAGGTGTAATAAGATCTTTTTTAGAACATTTTACTTAATTGCCTATTCTAATAGATAACCATATTTTCTACACTGAATTTACCCCTTACTCAATCTCAGTTCCCAGAGCAAAGGAGGTGGGAATGAGACTGGGTATGATTGGTCAAGTTGTGGACCAGACAACCCTGATGGCATCATTCATTTAGACTCTGCTACCAATGACACTCCCTAGGTTTGTGCAGTGTACATCCTGTGCAACTGTATATTCTCACTGGTCCCTGCTTAGCTTATTTTTTTTTTAATGTAAACCCCTCCCATCCTCCTTAAAACCTTCAGGAATTTCCCAGTGCTCTTAGATGAAGCCCATAGATCTTTAGAGTGGCTATAAAGCACAACATGGTATTGATCCTGCATGCCTGTCTGGAATCATTTAGTGCTATTATAATTCTCCCTTTTTGTATTTCAACAGAAGACCTTCTTTCAGTCTCAAACATGCCATCTTCCTCCCATCTCAAGATCTCTGCACTTGCTTTTGATACTTCCCCCCATGCTCCGTATCTAGTTAATTTCTCTGACATCTTGTCTTTTCAATCAGAGCTCAAATATTAGAAAACACTTTTTCGACCTCTAAAACAGGAAAAGGCATTCCTACAATAGCCTCTCCTGACAACTTGTGCATTTCCTTTGCTGTGCACTTAATAGTTTGTAATTCTACATCTATTTGTGTAACATTATTTTTATTTAAACTATGAGCGCCATGTTGTTAGGGAATTATATTGTTTGCTCACTGTTATATAGCTAGTGCTTTGCACCACGTTCGGCAAATAAATTATTCTAATGACTGAATGAATGACTAGCAGTTATTTTAAAGGGACATAAACCCAGTTTCTCTGTCAAGTCAAGCCGCCTATGTGATTGCACTGGGTCTCCTCAAAATGTAATGTGCATCCAGATGAACTTATTAAAATGCAGATTCTGATTCAGTAGATCTGGAGAGAAGTCCGTGATTCTGCATTTCTAATTGGTCTCTAACTAGCTCTAGAACTTGGTTGTACATTGGAATCGCCAGAGGCGCTTTAAAAAAAAAATCTCAATTCTTAGATCCCACCTCTGGTGACTCTGATTTAATTGGTGTGTGCTTGGCCTGGGCTTTGGGGATTCGTAAAAGCTCCTCAGTTTATTCTACTATCACGCTCAGAGATCCACTGATTCCAGGCAAAGCGCATCCTCAACAGTAGATAAAGTGATGTATTTGTTACCCTTTGCATTAGACCGTATCCAACATGGCCACCTGATAGGGGTCCCTCCATCTTATTACTAGTTTTTAAAAGCATGTCTCTTAGAGACACACAGAAAAGTGGTACCCGGCATTTGTCGCATGAGCAGAGAGAATTCTATGTGAGTTGGTTAATGCGTCAGTAGAATGATCCAGTCTTAAACCTTCCCATTCTACACATGGGGGAAAGGTATTTCTTATCAAATATTTCAAAAGTAAGTGTTGCTACTGAAGTAAATGAACGTTTTGGTAGAACCACATGGAGTTATAGCAGCCTTTGCAGCCAGAGCAACAATGCATCATGACTCAAACAATATCATCAGAAAAAAGCACTTTGGTGCTCTTCCAAAGCTGCCACATTTACACTGAGTTCCTCGAGTCCCTGCTTGCGCGTAATTGTGAAGGTGAGAGGAGCCATAAACACTCGGGTATTTGATTGTTCTCTTTGAAGATCAGTGCTTCTTAATCTAAAGCGTAGTAATCTTCTTTTCTTGTCATTAATTACACTGATTTCTTCCACTGATTTATTTATTTTTTGTGAGGAAGACCAGCCCTGAGCTATTATCTGTTGCCAATCCTCCTCTTTTTGCTGAGGAAGACTGGCCCTGGGCTAACATCCGTGCCCATCTTCCTCTACTTTATATGGGTTGCTGCCACAACACGGATTGACAAGTGGTGCGTAGGTCCGTGCCTGGGATCCGAACCTGCGAACCCCGAGCTGCTGAAGCACAGTGCACAAACTTAACTACTATGTCCCCAGGCTGCTCCCCCCACTGATTTATTTTTGTTTGTGGTTTTTTTTTTTGATCAGGAAGATTCACCCTGAGCTAACGTCGGATGCCAATCTTCCTCTTTTCTTTTTTTTTGGCTTGAGGAAGATTAGCCCTGAGCTAATGTCTGTGCCGATCTTCCTCTATTTCGTATATGGGTTGCCACCACAGCAAGGCTGATGAGTGGTGTGGGTCTGCGCCTGGGATCCGAACCCACGAACCTGGGCCACTGAAGAGGAGTACACTGAACCCAATCACTACACCACAGGGCTGGCCCCTGTTTGTGTTTTTAACCTTAAAAATTCCAAATCTTAAAAATATTACATTGGAGTGTAATATTTTTGCACTGTTTAACTTAGCATACTATGTTTCAAGCCCTACACTAATTGTTTTCATATTCTTGCTTACTTAATTTTCTTAGCAAGCCTGTTAGGTACCTTTTGCTATTACCAAATTTTACAGATGAGATAACTGAGGCTTAATAGTTCGTTAGCCTCCCAAAGACACACGGATGGCCAGTGGCAGAGGCCAGGCATATCTGATGCTGTCTCTACCCCAGTGTTCATAAGCTAGCAGTCTATAGGCCAAATTCAGCCTTCAGATATATTTGTCCATGTGGTCTCAATACATTGTTAATAAGGTGCTACCACTTAGAAAGCAGAAAATTTCCAGTAAAAATCCAGATTTCAAGCTTATGTTTAAAGTAATCATGTCTGACAATGCTGAGTGACAGGCCTGCCAGCCTGAGGCTTTCCTGAAGCTGAGTAACGCTTTTCCTTTCAGACGACTGTCTCCCTGCCTCTTACTAGTATCTTTGTCCCTCCTGGCCTATCACAGCATTTATGACACCTGCTTGGCCCCTCCAGGCTTCTGGGTTTTCAGCTTGGCCTCTAAACTCTATTGAGGGAAGAAATGATTCTTACATCTTCAATAAATTTTATCATTAGGAAAAACAAATGTCCTGTCTCTCAGTGAGGTAGAGACCAATTGCACAGCCATCTTTGTGACCTGAGACCTTTATAGGTCTGTCTGTTCTTTGTATCAGGCAGTATGGTCTATTTCTTTGAATACATAGTGGTGGAGCTTAGTATCCAACCTTCTGGTTCTGGTATTTAGCTGTCTGGAGTGGTTTCCAGTCGAAGTTTTGACTTCACAGGGGTTTGCAAGTTGTGTGGTTGTGTTTCAACAGCTGTAGCCCTGTGAAGACTCATGCATCCCTTGGTCTCGTGATATAGTTGTGTTCTGCTCAGTCTCCTTCAAGTAACACTGCGATAAGGAGGAAGAGGATGTTTCCCGATGATGTCGGGACCTACCTGGTATGGCCCTAGCTGTGCTGGGAGGGTTTCCCAGGAGTGCAGTCACTGAGTTCTGATGTAGCAGGAAACGTAGACAAAAAGATTCTCACATAGGGAATCTTCACCTTGGTTTTGAGAGTTGCTTGCCTCTGTTGCAGTGTGTCTGTTTCCTGTTTCCTCTTCATGCTGGGCTTTGATCTACTGCCCACTTTGCTGTTGGTTTCTATGCACTCCCGCTGAGGCACTCAGTCTTTTATTCCTGTGGCAGAGCCTTCTCACTGCACGCAGGTACCCTGTCACTCAACAGAGGGCACGCACATATGTTGTGCTACTCAAACCTCAGAACATTCCTATGATGTAAGTCTTGTTATTCCCAGGAAATTGTGGCTCAAAAGACATAAAATTTGGTAAATTGATAAATAGAAGAATTTTCAAATGGTTAAATGTTAACCTGGACTATTCTGTCACATATTTTACTTTGGGTTTAAGAAGCAGATGTTGTAATTGAACAATGTCTATGAAACATGAGAAAAATAATTCAACCATTCCTTATTTCACCACGTGGCATGCCATGTGAGACAGCATCAATTTTAAGATACGCCATTATTTGATATGCCACCGAGAACAGAAAAAATACTGTCAATTAAATTGTCATTTAAATTATGTTGATTGTTATCCCTATCTCATTTACAGATGTTCTAACTTAAAGACATGTTGAAATTGACAAATACGGCACTCACTCAACTTTTATTGCATGCCTTTAATATATGACACTTGCTAAAATGTTAAATGTCTTAAAAAAGACATAAGACAGTAAACGCAAACACACTGATACTACAACGTTTTCCCTTCAGCAACCATCAACTCACCTAGAATTTGACCGCGTCGTGATTTATACCACTTGCCTTCGTGTGGTACGGACGACCTTTGAAAGATGTGAACTGGTGCGAAAGATCTTCCAAAACCATCGAGTTAAATTTGAAGAGAAAAACATAGCTCTGAATGGTGACTATGGAAAAGAGTTAGATGAACGATGCAGACGGGTTTCCGAAGCTCCTTCCCTCCCCGTGGTGTTCATCGATGGCCATTATCTTGGGGTAAGTTCTCTGCCCATATGATGAGACAACTTGCAACATAACTACCAGGGCACTTGCTATATTTTGGAGTTCAAACCAAAGGTATTGAAGCACTTATTTCTACCCCAAACAATGTGTTGCTACAGTGTTCATCTCTGCAGAAGCACAGTGAGATATAATCAGCAGAAATTACCTTTTTGAATAAGATACATTTTAAAAATGTTCGGTTGACTTGAGTTTTGCATTCTGAAGCTTGACATGTGGGATAAAAACGAATTCTTTTTAGTGCAGGCAAGAAAAATGGAATATTTATAAGACATACATTTGTGAATTTTCTTATATTCCATTATCGAACACTCAGTTTCCCACCTAATGAACCTAAGATGACAGTCCTGAAATGAAATCAATAAGAAATGGGGCCTGGAGCCAGAATTTTATCTGCTTGTTGTTTGAAATTATTCTTGATTTTGGTAATGCAGCAGTGGGAGACACAAATTCAGGCTTACAGTAAGCAGAGAGAACTCCCAGAGCAGCCACAAAACGTGTCTGCTTCATCTCTCTTTGAATAATACCATTAGCGTAATTAACCCCCATTGATCTATGAACATACTCAATCAGTAAGAAGCCCAAGGAGAGGGCCCTGGAAAGTGCACTTTGGAAAGAGTGGGAGCAAAGAGTGAAGGGACACCAGCAGTCGAGGGGGTGGGGCTGACTACATGATCACTTATCAGAGAACAAAGAGCAGCTGTCAAACTGCAGGCGGACACTTGGATCTTGGTTTTGTTTAGCATCTGGTCTTAGCCTTCAGCTTTCAAAGGTGGTTAGAAAAATCCAGAGCAGGAAATGCTCATGTTTTGTTACAGGGAAACTGTGTTCTGATATCCTGTCTAGAGCTAGAGCTGTTAGAGGCAGCCTGTCATCATATGGAAGGATAAATGCAGCAAAGCTATGACATCATGCAATCTTACTTTTAACCAGAGCTGGGCACAGACTACGTTCTGAAGCAGAGGGATTTTGATTTGAAGTATTGAGCCTCTTTTATTATATTTCAACATATACCCTTAAGTCCCAGAAAGCTACCACAATGGCAGCAATAAGAATGATAAATAATAATAATAATACTATCCTGCGTCTCAGCTTTATACATGTCATCTCATCTAATCCTCAGGATAGCCTTAGAAATGTACTCTCCTGTATGACATACCGCTTAAGAGGCAGGCACTGGAGCCACACAGGCTTGTTTCACATTCCTGCCCTGATACCTCCATGTAATTCTGGGCAATTTACAAATCCCTCTGTGCCTTGGTTTCCTCATTTGTAAAATGAGATTGATAATAGAACTTATCTCGTATGTTAATTCTGAGGATTTTATGAAATAAAATACATACATACATATAGAAGTGCTCAATTCCTGGAACAAAGTATGTTTTCAACGAATATTAACAATTATTATCTCTGTTTTGCAAAAGGGAACAGTAATCCATCTGCTCCAAGTCACATAGCTGGCTAAGTGGCAGGGCCAGACTCAAAAGTTCGGTCTGTCCGATTCCCCAAACCCTAGCTCTTTGGCACATTACCTCAAGGAAAGGGATCTTGGACGGCGTGTTTGCTGGTAGATTCTTAGCACCTGGGACAGGGCTTGGCACGAAGTGCTCGAAAACAGATGTTGAGTGGATGTGTGAATGATGCTATATTGTCTCCGCATATTCTTTCCTTCTCTCTCTAAGATAGTCTTCCATAAGGAAAGGATCTGATAAACTCATCCACACCAGGGAGAAAATCACTGATGAGGGTCGTGGGTACTTGCCTTTTAACTCAGGCAAAATTCTTCTGACAGTGTAAGATATTTCTCATTGTGGAATTTTCATTTCTGTGAATCTGCACACTTGCACTTTGTGGGAGACTGCCTACTTACATTGGTGTGAGGTTGGCCCTACCCTGTACACTGCTCTTGGCTGTGCTTATCTTCTTCCTGCTTCAGAGGCAATCCACCAGGCTGTAGTGCCTTTCCTGCTATTTGTCTCTCAGTCTGAGGGATAGAGGAAGAGGGCAACAGACAAAGGAGGTAGGGTGGGGATTTCTTTCTCAGTTGCTTTTTCTCTGCGATCACTGTATTTATGCACATAGTAGCCTAGAGGAGGGAGGATATCCCAGGTGCTACCTTGTTGCTTCTGAAATTTGAAGCTAATGCCCCAAATCTGGAGAGAGGCCAGAGACAGAGATTTTTTCCTTAAAGAAGGAGAATTACTTCTAAATCTATAATTCAAAAGGAGGTAAAGCCTCCAGAAAACTTATATAACAAATTTCCCTCCTACTGCAGCAGCCTCTCTATTTAAATTCCAACGCACTGCTGTAAATGGAATGCATTGCTGCAAGTGTAGTCTGTTTCCCGAGGTATTCATGCATCTGAAATGGAAGGATGCCCTCTGCTGGGTTTTGGCACGTGGTGAAACAATTTTTAGGGAGGAAAAGCAGCTGATGTTGGTAATATCCTTAACATCTGTGATGTTTTAAACCGTCACATGAAACTGTTTGATTTAGTTTAAATTTAGATGAGAGAAAAAAGTCAAGATGTGTGAATCATCTGCATAATACAGCTTTCTTTAAGTGGGGAGAGAGACAGACAGAGAAAGCCAGAGAATGAGGTAGACGGCAACAGAAACAGAGGCATATGGAGGCTGACACTGAGATGAGATGCAGAGGGAATGGAAACATTTGGCAGCTTCTTAATTTTACTGCTGTCATTGCCACCGACCCAAAACGGGTGGTGCCAAAGGAATTCCATTATCTTCATTGAAGGGAAGACAGCAGGGTTCAATGGGCAAGAACGGAAGAAATAACAAGGATGCTGAGCTCTTTTTTTCCTGATGACTCCCTTCCTCAAACTAAAAACTTAAGATGGAAGCAATGAAACAGTCAAGGGAAAGAAATTACTTTAGAAGACAAATCTACACTGCCCTGAGATGCTCCATTAGGGGGAAAAAAGCAAGTTCAGCGTGGAACTTGCTTTGGGCAATTGTCTTGTTTTGGCATCAGAAAATCTTCTTTACACAAAAAGATTGTGTTCCAATAGTTTGCACATAAATTATCTTAGAAAGTCCAGTAGGAAAGAAGTTAGAAATAGTGTTTTGATTCTGGACCAACCATGAAACTCTGCAGTGGAAATCCACAAAACCCCCCATTGGAACTGAGCTATAAAACACAAAGAATGAACCTAAGTCAGGACTCTGGTAATAGAGAGAGGAACAGAAGGGTTGATCTAGATAGGTCTCTTACACTAGCTAATATTGAGGTGTGACTGCTTGATAATTCTATATCTGTTTAAAGTACTGTTTTATTCAATTTTAAAATGAGGGAATTATTATTGAGCATAGCTAGTTTACAGACTAGAAACACAGACTCCAGACACATTTCTAGGGACTACTTGCAAAAATTCTCTGCAGAAATGGGCCACCAAGGAAGCCTCTGCCACAGTCAAGAAGTGGTCAGAAACTTGCTGTCTTTGCCATGGTCCACACCAGCAAAATGGGTGATTTGTTCTTTGTCCTTCTTTCTACATAATTCTGTTCTTAAGTAAAGTCTTGAGTGAGTTTCTGTTTGGGTTACTAAGTCAGTCATATATGAAAACAGTAAGGGGAAATGGGAAATGTGCTTTTTATTTTTCTAGCCTCTACAGTACTGGAAGACATTCTAGAAGGAGATTGGATTGGTCGCTGAGTGAGCCAAACCACAGTATCTGCCAGATATGCTGTTTTCATTATTTTGTTTTAATCAGCTTTATTGAGGTATAATTTACAAATAATAAACTGTACCCATTTAAAGTACACAATTTGATGAGTTTTGACAGATGTGTACACCCATGAATCTACCAACACATTCAAGATATAGAGCATTTCCATAAACCCCCAAATATTACTCATACCATTTGGCAGTCAATCCCTTCCTCCAACCCCCATTCCCTGGAAACTGATCTTTCTGTCAATGTAGTTTTCTGTTCTTCTAATGTCTTTGTCTGATTATGGTATCAAGGTAATGATGACCTCATCAAGTGAGTTTGAAAGTACTCTACCCTCTGCAGTTTTTATTTCTGGTGTTCTCTCTTTATTCCTTGGTGTAGATCCTTAGGTCCATTTGACATTACTTTCCTCTTAGCTGAAGGATTTCTTATGTTGTAGAGTGAGTCTGCTGTAGACGAATTCATTCAGCTTTTTTATGTCTGAAAAGTTTTTATTTCACCTTTGTTTCTAGATGAATTCATTCAGCTTTTTTTTTATGTCTGAAAAACTTTTATTTCACCTTTGTTTCTAAAAGATATTTTTGCTGGGTATATAATTCTAGATTAAAGGTTAATTTTTTTCTTACAGTACTTTAGAGATGTTGCTCCTCTATGCATCTGCATTACTTCTGATGAAAAAATATGCTCTTGTCTTTATCTCTGTTCTTCTGTAAATAATGTGTCTCTTTCCTCACCCCCACCTGGCAGCTTTTAAGATCTTTCTCTTTATCACTGGATTTGAGAAACTTGATTATGATATGTCTTGCTGTAGTTTTCTCCATGTTTCGCTTGCTTAGGGTTCATTGAGATTCTCTCTGGATCTGTAGGTTTATAGTTTTTATCAAATTTGGAAAATATTCAGCCATTATTTTTTCAAATATTATTTATATCTCCTCTTCTTTCTGTTCTTTTTCAGAGGCTCCAATTACCTGCGTGTTAGGTTGCTTTATGGTTCACTTCATTTCATTTTGGATAGTTTCTATTGCTGTGTCTCCTAGGTCCCCAATCTTTTCTTGTATAATGTCTAATTTTCTGTTAATCCCATTCAGTGAATTTTTTAGATCAGAATTGTAATTTTATCTGTACACATTCAATTTTTTAAAAATATATATATCTTCCATGTCTCTGTTTAACATGCTCAATATTTCTTCTAGCTCTTTGAACATATGGGATATGGGTGTAATTGCTGTTTTAATCTCCTTGTCTGACAGTTCTAATATCTGTGTCAGTTCTGGGTTGGTTTTAATTGATTGATTTTTCTCCTCACTGTGAGTCATATTGTTCTGCTTCTTTGCCTGCCTGGTAATTTTTGTTTGGATTCTACCCATTATGAATTTTGCATTGTTGGGTAAAAGTATTCTGTGCTGGGATTCTTTTGTATTCCTATAAATATTCTTGAGCTTTTTGCTGGGATCCAGTTTGATCTTTTGTGTTTTGGTTTTAAGATTTTCTAGGCAGGAACACAGTAGTGTTTAGTCCAAAGCTAATTACTCCCCAGTGTGGAGACATGATTTTGTGAGTACTTTACTGAATGCCCCATGAATTATAAGGTTTTCCAGTCTGGTTGGTGAGAACAGGCACTATTCCTGTTCTTTCCACAAAAAGTCCTTAAATGAATAAGAACAACAACAAACCCTGAAGCCTTAAAAGTTAGAGATTTTTTTCTCACATAAAAAATATACTGAAAGGTGCTCCAGGGAGTGTATAAAGTTCCATGATGTCACCTAGGACCACTTTCTGTATTATAGATCTGCTCTTCTTAGACATGTCTTCTATCTTCAAAGTCTCCTAATGGTTCAAGATAGTTGCTGACATCATGCCTGCAATCCAGGCAGGAAGAGAATGAGAAAAAAAGAAAAAAGTGAAGTGCATTCTAGCTAAAGGAGCTCCCTTTTAAACAGTTCTTCCAGAAATTTCACGCAACTTCCACTTGCATATTACTATTCATCCTTAGTTGCAAAGTAGTCTGAGAATTGTGATCTTCCAGAGGGAAACACTGATGTGTTGAAAAACAAAATCAGATTTTTCTTAGAATAAAAGAGGAATCACAGATATTGGGTAGGCAGTTAGTGTCTGCCACATTAAGCAAAGTTCTTTTTGAGTAGTTGACTAGAACAAGCTCCTCCAAGTTATATGTTTTTTCACTAATTCTTTCCTTGAACCTGACAACTCCCTAGTATCTGCTCTGTTAATGAGGGCTGCAGAGATGGTGGGAGAACTAATGGGAAGGAGTCTTTGGCAAATTTGGTGTTGCTATATGGGGATGTGTTATGATATGAAATAATAACTAGTTATCATAAACCATCAATGTAAAGTTAAGTGTTTTGTTAGGTTTTGAAACTATTCTCTTTTAAACCCCCTGAAAATATTTACCATATACATGTGAGAAGTGGCTTTTAAATGTTGGGGGTCATATGCTTCTTTGGAAATCTGATGGAATTTATAGACCTTCTCATTATATATACATACAATCTTCTTTACAATATCAGGGCTGTCTGAGAATTTATCCCTAGATAATTAACTTTTCATTAAAAGGAGTACTTTGGAGATGGTGCCTACTGGAGTGTACCCCACTTCTTGTTGTCTTTGAGGATTTTATCTAGCAATGTGACCCACTTCGTTATAAGTACGTACTATCATAGCTAATTTTGATTTTTTAGCATTTAATTATGGAATTGATTAATTTTAGATCTTTATCTTCTCTTCCTTTTCCTTTGGAAGTCATCTTAATCCCTTTTTGGTCATTTCCTTGATCATTAGCAATTTCATCAGGTTTGGCTGGGAGGAGAAT
The DNA here is from genome assembly GCA_031878705.1 of Tapirus indicus. Lineage (NCBI taxonomy): Eukaryota > Metazoa > Chordata > Mammalia > Perissodactyla > Tapiridae > Tapirus > Tapirus indicus. The sequence goes on from CM062919.1 coordinate 34,449,875, forward strand.
CCCCTGAGCCTTCAAATCTACTCCTATTGTCTTGGGTCTTATTTGGTAATAGACACAGTAAGTGCTTAATCTTCAAGAGTCCTTGTTCAAAGCATGAAGTGTTTGTTCCTGACCTGTTCATTCTACTTCAGAAAGTACAAGTATGGAGGTTTGAAATTTAAGCCTTAAGTCAGGCCCTTGGAATTGAAATTAAGCAATACTTTATTGTGTGATTTCTTCTTTGTCCTTCTTTCCTGAATAACTGAGGACAGTTTGTAAAGCAACAGTGACAATGCTAGTGAACACTAACTTGAATGATATACTCTGCTAAGCTTTTACAAGCATTATCTCTTTTACATTTTAAAATAATACTGTGAATAGTACTACTATCAACTCTCTCACCCTAAACTTTTTACCGGAAGAAAGTAAGGCTTGAAGAAGGTAAGAAACTGTTTAAATACCTTCAGATGGCAAGTAGCATAGCCAGGATTCAAATTCAGGTGTGTCTGACTCTAGAGCTTGAACTCTGAAATTGAGGCCACAAAGTGCCTTAACCCTCGTCTCCAGTGGCTCAAATCCACTCCTTGGCAGCGTATTCACATCCTGCTTTACTTCATCACTTGAAACCACTCCACATTCAAGATCTTGAACTTAGAAATATCCTGCTTTAGCCACAATTTTCTACCCTTCAATGTCTTCCCTCTGTCTCTCCATTGAACTTGATCTATCATCATTGGTATTGTTTATCCTTTCCCCCTTTCCATTTCTCTCAGCTTATAGTCACCATTTTGGTATCACTTGTTTCCCTACCTTACTGTATTCAAGAATATAATCATATCCCATTTATTATCACTTGCTGGACAAGCTCTCTTGACTTTCCAAGTTTTAGTTCCTGGTCCTATGCAACCCCCTCCATCTGTTTTTTCTTCTCTTGTTCCAGCACACTAAAAGCGTTATTGGAGAAAATCTCAAAATCAGAGCAAACAAGTCTACACAAAGTTGTATTATCAGCCTTATCTAGGCCCATTATCGAATGCTCTTATTAATGTCTTGCTTGTTTTCTATCGTGATCCACATAACTAATTGCTCTAAAGGTTTTGTAATTTCCCCAAGCAGAAGTCCCATGCCATCTCCTCCTCTCCCTTTTTCACATCCATTATTATCTTTCTCTTTTTCCAGTCTTCAACTCTACTTACAGCTCCATCCAATCTTGTAGGGCATTTTAATTTTTTTTACAGATATTTTACCTCAACATTAATAAAATGCCATAGAATGATTCCTCATTATTAGTTTCTTATTACAATTCTCTGGTTTGGATTAACGGCCCCACATTCTCCCAGTCACTCAGACTCAAAATCTCAGTTTTCTTTGACTCCACCATCTTTCTCTTCCTCATGTCTAGTCACTTGCCAAGATTTACATTGTATCTTATGGGATCTCAATTTTTACGTTTTGGGGGTTCCTTCTGGGAAATAGGAGAAGCAAAGCAAAGTGGAAGCAGATATCTGGATGCAGGAGTAAGTTCTTTGTCTTACTGGTATGGATGTTGGACAAGCTATTTGATCTCTCTAAGATGAAGATAATCCAATACCTCTGGCTGGGTATTTCAAGAATGAAATGAGATGAAGCATAAAAACTCACAGTGCCTGGAACATGATGCACACTAGGTAACTCTTTGCTAATATTATTAAGCCAAGAGCTTTAGAGAAAGCTTATATTTAGGTTCTGTAGGTGGAAAAAGATGAGAGAGTAAAGAGAATTAAGATAGGGCTGTATCAATAAGTCATGAGAGGAGAAGAGACATAGAGTATTATTCTGAGTCCACCCTCACACATTAATGTCCAAGTGGTCTGATCCATGGTGGGCTGGATGCTGCACAGCATTTGAACTTCTGAATAGTGGTAGTGTTTTTAGTATGAAGCAGGTGTCAAGGTCAAGTGCCATTCAGTTTCATGTGAGCTGATACGTGGATTATTAAAGATATTCCATCTCCATTCATGATACTTTTCCATGAATATTAAACATAATTATTCAAATAGTGTTATATTTGTTCATTTTAATATCAGGTAAATTATTAATATTTTAATTAACAATGCTACTTGAAATATATTAATGTGAGTTTATAACATGAGATTTAAAAATTATTAACAACATAGCCATTTTCTCTTAAAATGAAACAGATAACTTATCTAAAAGAAGCTTTACCTTAATCATTTTTTCCTCACAATATGAAACTTGGATTTTTTTCCCTCTCTATTTTTAATACTTAATCCAATTTTACCTTTATTTAACTCAGAAAGAATTTCATTATATTAAAATGTGAATAGGTGACATATGATTTGCTTTTTATTTCTAGAACAAAGCTACTAAATTTAACATGTTTGCCCAAGTAAGAAGTAGAGGGGGTGAAGGAGTTAATTTCTTACATTCTTCTGTTAGCACCTCCTCTCTCCCATATCCTGTCATATCAAGACCAAGTTGGGAGACTGGTGGGACAACAGAAGACTTACTTATTATGAGATTTTGTAAAGACAAATGTGGTAGGTAGATGAACATAGAAGTTTCATAGAGAAGCATAGGATCTTGGATTTGGAAGGAACCTTAGATGTCATCTTGTCTTATGTTCCTCTCAGTGCAAGAATTCTTTCTACCACATCCGTGGTCAGAGATGAGCAATCTTTGAACACACCCAGTGACAACAACCTCACTGCTGTTCAAGCCAACATATTTTATTGTAATACCCCTTTAAATATTAGAAAGTTCTTTTTCATGTGGAGAACAAACCTGCCTCTAACTTCCTTCACCCATTGGTCTTAGTTCTTCTACCTAGAGCAATACAAATGAAAACTGTTCCCTCATCCTCATAACTAAAACTTCATATAAAAAATGTTGGCAAGTTTTCTCTGTGGTTCCCTTAACTCTTACTCTTATCTCATGGTTTTCTGAGCTTCTATGTCCTAACTATTCTCCTTAGGACGTATTCTAGTCTTTAAGTTCAGCACCTAAAACTAGAGCCAATCTTCTGGATGATTATCTCCCTGAAGAGATTCTCTATTTCTCTCATAATGGAGCCTAGATTTACTTTAAGCATCTGTCCCCTACAATTGGCCATATTGAGTGTGAGGCCAGTTAAAATATTCATGTGGATTACTTCTCAAGATAAACTCCTTATACCCTTGGTTTTTAGATCCATTTTACTGGGTCCCAAGATCTCTTTTCCGTGGATGTGTGATTATTGACAATAATTAAGACCACAAGAAATGAAATTTTTCTGTAAAATATAGCCTGTGATTTTTGATGACTGTCATTATCTTTCTGCAAGCAGTTCAGTCTGGTGTTAGTATCATTCCTTAGATCAGGAAGCAAAGAATTCATCAAATGTCTCAAACTTTCATCTCCAAAGAAATGTGGCCATGGACTAGAACAACCATAGTCAAAGTTCAGGCTCTATAATAGCAGTAGCTGCATCAGTTAGCTTTTGCTACATAACAAACCACCCTACAACTTAGTGGCTTAAAACAATTATTTTGCAGACTGTGATATTGCTGGGCTTGGCTACTCTTTGTGGTCTGCTGGTGGCTTGGCTAGAGATGGGTGGTCCAGGATGACTCAGTTACATATCTGGAGGTTGGCTTCTCAGATTTCCTCCTCTCTAGCAGACTAGCTGGAGCATGTTAAATGGCAGCAAAAAGGTTCCTAGCAGTGAAAGAGGGCAAGCCCCAATGCGCAAGCACATTTCAAGCCTCTGCTTGAGTCATATTTGTTTTTGTCCCGTTGACAAGAACAGGTCACATGATCAGGTCTAGCTTCCAGATGGAGAGAACAACCTCCATCTATTGAGTGGAGGACCACCAACATCATATTGCAGAGGGTGTGCATACAGCGAGGCATGAACAAATTGGTGGCAGTGACCACAATAATCTACCAAAGTGTAGAACTTGGACATCGTCTAATCCTGGCTTTTTGTCTGAGTCAAGTGTGCTCACTGACATTTTCGTGTTGCAGGATTGCATAATTTTACCAGAGCCAGTTAATTATGCTTTAACACTCCATGTGCCCACAAAATTTGTTTGTGGAACAGTTTGGCATTCAAAGCACAGCTATATGGAACTAAATCAAAGCACCAAATCCCCTTCAAATTTCCTCAGTCACACACCATCATCTTGTTGGTTTAGTAATCCTGTAGCATCACCAGTAACATCTTGTGATATCCTTGGTCCATTGACCAAATCTTTGCCTTTAGCTTCGCAGATTTGTTTGGCTGTCACGCTATTCTCACAGAAGAAATGCAGAAGTGCTATGGATACAACTTCTTCATCTCATATTTTGGCTGCTGCAGTTAGTTCAATGACATCAAAATTCATATAGTAGTAAATACCTTGAAACCTGTTTATGCACAATTCAACTTTCAAAAGTTGAAAATCTTAGAGTCACTTAAAGAGAGAGAACTTTTGAGGCACGTAGGCATTAAGTATTCCTCAATTATAAGCCCAAGGAACAGCTTCACCCATACAGCCTTTCCTTAATATATACCCTGGCTTTATCATTTCACAAATTTAAATCCATTGTCTCATTTCCCCAAGACTTTGCCACTTACAGTTTTGCCTGCTGTAATTCTCTGCATGGCAGGATACTTGTAAAATGTCTTGTAGGTCCAATGTTTAATTATTTGCACAATACATCAAAACCTGAGTCTTAAATTTGTTGCTTTGGACCTGGGCACTATAAAAGTATAAAACAGTTGTGACTGTTTGGGACTTGGCCACAGACCAAAAGAAATGCCACCTAATAAAGGGCTCCAGGAGCCAATTAACCTATAGCTCAGTTTAGATGTAAATTGCTAACTATACACAATCTGATTGAAAAGAAAATGTATTTGTGCATAATCAGTGTTTTCTTATTTGGATTTAAAGACGTACTGTAAGCATTTAGATTTTTTTTTAAATCCTAGAAAATGCACAAAAAATAAACTAATGTACCATTCTATGAGTAGGTGAAAGTTAATAGAAATTTTAATAAGCATCCATTTCTAATAGAACTTGAAATCAGTATCTCAGGAAAGAAAAGCTTGTTGTTGTAATGAACTCTGTTTCTGTTCATATGGGCATAGAGATTTAGTGTCCTCTCAACCACCAGAGGGCTCTCCCAATATAAGAAAATGTATTAAACATATGAGAGAATAAATGAAAATAGAAGAAATCATTTGTAGTATACCTTTCTTTAGAGCTCAATTCAAATTAAATGTCTTAAATATATGGATTATAAACAAAGTTTCCAATCCAAATTTCCTTTTAAGAAAGAAAAAATTGGAGAAACAATTTTAAATTGACTATTCAAAAACTTAACACAAGCATAATCAATATTTTACTCTTTGGGGGCCTAATCCTGAATCAAACGTTTATACCATTCACTTATATTTTAACTGGAAAAAAATAAAAAGAAAGTGCATGTATTTTCTCTGAGAGTTTCTGGCCCCTAGGACCTATTTTTCTATAAACATCTAGTTTGTTACCATGATAATATATATGATCACAACTGTGCAAACATCTCACACAGGGATTTGACAAAGTAAATAGCTCCTGTGCCAAGTGGCAGGCTTCCTTATGCTCAGATAGGATTGTGATACATTGTGTTGTGGTTTTGCTGTGTTTTTAATCACTCCTTGGACTCCCAGTTTGGTTGAGCTCAGCCCAAGACGCCTCTCTCTCCAAAAACAAAAATTAAGCTAAAGACCTGACCATATATTTGGTCCTGATGGTGTTTATTCTCTGGATTAGATTCAAAGAATGAATAGAACGAATAAAATGAAGCAAACCACCCATCCAGCACTGAGCCCTGAAATGCCGAAGCGAGGCGCGCTCGTTATGGGCTTCCTCTCTGGGCGTAACTGAGGTCAGCCGTGCAGGATGCAGCGTGGTTCACTGGGCCTCAGGGGCCAGTGCTCATCCATTTGTTGTGAATTTCAGCACCTCTTGCCAACTTCTCTGGCCCATCTGAGGGACTGAGGAGGCTGAATCAGAATTAGTGGTTATCAAATTATTCTCTGTGGTGCCCTACAGGTTCCTTCAGCCTTACGTTAGGGGGCACCTGATGGGTAACACGAGTGGGAGGGATTTCAAGCTCTCCTCCAAACGTCAAGCTATACCCTCAGATCCACACATGTTATTGTATTTCGCACGTGGCTTCCCTTGAAAGATTTGAAATAAACAAAAAGTTCAGTTGAAGGACTTGGGAAAACAAAGAAATAAAAGTCTAAAGTTCTTTTCAGCAATTGTATGTTATTTGAATTTTTCTGGAACTTGGGCCATATTGCTAAAATACTGGGTGGGACTGGTGATCTATGATCAGATAGGGCAGGTTTGGGTATGTCTCTTTGCACATCTTCCAGGCTGTTGTAAAAGTAGTTATCCTGAAAAGCCTAGAAGGAACAACGGTAACAGTCATTGAGCAAACACTGATCACCATCTGTGTATGAAGCACTGTGCAGTGTTCTAGAGATTCAAAGATTTTAAATGCATGGTCCCTGCCATTTAGGCTCAAAATGTAAGGGGTGTGTGTGTCGGGGGGAAGATGGGGATGAGTATGGACACAAACTAACCACTCTAAGCTAGTTGTGCTAAGTTAATGGTAAAACAAAGTTTATTTAAAAGGAGGAGCAGAAAGACATATTTCAATCAGGGCAATAAGGGGAGTTTCTAGGAAGGAGGCAGCATTTGAGCTGTGCTTTGCAAAATTGAGATTTCAATAAGAAGTGGTGGGAATGTGCTGCTATTTCTATGCCACATGTGTTCCTAGCATAAGAAATTTCTAGAGAGAAATCTAGTGCTATGCCTAACTTGTGAACATCTTTGGTTCTTTCTAATGAGGTGTGATTCAGTTCAGTTCTAGGAAAGATCTAGTTGATGATGTGCAGGGTAAAAGGACTAGGGACTCATTGGATTTTCCTGAAGGAATAACAGATCAACTTAGGTCTCTAAAATGTTAGTACCTAAGGAACAAGTTTTCATGAGGCTTCTGTGACATACAGCTTAGCTCCATGCTGATTGTATCCAGTTTCCTTGCCATCCACCTTTCATTGCAGCTGCCAAATCAAAAGCCCCAAAGGCATGAGAGTCCATGGAGGGCAAGGGAATCTCTCCTGGTTCTTCTCATTGGGGTCCTGGGATGTCACACATTCTTTTGGAGTGTGCTGTGCTCTGGAGCTTGAAATGACTTTAGTCTGAGCTTCAGCCTTTCAGATTTACCTTGAGTGAGTCAGGAGAGTTTGAACATGTAGTCAAGGGTGTAAGAGGTGGTCTGAAGGATGTGGGTGCTGGAGAGTGCTACCCTGACAGTGGGGATGCTTGCTGAGAATCCCAGCTCCACTCTGTCTACGGTGTTTTGTCCCTGGAGTGAAAAGCGTAAGATGTACATTTTCAGATTTTTAAAAGTCAAAATGAGAAATAAACCAATTCCATTCTGTCACTGACTGAAAGCACTGATGCAGAATGACACCAAATCTCAGCCCTTTCTTAGGTAGAGGATACAGTGAAACTAACAGTATGATTTTTCCTGAAGACCATGAAGTTTAGTCTACTCTTTCACTTTGGGTAGTGCGGAACTCAGGGTAAAGAGAGGTTCTTCACAATAAATATCCTTTCAAGGCCATTTTTTCTCCTAGGTTCAAAACCATATATTTAAAAATATATTACAATTCATAGTATAATAAATTATTAGAAAATTGAGATTGAAAATATAATTGAATGCTCAGTTATATTTTTATTTTGTAGAAAAAGACTTGATACGATTTCCTGAACTTCTCCTCATCACTGACTAGTTTAATACTTTTGAAGCGACCAGTTAATAAATGAATGGAACCTGTTATGTACTGTGCGGGACGTTTAGAGGATTTAGCAGCAGTATAAGCTGTGATGTTTGCACACTAGAAATTTGCAGTAAGACTGTGAAGACAAGAGTATATATGGAGTATTCAGTGTGCCATATAATTTTTTGTTTTTTCCAAATTATAAGTGCTATAGAACATCAAAGGAGAAAAAGATCAATGAAAGATGGAGTTATCTGGAAAGACTTCTTGAGCTCATAGAATTTCATTCTTTCAGAATCCATCTCTCTATACATCTAACCCAACTTTCTGACTGAGTGACCTTGAGCACATTAACTTAGCACTCTGTACATTCAGTCTTCACACACAGAAAAGAGGAACTATCGTGTCTGCTTCATAGGATTGGGTTATTTTAGGTGTTGTGTTAAGCAATGGAAATGTAAAAACGATAACATCACAATCTCTGCCTCACAGTCAGTGTGAAGGTAGACATGGAAACAAGTGTCTCACAGTATGAAAGTACAGTGAAGGAAGTCGCTACTATGTCAGTACGACATCTATACTATGTCAGTATGTTATGACATCTAGAGGGCGTCAAGAGTAACCCTGCCTGGGACACTCAGGGAAGGGCTCACTGGGGGTGAAATGCTTGGTTGGGTCTTGCAAGTTGACTAGAAGTGTATAAAGTGGGCAAAGGCAGTAGCAGGGACAAAAAGTTGAGTGTGCAAACTCACAGGATAGCAGCCTCTGGGTAGTTTAGTATGACCAGAGTGTCAAATGTGTTTGTTACAAATTCTTTGCAACACATCACCCTAAAACTTAGTGATTTAAAACAACAATTTAATATTTCTCACAGTTTCATGGGTTGACTTTGCTCAGCTGGGTGATTCTTCTGCTCCACGTGGCAACTGCTAGGGCCACTCATTCAGCTGCGTTTAGCTGCCAGCTGGGCTGGGCTGGGCAGTAAAGAACCTTTCAGCCCCTTGGTGCTCCTCCATGTGGCCTCTCAGCTATCTTGGATTTCTTCACAACGTAATGTTCTCAGGGTAGTTAGACTTTTTATATGTCATCTGTCTTCCAAAAGGAAAGAAGCAGAAGATGCTAGACTTCTTAAGATCTGGGCTCAGATTTCTTAAGGTCTGGGCTCTGGAACATCACTTTCCTGACTTCCTATTGGTTTAAACAAGTCACAAAGCCAGCCCAGATTCAAGGTGAGCGGATAGACTCCACCTCTCGATGGGTGGAGTACATATATCTACAGGGAGTGAAGGAAGTGATGGTGGTCACCACTGGAGATATCTATCACAAGTGTACATAAAGAGCTGTGGGAAATGACATTGGAGAAGTTGCTGGAGGCAGTTAATGGAGTAATTCATAGGCTGTACTCTGTTATATGAAGCTGATTGGCTTTGCTTATGATCTTCTAAAGTCAGGCTGTGGTGGAAGAAAATATCAGGAAACGTGCCCTCTGTTTCTCACTCACACTGTGAATTGCCCTAAAAAGATTTTAGAGTCTCCATAATGATAACTTTTTTTTAATAGTTTTGCAATTTTTTTGGATATGTACATATATATTTTTTTCATCTTTCTCCTGCCATTGAGAATTTTGGCTTACTGTTGTAGAAAATACTGCAATGAACATCTTCGTGAATGTAATTTTATATTGTCAGACTGTCTTTTTACAGAAGTCTCTAAAAATGAAATAATTGAGGCCAAGGGGATGAATATTTTAATGTACTTCAATTTGGAGCAAAGAGCATGATTATCATTTTAATATAATCAGGACTTGAACTATTTCTATTCTCTGCCCACCATCTTGGCTATCTGGTTAAACTTGGCTCTAAATTACTCGTTTATATGGCTTATAACAATGTAAAGCCCTCCATATTATTTCATGAATTTACTTCTACCTCTGTGCTGTTAGATTCATTGTGGGCTATCTGTTTCATCCTGTAATATCCTAGATGTAGAACTTCATTGCCTATCACTATAAATTCATTTTATCAAGCCATGTCAGGATTTTATTATATACAGAAGGGTCACATTATACACCATAGCTTTATTTCTTCTTGTAGATATAATCCCCCTTTCTTTCTCATCCTCCCACTCTTTCTAGGGCAATAAGTGAGCTTTTCCTCTTGTCTCTTAGAAGAGTTCCACGTATACCTAGGTCTCCTAGTATGTTTATTATCTTCTATCTGCAAGCATTTATCAACTTATTTTTCCTATTAAATACAGTTTCTTTCTTAAAAGAAAGTCTGGTGCCAGGTTTGCCAACTTTTTACATTTATGTTCCAAATGTTTTCAAGATAATGCAAAGTTTTTGTTTAATAATTCGAGAAAATATGGTTTGAAAAACTTCAGTGACTTCAAGAGGAGCATAGCATATGCCAGGTCTAAAATTTTTCTGCCTTTTAATTGGTAAATTTCTGTTTTAATCTTTATTATTTTCTTCCTTTTGCTTTGGTAGGACACTTTTGATATTCATTGTGCAATTTCTTGAATTATTAGTGCACTTATTTTTATTTTTTCTTAAGAAATAAAAACTCATGGATATGAATTTACCTCTTAAAACTATTTTCATTGTATATGTAAGTTTGGTAATTTTTATTATAGTTAAAGTATTTGGTAATTTCAAGGTTTTTGTCTCTTTGATATATCTAATTGTTCTTTGCAGAATTTATTCAGTTCAAAGAAATTGAGTTTTTCTGGCTTTACATTTAACTGTTCATTTCTAATTTTGTTGCATTGTGGTCAGATGATACCGTCTATGAGAGGCTTACTGTTTGGAATTTATTGATGTTTTCTTTGTAGTCTAATATACAATAACTTTTGTAAGATTTTCATGGCTTTTGGGAAAAAATAAGTAATCTCTATTTTTACAAATACACATATGTATATATGTATGCATAAATACATGTTTTAATTATATCATTATAATTATGTCATTTAAATACTCTGTATTCTTATTTTAATCTCCTTTTTTCATCAAATACTTATGGTGAGCTGGTCTTCATCAATTTGGGTTCCTATATTTAAATATGTAGAGATACCATTCATGGCTTTTCTAATAATCATCTTTGTTTAGTTAATGCTTTTTGGCTTGAATTTTTCCTTGTCTTATATTACTGCTCACACTGCCCATTCCACATCTCCCTTGTTACATTTATGTATTTTGTTTTAGTTTGCCTATATTTCTTTGCTTAGTAATTTTGATTTAGTATCTCTTTTGCAAACAAAAACATAATTGGATTTTATTTGACATAATCTGTGAATCTTTATGTTTCAGTAAGAGAATTAACCCATTTAAATTTATTGTCTTCACTAGAATTTTTTACCTTAGTGTTGTTATTTTATTTTATGTTTGGTGTATTTTTTGCATTTTCCTAAGAGAAACAATAGCTCTGTCTTTCCTTAAATGTACTGTGCTTTCTTGGCGGTCTAAGAACAGGAGGGAGAATGCATGTGAGGTATTTGCAATAATAAGTTGCCTCTTTGAGTGAGGCAGCTAGTAAATGCTTAGAGCTTTGTGAGCCAAGTGTAAATGACACCATCACTGCTCATTATTTCTTGTGTCAGGAGCTCTTCTTTGTGGAGCTGATGCTGTACAACAATCTTTTCATTTTTTGTTATTGTCCCCTATCTGCTTAAGTACTATATGTATATCCGTGATTTATATATAAAAAAGGGTAAGATTTTTTAAACTCTCTTCCACCCCTAGCAATCAATTTTCATTCCGTTAGAGACAATATTGTCCTTATTGAGAATACACACTGTACAGAGAGGTCTCCTGACTGCCACTCATCGCTGGATGAGCAAGTGTTATGTTTGAAAGTATTTTCCACTTTTCCCCCAGGCATGCAGCTCCTTGATATGGCAGAGTTCCTGGAACATTCAGTCCTGTCTGCCCTTCCTGTTGCAGCATTTCCTTTAACATATGGATGTTACTCTGTCCTAGTTATTATCACAAAGTCAAATTTCCCCCAACTCTTACATTCCTTTTTCTTTTCAGGGGAAATTTGGTAGTGGAGGACAGAGGAGTTAGACTCATGGGCTTACATCACCATCTTACCTAGAAACCCACATGGCTGTTTCCTAAGAAAATTCTAGAATGCAACCATAGGCATGGCATTTAAATGAAACTGAGGAAACGCTCTTCTTCAGAGAGCTAAATAATTTAATATGATTGATAATTAATAGTCAGGAGAAAGGGAGGGCTACAGGTCAAGCCTGGGATAATCATTTTATTGGAAGGTCAATTTCTCTGCACACCAAAAGTCACTCTTCAAAGTAATTAGAACAGAGATGACTGACTTAATGTGATTTTGTGCTTTATATATTATAACGTAATATGTGTCATGCAGTCTGCTATTTTTTCAACTTTTGAAGATTGCCAACACTTTATTTTTCAGATACATAATTTTCATTTTGTTCTCTTGTCACAATTTTCCTGCTTAGAATTCCAATATTAGTGTGGAATAGAGTGGAAAATCAGATTTGTTTACAACACATTCAATGCATTCATAGTGGATCATGCATTGCCTTAGTAACCTCAAAATTCTTATCTTTGTTTTCATGTTGGGACCCAGAAGCTCACGATGTTTAGTAACTTGATTCAGGCAAATAACGTGCTGAGAAAATGACTTAACATTATTCATAGCTGTCAGAACATTCAGAACATTAAAGTGAGGTGATTGTGGGTGAGGGCAGAGTTCACATGTTTTAGTATAATTACTTATATATAAAATATAATTTAAATGGGTTTCTTAAAAAGATTGAAAAATATTTTTATAAGGATATTAAAATTTTTGTAGTTCTTTTGGTTTATCTTTTTAAAAATTTCTTACTTTTCTTTATTACAGTCCCAATTTTGGGAGAAAATAATAAAAATGTAGTTTTTCTTAAAAGCTCTTTTCTTCCTCTCCTTTCCTTTCTTAGCAAACATCACACATACTATACTTCATTTCAGCTCTGAAAATGGCAAAAGCTGCTTTCATCAATGGCTGGATTTCGTCCCTTCCTTACAACTAAAGTGTGTTTTATCTCGCACAGGCAAAACATATATGAAATTAAAAGAACAGCTGAAAATGTGCTCCTGGCCAGATTGAAGAGATTCATTTCTGTAACATCTCAGAAACACTCCCTTCATCTTCTTCATTATCTGTTTCCTTCCTGCTTTTCCTGGACTCTGGGTTATTAATTCCATGATGCATCTCTGCCTTGAGCTGAAAAAGTGGGAAATATAGTGAGGGTGGATAGACTTTTACCTTTAGCCTATTGTATCAATTTCTGAACAATAAACTCTAGTTTTCAATTACTTAACTTCAACTAAGAAATATTATTAGGCTCCAAGTAGGTTGTGCTGTATGCTATGTATTTTCTGAAGAGTGGAACAAACATGTCTTCTCTATCTCTTTCATAAATAAGCAAGTGTGGAAGAAAATCTACCAGAGCTCTGTAATCATAAACCTTTATTTGATAATGTAGACCATGAGAAGGCTCAGTAGGAGCTTAATTACTTGGGAAAGGAGGACAAATGTTTTATAAGACTGTAGCAAGAATAGGTCAGTGGAAGTCCACCAGCTCTAAGGAATAATTGGCCAAAGATGGTTCTTGAGGAAGGACTATTGTTCTTATAGATTAGCAACAACTTTTGGTCAATTTAGATTGTATCAGGAAGAATGAAAAGGACTAGTTAGGGGCTGAAGTCATGTGCAAAAGGGTATGGGAGAGAAACAGCTGCAGGAGACAGGGATAACGGGGGGCCCAAGGGAAAAATTTTCAGTCCTTCGATGTCTCTCATTCAAGATGATATGAGGATTAAGAAACAGAGACACCAATTAACTCTACCACGGAGTAATTCCAAGGGTAGATAATTCTAAGATCATCAAAATTCTTATGTGGATTGGCGAAAACTGCCAAAGTAAATGAAGGACCACATCTATGCCTTGCTCCACTCCAGCTCCTACAGTTGTGGGGACAGGAAGTTGTGCAAGCTAAATATCTCATTGAGTATGTGCTGCCATTCAATTTATTTCACAAATTTTGAGTGCTTCCTATGTACACAGTCTTTCATAATCTAGTGGAAGACACAGACTTTAGCAATCACCCTAATGAGTATATAATCACAAAGTGAGAGATATGTTCTGAAGGAAAGGAATAGGGTCTTTGAGAACACCTAATAAGGTACCTTTACTCAGACTAGGAGGTTAGGGAAGACTTTCCTGAGGAAGTGAGAGGAGGTGAGCTATGAAGATGAACAGATATTGCAGAGAGCTGATTAAATTTGAGTTTGGGAAGTTCATTGTTAGCTTATCTTTACATGTTACTCTGAAATAAATTTGCAGTTTAGATATTTTCTTTTCATTAACATTTTTTTATTGGGAAGATGAAGGATTTTTTTAAGTATGAAAAATATATAGTCCACAGAGGATTTTTAGGGGAAATACTCTGTATGATACTATAATGATGGGTATGTGTCATTATACATTTGTCCTCACCCATAGAATGTACAACACCAAGAGTGAACTGTTATGTAATCTATGGACCTTGAGTGTTATGATATGTCAGCACAGGCTCATCAGTTGTACCAAATGTACTACTCGGGTCGGGGATGTTGATTATGGGGGAGGTTATGCATATATAGGACTAGGGGAATATGAGATATCTCTGTGTCTTCCTCTCAATTTTGCTGTGAACCTAAAACAATAAATGGACCACTTTTACTCTGTTAAGCCTAATATTTTGTCAAAAATATTTTTCATTTTTTTCCCTAGTACTTATAATTAAACTCAAGAATGATTTTGTTATATATCATCATGGTGACACATTTGAATTTCTTAAAACATTTCCCTCTTGTTGGAAATTAATGTTTCTGGTTTGGGGGTTTGCTTTATGGATAGTGTTAGATATAGATTTTTGTTCCCAGTGAAATATGTTTTTAGGACAAAATCCCCAAAATAGGAGTATTGAGCTATAGTTGTATTTTAGCAATATTATTCAATAAATTTTAGTTTTCCTGCTTTGGACAATTTACAATGTACTTTTTTTTATAAAGAGTTTTTTTAATGTTTATTTGTACATGTATACTCTTTTCATGTGTAGAAATGATCCATTTAAGAATACTTCTGGTGGCAATAACTTTTTTTTTTTTTTTGGAAGGGAATGAAGCGATATATATTATTTTTCCCATTCTTTTTTACTTTGCCAGGAATAAATATTTGCATAATTATGTGTCAACCACTAGGAGGCACTAGTTTACCACATCCTCACAGTAAGGAGCTTGTGCCTACAATCCTACACACGCAGTTGAATTGAGTGGTGTTGAGGAAAGCCACATACGGTGCAAATCTTAAAATGCCAATGCAGCTGCTGCCTTAAAAAGAACAAGAAGTATATGCATGCCACACTTTAGGTCAATACAATGAATTGGTAAATTAGGAAATGACATTTAAAATTTTTAATGGGTTTTCCCTTCTAAGGTAATGTGCATAGTAAACAACGTTTTGTCTTTGAAGAATTGGAAGGCTCAGCCAGTTCAGGACAAGGTCTCAGTGAGTCTGAGTGCTTAGCAATTGTTTGCAACAAAACTATGGTATCCTTGCTCAGGACCGATGTCAGGCGAAGCCAGGTTTTACCTACTACTGTTTGGTCTTACTGGAGAACACCTCAAATATAAACATCTTGAAGCTTTCAGATTTCTTCATTATCCTACTTTATCACAGGCAGCATTTGATCAATAAAGAGTAGGTGTTATTTTTTCAGACTACTGTTATTACTTTAGAAACCTGCAGAAAAATTTATATATTTTTTTCAAGTATGTTTTTAAAGATGAAATTTAGGGTCAAAATGATTTGATTAGAAGCAAAATTATTACAGAAATGAAGTGGAAATTTAATTTGATTTATAAATCCTGCTTTATATGCAATGTCACAGAAATCCATCTCTAACATAAATAGAGTGACAGTCATCTGTCCTTGTGACTCGTGGTTTGCTCTGCTGTGGCTAATACCGTCTGATTAAAAATACACATTATGGCAGGACAGAAATAGCTTCGGTTACAAAATGACAGGGAACAAAGCAAAGACATAAATTTACTGCATCCAGTGCAATTTTATGACCCTAATAAGTTATCTTTAACTTTGACCTAAAGTTACTTGGAGAATAAATCATCTTGATCTTTCCAACTTGTGCTTTTTGATATGTGGGCCCTTTGGTTTGCACAATGAAGAAAGCCTGACTAATAATGTATGTATTTGGAAGATGTCTTTTTGTAATTCTAGTAAAATAAATTTACGTGTGGCCAATTTTTATTTTTACTTTAAAATTGTCAGTATTCATTTCATTGTGAATTTATACAGCAAAATCATAAATTCTACAAGTTCAGATTTATTGTGGAGAGCTGTCATCCTTAATTATTGTGTTTTGAAGATGACTCTGTAATGTACTCTCAAAATTGCAGTTATAAAAGATGGTAAAACAACATGCTGACTGTATGAAAATATAAACTCTGGTAAATACTGTAAATTTTATGTTAATATTTTATGTTAATAAAATAGACATTAATAAAATGTGAATATCTTACAACATGTGTGTATATTCCTCTCTTTATCTCATCCCTCACAATGGGTGGTCACCCTTGGTTACCATACCTTGGCCACCAAGTACTCTGGATTCTGCTTCCTGAATATTGTTTACTTCTGTTCTTTTTCCTTAATTCTTGCTACATTAATTCAGTCTCTTGTCTGTTTAGTCTGTAGTCATTTTGACAATTTGTTGAGCAAATCAATGACATACAAAGAAGTTGTATGTCATTGATGGATTTTTTAATTGATATATATATATATATATATATATACACAAATATTCTATATTAATAGGAGATTCTTACTGGTAGTTATGGTACATTTTGGGTAGGTGATGTCTTAAAATAGATTACTGAATGTTGGAATTTGGATTACCTATATGCTATATTTTCCTTTTTTATTTTTGCTATCTGTGGAAAACAAAATATTTGGTGAAGGTTATTACTATTAAAAAAATTTTTTTAATTGAAATCTATTTGACACATACCATGTGTAAATTTAAGGTGTACAACATGTTGTCTTGATACATTCATGGTGAAGGTTATTATTGATCACAGAGTAGATTGGCAAATGGCAATTTTTAATGCACAGGAACCTTATGTGGTTATTTACATAGGCAGTGCCCCGGCTAATGTTCAAACTCCAACTAAAATTTATGGCAGAAGAGAATCATAAAAATGGTAGCTGGAGATGCAGTAAAAACATCTTTTATTTTCTGATGCTTTGACATCTGGGCCTTGCTGATGCTGGAGAGAGAGAGAGAGAACAACTCGCCCTGGAGTGCACCTCTGCTGTGCAAACCAAGCAATTCAGAGCCCACACCCTCAGCCGTCTTCTCCGTCACACTCAGCCACTATCTCTCTGCCCTAATCATCCTGGGGCCAGGTCCCGGGCCACTAGAGACAGCCCCTATACCCCAGAGCCACCTGAAATTATTCAAATTAGCCAATCCTAAACCTGCTTACCCTGCCTTGTCTTGTTTTTCTCATGGGGAAACCACAATAAAGGCTCTTGTCTGCATCCCCACTTCCCCTTGGCCCCTGCATGGCCTGGCATCCCCCCTACTCTGGGGAACTGTGAGTATAATAGCTATCTTTTCAATGGCAATCTCTCCTTATCTGCTGGCCTCACTGTCTCTGAATAATAATAAAACCTACATTTTAAGATAGGAGAGAATTTAATACTTTTTTTAAAGCTTACATTTATTGAGTACTTTATGACAGGCACAGTGGTAAATGCTGTACATGCAGGATCTCATTGAATCCTCCCAGCTCTAGGAGGTAGATGTTATTATTACCCCCATTTTACAAATAAAAAGACTGAGGCTGTGAGAGAGTAAGAAACCTACCCAAAGTTCCACAGCCAGGAAGTGGAGGAGCAAAGTCTAGAACAAGGCTTTCTGAATCCAGAGTCTTTCCTCTCAGCCACCGAGCTCAGATATGCTTCCTGTCCCTTGACTGTACTCTGTCTAAAAAATCAGCAATTCATTCCCTTCATTTACATTTATACTTTTCATCCATTGGCAGATTCTTTTCTTTTCTTAATGTAGAAATAAACTTGAAAGGAATATACTGAAACTTCTATCCCATAAATCGAGAGCTCCACATTTTAATTTTAGAATCAATATGCTCCATGTACATGTAATTAAGTGGAGCATGAAGACTACTTCAACATATCTCAAAAAATGGAAAATATGAAAATCACAATTTCTGAAGACAACATCACAGAACTATAAGTTAATGATAAATGTAGAAAAGTAAATGATTGAATAAAAGTTATCAAAATAGCTGGGTTTTATAAGGGGAAAAAAGTCTGCTTGTGTCTTTTCATAAAAACAAAAAGGAAAATACAACAGAGGCCACATTTGGGCAGGCACACTTGAATTTCACATTTGTGGCATTTCCCAACAGAGAATCATCTGATCTAAACATGTGTCCTGAATTCTCCATAATGTAGAGGGTCTTGTTTCAAGGAATAGTCACTTCTGATCATTCTTCTTGACAAATTTTGAGAACTGGCTTAAAAAAACTGATTAACAAATTAGTAGATTTGGCTTCTCTGCAAAGAAATACACCTGGTCTTGTTGACTTGATATCTGGTCCCTACATTGAGTCCTTCTGGGCTGTCAAAAAGTATTTTAAAATCAACAGACAACCCAGAAGCACAACCTAGATGACATCTAGGACCTCTGACCACTTAGGATATGGGCGGCATTAAATTGAGCTGCAAAACTTCATTCCTAGTGCATGTCCAAAATCTTCACCAAGACTTTCAGGAGTTCTTGAGGGTGAAGGGGAGATGAGGGTAGAGAGGCTGGCATTCTTATGATTGCTTCTGCTTCAGGTGTATTTCTTCTTTCTGCAGTTTCTCTCCTGCACCTTTTCTGGTTTCTCTGTATGTGACACCTACAAAGCACATGGAGCAGAATTTACTTAAGACTCAGGGGTGGATGAGGAGAGAGAGAGGAGGAACTTGCTCTGCACTAAACAAACTGGCTTTGACAGAGACAGCTTCCAATTAAAACTGAGTTTCTTCAAAGTCCTCTTGTCTTTGGCACAGCCCTTCAGGTTTCTTCACCACACAGCCTTAGATGGCACCATCTTACCACTGCACACCCTCCCCCTGTCCCCAGCCTCTTCTGTCTTCTTTCTTAGAAGCAAAAACTAAGCCCCTTTCTTTGTCTTCTACAGAGAAGTGAGGCCATTCTCCTTTGCTGCCTTTGGGCTCCTACCCTCTCCCATCCTCAGGTCAACCTTGTCCCTCAAGATACCCCCAAATCAGGGCATTTCCCCAAAACAGCTTTTTCCCTTAACTTCTACTTAATGTACCATTTGTTACCTGTTGTGATATATAAGCCTATGCAGATCGTATTATTACCAAAATATATGGGGGGGGAGTGGCGAGGACTGTATTATAAATTCAAAATTTTTTCAGCCAGGAACTAGGGACTATATGTATAGCTTTAACTATTTCCCTCCTTCTTCGATTCAACCGTTACCTCTTTCTCAGAGATTATTGGATGCCTTTGTACTATAGTCAAATTTTCCTTCCTTGGTCCTCAGTTAACTATGTTCGTTCGCAGAGAGTCTGTACTTTGTTTCTTTTGCTTGTGCTAAATACAGTTGTCTTATTTAGTTAGTTTTTGCATTTACCTTGCGTGGGGGCTGAGGCCCAGCATGCGTCAGTAGATGATGCCTTGGTGTGGGGCTTGATGCTAGACTTTGCAAGTGTCAAGCTTGCTCTCTTAATTGAGTTTTTGACTTTTGGAAAGTATCCAATTTAAAACGCTGAATTCAGGAATCAGTGACAGTTATTTATTCTGCACTGTGAGGAAAAGTGTCTGGATTTATGTGGAGTTTTTCTGGAGGACAAATCTATTTCTTTGAACTCTCCAAACGTAAGTCCTCAGTAGTGTATGTACCTCACTGGAAGCTTCCAAATGCTTGCTAGTCATTGGGCATGTGTGTGATATCCTTCTTATATTTTAGCTGATTTGTCCCTGGATGCTGGGCTGGAGGAACTAATGCTGCACTTTTTCCTGCTTCCTGTCTCTTTTATCCTGATTACAAATCTCAGGGGCAGAGAGATGATAGTTTATTTTGGTCTCATAGAAAAAGGAGGTACTGATACTTATGATCTGATGTAGACAAGATCTGTATTGAACCAGAGTTTAGTTTCTGAGGTGTTTTCTGGCATCTTTAATTTAGAAATATACCTGTATGTTATGGTAGCCTTTGAAAGAGTGGTTGGATACATTTTATTATTTGTAGCACATTCCTTAGCTTTAATTCTATGCTCATTTTTTTGTGGACTGATGTGTATTTATTAGGTTGAACCATAACAAATTGTCCATATTTGTTCATCTTGGGGAATGATGGCAGTGCTGTGTTGTTCAACCTTATGCTGTTCCAGAACAAAGAGCCACCACAGGAAGGGAGACTGTGGCCAGATTGCAAACTATAGGTATCAAGGAGCCAGGCCACATAATTCCACCTTGCTGTACTGAGTTATCCTGACACTACTATCTAGGGTAGGCAGTGCACCTTGGGGAGTGAGATGCCAGGCATGGATGAAGGACACGGACACCAAGCATCCTGCTTTCTTTCCTTGGTTCTGAATCTTGAGGATTCTTGTTCATGAGGGGGGCTAAAGCTTTGGGAAGGAATTTTACAACATGGTCTTTCGTTCAGCAAATATTTATGAGAAATTAATATGAGTCTAGTCCCATGCCAGATGCCAGTCATATACAGTGCTCGTCTCTGCATGGAGAAGAGATTGGCAGCAACAAGAATAAAACCAGGGAAGTGGTGGACCCTTGGAATAGGATGTTATCAGTAGAGGTGATGAGAAATGGATGGATTCAAAATAAACATTGCAGGTGAATCAACAGGACTTACTGATGGATTGGATGTGGGGTGATGAAAAGTGAGGAGTCAAGGTCAACTGGTAGAACGCTGACTTGAGTAAGTGGCTAGTTGATGGGGCCATTTATAGTTTAGTAAGTAAGTGCTTTGGTTTTAAGAGCCTGGATAGTTTCCATATGAGGTTTATGTTTTGAGTCTTAGAAGCTGCTTCATTTTTACATCCTAATAAAATTCTTTGGCTTCTATTCTCACACCTCATAATATCGTAACTGGTTAATTTTATATTTTTCAATATTTTTTCCCATTTTGTTTTATTTTTAAAATGTTTCTGAGGCTCTCTATTTTAATTTTTTTAGTCTGCTATGGCTTCAGTTATAATATTTTATTTCACTAGTATCTTTCCCTAGTTTTTATTTGCTTAGTTTTATCTAGTTTTCATTATTATTTTTAACTTCTTTTTATTTTTGGAATCTACTTTTTTATTTTACTGTTTACTGCTTCAAGTATGATTTTGTTTTATCAATGACTGTGCTTGCCTTATTAAATGATTGGTAAGATAAATGGTCATTTCATGGATAGCTTTTGTATTACCCCATCCTCTAAATAAGGGAAGTATATATTTACTCTGGATGCCCTGAAACAGACCTGCTTACATCCTTTGACAAACGACCTCTATTTCCATCCATTTGCTTTTGTGCTTCACAGGAAGGAAAACAGGAGATACACAGGTTAGGCCTTCACAGTATAAGTTTGCCTACAATGATGGCGTAAATGAAATGCTGTAACAGCCTATGAGGAATATGAAATGACAAGATCTAAAATCTATGTTTTTTATCATCTACCATCACTGAACATTAGACAAAATTTATAATATATTGCTATCATGGTGTTTGCATATAGTAAGACAAGTAATAGTAGTAATAGATATTATTTATTAAGTACTTATGTTCTACATTAAACTGTGGCTTAACATGTGTTACCATCATGCTTTATTCTCATAGTATCCCTTAGAGGTAGATATTATTTTAAAATATATATGTATTTAAAAATGAAAAAAGTGAAGTTCAATGAAGAAAAGCAAAGACTTTGGAGCCAGGTAGATCTAGATTTGAGTTTTGACCCTGCCAACTGTTAGCTGTCTGATGATCTTGAACAAGTACTCTTGTCATAATTGTACTTTTATAATCTCTTTGAGTCTCAGTTTCTCTATTTTTAAAATTGAGGATTTTAAAAGAAAACTTGCAAGGATGCAGTGAAGATTAAATGAGTGATGCTTGTAGAGCATATCGTTAATGACAGGTGCTCATGAAACTATTAGAGACTTCCCTCTGTCAGCTACTGTGTCATTGCTCAAACTCCTTCCCCTCCCCACTCCTTATGAACTGTCCTCCTGGCATTGTCCTACCCATGAAACAGCCAAGGTCTTCAAGAGATGAATCAGGGGAGCCTTGTAACTTTGAGAAAATCCCAAGCTTGCTTTCTTTGGAGGCCACAGAGGCCAGGACAAAGGGAGATGACAAAGGAGTACCAGGCTTTGTTCTCAGTCCAGATTTAGAGACCTGAGTTTCTTCATCCTCCCTGAACCTGCCTACACAATTAGTTCCTTGATTTCCTTCTCCAAACAGGAGAGAGTTCTGGCAGGGAGAGTCCCTGGAGGAATAAAGGAAAGAGTCTAAAAATATCAACAAGAATTCTCTCTGGACAAGGTTATTTTTGGCATCCTGTTTTTACTTCTTTTCCTAAACCTTGTAGCTAAAAAAAAATTCTTAAATTTTGGGCAGTACCCAAGAGTGTGTGCTGGTCTCCAACTCACTCTCTCTAATGTCATCCTCATCTTCTCCCTCTGTCTCTATTTCTACATAAATCTATCTATATATCTATACATACATGTATCGATACATGTATATCTGTCTCTGTATTTATCTATGTATCTATGTATTTGTCTATCATCCATATGAATCAGGTAGGTGGTTCAAACAAGGTGGATATTTATTTGTCTCACAAATAAGTCTAAGTTGGTAGTGGTCCAGGGGTATAGATTGTCTTGCCCCGTGAGTGATTCTTCTGTCTTGTTGCATCTTCCTCCAGGGTGAGTCCTCACTTCATGGTTAAAAATGGATCAACTCCATCACATTTTTTCCAGCTTGTTAAAAGGTAACAAGAGTAAATATAGGATGATCAGCTTGCTTTTAAGAGTATGGCCTGGAAGCTGTATGCATTACTTCTGCTCATATCTCACTGGCAAGGACTTAGTCACATGGCTACATCTAACCACATAGGGGGTTGGGAAATAAATCTTTCATAAATTCCCAAATAAATTTCAGGAGATTTTCTAACTAAAAAGGAGAATGGGAATGGATAGAGCAGTGAGGTGGGGGTAATTAACATCTGCTCCACACTATCAATAGAAGGAGAATAGTCCCGACAAGAGAAGATCGCTGCTGTTGATTTAAAAAAGAAAGCAGTTGCCAATGAGTTTTTCAAAATAGATCTTTGGAGTTAGGCTCAATGGAAAATCCATTACTTCCACTAGTCTGCTGAAAACAACAAGAATAAACAAATATTCTCCTTACCAAGGCTCTATGTGTGCCTGGCACCATGCTAAGCACGTAACATGCATTATCTCATTTCTTTCTTACAACCCTACCTGATAGAGATATCTTTATCTTCATTTTATTGCTGAGAAAACTGAGGTTTTTGAGGGGCTAAGTAACTGAGTTGCTTAGCTGAGTTGAGTTGCTGAGTTCCTCTCGGCCCCTTTCCTATAGCTACATCTTTTGTTACGTTCTGCAATCTCATACCTTCCTCGTGAACATTAGACCTGGGGTAGTAACAGCTTCTGGTTATTGCCAGGCCCTGGGTACTTCACCAAGCCTGTTGGTTTACTTAATGTTGTCTACACTTCTGTAGATGGGCCCTTCATTAGCCCCATCTAATAAATAATAATAAATAAATAATAATACATGCCATAATAATAAATGCCATCTGTGTCCTGCTGGGTTCCAGAAAGATGCATTGGGTGATTCTCAGGAGTCTAAAAAGAACCATTATTAGACAACTATGACTCTTCAGTATTGTTGTACCTTATAAAAATGGAATATCTGCTTCATTTCGTCACCATGAACTTCAGTGCACTGCAGACAAGTCTTTCTAGGTGGCAACTGGGGGTAATTTTGGTAATTTTAATAAGATAGTAATATGAAAGATAAAGTAATTTTTATTGAATGTATAAACTGCAGTGATGAGTCTTCAGTTAAGCTATCCATGTCTAAACATGCTTGGCTCCCATCTGAAATTAAGGCCTATTCAAGTTGAAGCTCTCTCCTATTAATGGAATTTTTTTGTTTGTTTTTTTGTGAGGAAGACCAGCCCTGAGCACACATCCATTGCCAATCCTCCTCTTTTTGCTGAGGAAGACTGGCCCTGGGCTAACATCTGTGCCCATCTTCCTCCACTTTATATGGGACGCCGCCACAGTATGGCTGACAGGCAGTGCGTCAGCGGGAGCCTGGGATCTGAACCAGCGAACCCCGGGCTGCCAAGCGCGGACTAAACCGCTGCACCACTGGGCCGGCCCGTATTAATGGAATTTTAATTGATATTTTGATCAACTAATTATATTTCCAATTACTCTTACCGTGTGGATCTTCCTCACATATTTTTCCTGCTGAGTGATTAAATGTCCCTGTTGTCCCAGAAAAGCAACCAACTCAATTTTCTTCAGGAGCATTGTTCACTAACTGTCCTCCGTTTTTGACTCTTCAGAGAGCTTAGCTGAAAGCTAGCTTAATTTCCTACAATGAAGAATGCTTTAGCCATTCTACAATTTAGTTGAGAACTTTTATGGTCTGGAAAGTCCTCAAATTTCATACCAAATTTTCTTTTTAAAATAAGTCACAAAATTGAGTCTTTCAGCTCAATATTTTGCACGAGCCCCTCCTTTTTTTATTACATTTTATTTCACTTTATGGTCACCTCATCTAAAAAACAATGTAAGACTTGTAGATCTCCATTTATCTTTTATCATTTATTGGCTCTAGACAGAAAATGTTTGGGGACCAAATTTTGTGAGCTCGACATTGATTCAAGTTATAAATGCTCTCAGGGAGTTTAAGAATAAGAATAAGAATACAACTACTATTTATTAAGTTTCTATTATGTGTTATGTAATGTTCTGGACTTATATATCATCTCATGTAATCCTTACAACAACACCATAAACATTATTATACCCAATTTACGAAGGAGGAAACTGAGTCTTAAAGAGTTTATGTTTCTTGTCCAAGTTAAATTAATTTATAAATGAAGGTGTCAGGATTTAATCTGGGGTCTTCTTCAGAAAACCTTTGGTGAGCTTAACCACTGCTTTCTAAAAATCAGTTTATGCAAAGAGAATTTTGTGACACAGCAGACAATGGTCTTAAATTTGTTAAGTAGAACAGTCTTCTGGCTTCTTTTAGTTCAACCCCAACACTATCGTTTTTTTTAAACTGGTGACTTGATATCACTTTTATACGATTTGATATTAATTTTAAATGAACAAGAGAGATGACTTTTTGCAATAGAGAAAAGAATAATATATCCCCATGATCATCTATTTTGATGATATGGCTTGATTATAAAAAAATCAAGGTTGGCCTGCATGGGAAATTGTTCTTTGCAGATACAGTGGAAAAAAAAGACTCAGCATTAATCATGTACAACAAAATCATAGTCTTTGGCAGGCATTTTCTAACACTCAAAGGTCTGTATTATATAATTGCACAAAACAATCAGCGAGTTTAGTTAATTTTGCAGTCAATTTTTCCCACTAGAGGTACAGGAAAACTATGCTCTTTAGAATGAGATTACCCAGGGGAATCTTTCCCATGTTTGTAAGACACTGGTGGGATATTGCTACACCCGCTCTGAACATTCTGCAGGCCTAGGTGTTCGGTGTAGAACTCCAGGGCTTCAAAGGAGTGTTTCACGTACTGGGGAAGACCCAGAGCTGATTCCTGAAGTAAATCCTGATGTTGTCAGCAGGGCACAGGTGGCTCATCTCCAGGGTTGATGTAACCTCCCCTTCTGGTGGGCATGGCAGCCACAGCAACAAACATTTACTGAACACATCCTTTGGCAGGCATCGTGCTAGGTGCTGGTTGAGCTCATTGAATGCCAGCCCTGCCATCTGCTCTGCTGATTACACAGCAGAAGGATCATTTAGCAGCCAGCACTAGACAGTCCTAGCCTCCTGGTCTGCATCAGAGCATGCAGTGTCCAGTGGTTTGCTCTTCACTTTCCATCCAGTGCCCAGTGGAGAGAAGTGATGGTTCGGGGAAGTCATTTATACAGTATTCATCCCTCTCACTCCTCTAGGTATCTGGCATTCTGTCATCAAATCACAGCAGCTTAGTCCCTTGCAGACTTACTTCCATAAAGGTGCATTTTAATGTATGCCCTTGTTTGTTTTTCCTTTTAAAATCAGCAGTCATTATAAGAAACAGCCATTTGGAATTTAATCCTGTATTTACTGTAGTTACCAAAAGCTTGAAGACATTAATACAGCAAGTACTTATTGAGAGTCTATGGTACACCACACAAAGTGCTGGGTCCTGTAACCCCCACTGGGCCCTCTGTGCAGTGGGCCAAAGTGTGGTCTGAGAGCACAGAGAAGGGAACGACTGATTCTGTCTGGGAAAATCAAAGAAGTTTCATTGAGAAGGTACTATTTCAATGGAGTTTGGAAGGATGTATAGGAGTTTTCCAGGAGAGGGTACAGAAGATAGAAGAAACTTTAAGCAAAGAATGGAGCATGTACAAAGGCATATTATCTCGTGAAAGGACCTAGTATGTTCAGTAGAAGGGGAGAAATTCACAGAATCAGGAGCATATGGTATTAAGGGACAGGGCTGGAAAGGTTGGTGCAACCAGAAAATGAAGGCCTTTGTAGACCATGCTAAGGAGTGTGGGTTTCATCCTGGTCACTAGAAGATACTCCAACAAGCAGTGTAGGGTATACAATAAAGTAGACAGAGATAAATAAATGGCAGGGAGGTGGTTAAGTGAAAGGGGAAAGGAGCCTGGTTTAAACCTGCAGGAGAGATGAAAACTTCTACTGTTTGATTCAAAAGCCATTTCTGTGATGGCATTTATTTGAAGATTATATTTTTATAGTTAATGAAAAAGCAAGGATGTTACTTATTATATTAGCCAGTTCATCTAAAATCTTATGCAAGACATTGCATTGTTTAGACTATGCTAAGAAAAACTTTGTTTCAACTTAGGAGCTGACTCAGAATCAAATTTAAGGCTCAATCATAGCTATCATATTGAGATTTATTTAAGACATTTCCTATGTCCTGAATTTGTCTTGAATTTTATTTTATTATTTCATTGTATGGATCTTTATTGCAAGCTGCTTTCCAAGAAGTGGTATATGAATAAACGTAAATTAAAAAAATATATAATTTGTATGTACATACACACACAATATGTATGTATATACATACATTAAAATTTGTGTTTGGGTTTGGTTAATGAGAAGATTTTTTTTTTTAGGTATTCTGGGCCCCTCAGAAATGTCAGGCCAATAGTTTTAAACATTAGTGTTTCATGTGGAATTCTAGAGCCTGGATATCAACAAGGAAATAACTAAAATATGTATGTAGGATTTTAAATAATTTTTAAGGAAAAAAAACTTGTGTTTGTATTTGTTTATTTTGGTTTTTGATAATGGTATTTGGAAACTCTTGACCTAGCAACTCTTCCCAGAGATCTAGAAGAGTATGCTGAATACAAACTGGTTTATACCAATCTATTGTCTTCTTCAGCTTATTGTATAAAATAGATTGTTTACACTGTGACTTGGTATTTTACTTATGCTTCCTCCGGGACCCTGATCTGAAATACTATACTTCATCATTACTTTATGGAGAGAGCTTTCCCTAATCCTCTTCATTAGGTTAAATTCACCTTATTATATGCTTTCACAGTATCTTGTACCAACATCTCTTTTGTAGTATTTATGACAGTTAGAAGTTTACATTTATTTGTATAATCTTTTGTTTAACATCTGCCTCTTTGAAAAAATTTTACATTCCTTCAAGAATGGGGAGCCATTGTTTTTGCTTACTGTTACATCTCTTACACTTAGCACAGTGCCTAACCCATATTGGGGCTCAAAATAGTGTTGAATGTGGAAATGAATTAGTGGACATATTTATGAACGAGTACGGTGGCACCCTGCACGTTCATGGATCAACGATGGTGGGTAAGAGTTCTGGCAGTCCTAGGTAGCAGCGGGCTGATTTTTTTTCTCACCTTTTTCTTGTTCCTGGAAGGTGTGAGTCTCTTCTTTGGTGATCCGTATATGAGGAAAAATTATGTAGACTGTCTTATCTTTAAGAAGCTTTATTTTACCTATAATATAAAGCAGCTTGTTCACATGTCACAGCTCACTGCTTAGAATTTTAAGGAGGGAAGTATTTGACTGAGAACAGAGCTAATTTCATGTATTGAAGGATAATGAAATAGATCCTTTCCTGGCATATGCAACACATCTGAAATAACTGAATAAGGCATGGTGCTGAGATAAAAAAAGAAATGAGGTTCTGTAGCTTCTCTGGCACATTCGTTTTATGTGGAGTCATTGCAGTGAAAGCTTTTGTTCACAGGACCTTCTTGGGCACCTAGTCAACAGTGACTCCTAACCGTAGACTGTCATATTCCCCGGACTAGGAGTTATCTGTACCATTTTTTTGTTTTTCACTAAGACAGTTATGCTGTATTAGTGAGCAGGCGGCATGCACGGCACTATAGAGAGTGTAGGTTTTGGAATCAGTGCAACCTGAATTCAAGATCTGGCCAGGACTTGTATTGAGTAACTGAAAGTTCCTGGACATATTTCTTATTCTCTTCAAACTTTAGTTTCTTCAATTTAAAAATTGAGATAATACTGCTTACTATGCACTGATGATTAAAATAGCCAATGTCTGTAAAGCACTTATATTACATTACATTATTTTTAGAAAAAAAATGATTCTGAATCAATTGACAAATATACTAGAAATATTTTCATAGGTATCCTGGAAGTCTTGGTCAACTATGCCAGATAATAGGATGATTAATCAACTTCCACTTGTGAGGAAATGAATGATGGAGTTATACTTAAAAAGTAACAAACTCACACGTGATATTCTTAGACAAATATCAGCCAGGAAAAGGTTATTTTCTAAGACACACTTAAGGAAATACACGCTCCTTTGTGGACATATGGGTTTCTTCATAGGCCACGTCATAATTGGAATACTGTTGACAGAAAACTGTAGGGAGTGAGACCTTTGGAATATGTAAATGCAGTGCAGCGCTGGGCGGGTTGAGGGCTGCCCTGGTAAATGTCCCAAGGCTCAGGGTGGGAGGAATCCAAGTTTTCCCTGAAACTTGCCTGCTGGACTGAGATCCCCATCCTGCTGCCGTGCCGATTTCCTTGTCCTGCCCTGTGTGATCTTGCACTTAGGTTCAGCAAGGACAGGGTCACCTGGAGGGTGGGCACAGGGGCTTTTGGCTACTGTTTCTGCTCGGCATGTGGCACAGGGACCAGAGGACTCTCCTAGGAAACAAGTCAAAGGCCGGTCAGGTGGAGTTGTGGGTGGGAGGCCATGTTGAGTAGCAGCAGTTGAAAGGTGGACAGAGGACCCAGCTCCCAGGTCTTTGTTACAAAGCACAGTTTTCCCATCTTCTGTGCGCTACACACCCAGGTGTCTTGAAGAGAAGTGGCTATAATGCTTTTAGGTATGTTTCTCGATGTGAGCAAAGCCTGCATCTCTCCTGAAATGTGAAATCTATGTCTGTAGTACTGATGGTGCTAGAATTATTTGGCTGAGGCAGAGCAAATTTCATGTATTTAAGGGTAAGGAGACAGTCCTTTCCTGGCCTGTGCACTGTATTTTAAACAACTGTCTAAGACACACTGACTGACGAGATAAGACACGATCTGGGACGCAGATGCTTGATGGCTTCTCTGGTACATCCATTTTGTTTGGAATCAATGAAGTGCATTTTCTTTCAATGAAGAAAAATGGGTCATCTATTCTCCTTGCTGCTTTAGTTCATATACTGAACTTCCCAGAGGCTTTTCCCATTTTAGCTTAGTTAACTCTTAAAAGAAATAGAATGTAACAAAAGTAAAATATCACCGGTTATTACTACGTTTTAGACTTTAATGTCTCACTTTAGGTGCATCACGTTTGCATTCCTGGCAAAACCACCTACAAATAAAAGACTATGACCTGCCAAGGAGAGCTACACAGATGCTCTGTAGCCCTGTGCATTAACTCATAGTGCTTTTTAATAGATTAAGTCGACATTTCTCATGGTGATTAAGATGACGTGAGTTATACAAGATAAACTGAAATAAATGAAACCCAGAATTAAAGCTCCTGTACCTCACCCCAGGAATTTCCTACCCTGTCTTAGAAACCTCACCTAATCTTCAAGGTCAAGATCGAATGCCATCAACCTCAGAAAGCCTTCTCCACCCTCAATAAGCAGATCTTTCCCCCCGGCTGTGGTTTCCGAGCTTACTCTTCTTCTGCATCACTCATTTGACACTTATTTTCCATTCTACCTTGTGGGTTACTTTGTTGTGTGTTTACATAAAAATATATAGTAACCTCCTTAAGAATTAGGACTTTTTAATTTTTGACGTGAGTCTTTGGTGTTTTCTTCCCTGCCTAGCACACATAGGAATCCAAGAAGTATTTTTTGTGTGGTGATATTTCTCCCTGTCTTGTTGATTAATCAAAAATGGATTCAACACATGTTCTGTGCCAGCAACTGTTATTCTGTGCCAGGGACACTATGTGAGCAAGGCAGACATGGTCTCTGCCTTTGATTAGAAATAATTACTCCCAAGTTTTCCTTCTTCCTCCTCTATGGCTATACATTAGAAGCAGAAGTGGAAGAATGTAAGAAGAGGCTAGAAAAGAAAGGAAAATGAGGTAGTTTGAAGAAACATGATGAATATGTTGGAAAGTGCATACATTGACCCCATTCTCATTTTCACAGTAAAGTTGTAGAGGTTAAAACATTGCCTCTGGAGTAAGTCCTATCCTTGTGTTCAAATTCCCACTCTGCTTCCTCTCTGGGTGGCCTTGGAATCATTATTTAATCTCACTGAGGGTCAGTTTCTGCTATTACTAGAGTCTATCACATCCAGTTAGAGAATGTTGGGTGCCTAGATCACAATATGTGTCTAATTAACGTGGTTGGTTATTATTTTTATTATTATTATTAGCTGCTGTTATCTTTAAATGCATGACTCTAAGTAGGGCCATGTCCAGGACTGCTTGGAATACGGCAGAGACAGCCCAGGCTGGGAATTTGCTCAAAGTTGTCCTTTCCCAGATGGTAGAGCTGGCTTCAGGTACCTGAACAACTTTGAAGGGTATGCTGGAACTTTCCATATCTGGACTCAATCTGACAGCTGTGGGCTTCCCAGCACTCACCTCCTGCTGGCAGTCTTCCTCTTGCCTGCAGTAAGCCTCACCACAGGGGAGAATATGTGAAAGGAGAGAGAAATGTCTGCTCTTTGGCCTCCTGGTTGTAAGTTTACTTAGATCTGAAGGGAAGAATTGTGTTCAGTATTTTGTGGGTTAAGTTTTCCTGGGTAGAAGTCTGTTTTCTCAAATACTAACAAAATGGATTTTTCTCCCCCCACCCCCCACCCTCTCTTGTTAATAGGGTGCTGAGAAAATTTTGTCAATGAATGAATCAGGAGAACTGCAAGACCTCTTAACCAAAATTGAGGTAATTGTGCTTTTAGCAAATTATTTTTAGTAATCAAAATGTTAAACACATTCTGATTGTAATTGAGTTTTCCTAATTGAATTTTTCCCCTGTGTTCTTACAAATATGTAACAGGATACATGTGGCAGTTTTAATTTGATATCACCTGCCATTAGGTTTCCTCCAGCTGGAGTGACTTTAGCTTCTAACAACTTCATGCTATTAGGTGAGAATCCCAGTCAGCTTTATTAGAGCCTAATTCTCTGTAATAGAGATGTTGATGAGGTGTTTCAAGTCAGGCAATTGTCCTGAAGCACATTTAACACATTTCATTTAAATTATTTTATTTTTCCCATGGACCAGCTCACCATTTCTAAAGATTATAGGAAAAGTTGTTTCTTCAAAAGTGCACATTTTAATTTTGTTCCAATACTTATAATTACAGCATCAGAGAAATACTTATTCAAATATATAATGTATCAAATCAACATGCGGCCGGGAAGCCCTTAATACCTCTCTACTAAATTATATTATCAGTCTGTTTCTCTCTATATGTGGGAAGATTATATATTTTATCATCCAACTGGGACACTTTGAGGGTGAAAAAGGTGCATTAATAATTGTTCTTGGGACGACAAACACGAACCAGGACCTTCCAGGTGAACTAGGCAATATGGTCACCCAGGATCTATATGCCACTACCTGCTCTTCTTGGTCCGATCTCCTTTGCTGACTTAATTTCTGATTCTGTACCATTCTGTCCACTTCAGTCGAAAGAAAGAACTGTTTGTGGTTTCTTACTACCATTCCTTTGTGCAAGCTGTTCTGTCTGCCCAGAATGCAATTGTTCCAGTTCCTCATTTCCCTCCACCATCTTCAAGGCCCATTTGCAGTAACGCTTCTTCCCCAAATTATTCCTGATCTCTCCCACCTTGGAATTCCTATAATCCTCTTTTGGTTGAGTGCTTATCAAAATTTTCCTTGTATTACATTTCTTTGGGTATTTGACTCATGTCCCAGTGAACTACATGCCTCTTGGTTTTAGGAATCATGTTTTATTTATACTGTGATCTTGCCCAGAAGGATAAACACGATGAGGGTGTGTACTATAGTCTAAAACTCCTCACATTTCAAAAATCTGTATGAATGGGTTTCTTTCTTTCCTTTTGTTCCTATACTCTACTCTAATCCCATGAAACCGTTAATTTGGGTTAATGTATATCTTATTTAAGTGATTTAACTTGGTTAATGTGTATTATTATTTTCTGTGGACATTTTTAATTTATGTAAATGATGTTATGAAATACATCTAATTTTGTTTCAGATTATTTTCTCTAGGCACTATGTTTTTAAGAACCGCTTCGATTGCCATGTGAACATTTAATACATTTCTTCTAACTGTTGCATACTTCTCCATGGCAGCACCGTTCAATAGAACTTTCTTTAATGATGGAAATGTTTTATATGTGTACTATCCAAAAGAGTAGCCACTGGCTGCATGAGGCTATTGAGCACTTAAAGTGTGGCTCGTGCAACTGAGGAACAGAATTTTTAATTTTATTTAATTTTACTTGACTTAATTTTAAATTCAAATAGCCACATGTAGCTAGTGGCTCCTGTTTGGACAGTGCAGCTGCATGGAGCCCACCCACTCTTTTTTATCTACCCACTTTTCCACTGATGGACACCCCCATGTCCTCCAACTCCCTCCTCAAACAAACAGTGCTGCAAGGAAAAACCTTGAACATGTTCCCTTATGGATTTCTCTAGGAGTGGAAATTGCTAGAGTGTAGCTTATGGATATACTTAGTTTTCCAGGAAGTGCCAGATGGCTCTCCGGAACAGTTGCACCATTCAACACTCCCTCCTGTAGAGAAAGAGGTTTTGTATGTTCCCATATTCCTGACAATATTTTGCATTGTCCTCTAATTTTTGCCAGGGTGGTAGATACGGAGGTATATTGCATTACTGTTTTAATTTACATTTTTCTGATTAGCACTGAGTTTGAGCATCTCACTATATGCTTGTTAGATTTTTACATTTCTACTGTAAATTTTGTATTCTTATACCTTGTCCATTAAAAGTCTCGGAATTGTCTTTTTAATTTTTTTTGGTTGATTTTCAGAAGATCCTTCTATATTCTAGATATTAATTTTTTGTTGGTTTTAGTCATTGCCAATATTTCCTTCCCTTTTTTTCAGCTTCTTTCATGGTGTCATTCACCCAACAGGAATCCTCTGATATAATCAAAGCCATTGTTTTTCCTTATGTTTTGTGCTTTTGAACTTTTATTTATGAAGTATCCTTCCATCTTAAGGTCACAAAGATATTATCCTACATTTTCTTCTATTAACTTTATAATTTTTCACATCTAGGTCTATAATTCATATAGAATCCAGTTCCATTTTCTTACATGTAGTAGGCTAGTTTTCCAACATCTACTAAATAATCTATTATTTCTTTATTGCTTTGTTGTGCCAATTTTATATTATAGTAAATCCCCATATATACTTGAGTTTTTGAGCTCTCTAATAGGTTCCATTGATTTATTTGTTTCTTGTTGTACCAATATCATACTATTTTTATTTCTGTGGTTTAATAGCAACTTTTAGATTCTTATAGGGTGAATTGCCCTCATTACTCTTTTTAAAGATTGACAATTCACTTAGCTATTATGGGCTTTTATTCCTTTGAGTCTATAATTCTTTAATTCTGCAACTTGACTAACACCACCATGCTATCTTAACATATCCGGCCCCCCAGCCCCTGCTCTCAGCCCAAAAAACTTTGGAAGAAGACTATGTTTTCTTCATTAAGTCTGTCTCCATTCTAAAAATGACATAAATGAGGTGTAAACATTTAAGGCTGTTTTTCATGTTGAAAATAATGGTATGTTACTGGCTTCTAATGTTATAGGAGTTGTAAGGTGCCATAACTCTGTGGGGCTGCTTTGCCCACGTAACACAGCTGGTAGAGAATTTGAAGCCATCCAAGAAAGCCCTGAACTCTATTTGAGAGGGGACTGGGGTTTAAGGTAAACTACCCAGGTAAAGAGACTGGCCCGGGAGAAGCAGTTGGAACAGCCAATCAAAGTGGATAAGGGATGCAAGATTCAGATCCAAACCCATCCCATTCTTCTGGTTGGCTTTTGGCAATGGAGCAGGAGTTAAATATTCGTGAAGTAGGAAACATTGGCACACTTACCACGTAGCAAGTAATATTCTTAGTATTATGTGAATGAAGTCATTGAAATCTTACAACAACTCTGCCAGGTGGGTTTTATTATTATCCCCATTTTACAGACAAGGGAACAGAGGCACAGAGGATAAAAACTCTTGCTCAAAACCTTACAGATAGTGTTCAGTTCATAATTCTAATCAGCCTGACTCCAAAGTTCATGATCATAACCGTGAATCTATGCTGCCATCACTCAAATTAAGTGACATGTAGGTGTCCGGGAAATCTGACCATATGTGGCAGGACCCAAGGCCTGGGTGAGAAGTTTTCTGGGAAGTAGACAGGATATTAGGTCCAGGGAACGGACTGGGTTTTAACACTGGGTTCTGATACTAGTGGAGCATCTTGGAAAATGGGAAAATTGGTGATAACTTTACAGAGAAACCGGGCAGATCCTACAAAGTTCTGGTTTGCTGTTACTTGGGTGCTCCATAGTAGACTATGACTGCTCTAGTCCTTGTAATTCAGGCCCCAATTGTCAGCAGTTATCTCCAATGATGGTGAGGAAAGAGGCATGGCAGTTGTGGTTGGGCCCTCAGAAATAGAGTCAGCAAACAATTTCAAGCTTTCTGGTCCAAGAATCATATTTTACATCCTGCCCAAGTGAAAATTGCTCTGGGAAGCTGAATAGGCCTGATTCGTGGATGAAGATTGTCAGTGGCCTCAAACATGAGGAGCTGGTCAAAGGCAGCAGAAGTAAGTGAAATATGGCTGGTATGGAGACTTGGGTTCAATAGGGCTAGCTGCCCCAATGGAGGTTCTGCTCACGAGACAGTATGCAGGGAATCCGCCCAATAAGATATGAGCTCCATGTGGACACAGATTCTTGTCCATTTTGTTCTATTCTTTACCTCTAGTGCCTAGAACAAGGATTGTTAAATAATGGGCACTTGAATATTTGCTGAGTGAATAGAGGAATGAATCCTTTTTCATCCAAGGATTTTTGGAGAAGGCAAAGCAATTAGTTGATGAAAAAGAAGAGAAAAATTATTATTTTATGTAGAAGAATGCTTGGGTGAAAAGGATGAATAAAAACACCATTTTTTGGTAAAATGTATTTATTTATATATTTATGTATTTATTTATATTAATAAATAGGCTAAAGATTAGAAGCAGAGAGGTGTCTAAGGATTCCTCCAAGACAAAAACCAGGACAGATAGCTGATGCTGCTGGTGTCCACACAGAGAAAGCCAGGGGAGCCCTGAGATGTATTAGCGAACACCTTGTTATGGCAGATACTGGATTAAAGATCACAGACGGTAGAGAAGCTCTAAGTAAGCTATTGCCTTGCAATGTTTTTTAAGGATGTGAGCAAGCATTTTGTTGTCATTTCCAGTGAGATTGCCAACATAGTGTCCATTTTCTGTACTTTTTTCCTCGTAAAGTCTGATTCTCCCATGAGGGCTGGTGACTACTTATTCGTTGTTCATGAAGAACAGAGGTAAGATTCCCAGCTATACTGAGGATGCTAGAAACGGCACAGGCTACCTGTCCATCGGAACTGTCAAAGACTGTCCTGACCCTCCCTGGAGAAGCACCATTCTGGATGATGGCCCCTCTCAGTCGGGGGGTGGTCACGCCTCTTCAGAGACTACAGCAGTAGAGCACCACCTACTCATCTGGGAAATCAGGCCATGTGCTCTGCCTGCCTCTCTCTCTGAAGTCTGAACATCTTTTCAAGTATGTTTATGGCAGTATGTCCCACTGGGCACGAGAATCAGACTCATAACATTCAGGCTTATACATTTGGGATTGTAAGCTGCAAATTTCCTTTGTGTCTGTGTTTTGTTCAGTGGCTTCTTTCCCAACTCTGCAAATTGAGGATGCTAGAAACTCTAATTATCAGGAAAGATTCTATTTATTAGCAACTTGATTAGACAGAGAGGCCATTTATTAGGCACTTAACAAGCATTTGTTGAATTAAATTGTTGAATATAGTTTAAAACAAAATACATAGACAGAGGTGAATTGTCCAGAGATGATTATATGCCAAGTGTCTCTCTCTGACAGCTTGTTATATGGATTGAGTCTGCTTCACAGACAATCTGGATGATGAGGGTTATGGTCACAGAGACTCAGATAAGTTGCTTCCTCTTTGGTAGAATATTTAAGAGACTTTCAAGCATTTTTGGAATAGGATTAGATGACGTGAGGTTAAAAATAAGTGCATTCATTTCCTGATCTTGAAGAAAGCCCTGAAGATGCTTGATCTCAGCATCCTGTTTCTATATTTTGTTGTTAGTGTCGTTGAATTGATTCCAACTCCTAGTGACCCCGCGTACAGCAGAGCTGAACCCTGCCTGGTCTTTTTGCGCCATCCTCTCATCTTCTGGCACTATATCAGACAATGTTCCACTGCTATTCACAGGGTTTTCATGGACAATTTTTTGGATATAGGGGGCCAGGTCCTTCTTCCTAGTTTCTATATTAGATAATGGGAAAAAACTCTGTATTTCTGAAATTCGAGTTTGTGCTACAAAGGAAATCCATCTGACAATCATTCGTGGGCTCCACCCTTGTATCCTTGTCCCCTTGGTCCTTTGTTAGAGACTCAGGAGTTCTTGTGTGCTTCAATTCAAATGTCTGCAGGATGGAGTGGACCTATTCACTCCATTCACCACGACCTTAGGGCAGGGCTAAGAGCTACTGTTCAGATAAAAGGGAAGTGTCTAGTTCACTGCTATATCCCCAATGCCTGGCAAGTGGACAACCAATAAATATTTGTGGAATGAATGAATATGTGAAAGGTCTCACCCACTGAGTATATATTTTTTAAAAGTTCTTCACCAAGAATATGTGAATAGAAAGAGATAAACAGGAGAATGACTTCTCACTCCTTTTTTCTTGAATTCCATTCCAAAGGGATATGCCCCTATCGAAACCACTATTCAGAGGAGGGGCATTCTGTAGATCAGTACTCTGTGCTTTATTCTCAGCCAAGTCTGCATGGTTTCTCACTTTGCTGGGCACCAGGGCACTGAAGAGCTACCCTAGATTCCTTATCTACTTGAAGGTCAAAGTTTGTGTAGTCAGCCTCTTCATTGAAAGTGAAAGTCTGTTTTATTGCTAATAATGACTATTATTAACTTCAGTTATTCCTTCTTCTTCCAACCTGGAACGCTGTCCAAGTTTTGGGGAATTCCTTAGCTCTTTTTCCATCTTGCCCTGAGGGCAAAACTGTCTACTGAGGTGCTGGACTTAGGACACAGGAGCATCTAATATAAGCCAGCTCTTTTTCTTTATAAGGAAGTCTTTAAGGTGGAACTATAGTTCCAGTATAACAAAAGTGCTCTTTGAAGGAGATAGCTAGGAATGACTGAATTATTTATTTTTAATAGAAGTGCAAATGGAGTAGATTTTACGGGCTGATGTAACAGGAATAGGATTCCTGGAGGCTAATGGCACTAGGGGAGTGATAGTGGGTGGCCTCAAGACCATTCCCGCCCCTACCCCCACTTCTGCTTTAGTTATAGCATTTACCCTTTTAACTGTTTTTCATTTGTGGATCCTATCTAATATATTATTTGGGGAAAAATGGATATAAATAAAGATTGAAAACTACTGTTAAAGAAGAAAGACCATGGATTTTGCTCTTGAAGAGAGTTCTCCAATTTCCAATTTTCTAACTCCCTTGTGACCTGAACATTTTTTTTACTCATTAAGAGGCTTTGTTCCCTATTTGTAAAATGAGGTAGTCTCTATTACATCAGATTGATGTGAGAGTTGGGTATAGACTCCCCATGCTATGTAAGCCATCCTTTTTCTCTCATGATTTTATGGCTGAAACAGCTAATTTCTCTTGAGAATAGAAGTGGCTTCAGAACACTGCTCCAAGACATCAGAATTGGCAGGTGAATTGAAACACATTTACTCTTCCTTTCTTATGGTGGCAAGACCTTACACAGAAGGCTCAGTACAGAAGAGATGTTTAAATAAAATGACTATAAGAATTATAGAAAATGATTGTGTCATGTTACCACAAGCAATTTAACTTGAGGCAGCAGTCAGTAAAAATCCCTTCAAATAAGGATTTATTAATGAAATATTGGCTAATAATGATTAACCTTATTGAGTGGTTACTATGTGCCAGGCAATGTTCTATTCTCTTTATATGAATTAACTCACTGAATTCTCTCAACAACCCTCTGAGTAAAAGACAGATCTCATGATAGCATGGTATAAATTCTGACCACATTATTTTAGGGTGGCCTTGGTCTGTTTGTGATTCTCTTTAAAAAACATCAGTGTAGCTTTTAGTGTTTATATATTAATTTTATTTTAGGAAATTTGTTTGTTCTGACTTTTGGATAAATTATTAAGAAACAGCAGACTCATCAAATAGATTTGACATTTGATATTTTGGCCCTTTGAAAATAATCTTTATAAGTCATGTTGTAGGTCCATGAATGTAAAATAATTTTTAATTTTGTTGAGTTGTCATTT
The DNA here is from genome assembly GCA_031878705.1 of Tapirus indicus. Taxonomy (NCBI): domain Eukaryota; kingdom Metazoa; phylum Chordata; class Mammalia; order Perissodactyla; family Tapiridae; genus Tapirus; species Tapirus indicus. The sequence goes on from CM062919.1 coordinate 34,489,073, forward strand.
TGAATTCTCCACGCTAAGAGCCTGGATTCTGGAGTGAGTGACACAGTTAGTGAATGAGCCTGGGAAGCTGCCTAGCACGCACATTCAGTCCAGCTTCATTGTTCTCTGCTTGTCATTGCAAATATATCTTATGGGAAAACTGTATACTATTCAAGAATTTGGCATTCATAAGTGTTTTGGGCTATAGCAGGAGTTGATATTTAGTGACTGTGCACTGTTGCAACTGTACTGGTTATTGAAAATATTGAAACATATTTATACTAGTTGTTAAGATACCGAAATAATTTATGCTGGTTGGTAAATAGCTGCTGCCCAAAGACACACAAGCATCTCCCTTCCCCGTCAGGAACTCCCCTATAAGAGTTGCCAGATAAAATATAGGATGCCCACTTACATTTAAACCTCAGATAAATTATGAATAATATTTTACTTTAGGTATGTCCCTTGCAATATTTGGAACATGACTATACAAAAATTTATTTGTGATCTAACTGAAATTCAAATTACCTGGCCATCCCATATTTTTAATTGCAGAATTTGACAACTCTACTCCACTTGGAACCCAGACCCATTCACAGTCCAGCACTAATGGGTGAAGTCCTGGACTCAGGGGCCCTGCAGGCCTTTCTCCAGAACCCAGGCCAGCCTAGCATCTGTTCTGACTAGTTGCTGCTCTTACTGTACAAGTCATTAAATATTTTTGATATAACCTTCTGGCATAGCTCTGGTGAATGTCAAAAGTCTATCTACCTTATCTTCTTTCTAAAATTTGATAAGAACACCATTACTTAGTAATTCTCTTATATTTTGCTTTTAAACTACACTCTTTTTCCATCACTGGGTTTGTTTTTACTCCAAGTTTTTTTTCTAAAGACATTTTAATATTATGGAAAATTATAAGTCCGGTACACCGGTTTTGGGTCAATTCTTGAACAAAGAAATGAGAAAACCCACCTACAAAGTAATTAAATTGCTACACACACTCAAGCTAACTTTCTGGAAGAGCTTTGAATCTCTACAGTCTCAACAAAATTCCTTGTTTGTGTCATGCAGATTGACAACGACTACTTTGCATCAAAATAATTCTGTGCCTCTAAAAGGGAGATGTTACATGGATGTTGCCCTCTTGATATAATAGCTAAGTCAAACTGTAATTGCAAGTGTTATCTTCCTGTATACAGAAAATGCATATCTGAAAAGTGGTCTAGGAATACATAAATTTTAAGGGAATCGTGTCCTTAATGTTTGCTTCCCAAAGTACATTCAATAAGGTACTAATTATGAGAGAATTATAGTTGTTTTGTGGGAAAAGTGTTCTGAGTTGTCTGTGCAGGGAAAATGGTGGATCAAACCCAGTTAATCAGATTTCTTTTCAGCTGGATTTTTTTTGAGACTTGAATATGTGCAATTGTGAATCTCCCGAGAAAAGCTGGGTGTATGTGTATGTTACGTACGTTTATCTGAGTGTGTTTCTGTGTGTGTGTATGTACCCACATTCCCCAATCTTATTTTAGCAAGTATTCTCTTCACAAAGCCAGGCTTTTAAACCTTGCTGCCAACTCCTATTTTGCAAATCAGAAGCTTGGTATTAACTCGTTTTTCTCTTTGTATTCATTCTGTAATGGCTCTTGATCTCCCCCAGCTGATGGACGCCACTGCTGGACTCTAGCCAGATTCACAATTGCACATATTCAAGTCTCAAAAAAAATCCAGCTGAAAAGAAATCTGATTAACTGGGTTTGATCCACCATTTTCCCTGCACAGACAACTCAGAACACTTTTCCCACAAAACAACTATAATTCTCTCATAATTAGTACCTTATTGAATGTACTTTGGGAAGCAAACATTAAGGACACGATTCCCTTAAGAAAGAAACCCAAATAGAAATGCATGTGAATAATTTTTAGAATATTATCCTCAACACACTACATAGTTATTTTTATTTTACTATTAAGGTATTTTACTCGAGGTAGAAAAGCTGATAGCTACTGTGGGAAGTTTATGGACTTGGGTAAATGTCTTAAGATTTCTATGCCTGTTTCCTTAAATATAAAATGAGGATAATGGTGCTTGAATTATCTGCTTTACAGAAGAATGTGTCTGTATGTGTGAAGAGCGGGGTGAGGGAAGACTCTAAACTATAAAGCATTTGAAAGTACTTTTAAAAAAACGAAGCATTATTCAAATGTGCAAGATAACAATGGATCTTCAGTTGATAGTGGCTCCTCCAGACTTCAGCTTTTAGTTTTCTGATTTTCCAGACTCACTGTTACTGATGCTATTATATAAACAAAGAGATACTAAAGGGAAAGTTACCATATTTTCCCTTAATGCAAATGACCATCTTCTGAATTGTTTGGTTTGTAAATATGGGTTTTCATATGATGGATTTCCAGCCTTTGTAAACCAAGCTTGTGCTTTCGATGGCCATCAATGGGGCAATGAAGGAAATTTCAGCTGGCTTTCCCCCTGGATCTAGGATATATGAGTGGTAGGTGATTTAAAGTCCAAAGCCATATCAGGCCAATGTTGTTTTATGACCACCCACAGTACAGAAAGACAGGAAGGCTGACTGACTTCTTGATGCTAACGCATTCTCTAACCTCTCTTGTCCCCTCCACCCTATACAGAGAGTGCAGCATCCACACGAGTGTCCCTCCTGTGGAGGCTTTGGCTTTGTTCCGTGCTCCGTGTGCCATGGGAGCAAGATGTCAGTGTTTCGAAACTGCTTTACAGACTCTTTCAAAGCCCTGAAGTGTACAGCCTGCAACGAGAACGGTCTTCAGCGCTGTAAGAGCTGTGCTGGTTAGGCGGAGCTTCCACCCAGGGGAAGCTTCATTTTGTTAACTGAAGGCAATAATTTGGTTTATACTTTTTTTTAAAAAAATGGTGTTATGGATTAATCAATAAACATTGTTTATTATAATTGCCTTGGTTTTGAATTTTTGCTGTGACCATTTTCATTGATTTATTAAATAAACATTTATTTAACAACTACTATGTGCCAAGCCCCATGCTAGTCCCAGGTCTCTAATTGATTAACGGAGTACCCAGTACCATCCAAGATAGCCAAAGTCTGATTCCCTCAATGTGTTTGATTTTCTAAGAAAAGACAAAATATGGCTAATGGTGTCTATTGTAATGTCACCCTATTGTCTAGAATGAGTTAATTTGAATCTCTAGATGCGTAACTCATTTCTATGTGTGCCTCAGCTGCAGGGAAGAAAAGAGCTGTAGATAGTGGGAAAAAAATATGATCATATTTATACTTAGGCAGTAGAATTTTTTTTTAAAGCTGTAGAATAGTCTTGGAGCTGATGATATTAATGATAAATCATTAATGTTATCAGATGGATATCTTGGTGAAGATATAAAAGCTGCCAGAAGAGTTATTTGGATTTATTTTTTAAATATCTGCCTTGTGCTATTGTCACTGAAAACCCTCCCAAAATGTGCCAGTATTGTCCTCTTGAGCTGGACACAAGAGCACTACATAGTTTGAACACATAGTAGACAATGTTAGAAAAGTGGACAAAAAGAAATTTTCCTATAATTATTGGCTGATACCTACTTGTATACATGTCTGTACTGTGATAAATTCCCTTATCAATGATTTTAAGAAATCACCTTCACAATGTTTGTGATAAGGTAATCAAAATATTTCACACCTTGGTTTTGTAAAAAGCTACAAATATTTACCGAATACTTTCTAATCAGCGAGGCATAGTATAAGGCCTGGTTTCTGCTTTCATGGAGCTTACACTCCAAGAAGGAAAGAAATATTAAACAAATAACTTTAAGCAGGATGAGTCTTATAAACACTACAGAAATGGTACAGTGTGCTATGGGAACGTATTGTAGGAGGACCAAGCTAAATGAGTCAGGAAATGGTAAGAAAAGACTTTGTTGAGCAACTGATATTTAAACTGAGACATGATGAGTAATTGGAAACTAGTTAGTCAAAGAGCAAGGGGGATGGTTCTTCTGGTAAAGGAATAGCATATGTGGAGACCCTGAGGTCAGAGAAAATTATATGTTTGAGGAACTGTAAGAAATCCAATATGGGAAGTTATAGTCTGGTAATAGTGGGGCAGTTTATAGCCGACTAAGCCTCCTGCTAATAACATATTTGCTCTGAACAAAATAATAAAAAAATCAACAACTGTCAAAGTCTTTGGAAAGCAATTAAACCCAGAAAGGAACAGGGAAGGATTCAATCACTGGAAGAAGAGAAATAAATAAAATGAACTCCACATTTATCCAGCTTGTCCTCTGAGAGCATTTCCCAGTTTGCACAGAATATAGCTCACAAATAAAGTGCAAACTTAATGGTTTGAAGAAATGAATGTTGGAATTTGGGGCTGCAGAGCACCTGGAATTGAATGGAAAATTCTAAGAAATGAGAAGACCAGAGAGGGGAGCCCCCAAATCTGCTCATGGATTCCACTTGAATCCTTGGCTAATTCCTAGCCTGGATATGCAGAGGAATATCCTGGGGCCAATTCCAATGTGTGTGGGTTTTCCCCACACTACCAAGCAATTCTCTGACATCAGCTGGGCATCCTACAATTCAGCTCAATTCTGACACTCTCTACCACAGGTTAAGGGCCCAGTCCCACAAGACTCCACCCTCTCCCTCAAATACACACTTGAGGTGCCAGTCACAAGCCCAGGTTATCACCTGTGCTTCTGACCAACCAATTATAGATTGGAGGTTCTCATGACCCCCTCCTTTGGGTTTGATGAATTTGCTAGAGCGGCTCACAGAACTCAGAGAAACATTTTACCTACTAGATTACCAGTTTATTATAAAAGGATATAACTCAGGAAGTCAGAAGGAGGTATGGGGCAAGGTACGGGGAAAAGGTGTAGAGCTTCCATGTCCTCTCCAGACACACTGTTCTGCCCAAAACTCCACGTGTTCACTAACTCGTACACTCTCCAAACCCTGTCCTTTTGGGTTTTTGTGGAGGCTTTCTTACACTCGCATGATTGATTAAATAATTGGCCATTGGTGATTGATTCAACCTCCAATTTCTCTCCCCTTCCTGGAGGTCAGGGGGATGGGACTGAAATTTTCAATTCTCTAATCACAGGGTTGGCAATCAGCCCCCGTCTTTAGGTGAGTTCCAAAAGCCACCTCATTAACATAACAAAAGACACCTTTATGCTCCCATCACTTAGGAAATTCTAAGGGTTTTAGGAGCTCTGTGCCAGAAAAGGGGACGAAGACCAAATTTATATTTCTTATTATAAATGCCAATATCACACAGAAGAAAGAAATAGCTGAGAGGCTAAAGAGTTGAGCAGAGACTTCAGCAGCTAGCTGCCCATGTTGCAAAGTCAGAGTTTGGTGTTCAAGTGGTGAATACAGTGAATGTTTCCTTGAAATCTCAGAAGGGCTCCATCATTGGAATAAGGGCTGTGCTATAGAGCTAAGGGAAAAAACAAAACAAACTTGCCCTTAGAAGGCCTAAACCAAACTTCCACGGTATCACGGTATCTTTTAGTATTTGACTGTCTGTTAGAACAAGACACTGAAATGAGGAATAGAAATGAACTTGTTGAATATGAAAATCTACAACTAACATAATACTTAATGGTAAAATATTAAGTCCTTTCCCTGTAAGATCAGGCAGAGTGCATGAATATTCACTTTCATAACTTCTTTTCAACATTGTGATGGAGGTCCTAGCCAGCGAAATAAGGCAAGGGGAAAAAAGTCAGAAATACTGGGAGAATATAAAGCTCATTATTTAGAAACAGCACGATTGTGATGTAGAAAATCCAAAGGAATCTACAAACTACTGAACTTCAAAGTGAAGTTAACAAAATTGTTGGATTCAAGGTCACGATACAAAAGTTAGAAATACAATACACAAGCAACAAACAGTCAGAATATAAAATTAAAATAATACAATTTAAAATGCTATCAGAAAACATCAAGAACATGGAATACATTTTACAAAAGATGTGTTAGACTTCTACATTTAAAATTACAATGTAGATTTTGGTGAGAAATTATAAAAGACTCGAATATGTGGAGAAATGAACCACATTTATGGATTGGAAGACAACATCCTAAGATGTCTATAGTTTCAATGCAATCTCAGTTAAAATCCCACTAGACTTTTTGTAGAATTTGACCAATAATTCTAAATTTATATGAAAACGTAAACAATCTAGAGTATCCAAGAAAATTTTGAACCAGCAGTGTTAAAAAAGGATAGACTAATAGATCAATGGAATGAATAGAGAATTCAGAAATAGATGCACATATTGAAGTCAATTGATTTTCAAAAAAGGTGCCAAGTCAAGGCGTTGGGGAATGGAAAGTCTTTTTACAAATAGTGCTGGAACTACTAGATTCCCATATGGAAAAAAATGACCTTGAAAAATACTACTACTACCACTGCTGCTACTGTCATCTAGTGGCTAGAGGCCAGGGGTACTGCTAAACATCATACAAAACACGGGATAGCCCCTCCTCTCAAAAAAAATAATCCTGTCCAAAATGTCAATAGTGTCAAGACTGAGAAACTCCGATCTAAATGTTAAAGCTAAACCAGGAGAATATCGTCACAATCTTGGGGTAGGCAAAAATGTTTTGAATAAGTCACAAGATACTTAACTATAAAAAATAAATTGGACTTATTAAAATGAAAATCTCCTTGTTAAAAGACACTGTTTAAAAAAATGAAGAGGGAAGCCACAACTAGGAGAAAATATTCACAGTACAAATATCTGTACTCTGATATCTGAAGACTTATATCAGGATACATAAAGAACTCTGAAAAATCTAATCCAACCTAATAAAGAAATGGGTAACAAACACTTTACAAAAGGAGACACGTAGATGGCCAAAAACAAAGGAAAAATACATATCACTAGTCATCAGGGGAATGCAAATTAAAACTGCCATGTGATCTTACTACATAATATTTAGAATGGCTAAAATTTAAAAGGACTGAAAACACAAAGTGTTGGTGTAGATGTGGTACAACTGGAACTTTCATCCATTGCTAATGAGAATGCCAAATGGTACCACCACTTAGGAAAACCATTTTATAGTTTCTCATGAAGGTAGACATATCCTAATTGTATGCTCAACAATTTTACTCCAGTTATTTATTCAAGAGAAATAAAAACATATGTCCACATTGCATCAGAGTTTCATGGAAGTTATATTCATAACAGCCAAAAAGTGGAACAATCTCAAATGCCCACTGACAGGAGATTTGATAAGCAAATTGTGGTATAGTAACACAGGGGCACACCACCTAGTAATAAAAAGGAACAGCTATTGATTTTAGTAATAACATGGATGAATCTCAAAAACATTATGTGACTATTCTAAGCCAGACACAAAGGCTACATACTATATGATTCCATTTATATGAAACTATAGAATAGGCCAAAATTAACCTATAGAATAGTTGCCTTGGAGGGGGCAGGGGGTAGGAGGAGGAAATTAAATGACCAGAACTAAAACAGTGGTCCAAGTTATGGCTGGTTGAGAGTCAATTTCCCCTCTGTCAAGAAAGGAGAGAAGAGTTTCTTGCATCAATGAACAGATTCTATCACAGCTCCAGCATGGTCCTGAGATTTTGTTATGCAGTAGGGCCTATTCCGAAATGTCCTGACTACTCAGGCCTTAGCTGTGTTTCTGCAAATCCAACCATAGTCCCAATGTCCTCGTTGTCTGAGGTATAACCAGGATGGAGAATGACAACAGTACAAGGGATTCTAATTTTCAGGCCCTGTCTTGGACTCTGGGCTCAGAGGACAAAGCTAACTTTCAATTGTGTTCACAAAGAATTTGTTTTGGTTTCTTTTTTTCATGCATTGGCATGGAATTAAAGTGTTATGTTTTCTACTGATTGTTTGTGAGCCTTTAAGGAAGAACATTACAGAAGAGTAATGAAATTTAAAAAAATCTCAGGTATCTTGTAGAATTGCAGAAGTTAATGAGTGTAGTAGGTTCAGAAAAGAAGCTCATAATAGGCTATTTAAACATAAATTTATGTTAACTTTCTGAGAGAAGTTGGTTTAGACACTTGTCATCTATCTATTTCAGTTTTATCAAATGTAAATGGGAGATAATTATACCTGCTACATTTATCACACATTGTTGTGATGTGAGATTAACTAGAATGTATAGGATAGTACTTTAAAAACTCAAAGCACTACAGAGGTATAGAATAATTTCATAATTACCATGAAAATTATGCTTCAGCAATATATCTTCCTATTGACCAGATAAGGAAATAAACTAACATTTATTGGACACCTTCTCTATGCTTGGTTTTCTGGAAGGTATCTCATTTATTCTTCACAATACTGTGAAGAATTGTGATTCAGAATGTTAATTAATTTTCCTAAAGTCTTGAAATTTGTTAATTTGTTGTATCTTAAGTGTCCATGTGAGCTGCCTTTATTTCTCATATAAAGTGGGAAACCAGCCAAGCAAACAACAAACTTGCTCAAAGATAAACACCTACATAAGTGATAGAGTTGGAATGAAAAGAAAGAAATGTCTGTCCTGTGCTCTTACAACTTCATACAGTCCTCTCTGCAACTCTCTATTTATTTCAAAAGCCAGGCAATGCTGGCTGTTGGCAAAGGATACACAGTAATGCAATCAGGGCTAGGGTTGGTCTATGAATACATTTTTTTTTTCTTTTTGGTAAGGAAGACTGGACATCTGTGAGCTAACATCTGTGCCAATCTTCCTCTACCTTGTATGTGGGTTGCTGCCACAGCATGGCTTGACGAGCAGTGTAGGTCTGCGCCTGGGATCCAAACCCATGAACCTGGGCCACCCAAGTGGAACATGCCGAACTTAACTACTACACCACCTGGCTGGCTCCTGTGAATACATTTTTAAAAAAGATTAAAGGAGGGATCTTAAAAATGATACATACCTAATAAATATAAATACATACTTATTTTTAATCTTCTTGTCATCCCAAGGGCTTTTTTTGAAAGACAAATTATTGGTATATTGGTTAGAGTTTTGTCTGGTCTTTCATATACAAACCTCACATGTAGCAAAGAAGCCAGTCTGGAATTCTTTGAAGTGGAGCAAAAATTTAAAGACTATTTTGGCAAGCATCTGAATGTAATATCCTTTTAGATCTGGAGGATTGTTTCTGTTGATCTTTTGTAGTTTTCTCACCTACGATAATTTGACAGTAAATTTTTTTAGTACTCTATGAAGTTATTTCTAAGGCATTAAACTTAGTGTTCATAGAATAAACATCTTCTCTTTGCTCTTGTATTTAACCAGCCTGTGTACTATTTAGTCATAACGAACTATTACACTTAATTAAAATTAATATGTTAGTTATACAATTTTATATATATATATATATAATTATAAGGCTATTATAAGGCAATTATAAGGCTAACAGATTTGGGAAGAACCAAAACTGACTTTTGAGATATATATTTGTCGGCTGGTAGCAGAAGTATGCAGGCAGATAAGTGTGTTTCTCCTGGTTGCAAGCATTCAGCAGGCAGAAGTCATCAGAAGGAGTGTATTACAGGGGAATGGGGAGTGTCTGCCAACCTTGAATGTATGTGAAGTGGAAGTTGACTAAGGAAGCTTTAGCTAACTTAAGTGACATAAGAGTATCCAGGGGCATTGTTGATAATATGCTCAGGGTTCTTCATCATCACCTTTCTCACCACCCTTCTGCTTCATCAGCAGCTGGCACTGCTTAGCTACCAGCATTTCTAATGCAGGCTGTGTTTGAGTGCAGTGTTTGACCAGAAACTCAATAGCTTTGGAAGATGTGTTGCTCTCCGCGAGGGAGAAACACTTTCATACACTGTCTCTCTCTGTGTCTGGCGTATTTCACCTAGCACAATGTCCACTGCATGATCTCACTTATATGTAGAATCTGAAAAAGTTGACTACATAGACGCAGAGAGTAGAATGGTGGTTACCAGGGGCAGGGAGGTGGGGAGAATAGAGAGATGTTAGTCAAAGGGTACAAAGTTATAGTTACATAGGACAAATAAGTTTTAGAGATCTAATGTACAGCATGATGACTTTAGTTAATAATACTGTATTGAATACAGGAAATTTGCTGAGAGAATAGATTTCAGGTGCTCTTACCGCACACACAGAAAGGTAATTCTGTGAGGAGATGATATGTTAATTAGCTTGACTATAGTAATCACTTCACTATGTATATGTACATAAAATTGTGTTGTCCACCATTAACATACACAACTTATATTAAAAAATAAATAAGATAAAATAAAAAATTTGAAAAAGGGGGCCAGCCCGGTGGAGTAGCGATGAAGTTCACGCATTACACTTTAGCAGCTGAGGGTTCACCAGTTCAGATCCTGGGCACGGACCTACTCACTGCTTATCAAGCCATGCTGAGGCGGCATCCCATATAGAAGAGTTACAACTCTACAGCTATGACACACAGCTATGTACTGGGGCTTTGGGGAGAACAAAGAAAAAAGAGGAAGATTGGCAATAGATGTTAGTGCAGGGCCAATCTTCCTCAAAAAAAATAATAAAGTAAAATAAAAAATAAAATTATGAAAACAAACTTGAAAAAGAAAGAGACAGTCTCATTGAACAATCAGCTGTAGCGGCCTTGGCTTTACTGGAAGTGACTGCAGTGGGTCCCTGTCAAGAAGAACCCTTCTTCAGAGAACCACTGGCCTCTGGAAATTCTTTAATGAGCAAAAAGTTTTTTCAACTCTAGGCGTGTATCCACGTCTCAAAGCATAATTCCTCTAAGAAAAGAAAGATCATCCATTCTGACGGAAACTTTTTGTTCTGGCCCTATCCTGCCCTTTTTAAACTTTTTCATTAAACCTAGCACAGAACACATTGGAAAACTCAAAATGAATGATTTGGTGGCAAGGTGACTTTGAATGGGAATTTAGCTTTCAGAGAAGAATATAAGATGTCCTAAAAGCATTGCTTATATGTAGCAAAACTGAAGCCTACTCTTAATATTAATCAATATCTAGAAAATCCATATTGGTTCTCCGTGCTACACATGCCTCATTTAACATTCTGTGCTTTTAAGTTGTTACCTTCTTTCTCCGTATTTTCTGTGATCCTAACCCTTTTCTGCCCACCACTTTGTTGGACAAATATCAATGTAAATGTTACCCAAAACAGAGTACTCAAAATAGAGGTACACAGATCAGTTAGAAAGCAAAATGTTTGCACAATATGGAAAATGGTGTGAGGTGCATTGCCTATTTATTACACTAGAAGAAAAATGTTAAGACTCATGAACAATAGCGATTTTTAAAATGTTCTCCTTATATATCGCTGGTTGCTTTGGTCCGTATTTGCATATTGTGTATTTTTGTGTATTGCTTTGCATTTGATGAGTGAAGACGTTGTGAAGGCTGAAAAGCCCCTAGGAGAAGCACTGGTACAAAATCTAAGGTGCTATTTTCCGGAAGACCGGATGCCACTTCATTGCTCTAAAGTTTACACATTTGCTTTGACCTTTAGAGGTTGGTTTTGAGTCGTTTCCTGTCTGCTGTAGATTTTACGTGGAGACAGAATTGTCAATATATCTCCTGTCACTTTTTTGTTTCCTGGCTAGGAAATATTATAGCATACTTTATTCTTAGGAGAGAGAATATACCTGCTTTTCAGAACATTCTTCCCGAGGGAAAAGTGTCTGTACTCTTTGTAGTTTTTTCAGTAGCTGCTATGAATTCGTTGCTGTTATAAATATGTGAGTAGCTACCAGTAGGTGTGTTACTTCTTCCCAACATTTTTTCCTCTTCCCATTGCCTTCTCCTTCCATGTTTGCAGAAACAGGGATTGGGGAAGCTTTTTGAGCCTATTTATGAAGTAGAAGCACTTCAGTCTCTGAATAAAATGTTTGTTTATTAGCAATGTTATTGTGATAAGTAATTACAGAAAACTCCCCGGGTTTCTGGAATCAAGACTAACCATGTGGCATTCAGTCAAGAAATGTACCAGAAAATATGAGGGCTACAAAGAAGAATATAATGTGGCATTGTCCCCACCATGACTGGGGAGATAAGACATGTTATAGATAAATAGAACACAAAATCTATCATCCAGATTATTGCTTGTCAGATGTCTGGTAAAGACACTAAATACTACAGGATGCTCTAAAGAGCAGATTCTGTGAACATGGGAGGCTTCTTGGGGGATGTAGCTTGAAGCAGTGCCTGTGATAATAGCTAGGATTTCTATATGTAAAAATATGGGTGGAAAGTCATGGCCCAGCTATAGAATCAAGCAGGTGGAAAGCAAAGTGCTTAGCACAATGCCTGGCAGATGGCAAGCCTTCACTACATGTTTCAAATGATCCCAAAGATGATAATGATAGGCAATGTGTCACTGTGGTTAGGAGCACAGGCTCTGGATTCTGATTATCTAGTTTGGAAGCCCAGTTGTGCCATTTACCGGCTGTGTGACTTTAGGCAAATTTCTTACACTTTCTGTGCCTCAATTTTCTTATTTGTAAAATAGGAGTAATACTAACACGGAACTTACATGGTTGTTGAGAGGATTAAATTAATACACATAAAGTATTTATTTCAGTACCTGCCACATAGGATTAGAGATAGCTTGGGGATAGCTTGACTATAATAATCAATAGACTGTAGACTATAATAATCAATAGGAATAGACTGTAAAAAGCTTGAAAGTGCAGGACTTTTGAATTCATCTGTCCTGAATGCCTTTTCAGTCAAGTTATTTACTCCATGAAACATTGGTTTGGAAAAAGAAAATAATTATATATGAAAAGAAGTGAGAGAGTTGGGAAATAATAGCTTAAGAGTTTAGGGTGCAGTATATACTCTTGACTAAAGACAATATATTGTGCTATTTTTTTGCATAATCAGAATATCTAAATCTGGGAACCAAGAGGTAGAAGTAGGACTGTATCCTCTAGACGTGACTAATATTTTGGCCCATTTTCATGATGTTGGCTATTAATATCTTAGTATTCAAAGGAGGAGTGCTTCTGTCAGAAGCCAAAACAATGGTCTGTTGAACTGGAAGTTGAGACTTCTGCAAGGCCATTTTTAGCTTGTGATGACACCAGACCTACAGAAAAATGGTTACTATTTGGCTGACTGATTGATCCTGTTTATCAGTGGAAAATACTATTAGTGCTACACGATGTGTACAGGAAGGAGGATCTTTGGAACCCAGGCAGTTTCTCAGACATCTTCTTGTACTGCCACATCCAGTGATAAAGGTTAATAGAAGATTATAGTCCCACAAGAAAAGCAGGGCAACCAAAATGTAAGATAGCTTGGAAAGAAAGTTTGGGGTCACCCTACTAGGAAAAGAACCCAGTCCACTGAGGTGCTGACTGAGGGCAGACTTAGCATGAAATAACATGAGGAAGAAATATGTGAATACAAACCAAGCTTCATGACCAGTTGTAGAAACACGGAAGAGAGTAGCTATCTATATGTTGTAACTTTCTCCATTATCTCTGTACGGATCTCTACATGTATCAATTAATCTCTGTACTTTCTTCCCCTTCATCTTCTCCTACTATTTTTCACAGTATGGAGTTGGTAGTTAACTTTATAAGTGAGTCCATATCTAACTTTAAATTCATATCAAAACCTCATCAATCATTATCAGCCACGGTCTCTATTTCTGGGTCAGCTTCATCCCTCTTCTAGCTCAGTCACTATTTCATTTTGATATCTAGGGGTCATCTGGGTTAGAACCAAAGATTTTTGGGTTCCTGTTGTTGGGGTAGATATTTTCAGCAAAGCATGTAGCCGATGAGAAAACACTTTTTAACATTAGGCTAGTTGATCATTGTGCTTTGGAGAGCAGTGTCTGGCAATGGGAGTGTGAACTAAAAAGAAGTATAGATTCAGTTCCTTTACTGTGGTCCGGACAGGAATCTGAAATAGTAAGCGTATCTTGGTAAGAAGTGACAAGTACCAGTCATCAAACTGCAGCACGTGTCTTCAACAGTGACTTCATGTGGCTGTGAAAATCATGTCACTTGCAGAATAATCAGAGATTAGCTCAGGGAAGAAGGGTCCCCTCAGGATTTTGGAAAATCCAAGGGCTTAAAGAAATCTGCAAGTGAGAGATATTTATTCCCTGTTAATAAGGAAGATGGAAATTGAGGAATTGCTTGGAAAAATCAAAGTAATGATACAGTAGGTTTATTCTAGCACATTTTCTTTGCATATCTGAGTAGGAGGAGTGATTTTTGATGCATACAATTACTTACTTTTGAATATTAAATTTATATATGATCATTGTAGATTTCCTGTAAAATAAAGAAAAAAAAAAAAACCAAGCACAAATGCACACTTTGATGTTATTTCCTTCAGAACTTTCACCTTTGTTTGTATGAACTATATACATTTGGATCATTCTTTGTTTCCCCAGTTTTATTGAAGTATAATTGATAAATAAAAATTGTATATATTTATCTTGTACAATGTGATGTTTTGATATATGTATGCACTGTGAAATGATTACAACAATCAAGCTAATTAATTATCCATCACCTCACATGGTTATCATTTTTTTTTGTGGTAAACTATCATTTAAGATTTACTCTTTTTGTAAATTATACTATTAATTATAGTCACCATGCTGTGCATTAGATCTCCAGAATTTATTCATCCTGCATTACTGAAACCCTGAACCCCTTGACCAACATCTTCCCATTTCCCTCACCCCTCTCCAATCCCTAGCAAACACCATTCTACTCTATGCTTCTGTGTGGAGAACAGATTCTACATATAAGTGAGATAATACAGTATTTGTCTTTCTCTGTCTGACTTATTTCATTTAGCATAATGTCCTCTAGGTTCATCCATGCTATCATAAATGACAGGAGTTTCTTCTTTTTTAAGGCTAAATTATATCCCATTGTGCATATATACACACCATATTTTTTTGTCCATTCATCCACTGATGGACACACGTTTTTTCCATATATTGCTATTATGAATACTCCTACAATGAACATGGGAGTGCAGATAATTCTTCAAGATATTGATTTCATTTCCTTTGGATATATATCCAGAAGTGGGATTGCTGGATCATACATTAGTTGCATTTTAAATTAAGGAACCTCCATGCTGTTTTCCATAATGGCTGTAGCAATTTACATTCCCACTAAGTGTACAAAGGTTCCCTTTTCTCCACACCCTTGCCAACACTTATCTTTTGTGTTTTTGTTAATAGCTATTCTAAAAGGTGTAAAGTGATATCTCATTGTGGTTTTGGTTTGCATCTTCCTGAGGATTAGTGATGGTAAGCATCTTTTCATACAATACTTGTTGGCCCTTTGTATGTCTTCTTTGGAAAAATGTCTATTCAGGCCTTTTGCCCATCTTTTAATTGGGTTATTTGTTTTCTTGCTATTGAGTTGTTTGAGTTCCTTATATATTTTGGATATTAACTCCTTATCAGATGTCTGGTTTGCAAATGTGTCCTCCCACTACACAAGTTGTCTCTTCACTCTGTTGATTGTTTCATTTGCTGTGCAGAAGCTTTTTGGTTTGATGCTGTCCCATTTGCCTATTTTTGCTTTTGTTGCCTGTGCTTTGGGGTCATGTCAAAAAACCATCGCCCAGACCAATGTTAAAAAGCCTTTTTCTTATGTCTTCTAGTAGTTTTACAGTTTCAGGTCTTATTTAAGTCTTTAATCCATTTTGAGTTGATTTTTATATATGGAGTGAGATAAGGTTCAATTTCATTCTTTTGCATATGGATATCCAATTTTCCCAGGACTATTTGTCCAGGAGACTCTCCTCCCCTGTTGTGTAATCTTGGCAACTTTGTCAAAGATCAATTGACCATAAATCTGTGGATTTATTTCTGGGTTCTTTATTCCATTCCATTGGTGTATATAGCTGTTTTTATGCCAGTTTCATGCTGTTTTGATTACTATAGCTTTGTAGTATATTTTGAAATCAGGTAGTGTTATGCCTCCAGCTTTGTTCTTCTTTCTCAAGATTGCTTTGGCTACTTGGGGCCTTTTGTGGTTCCATATGAATTTTATGATTGCTTTTTCTAATTCTGTAAAAAAAAGCCATTGGAATTTTGATAAGAATTGCATTGCCTGGGTCAACAGCTAGGTGGGCATGGTGCCTGGGTCCACGGGGGCTGGCCTGGAGTCTTGGTGCATGGGGGCAGGCCTGGAGACTGTGTCCATAGGGACAAGCCTGAAGCCTGGGTCCATGGGGATGAGTCTGGTCTTGAGTCCTGGAGTGGCCTGGTGCCTGGGTCTTTGGGGGGCCGGCTTGATGCGGGGGCAAGCTTGGAGCCTGAGTCCTTGGACATATGCCTGGGCCCTGGGCCTGTGAGGGCCAGCATGGAGCTGGGTCTGCAGGGGCAGTCTTGGACTCTGAGTCCACTGGAGCCAGCCTGGATCCTTGGTTCACTGGAGCTGGGGGCTGCAGGGGCTGGCCTGGTGCTGGGGAGAATCTAGATGCTGGGGTTCATGGAGAAGTCTGGTGCTCCTTTCACTTTTCTTCTTCCAACTCACAGGGAGGATATTTCTCTCTAGGCTTCACTGCCTGAGCTTGGGCAAGAAGTGATGTGGGTAACATGAAACTGTCCTTCCCACCTTCTTCTATGTGTCTTATCTTATTTCTGTGCTTCACCCAGGTGCTCTAATCTGTCATCTGGCGTCCTTAGCTCCAGTGAAAGTATTTTCATGCATAGATAGTTGTTCAAATTGATGCTTCTGTAAGGGGATGATCTCTGGAAACTCCTATCCCACCATCTTGCTGACATCCCTTCCTATATCTTTCTGTATGTATATTTCTCCCCACTAATTTTTAATCTTCAAATCAAAAACAGAACCATCTCTTCTTCAACACTTTGAGTTTGACTTAAATGTCACCTCAACTGGAGAGAGCTTCCCTGATGACCCTATTTAAACTTTCACTCTTCCAACCCCCATATTGTTACCCACTCTGCTCTTCTTTATAACACGTATTGGTGTCTGGCATTGTCGTATTTATTTAGTTATTATTATGGTGGGGACTTTGTCCACTGTATCTTTAGATGCTAGAACAATGACAGTTGTGCAGTAAACAATCAGTAAATATTTATTGAATAAATTTATTAAAACATTTATATAATTCAGTGAAATTTTATTCATTTATTCATGCAGCTAATTCAAATATTTTGTTAGGATTGTTGTTATGTATTCTACTTGCTTTTTTGTTATTTTTATTATGGTAGAATTACTTTTAGGTATCCTACTCCTTCCTTCTGTCAAAGTTATGATGATGAATGATTAAATGATTATGTTTTACAGTTGAATTTCTGGGTGATTTATATGTAACTTTCTTTTTAAAAGTTGGTTTGTAAAATTACTTTGTATCTGGCCACTTTTTTGAACTATACTACTGATTCTAAAAATAAAATTGATTTACTTGAATTTTCTGGATATATATTTATATAATTGGGTGCTGAAAATGGTTGATTGATTGGTAAGTTCATGGAGTCTTCTGACTAGACCATAACCTTCCTTCTGGTATTAATAACATATTTTAACCTTTATATCATCAACACTAAGCATGATGATTTACTCACACTATATTTCTAACTACGATTTGCTGAGTGACTATTTGATTGCCCACATATCTCTGCATCTCTTGCCACCCAATTCCTGTTGAGTATGGAAACACAGAAAGGGAGAAGAGCCAAGGGGACTGACGCTGACTGCAACTGGTTCGAATGTGTAAATGGACAATCTTCTTTTTATTGGTCCCAGTTAAATCCTCTTATAGGGAGATAGAAGAGGAAGAGTAAACAGAGAAGTTAGTGACCTGTTATGTGCTCCAGCTATGCAAATAACTGCATCTGCTGTCAGGCTGAGGAACTTCAACTCCTCTTCTCCAAAAGGAATCACCCCACAATAGGTCCAGTGGCCGGAAAATGTGCTGTGAAACATACATTGAGATTGACTCCCTTTCAGAGATTCGTCCTCAGATGGGTTGGTAGTGATAATAATGCTCCTGAGTACCCACTACCAAGTGAGTGAGAAGTATTAGAGGAATCTTTTAACATCATTGGAATCATTGGACATAAGGAAGAGGAAGACGCTGGATCAAGTGTGTAATCTAATCTTCATAAAATCCTTTGCTAAATTTCGTGTTCTTTTTGCTCCATAATAGAACAGATGAAATACTTGCCAGTAATGTTTGGTATATATTACCATCCTCAAAACAATGTAAATATTTTATAGACCAGAGTGCAGCTATAACAACATGAATTAAAAAGTATATATGTAGAAGTGGTGATTCACTCCTAAATTTTACTTCAGTGTTAGCAAAAGTTACTACTTTATTTAGAAAAGTAGGTAGGACAATTACAATTCAGATTATAAATGTAATTTTTCTGATGTTACTTAGAATTTCCCACATTTGGGCCTAAGTCTACATCTAAACTTTTATTGTTTCTCAGAGAGAAATCTCCTTCTTGTTTGCCAACTCCTCCCTGATGTTTTGTATGGAAAAAACGGAATGTGCATTCTAAATGCCACAGAGATGCTAAAAAGGGAGCAAATAGATGAAACTCACTGGAATACTGATCTTGGAAGATCATTGAAAAAGATTAGAACAGAATTAGAGACCTTTAGATTACAAAAGAAAACTACCTCCAAAACCTTTGGATATATGTTTTCAGTAGCACCAGAAGTACAATTGTGACCTATGTATTTTGCAGTTTCTGATGCCCTGGGTTGCTTTCTTCAACTAAAACATATTCACCAATATCTCTCTCCTGGTGCTGGACATTTCGGCACATCTCAGTAGGGGTCTTGCCCTCCAGCATGCTCAAAATCGGCATGCCATAAATATATAATGAATGTAAAGTTGAATCAAAGAATATCTGACTTATCTTTGGAGTTTATTGTTGCATGAGGATGCTAATATTTTTCTCACTGGTTCAAAGTGCATTTTGATGCTTGTATCAGGAGTCTTTAATCTGAAACCCAGGGAGATGCTGTGAGAAGATATTCATCTTTATTCATATAAGGTAGACAAATCTTAAAAATAAAGAACTGGAATGCCATCACTCTGTGTGTCCTGTAATATCTAGTTGTGCTTATTAAAGAAAAAGGACATGAGATTTAGGTATTACTTGATAGATTGTATTAGTGTTGACAACCAATCCGACAACTTTAAAAGAAGTTTGAAACTGAATTATTCAGTGATTTTCATGGGCTAAATAATGATCCAATGAACAAATATGAAGGGGAAATTCATGACATGCATAAATATGATTTTCCTTCAAATAATTTCCCTGACTGTGTTTGTACAATATTGCTCCAAATAATTCTACCAATTCTTCCTTGAACAGTAAGTCTTAACAGACAGGCTACTAGTATTTCTAGATTTATTTTTGTGTAGGCAGTAACATAGAATATGAGCTCAAACATAGAATGGAAGATTTGACATTCTGAGATATGAACAAAACTCATATAATTAGGTGATTTTGACGAGGAGATTAATAGTAAGTTTTTAGTAAAGTGTCTTCTTCTGAGATCTAATGTAGGCATAGGTTTCCTTTCGAAATCCTTGTTGCCTCTAATGTTTGCAGCTTGTGTGCAGCTTGAGGGAGATGTCACTAACTCTTCCCTAAAGGACCCTCAGCTTTATTTAATGTTTTCTGAGCAGATGACACCTCCTGCCATCATCCTCCATCACCCTCTTTTTGCTCTTTCCTTTTCTTTGAGGATTAGTTCAGAGCATGGGAATAGAAACCTTTTATTTTCTTTCATGCTTTCTTCCTCCTCAATCTGTTGTCTTAAGAAAAGCCAAGTGATGAACTAGAGTGTGTGCTAAAAATGTGCTGTTTAATGATGTTTAGAAAATATACTAAACACTTCCCTAGTAGTTTGGAAAGTAAAGTCTCTAAAAAGTCAAAATCTGGATTTTTTTGGTTTTTTGGTGAGGAAGATTGGTCCTGAGCTGACACCTTTTGACCATCTTCCTCTTTTTGCTTGAAGAAGAGTGGCCCTAAGCTAACATCTGTGCCCATCTTCCTCTATTTTTTTTTTTTTTTTGTATGTGGGACATCACCACAGCATGGCTTGATGAGTGGTGTAGGTCTGCACCCAGGATCTGAACCTGCGAACCTCAGGCCGCCAAAGCAGAGCATGCCAAACTTAACCACTGTGCCGCCTAGCCAGCCCAAAATCTGGATTTTTGATTAGTGAGAATGCCCTAGAATTTGTAGAATAATATCTTCCTAAATTATAAGGAAAAAATTGATTAAAATTCAAAACATATAATTAGGTTCATAGCTTTTTTTTCAAAATAGTGAACAGTGAAGTTAATCAACACACTGAAAATTAAACGTAATTGAAATAAAATGGTCAGTTTTTGTTTTTCAGTCTTACAGACATTTTTTATACTCTTGCCAACACAGCAGATCTGGGTGAAATGTGGTGACATTTTTCATGGTCTGAAAGAGAGTTGTGGATGCCGGTGAAATATGTACTACTATTTTTCACTGCTTGACATACCACATTTTGGAAGTCTGTTTTGTTTTAATGTAGACATTGTACTACAATAAGAAAATAAGTTAAGGAAATTACTGCCATTTGAAAAACAAATTTTCACTTGAAACTTTAGTAGGGCTATAACAATATAACACAACCACTGCTGGGTGTCAAATTCTGCTTCAAGACTTTCACAGAGGAAGCCTTTGATAATTATGAATCTATTCTCGCCAACATCTTCCAATTGACTACAAACTTTATCTCATCACTTTCATAAACTCCAGTGAAGAGAATAATAAACTATCGATAGACATGTTTATTTTAATGTGTGAAACTCAGTAGAATCCAGTGCCTTTGTTTCAAAGAAAAAAGGAGGGTTTCAACAGCTGGGTTTCAAAGACCATGCAAATTCAAGCTGGATGGGCCATTGAAGTGTGAATGAAAGACTTATTGCCTTTGGCCTGCTCATTTGGAGCCCTTTTGAGCTGTGCACATGTTTTCCAAAACCATTCATCTCATATTGAATTTCCTGCAAACATACAGACACTTCTGCCTTATTGCACAGCCCACCTAATGCTTTATTCATTTGGTTTAATTTATTTATACTGTGCCTATTTCTCCCAGTGCTCTGATGTGAACTTAATACAAATTCAATATCCAAGGCAAATCCAGCGTCCAAAACTAGTTTTAATGAAAGCAAATACTTACTAGGAAAGTATGGAAAGATGAGTCACGTGTTATATGCTAACAGCAAGGGGCTATGAGGGTTCCAAAGGAGCTCCAAAAATACAGATACTTTGCCTCTGAAAACTTTTAGAGGGTACAATTGGGCTGGCAGTCACATCCAAAGGAGTACATAAGAGAGAATGGTAGAAGTTTTGAAGGCAGCTGTTTGATGATGACTGAACTGTCAGTCTTTAACACTAACTTATAATCATTGCCAAGTTTCATGCCCAAAGGCCTCTGGATATTTAAAGGGGAAATGATATATAAAAAAGTAATGATATGATATCCTTCAAAAAGAAATACAAGTAATGTTTTGTGGGACTTCTGAATTTGAAAACTTTTGAAAAGTTTGCTCACTCTGGGTGAAAGTGATCAGATTCTAGATCACACAAGGAGAAGTATTGTTCAAGATGAAAATAATGCAGCTGAGTGCCCTGAATTTAATTTTAGAGTGACTAAGAGCATAGACTCTGGAGGACTGTACATTTTATAGCAAATGAAAAACAGTTAAGGCCGATAGCAGCTTTCAATAATTGTTTTATCAGACACGGTTCAATCAAGAACACAGAGGTCACTGACGTATCCTGGGTATAAAAAGGTAAAATATATGAATTAAGAAGGTAGACAATTGGAAGAGTTGGGGTCAAGGGAGCTGACGTTGAAGATCTCAGCCTGAAATATCAAATAGATGGTTCTCAAGTCCTCACCTGAGAGCGGCTGTGATTCTTAAGCATCTCCAGGAAGCTTCCATGAACACGCTCAGTCTGCAATGGTGAGACCAAGGATTCTTGAGCTCCCTAAGAAGATTCTGAGTCTCCCGTCTGTCCACACATCTGACCGCAACTGCCTCTGGAAAATAATGGCTCCTCCTTCTCTTTGAACTACAAATTTCAGACAAATGTCTCTCACTGGCAAGCTTTAACCCAGAATCATACAAAGAAGGGGACTGTGGGAAATATAGTCCTTACCTTTACAGTCCTTACCTGTAGGCCTGGATTAGACCTCAGAAGGGCGTAGAGGTCATGGTAAATTGACAGTGTACCCTCCAGCCCAGTTTTTGAAGGCAGCTTCAGGGAAGTACAGGAAATTGTGTTTCAGATATAAAAACCGAAAATTACTGGTAAAGTAGACACTGGAGGGAGAAAATTAAACCCTCAATTTACAAAGTATCTTATACTGTGTAGGCAAAATAGAATTCTGGAAGTCTAACTTCTTAGTGTTTGGTAAATTACTTTAAGAATGCAGGTTATTAAAGGACATGACCTAAAAGGACAATTTGCTTTAAAATGGTTTAGCTACAGTTTTCTGTGGTAGGCATATATTGAGTATCTGCCCAGCTCATGAACCACTAAACTCTCCTTTGGTACGGAAATTTAGGACAATCCTAGTTCCCAAAGCCACATAATGAAATCCTTGTTCACAGTTGATTTGACCATGGGAAGGCATTTGGCTTAAGCCAGGCTGCTAAGATTCTTGCTCCAGGGAATTTTAGGTGAGTCTGGGCTTCTCTTGAACGTGCTAGATCTAACCATGGGAACTCTGGGTTAGCCAAGTTCTGCATGCCATGTGGACTGGAAAGCCAGTCTATGGAGAGGTAGAAATAAAGAGAAAGTCCAGAAAGAAGCAGACTGAGGGGTATAGTGTGAGCTCTACAACTTTCCAATTCCTTGTTGCAGTCTCCTCTGGAGACCTGGAATTGTTGCCCTTGGATCCCTGTGTCCACATGGTAAATTCTATCTCCTTAGCCTGTCTAAGCTAGTTTTTGCTTTTTCCTTAAAGTATCTTGAGTTGGATTCTGCTACTTGCAACCATAAACCACTCTCAGTGGATGTTTACTACATTTAAAACACTATTCAATTCAGTGATAATCTCAATTTAATTCAAGAGAGTACCTAATCAACAAAATAATGCCATTATTGCTTATTTCCTTTCTGATTCATTTAGTCACTGCCACGTTCTTATTTTTCCTACTGTTCTATGATTTTGAACTTTTAACTGACCTTCCTCCTCCTGTCTGCTACCTCCGTAACCGATATGAAGATGAGAAGAGAAATAAAACCTGAAAATCAAACCATTTGGTTTTGGACTTGCTAAAAGTGCCAGTAAATGAGAGACAATTAAACTTAATGACAAAAATAAGGTTCTAGTAAGGCTTTAAGGTAATCTACTTCTAAGCCTGTGGGGCAAATAAAGCACAATATTATCTCTTAATAGTATAATCAAAACTGTACTCCAGAGAGAATATACGTACTGGATTTCACATCAAACAACAGATTGCCGACTTCTCTTCAACAAGGTAATTGGTCACACTGGTAAGTATATTATTGCTAGTATAAAATATTGTAATAGGAAACCTGAACTTGCAATGGCAGATTTAGAAGTGAGTTAAAAATTGGGCAAAGGAACATTTTATTGCAATTGACTTTCATGTAAGGTAACAGACAGGGAAAGAGAGTGAGGGAGAGAAGGGAGCAATTTCTTGTTGGCACAAGGCTTTACTAAAAAAAAAATAAGAAATGTATACTATTGCCGATATCTACTTCATCATTTTCATAAGATAAAAACAATGACAATCACTGCAAGTGTTATTTCTAACCAGTGCTTTTGTATTACTGCATTAAAGCTAATTTTATTCTCTTCGGCCAAGACACAAAATGTGACCGCAAAAGCATTCAACAGGAAACAGTTATGCCTTAAATAATTCAGGCAGCAGAAGAATTTAGATTACTTAGTTTCCTTTAAATAATTTAGGGGTGGCACTTAGGGCACTGAAGAATCCACTCATGAATGGAGAAGCAAAATTATGATGCATAATTTTTTGATATTCAAATCGTAGATGTCTTTTCTTTTTTATTCCAGCATAATGAATCTGAAAAGAATTGTTTTAAAAGGAAGGGGTTAAAGTAGAGACTTAAAATATCAGCCCTTAGCAGCTTATCAGTACTCCTTTGAATGAATCCTCTGCAAGGAGCTAAGTAAAAGATCATACCCCAGTGTAAGGCCCAGCTAATATAAAGCCTTGCCATACTTTTCTGGCTAGACTCACTTCTCAAAAACCATTCTCCCTTTTCTGACACCACATATTTCCATTATAAAGAAGGACCACTGTCCCCTTGAATGTTTGCCATATTGCTCTTAAAAGACTTTAGTCCTCTAGCAATTAAAAATGATTTCAGTTTTAGGAGAATAGCATAAGTTGTGTTCAGGTACACTAGAGTCATGATAAAGCTTTTGGTCAAAACATTTCAAATATTTTATAGGAGATGTGGATAAGGAAGTCAGAGATGCCCTCCTGACCAAGCCAATCAAGGCATTTGCTTGCATCTTTATGCTAATTGAATTGTCTGGCGTTAAAACACAACAACATTGTTTTCACAAAGCATAATTAAAATAAAATTAAGCTATTAGGATAAAGCACACTTTAAATAAACAAATTTACATAATGAAGTGGTTTGGTTTAGAAATTTTGTCTTTATAATAGGATATTACTAAATACATAACATTAAAATTAAAAGAGAAAAGTAAATTAAATACTTATAAGCTTAATACAATTACTAGCTGATTAAGTTTCAGTAAATAAGCAGGTAATTTACCATTTCATGACTGTTTATTAAAAATAAATCCAAAGAGAACAATTGCAAATGGCCTTTTAAAATTTATTGTTTTTATTGATATTTTACTTTTTTTATTTCCTTGTTGCTATTGCTATTGTGTTTTTATTACCAACAATATTTTATTTTATTTTAAAATCAACTTTAATGAGGTATAGTTGCCTATAATAAAATTTAGATTTATGACTTTTGACAACAGTACACACCTAACCAATTATTCTCTTATTCTCTGCCCCAGCTTTAAAATTAGCCATTTCATCAAGGGGCCCTAGTTCTTTCTGGTGGAAAGATATATTTAAAAACCAAGATCTAGACACTAGGTGTGTTTATTGCTATTGGAGTGTCATTGTTCCAGACTTTCTCAGTGGACAGAGTTATGAAATGTGTGTATGTATATACATACACACATTTAAACATATGAATATAGTTAAATATATTTATATATTTCCATCAGTTCATATTGGTACCTTCAATTCCAGTTCAGGAACAAAATGTTCATTCTAATTTTCTCCCTTTCCATATTTGTAACTCTCTTCTCTGGAGAAACATAGATGCCATAATCTTCAATAGATTACTTAGTGAATTCATTCTCCTGGTATGTTTCCACTCTCCCACTGCCACTGTCACCACCCCCTTCCTCCTTATGTTGATAGTTTCCTCGCCCTGCTTAGGCTTTGTTAACAACTGCCAGTGCCACCTACCAGTGAGCTCACATATTGTTCATCTCGCTTTGGCTCCAACATCTTATGTCACATGGCTGCCACTGTCCCCAACCCTGACTGACACCTACCTTGCTTAACCCCCCCAATGGCCAAATGATTCAGGAAGAAAGAAAGAAGGAAAGCAGGCAGAAGTTATATTTAAAGAATTTATAACCTCAAGCAGGATTTTTTTTAAGTTGTCTATCCAAATCACTACTTCAGGGTAACTAGCCAGATAGAGTGAGTTACAGTTTTTCATTTTTATGGAAGGAGCAGGATGATTTACATATTATTCATTTGTAACTATTGCATTTAAGAACTATAGAATTCGAGGTTTAGAACTGAAAGAGAAATTGGAATTCATCACTCAAACCAGTCATTTTAGAGCTAAGGTGGGAAGATGGGTGGGATGACATTCCCAAAGTCATATAATTGATAGGCATTAGAACATTCAAGTTTAGTTAGCAAGACCAGAAAAAATGGTTTTATATCTTTGATTTTTTCCCATAATTTGTATTTAGTTTTTCATGAATACCAATAAGGACCTTTCAGAATGGTTTATTATTTCTGTTGTATAGGCAGAAACAACAATAACAATTTATTGAGTGCTTACTATGTAACATACACTATATTAGACGATTTCAATAGATTTTTCATTGACCATTTGGATTTTATTATTTGTATACTATAGGAAAACTGAACTGCAGAGAGGCTAATTCATTTACCCAGAGTTATATTTTTGGTAGTGGTAGAATTAGGATTTAAACACAGTCGTGGATGATTCTAAATCTCTTCTGTTATGTTGGAGAACCTCTCTATATGTTGAACAGAGGTCCATGCATCAGTTAGTATTAATGGAATTGGCTTAATAAAAACAATGATTTCTTTGTTCATGTACTTGAAAAGTCCTGAGATGAGTGTGGTTTCAGTTGAAGCTTCATCAAACTGCAACCTCAAACTAAGACCTTGTCCCATGTTACTTTTTATGTTTCTCAGCTCAGCAATGCTCCTTTCCACATGGTGTCTTCATTCTCAGTCTCCATGAGGAGCAAGCTGGTTGTAGGAGTTACTGTTTACATTCAACCAGGTTTAAGGTCAGGGGAAAGAGAGGGAGTCTTTTCCCTCAGGATTCCTAGAAAAAGCTCCATTGTGTTTCACTGTCTCTGAGTGTGTCATATGTCCATCCCTTGACGAATTACTGTAGCAAATTAAGGCTGTCTGCTGAAGTCAAATCTCCCAAATCCCTTGGCATGACATTAAAGTAGGTGTAAAGTGGCTTTCCATAGGAAATTTGGGTACTGTTTTATAAGAAGACTGATGGGATGTTAGATGGCAAAAGCAAAGAATGTTTACTAAATGTCATCATAAAGAATTATTATCGAGTAGAGTTTCTGATTCTATTGCAGTTAACTGTACACTGCCCCACACAGTACCTCACACAGGACTGTCGTGAATGTGCCTAAGGCTTTATGGCTACATCATGGCCAAGAACGTGGGGGTCCTGAGAGCAGAAGGCTTTCCCTTTCACCAGCATCTCTAAAGTCTCCATGTTCTGTCAGTGTCTAAGCTGCAGATTTTAGTCACTTTTCCCCTCGATCTTTCCTCATTCCCATAATTTACCTATAGCTTACTTCTTTCCTTTGGTATCTGCTTTCACTTAGCTCCAGATTCTTACCGTCTTTATAACCTTCCCTCTCCTAAGCAGAAAATGAAATTTCAAAAGTAAAAAAAAAAAAAAGTCAAATTCTAAATTTCTCATTTTCTTTCAATATTCCCATCGAGAAGGACCAGTTCATACATTAAACTTCATACTTCACATTTCTTCTATTTTGGAACTTTTAGTAGGTGCAAGGTTTACTACCCAGGAATAATCAGGTGTATTTGTATTCTCATTAAATAAAAATTCAACACATTCTCCAAAAGCAGGTTTTGTTCTGTGAACTCTTGAATAGTTCTCAAGCTAGGTGATTTTGTCCTAACCCAAAGCACAAAAGGTAGAAAGTGTTTAAGTGTAAAATTTGTTTTTTTAAAATACCATAATTAACATCAGACAAAAGAATTAGATCAAGAATAAGTTAAGGAAGACTAAATGGAATTTCTTATTAATTCACCTCACGCCAGATGTTGGGGCCAGTGTTTCCAGTATATTGCTATCAATTCAACAATTTATTTCCTCAGTGTAATTCAGTCTTAGGATGTCTCTCCTTTAGTTAAAACATTTTTTTTTCCAAATGGTTATATGATTAAATTTTATGGTTATAATGATTAAAATTTGCTAAATTTGACCATACATAAGATCAGACATTGGCTAATTTTTGGATCTTTTGGAAAAGTGTAATGGATCTTGGAGAAATTGGGAGTCACCCATGGGCTACTGTAGCTCACCAGGCCACCAGCATGCAGGCTGTGTGAATCTTAGTCAAATTTTCTTTTACCTATTTTGCACATGCAAACTACTAGCCTAGGAGTTCCTGACTACCAGCTCATGAGTATCTTTTTGTCATACTAACAGCAGATCAATAAGTTACTCTAACTGAAGAAGAAAATTTAATTGCATATGTATGCTATTTACTTGATTTTCTCAAAACTTATATTATAATCTTAGAGCTTTAGGAGAGATTATAATGTCTACAACATTCATTAGCACTTGACTCATAATTTGTTTGAATTCAATACCAAAATGCCCAAGGTGAATCCTTTCAACTTGCCATTAATAATAAAAAATTTTATATACCAAGACACTTCAGGATTCATAATTGTGTGTTCTGCTAATTAGTTAAAAAGAATAGAAAATTTTTTTTAGGGAGAGTTGCTTAAGCCCCACAGTCTGAAATAGATGCCACAAGGTAACTAAAAGAGATAAGAGTATGACAATCTGAAGAATGATCTAAAGAATTATTTGGAGAATGCATTGAAATAGCAGCTTCTTTCTTTCTCAAAGGGCCTGATAGCAGGCCAAACTATATCTGCCATTTCCTACACTAAAGTATAGTAATATGGAAGATGTTTTTAAAAAACAAACAAGAGAAAACAAATTTTTTGCAGCCTTCAAAGTCAGTAAAACATCATAAGCTGTAAAGAGCAATGGTTTTTTCAAATTATGACCAGGTTTATAAACTAAATTGAATTTGTGTTTAGTCACGATATAAAAAACCTTTAAAAGCCTTAAAAAGGCATGGGTAATAGTTATTGCCCAGAAATCTCTCATGTTATGCACAGTACACAAAGATAACCTTTCATTAGTTGCACTGTGTTTGAAGAGCAGTTGGCATTACCTGTGATTACAGGTCCAAGAGCTAAATCTCTAACTGTCATCCACACCCTAGGACACACTGAGTTATGAATAAATAGGGCCACATATTGGCACTAGATCATATCCTGCTTAAGAGTGCAGCAACAATGCTGGTTTATTTTACATCCTCATCGTGTCTAACATATTGCTTGGCACACAGAAGGTGCTTAATAAATGTTTGCTGAGTTTGATCAGTAATCACCCCATATTGCAGTTCTTACTGCACTGCACTGTGATGGCTTTTTTACTTTGAATTATTTGTTTGATTATTTAACTCACTGAGGCTAGGTCCCTGTCTTTTCAATACTGAATCCCCACAGTTAAGTGTCAGGCTTGGCACCTACCGAGAGTCCAGTAAATATTCGTTCCAGAAACAAATGAAAGTTAAATTAATTTTGATGCCCTTGAAAAGTACTAGTTTAGAAATGCCCCAAATGTGAAAGATGAAGTCATTGAAACCAGAAGTCTATGATGGATTTTCCCAAAGACAGAAAACAAACCATAGGAGACCATAATTGAGGTATTTGGCTTTCTATTGGCCTGGCTTATGAACCATCCACATAGACCTGTTATGCCTGTTACTTTAAAATCAGAAAAGCTTAATCCTTCGCCAGTAGCTATTGTTCAACAATAAATTGTTCATACCCACTGCTGATTGCACACGAATATTTTCTACTTGGAGAGTGCACAATCATATTTTTTTCCCTTAGTATTGTCTGCCAATAAAGTAGGGAAGATTTGAAAGAGATTTCAGTACCAAGATAATTTCTGTCTTACTATTTGCATCCTTATTGTTTTTCCTTGCTTGACCTAGCTGTTCTTTTGAGATTTTGGTTGTTTTCCATCACAAAATGTCTCTCTAGCTTGTAAAATGTCCTTCATAGTTTCCTGAGTGTGAATAAACAGTCGCAGCTTTCTGTTTAGGTCTTTGATGGTGTGGAGCTGATCCTGCTCAAACCGTTTTGCTTGCTAGTATATTGCTCCTTATCTGAGACCACGAATGCTTTGCTGCTCTCTGAAGATTCCCAGTGTCTCGAAGGTAGACTTGTAGTGGACCATGGCCTGTGATGACGCATACTGACGGCACAGATGTGGGAGAGGGCAGGGTTTAGTTTATACATTACATGCTGTCAAATGTTTCCACGTACAAGACTACATGTAGGGAGACGGAAGAGATAATAGAAATAAAAGTATTTGAAATTCACAA
The DNA here is from genome assembly GCA_031878705.1 of Tapirus indicus. Classification (NCBI taxonomy): domain Eukaryota; kingdom Metazoa; phylum Chordata; class Mammalia; order Perissodactyla; family Tapiridae; genus Tapirus; species Tapirus indicus. The sequence goes on from CM062919.1 coordinate 34,519,103, forward strand.
AATGCCTTCAAATATATTATGTAATAATTGGGAAATACAAGTTTTCTAAGGTAAATGCTCTAAGAAAAAGGAGGGGAGGAGAATCTTCCCTTTTTCAACAGGGAGAATTTTTTATGTTTATTTGCTCTTATATTATCTGAGCATTTATCACTTTCTAATTTATATTATTCTCATTTTTAACGTATCTATCATTGCAGATACTGCCAGGGCCCCTTGCGCAGCCCTTCAGCCCCACTCTGGCCTCCACACACAGAATGTCGTTAACTGTGAGCACCTCTGACTCTTGGTCTGAGGACTTTTTGTTTGGCTGCTCAAGTGCTTCTGGCTCAAGAGGAAAGTGGGCTGAGTGTTAGAGAATTAATGTTCCCAGAAGCAGCCCACAACCCACGAGGGACAGGAAGTTGAGGAATGGCTACTCCAGTTTCTCTGTCCCTTGATAAGGCTAACTCTGAAGTTGTCCCTCTGACTGGCCAGTGGAGTAAAGAAAGTTCTCTTGCCCAGAGGTAAATTGCTGGATAATGTATCTTTTGGCTCCCTTCACTTCCCTGTTTTGTTCCCCACTCCCCGTGGATTGCCTCCTAAATAAACTACTTAAGTTTGAATCCTTGCCTCAGGGCACGCTTCTGAGGGAACCCATAGCCCAGGTTACACTGCAGTGAACTGAGAGCAGAGATTTTGGCTGCTCTATCTGTTCATCTCACATCACAGCTGGAACAGACTTGCACAGAGCTGGCGTTTGATGCTGGTTGAATGACTTTCTGAGTTTGCATAGTAATGAATTTTGCTATTAACAGAGATTGGCATATAATATTAGACATGCTCCCAAGAACCTTCAAGACATGCTGTTAAGAATTAGGTATCATACTCAAATAGTATTTATCGTGTATTGAATATCTATAGTGGTTGCTAGATTCTGAAATAGATATTTAGAATGTACTTTTTATTTTATTTTCATAGAAGCATCAAGAGTTGGTTAAGAAGGACATTGTCTCTGGGATCAGACCGTCTGGCCTGATGGTCCGTTGCAACTTTGGAAACCTCAGGAAAAGAATTTTTCTATCTATGCCTATTTCCTCTCTTATAAAACAGGATGAAATTATCTACCTTATAGGGTTGTTAATGAGATGATACACGTAATGCATTTAGCCAATGCCTCACATGTTCAATAAATATTAGCCATGAAAATACTAATATGATATAACACTATGAAGAGAAATGATCCATCTTATTAAAGTTGTAGTAAGTGTGACCCAGGGAGCTTGCCCAAGATTGTACAGTTAAAGAGTGTCAGAGTCTGGATTTGACCTTCTGTCCTTCTGACCTTAAAATTCCAAATCCACCCTTCCCTTCCCATACATACTACCACCTTCCTCCCGGCCACTATCCTCTTTTGCTTAGATTTTTGCAAAACTCTCCTTTGTTCACTCTGCAGGACGAATGGTTTTTCTAAAACATTTACACTTAAGCATCCCCTACAAACTCTTTAGCACCCCCCAACAAAATCTTTCATGAATGAATCACTATTTCTCTCATCAGCCTTATCACCTATTCCTCCCTTCCCCACCCCATTTCTACCCACCCTCTGGCCAAACTGTGAGCATTCTTGCCCTGAGACTGCACATACTGACCTCTGCTTGAAATTCCTCCCCTACGCCACCCTCCACTTCTTTGTCCAAACTCAGACTTGTTTTAGGTGTCAGCAGATTTCGTGCCCTCCACAAAGCCCCTCTTGACCTCACAAGTCTGAGTTAGGTGCTGCAGTGGAGTGGAGATGACCACAGATTGTTTGACACTGCTCCCCTTCAGGATATGTGATAGGCATTTAACATATGCATCTTGTTCAGTCCCACTTTGACCAAAGGCTCAGCTTTTAAGAGACGGCTTGTGTTCACTCATTACGTCTTGAAATACCCTCTCTTAAAGTGCTGAACCTCCATATGAGAAGTCTTACTACAGTTCCATGTTATGAGGAAGCCTAAGCTAGTAACATGCAGAGGGTGGAGATAGAGAAAGACAGACACAGAGGGAGAGGCATTCCAGCCCTCAGCAATTCTAATTATTCTAGTGGAGGCCCCAGGCATCATGGAGTAGGGATGAGCAGTTCTCTCTGTGCTCTGCTCGAATTGCTGACCCACAGAATTATGAGATACAAAAATAACCAATTGTTTTAGTCACTGTATTTTGGGATAATCTGTAACACAGCAATAGATTTCTGGAATTGGTACCCCCCATGTGCTTCCACAGCACTGTGTCCTTACCCTGCTGTAATGCTTGTCACAGCATCTCATGACTGTTTCTTATTGTATGTTTCTCCCAGGGACTTGCAAACTCCTTCACTGCAGAGATGGTGTCTGGTTCACCATCACTTAATGCATTTCCTGGCACAGAGCTGGTGCTCTGTAAATGTTTGTTGAATGAATATCTTACGTATTACTTATTGATACAAAATTATGGGAAATAAAAATAGTTTTTGCATTATTGTTTATTAATGATAATCTGTTTGATTATTTTTTCTCACGAGATTCCTGTTATCATTCTCATTTTTCATCAAATATCTACAGTATAATATATTCCAGACGTCGTGGTGAGCATTGGGAACACAACAGGGAACAAGGAAAACTTAGCTCTTGCCTTCATGGACTAGACCTTACAATTCGGAGAGGGAGACAGACAAAAGTTTGCATAACTAAAGATATAATTATAAACTATGCAAGTGTATGGTTAGATTATCTACCAAGGAGGAATAAGACAATTTGAAAGGTCTAGAAGGCTTGCCTGAGGAAGTGACTTGAAGAATAAGTGGAAAATAGGTAGTTAAAGAATTGAGAGTGGGCTGGGATGGGATAAGCATTCCAGGGAGAGGAAGCAGCTAATTGGAAGTCTCTGAAGTAGCAGAAATCTTTGTGCTTTTAAGGAACTAGAAGAAGGCCAGTAGAGCTGGGTCTTAGTTTCCTTTCATTCTCAACATTCTAGAAAGACTTACTCTCATTGCTTTAGCAACAGGTTTTCTCTGTACCATCCTGTAAGTTTTTTCAGTATCAGAGAACTCTTATTCACCTTGAAGAATCAAAGATTTTTTAAAAATTATAATCTTAATAAAAGAAAGTTAGTTCTAGCTGACTCACTTAGAGGTAATTTTTCAAAAGTTCTTAGATTTAAATATTCTTGTGTCAGCTCAACTTTAATTTCGGGGGTTTTAGAAAAAGGATAATTATATGCTGATTCTGATCTCAAAATGTCACTGAGAATAATTAACCAGAAAAGAAAGGGATATTGTATTTAAATATTTTGTACAAGAATAAAATGAAACAAAAAGGATCTTATTCTTTTGGATTTTGGGCATTATCTATGAACAGCTCTATTTATTTAATGTTATTTAATGTTTCTAAATATTTAAATAAAAATCCTGGGAGATTCAGGCTTTTTTTTAGTGAGGGAGATTGGCCCTGAGCTAACATCTGTGCCAATCTCCCTCTACTTTATATATGGGACGCCGCTGCAGCATGACTTGATGAGCGGTCTGTAGGTCTGCACCTGGGATCTGAACCCATGAACCCCGAGCCGCCGAAGCAGAGTGCGCAAACTTAACCACTACACCACTGGGCCAGCTCGAGGAGATTCAGGTTTTAACAGCTGTATGTGCAATAAAATTCATAGTAATTTCACTGATGTGGGGTATTATTGAAATATTTACTAATTTACAGTGTACATATTTACAAAATAATAAGGTTGGCATAATAGCAATAGTTTAATGTTACCCATAAATAAAAAGAATGAGCTTAAATTCTCCTGTTTTAAATTTGTTGCTAAAATTTCTTGCTAAAATTTTAAATTAAATGAGATAATACATATAAAATGCTTAGAAGAGTAGTGAGTACATAGTAACATTAATTTTTGTCTTTGTTGCTTTGCCACACATCTTCCCTCTATCTCTCTCCAAATACTTTACACCCATTCACCTACAAGAATGTTAAAAGCCTCTAATAGGCAAATAACAAGCTTTTATTTACTAACAATCATAAACTGGAATTGAACCTAAAATATAATGGCCCTGAAGCCTCTTTTCTCAGTAAGCAGAGCTCAGCATCAACTACGACAAAATAGAAATCATTGGATCCCCTATTTCTGAGTAATTCAATTCCCAAAATACTCCAGATATTTCTTTTTTTCCATGCTATTATTTCTAAAAATCAATCAATCCTATCATTATGAACACTTCAGCGATGGAAAAATAAATAGGCAACTTACCCACTCTGGAGCAAAACGTGTTCCTCATCTCTCTCTGTGCCCATAGGGAGAAGTGCGTTTTCTCAGTCATTTTACCCCTCCTTGCTGCAATCTGGATTCTCAGTGCCAAAGATAGCCATGGTTCCTTCACTGGGGATGGGTAGAGGGGTAGGGGCTGTAAATTGAATATAACTGAATTACTTCAATCCAAATGCCAAAGTTATCATCTTGGAGAGGTCATGGTTGTACCCACAATCCAGGAAGATCCAGTGACCCTTATAGAAAAAACATATTCAGGGAAGTATTACTGGTAGATACCAGAAAACAAAGGAACAATTTACTTTGATTCCTTCCCTGGGGGTGGGTAAAGAGTTAGAAGCTGTACAGAAAATAATGCTTAAGAGGTAGTGTTTGTAGTCAACCTATGGCTAACAAAGTCATGGAGAAAAGGGTAGAAAGCAGCTAGAGCGACGTAAGAATCTTTGCTCATAAACTAATGTGAAATAGCACATCCCTTGGCTTTTTGGAACAGCTCACTTTCGAGCCTCTTCCTTTTGCTGGGGGCGCTGGCAGGAAATCCAACCTCATCATTGTTTCGTCACCTTTTCTCCGAGAAGTACGACACACTGTGTGTTTCACAGGACTGGTGTCCAGGTCCTGAGGATGCCTCCTTGTTATCTATCAGTGACACAAATCACTGCTAGGACATCCAGGAATCCTCACTGGTTCTGCAGCTTCTGGGTCATACCTAAAACATGAGAGTCTTTCTTGAGGCTGGGGGTCCCATGGCTAAAATCCCCAGGCATGCAATGCAGCAATGCAACGATCTCCTCTTGTGGTCTAGCGCCCTCCTGCGGTCTGGCGCCCTTTGAGGTCTCACGTCCTCCTGAGGTGTTTGAATCAGTGCACAGGTCTCAGCCTCCTAATGAAACCCCCAGACATCTCTCTCCTATCCTGGTCTTCAGAAAGTTCTTTTTCAGTCTGGGAAAGATCTTCCTCCTTTTATGTGTTCCTCAGGTGGACTCCTCTAAGGTCAAACTTATTTTCTTTCTCTAGAAGATATACCTCAATCTCTTCAGTGGGTTTGGTTTGGGGGAACCAGTTAACTTTTGCTTCCAGTGCTGCTACATCATTTCCATTAAATAAAGATGCATAGAGCAAGCTACTACAGCTTAAATGAGTGAAGAGATAGCAGGATGTACAAGAACAAAAGAATACTTCAAAATTCTATCTTGAAGCACAGAAACAAAAGGAGCAGCAGTCAAGTTAATGTTTTTATGGTTACTCTGATCATATTTAGTGATAGAAGGAAAATTAAAATGCAGAGAAGTACTAAACAGTTAGTGATGTACTTGATTATATATATACGGGCTTTAAAATTCTCTGACTGAGGAGTTTTTAAAGTAGAATTAACTTTTTGAGACCAAATTCTAGCTGTAGCTCCTACCACCTGAACAATGGACTTTTCCCCCAGACAAGTGACCTCAATTATTTCTGAGATCTTCAAAGAAGTACATCATTTATGCTCACAAAGTAGTCTGTCTGCTTTAGTCATCTTTTTCCCCCCTATTTTGATTTACCTGGCCAATGTCTGCTACTCTTGAAGTTTCTGAAAGAGCCTTACTGATGCCCTGTGAGGTTGCCAGAGACCCAAAGAGAGAGTTCTCTTTCAAATTCCTGAAGTTATGCCAGGGCAACACTCCTGTACCTGGAGACTTATAAAGGCTTTTATAAAAATAGTTATTTCAGCTTCTCTCCTCTGGCCCTTCTCTTTCACAAATACTAACATTTTACCACCGTCTCCGCCTCTTCCATCCCCCTTTTACAAGAATACACAGTAATTTGGGCCAGTGCCTTACAAGCCTCAATTCATGTATAGCCAAAATCCATCTCTCCGTTTCAATACCTCTCCCAAAACAATAATTGTGGTAGGCAGAATAACGGTCCCCAAAGATATTCACATCCCAATCCCTAAACCTGCCAAGATATTACTTTACATGGCAAAAGGGAATAAAAGTTGCTGATCAGCTGACCTTAAAATAGGGATATTATTGTGGATTATCTATTGGGCCCTATAAAATCATGAGGGTCCTTATAAAAAGTGGAAGAAGGAGTCAGAGGAAGAGAGTTAGAGGGAGATGTGACTAGGATCAGAGAGAGGTAATGGTGTTGAGTTCAAACATGGAGGAAAGGGGCCACAGCCAAGGAATGTGAGTGGCCTGTAGAAGACAGAAAAAGCAAGGAAACAGACATATCCCTGGAGCTTCCAGAAAGGAATGCAGCCTTACTGGCACCTTGATTTTAGCCCAATGAGACTGTGTCAGACTTCCAAACTGCAGAACTGAGTGACGATAAATTTGTATTGTCACTAAGCTTGTGATAATTTGTACAAGAGAAAAAAACAACAGAAAACTAACATGATAATTAAATATACAAATAGAAAATCACGAAAGCCTGAAATGTAATTCTTACTTCAACAATGTGTAAAGTCACCTTATCAATGTAAGGCATATGTATTTAAGTTAATGTTTATATCATAGTTTAACTTCTGGCTTAATAATTGCATAAGTGAAAAGCCTACTTGCAGCAGTTTTCCCTGGGGGAAAATTGTCTGCATCAGAGAGGAATTAAAATCTTTAACCGTGGGAACTAGAAAACTGCAACTTTCATACTGTAGCTTTATTTCAGTCAGTGTTTCAGATACCTTAGGGTTTACTCTTAGGTAGGGTACATAAATAGAGAGAAAAACAGAATAAATACTGCAATAAGTCCCGTAGGGAGTGGGAGGAGATGGAGTATTGTGGTAATCTTTACATAAGAGGACAGTTTTAAGAAGAAAAACTGGTAAAATAAGACCAATGACAGATGAGGAAGCTTCCATGGAATGACTTGAGGCTTTTCAGAAATGCAGGAGGTATGTGTTGAAAGTGGTGATCGAATAGAAGGGGGAAAATCATTGGATCATAGAGCAATAGACATGTGTCTATGTTCAGGCTCTTCTGACACCATATGATTTATTTATTTATTTATTACAAAATTCTAAATAGCCTTTTAAAGTAAAATATTTAAGGCAACTTATAAACCAGATAGTGTCTGTGAATGTTTTTTTAAAAAGCTTCCCTGTATTTCTCAGCCTCCCTTGCTGTTAGATGCGCCCGTGTGACTGAGTTTTGGTTGATGAAATGTGAGTAGGCATGATGTGCACCCAGTCCAGGACCATAAAAATCCCCTGCTGAACCCTCCCTGTGCTTGTTCTTTCTCTTTCTACCAGTTGAAAAAAGAGGACTCCCAAGGGCCCAGACAGAAGGAGCGTGGACCTTTGATGTACACATCTGCCATCTTAAATTGGACTATAATTTGAGTGAGGAAGAGACTAGCATTGTGCAAGCCACTACAATTTGGTTGGTGTGGGTTATAAAAATTAACCTGCCCTGACTAGTAGAGGTCCTTTTTATCGCCATGGAGCTCAGTTTCCTTATCCACCAGATGATGGTCGGCCTCAACCTTAAGATTCTTTTTAGCTCTATGACACTGTAACTTTTAGGCTGTGGAATACCTCGTGGGTATTCTCCCATGGGGAGTGAAAATCTGGGACCACAGTAGAGTATGACGACATATGGATGTATAGGTATCTTTCTTTCTTTCTTTCTTTTTTTTTTTTTTTGGTGAGGAAGACCAGCCCTGAGCTAACATCCATTGCTAATCCTCCTTTTTGCTGAGGAAGACTGGCCCTGGGCTAACATCTGTGCCCATCTTCCTCTACTTTATATGGGACGCCGCCACAGCATGGCTGACAAGCAGTGCATCGGCGGGTGCCCGGGATCCGAACCCACAAACCCCGGACTGTCAAGCACGAACCAAACCACTGCGCCACTGGGCCAGCCCTAGGTCTCTTTCTTTATTCTGTGTATTGAGCACATAGGTGAAGCATACGGTGTTCTGATTTTTTTATGGTAGATTGAAAAGAAGGCCATCAGCTGCTAAAAATGCTGTGCTAGGAGTCATTACCATCTATGACCACATTACTTTTCTGCAGGTTCAAGGTGGGAGGTTTGGGGAAGGAGGGAAGAGAGTGAATGAAGGTTTCAGGGAAGATGGAGAGCAGTTTGAGTGACTGAGTGTCAGAAAGAAGACTGATGGTGTTCATATTCAATTAAAGATCCTCAAAGTGGATCATGGCTTTGAGATGCTGAAGTCCATCCACAGTGGGGCAGTATATAGAAAGAAGAGATGGAGGTCAATGAGAACAAAGAGGGCCATTGAACTTAGAGCAGAAATATGTGAAGGGCAAATGATATGTCAGGGAGGATACTGGGGAATGGTTAGAGATGAGGTTTGTGAGCTTGGAGTGGGACGTGTCTGTGGAGGTAGAATTGGGTTATATTTCATACATGAGATTGAAGAGGCATACAGAATTCACCCAAGAAAACAATAAAAAGTGAAATGGTGTAGTGGAAGGGAAGCTAGTTCACCTCCTTACCCAATAGCGGGCTGACCCCAGACAAGCGATATCCTATCTGAGTCTCAGATTTCTCATCTTCACAGATGGGGATTTTATTGCCTGACCTGCCTGAAAGATCTATTGGGGGGATCAAAAGAAATACTGTATGGGAATACATTTGGTAATACATAAAATTTTATTTCAAAGTAATTATTTGAGGCTATAACTCCTCTGACTCCAGATTGGCTAAGTAAACCAAGGTATAACTTGGCAAACAGTGGGAAGGAATTCAGGGATAGAGTACAGAAAATAAACCTTGAGATCTCTACATGTGTTGTAAAGAGTAATTATATAATTTTTAAAAGGATTTTTTTGATGATCAGCCTGGCGTGGACACAGAATAACACTACAGCAAGGTATGAAAGTGGAATAGATTTATTATACTCACAGGTCCCAAAAGAGGGAGGCACATCATGCAGGGGGCCCTACAGAAGGAGTTCCAAGGGACTGGGCTCAACCAAGAGAGCTGGGTAGCTGAGGAGAGTGAGGGCCCTTGGATAAGTGCTGTTATTGGGGGTCATGGTGGAGTCTGCAAGCAAAAGGCGTGAAGGGATTTCATTGGTGCATTTGAATGGCGCTAGATCACAGTCAGGGGAGTGCAAGAAGGGGAACCTGTGGATGGGAGCAGCCTTCTTACACTGGTTCACTTGGTGGCCTGGATGGGGTGCTCACAGCCCATCTATGGAGTGTTGAGGCACTAGGAAAACATGAAATCTAAAAAATTTACAATACAATGCACCTGCTTCCACCGGATTGACAAGTTTATCAAAGCTGCCATCTCATTTCTCAGTGGTGAGTTAGAACATGCAGGGAGAAAGCAGGGCAGGTGAGAGAGACTTTTCCTCTTAACTGGGATTTCGCCCTAACTGAAGTGGACCCACAGATTCATAATGGGCTAGGCTTCTCTTCCTTCTCACATATGTCCTATTCACTGCTTACTAGAAACTAGCATTTATCCAACCACCAGTCCTGCAGAGCCCAAGGAATAATTCAGGCTTAAAAAATGAATAAGAGTAGCCTCACAATAAAAGGCACTGGTTTTGTGGCCGGACTGAGGGGCTTGAAATCCTAGCTCCTCCAGCTAGTTTTGTATACTGTGTGAACTTATTTAATTGCTCTGTGCCTCGGTTTATTCATCAGTAAAAGGTGGATAATTCCACATTTTAATTCATAAGACTGTTGTAAGGACTAAAAGAGTTAATGAATGTCAAGCACTTGGAAGAGTGATTGGCATATACAAAGTATTTAATAAATATGAGCTATCATAATTTTATCATTATTTATTATTACCAAGAGAGGAATTCTAGTGAGGATACTGAATATGAGTCCAAAGACCTGAATTCTTGTCTGTATTAGTCAGGTGAAAGACAGAAACAAAAATCAGGCTAGATTAAACAAAATAAAGAAGGAATTTATTGGCTTATATAACTTTTACATTTCAAGAGTAGGTCCAGTTGTGGGAATAGTTAGATTCTACACTTAGGGGTTCAAATGTTGACCCCAGATCTCCTCTTTCTATCTCTTCCCCCTTTTCTTGTCATTGCTCTCTTTTAATTGAGATTAATTGTTAGGCAGGCATTTCCCATATGACACGTGGTCACCTGTGGTAGATCTGTGTTTCCAGTTAACCAACTTACACAGCTCCAGAAGAAAAGGAGATCTCCTTTTTGTTGACAAATTTAGTAGGATTTCCAAAACACATCCTGAACCTCTGAGTGGTATTAGCCACATCAAAATCCTGTGATCAAAGAGAGAGGGGTGGTGGTTACCCCAGACAAAATCAGGGGATTATTTCCAAAATAGATAATCGATGCTGAGCAGGAAAAAATACTGCAGATACTCACTATACTTACATTTCACTCTGAAATTTATGAACTATATGATCTTGGACAAGTGATCCAAGCTTCCTGAATTTCAGATCTTCAATTATAAAATGAAGGTTAATACCAGATTTGCCTAATTCATTATGTCAATAAGAGGGTTAAATGAAAGAATATGAGGGCCCTTGGTAAGCAGTTAGCCCTATGACAGTGTGAGGAAGCAGTATTATCTCCTGCTTAACTTCTCTTGAGTTTAAAATATCTGTCACCTCCACTATTTCCTATTCAATTAAATTGATGTGCTTTAAACAATCTCCTTCTTGAATCCATTCTGAAAATATTAAACCAAATAAAAGGCAACCCGGACTTCTACAGATTCTATTAATCACATCACCCCAACTCAGCACAGTCATTTATCATTACTCCTTGTTGATTACACATCAGCTAGTCCTCAGTCCATTTTATGGGAGCTCTACCAATACTAATTCATTCTAATTAGTGAGACTCTGCATCTCTGTGACAGAGCAATACACGTTTCACTCAAGAACATTTTTTTCCCCATAGTGTAGCAACTGCATTCTTTCTTTTTGTGTAGTCTGCTGGTTGTACTTAAAATGTCTCTGAAGTTTACATGTTGCAATGTGCTTTTCTACTCACAGTACTCTCAGGTAAAAGTGACCTACTTTAAAAAAAAAAGATATGCGATTGTTTTGTTAGAAATGGATATGATATGAGCACATGTAGGTCCCAGGACTGTCCTCTGACACGTGAAGGACGCACATTACAAGCACCAGCAGCCTCTTCGGACCATTGCATTTTGTTATTGTTGTGACCATAATTATAGACAAACAGTGCTTTTCATGAAAGACTGATTCTGCATATGTCACTCACTGAATCCTTATCTAATAACCCTCGTGAGGTAGGTGTTATATTTCCCATTCTACAGATAAGGAAAACGAGGTTCTGAGAACGAAAGTGTTTGGCACAGTGTTACACAGTTTGAAAGTGGTCGTGGCAGGACTCAGACACAAATCTAATGGCAGAGATCCACTGCAGCACCCTACACCCCGGAGGAGAAGGGCTGGGGAGACAAGTCATGCTGTGTACGGAGCAGCTACCCCTGACTGGAATTTTTACTCATGGCAGGTTGTTTTGCTCACCAACTTGAGTATATTGGGGTTTCAGGGGCAAGTGAAGAAAATGGCATTCACCATGGTCTGGGAACTATGAATCAAGTCATGAATCAAGATGATTTCTGCTCTTATATGGAAATACAATAGATTTGTGTACGTTGATTCTATATCCTGGAAACTTGTTAAACCTACTAATTAATTCTGCTACTTTTTTGTAGATTCCATAGAATTTTCTAAGTAGATGACCACGTCTTCTGTGAATAAGAATAGTTTTGTTTCTTCCTGTCTAATATGGTTGCTGTTTACTTATTGATTTACAGTTGATTCCTGCTATTCACAGTAATTATGTTCTACAAAGTCTCTGTGAGCATCGAGTTAGCAATTACTGAACCAGTTCTCCCAGGGGAAATCCAGGGTTAAGTTCCTTCGAGCTTCAGGTCACAACATTTTCATCAGCTGGTCAATACATAACCTTGTTTTATATGTGTTTTTGTTTAAATACGCTTTACTTAATACAGATTGTTAATTCATTAACGTTGAACTCACAGCCAACAGCACTATGATTCATGCCCGAAAGAAGCTTATCCAAAACACATTTTCTTTGTAAGGCACATCACAGCCTTCTTGCACATAGGAACACTAGACAGCACTTTAATACTGTGCTTGGGGGCCATTTAAAACAGCACAATCATCAACAAAGAGCACAAAAATGAGAAAAACATGGCACTCAATAGACCATGAAAAAGACACTTGTTTGCAGTTTGAGAGCTAAAACAAGAAAGCAGAGTGCAGCCGTGTTCCACCTTGACTGGGAGCATGTACATCAACCAACTCAAATGTTTTGCTGCTGTGAGTCTGTGAATGACTGTGAAAGTGCTGTGAATATTGATTTGGGGGTTACAAATAAAATTGCTTTCCACTCTGATATTTATTGTTTGATTTTTGGGCCTTTCTTTGGGTTTCATTAGCTCTTCTTTTTCTAGTTTCCTAAGAAGCAGAGGTCATTGATTTGAGATTTTTCTTTCTGATGTCAGTGTTTAGTGCTAAAGATTTCTCTCTAAGTACTGCTTTAATTAGATTCCACAAAGTTTGATAGGTTGTGTCTTCATTTTCATCCACTTCAAAATATTTTTTTTTTTTTTTGGCGAGGAAGATTAGCTCTGAGCTAACAACTATTGCCAGTTCTCCTCTTTTTGTTGAGGAAGATTGGTCCTGGGCTAACATCTGTGCCCATTTTCCTCTACTTTATATGGGATGCTGCCACTGCATGGCTTGATAAGCAGTGCGTAGGTCCGCGCCCAGGATCCAAACCTGTGAACCCTGGGGCTGCTGAAGCAGAGAGCGTGAACTTAACTGTGACACCACTGGGCCAGCTCCTCAAAATACTTTTTAATTTCTCTTTTTATTTCTTCTTTGATTCATGGTTACTTGGAAATGTGTTACTTAGTTTCAAGATATTATCCAGAGATCTTTCTGTTTTTGATTTCTAATAGTCCATTTTTATGAGAGAATGTATTTTGTATTACTTGAATTATTTGTAAATTTATTGTTCTTGTTTCATGGTCCAGAATATGGTCTAATTGGGCAATTTTTCCAAATTTATTTGAAAAGAATGTGCATTCTACTGTTAATGGGTAAGATGCTCTATAAATGTCATTTGGGTCAGATTTGCTGATAACGTTGTTCATGTTTTCTCTCTCATTTCTGAATTTTACATATTTTTATTATTTATTGATTGGGTGCTAAAATTTCCAGCTACACAGGTTTAGCTATCCCCATTTTAGAGATGAGGAAACTGAGTCTCAGGGAGGATAAAGGAGTTGTCCAAGGTCACACAGCTAGGAAATGACAGAGATGGGAATCAAACTATGATGTTCCTGACTCCAAATCAAATATTTGTTGAACGATGACACTCGTTTTAGAAAAGACTGTTAGTTGCCTAAATAAATAGAGTTTCTAACTATAATTGTGAATTTGTCTTTTTCTCTTTGTAGTTTCATCCATTTTTTGCTTTGTGTATTTTGAAACACCGTTATTCAGTGCATAAATATGCAGGATTGTTATGTTCATTTGATGAATTGATCACTTTATCATTATGAATTGGCACACTTTATCCTGGTAATAGTCTTTACTCTGAAATCTACTTTGTCTGATACTAATATGGCAATTTCAGATTTTTTTTGATTACTGTTAGCGTGTTATATATATTTTATATCCTCTTACTTTTTACTTTTGTTTGTCTCATCCATTATTTCTAATTACTCCTTCTCTATGGGTATCAAATATTCTTAATCTATTCTACTTGTTTCATCTGTTTATTCACCTTTCTTATCTATTTATCCTTTTAAGCTATAATCTGGGAAAATTACTCTATCTTTTAACTTGGTAATTTGTTCTTTACCTGTGTCCAGACTAACATTTATCTGCATGTTTAATTAAATATTTTAATAATTGCATCTTTCTTTTCTATTTAATTCCTCTTTCATAAGTGTTCATTCTTGTTATTTGTCATAGATGAGCTCATTCTTGTATTTTTCTGAAAATACTAGGTTTATTTTTTTAAAAGTCCTTTCAGATAATTCTAGAATCTCTGTTTCTTATTTGTACATTTTGTTGTTGAGTTCTTCATCTATGGATTTTTTCAGATATTTTGAGACTCTCAATCCCTTTTTTCCTTTTTCTAAGGAAAGTTCCCCCCTGCTTTAGTGCAGGGTCAGCTGCAGACCCATGGAGGTAGCTTCTGTTTAGAGCTGTACCTCTAGTTGGCTTCTTTCTTTTAAAAAAATTTCTTTTCTCCAAGAAAAAGAAATATGGCAAGCATTACTGCATTCCAAAGCAAGATGTGAGCTTGAATAAGTAGGGTTGTAAAGACATATCCAGAAATTAGTTTTGCAACACATAGATCCTCATGCATTTTCAAGGTATAAAAGAGTTAAAGTTGCTGAGGCTATGGCTATTTGAAAGGTAGAAAGAGTATTTTATATTTCCTATGAGTATTCTACTCATCATACTCTTCAATAAAATTTAAAAAGGCATGAAGAGCACTGGTTTCAATCCCCATGGAGGAAAATTAGTGGTACATTCCTTTCATCTCAAACACTTGGAGAGATTGAACTGTGTGTCCCTGGCTTCCAGAGCTACAGAAAACTTATGTTTGACCCATCCCTTTGAGAAACTCAGGGTAGTTCTGAGGAAAGGTGGCCATTTGGCAATAGCCTGGCCTCCCAGAGTTACTTAATCTAAACCAGCTATAAGCATTTTCTGGGGAGAAGATATGAGCCACATAGAAAGAGAGCTGGTCTGCCACCATTTAACATCCTGCCCAAGAGGCCTGTCTATAGGGTCATGATACCTGGGTTCTCAAAACTTGGGAGTCACAAGTCTCCAGGTAGAGAATGCAACACCCATGTCAGGGATCTGCAGTGAGATATTTCAGCAACCAGAAGCAGTATGAGATGGATGTCTTGAGAAAACCCGCAAAGACCCCTAAAAGGAAAAAAAGTCAGTTTTGAACACTTAACACATCCAGAGAAACCAGATTATCCCAACATTATCACATGAGATCCTGGGGCAGACCCCAGAGGAGGTAGAAATCTCAGCTAGTGGTGTGGAGATGAAGGATTTGGTGGTAGGAGAGGGAATAAGAACAAGCCAGTCACTTAACCCTTTGCTTCCAGATGCCAACCTTAAGCAAGCCTGAGTTAAAGATGAAGCTTGAACTTTAACTGTAGTTTGGAGTTCTGATTACAACCTGAAAATGGAAATTCCACTTGAAAAAGGGCTCTTTTTGGTGACTAACTATGGCAAGAGGAACTTTTATAAACTGAGAGTGATAAAAAACCTTGTGGATACACTTTCATGTCTCATGAGTAAATACCAGGAGTGGAATCATGGTACCATATGGGAGGTATATGTTCAACATTTTAGGAGCTGCTAAACCGTTTTCCAAAGTCATTATAACCATGTTAAATTTCCTCCAGCAGTATATGAGAGTCCCCATTTTTCTATGATCTTTTCTATACTTGGTATGGTCAGTCTTAATTTTAGTCTCTCTAATAAGTATGTAATGGTATTTCTTTGTGGTTTTAATTTGAATTTCCTTAATAACTTAATAACATTGAGCATCTTTTCATGTGCTTATTTGCCATCCATATATCATTTTTGGTGAATTGTCTGTTCAAATCTTTTCCCAATTTTTAATTTGATCTTTTTTATTACTGTGTTTTGATATTTAAAAAATATTTTATTTATATCAGTTCTTCATCACATATATTATTTGCAAATATTTTCTCCTTATCTTTGGCTTGTTTTTACATTCTCTTAGCAGTGTCTTTTGAAGAGCAGAAGTTTTTAATTCCTTCTTTTATGGAATGTGATTTAAATTTTGTAGATAAGAAATCTTTGTCTAACTCAAAGCTACAAAAGATATGTGCACACGAAGTATTGTACATGAATATTCACAGTAGATTTATTTGTAATAGTGAAAAACTACAAGCAACACAAATGTCCATCAACAAGTGACTGGATTTGCAAGTGTGGTATATCCACACAATGGAATACTACTCAGCAGGAAGAAAAGAATGAACTGAACTATTGATACACACTACAATGTGGATGAATCTCAAAATAATTATGCTGAATGAAAGACACAAGACTTAAAAGATTACATGCTGCATGATTCTATTTATATAATATTCTAGAAAATTCATACTAATGTGTAGCAAAAGAAGGAGATTAGTAGTTGCTTGAAGATGGAAGTA
Source organism: Tapirus indicus (assembly GCA_031878705.1). Classification (NCBI taxonomy): domain Eukaryota; kingdom Metazoa; phylum Chordata; class Mammalia; order Perissodactyla; family Tapiridae; genus Tapirus; species Tapirus indicus. The sequence continues at coordinate 34,535,544 of CM062919.1, forward strand.
GATGGTAGAAAGGGAGAGTGGGAAGGATTAAAATGGGGCATGAGGAAACTTCTGGGAGTGATTTACCATCTTTGTTGTGATAATGGGTTTGAAAGTACACACTTTTACCTTTTGTATGGCAACTAATCAAATTGTACACTTTAGATATATGCAGTTTACTGTTTACTGTATGTCAATTATTCCTCAATCAAGATGTTAAAAAAAGTGTGTACAATTTGACTGAGATTTCTTCCATACTCAGAGGAAGAGCTTGCCAAATTTGAATGGATAATTAGAGATAAAAAATAGAATTGTTTTCTGAATGGATTCCAAGAATCTTGCATATTCACTGTATTGGTTACATAATTTTAAAACAGAAAATGTATGGAGACTCAGCAGAGAAGTGAAAAAATTTATTTTATGGTTAATACCTGTGATGGTTCTGCCAAGAAGAACTACCAAGCCATTTGCACAACATGGTCACACATTGATCAGATAGCAAGGAATCAAATCAAATTAAAGCATAATTGCAAATTGTACAGCCACAACTAAAACAGATGATATTTCTGTGATCTGATGTGGCAATATCAATTGTGCAGAGTTTTGTAAATGGAGTGGAAAAAGAGTTGAAATATCTTATACAGAGAGGAAAGTAGGGCAACTTGGAAAGAGCCTCTTGAGTGGTAATTCAAGTTCACCATACTTCCCAAATAACTAGGCAATTTAACAGCATAAGTGATATTATAGATCAAAAGAGATTTTATTTACTGTTCTGGTGAAAGCTGAACAAGACTAATTGATGGTCATCAAGACTGACCATCATCAACAGATATACAATGTTCCACAATCACCAGGGTACTAGTTATGGCCCTTTTAATCTGCACATTAAGCTAGAATCAAACCTATGCCCTTGCTTGGCAAGAGGCTGGAATTATACTCTAAGTCTCCCCAATACTGGAATGATTAAAAACTCAAGGGGCCTATGTAATCCAAAAGGAAGTTCCATATGATTTCTCTTTTGAGCAGGAAAAAAGCCCTTGTGTCCCTCAGTCCACCACTGCTGTTGGTATCCTTGATTTCAGCTGCCCCACGACCAGCTAATGGGACGCTCCAGTCTGTCCAGCACTGGGGCTCCAGCATGTAGCAAAGTCTCCCTCCCAGATTTCGTGTCCAAGGAGGAAGATGTCACAAGTTACAATATTCCCTCTGGATTTTCTGGCTTTAGACCTCACGGCTGCAGCTCTAAGGGTCTGTCCTGGCAGCATCTCCATTTCCTTTTCCCTTCAAATCCTCACCCATCAGAGGTGCTGGCCTCAGAGCAGATTCTGGTGTTCACCTGGTGAAACCAGAAGATACTGACACCTTTCCCAATCCTGGGGTGTAGGAAGTGGGTCAGTTTTATGCCAAGGGTTTAGATAATTTGATTTCAATTTCCTGCAAATTTTTTGTTTATTTGATCCCTTCTCCCATAGCCACCAACTTTTCTTTTTTTTTTTTTTTACAACAAAGTTTAATGGTCTACCAGGAAAAGCCTATATATTATAAAGACATCAAGGCCTGTTACCCTTCTTGGGAATAAGAGCACAGAATACTTTCCCAAACTCTGACCCCCACCCCCTGCCTCTTTTCTCTAACCCTGCTCCCTTTTGCCTTAGTATTACAAATATATAATTTTAAAAGTGCTTGATATAATAGCCGATTAAAGAATATAATAGAACAGTGAAAATTATTAAAAAACACACTACTACATCTAAGTGGTAGAGAAAGTGGAAGTCTAAATTATACCTCTGCAAGAAAAATAAGAGATGTACAGTAATTGCACTGACAGAAAATGCTAAACTTTCCTCTTCTAGTTGACTTACAAACTTACAGCTTTGGGTCAGGGCACGCATGTCAAAAAGTATCTTGCCTGTACTTCATTGAAGTTTACTGACTTCCATGAATAATCAATCTAAAGTAGAATTTTTCTATCACAACAGAAAAAAGTCAGTAAAATGAAAATGTGTCTTTTAAATATTGGCTTTCACTCGTGAGGAATAAATATACCTCTCTTCACTGCTGAAAATTCACAATTTACCTTTTGTTTTTAGGCTTTGGTATCTCCAGGAGTTAGCCGTCTATAATTGACGACATGCATCTTAGTCACATAGAATCACTGGGGTATCATCTATGACAGCCTGGTTACTTGCTCCAGGTAAACGACCATCCTAGTGCAGCATCCCATCCTACGGGTCTTCAGAGCCGTGTTTGAAATTCCCTTACCTACATCTCTTTCTTTCTTTCTCTCCCCACATCTGGCCATGCATTCCATCCTATGTTGTGTGGGTGGTGGAGTGGGAAGGAGAGTTTACCATGGATTGGAGGAGAGAAAAGTAAAAGAGGGAGAGTTCTGCAGCCCTTCTGAACAGTTGTTTAAGGTAAAATTACCTGGAAGTAGACACATACCTATTCCCAGAATAAACTCAAATCAGGCAGAAATGCAAATTGCATATTGCCTTGTATTTTCCTCTAATTGTTCACGTAGATATAGTTAGAAGCGGCAATCCAAACTTAAAAGAGGGGAAGTTAATACAGATAACGGTGTATATAGCATTTGTTGGCTTTTATTGTAAAGTACTGAAGTTAGCCAGAGGAGGAGGGTAGGAGGAAAGTGAAGGGAACTGAGTGCCCATATTTTAGAGGAACTTAACATATTTTTAAAGTTATTTTTGTCCTAATAAAATTCTGTGCAAGAAATGGTATTGCACACATTTTGCATGTGAAGAGATGGAGACTCAGAGAGGTAAGTCATTTTCCCAGGTCAGAAGTGGGGAATCGGGGATTTGCACCTGGATGTCTCTGACTCCAAAACCCATACTCTTGTATGTCCTGTCACTACTAAACATACCTGAAATGACAATAAAGAGAAGTTGGAAAAAGGAGAGTAGAGAAAGGATAGAATAAGAAATTCAGTGACTCTTCAGCCAATCAAAAACATCCTTAATGCCGTTCTACTTTCAGCGTGAAGAGAAATTTAAAAATATTTTCTAACACGAGTCGCCATTTCTAATAAAAAGGTGCCATGTGGTCATACAAAGAGTCCTTAAGGGAGGTCTCCATGTTCAGTAATGTATTCTTTCTCAAAATTTTTGAAATTAAGAAAAGATGCAAAAACATCACATTTTATAAAGAATGTATAAAACTGTGTCATGCATAAAATGTAATATAAATACTAACACTTTTTAGATAGAACAGTACATCTGGTCTCTAAACCTGGAAATGTCTATTGACCCTCATTCTTTTACACTTCAGTATCACATTACAAGCCGTGTTTGGTTTTTATCCTTGGGAAAGGCAGGAATCTTAAGGGAGGAATTCTTATTGTCTTGATGCTGAGTTCTTATTGAGCATTTAGCTAAAGCATGAGGAAATGGCAAAGAGAGACTCTTTTTCTTTTATTCTCATATACTATATTTCATTTTGAAATTTCTAGTAATTATTTACATTTCAAGATTAAAATTTTGAAATATTTTCTGATAAATTGAAATGCATCATACCCAAAATATGAGGTTGGGTTCATATTTTTCTATGGGATTTGGCAACCTGTTGTATATGAGCAGAGTTCAAAGTAAAAGGAAATTCTTTTTTTTTTCCTTGAAAACTTAATTTGCAGGACTGCTTTAGTAGTAGAATATTTTTTGAAACATGTCACATGTAAAGGATTTAAATAATTAACTCTTGCAGGCCTTTTTTTTGGTAAAGTCATGCGTGATAATTAACAAAATGTTGAGTGTAGACTATTTCTAAAGATCATACAAAACAGAATTGTATAGATCAATGTCAAACTAAAGAAAATAAATCACATCAAGAACTTACATTCAAAGGAATTAAATTCAGGGGAATGGTTACACAAGAGATGGAAAGATGACAAAGCCAAGCGGAGTGATGAGACAGTCCAGAAATTAGCCATAGAAGGAGGCCTGGACCACCTGAAAGAAAGAGAGAGGAAAGAGTCTTATTGGAACCCAAGTAGCCCCATTCTCTCCAGACTTCCTACCAACCAGAAAGCTGGAACCACGATAGACCGTGGAGGAGATGCAGGAAGAGGGAGAAATATACTGACTTCTCCCTACCTCCCCATCTCCCAGAGGACACCCATTGGCTGAACTCTTCTGGATGCTAGCTGTCAGAGGAGTCTGTGAACATCCTGCAGGGATCAGATCCCCTGTGATAGGAGCAAAGGAGGAAGGGGGTGTAATGGATCTGAGAGCAAACTGATTCAGGATCAGCACAAGAGGATAGAAGTCATTTACTTATTGACATATGGTAACAAACATAAGAAATGAAAGATAAAAATGACAGCCAAAATGGAGACTATAATATTACTTATAAATACGAAAAATAGAATAAATGCTAACAAAGTAAATTTAATTTTTTTAAAAAATGATTGAGGGAAAAGGTAATAGATAATAAAATTGCTTGGATAGTAAAAAAAAAAAAAAGACAAGGGGGGAATTTATATGTATGTTTTGAATTCTAGGAGGGATGGAATCGGTTTGGATATACATTATTTGTGACATCATCTCATTGAGGAATTACTAAAGGAAGGATAGAAGAAGGCAGATTATTCAAAGAGAAGAACTCCTAGTAGGATTCCTCTAAACCAGGGGTCTGCAAACTTTTCCTGAAAAGGGTCAGATCAGGTTTTGGGGACCATACAGTCTCTGTGACAACTACTCAACCCGGCCACGTAGTGCAAAATTAGCTACAGACAAGATGTAAATAAATGAGTATGGCTGTGTTTCAATAAAACTTTATTTAAAAAATGGTGGATGACTGGAATTGGCTCATGGACTGTAGTTTGCTGGCCTTCTCTAGAAAAATTTCCATTATCAAAAATGTCATTTCTTCGATTTTCACTGGTTGACTTAGAGACAGACACGTATTTCTCATTTTCAGGCTCACACAGTGGGCTCCGGTTTCAGACTGCTTTGGTTTGAATTCCAGCTCTGCCATTTGGCGGCTGTGTGGACTTTGGCAGGTGACTTAATCTCTCAGAGAAATGAGGTTCAGGGTGACACTCACAGGGTTGTGGTGGAAATCATGAGATTATACATGTAAAGCACTTAAAACAATGCCTGCAGCATAGAAAAAGCTATAGTTATATTAGCTGATCCTACCAATTCCAGCTTTCACTATTTTATAGATAGTTTCAGGAGAATCGATTTACTTAACCTAATATGTATATTTAAACACATTCATCAACAAAAAAATGAGGCAATGCTTAACATTTATTCCAGCACTTATTATTCATAAAGCAGTAGCAAACCTGTATTTCAGTATGCTTTGTCTACAAGTTATGAATAAAGAAGTATAGCCAAATTACAATCCAGAACATTAAAGAGTTTATTCTGGTATTGAGAATTATAGGCACCCTGGGCATAAAATAGGGCAATACAATGTATTTACTAAATGCCATGTAATTGGTACATATGTTAAGTGTGGCAGGTGCTCAGGAGAAGGAATAAGCAACTCACAAATGGCCAAGAAGCCCATGGATTAACTCCGCTAATAAGTTAAATTGACCCCAGTTGTATTTTTTACCTCCTCAGTGATCTCTGCGAAGGAATCAGTTGTGCCATGATCAACTTCAGTTGAAGAATTGGATCAAATAAATCAACAGCAGAAACGTACATGCAGACAAATGTTTAACTTAGTACATTTTTTAAGCTCCAAAAGGGTTTGAAAGTTGGAGAAAAAAGAGTAATTGAAGATTTTAAAATATCTGGTTCAACAACCCCATTTTAGAGGTAAAACTGAGACCCAGCAGCGCCCAATGACACAAAGCCAGGTAGTGAGAGAACCAGGACTGGAACCCTAGTCCCTTAACAAGATCCCCTAATTCACATTTCAATTTAGTACTTTCTTTGCCAATATTAAATCTCTTGAGACACTCCCAAATGTTCAATTTTAATTTTTCAGATAAATTGATTTTATTTTTTCCCACATGTCGAATAGGGGTTTCATCCATGTCAATTCAGTCAAACTGGTTTGATGTCTTCTACTTAGGAGTCCTTGCTTACTGCTTGATAGCTCGTAGCAATAGAGAGACAGGGATGCTCTATACACTGCATCTGTGTGTTGTACATGATGCTGGGCATCTAAGGCATCACAACGGACATCGCAGAATCATCAACCAACTCACCCTTGACAAGGTATTTACACCCCAAAATAAACATATTGACACATTTTTAAGTGCAACTATGCATGATTAAACCTAATACACTTAAAAGTTTTATGTATGCTTAATCAATGGTACTACTCAAATAGGATTTTCTCCTCTTTGTTTGATTGAATAAATTCAACCAGGACCACAGAGATTTTCTGAACTACTTTATTGGAAGGAAAGGTGTTAGAATAAACTCAGTTCCCCTTTTTGAATAAAACTAGAACAATATAGTAAATACCCACCATGTTCACTATAGGACACAAAATAACAGCTTTTATAGTGTTCTTATAATTTTTTAAGATAGTTTGTTTCTGGTGCCAAGAAAAGAAGATCACCAGCTGCCTCTTATGGCTATTGAAAGGATTAATTGTGAAATAAAACCTTGAATACAACGTATGGCCAACACGAGGTATAAAATAAATGTTCTTATTTTGTTGCCTTTTATGATTTAGTCTTTTGAAATGCTCATTCTCTTGGGGCCACTCATATTATCTAGATTCTACAAGTAAGTGTCCTGGAGATAAAGCAAACAATAACGTGTCCCAGTTGTTAGACAAAATTGATGCAAGTCAATGTTAGGTTTAGGGATCTGTTTAGAAATTTAACACAGTCTATTGTAAAACAATAAAAACTCAGAGAACTTGGAATTGGGAGGAACTCTTTGAACCATCCAACCCATTACTCATTTAGGGAAGTTTTTCTCCCTAAAATATCACTTACAACAGGTATGACTGTTGGGTTTTAAGTGGAATTTCATTCCCATTTCTCGGCAAGCCTCCATGATCCTTGTTCCTCTCCTCTCTCTAGAGCTTACGCTGAGTAGGAGCCATATTTCAACACATTAAATAAAGAATCGTCTAATGCAAACTGTGCTACTATAATTCCCATTGAAACTCCATTAAGCAAAGAAAAGCTGTCAAGTATAAAATCTGCTGATCCTTAGGGATGACTTGGAGGACGTTTTTCCTTTAATGGCTACATGCTTAGCCAAGCCATAATTCACTTATATTTCTGTCAACAGCTTTATCAATGTGTGTGTTTGACTTTCCTGAAAATGACATTATGGCACCTTTCCTTACTATGCAAAGTTATTGCCTTGAAACCTCCATGTGGGAAAAGGAAAGCTTTTAGTCAACTCCGCTGTGAAGGAAGACATTATAGAACTCGGCTCCTGTGTCACAATAAACATTTTAGCTTCTGAAAAAAACCTCGGGGATGAAGCAGGCAGCACAAACTGAGTGATTTTAATCACCAGAACCTGTAGTAATTCCCCTAAAGTGCTTTTCTTGGATTGCTTTTGTAGCATTAAGGAATTGAATTCAGTAATAAAAGTCTAGTAGATTTTCAGAGTTAACAAACTAATGAAATTATTGATATAGGAAGAAAATGAAAGGGACTAGATTTGTTCTTATCTATTTTTAACCTTTTAAAATAATGTAGGAAATATTGAAGTTATGTTTTACATGTTGTCTACCTACAAAACTGAAAGAAATATATCCTTCTACATCCTTCTACTTCACCAGAGAGTGGGTTTAGGTCAATTAACATTGGAATGGAACTTTTGATATTTATGTATAAAAAACTTTACAAAATATATATGTTTGTATGTATAAATATATGTGTGTAGATAACTATACATGTATATATACATACTTTGGCATTAAACCAAGAGAATAAACACACACACACACAAACACATACGCACATGTTTGTGTGTTTATCTGAGGGGAAAAGCCAGCTGCCAGACTTCTGCTGGGACATATTAATAAGAGTCCAGGACTTATGCCAACATTCAGTAGCCTGAAGCAGGATTGAGTGGGAGGGAACACGGGTCAAGCTGGAATTTGAAAATCTGTGCCATGACTCTCCTATCCAGATACGGATATCTAGGAAAAAGACACTGTATGCTTCTTGCTGCCAGCTTCAGAATCTTCATTTTTTTTTTCCTTTAAAGAGTTATTCCCAGAAAGAGCTCAGTGCCTAAATTAGAGGATATAGGGTGGTTGAAGCCCTATTTCAACTAAAACAGAGTGGAGAGTAGTTGAGGAACAGATGTGGAGCGTAGGGAATGCCTGCTTGTCAATGGTTTATAGGAATAGCAGTGAACCCACGAGACATGAGGGAGAAATGACACATCTAGGACATCAGAAGCTGCTACTACCAAATTGTACTGCGGTCAAGAGACTATGAGGAAACCCAGATAGGACATTTGTCTATGGAGGTGGCCTCCATGGTCCTCACTATGTCTACCAGGGTGTAATATTTCCACAGATGAAAAGGGATGTCTCATCTTTGTGCTACATGGAGTTCCCAAGCCACAGGCCCTGAGTCAGGGATTCAGGTGTATGTGTTTTATTGAGGAAGGAATGAGGGGCCCAGACCAGGGTAGGAAAAGCAGCTTAGGAAGGATGTTGTGTCAGCAGGAAACAAGCTTCTGCCTGATTCCACGGAGAGCCCTGGAGCACGAATTACAGAGGTGGGCCAACTTTGAAAGAAGGGGCAGTCTTTTGTATCCCTGTGTCATTGGCTGCAGGCTGCTCTAGCTGGGGGTGTGGGAGGGAGCAGAGAGAAAGAAGGCATAATCCCACCAGCAAGGTGGCTCCCACCTGTTGAGCAAAATTCTCCTGAGAAGGTTGCAGCTATGAACTATTAGCACCAACACTCAAAAGGGGACCAGGGCAGGGTACTAAAAGCACACACTACAGTTCTCCATTAATGCACCCTAATATTTCTAGTGGAGTGAAAGATCATTGTACGTTCTTTTCCGTTTTAATTCTTCTACAAAATTATGACATAGTGTACAATGGATCAGAAAATAGTCTCTCTTATCTCACACTTTCAAAAGGCCACAGTAATTTTTATTTTAATACCACAAATTTATCAGCTTCTCCCTTTGAGTATTTTTTTTTTAATTTCCATTTTCATCCCAACTGTTTTTCCACTGTGAAGTACCCTTCAAGCCATGGAAAAAAATAAAACCTTCTTCCTCATGTTCCTTTCATTCTGGAGGCCTGCTGGTCTTACATCTGAATGAATGTTTCTTCTTGGTATCACTGAAGTTTAGTGTTGTCCTATATTATTATGAGTTTTAGAAAGTGAAGACAGAGAATTTTTCCAACAAATAATGAAACAAACAGGAAGCATCTGGATACTTATTGATCTGTCTGTGGTTGAATTAGGGGACTCTGACCATCATCCCATTTGGGGTCTAATATCATTATAGTATTTGGTGTAGAGGGCCCTGAATAAAGACTGAGATTATAGTAAAGATTATGGTTTCTTCAGAATTTATGGAGGAATGAGCAGTATATTTCTTCCTCCTAGAGATTGGAAGTCTAGACTAATTAAGAATCAATGACTGAAAGTTGCTGTTAGTTGTCCACTAAATGTTTATCTCCCACCACTTCTTTGCTAAAAGTGCTCTGATTTTGTTTGAGTTAGTAATATAGCAGGCCCTAGGTATTAGGTAATATAGGTCTTAACTGATGTAAACCAACCATGAAAATTATTTTCCCAGTTTCCGTTGTAGCTTGGGGTGGCCAAGTTACTCCTTTATGAAATTGAGACCTAGGCATAATTCTCCTGGGGGGAGGGGTGGGAAGTTTTGAAAAATATATGTTGTGGCTGCTTCTCCTTTGTTCCCGAGTTATAACTGTTACCTCTGAAGCTATAGAAGCCGTTAGTGACTATGGGAGAAAGGCCTAATGAATCACAAGGACGCTGTTCTGTATAGCTCGACAAAATAAATAAACAAACAAGTAAGTAATTGTGATTTGAGAGAGAAATAAATTCCTAATTGTTTAAGTCTACCGCGTGTCAGATTTTTCCATTACATATAACCGAACTCATTCTTAACAGGCATTTAACAAGTTGTAGGGGACAGGCATCTTGTCACCCTTCTGTGGACCATGGAGTAAAATGCACAAAGAAAGGGTTAGTTCAGTTTACATAAACAGTCATCATTTCACTCAATTTTCATTCTTTGTATATTATTATCACATTTGACATTTTCCTTGCTTCTTTATTTGCTGTTTCTATTATCTGCCTACACCACTAGAGTGTAAGTCCCGCAGAGCACAGGCTTTGTTGGTCTTGCTCACTGTTGCTTCCTTACTTCACAGAAGAGTGCCCAGCACGTAGTAAGTACTCTCTTGTGATATCTTGTTGGTTCAACAAATGCATTTCCAGCCTGTGCTGAAGCAGAAACTAAGACTCAGATATAAGACAGAAATATCTGGCCAAAGGCTTGCAGAGTCAGAAGTTCCACTTCCATAGAGCAGATAAAATGGGGTCAAAGGGAGAGGGTGGGGTGGAGGTAGGAAGAAGAATGTAGCAGAAGGACAAATGGGCTAGAGAAAAAATTGTGTAAGTGGTGGAATCTGGCCAGTGAGAAGGGGAAGCATTTTCCATCCCCAAACCGAATGGAACGGACTCATACATGAGCTCTCCTCAATTTTATTCACCTGTCTTTAGGAAATTTCTCATCTTTGGACAATTTGCTGTTTATCAGATGTGAATAATTGTAAAACTTTTGAATAGAAAGTGACTGTGGGTAGAGTTAGCAAAACTTTCATTCATTCTGCATGAGAATTTGAACTTCAGTTAACTTTCTAGCTCTTTCTCAGAAAATCTGATAAAGATGAAAAGTCAGCTTTGTTACTAGACAACACTGCATATGGTATAAACACCCTCTATTGGCAAATTTCATTTAGAATTGGAGAAATTATAAATTAACTCTAAATACCTAATGGCAAATCCATATTTTGGGCTTTTCTGAATGTGATGACTCTTAATGGTGCCTATCCCTTGCTAGAATCCTGGAAAATATGCCCATGGAATTGATACCAGGGATAAAGGGCTCTCACACCTGCCCCAAGGGAATATCATTCTCTTGCACTTGGGTGAGGCAGAGGAGACCTTCTAAATGATTGTGTGAACTGCTATACACAGCTGTGAGAATTGCCACGAAAGAAAAACACCTGATGCTGCCCCTCACACAACGGCAGTATATCAATTTAGTTATTACATCTCTAGAATATGCTTTAATATGTGAAAATGCAAATTTCTCTGAAGAAAAATTTAATTAAACTTAATGACCTCGTTATTATGAAACATCTCCTCAAAACAACATTTTCCTCCCACAAGCCTGTTTCTTCCTCTACATCTAGGACTTGTGCTGAAGATTCTCCTTCCCCAGACAGACAGAGTCTCTTGCATCTCTTGCTAAGTCACATTGGTGATCTCTATCTGTCAGAAGAGATGACAAAAATTCCCGGGGTGGCCCCGTGGCGTAGTGGTGAAGTTCAGCACATTCCGCTTTGGCAGCCCAGGTTTGAGGGTTCAGATCCCGGAGCGGACCTAGACCACTCGTCAGCCACACTGTGGCAGCGACCCACATATAAAGTAGAGGAAGACTGGCACAGATGTTAGCCCAGGGTGAATCTTCCTCAACGACAACAACAAAAAACTCCCAAAGTGCAGGCACTTTCTTATCCGTGATTTAGTTGATGATTCAGAGCTCCAGGTTTTTTCTTATCAACATCTTAGTCTACTTTGACATAATGTTTAACATACTGTCAGTATGTTTTGTAATTGGCTGACTCTCCAGTGGTTACTGCCCCATGTAGATGACCTCGACCAATAGCCTGCATTTTCTCCTATTTCAAGAACTTGGTGGACCGTATACTTTTCCAGCTATACTTAGCCAGGGCCTTTCAAACTGCAGTTTGCAATCCGTTAATGGGTCATGAAATCAGCTTAGTGCATCACAACCAAGGTTTGTTTATTCATTTGTTTTAATAGTATAAAGTAATAGAACAAAAAAGAAAATATCAGGTTATATCCCATATAGTAAGGGTAGGTATTGTTCTGTGAAACTTTAATTCAGTCATATAATACACACATACACATTACTATGGACTAAACTGTGTCCCCTCAAAATTCATATGTTGAAGTCCTAACCCCTAGTACCTTAGAATGTGACTATATTTGGATATAGGGCCTTTGAAGAGATAATTAAGGTTAAATGACGTCATAAGTGTGAGTGCTTAATCCATTAGGACAAGTGTCCTTATAGGAAGAGGAAGAGACATCAGGGATGTGTGTGCACAGAGGAAGGCCGTGTGAGGACACAGTGAGCAGTGGCCGTCTGCACTCCAAGGAGACAGGCCTCAGGAGAAACCAAACCTGCTGACACCTTGATCTTGGGCTTTCAACCTTCAGAACTGTGAGAAAATCCATTCTGATGTTTAAGCCACCCACTCTGTTGTATTTTATTATGCAGCCCTAGCAAACTAATACATACAGACGTATGTGGTATATTGGGCCATGTGTAAAGTCTGTTCATAGAAGTAGGTTGTGTTCAAAGTTGTTTAAAAACCCCTGAAACTATATCTGGGTCAAGTCAGTTGCAAAGTTGCATTTACCTCTAAACTTAATAAGGATAATGACAATATCTGTCAAATTCCCTTTGTTATTCCTACCTTAACTAAGATTGTACTTACAGGATGTACCCAGATATTGGCTCTAATGTGTTAGCTCTTCTCATAGATTGTACATCTCACAATACTTTATATCTGAAATGCAAAAAGCCCTGAGAAATAGGGTGGGTGTTGAAGCCATATTCTATGACTACCTTGTGTTTTATATGTTCATCTATTTAAAAATTATCTCCATAGTATATAAAGAACTCACACAACTGAACAACAAAGAAACAAACAACCCGATCAAAAAAAATGGGCAGAGGATATAAACAGACATTTTTCCAAGGAAGATATATAGATGGCCAATAGGCACATGAAAATATGGTCAACATCACTAATCAACAGGAAAATGCAAATCAAAACTACACTAAGGGGGTTGGCCCGGTGGCATAGCGGTTGGGTTCGCACGCTCCGCTTTGGCAGCCTGGGGTTCGCAGGTTCGGATCCCGGGCACAGACAGATGCACCACTTGTCAAGCCATGCTGTGGCGGTGTCCCATATAAAGTGGAGGAAGATGGGCATGGATGTTAGCCCAGGGCCAGTCTTCCTCAGCAAAAAGAGGAGGATTGGCAATGAATGTTAGCTCAGAGCTGGTCTTCCTCACACACACAAAAAAACTCAAAAAAACCCCACTACACTAAGATATCTCCTTACACCTGTTAGAATGGCTATAATCACCAAGACAAAAAACAACACATGTTGGCGAGGTTGTGGAGAAAGAGGAACCCTAATTCACTGCTGGTGGGAATGCAAACTGGTGCAATCTTTATGGAAAACAGTATGGAGATTCCTCAAAAAACTAAAAATAGAAATACCTTAGGATCCAGCTATCCTGCTATTGGGTATCTACCCAATGGACCTGAAATCAACAATCCAAAGATGCTTATGCACCCCTATGTTCATTGCAGCATTATTCACTATAGCCAAGAAGTGGAAGCAACGAAAGTGTCCCTCAACTGATGATTGGATAAAGAAGATGTGGTATATATATACAATGGAATACTACTCAGCCATAAAATAAGACAAAATTGTCCCATTTGCAACAACATGGATGGACCTAGAGGGTATTATATGAAGTGAAATAAGCCAGAGAAAGAAAGACAAACACCGTATGATTTCACCCATATGTGGAATATAAACTAACACACAGGTAGAGAGAACTGGTTGGTGGTTACCAGGGAGAAGGGGGGGTGGAGTGGGGCACAAAGTGTGAAGGGATGCATTCATATGGTGACTGACAAACAATAATGTATACCAAAACTTCACAATGTAGTAAACTATTAAGACATCAGTAAAAAAAAATGAAAAAATAATAACTTCTAGGTATCCTGTGAATTTTCACGGTAGGTAAATGGTAGAAAGCCTAGTCAAATAAAAAAACTGTTCTTCATTTATGAATATAAACAATTCTCCTCATTGAGATAAAGCCCTATCAATGTCACCTGCTAAGGAGGTGGTTGTGGGGTTCTGCAAGAGTTTCCTCTAACATACAGGTGAGTATTTCTTGAGACTTGAGTGCCGTAGTTGGTGATAGAGATTCTGGCCCTTCCTGGATACAATGTGGAAAGAAAAAACTGCTTTATCAGGGGTCTCTTATGTGGAGAGAGATGTGATAATTAAAAAAAATAAAACCTCTCCAAATGTATTTATGAGCAAAATCTGGCATTGTTAACAGGCAGATACCTATATGTCTAGTGGAGATTTCACTTGTATTCCCACCTGAGGTCAAGTCATAGGAAGGACATTTTGCTTCCAGAACTTTAAACAGTTCTGGTCTGACTGGTGGGCTCCATTCTCCACTAGCTGTTTTCTTTAATGAACTCCATACATAGGATTCCCCCCTGGATGGGCTCTGAATCATGTGCTCTCTTTTCCAAAAGAGCGACATTAGTCTCCCCTCAAATTTGTGGTCAGTCACTGTCTTAGTCCATTCGGGGTGCTCTAACAGGATCCAGAGACTGGGTGGTTTACAAACAACAAAAATTTATTTCTCACAGTCCTGGAGGCTGGGAAGTCCAAGATCAAGGAGCTGGCAGATTTGGTATCTGGTGAGGATCCACTTCCTGGTTCATAGATGGCCACCTACTTGCTGTGTCTTCAGATGGCGGAAGGGGACAGGGTGCTCTCCAGGGTCTCTTTTATAAGAGTAGTAATCCCATTCATGAGGGCTCTGATCACCTCCCAAAGCCTCCACCCCCAAATACCATTACATTGGGGATTGGGTTTCAACATAAGAATTTTGGGGAGACACAAACATTCAGTCTACAGCTGTCAGTTTGTGAAACAGCCTGACTAATCCTCATGCCTATTTCCTCCTTAACAATCTCCAGGTCTGAATTTTTCAGGCAAATACTTTAAATAGGGAAACAGTGGGTTTTAGGCATAGCTGTTCTACTAAGTGACCACTCTATCAATGTGTTGAGATATCTGTTAAAAATAATGCGATTGTCTGTAACTTTTTCTCAGCCTTCAAACTATGGACAAGAATAATGTGAGTTAGTCCTCATGAGCTACAAATTCGCACTTGGTTACTACTGCATGCATTTCAACACCGCTATGGGGAACTGGCTGGGCAAGGATGTTCTACTAACAGATCATATCATAATACTGAATAGTGACGATGTAAAGTTGTAGCCTTCCCAAGTCACAGCTCTTTTTCTTTTAAAGTGCTCACATCTTTGGATGATTTGGATGCATTTCTTCTGAGACAGAGGAAATACAGAAAAATGCTTAAGATATAGGTTTGTTTTAACAAGTCAGAAGTAAAAGGTTGATATTGATATGTAACTAGTGTCAGAGAGAATGGCATTATAAATACTATAAAATTAAGTTTATTATTTTGATATGTGTCCTGGTAGCTGCAAAAATACATCAATGGGTTTTGTCATTTAGAGTTACATTTTTCAATCCATTCAGTTTGGCAAGCAACGATGTTTAAAAGAGGAAGTGCTCTGAGTTACATTTGAAATTTACGGCCTTAAGCTCTAATTGAGGATCTCGGAAAGAAACCCATATTCTAGGGAGTTGTTGACCATATTATCTATCACCTTTCAGGGTTCCATTCCTTATTTGGGCATTGTTATGAAAAATATTTTTAGAAATGACTTCTGGGAGAAGCTTTGTTTTCCCTAAGAAACTGAGAGCAATTTCCTTATGGAACATGAAAACCATGTGCCTTATATCCAGACTTATTTCCCTTTTTTCTTTTAATGGTCAGAAAGCCAGGAACCCAATTTCTAGCCCTAATTTTTACTATGTAGAGCCTTATGATGTATTTATGAATATCACATATACAAAATGATATATTTATATATAAATATATATGATATATTTATACATCATTATATATTTAATATTTTCCTTCTGTTTTGCTTTCCTGTTTAATTCGTGTTTTTCTTTGTCTTGACTTTTAAAAATATATATTTTATTTACATTTTACTGTTTTACTATATGTAATTTATGGAGGCACTTAAATATGTTAATTAAGGTGGGGTATAAATAACAGTAATATAACCTAGTGCTACTTAATTTGCTAAGTAATATTGAACCACTCTATATGCATAGTACAGTTCTAGGTGTAAAATACCTACAATAGATAATTTCTGCTTCCAACAACTTACAATTTAGTAGGGGGAAATGGATATGAAAAAGATAAGTAATATACAATGTGAACCAATATAAAAATTAATATGCAGGTAATAAGTTGTACAGGTGATCAGAAGAAGGGCAGGTAAGTGAAATCTCTAAGATTATCTGGAAAATATGACACTGGATTTGGATTGCCTTTCCTGCCAATAGCAATAAGTAGTAAACACTTATGCTGTCTTAACTTTTACCTTGTTTATAAGTTTTTAGCTTTATTGCATATGGTTTTCATTTTCAAATTCTGCAAATAACTTTTTGATGTCATTGAATAATAAAAATGTTATTTTTAAAGCATATACTACTGTGTGGTTTCATAATTCTTAGTCATTCACAAACCAATACCATGCTTTTTGTTGTATGCATGTACCGCTATTATTATTTATTAAATACTGATTTTTAAAATCAACTTTTTCTTTTTGGTGAGGAAGATTGGCCCTGAGCTAACATCTGTTGCCAATCTTCCTCTACTTTATATGAGACACTGCCACAGCATGGCTCCACGAGTGGGGTGCAGGTCAGCAACCAGAATCTGAACCCGTGAACCCTGGGCTGCCAAAGCAGAGTGTTTGAACTTAACAGCTCCACCACCAGGCTGGCCCCTAACTTATTTTTTACTCAAATGAATTTGTTTAAAAAAGAAACTTTACTATGCTACTGTCGAGGGAAATAGTACAATTGTAAAAAGTAGAAGATAACTGTTAAAAATATAAATTTAAAAAAGTTTTAAAAATTAAAATAACTATAAAATATGCATTACTGATTTACTAATAAATTTTACAAAAATTTTCCCCTGAAACTATTACTCAGTGAGGGCTCTTTGTGTTTAGTTTATAATGAAGAAATATTCAGGTAGATTAGTTTGAGATGAAGATAAGGTTTTAAAGTGAAGAATGATTTGTGTGTTAGTTTTGATGGAATCCCGACCCAATGGCACAGGTGATTGGAAAGAACTGACGATATTTAACTGTCTTCTCTGTTAAGACTTAATACTGAGAATTATTTTCCAAAGAAAATGACGCAGGTGACTTTTCAAAATAAATTTTTGCTAGATGAAGTCATCTGATGTAACTCTCTTATCTGTTCAATATCTGAATAGGTCAAGTTTTGGAAAATAAATGAGAGTAATGACAAATTTTTCTTCATGAATTAATGTCATCTTGGAAAATATTAACATAGACCATTTTTAATATATTTCAAATTCCTCTGCATAATGTTCATAATATATTTAGTGAATTATTCAGATGAGATCATTAACAAACCATTTAGACACCAAAGAACCAAGCCAGTTTAATAAAGTGTTGTACTTCATAGCTCAGTTTCTGTATTATTCCATTTACTTGTTCTTGCACACAGAGTGCTGATGCAAGCTTGTTTTGTGAGAATAACTGTAAGTTGTTCAAATGGGCAAATATATGTGCACTACATGTACATAAGCAAAGCCAGTGCCAGTTACACAAAGCGCCTTACAGCTGATGGTTTTCTCTAGAAAGACTTAATGTTCTTACAGTTCAAACAGATGAATGAAAATGCCTCTACATAAAAGCCAAAGAGCTTCAGTATGAAACAGGAGTTTGTACTGAGTGTCTTTCTCTTCATAAAGCTGAGAAACAAGTCGGGAATTCCGTGCCCCGTCCTTAAGATGACTGACGATTTTAGTAAATTCATTCAGTCTAGACTTTGGAAGCTATACAAGTTTGAATCCTGGCTCTATTCTATCTTATTAGCAGGATAAACTTGGGCAAGTTAACATTTCTGTGCCTAAGTTATCTCGTCTATAAAATAGTGATAATAATAGCATCTAGACCAAAGAGTTTTTGAAAGGATTAAATATATTGGTAAACATTAAGCTCTTAGAATAGTTTTTGGCATATAGCAAATGTGGTATAAGTGTTTGTAGTTGTTGCTTTTCTTTGTTCTTAAAATTCCATGTGTTATGCATTGAATTGTATCCCCCCCAAAATTCACAGATTGAAGCCCTAACCCCCATTCTAACTATATTTGAAGATAGGGCCTTTAGGAAGGTTAAGGTTAAATGAAGTTATAATGATAGGGCCCTAACCCAATAGAACTGGTGTCTTTATAAGAAGATGAAAAGACACCAGATCTCTCTCTCTCTCAATCCTTGTGAGCACAGAGAACAGGCCATGTGAGGACACAGTGGGAAGGAGACTGGCTACAAGCCAGAAAGAGTTCTCTCACATTTGCCGGCATCTTGATCATGGACTTCTGGCTCCAGAACTTTGAAAAAATAAATTTCTGTTCTTTAAGCCACCTGGTCTGTGGGATTTTATGATGTGTTGTTTGTATGTAGCAGACAAATACACCACGCCTATTTTGAAGGTTAATTCTTCCTCCTGCATGCAACAGTAAGTAGATTTTCTTTTAGAAGTGTCCTTTCACCATATCAGTAAAATAAACCACACATGCTGATAGAAATACACTACTAGGAGTCAATACACATGGTCCATATCATTTGAAAGCTATATTTTTTGAAATAGCTATGGCAAAAATTAGATTACCAAAGATTTGAATCATTCAGAGGTAGAATTGACCATGGTGCAAAATTCAAGTAGTTTGTGTAGGTGGATTTCACAGGATTTTGGAAACATCTGATATATCATTTTAAACATACCCTGTTGTTCTAATATATCTATACTTTATTGTGTATTGCACTTTTTCTAATGACTTTATATATCACTTTTTTTCTCTTCAACTATATATTAAAAATTTTAGGGGCAAAAGCCATGTTTATTTTTCAATAATATGTCATATTAGAGTTGTAAAGGGAGTTAGAGATTACTATGTCAATCAGTTTATCTTATACGTGAGGCATATTAGGCCCGTGAGTACACCTAACTCACTCCAGATGACAGGGCCAGTAAGTTCAGATCTTGGTGAGAACTCTTTCATCTTTACCATATAATTCTTTTGTGTTTCTTACAGAATTGGCACAATAATATGCACAAAGTTAGTACTTAATGCATTTTGGTCTTTCACAAAGGAGCTTCTCTTTGAGGACCTACTTTGTGTCATATACTGAGTCAAGAATTGAAAGTACAAGATAAATTAGCAACATTCCTATCTTTTGGACAGTTTTCACACTTTAACCTAATCACGGTTTTAGTGATGTTAATATCAAGATATTCATTAACATATCTGACAGTAATTCTTTATGTTGGAGTTTATGCATTTTTATTCTTATGTTATCCACTGCATCACTTTATTGGGTAATGAATTGGTGAAAAGAGATCACACTTATATACACATTCTACAAGTTATTGATTTATTTGTCCAAGGGTACAGAAAATCAACAGGAGTGAGTTGGAGACACTGAGTGATCGATGAGTATTTCTTGACTCAGATATTCCTGGCACTTTAGCTCACTAATCTTGTGTGCATCTTCCAGTGAGCCCCACTACATAAGTAGAATCTCATTAGAGTTAAAAAAACAGCTAAATTTTTCCTATGTCAAAAGCTACAAATACTTGAGGTTTACCCAGTGGCATTCTGGAGCTGGCTCATATCAGCTTGTGAGAGAGGATTGTTAAATTTTCAGGAAGTTTCTGAACTAGTAAACACAGCCATTGCTAAAAAATAAACTGTATAAAATTACCAAAAAATGTTATATTAACCTTTGTTGTGTTTAATATACAAAAGTTATATTAAAAACCTAAAAAATTAGTTATATTAAATAAATTGTACTCAAAACTCATTGCTTCCTAATTCTACTACTACATATTTATATTATCTATGCTCTTACATAAGATTATTTATATCTCTTGTATCTGTGCGGTGTAAATAGTATATACTGGTGTGCTGCTGTGATGATAACCTGAGAGCATCTGTGGTGAGACAATTAACACCACAGAAACTGGCAAACTCTATACCTCAGAATTTGGTTTATTGTTTTTTCAACTGTCTTACCTTCAGAAAGGGATGGAGAAAAATGTCAATAAAGTAGACTAAACTTAAAATTGTGTTGTTTTTGTACCTATGTTATGAATAGCACACAAAAAAATTTGCGGAAACATCCTTCCAGTATTCAAAAACTGTTGTCTGATTTTGGAAAAGTGTCACTCATATTATCAATGGATGAGTAAAATTCCAACATTTGTCTTCATTGTTTACTTTTGTCTTACTTATTACAAAACAAAAATGTCAACCACATTCATTTAGAACTGCACTTGTTCATCAATTGCAACTATAAATTGGCTACAGATACAAGTCTCCATAACTTTTTTCAAGTGAGGAGAAAAGACATTAATATTTGGCTGGCTGCATATTTGGCATGTTTTTAGTTTTGGGTAATTGCAAGTCAGCCTTCCTTGCCAGGATGCATAAGGAAGTTAGAGGAATGCAGAAATCTGTATCTATTATGTTGTAGGGTTCATAGTAAATTATTATTATTATTTTTTCTGAGGAAGATTAGCCCTGAGCTAACATCTGTACCAATCTTCCTGTACTTTATATGTGGGTCACCATCACAGCATGGCTAACAAGTGGTGTAGGTCCACACCTGGGATCTGAACCTGTGAACCTTGGCCACTGAAGTGGAGTGCGCCAAACCCAACTACTAGGCCACAAGGCCAGCACCTAGTAAATTATTTTAAACATGATTTGTGGAGAAATACTGCAACAATGAGATGAATTAGAAAAGTAGTGGCAGTTGCTCAGCTATAGATTGTTGAATTTTTAATTACAGATACACAAATACTGTGTTTGAATTTTGCTATAAAAAGAGTTTTTCAATTTAAGCCCAGATTTGATAAAATACTCTGCTTATTAAAAGATTAACTGTGTACATTAGAAATAATGTAATAAATTATAATAGCATTTCATGCAATACTAAAAATGTCCCACTGAATAAACTGATAACTTTAAATATAACTTTAAAAATAACGAATGTGAAAGGTACAGTTTTCAGTGTTGCAGGGACAGTGAAGAGATGCCTCTGTCCTTACAAAGGTATGAGTGCTCACAAGGTAGTAGAGAAATGAGGCAGGAACATATGAAAGAGATCTATTGATTCATGCCAAATTAGTATGATAGATAATAATACTACTAGTTGATAATTATTAATGCATGCATGGTATTTAAAATATACTAGGTATTGTTTTTAGTGTTTTACATATAAATTCTAATTTAAGCTTCAAAACAAGCCTAGAGTTAGGGTCTATTATTATACCTTTTTTAAATACCAGGAAACTTAGTCACAAATAGTACAAATAACCTACCACATCAGGTAGGTGGTTGAACTGGGATTTAAACTCAGTTGTTCTGGCCCCAAAGTCTGTGCTCTTAACTCTTATTCTATACATCCAAGTCAGAAGTTCTGATCATTGCTATTGATGGGGGAGAGAGAGCACTGGTCTTTATAGAATAGTTGGGCATGGATTAGACTTGAGGTTGGAGAAGACTAAAATAAGGGGTAAAAGATTTATTTATTCAAAATATATTTATTGAGCATTATTTATATCCCAGTCCTTATGGTAGATGATCTAGATGTAGCTCTGTCTTAGATCGGTCACATAGAACTTAAATTCCAGCATTAAAAGGACTTTAGGTACAGAAATAGTTTGAGCATATTTTAAGAATAAGCTATGCATCATGAGCCTACTTTAACAGAAAGGTGTATAAATAAGAAAAAAGTAGAAGCCCCGTGTGTTTATGGAATTTGATTAATCATAAAAAAGGGATCCCTAAAATGAATATTTTGTACTATATATTTGTTTGACATTTTACACTGCAGGGCAATGCACCTTAACAAGATTTGGGTTGGGCAAAGGTTATTCCTTTCTTGTAAAATTGGAAAGGGATATTGTGAATACAAGTGCATTCCCAGTCAGATCAGTTTTTTTTTTTTTTTTTTCTTTGTGGGGAAGACCAGCCTGAGCTAACATCTGTTGCCACTCCTCCCCTTTTTGCTGAGGGAGACTGGCCCTGGGCTAACGTCGTGCCCATCTTCCTCTACTTTATATGGGACGCCGCCACAGCATGGCTGACAGGCAGTGCGTCGGCGGGCGCCCGGGATCCGAACCCGCGAACCCCGGGGCTGCCAAGCGCGGACTAAACCGCTGCGCCACCGGGCGACCCCCCAGATCAGTTTTTATAAAAGCAAATTATGAAAGTTGAGAATCTGGAAAATAATTTACTTAAAACCATCTATGCCTGTATAACTCTTGGAAAGTTATGTATGTCTTAGGCTGAAGAGTGTTGATGCATTGGACCCACTGTGAAATCTGTGGTTCTAGTATTTTAGCTTAAAGTCCCAATTGAGGCAGTCTCTGCTCTAACCCAGAACTCTCCCCGGCCATGAGTTGGCTTAGTTCTTAGAGGTCTCCCACCAGGCACTCCAAGTGCAGGATTTGAAGAGCCTAGCCATCTAGGACAGGCTCACTTATTTGTCTGCCTCTTGTCACTACTTTCACAATTCACTTCCATGTCCTATCGGATTCGGTGGTGAGCTCAGGCTGGGGTTCTCCTACCGGCCTGCACATTTCTCCTTTCACTGTGTTCAGGAAAACAGGGCTCTAGCTCTGACTTTCTTGGTATCTCCATACATATCTGGATGTTAAAACAGAGTTTCTTCAAAGTATAGCCTGAAATGTGGAGTGAAGGGCACTAATGTGGGAAGAGAAGGGCACTAATCATTTCTATCACCTCTCTTCCACAATTTCTGGGATACAAAAAGGGGACATAGTGTTTTTCCCTTTCCTCTGCATGACCTCCTTCCTTCTTCTAGCTTTGGGCAGCCTGACTCATACGCTAACTTTCATAGAACCAAACAGAGCCTGGGGCATAGGACTTAATACATATTTGTTGAGGGATTGCTTGAATCAGTGAAAGGATGATTGATCTCTCTATATGCTGAAGTAATTGGTAGAATCCGATTCCTCGTGCTCGGTTATACGTGCACTATTATAACAGCTCTCAAGACAATTGCTTCAATTTAAAAATCCTACATCATCAGTCAAAATGTAAAGGGTATTTCAGTAATAATACACCAGTGATCTCCATCCTACTTCTCACCACTTTACCATCTTACCTCCTCATTCAGAAGGACAGCTTTTGCTGACTAGCAAGGAGGTTATGCATATGGAAATGCAAAAGAGGCAAGCGCATTAATTATTTTTTAAAGTTTCTATTGTAATTTATGTATTCTTAAAGAACACTGGATTTTCATAGTTCATTTATCAATTAATTAATTTAATTTCTGCACTATGAACCAGTTATTTCATGTTTAATTTTGACATCTGAAGCTAAACATGGCAAAACTAGAAATCTTGACTCCTTCATCCTCAACTGCTGCTTTCCCAATATTCCCCATCTCAGCCAGTGCACCACCATTCACCTAGTTGTTCTGTCCAAACAAATAGAAACCATCCTTGAATCTTTGTTCCTTCATCACTCACACCCAACCCATAATTCAGACCTGTCAGATCTATCTCACAACCTCGAAATGTGCCTTGGGAGTCAGTATATCTTTAATCACCTCTTACTGCTCCCAGCCTACATCTAAGTCACCATCATCTCTTAGCAGTATTATTTTCCTAATCAGACTCTAAAAGAGACACTTCACACCTGGCTACTCTTTGTCCATTGCCCACTACCCTTCATTACATTCCTTGTCATTCTCTTAACATATATCGTGTTTTGTACTTTTTTCTCTACTTATTTCATTATTTTTGTTCCACTAGAACGGCAGAGGCCTTGCCCGTGTTGTCCACGGCTGTGTCTCTATTGCCTAGAATAGGGCCTGACGCATACTACAGACTCAAGATGTGTTTGTGGAATGAATAAATGATCGAATAAGAGAATTCTGACAATAGGAGAATGCCTTTAAACTTTGAACAGAGGAATCATGTGATCAACGAATTCAGTTTTGATAGGTTATTCTGGCATTGAAAGCATTAGAGATGAGGGAAGTTTGGAGAATATTGTAATGTTGTAGGCAAGACATGTTGATGGCCTTAGCTAAGATAATGACGTGGAAATGGAAAGAAGAGGGTAGATTTATAGACTGTTTATGAGGCAAAATTGATGTGACTTGAATGGTTACATGTGGCCAAATCAGGAAGAAGGATGAAGTTAGGAAGTCTTCTAGGTTTTTAGCTAAGAGGACCTGGTGGTGCTGATTACTGAGAAAGAAATACAAAAGACAAAACACAAGTAGGGGAAACTCAATTATGAGCATCATATTTGAAACATTTCTAGAATGCTCAGTTATAGACATTTAGAAGCCAGTTGGAAATAGAGACTCTGAATATAAGGAGAATGGTTATGACTGGTGGTTCAGCTTTGTGAGTCATTTGCTTAGATTTGGATGCTGAAATTGGGTCAACCAAGGAGAGTATCAAGAAGCAAGGAAGAAAGAAAACTAACTCCTAAGGGATATTTGGGGAGTGGAATGAAGGTGATGATTTAGTAAAGGATACTGCATCAGTGTTTTCTCTCAACAACATTTCAAATTTTTCCTTTTCATGTACTATTTATTCCATTCAAATTGAATCTTTCTGAATATACTCTGTATTTTCTCACTGGCATTCTCCTGTTCACAATGTTTCCTCTTCCAGGAATGCTTTTTCTCCATTTCCACTCAGTTAAATGGTGTCTGTTCTTTAATGCCCTTTGTAAATATTTCCTTTAGCCTTTGAACATATTCAAACAGATTTCTCTTAGACTGTGCATTCTTTCAGAGAAAAAGGAAGTCTTCTTCAACATTATTCAGTGAATATAGCAAGATTTCAATGAATATTTGATGACTAAATCTGAGATAGATTTCATTCATATCCCTAATTCTTCACCCCACCCTCTATCTGTGCCCTTTGCCATGCAACTTCACAGTGCTTTCCCACTCTGACACTGGCCTCATCCATGTGACTTTCTTCAGTCAATGTTAGGCAGAAGTAATGGTATGCTTAGTCTTCAAGAGACCTCGTGTGTTTCTGCTTGCTCTGGTCCTTCTACCACCCTCCTGAGATGGATATGCCTGGGCTTGCATGCTAATCCCTGGAAAAGAATGTGGAAAGATTTTAAATCATTTCAGCCAGTCCGATGTAGATCTGCTGAACCTGCAAAAGCCTGAGAAACAAACATTTTTTGTTGTATGTCATTGAAGCATCAGGATTATTTGCAATGATTTTATGGTAATAACTAACACAATTTCAAAGTGTTTTTATTTTTTATTAAAAGAAGAAAACAGATTCTCTTCAATTTAAGAAAAAAATGAGTTACCCAACGACAAAAGGTAGTTACACATAACTCTATGTGAACAGACATTTTTAACTACCTTGTAATAACTAACATGTTCAAATGAGTGTTGCCCTCAGAGCCCTCTTATTGTGAGACTATTCAATTATTTTAATAATGTTGCTATAAGTTAGGAATTTCTCTTTGTAAATTAGTTTCAGAGCCAGTTTATGAATCAGTAAAGAAAATCTAGGTTATTTACTTCATACTCACATCTTCTGAATACAGAAAATAATGCTATTTTTTAAAGATCATTAACACACTTCTGATATAATAATTGGATGCTGAACCTGACAGATTTAACCCCCTCAACTTATTTAACTTTATACAGTTTTCTTCTTCCCTATAGGTACCCGACCTCCTTTTTCTTAGAGTATTTACTTTAGAAAACTTGCAATTGTAAATTCTTTCTTTGCCCCTTAGCAGTGTAAATTTCTCAGCCTCTCACCAATTGTACAACTTTGGCTTGTCTTTCTCAAGGACCTGGGAGCCACTCCTTTGAAATGTAATCATCAAAAATGACAGCACCTTATCTCCCAGTCTCTATGGGATGGTAGGAGTCTAACTTAGATAAGCATGGAAAACATAGATGACCTAACCACATTGACCAACCTCCTCTCTTAAGTCCTCCAGTACTTTTCCACTAGCTCACTCCAGCCTCAAAAACCCTCCCACCTTTTGTTCCAGTGGAGTTCGGTTCCATCTCTCGCCCCTGTTGGAATAGTCTTGAGGAAAGTCTTCCCTGCTTGTTTAATTCTGCCTGGTACAATTTTTCTTTGACAATGCAAAACAATCTAAACTAGTTTTCTAAAAACAAATCAAACTCAGTATGTATATCTCTTTAAAATTATGATGATTATGATTATTGTAACCAAACCCAATATGAAGAGTAAAGTGAAAGTGATTTCATGCAAATTCTTACCTGAGAATCTCTTAAAAGTCAATTTCCCTTTGCTCTCATTTCTTTTGAGAGTTTTATGGTTAGGCATTTCTTAACACACAGCACTTTCAGATTTGAAGGCACATAGTTCTTCAGGGAGTTAACTTTCTTCTCCATTCAATTCATCCTCTTAAATTTTACTAATGTTAAAGTAACATTCTCTCTCCATAGAGGCTTAAGATGTTAAAAAGTGAAACGCTGGGATTTTCTTTAATGTAACTGACATAAAGGGTATTTTGTATTCCTTTTTAGCAGGATGTCACACAATATTCAGTGGTGAAATATTTGGGGTAGGCAGTTAAGGTCCCTTAATGGGATCTCTTTTAAAGATGCCATAATCGAACATTGCCATCAATAGCAACGAAAACAAGAGTGATGAAAATTATCTTTGCTAACCAGTGGAACTTTTGAGAATTTTTGGGGGAAATTTTGAGATTCTCAGGGTTCTTTCCACTGATTATATTAATTTTGGTTAATCATTTGGAGCTAGCTTTAAAGTGTTTCTAGAGTCATCTAAACAGTTGCCTTCTTGATGCCAGTTTTTTATAATGTGAGAGAGAGAACAAAGGTTTTTCAAGGTGCAAATTAATCAAAATTGAGGGGAGAACATAGGGGTTAAAGAAAATTTGCCTTTACAAGATAGAAAGATATTCATGTATGGGTATATTAACATTTTTAGATGTTAATAAATCCCCTTTATAAGGATAAGAAATAGGGGAGGATGAAGAGAGGAATTTCCAATATCTGATGAGTCTCAAATACCTGTTTGTTGGCCATAGATATGAGGTCTTCTGCATGGGTCACTAGGCTGTACCTGGGACATTGATTTTACTTTTTCAATCATAAGTTGTAAAACTTGTCCTTGTAATTATAAATCTATGCCAAGAGGACAGTATAGTAAACTGCTTTATACATACTGAAGCTGGTCTTACAGTCTTTTTGTACAGGTGTAGTGAGCTAAGGTTTAGCTACTCTATTAAGACATCATAAAAAGAGAAAAAATGTTGGGTGGAGTGGTCCTAGAGTTGGAGAGAAATCAGAGATTGAGGAAAAGTGTGGCAAAATGTCAAACAGTAAAATTATAATGAAATTATCTTGATGGAAGAAAAAATTTAAACAATTTTCTAGCTTTTCTATAGCAGTGTCAGCAGGTGGCGATAGTGTGCTTATAATAGATGGTGACAGGAGCTGTAAAAGCTGGTTTGATGGGTTATGCAGATGTCCTGCTCCCTGTAACGTGTCAAGGGATGAAGAAACGTGCAGTCCAAGAAAAATCTGATACATACCTCTTTTAGTATACACGTATTAAACACATGCATATACAGATAACAGTTTATATTTGTAATTGCAAACATAATCATGAATTATTTCTAAATAATAATAAAAAGATGTATTTGAAATTACTCAACATAAGCTTTAAAAAATTTCCAGCCTTCACCTTTCCTAAATATCTTTTGAGTTCTACACTGATCCATCTGCCAAGGGCCACAATATTTTGTAGCTGAATAATTAGGAAAATTAGCAGTGTGCTATAGCAATGCTTCTCAAACTTCACTGTAATGCAAGTCACTTAAGGATCTTGTAAATGGGGATTTTGATTCAGTATATCTGGGGGGTGCAGGCTGAGATTCTGCATTCCTAGAAAGCTCCTTGATAAAGCTGATGCTGCAGGTCCTCATGCTCTGAACAGCAAGGCTATTGAAGAAGTCATATCAGACCCACGTCTAGCCCTGGTAATCTTTAACTAGCTATGTGACCTCAGTGAGGTCATTTCCTCACTTTGATTCTCTAATAGTGAAACAAACAGAAAAATAAAGTAATATGTCTTCTGTTTTATGTTTATGGAAACTATCTTAGAATCCTGTAAAATCCTGAATCATCTACCAAAGAAAATGTTCAGTTATATTTAGTATGTATCCAGACAATAAATTGAGCATACTGACTTGAAAATTCTAGACAATGCTGGACACATAAAAAAAATTATTGGCTAAATGTGAAAAGTTTATTTAATTCAGGTTTTAGTTTCCTGGATTAACTTTTAGCCCAAAGAGATCATTAAAACATGGAGTGAATGCAATGAAAGGTACCTAAAATGAAAGCATTGACAGCAAATCTAAAAACTGGGTGGAAATACTTCACTGAAAGAAAGAATGATAAAACAATTCCAAGTAATTTCATTATGTGATTATGATTTTAAAATAGCTACCCAAGAAGGAATGAGAAAACAATTATTAGTCATTTAATTATGTGATTATAATAAGTTAATATCCCAATGGGGATATTGAGATCAGTATAGGGAGCTTACCTGGTGCCTATGAGTGTCAGTGAGGTGGAGCCAGCCTGGCTGACAAAGGCCCTGCTGCTGGGATCAAGTCTCCCTGCAAGCTTGATACCTGGTTTCTTGTCTGACCTGAGTAAAAGTTTCCCGACACACACTGCTCATCCATATGTGTCTCCTCAGTAGGACACCAACTAACAGCAGTTTTATCTGATTGGACATTTATTATCTTTGTAATTAATGCTTGGATGTTCAGCAACCAGTTAGTTTCAATAAATGGCTTCTCAGACTGGCAGGCAATATGAAGCAGGATGCGTGGGTAGGCTTATATACGGAAGTGCTGTATTCAATCCTTCAGTCATTCAAGTATTGTTTTCTCTTTTCTTAGTGGAATCTCATTGTCTAAGGTCTTACTACAACTCCAAAGTTGAGTAACTAAAGTTACTCAACTTGTCCAAGCCTTGGTTTCCTCATCTGTGAAATGCGAGTATTAGCAGAACCTAACTTGATAGGGTTGTTGAGGAAATTAAATGAGACCTAATACCTGGAAACAGTTCTGGTATAGCAAGCAATCGAAGCACACTGGCTGCTATTACTGTGCATGTCGTTACTATTATCAGCACTTATTATTGCTGAATTGCAGGAATGAATGCCAACTCATTTCTGAATTCTTAAATTTCGGCTACTTTTGGGCCACATCAAAACCTGGACTTCCACTTTCAATTATAGCACTGTTACTTCACTGTTTCAGCCTTGTTTTAAGTAATATTTTTCTTGTTATCATTTTAATTTTTGGCAAAGATTTCATCCTCACTTAAGGAGTCACGTTAACTGATTAACTTTTCAGGTAATTCTGTAAATATTTTAAATATCGTGGAGAATTGTCATTACTAATAACTTTTGTGTTTTTTCTCACAAAAGCAGTAACCATTTCTTGCATTTTTCACATTGACTTTTAAAAAACATGACAAGCTGAATTTTTCTGAAGATGAATTCTCATAAAGGTGAATCTCAATATTCGAGTGCATTTAGTGAGTTTTATGTGCTATTGGCTTTGGTAGAGCTACCTTCTTTAAGACACATAGCAATTCTGTAGAGTCGGTAGGTAGATGCTGTCGTCTGATTTCCACAGATGAGGAATTAGATTTAAAATATTAGTTCAGTTCTTTTTCAATAGTCACACAATTTAAGAGCAGCAGAGAAAGACTCAAGTCCAGGCCTCATTACTCCGCATCAAGGACTCTTTTCAAAACCACCGTCTTTGAACTTAACTATGAGGTCTGGGAATGTGCTGCAAGGGGATGTTGAGTTCAGTTTTGTAAGTAGGTGTATTCGTCTGCTCTGCAAAGTAAGTGCAAGTTGTGAAAATTATAAATATGAGAAGTGCTATCAATGGGAGGAGCAGACTGTTGGTACAGATGGTGAATTGGAGGTGGAGACAGAGTGGTCAGAGAAGCACTCTCAATCTCCTCAGTGTGCAGATGAGAAAACCAGGGTCCTGATAGATAAAATGACTAAGATCACTGAGGTCGGTGGTGGACAACCCAGCATTGGGACCTCTATCTCCCATCTCAAGATCCAGGTTTTTCACTTGATGTCTCTTGTAAATTAGTATGTTCGGACAGCCTAGTGGGTTTTAAAATTCAGTAACTATTTTCTCAGATACATGTAGCATTATAAACGTGTTTTTTTTTTTTTAAAGAAATCCTTTTCCCCAAGAAAAGAATAAGTTAAATATTTAAGAATGAAATACTAAAGTAAATTTTTGTTGTGTATTAGTGTATATATTTATATCACTACATACATCTAGATATAGAGATAGAAAAATAAGTAGATATTAACCATATAAAATTGAAGCTTTATACCCAGGGCCTATTATTAAAGTTCTGCCTGACATCAGGGATGATCTCAAGGTAGAAATTACTAGTTGTACCCAAGACTCCAAAGATATGACCTTCAGGGGAAAGTAGCCTTAAAAGATGTTCAGAATAATATAGAATTTTTCAGAGACTATATCTTTAATTAACACAAACAATAGCATGTACTGGTCCCCTATGGGACTGTGAGTAAAATCTCATCTCTAAAACTCCCGGGAAGTACTAACTGTAGAACAGCAGTCACCCATTAAAGGCTAGTTACATAAAATGAGAATTATTAAGGGAATCAACCCAATTCCACAATTACAGTATAAAATGGAGCACCTTCACAGAGGATTCAGTCACATTTGGTTCTGGGTGGCGGCATGTTGGTGTGGAGAGAGCAGAACAGATAATTAGGTACATCCAGTCAGCCAGCAATCAAGGGTGATGAGCTTGATTCTCAAATTTAGGGTTGATAAATATGAAGTTTTGGTCCAACTCCATCATCCCATAGACCTCTCTAATTCATGGGACTGAAGCAAGCAATGGTGCACATTCAGAATGGAGGGCTATCATGGCTGATTTCTTGGAGCCTCTGAGGACTAAATATTCATGGGTAGGTGGCTGCTCTTCATTGTGAAGTGTCCCTGGGGGATGTGCAGAGTCTGCAGGGAGAGGTCCCAGAGTTAAGGAGAACCTCCTTTACTGTTATGTTATGGTATTAACCTGGTCGTTGACAAACTTTCAACTCCAAGAACTCCTTTTTATTGATTTTCCTCTATGGACTCCAAATTTTGATTTTTTTTTGGTCTCGTTTACTTATTAAGTGTAAATAATTAGCTGTCACATAGTTGTTATTCAGATGCATAAAATCACTAGTTCGATATTCTGATTATCCTAGATAACTAGAGGTTACTATCATTCTGAGTTGTCAGAATGTTAACCAAAGCAAACTAAACTAAAGCAAAACTCACTGTTTTGATTAACCTGTGGACTTTAATCTGAGACGAACGTTGGTGTTTTTTGAAACGTTGAATTGAGCACCTCATTGCTCATTGGAACCTCTCTGGGTGGAAATCACTGGGTTAAGTCTTATGAGTTTGTCTGCCTTTCTTCCCTTCTTTCTCACTTTCTTTCCCTTCTAGGCTTTAAAAGTAGGCATAGAAATATTTAATGAATATATATTTGCATAATATATATTACATGTCATCTCACTGTAGCAGTCAGAGTTCCAGCAAAGATGAGAATTCCACTCAGGTTGGTCAGGGAAAGAAATAACAAAGGGATGTCTTACAGATGGGCATCATTAATGGATCAGCAAGGGACGTTAAGGCATCCAGAGAATAGAAATAGTAGGAAGTCATTACTGCTCCTAGGGATGAATGTACAAGAGGAAGAAACAGTAACATGAAGCTCTGTAAAATTTGGAAACTTAAAGGAGGGTCTCTTGGCAGGAACTTTAATTCTGGGATTCTAAGGGATTGAGGGATACTGAGACTTCAAGAAATGTGAAAGCAGGGAAGGGTGAAGAAAAGATTCCTGACCTCCCTCTCCTACAGCCCTCCAATCCCACTTCCTCTGGTGAATTTTATATACCCTAACTTAAAGGTTTAACATTCTGCAAAAAACTTGTTTGGTTTTTGCATAATTTAATTTAGTATGTAGAAATGACATAGTAAAACATTACTAAACATAAACAAGAATTTAGTTCCTGACTTGGTCATGGGTAATCAAATCAACTCAGTTCTGAGGGCTATGCAATGATAAATGTGCTTTTCGTCTTGCTATTAGAATCAGTGGAGAAACATTTTCCTGCATTAGCAATTTCACTGGAATCAGATCAAATATTCTGTCTCCTAGAATAGCAAGATTTACTTACACTACTTTTGTTCCTAGAGGAAAACAGCAGAAGGATTCCCCAAAACATTCCCTCAAAAGATATCAGCTCTAGACTTGTATTCTTCTTTCCTGGAGATATTAAAGATGTAATTATATGTAAGCAATCATAGGTCATACATTCTAAAATCCATCCAGTGTGCTCTGCAAGAAATGAGAGACAATTTTTATAATCCTCAATTCAAAGACCAGCTTCATTTCTTTCTAATCAATGGTATTTAGTGTCTGATACATGTCTCACACACTAGGCAATAATTCAAGAGCTAAAGGGATATTTATTCATTATTACAGAGTATAATGATATTATTCTGATCAACTCTTGTCACTCCACATTAAATATGTGTATTATTTGCAGTTTCTCATTAGATTAGCTTGACTCCATTTAATTTTAGAGGCACCTAAACAATACAAAATAACACAGCTTTCTAATTATTCCTCTAAGGAGCTAACTCTAAACTTGATAGTCATTGGGCTTCAGGGCAAAGATTTCTTCTTTAAAGTTAGCAAAGAATGAATCAATGATTTGTTTTAACTTTGCTGTCAAAGTTGGGGGCTGGGTGGAACAAGGGCCATTGAAGAAGAAGGATTTAGCAAAAAAGAACAAGGACACAATTGATTTCCTGGTTAAATTATACTTTTTGTCATCTTCATGTGCTCTCCAAATTTGTTCATAAAAACATATAAAAACCAGAACTTCACGGGCTCACTGTTTGAACATAGCTCTGATGGATTATCTACTGGGCTCTCCACTGAAATGGGGGAATACTTTTACTACATTTATGTTTAGTGATTAGCTCAACTTCACCAATCACCTAGCTTCTTACCTAGCTCCACTCTAACCCAAAGGGTGTATATTATAACTGTGCATAATTATTGAACACTTTTTTGAGTACATGGTTAGTTCTTAAGGTTAAAAAAAGCAAAATGGCTTTATTTTAAGCAAAATGAACAGCTTTATTAATTAATTAATTTACTTTATTAATTACTAATTCTATGAGAAACTACTTAATCTGTCTGGGTCTCAGCGTCCTCATATGTAAATGGAGGATAACATAATTATCTCTGTTGTAAGAATTAAACAAGCGGCATGTGTAAATCGCCCAGCTTGGCACATAGTGGGTGCCTAATTAATGTTAGTTTCCATCATTTCTTTTTTCTTGTTCACATTGTCACAGCCAATAGCTCTGTAATCTAAAAAGCAGTACTTTAATACACGTGTATATAAGAAACCACCAAGTATAATCATCTGTAAGAACTTGAAACTCGAATATATTCAGCAGGAGCTCATCCTAGACTGGCAGTAGAAGCAGGTAACCAGAAGACCATAGTGGCCAGATCACCAGGAAAGAGAAAAGTCCTGGCTAATGTGTCTAATCATAAAGCACTAGAACTAGAAATGGGAGAGAGTATAATTTGTCCTGGAGACATCCTGATATGTGTGGATGGAGAGAGATGTTTCGAAGTGAGAAGATTCAGGAGGTACAAAACTGGAAACTTCCTTACCTTTGTATATTTAATCATAGACTTATAAATATTCTTATCTACATTAATCCTCACTTCCTGACCTTCACAAAGTGATTTTTCAGTATCCAAGATTATTGACTTACAAATGTGCTGTTATTGCAACTGGAGACCAGCCAAAGGAATTTAATAAAGGATTCTCTGTTGTGAGGGTGCTGCTGAGTTCTCATTATTCCCCACACACTAATATCTCTATAACAATAGTGAATATTCATCATTTTATACATTTATGCAACAAATATTATTGAAGAGATACTAAATGCTATGCACAGCATCAGGTTTTGGAGATACAGAGATTTAGAATAGCGTGAAGTCTCTTTCCTCAAAGAACTCATAATCCAGTAGTGAAGACAGACTAGTACAACAAAATTGATGATAATTTACTGCCTAATAACACCTATGTAATTCTGCACATGTACATAATAAGGAAAGTTTATTGAGCATTTACTCTTTGTTAAGTATTCATAACTGCTAAGCCTCACAACTACTGTCCCCATTTTGCAGGTGGGGAAAAGGAAGTAAAGAGAAGCTGAGTGACTTACCTAAGATCGTAGAGTTACAAAGAGGCCAAGCTTGGATTTAAATCTTACCCTTTCATGTTGTTTGACTCTAACAGTGATGATTTTTTCTGGGGTGATGGAAATTAGACACCTTAGGAGGGAGAACTAATGATTTGGAATTTAAAAGATACTTAGATGGTTTTCTGGTAGATAAGAAGTATAAGTATGATGCAGTGGAAGGAGAGGATGTTCATACGAACATGAAATGGCATAGCATGTTTCTGGAATGTTAGGAGGTTAGTATTGCTGGATTTGAGTTCAGAAGGGATATTGGCAAAAGATGAATCTGCGGAAGTAGTCAGGGGACAGGAAATTAAAAAGCCCTATATGTTGTGTTAAATATCTTACTCTGAGGCCATTCAGAGGCTGATAAAGGATTGATTTCTGTTGGCTTCAACAGAAAATTGGGACTATGCATGGAAGAAAAGCAAACCTATGTGGGGGGGGGTGGAGAGGAAATGAAGATAAGAGGGTGAGAAAGGGAATGAGACTTTAGTTTTGAAAATGTCTTGAAGGTCTTTATCAGATACATAGGTGCAATGTGCAGTCATATGTTTAAGCTAAAATTCAGTAGGGAGTTTTGTGATGGAGTCATATTTGGCAATTGCCAAATAACTTGAAAACCTCTTAGCTGAAAGACTGATTACAATTTGTTGAGTTTGTCCTATGTGCCAAACATGACATTAAACATTTCGTGTGCCTATTCATGTTTAGTCTTCATGATAAAACTGTGTGGTAGGTATTCCACACTTAGGAAAACTTCTCTGGTTCAGTTACAGATAAAATTTAAATGTTTTAGAGTAGATGTGCCTGACTAGAGAGAGAGAACATGATGAAAGGAAAAGAGATAAATAAAGAAACTTTGGAAAACACTAGAGACCTGGAGTTAAGCACAAGAGACTGAGATGGAGTGATGAGAGAGAAGAAAAGTCATGAGAGCAGGTGTTATGGAAGCAACGGGCTAGAAAGCATCAAAGAGTTAATAATGTCAAGACTACAGAAAAGTTGAGTAATACAAGCACTATGGAGGGCATTTGCATTTGGCAATTGGCTGGTGAGTGGGGACTCTGCCAACATGGTGGGGGCAGACATCAGGCTGAAGTAGATTAAGGAGTGAACAAAAATAGAGATAGTCTACTCAAATGTTTAAGAAGTCTGCTTGAGAAAATGAGAATGAGAAGACCCCATGGGATTATAAGGTCAGGGGAGAGTTTTCCAAGTGTGAGGATTGAGCCTGTTTATAGTGGAAGAGAAACACGAGCCAGTGGGAGAACAGAAAGTGATAATTGGTGAAGAAATGTCAGAGGGGAGATGAGAAGGTAGAAGATTGCCGGATTTGCTGTGAGGAGGCCATGAAAAGGGCAGTGATCGAATATTAAAAGATGGGATTCTGCCTGAGGGAGGAAGGTAACGGTTTTGAAGTGGAACTGGGAACCAAAACATTCTAACAGTGCCTTCCAAATCTGTGCTATGAAAGGAGTGAGAGAAAGTAGACTGTTTTAGAGAGAGTTCCAAGGAAGTGGTATCTAAGGGGAGAGAGAAGTTTCTCTGAGGGCAAGGAAGTGGTTGGAACATCAGTGAAGACCTAAGGCTGTGGAGACCATGAGTTTCTAAAGGAGTTGGGATCCCAGAGAAAATGGTAAGGGGGGAATGGGGGGAAGAATTTACGAGGTGATGATAATGACTGTGCAGTGCTGCACCGTATAGAGCTGAGATAAATCAGTGTGCAGACTGACAATTGGAATCTCACCTTTAAAAAAGTCTATAAAGTATTTTGTGTTGATATAAACAAAGGGACCATCTGGCCCCAGGTTCTCCAAGTACAGATTAGGTAACTGCAGCCTTGGAAGGAGCTATGGCCAGGGATGGAGTTTAATTTTCTAGTTCCCATCCTCCCTTGTTCTCTGTTTTCCTCCTTTCTCTCCTTCTTTCTCACACTATTCCTTTTCTCTTACTCTCCCTCCCTCCCTCCCTTCCTTTCTTCCTTCTCCATTATTCCTTATTTACTTCATTTATTTCTCAGTGTATTAATGTGCATTTTTGAGGTGCTTGACATCATTAAAAACTTTCCTCTATTGCTCTATTGAACAATATGTTGAATAACATGTTTTCTATTGAAATTATGTTGAACATATTTTCTCCAGGGTAAAGGAGAACATGGTTTTAAATCCTATGTTGCTTTGAATTTTTTAAAATAATGAACTTGACTCAGGCCACGTGTCTAAGCAGAGACTGAAAAAAGAGATGGTGCATGTTTGAGCTTGGACTCAACATTTCACAGTTACCTTGACCATTGTATTGAGTATTGAAAAAACCTTATGTTAGCTGGAAGAATACTAAGAGGAAAACATGCATGATAATAGCGTCCAGGGCATCCTGGAGACTTGGTCTCAGCTGTAGTATGTGCCATGATTTCAGTTAACCTTCTCTTCCACTACAAAGACTTTCTAATGAATGTATTATCAATCGATCACATTTTCACTCTGATTCCTCCTCCCGACCCCACCCTTATCCCCACTCCACAAAGAGCCTTGTTATCTTTGGGTGGTTATACCACCCAGTGAAATAATAGAATATATGGAATCAAGATATCTTATTTTTTTGTTTGCAAAATCACCAGTACTCTAGTTGATATGATCCAGCTATCTTATTCTCCATGGACTTTTCAAGAGGAAATATCAATTTACTTTCTGGCTGAACTGACAATTTCTTCTTTTATTTTATTCCTTGAATTGATTAGTTTTATTGAATTGACTGGTTCACCCATCAGCCGAGACTCTGTATATAAAACAAGAATTGACTATACACATATTAAACTAATTTATTTAGGGTCCAAAGTAACTTCTTTGAGAAAGAGTTATTCTTGTTAAATAGCAGTTTTAAAAACCTCTTCCAAAACAGAGAGACCCCTTTAGGGAAAAAAATCACTAGAATAGAATTTTCATCTCTCTATGTTCTGTTATAAAAATGGAAAAGAAGTTCATAGAGCATGTGTTGCATAACAAATGAGGCTTATGTAACCCAAATGTTCTCTGGCCTGACCAGCTTATGACTACCACACATCATCATAAGTTACTGTAAATATCCAAATTACCAAGGCATCATCCCTACGTGCTTAAATGACAGAAATTAGCATCTCTCAACATGTCCTCTAGCTATTTCTAAGAGCTCCACAGATAGCTGTCACATGAGTCTCCCACATTATTCTGCCTCAGCCCCCAGACATGCTGCCACATTGCCAGCTCTGCTGGTGCTGGCTGTTGTGGTATCACCACTCTCGGGGCACAGCTGTTCTTCACTGATGACTGCGCTTGTCACAACCATCCTAACCTTGAGAAAGGGACCCAGGTCTCCCTTTTTTTGCTACAAATTAGAAACCTAGGAGAAATGGATTTGTAATTCTACAGAGAAACACAAAGTTCAAGTTCTATCTTTCAATTTGACTTCACTGAATGTTCAGAATAACAGAAATGATGTAAGATTTACAATGTATATTACTGTGTGTTGATAAGCTGAGAGACTATCAGCGTATTCTTCTTCCTAAGAAAAAGAATGAGGAAGTTCAGAGTATTTGTTGATATCTGATTTAGTCCTATGGCTCTCCCATAAACTTTAGATTAAACATATTATAATTCTTAAAGTCTGGGTTATGCATTCTCTCTCAGTATGGCATATGAGGACCATTGAAAGTCCAGATTAGGTCATGCTGTGCCAAGCTCAGGTGCCGTGGTTGGCAAAGGCTCTCCTGCAGTGCAAAGTGAAGGAAAGCCTTATATATCCCCATGGTACCTTCCCCATCTCTACGCTTCATCTACCTTGAACAACTCTTTAAACAGACAATATCTAATTCTGCAATTCTGCAACAACATGCACTAATATGCAGGCATAGAGAATTC
Organism: Tapirus indicus; assembly: GCA_031878705.1. Lineage (NCBI taxonomy): Eukaryota > Metazoa > Chordata > Mammalia > Perissodactyla > Tapiridae > Tapirus > Tapirus indicus. Next base: position 34,574,057 of record CM062919.1, read on the forward strand.
AAACCATATGTAATAAAGAAGAATTTATTACATAAGGGAAATGATCAACTGATAAGGAGATGTGGCTTCCCATTATGGAGTATTACACAACGTTAGAATTGTCTCAAGTATTTCCATTTCTGACTTGGTGTTTGACTAAATGGACCAATAAAAGATTTTTTTCCAGAAAAAATAATCTTCTGAGGATGTAGTAAACAATTCACAGTTTTGAAATTTCAAGTTCATTCTCAGGTAGGACACTCCACTCTACTTATTTTTGAAATTGTATCAAACTTTACTAGTGTTATTGCATATTTTATATAGTCTGACAATATAAGGGAGAAATCATATTTTCCCTCTGAGATGCCATTGCAATTAGAATAGTGCGATTTTCTTAAAAGGTAATTACACATATATTTTCAATATAAATTTAATCAGAAAACACATAAGCAAAAATTAATTTAAAATATATTGTCAGCATTGCAACTATTCAGTGTTTACAAATTAGAGTATATCCTTCTAAATATTTAAAATAATCTAATATAACAAAACAAAATATTAATCTATTTTTATGTAGATAAGTATATCATTAGAGGTCAATATTCCTTCTTCTCTGCTTTTAATTCAATGAGAAGGGCTTTTCTCTAACTGCCTACTCCTTCTTCTTTACTTACTACATCTCCATAATACCATATGCAAGGTCTAAAATTTTCAGGCATGTTAAATGTGAGGTCATGTAGTTGAGAGGTTAATGAGTGACCACGGTGGGCTTTCTGGAGTTCTGAAGATCTGATTTCACATTTCAAGTCAATACAAATCCTAACTACATTTGATACCACCTAGATTGTTCTTGATCCAAGTTAAATGTTGATGGGGATCATTCTGGGTCCTAAGGTTGGCAGGAACCTCTAGAATAGAGGCGGCAATTCCAAAAATCTCCTGGTTTGTTGGTGCCAATGTTAGCACTCTGATACAGGCAAATTTGGTCAGAAGAATGAACATGGATGAATGAGAACATACCCTCCACCTCCCAGCTTCTTGAGATGGGGTTGGCTACCATTTCACTGCCATGCCTCACCTTTTCCTCTACAACCTCCTTTCCTCTTCTGAAGTTCAAGAGTTTTATCTATTCCCACTTGATAACTGTGAGTCTGGAGTCAGGAGAAAAGCCGATCATCGTACATGTTATACACGGATTCATATCACTATACGGTGTGTTATCACAGCATTTACTACATCTGATTAGTAAATTTGAGAATAACTGATGTTCTTGCTCAATGCGATCCTTCATTCTCTTGGAGCCAATTTACTTGACAGGAGCATGGATCTTGCTATACCACAAGTGCACCATATAGGACTGTCCTAGTTTAGATTGTCATGAATAGATGAGTAGATCTTTCAGATGTAATACTCAGTATTTGCAAACCTACCTGGAAAATGGTCTTAAAGTCATATCACTTAATCTGGCCTCAAACATCAAGAAAAAGGATAATTTGATGCCCCTATTTTCTCACTAAAAGGTAAGTTTTATTTCTCAATTTACTCAGAACCTGGGAAAGCCAGAAGGATAATACAGTTATTTATTGGCCTATCCCTCAGGATAATATTATGTATAACATATAAGTTAATGTATATATAGTATTGGATGCCTCCGTTTGCCCATCTAGACCTACTCACCGTCCTTCTCCATGTTAATCATCATTGGAACACTAATAAACGTGAATTGCATCAAGAGCCTCTGAGGTCTCTAGGTTTCCAGTTGAAGTCCGCCGATGAGGACTACCAGCAAGAGACTAGAGTGAGGCAATAGACTAGAGTCAGGGTATTTATCCCATACTTAACTTCCTTGATGTGGTCTCCAACAGTCTGTGTCCCTTGATTCAAAGTCGCTGCTCCTCTCAAGACATTAAACTCTACCTGACTCTCTTTCTTGTTTCCAGTAACTATTCCCTTTCCTTGTCCTGTTGAGTCTAGGGTTGGTAGGCGCTTGGTTGCTAACTAGAATTATTCCACTATGCCTTGTGGTTGTCCTACAACCACATCTTGGTAAATGTTCCCTTTGTTAATAAACCCCTGTTGGATTATTGTATTTTGCATAAGCCATGTTTCCTCCTGACACACACGCACACACACACACACACACACACACACACACACACACACGGTATAAACCATTCATTCGTTCCTTCATGTATTTACTCAAGGAACACTTTCTGAGTATCTTCTGTGTTTGGCACTAGATATGCAGAAAGAAGCATGATCTCTGCCTTTGAGAAGCTCACAGGCTAAGGATAAGAGAAAACAGACAAGTAATCACAGTACAAGAAGGTAAGTGCTCTAACAGTTGACAAAAGTGGTGTGGGAACATAGGAAAGTGGTACTGATCTGCCTGGAAATGTTGCCAAATGTTTTACAAAGGAGTCACTATTTAAGATGAGTCTTGAAGGAAGAATAGGAGTTTTTCCTTTGGAGAAGAAGATGAAGGCTGAATAAATAACCCTTATAAGAATGTATTATAATTGAAAAAGGCCAAGAAAATGGAATGTGTGGGCGTCATAGCATTCTTATTAGGGAATGGAATGGGATTAGATTGGAAAGGTAAACTGGAGATGCATTTGAAGATCCTTCGGTCCATGATAAGGGATTTCAGTTTTGTTCTGTTGGCAATAGAAAACAATCAAAGATTTTTAAACAGGAAGGATGTGATAAGGTTTGCTTTTCATATCTCTACTATAGTGATATCCAATTCTGGGCTGGCTTTGGGAGTCTAGAGTTAAGAAATTATAGAGACCTATTGTAATGGCCCAGGGGTGAGCCGAGAGAAGCCTTAACAAAAGCAAAGTGGTCAGGTTTATGTGGCTTGATTGCACGTAACACACCATCAGGTAAGGCTTCCAAACAATCTCTTTACAATTGTTTTCTTTGAGATCAGCATAATTTCTCATTCATTTTTATACTAGTTAAAAATCTGCTTAGAGAGTTAGACTATATTTTTTAAAAATAAATGTTGAAAGTACAGTATTAGTTTACAAAGAACTAGAATAACAATACAATTAGGTAACTTAAAGGAAAAGACTGGTTCTTTTTTTCATTCAAGTAAAACTCACACTCATTTTTTTATACATGTGAAATATTTATTTCCATGTAAAAACTAATGGCAATTTTTATGTGATATACTGAGGTACATTATTTTCTTATTCTCATCAAATTTTCCATTTTTGGTACTTTTACTCTAGTTCATTTTACAGTTAACATTCTATAGCTAATTTGAGCATCACCAAAGACAACTGTTACCCAGAACATTATGTCTTGAAAATAATTCATGCAGAGCTCAATATCATTGATAAATGAGGGTTACTTATCAGCATTTACCATACAGTGAAATATGAAATTGACTGGTGTAATTTTTCAAAAGCAATTAGTTGCCTAAATAGGAGATAAAGGATTAAGTATAAAATATTTCTAAAGCAAACTAAGGTAAATTAAACATTACACACTTAAAAGTTTAAACATGATACTTTCAAGCCAGCATTACTGTGCAGCATGGTGATGAATGTCATTGTGCTTCTTCTGGGTAAACAGAAGAAGTTTAGTATTACAGAGGTCTTAAATAAGTACGTTGAAACATCAGATGACAAAGTATGCCAGTTATTCAGTATTTCTTTGCTGCACAGAAAAGCAAATAGGGTACCATGCCATTCAAGGTCTATTCAAACTACACAAAAATAACTAGAAAATGTCAAAAAATCAAGAGAATATGAGTTTTCTCCACTGAAATCGTAGATTTTTTTCAACTAAAACGAAATCATGTTTATATCATGACAAACCAATTGAATAGTTAAACGTACTTGCTATGAACGATTGCTTTGATTCATTATGCCCTTTAACTTGAATTATAACTTTTATTGATTTGACTGACAACCAGGTTTCATAGCACCATAAAGAGACATCTTCTGCCTCATATTTGCAGGAATTGATGAGATTTCATTGCAGTTCAAAAAACATTTGTGAACATCATTATGTGTTATACATTGTGCTGTGTACTACTGCCTTATGAAGTAAATGAAAGGAACAGAAGTATAAACAGAAATATAACCACAATCACTAGTCTACATAGTGTGCTAATATCATAATGACCAACACAGAAGTACCAAAGAGAAGTGCGTAACTCTCAGAGAAGGGAGTAATATCTATTTTCACATAAGTAGGTATTTGAGGGACGTCCTGAGAAGAATGAGGAGAAAGTGTAAAGGTACATGTAATCACAAGTGAATTGCTATCTTGGGACATGGAACATAGAGGTCATGAAACCCGAGAGTTAGTCAAACACCAGCTCATAAAGATTCTTGTTTGCTAAATTTGGGCTATATCTTACAAGTAACAGGAAACCAATGACTCTTTTCAACATAGGAGTAGCTTGGCCAGTTTTTGTTTCAGAAATATTTTCTCTGAAGGCAGTTTAAAGAATGGATTTTAATGGTGATAAGTACTGCATGAGACCAATTAGATGGTAACATCTCAATATGTAGGCTGTGTTGTTTGGCTGGGTTTGGAGATGAGAATAATGGATGTCTTGAAGGTAACAACTAGATTCCATGCTTGAGTCATTGAGTGAATGATCATGTCAGACTCTGAGACAGGAAATACAGGAAGTTTTCGTGAGATCAAGTAATGAGTTATTTTTGGACACAATTGAATATAAAATTCTTTAGGGATGTCCAGTATATAGTTTACTAAATGAACTCGGAGAGGTAGAACATTTTATGCATATTTTTCAGACATCAGCATATAGATTAATGTTACAACCTTGAGAGTTAGGTCAGATTTATTTGGAGATAATATTTTGAGAGTGAAGAAAGGTGTAATTGTTGAGAATTCTTACACTGAAGGAGTCGGAAGAGAAAGAGCATTTAATCGAGGAAACTAGAGAAGAATAATCAGGGAAAATGAATGAAAATCAAGAAAGGAAGGGTGTCATGAAAAGAGAGGAAATATTTTAAAAGAAAAGAAGTGGGAGTTGTCACAATGCCAAAAGTGTTCAGCTATGATGAGAGCTAAAAAGTATAAGGGGATTTAGTGACTAGCAAATCACTGGTGCCCATAGTGAGAGCAACTTCAACAAAGATGCAGAGGCAGAAACCACATTAGCAGTGTGGGAGACTGAAAGTGATACCAAAAATGACAGGAGAGAAACAGGGCTCTACCTAGAGGCATATAGGCTCTAGTAAGTGTTGAGTCTTTAAGAAAAGAGCTCATATAAATAACAATAAATAAAGTGTCCAGTATTGTATTAAACTAGGTAAGATATTTCTTAAATTTCTGCTTTTGAAATATTTTATCTCATAAAGTAAAAGTAAAGAAAAGTACTATTGGAAATGTTCTTATAGAACGCTGTTTTAGGAGTGGTACACTAAAAAAATTAACTTCTAAACCTCTGGAGTCATACTACCTCAGTTCAAATTAAGCTCTGCCTCTTTCTAGTCGTTTGACCCCAGCCAGTAAAGAAATCCCCTATGCCTCAGTTTTCTCATCTGTAATCTGTAATATAAATGGATTTATGTCAAGAACAAATTTGCTAATGTATATACTTAGAAAAATCCTGACATATAAAGGCTTAATAAATGTTACCTTTATTATCTCTCTAGTAAAATATATGTCAAAATATCTTGTATTTTACTTTTAACATAGTAAAACATTCGATGTTTTTATCAAAATCTTATTGTTTTCCTTATACAAATTTTCACTTCCTTGGTTAAATTTATTCCTGAGTATTTCATTTCTTTTGATGCTATTGTGAATGGGATATTTTCCTTTATTTCTTTTTCAGATGTTTCATTATTATTGTATAGAAATGCCACTGATTTCTATATGTTGATTTTATATCTTGCAACTTTACTGAATTTGTTGATTAGTTCCAACAGTTTTTTGGTTGAGTCTTTAGGACTTTCTAGATATAAGATTATATCATTTGTAAATGACAACAATTTTACTTCTTCCTTTCTGATTTGGATGCCTTTTATTTCCTTGTCTTGCCTAATTGTCCTAACTAGGATTGCCAGTACTATGTTCAATAAGAGTGGTGGAATTCACCAGTGAAGCCGCCTGATTCTGGCTTTTCTGTGTTGGGAGGTTTTTGATGATTGATTCAATCTTCTTACTCATTATTGGTCTGTGCAGATTTTCTATTTCTTCCTGATTCAGTCTGAGTATTTGTATATTTCTAGGAATTTATCCATTTCTTCTAGATTATCCAATTTGTTGGCATACAGTTTTTCATAGTAGTCTTTTCATAGTAGTCATAGTATATATTTCTGTAGTATCAGTTGTAATGTCTTCTCTTTCATTTCTAATTTTATTTATTTGAATCTTCTTTCTTTTTTGTTACTCTAGCTAAATGTTTGCTAATTTTGTTTATCTTTTTAAAAAAACAGCTCTTAGTTTCATTTTCTTTTCTATTATTTTTCTGGTCCCTATTTCATTTATTTCCACTGTGATCTTTGTTATTTCCTTCCTTCTGCTAACTTTGGACTTAGTTTGTCCATCTTTTTCTAGTTCCTTGAGGTGTAAAGTTAGGTTGTTTATTTGAGATATTTCTATTTTCTTAATATATGCATTTATTGCTATACATTTCCCTCTTAGAATTGTTTTTGCTGCATCCCATAGGTTTTGGTATGTTGCGGCAAACGGGTACATGAAGAAAAACTCAACATCACCAATTATCAGGGAAATGCAAATCAAAACTACAATGAGAGATATCACTTCACACCTGTTAGAATGGCTATCTGCAAGAAGACAAGAGATAACAGATGTTGGTGAGGATGTAGAGAAAAGGAAACCCTTGTACACTGTTGGGGGGAATGTAGATTGATTCAGCCACCATGGAAAACAGTATGGAGGTTCCTCAAAAAATTAAAAATAGAACTATCATATGATCCAGTAATTCCACTTCTGGGTATATATCCAAAGGAAATGAAAACAGGATATCAAATAGGTATCTGCATTCCCAAGTTTACTGCAGCATTATTCACTATATACATATTATATATATAATGGAATATTATTCAACCATGAGAAAGAAGAAAATCCTGCCATTTATGACAACATGGATGGACCTTGAGGGCATTATGCTCAGTGAGATAAGTCAAGTAGAGAAAGACAAATACTGTGTGATATCACTAATATGTGGATCACTTATATGGAATCTAAAAAAGCCAAACTCACAAAAACAGAGAGTAGAATGGTGGTAACCAGGGGCCGGGGGTAAGGGAAATGGGGGAAGTTGCTTAAGACACAAACTTGCAACTAGTAGATAAATAAGTCCTGCAGATCTAATGCACAGCATAGTACTTATAGTCAACAATATTGTATTATAAACTTCAAAGTTGCTAAGAGTCTAGATCCTAAGTTTTTAGGACCACACATACACAAAAATGATAATTATGTGACATGATAGAGGTGTTAGCTAAAACTATGGTGGTAATCATATTGCAATATACAAATGTATCAAATGAACCCATTGTATACCTTAAACTTACATAATGTTACATGTTGATTATATCTCAGTAAAAATATTCCATGTTTTTATAGTCTAAATTAAAAATGATCAAATTTTACATAAGGAGGTTAAACAATTATTGTTACATTAGTTTAGATGATTTTTCAGTTCAATAACTGGGACAAAAATGTTATCTTACTTGGGGAAATTTTATTGTGTCTTCCAGGGAGAAAGAAGACAGCCCAATGCTGTTCTCAGTTGGAGCCCTCAGTTCTACTTTTCTTATCTAGAATCCCAGTCATAATATTTTTAGAGTGGAAGAAGTTATAATAGCATTGAAAAGGGATATTTATTCTTTAAAGCTTGATATTTTGAGGGAGTTAACATTAACTACTTCCAATTGTCATAATAATTCTAGTAACTATTATGCATTTGAGAGCTCACTAATTGTTCCTTTAATGTGATTTTTGAGTCTTTTAAAAATAGATGGGAAGCTTTAAAATTAGTGGAAAGAAGACATAAAGAATATATCCTCAATGAAAGGAATGCTTTCCTAGTTTCCTTGTGTAATGATTCTAAATAGATTTCACAACACGCTTCATGGTAGGGCAAATGACATGCTGTAGATGAGTTATTAAAAAGAAAACACATCTAAAATTCAAACCTATAGAAAATATTAAAAATCAGTGGTGATCAAAGAAATGGAAATTAAATCAACAATGATATGGCATATTCTACTATATTTGAAAAATCTACCCAATTCCTAAATATGTGAGAATGAAATAAAACCCTTATTCTCTTAATATAGTTGGAATTACACATTAATCTCAACTTTGGAATTTTTAAGACTCTTTAATATGTGTCAAGTGTCTTAAAAGCATTCATAGTTTTTGATACAGTAATCTGCAATCCATTCTAAAAAAAAGTTAAATGTGAAAAAGATCAATATGCACCAAAATGTGATTGTATTGTTAATTATAATAACGAAACATTGGAAACACTCTAAATGTCCATTGGTAGGAAAAGGATTTGAGAAATTATACTACATTAATGCTGCATGGCCATTAAAATATGTTCACAAATAGTTTTCTATATAATAGAAAAATGCTTATTATAATCATGACAGGGACAAGATTTACCAGCATGACAGGATACCCCACTTAGTCTTATACTACTCCTTCTTGGAACAGGAGAGACTTTGCAATTCTGGTTCTCAGATATTTTCCTTTCTTTCTTTTGGTTTTGTGTATATGTGATTCAGAATCACAATATAATAATATCTAAGAGTCATGAAAAAGGAGAACTTAGGATGACTAATTTGACAAGAATAAGTGACAAGTTGTAGGGTAAGAGAAAGCAATGGGGGCTGTAGATTTGCAAGAGAGTTTTAGGGTTAATGTGAGAGAGGTCCAAGAGCTGCAGATTTAGGGAGTGGCAGTCACATCGTCCAAGAAACTTGGTTGGAATGTTCTTCAAGATGTGAAAGAAAGATTAAATTTCCTTTATAATTACAATTCTGTGGCTGGAATTGGCTTCTGTAAGTGTGATTTCATACAGGTCCGAGACTGGTGCGGTTTCTGACTTTAAGATACACAATACTATATTTTATTTATTTATTTTTTGTGAGGAAGATTAGCCCTAAGCTAACATCCATTGCCAATCCTCCTCTTTTTGCTGAGGAAGACTGGCCCTGGGCTAACATCTGTGCCCATCTTTACTGCATATGGGACGCCGCCACAGCATGGCTTGACAAGCAGTGTGTCGGTCCACGCCTGCCATCCGAACCCGCAAACCCGGGCCACCGAAGCGGAGCGGGCAAACTTAACCACTACACCACGGAGCGGGCCCCATAGAACAGTACATTTTAATTGGCAAAATTCTCAATTACCAATCAGTGGAAGAAGAAGAAATTGGAAAAGGAGAAGGAAGAAGAAGTGGAGAAGAGGAAAAGAAGGAAGGAAGGCAGGAGGGAAAGAACAAAGGAGGAAAAAGAGAAAGAGGAAAAATGTACCTATAGAATAATTATATTTTGATAATTATGTAATAAAAAACTATTTAGAATAGTCTACCAAATAGGCTACAATCATAATAGTATTTGCCTATGACACACTTGGTTTTTTCCCTTAAAATTTTTAGTACTCTTTTGTATTTTCCATAATTAGAGCATTTTTTTTAACTTGGGAAAACTTTTATTAAAAATATCATATATGATATATTTTCTCTGCTTCCTATGTTGAATGCATGTTTTAAACAGAATTTATTGTTATAGTGGTTTTGAACAAAGCAATTTATGGCCATTCAAAAGAGGCATCTCATCAAAGTCAATTTCATAGTACCATTCGTATGAAACATATTGGCTTTATACAGGGGGTATAACTTTTCAAATGTCTTTACTTTCCTTATTATACGACACAGCGGAAGCCTATCTAGTGTTTTGTCTAGTCTAATTTAAGATGATTTCATGCTATTGATACTCTGTCAAATTCTCACTATGTAAGATCTTATGATACTTCTGTGCTAAATTTTATCATGAATCACTTCCTGTTTCAACGACTCTGCTGTATAATGCAATGATATCTCTGACTAAATGCTCAGGAAGTCAAACTCCATGCCTCATTACAGACGTCAAGATCTGAGCAATTTCTTATATCAGAAACAGTAATGTAGAATGAACTTGTCCCTTGAAAAATGTGGTGAGGAAAGAAAATTAATATTTATTTAGCATCTACTATTTATTAGGTATTGTCTGAAGTAATTAATATACATAATGTGTAATCCTCTCAAAAGTAGATTATGGATAAGGAGACAGAGGTTAAAGAACTTAAACGTGGTCCCACAATCAGTGATGGGGCTGGTGCAGCTGGTAAAGAATTCCTGCTTTTGTATTCCTATCACATCACAGTGCTTCCATCATTAATTAAGCCATATAAATGAAAAAAAGTCGTTTACAAAAACCAAACAGAGAAGACTGAAAAAGCAAACACATTTTTTTATTAAATCAAATGGGCAACGAGTCCTAGCTTTAGCTATGAATATATACATATGTACATACACTCTTTCACCCATGGGAGTTCAACTCTAATACATGATTTAATTCATTCTACTACTCTCGCTTCACCCAATCTTCACTTTTTCTCCCCTAAAGGCTCACAAATATGGAATTGTGCTAGATCTTCTCATAGTTTTTCCAGATATGTTCAATTCTGTCTGAATCACACGTGGAACACAGTGTAAACCCTTGAGCTGGAAACTCTGATACATTTCATATGTCTTTGAAACTAGAAGCTAATTATTGAGTTCTATGGGAGTCTTCTGAAATAAGTTATAAAAGAAACCAAGATCATTATTCATTCTAGGTAATTCAGGTTATAATAACTTGTTTATGTTCAATTGCATTTGGGTAAGATTTCAGTACAAAGAACCCAGTTTGTTAATAAATTAAATTATTTTTGCTTTACTTTTGAAAGAATGATGAAGAAGACAATAAAGCAACATTTTTTCAAGGGTTTATTTTAAAGCTAAGCATTTTCCAAAGATGTCCTGGTGTCAGTATTCCTTCAGCATAATTTTGTTTTTCCATTTCATTCCATTCTACAACAATAATGAATACACAAAGGGGACCCCGATTACTGAACCAAAGAATAATTATTTTGGTATTTATTTTATAAAATAAAATATTTTGTAGAACTCTAATACCATTTTCCAACATTTTCAACAAGAATTAAACAAGTTTTCTACTGAAAGAATCATTAACCAGAAAATAGTCTTCCTAAAATGCCCAGTTTCCAAGGCTTCTTATTGAATAAGCCTTTACTGGAATTCTCTCATTCTTTTTTCTTGTGTCTATGTAGTGACAGCTCTGTAGTAATCAACCCTTTAAATTTTCACTAAACTGTCATAAAGACACAACTTATGATTCTTTTCAAGGATGTTAAATTATTTTTAATACATACAAATATGTTTCATTTATGATTAAGTAGGCAACTTCATTTTAAAACATTCCTCAGATTTATGTTAACAGGTGCTTGTTGATATATCTGGCATAAAGTTTTCCTTCACACTCAGAGGATACGACAAAATGTGATGGACAGTATATTTCTGTAAGACTCCTAAGAACACTAGGCAAAATAGAAAATATTAAGGAAAGAATTTTAGCTTGAAAATTCTAGCTTAATGGATGGATAACCCCAAGAGAAAAAGGAATAGAAACATTTTAACTTTGTTATTTGACTAAATATAGAACTGTTCATATATTTTATTGTTCTAAGTTTTCAAGAACTTAGAAAGAGCCCCCAGAGAAAATGGTCTCTAAATGATGTATGATGTTGCTATTTAATAGTATTTCACAGAAGGAACAAAACAATATCACTGAGGATGAGATTAATTTCAATACTCTTTACAATCAAAGAATATGTGAGTTCATATTCCTAAAAAACAAATTTATGTTGAATTAAAATGAGCTTTATAAAGAGGCCAGTTTTTCAGGTGGCAGAATGACATAAATGCTACTATACTGTGTGAAGATGGACTAATGAACTCTGAAGTCTTCTGGTCTGTTTCATAACTCCTTATTATACTTTAATCATGAAAAAAATTGGCATAAACTGTCCCACTATGACTTTGTGAATACTGACTTGATATCTCCAGGTGATGCTATTTTCATTTTGAAATGTTTTTATTCTGATATTATTTTTCTACAATAAGGAATAGGGAGTGCAAGGAATAAATAGACATGAATGAGTACTGTGGTGATGGCATTTTTGGTCCCCATTTTTCACCCCACCTTGAACCTACCCCCTTCATTATGGACTGTTGCAGTGCCCTCACACTGTGGGCAGTGTTTATTTCTGTGCTTCCTGATTTTGTGTTTGGGTATATGATTTCTTTTAGCCAATAGAATGAGGTGGAAGTAATGGTGTGCCAGTTCTAAGCCTAGGCATCAAGAGGTCTTTTATGCTTCTACTTCACTTTTGTTATCACCATTAGAAGAGCATGCTTTTGCAAATCCATTGGTTCCAAAAGGAAGATGAAATACAAGTGGAACAGAGCCACCACCAGCTGAGCCAAGCCAAGATCATCAATCTAGCTGGCCATAAACCCATGAATGAGCCCAGCTGAGACCAATAAAATAACCCATCTCAACCCAGGTTAGGTCAGCCAAATCCTCAGATGGTCTGCAGACTTGTGAGCTAAATAATGCCTATATTTTAAACCTGATGATATATTGTGATATTTGTTATATAGCATTATTGGGGCTATAGAAAACTGTTAGATGCCGGGCTTCTTTCTTCGAGAAGTTTACAATGAGTCAGGAATAGACGTGAATGATAGAGATTACTCTGGAGGCTGTTGCAGTGTTCATGTGTCCAGTAATCTGAATCAGTTATTAGAAATTAGAGTAGTAAATAAAGAAGAGATGTGAAAGATATTTCAAGCAAAGGATAGACAAAATTACAGTTGTGCTTTGCTTAATGACAGGGACACGTTCTGATAAATGTGTCATTAGGCAATTTCATAGTTGTGTGAACATCATAGAGTGTACTTGCACAACCTAGACGGTATAGCCTACTACACACCTAGGTATATGGTGATAATCTTATGGAACCACCAATGTATGTGTGGTCCATCATTGACCAAAACATCGTTATGCAACATGTGACTGTAGAAGACTGACTACAAAGAGAAAAGAAAAAAGAAAGGTTAATAAAAAAAAATATATAACTTCCAGATCTACACTATCTAATAGGGTAGCCACTAGCCACAAATGAAAAGTTAAATATAAACTAAAACAAAAAATTAACTCCTCAATCTCACTAGCTGCATTTCAAATATTCAATAGCCACATGATCTTAGGGGCTACCATACTGGATAGTTCAGATCATGAAACATCGTGGTCATTGCACAAAGTTCCATTAGACAGTGCCAAGACAGTACTGTCTAGATGACCAAAAGCTTTCTGAGCCCAAACTTCTTTATCTGCATTGTGAACATAATAACTATTGCCACAAATATCTCCTGATATGGTAGTGAGTATTCAACTTAATGCATGAAACCACTTTGCAAAGTGAAAAATGCTTTGTAAGTGTAAGCCATTATTGTTGTTGTTGTTTAGTGGAATGATCATTATGCCTCTAAGTATAAAAAGCAATCCCTACATTACAAATTCTACAGGAGTTGGCTTCATTGAGACATTCACAGCCCTTGATAATTGCTCTAACTCTTAGGAAGCAAATTATCACAGCATACAAATATTAAAACATAAATTTTCTGTAAATGAGAATTCAGATAATTGCTGTTTTTAGTGCATTCTAGGGGATCTGAGGGATGAGAGATGTTATATATTAATGCTTAGAACATAGTGATATTTGCTACAGGTATATGTGATTTTTAATAATTTTCCAGGACAAAAATTACTTCTAATAAAATGGAAAATTGTGGTTTCAATAATCTGCATATTTTTATGAAATTCACTCCTTATTTTGGGGACCATATATACATTATTTTTATTTATTTTAACTAGATATAGATAAGTAAACTCCTTAGCTCAAATTATTAGATATCTTATTCCTCGATATTTTCACAAATTCAGCTACTTTACACCATGTTGACACATATTGCAAAAACTTGGAGCAAATTTGAAATAATTTAGCTCAGGAAATGATGCTTCCTGATGTTTCATGAAAAAGCTGTTTTTAAGGGGAAGAAAAGAAAGATAGAGGAATATTCTTTCAACACTTACTATGTGCCAAGAAAAGTGTTATTCATTTCACTTTCCATGACTCATTCAATTCTCACAAATTTTTGAGCTTCACATTATTATTGTATCCATATTAGAGTTTGGAAAAGTAAATGTTTTGGTATGAATAAGCAGAACAACTGTTGAAAGAAGTGAAGAATCAATAAAACAATGCCCCAGTCATAGAATAAAGATAGGGATAGAAAAGAATAGAGATCATAGACTAGGCCATAGAATAGAGATCAGGACTGACTACATAATATGTGGGGCCCAGTATAAAATTTAAATGCAGAGCCTATTGATAAATTATTAAAAATGTCAAACAAGTGACAGCAGAACATTAAACCAAGCATGAGACCCTTGTAAGGGTAGAGCCCTGCATGACTGTGCAGGTCACATGACCATAAAGCCTGCCCTGATAGGCACACTTCAAACACTGGTTGAAGAGCTGGATAATGTAACATTTAAGTCCTCTTCCTGATCTTGCCGAAATGTTATAAATATTGAAGCTGAAAGGAACCTTAGAACACACATCATCCAATGCCCCAAGTGTTCGGATGGAGGCCCTAAGTAGTGCATCTAGGATCTAGCAGGTAATTTACTAATCAGGGCAATGCCAACACAGGAAATGGGGTCTCCAGAGTCCCAGTTCAGTATTCTTTCTACTACATCAGGCTGCCTTTATAAAGGAGGAAAAAAAATTGCTCAAGTTTAAACCTTTAAGCAGAGATCAGCATGAGGGGGAGGAGAGGGGAAGGGAGGAGATACACTGGCTGAATTAGGTGTGCACAAGTGCCTTGCTTACCCAAAACATAGTTTTACAATCATTAAAGTAAACATGAATCAGAATATTTTATATTAAAAATGTGTATTTCCATTTTTTTTGAAAAGTCAGGCTACACTGGACGCATATTCCTTCCCACATGTGTGGTGGTGATAGCCTGAGAAGGAGAAGCTCTCGACTCCCCTGGACCCCTCACCAAACAGAGAATTGATGCTCTCCAGTGTATCCATCTCCATCCTCCCCATCTTTTTAATATATCAAGCCTATTTTCTCCTTTATATTATCTGCCTAGTCCCTGATCAATTAGAGCTTTTGAACTCTGCCTTAAAGATTAAATCTTCTGTGGTCCTTTACCTAAGATCGTATCTCTTCTTCAGAAACAGAAAGTGAAGAGTTACACATGGGCATAGGACTGGAAAATGAAATGTTGCTCCTGATAGAATGGTTGTATGTATGTAATTAGATGCAGGTATGTTAAGGTAATTTGCAATGTTTTGATTATTTTTAGTTGTTGTTAGTGCTGACAGTCAATTCAGACTCCTAGCAACCCTGTGTACAGCAGAGTGGAACCCTGTGGTCTTTTTGCACCAGGCTCTCACCTTCTGATACTGTATCAGACAATGCTCTGCTGCTATTCATAGGGTTCTCATGGCCAAGGTTTTTGCAAGTGGGTGGCCAGGTCCTTCTTCCTAGTCTGTCTTAGTCTGGAAGCTCTGCTGAAACCTGTCCACCATGGGTGACCCTGCTGGTATTTGAAATACTGGTGGCGTAGCTTTCAGCATCACAGCTGAGCACCGAATCTTAACAACTAGACCACCAGGACTGACTTTTGTTACTACACTTTTATAAAGTCAAGATGCTACCTCTCCCTGCCGAGAATGAAAACATGGAGATACCTATTGAATGCTGAGCATATTCTTGTTTAGACTGACACACAAGTCCCCAAGCTCTGTCTCGAACATTGTCCTGCAAGCAACACATATGTACCAGAGGCATATCCTTGCTCCCTGCTGTAATCAACCCTCCAGAGAAATTTAATTTTTTTTTTTTTTTTTCGGTGAGGAAGACCAGCCCTGAGCTAACATCCGTTGCTAATCCTCCTCTTTTTGCTGAGGAAGACTGGCCCTGGGCTAACATCCGTGCCCATCTTCCTCCACTTTATATGGGATACCGCCACGGCATGGCTGACAAGCAGTGCGTCGGCGGGCGCCCGGGATCCGAACTCGCGAACCCCGGGCTGCCAAGCGCGGACTAAACCGCTGCGCCACCGGGCGGCCCCAGAGAAATTTAATTTTTAATGGAGTGAAGCAGAGTGTTTACTTTTGCTCTAGAGCTGATTAATCAAAACTTTGTTATTTGTGTTGCAAAAAGGGAGATAAATTAACTATACCTTTAATTAGACAAGAGAGAATTTACTTTCACTGTCTTCTAGCCAAAGCAAAAGAAGATGCCTTGAAACCAAGATATAGGATGCTTGAAATATTCCATAGCGAGGGGTCCCGGGGGTAAGCCTTCTGATAATCAGCACGTTAACTGATGAGTTCTGTACTGTGTGTTCACTGAATTCCTTATCTGATAATTTTTTTTCCCTCAAATTGCTCCCATTGAACTTTTGGGATGAAAATTAAGTCAAATACTTTTGTCACTATATTAATCAGAGAGGGCTGGCATAACAAAATATCACAGGCTGGTGGCTTAAACAAGAGAAATTTAGTTCATTATAGTTCTGGAGGCTAGTAGTCCAAGACCAAGGTCTGGCAGGGTAGATTCTGGTGAGGGCCCTCTTCCTGGCTTGCAGATGTCCACCTTCTGGCTGTGTCCTCACATGGTGGTGAGAGAGCAAGAGCAAGCTCTCTGGGGTCTCTTCATATAAGTCCCTAGAATCAGGGCCCCACTCTTATTGACCTTATTTAACCTTAATTATGCCCTAAAGGCCCTATCTCCAAATACAGTTACATTGGAGGTTAGGACTTCAACATATGAATTTTGGGGGGACAATTTCAGTCCACAGTACTCACATAAGGCCTCCTATTCCTGCTCACCCTTTATCTTTATATTCTTTTAAGTAGAAACTTTGAGGCCAATGGGAAATTCCAAGATAAATATCCTTTGCTCTTGTCAGCACAAAAGATTAAATTATAGAAGTGGAGACCCAGGGCTGCTTCTCTCCTGGCCCAGATATCACAGTTTTCTGTCATCTACTCCTCCATATGTATGTCTTCCTTCAGCTTTTCCTACCCCAGGAAGCAGAACTGTCAGAATCCCAATATATATGTCTTATCTGATAATAACAGGGAAGCCCTGAGCACTGAGTCATAAACTAAACATGTGGCCACCACTTGATCCTTCTGAATTTAAATCCTGAATGTGAAGCTCGAAGCAAAAGGTAATCTTAAATATAAATGCCATTTTTCACAGCAACTTTCAAAAACCCCTTTTCTCTGCCACAAAGTATATCTGTTCAAACAGATATTTTAGAAACATGTAAAGGAAGGAGACAGGCACAGAGAGGAGTACACACAGACACACATGGACCCCCATGTACAAAGTGTGCACACATGATCTCTTTGGATCCTTACAAAACCCCCAACAGTAAGTTCTTTTTAACCATTCTATGTTAGCTGAGAAAACTGAGATTCACACAAAACTGATTTTTTCTGAAATTTACAAACTTTATGCATTAACAAAGATAAGATTCAAATCCAGCTTTGCTGGACACCATGCTGGAGGAAGACTTGTAAGAGGATCTGGAGTCCTTGTTGCTTTATCATGCTTTCACAGAAAATCTAACTTACTGGTGCCAAGAATAAGAAAACATAGACCTGTCTAAATAAATATTACTTCTTCTTTGTGTGAGTGGATCTTCCCCTTTGCCTCTGCTACCTCAAAGCTCTAAGCCAAATGTGAATTCCAATCCAGCAAGTTGATCATTCTACTGATACATTTATACATTCATTTCTGACGTTCTATTTCTACTTATATTATTCTACTTAAGAATACCTTTTTTTTTTTTTATGAGGAAGATTGGCCCTGGGTTAATATCTGTGCCCTTCTTCCTCTACTTTATATGGGACGCCACCACAGCATGGCTTGACAAGCAGTGCATCGGTCTGTGCCCGGGATCCAAATCTGCGAACCCCAGGTAGCCGAAGCAGAGCGCGTGAACTTAACCACTATGCCATCGGGCCAGCCCCAAGAATACCTATTTTTGAAGTAATCTACTAAAATTCCTGTGGCAGAGAGTGAAGATGTTAGATACAAACTGCCAATATGGTGCCCTAATTATTTCAAGAAAAAACTTGTTTTATGCAACTCTAAAAATCTATGTTAGACACAGAAAATATGTATAAGAGCCAAAGAAGTTATCTTTAAATTATACTTTTATTTGGTGAAATTTTAAAAAGTTATACATTATTTTCTTTTGTGTGTCAATTTTAGAAAAGCATATTTTAAAGTTTTGGAAGAATCATATACTCATTTATTTCATTTGTTTAACAAATATTCATTGAGTGCTATCCTTTGGGCTAAGTCCTGCAGAAACAATGTTGATTAAGTTCTAATGGGGTTTACAGTGCAGTGAGAATGACAAACATTAATCAGATAACCACACAAACGTAAAATTTAACTGACAGTTGCTAAAAGGAACAGAACCATATATTATGGTGTCTATGATAGAGGAATTTGACCAAGTCAAGAAGGTCAGGAAAGGCTTTAGCTGGTGTCCAAAAACTCAGCAGAGTTTGATGAGGCAAAGAAGAGAAGGAGGAATACCTTGGGGAGAAGAACTACTTCCATAAAGACTCTCTTACTGGAGGGCATATGGCACCTTGACGCTTAGAGAAGCTCAAAGTCATGAGAGGCAGGTGACATGATCACATTTAGGTTTTGAAAAGATCATTCTGGCTATAGCATAAAGAATGGACTGGCCACTGTTAGAAGTCTTTTATATTAGTCCAGTGAGAGTTAAAAGTAGATAATGGTAGCTAGATATTCTTGTATATGCCAAAGTCACCTAAGATAATGGCTTTCATGAAATGGCTCCTGAAAAAAGGTCAGAAAGACACAAACATTTTAGGAGTCAGAAATTTGTTTTATGATTTTTTAACATTTTACAATTTTTAATTTTTGAAATAGTTTTAGATTTTCAAAAAAACAGAATTTCCATATACTCTTCCCCTAGATTTCTGACTTATTCTCATTTTACATAACTACAATATAATTATGAAACCGAGGAAATTAATATTGGTGCAATACTATTAACTAATCTGCATATTTTATTCAAATTTGTTAATTATCTCACTAATCTCCTTTATTTTACCCAGACATCTGATCCAGAGTCACACGTCACATTTAGTTGCCGTGTCATTTCAGTCTCCTTTAATCTGCAACAGTTTCTCGACTTTCTTTGTCTCTCATGACTTTGACACTTTTGAAAAGTATTGGCCAGTTATTTTGTAGAATGGTCCTCAATTTGAGATTGTCTGAAGTTTCCTCTTGATTAAATTCAGGTTATATAGTTTTGGCAAAAATACAGAGAAGTACTTTTATGTCCTTTTTGGAGTATTATTTCAGGAGGCACATGGTATCCATTTTCCCATCGCTGGTAATGTTAACTGAGTACTTGGGTAAGGTGATATCTGCCGGGTTTCTCCACTGTAGAGTTACTGTTACTCTTCTTCCCTTTGTAATTAATAATTATCTTGAAGGCATATACTTGGACTATGTAAATATTGTGTCTCATCATACTTCTATCCACTAATGTTAGCATCTGTTGATGAGTCTTGCCTAAACAATTATCAATGTGGTATTTGTTAAATGGTGAGTTTTCTATTTTCATCACTTCTTCTAAATTTATTAATTGGAATTTTATGGTAACAAAGAGCTTTCCCTTTTTTCTCATTTATTTTCTATTCAATTATTTATTTATATGAATATAAACTCATAGATACTTGATTTTTTTGTATGGTTTATAATCTATTGCTATCATTATTTTACTTTATTCTTCAAACTGTGCCAGATTTGTCCATTGAAAGGCCCTTCAAGTTGACTTCTACGTCCTTTGGATATGTCTCTATCATTAAAAAAAAAATTGTTTCCTTATTCCCGGCACCACAGGACAGTCCAGGATTATCTTGTACTTTCCCTGTCCTAGTCCTATAATGCCATTTATCCAAGAAGTAGGGCCAAAGAATTTCTATATGTTGGTCCTCCAAAGGGTCTCTCATTATTAGATACGGTTAAACTCCCACACTAGTCATATACTGACCTAAAGGTAGGAGTCATTCTTAACAGGTAGACTATCCAAGATTACTTACAGTAAGCTAAACTTTTAAGAAAGCCAAACAAATTTTATAACCAGTGCTTAAAATAATGCCTATGATAAAGGATTAGTTAAAATTCAATCAATTCAGTTCAGGCAGTAGGGGTGAGGTGGGGAGCTGGACAGAATGCATGTGAGGGTAGCTTATTCCTAAAGCCCAATCCCCCAAACTCAAATATCTGTGTGTCTAGAGAGATTCCTTAACACTATTTTCCCATAAATTAACCCCAGCCAGGAAATCTCTGTCAAGACTGTCGGGTCTATCTTGTCCTGGGAGTTTCAGGTCTGAGAATTAGCTGCAAAGCATTACCTAGCAGGAGAATGAAAGGAGTCAGTCCATAAAGCCCCAACTCTCTAAACCTAGGGTTGAGGGTTGGGGAGTTCAGGGAGTGATTATTGGTCATACCATTGCAGTGGCCTTTGCAGCCTTTGAACAAATTTAGCATGCATGAGAAGACCCCTGTGACAATGGGCCTCCTCCCTGGGACTTGGCACACAGTTAAACACTGGGGCAGGTGTGGACCAGGAGAAAATTGTGGAAATATGTAGCAGCAAGAGCAGGAGGAAACAGGGCAACAGAGCTTCAAGATATAACAGATCGACATAGGTATAGACACACACAAATACATACATATTAATTATTTTTCACGAAACATGTGAGTCAGGAGAGAGTTAAAAAGGAAAGCAATGGTTAAACTGAACTAGCTGTCTTCTAAAATAAAAAGATGGCATTTGTGGTTATTTGGGTGATTATTTTTTTTCTATATAGAAAGTGGTTTTCTTACCTGCTTTAAGAGATGATTCATTTGTAGAGAATGTAATAAAAGAATCAGGAATAGCTGTGATATAGCACGTAGCTAGCTCCAGCTTTCTTTAGATGCCATAAGCTCACCTCCTATTCTTGACATAATAGTGTGTAGACTTAAGAAAACTAAACACAATTGTTCACATGGAGTCTCCAGTCTCCTACACAAAAGAGCTGATCCTTTAGCTCTTAGGGGCAATTTAAGAGAGAATTTGTTCAGGTAATGACATATCAATCTTACTTTAAGACACGACTGTAATTCTCTGCATGCTCAATATGCTGTTTCAGATCTTAAAGATATTCAACTAAATCAGCAATAGCAGGTATATCTTTTAAAATAGAGAAAAATAATTACAACTATGTTTGAACCATTTTCCGAAGAGGACAAGATTTGCCATTGTAAACAATATTTAAATGATAAAAGGACTATTTGTATATGTAATGAGTTATTATGAGATGATGGTACAAATCATTTGAGTTTATCTTAGAAAATATTTATTTAAATATGTTTGGTTTATTGTATTAGTCATATACAGGTCTCTGTTACATTCAAGTCTCTATTAGTCATGTGCAGGTTATAAAACCTGGTCTATCTTATATCTAATATTTTCTTTCAATGTCTATCTTATTATTCAGCTAACGAATGACTGGAGAAAAAAAAGTACCTTAAAAAAATAATCCCAAGTAAAAGATAATAAGGAACAAAAACTGTAGGAGTTATGTATAAAACTGATGTAAAAAGACTATAGTAGGCCTTTTCTGTTTTGAATGATTTTCACCTTTGCTTTTGATTATTAATGCTTTGCTGGAGACCATAAGCCACAATATTGTGAGATGAGTATAGGTCATGATATTATGCTTTACTTTCATAACATTTTACCCTTTAAAGATATTAATATTGGCATCAAATCTGTGAGGTGACATCAGTAATAATTCCATGATGGGATGAAAGAGGAAATACTTAATTTGTTGGAAGTAGGAAATGTATGGAGGTACAAAGGTAGATTGAAATTTAAAAATCACAAAAAATCCACTGTCTCTCTTCCTTTCTTATTTTTCTTTCATCTTTTTTTCCTCTCTTATTCAAAGTATGACCTGAGTTTAGTAAAAATAATATTAATAATTCATTTTGAATGCTAGTCAAAGAAGTTATATCAACTTCTCATTTGAGGACTTTTGAATGACAGATGTAGTTCAATTGAGCATCTAAATTGATTCTCTAATATAATTGCTGGAAGATCACAAATAAGGAAAATGATTTATGCCTCTCTATGCAATTTTTTCTAGTCTATGTCCATCACTTGGATGGATGGAAACATCTGAAAAGTTGGCATCTGTAGACCAAGCATCAAATAGATGTTGACACTTTTCTATTGTATATGACTTAAATGTCTTTAGTAGGCATATTTTGTGTTACCTCTCTTCTTTTTAATAAAGTAGGGAGAGCCAACTTTCCTGAACACTCATATTACTGGGAAAATAGAGATATTGATAAATGCATAATAGTAAATCAAAATTACTGAAAATTTCCAGTCATAGTCCACTACAAACGTGAATATTTATGTCCCCAGGTAATAAATATTCTCCCCATAAATTAATAAGTTGGTCTCTAATTTGAAATAAGTATTTGCTAATTTTGTTGGCATGAGTCTGTCCTCCGAGTGAACGAACTAAATCAGATTTGCAGATCTGCAAAATAGAGAATCAGCTTGGAATAGCTTCCTTTGGTGACATCCGGAAGAAATGTGTGGATAGTACCTTTATACATCACTCAAGAAAAGGTAATACAAATATAAAGTACCAGGAAGCCAGGATATTCAGATAATGAAATAGAACTGGAAGACAACAAGAAAATGTAGATCCTCCTAATTCAGGAGTGAGTCCAGATGCTTATTTCTCAATTGTTACAATATATCCTTGAGAAATCCTCAAGGTGTTATGACTTGATGAAAACAGATCGTCTCAGCTGTTGCTTCTTGGCACAGAACACGTTTGTGGTTTCAGCACATTAAGAGCTACAAAAAAACCTCAATGCTGTTTTAACAGATGCAGACAAAATGTATTTGTGATTGCATGTGAGATACCTTCTGGGTGCTTCCAGAACTAAGTTGTGACATACAGAGGGCTAGATTCCAGAAAAACATAGAGACCTATGGGAACAAAGTTATTGTTGGCTAATAATTTTAGGCTGGACTGACGACAGCCATTCAACAAATAGTGCTATTCTGTCTATGTGTATCTTCTCTGAACATTTCTCCTTCTGTGGCTTCCAGTGGAAGGGCCTTGGCTACATCATCCATTGTGAGAAATAAATGTGATGTCTCATGTGACCACTCTGGCATCTGACATTGCTCAGTAAATGCTAGTGTTTCCTCTTAATATTGTTCTTGCTTCTATTTGAAGGATTTGTACATAGTGAGGATTATGCCTTTGGGGTTGTGCCTTTCACTTTCGAAAGGGAACACTGTAAAATATACTAGAATCAATGACACAGTAAGACAAATCAAGTGACAATATGTGATATCTGACAATATATGACAATGTGTGGCATCTCTGTGCCTGGAATGCCTTTTGGGGCACGTGCTCTGTCTCTTGACAATTTCCCAAGGAGGGTTATGAAGAAACTCTGCTTCAGAGATGCCTTTACTCTTGACTGCTCTTTTCACCCGGGAAAGCACATGAATGAGAATCATTTCCTTTCCACTGTGTAGCTATTTCCTTATCAGACATGAAGAAAAATGGGGAAAAAAGCATCTATCTAGATTTGATGAGACTATGATTCAGAGTAGCCTTGTTGCTATAATGAGTTATAACATAAAGTGGCCACTAATAGAATTACTTATATATATATTTTAGCCAGCAGAGATGTTTACTGAAGAATGTTCATAATCTGGTGACAGTGTGGAAAAGTAAGAAAAACACCAGACTCCTTGATCAAAGACCTGGGTGGAATCCCTGACCTCATGTATTCCATGTAGCTACATGACATTGCTTTGTGATCTTTGCTTGGCAATATTTGGAAGGTCAGTAAACCTGATGATCATTCTTTTATCTGTAAAATGGAAATAATAACCACTTTACTGATGCGGGGAATAAATGTGATATCTCACGTGACCATGCTGATGTGTGATATTGCTCAGTAAATAGTAGGCATTTGTTATTAGACTGAGTGATCTCTGGCTACAAACTCAGAAAATGTGTAGCAGGTAGCCAGATATCTCAAACTGAGTTTATTCTTTGTTATGAAAAAAACCAAAAAGCACAGACTTGTCCCCAGTGTAAAAGGTTTACATGCTTCTATACCATGTGTCATTTCAGAAACAGAATAGAAGATTGGAGATATTAATACATATCGTGTGAAACAGTTTTATGATATGATATCACAAAGCTTTTTCATGCTATATGTATTAATAACTTTAAAGTTTAAAGGTGACATATTATTGGTCCTTAAATATTGCCCAAGGTTGGGTTTCTGAAAGGAGTGTTTAAAATCCAATTCCTAGTGATAGAAAAATGAATGCATGCAGAAACTCTGCAACAAACTTATCAGTTCCATAAGTAATGATTTGTGGATTTATATTGTGATTTAGGAAAATATGCATATGGTTTTGGTTTACCTAGAAAGAGAATGCAGCAAAATATTTTGTAGTTCTACTTTTCAAAATATCATAAATCATTGGAGAACATGATTATTAGTCATATACTAACAATTTTCAGAATATTAGCATTCAAATGAAAATGTTCAGGTCTCATTCAAATATTCCAATTTTAAGACTAAAACCTTTACATGAAAATTCATCTTTTGTACCATCCATTTATTCCACATGAATATTTATTGAGTGCCTGAACTCTTTACAATGCAGAGAAAATGAGTTTCTAAGTTCACAGTTGTGGTTTACGTAGACTCCAAATTATCTCACCACTGCAAACAGTCAGAATAGAAGGTAGCTAGACAGGGATGATATTTAAAGGACAACATGTGGTGAGGTCCTGCATGCTATGGCCTGTCCAGCTTTCCAACCTCATCTTGTGTCACTTTTGCCTTGTCCTCTATGATCCAGATATAGCATCTCTTCAATGTAGCCCCATCATATCTCTATGTGGATCCAAGTATAACCTTATTCTAGTTAGTTACACAGTAATTTGGGGAAATAACTTCCCCAAGGCCTTTGTATATTTTCCTAAGGCATCTGTCCTATTGTGTCTGCCTTTCTGCATTTATGGAAATCGCCACGTGGTGAGTTTCCCCTGCCCAACATAAACATCATAGTTCAAAATCCCAGCCTCCCTTGCATTAGGAAGCAGATAGATGACCAGGGCCCACCAATCAGACATGCTCTTGATAAGGTCCCACAAGCTCTGAGTGGTGCTTCCTTTTTTGCTGTCACTGAAGAAAATAGAGGTGTCTGGGTCTTGGTGACAACAGTGAAAGTGGTGGCAATTTTCCAGTGGTTAGAAAGTCAAGTTTCTCATAACAAAATGACATTGGTAGGCAGGAGAAATGATTTACCCTGGTCCTGATGGGTCAGCAGAAACATCAGTGGCTGTTTCTTCATCAGGCTAGTTCTGTTGTGTGGTCTTGGGTTTTGTCCTGAAATGCTTTGTCTCAGAGCCTGGTTCTCCATTCTTCCCAACAATGTTGTGAGATAACTGGTATATTTTCAATATTTTCTGGTAATCAGCTAGAGTCAGCTTCTGTTGCTTGCAACTAAGAATTTTGTCTGTTAAACATCCCCCAATGCAGCCCTATCTAAAAGAGTCTCCTTTAGCTGTTTTCTGTCTCAGAATACTGTTTTGTTTCCTTCTTAGCACTTAACACAATTTCTAATTACTTTATTTATTGACTTGATTTTTAAGTCTCTCCACAGGGACTGTAAGCTTCTTCAGGGCAGAGGTAGTATCTTCTTATGCACCACTGTATCCACAGCACCAAGGGATGGTTCAACATCCGCAAATCAATGAATGTGATACACCACATTAACAAAACGAAGAATAAAAACCACATGATCATCTCAATTGATGCAGAGAAGGTATTTGACAAGATCCAACATCCATTTATGATAAAAACTCTCAACAAAATGGGTATAGAAGGAAAGTACCTCAATATAATAAAAGCCATATATGACAAACCCACAGCTATCACACTCAATGGGGAAAAGCTGAAAGCCATTCCTCTGAGAACAGGAACAAGACAAGGGTGCCCACTCTTACCACTCACATATAACATAGTACTGGACATTTTGGTCAGAGCAATTCAGCAAGAAAAAGGAATAAAAAGATTCCAAACAGGCAACAAAGAAGTGAAACTCTCACTATTTGCAGGTGACATGACTTTATATATAGAAAACCTTAAAGAATCCATTGGAAAACAATTAGAAATAGTCAACAGTCCCCAAAGTTGCAGGGTACAAAATCAAGTTACAAAAATCAGTTGCATTTCATTATGCTAATAATGAACTAACAGAAAGAGAACTCAAAAAGATAATCCCATTTACAATCACAACAAAAAGAATAAAATATCTGGGAATAAATTTAACCAAGGAGGTGAAAGACATTACAATGAAAACTATAAGACACTATTGAAAGAAATCAATGGTGACATAAAGAAATGGAAAAATACCTCATGCACATGGATTGGAAGAATAAACATACTTAAAATGTCCATACTACTTAAAGCAATTTACAGATTCAGTGCAATCCCAATCAGAATCTCAATGACATTCCTCACAGAAATAGAACAAAAAATACTAAAATTCATATGGGGCAACAAAAGACCCCAAATAGCTAAAGTGATCCTGAGAGAAAAGAATCAAGCTGGAAGCATCACAATCCCTGACTTCAAAATATACTACAAAGCTATAGTAATCAAAACAGCATTGTGCTGCTACAAAAACAGACAGACAGATCAATGGAACAAAACTGAAAGCCCAGAAATAAAACCACACATCTATGGACAGCTAGCCTTTGACAAAGGAGCGAAGAACATACTGTGGAGAAAGGAAAGTCTCTTCAATAAGTGGTGCTAGGAAAACTCGACAGCCACATGCCAAAGAATGAAAGTAGGCCATCTTCTCTCACCACACACAAAAATTAACTCAAAATGGATCAAAGACCTGAAAGTGAGACCTGAAACTATAAAACTCCTGGAAGAAAATGTAGACAGTACACTATTTGACATCGTCATAGAGGGATCTTTTCAAATTCCATGTCTACTTGGACAAGGAAAACAAAAGAAAAAATAAACAAGTGGGACTTCATCAGATTAAAGAGCTTCTACAAGGCAAATGAAACCAAGATCAAAATGAATAGATAACCCACCAGCTGGGAGAAAATATTTGCAAATCGTATACCTGACAAGGGGGTAATCTCCATAATATATAAAGAACTTACACAACTGAAAAACATGAAAACAAACAACCTGATCAAAAAATGAGCAGAGGATATGAACAAATACTTTTCCAAGGAAGATATACAGATGGCCAACATTCACATGAAAAGATGTTCAACATCACTAATTATCAGGGAAATGCAAATAAAAACTACACTAAGATATCACCTTATACCCGTTAGAATGGCTATAATCACCAAGTGAAAAACAACAAATTTTGGAGAGGTTGTGGAGAAATTGGAACCTTAATTCACTGCTGGTGGGAAGGCAAACTGATGCAACCTTTATGGAAAACAGTATGGAGATTCCTCAAAAAACTGAAAATACAAATACCTTATTACCCAGCTATCCCACTATTGCCTATCTATCCAATGAACCTGAAATCAACAATCCATAGAGACTTATGCACCCCTATGTTCATTGCAGCATTATTCACTATAGCCAAGAAGTGGAAGCAACCCAAGTGCCCCTAGACTGATGATTGGATAAAGAAGATGTGGTGTATATATATATACAATGGAATGCTACTCAGCCATGAAAAAAGACAAAATTGCCCCATTTGCAACAACATGAATGAAGCTGGACGGTATTATGTTAAGTGAAATAAGCGAGAGAGAAAGACAAAAACTGCATGACTTCACTCATATGTGGAATATAAACTAACACACGGACAGAGAGAACTGTTTGGCAGTTACCAGGGGCAAGGGAGATGGGGGTTGGGCACAAGGGGCAAAGGGATGCATTTATATGGTGACTGACAAACAACAATGTGTAACTAAAATTTCACCATGTTATAAACTATTAAGACATCAATAATAAAAAAAAGAACCTTATCTCTTTCTGACTTAGTCTGATTCCCCCACACTAAACAGAGCCTGAGGCAAAGGCTTATGGTTTTTACCTGATCAGGAAGTGGAATGCCAGGGAGCAGAGATGAGGGACAAGGAGAGTTAAAGTGGTCTAGAGAGAGAATCAATGTGAGGATGAGCTATTGAGCTCACGGCCACTGTGTGAGTCTGACCATTGGATATTGTTGGACCACTTAATGAGAAGCCATATACTTGTGCCTCAGAACAGTCCACTGGGAGGGTGAAAAGGGCAAGAATTTATCCACTAACTCTTAACTTTCCCTCGACAAAAGTGTACTTTATGAGGCTTTAAATTCCCCTCCCTTCTGGGTTCATCTGTAGCTGTTTAGAAGCATCCTCAGCCCTCAGTGGGGGAGCACCAGGGCAGGACACAAGGAGCACACAGCACTGGCAAGAAGAAAAGCGTGGTCAGGTTATGCCTGTGGGAAGGGGACTGCAGCTCACACAGAGCTCCTGGCTGTGGTGACAGCTCAAATGAGGACAGGTAAAATCTGGGAGGACCTTCTCAAGAGATGTCTAATACGCTTTTTACATCTCAAACTGTACCTTGGGGAAATAGCTGGATTGAAACCTTGCTCTGAACATGTGTGAAGGACATCCATCATTTTTCTTAGATCTTTTTTTGTGAGAATTGATTCCCCATCCAAATGGCCATGGAAATGGCTTCTGACAATTTGTACAGCAGCCCTAGACCTGT
Organism: Tapirus indicus; assembly: GCA_031878705.1. NCBI lineage: Eukaryota > Metazoa > Chordata > Mammalia > Perissodactyla > Tapiridae > Tapirus > Tapirus indicus. The sequence goes on from CM062919.1 coordinate 34,603,130, forward strand.
GGCCACTTTTGATTAGTTCAGGAGTGAGCACCTGAGCTTTCAATCTGGAGCAATCAGAGTCTCATTTTGGTGATTTGGAAGTGGCATTGGAGGAGAGAGGATTCAGTCTGTTCCTAAGTGCTACATCTGTAACATTTAAGAGAGAAGCTCACAAATAAAGTATGCTTATTAAATAAAATTCTAGGCAGGCGCATTTTGTGCTGCAAAGTTAAAATAACAGCTTAGTGGGAGCACCTGTGACTATATAAATGGAAAGCAAATACAGTAAGAGCAACAATAAACATATTAGTATTCCATTAAGTTAATATGCTCGCACATTTCTTACCTCACAACTTAAGCCTTCAGAGCTTAAATGGTTTTCACATTCTCTTCCTTATATCCTCCTAGTAATTTATCTTTAGAGTTGCTCTCCTTCTAAATACTCCTCTTTTCAGCATCGTTCATACTCTCTACAGTACATTTTTGTTGACTGGGGATAAAACTGGCCCACTGCATTGCTCTGGTACATACTATTGCTGGTATCTGCCTGTGTGCTTTCTTTTTTGGATGAGGAAGCCAGATGGAGTGTAAGGAGGGGCACATGAAAAAAGTATGCAGGGGTGACATTTCTCGTAGTTCACAGGTTTTCCTATTATCACAAAATTTACTTTAAACCGTGCTTGTTAAATACAGTTTATGGGTAGAGATACTTTTGTTCTGCAATTCTGAAATCATAGGCAGCTTAGTGGGAGTGCTTGTGATTATTTAAATTCAAAAATAAGTGTAAGCAACAATCAACATACTCGCATTCCATTATGTTAATATTCTTTCAGTTTTTCTTTTAAAGAATTTTGATTGCACTCCTACTATTAACAGCTAGATCCATAGACAATGTAAACTGTTAGAGGTGATAGAATTTTTCTGTCTCACTTTCTTGCTTGCTCTAGGAATGTGCTCAAGTATCCACACTGGGGTCAGAAGTATGTAATCTTATTTCCTCCACTTTAAATTTTTCTATTACATTTTCAAAATGCATTTATCAAGGCTGAATTCAAATATTCAAATCTGTTTCAGAAAATATAATTCAATACCCATGACATTTTTCCAAGGAACTCTCTAAGGGCTTGCAAAAGATTCCTTCTCAGGTGGGATGGAAAAATATATAATCATGATAGTAACAATTATACCTACTGCTCCCAAAATATATTACCAATTATTAGGGCAATGCTAGTCTGAATAGGGATATACACGAAATAAAACAATGCTTTTTTTTTTTTTTCTTTTCAGGCAGGTATGACAATTTGACAGTAAGACTTGCAGATTTCAAGCATGGCTTCAGACTTAAACAAAGAAATTTAGATCCTGGTTTTGCAGTTAACATACTTAACTTACTAACATTGTGAGCTTGAGCTCTGTTTTCTCATCTTTAAAATGGGTGGACACCCACCCCTACATAGTAGTTGTACAGAGTAAAGGAGATAATGGAGGGCTTAGCATATACTAAGTGCTCAACATACTGCTGGTGGGAGAGGCATTAGAGCTTAGTGATTAAGAGCAGGGGTTTTGAATTTCAATAGACCTCCCACCTACTCCTCATGTGATCTTGGGCAAGTCAGTTGACTCTCTGAGATTTGGTTCTTCAGTTGTGAAATGGTGGCTATGATATGTATTGCACAGGGTTGTCTCTTGAGTGAAAATCATATGATGTATGTAAAGCACTCAACACAGTGCCTGACATGTCAAATCCTTAATAAATGCTAGTTATAAGAAACTCAGCATCATCAGAAAAGATGCCACTAGTTATATTGAGGCTTCTTGAAAAATTTATTAGGGTATCTTTCAGATCCTATAATTCAATTTTGTTATCTAAATGTAACTCAGAGGCATTTTTCAATCTATACCACCAGATATAAATGATAAAAGATACTTTAAAAAATACTACCTATATTTTAATAACTGATAGATAATAGTATCTATAAGACTTTACATTTTTTTTCCATTGGACTATTTACATGTAGACACTGTGATATAACTTCCTTTTGAGAAGCACTTTTTAAAAGAAAGAAAGGAAAAAGAAATCACAGCATTTCTATTATAAATTGTTTATTTCAAACCACATGCATAGTCTTAATTAAGAGTATTCTTCCTTTTTGGTTCTTTATCTCATTTTTCTGCCTGATGTTTTTCTGCCAGATATCTCAAATATCTGCCTGATGTTTATTATTTCTGCAGAAGGCAAACCAATACTCATTGTACTTTGAATAACAAAAGAGAAGTCTTAAAAAAAACCCAGCATAAATATAGAAATGGTAATATATTTTGGAAAGTGCAATATCTAGCCTTCCTCTAGAATTTAGTGTATTTCAATATTTTATCTGGATGATTTATTTTGGCAACTTTTTTTTCCTGTGCTGTGGAAGCAACATTCTGGAAGAAAAAACACTGATTGAGTGTTTGTAGCCCCTATTTGTAGACAAGTCTACTTCTTCACTGCTTCTGGGACCTAGAGTAAGGTATATTTATTCTTAATCACAAAAGACCTGTTTTCACGCTAGGGCAGAAAATGTGGAGTTTGTAAAAAATGTGTCTACTTCATGAATGACCTTAGGCAGGCTATGATATTACTTTTCTGTAGAATCTGCAATTTCAAATGGTTAAGCAGCAGTGTAAACCCAACACTAAAAACTACTAAGCCTATGAATGCCTGGTCTTGGGAAAATGACTCCTTAACATCAAAGATGTGTGCTTGAATCTTTCTATTCCTAGAACCTAGCACAGATTAGGAGTTTAGGAAATGAGTAGATGAGAGAATATATGTGTTTGTAAATTGAGGGAAATTTATGATGATTAATGAATATTTGTCCTATAGGATGAGGTCATTCTCTCATTGTTTTTATAAATATTTTCATTAAATTATGAAATTCTCTATTAAGCAGTTTGACTGTTTTATGTGAGAAAAGTGTATGCATGTGTGTATTTGTCTTGTGTGCATTTTATTAAGGACTTATTATTCCCCAGGAGCTGTGATAAATTCCTTGTGCACATTTTCTCTTTTGTCTTCCCAGTAACCCTCTGAGATAAATACTATTGTTTTCTCCATTTTATAGATAAAGCGCAATGGCACAGACAGATTAAGTAACTCAACCAGTCACACAACTTATATTTGGAAGACTTAATGTTTTAATTCAGTTAGCCCAACTTCAGAACTCCTGCTCATAACAACAATGCTAGAATCTTCAGAAATATGTTTCCTGTAATAGCACTAGTTCAGGTCCTTGAGCAGTATGCCTAGTTGACTGTCAGGCAAATTGTCCCCTTAGACATTCCCTTAGACATTCAAACTGTGCTTAAATCACCTTCATGAAAGTAAAATAAAATAAAATAATTTATTAAGCAATTAAACATGAAAGCCTCAAATTACTACAGCAAGAGTGATATTTGATAGAGTTGCACAGATAATATCATGCAATCAAAATCATGGCTGTTCCATTACCAAAGCTTTCCCTACTAGTTTCTGAATCCTGGAAGTTGTTTTCAAACTGGAAGGCACTTTTTTCCTAAGAAAATTAGAGGGATATAAAGCACATTTTTTTCCAGGAGAAGTTCTGCCAGATGTTGCATTGGAGAGAGAGAGAAAGAGAGGAAAGTGAATGGTTAGTTAGAATTGAGCCAGCAGTTATGATAGACTTGTCTTAGAGCAAATGTTGGCTATTTCAGCATTTCAGAAAGCTGTGCAAATAGGAACAAGCTTTAGAGATTTAGAAATATAGTGGATGAAGATGCTGCATTTGATGTTTGAATTTTAGCACGATTTGGATACTGACAATTTTTTTTTACTAGAATCACATTAGAAAATGTGCCCACTGTTGTCCCGGTGGCATAGAACAAGGTAAGCTTGGGTTACAGAGAAGATCAGCTTCAAATAGAATGGCTGACAACAGAAGATGAACCAGAGTGAACTGGAGCAGATATAGTGTCACTAATCCCTTCATGAGGAGGGATGGATGATAAGGTCAGATCACTTTTTTCTTATAATGAGAAAGAGAGAAGCAGCACTTGACATTGTTAGCTAAGCTTTGGTGTTTGCTATTGAATATAAACAATTTACAGAATATCAATATCAAACAAGGCCACTCTATGATCATGATGGATCAAAACAAAAACACAACCACTCAATAATCACATCTGAACATGTGAAAGATATAAACATTATCCACACCACAAAAATGACCAAAACTGGCTAAGATGAGTGACTGCTGCTTCTCTGCCAATTACATCTTTAGCCTCAATGTAGTCTTCTCTCCTTCTAGATAAGATTTATTAAGATACCAGTCACAGAATTTTCCACACTTCCTGACAGCAGCCAATCCAGAGCAATGCCCAAATTCCTGAAAGCCTCTCCCCAATTCATAAGTGCAAATCCTATGATGAGTCTGTTTTAACAACCCCTACCTCTCCATAGTTCTCCAGTGAGCGTTCTCCCTCACTGCAATGTGCAATTAAACCCAACTTATTCAAACACAAGTGTATTCATGGTGGTCTTCGACTGAAAGCCATTAGCAACAGCTTGCTGTATAGATAATTATACTGAAGTTAATTTTATGAGTGCATTTTTCAAAACTTTGCTATGGTAAATAACATAAACTCACTTGAACTAGCTTAAGCAAAATTGAGATTAAAAAAAAATTGGAATACGTGAGCAACTCAACACGTAAAAACTGAAATGTAGATGGGCCTGAAGAAACAACTGAAAAGAGAACTTTGAAGTCATCGGAAACTTAGGAAGTATTCTCTCTCCTATTTCTCGTTGAGTATTTATTTACCTCACTTCACTGTTCCCTCTTTCCCACAGAAGAGCTCTCTCTGGAATGATATGGCCTCCCTCAGCTGCTAAAAGTACATGATGCACTTTAGTCACACAGAAAGGCTGCTTCCAGGGTACCCGTGGTACATAGTCACACATGGATTCTTAACGGCTGTCTTTCAGTCTCCTGTTCCTATTCCAAGTAAAAGGAGTCAAACTGGCTCAGCTTGGATCACATATCTTATGGTTCAATCAGCTTAAAAACATGACTCAGCTCTGAGTCCTACTAACGATGGCTCATGGACTAGGAAGATACAGTAAAAAGTGTTCATTACATGTCATTTTTATTTCATAAGCTGGTTTTAGTCTTAATTAATTATTTTCTTGTCTTTATGATGCCTAAACAACAAACCAAATAAACACATACTTCTAGAGATTAATTTTAGAATTGAGATAATAGTAAATGACAACCATAGTCAATGTTATAGTGCCTCCAATGAGCAGCACCTTCTAACGTATTCTAGACTATTATAACTTTCCCTCAGTGTGTACTGTACATTACATGTTCATAAGAGCACCTATCAGTTTATAGTAAAACAGTAGTATGAAAAATTAAAAATCATTATTATGACCAAATAAAACAACTTTAGTTTTTTCTTCAATAAGTATTTGGACTAGCAACGATTAGCTGTCTCTTTAATCCCTAATCCTTGCCCAAGAATCTCATGCTTACCATGTGACTGACTTTAGGATAGCTGATTCACAAAAATTACAATATTATGAAAACTCCACCAGCAAGATATTTATAAATAGACTTGATGTCTACATAAAGCGAGAGCTATTTATTGGGTAAAATTTAAACGCTTAAAAATTGTGACTTCAGGTTATTCAACAACTTCCTCAATCCCTAAATGCTGGGTTTCAGGAAATCAGAATGTCATGCACAAAACTCATGGGTTTATGAAAATGGTTTGGTTGCTGTTTTGTACTGAAAAAGTCTATGTTCGCTATTTTAATCAAGCATTTTGTGATTTTGACCCATTAGATAACAGCCTTGTTAATATTATAAGAAATTGTTAACACGCCTTACAGTGGTAAATACTATTTTGATTGGATCCTTAACTTTTTAGAGAGATATTTTGATATGCATCTATATTTAAGTATGTCGGTAATTAAGTTTTCTGTCTCTTGCAAAAATGATGTAGTCTCTACTATAGATTTATATTCATGTTAAAATAGGTTAGCACTCCTGAAAAGTGTTTCCTAAAATACTCTGTTAAACACCATCCCATCAATATGCAGTATGCTCTGGGAGAAAAGTTTTCTGTGCAACAATATGCTTAGGGGATTCTATATACTGTTTCTCTCTGATATTCACAATGCATTAAAAATGGATTGAAATCCTGTGGCAAAGAGACTGGTTCAACTTTGTTTAACTTGCTATTTCAAAAACTCCTATATCCACGGAACTCTTTGTGGAATATCTTTTCTTAGAAAATATTTGAAAAATGTTGTTACAAGGAAAAATCAGTATATTACTTGTTGATTTTTCTTCTAATAATCACAAAATTCTTTGTATGAGGGTAGATAATGTCTACACTAAATTTGAAGGAGAAGATTAAGGTGATTAATGAGATGATGCATAGAACAACATTTACTGACTTTAGTTCCATTTTAAGTGGACATATCTAATTGGAATTTTTTTTCTAACAATAAAGTCCTAGAGGCCTTTCCTTTCTCAATTCAGGAAAAACTCAATTCAACAGCATTTATTCATTGTCCCCTTTGGGCAAGGCATAATTCCAAGTACTAATAGGGATGAAAAAATAGACATTAATTTTTGTCAAACAGAATTTCACCATCTAGCAGAAAATCACATACACCCTCCCCCCATATACCACTCATTACTCTAAGATAAATTGTGAAAAATGCTAGAATGAGGAATGGATAAAATGTTTAGAAGTTAGAAAGAATAGGGAACAAGAGATACAGACTTTCTGGAAGGGGATACAAGAAAGCTTAACAGATTTGAGATTTGAACTGGATTTAGAATGATGGAGATATAACTTAAGAGGCCAGTTCATGGACAGACATTTTGAATAGAAAGAGCTTGAATATGGTCAGAGAAACAGAGGATTTTGTTTGCCTTTCAGAGAGTTGTGAATCCACCTTGCACAATGTTCAAGGGATGTGATGTGATACATGATAAGACTGGAAAAATAGCTATTGAAATATTGTAGTGGATCTACAATTCTAGGCAAAAGAATTTGGACGTGCACTTTATACTGTAAGCAGTTGGATATTGAATAACCAATTGAATATTTAGATCTTTTTGAGTAAAAAATTAACTATTTTATGAAGATAATTTAGGTGATAAGAGATAGGATAAATTGAAGGACATATAACCTACAGACAGAGAGACCCTTTTAGAGGCTATTTCAGTAATTCAGAAGGGAATTGATGAAGGCCTATCTTACAATAGTGAGAACATGGAACTGGGGCACATAGAGGAGACGTTTCAGAGACAGAACAGTCAAATGATGGAGAGGCAATGTGGGAGAGTGAAAGGGTTTGAGGAACCGCTGAGATGGATATGAAGCCCTGGATCATCAGGGAGGATGCAGTGGGTCGAGTGTTCTAGGCAGGTGAACCTTCCTCCCCCACTTCTGAATGTGTGCTCTCTGACAATAAAACCTCCTTCGGACAGATAGGAATCATACTCACTCCAGGGTCCCCAAGAATCTGTATTTATATTGGAAACAAGTTTTGAGTCTAAATGACTGGAGGGATGAGAGTGCTATCAACTAAACAGGCAGGAGAAGCAAGAGTGAAGAGGGAAACACTGCTATTTATCTTTGACTAAGGTCCTACTGTGAAATTACACCAGGGCCAAGAGAACCAAAAGGTATGACTTATCCCTTAGCATTTATAGTTCTACAGTCTAGGGAGATAGGAAATCATCTAAAGAATTAATAATCAAGGCATAATAGGTTCAGTTCAAAATGAGTGTCTTAGAGAATAAATTCTCCAAAAGTTCAGAGAAGATATCAAAGACAACTAGGTTGTTAAAGAATCATTTAATGAGGTGAAAGTTGATCTTCTGTAGAAGGGCAGAACTTAGCTAAGCAAAGAAGAGTGGGGAGAACATTCTAGGTAAGGAAAACTGTGTGAATAAAGACAAGGACCCCTTGTGTTTATCTAAGTTCATTCATTTATCTGCCTATCTATCCATTCACCTAATAAATTTTGAGTGCCTACTCATGCCAGAAAAAATCTGTAGGGAGTATTCAGAAATAATAAAGTCAGACAAACTTGATTGCAGTGATAATTTACATCCAATTAACACCTGCTGGACACTGTGGGAGGTGCTTTCCCCAACTTCATTGATTTAATCTTCATAACATTTCTTTAAATATAAAGAACTTGTGGTTAGGAGAGATTGAGGAACTTTCTCAAGATTACATATAGTGTCTTTTCAGGAAAGAAAACCACATCAATCAAGTGTTCGGACTCTAAGAAGTTCTCCTACATGTCCTTCATGTAGTAACTTTTGATGTGTGAACCCCATCATTTTTAAATTTGGAGATTAAGAACACAGCAGGATTGTGAAGGATCTTGAAGTTAATTAAGGGACTTGTTTTAGTCTGAAACAGACAAGGGGCATACTAGTTCTGTATTTATCCGTCCCAAACAGGGCCATTTAGGACTTTCATGGGCTCTAGGCACTTTTGCCTTTGTGGGTTCCTCCCTCCATAAAAAAATATTAAAAATTGCATTTTGTGACTGTATTGGTGTAAAGATGAATGTATGTGGTGTTAAGGCTTAAAAAGTTCAATATTATCTGTTGCCTTGACATCTGCTGAAACCCAGAGAGCCTTGAATGACTTAATGTAAGTTCTTCTCCCTACTCTGCTCCCACAGATAAGGTCTGCTAGCCAAACAATCCTCTTTATCAAACGGACCAGGCACACGTCCTGTTTAACCCTGAACAGTGGATTTCAGTTCCCAGCCAGCCTGTGGAGTTATTCAAACCAGCCAATCACATCTTATGGGAACCAGGGAGCACTTTATCCCCTTGTTACCACAAAGCAGGCCTCCCACAGCCCCTGGTTATTCACTCTGCTCTGAGTGCCACCGCTGTGTGGCCGTGCATGGTGCAGTGTGCTCCTTTCCTAGGCTTGGAACACATGTGACTAATAAGCTGCCGTCATACTCATCTGTCCAGTGTCAGGTGTCTTGTTTTTGGCCGTTGCCATAATCCTAAGTGAGGAATCCCTCCCTCACCAATAGAATGAATAAAAGGTGATCAAAACAACATGATAATGTTATATATAAAACTATTTTCTTTGACCTAGTTTGTTTTCTAAATTCTAATTTTAAAAGGAATAAAACATTTTCATGGGCCCCAAAATGTATTGCAGGCCCTGGACACTGTGCCTACTATATGAATCGGCCCTGGGCCAATATCAAACTCTATTAGTAGAATTTTCTATTATACTTTTAAAAAATTCAATATAAACTCTATTCATTGCACATATTTTCTAAAAATGATGGAAATAGAAAGGCCTCTCATTTTTTTAGAGAAAAAAATCCATTCTAAATTAAACTATTTTTTTCTTCTTCATTATAACTAATATAACTAGACTTATGATCACCCTTAAAAAGTCATTACCAGATGCTTTTAAATGATTTGCTTAAATAGAATTTGAATACTGAGGTAGGAAGGGCACAGGCAATAAGCTTTAAATTATTTTGTGAACTATAAAATACCACAAGAGTGTAATATATCATTCCTCTCTGGGACAGTGATTTTTAAACTATGCTCAGAAAGACACAGAGGTTCTCCCAGGGTGTCCTGGGGGCTGTTGGGAGGACAGGTATTGAGGGCAGGTATGGGGGGGGTGGGATCAACAGAATTCTGCCACACCCTCTGCTCCTTCATCTTCTCTTGCTCCTAGGTAACCAGAATAGCTCTGCTTATCTATATTGACCAATCACAAAAGATTTTATTGGAAGCAAGGATCCTACTGCACAAAATATTTTAAAATCACTAACCTTATTTATATCCTGCTTTCTACATCTAACAGGCATTTTCTACATTGAGAAACTAGAAAATTAAGCCAAAGTTGAATTCAATAAAACAAATTAATGTGAAAAAGAATCAGTCAATCATGACATACTATGAAGACAAAGGATGATGAGGTAGAAATACTATTTTTTGTTTTCCCTGTTTGAAGATAAACATCGATTTTGAGAAACCTCTGGACAACTTTTTGAATTTTAAATTTTGTAGCCCGTTATTTACATCAAATGCACACAGGCATATATTTGACAATACCTGTCAGCAATGTGTTCTAGGGTTACCATCCTTTGTTAACGATAAATCCTTTCTAGCAGCTAGTCTAACTTCCCCATGCTCTCTCTTCAACTCCTCGTGCTCTCTCTTCAACTCCTTTTCTCTTATCCTGATCTAAGTGGAGACAGAAGACAACTGGTTATCATCCTGCTCATAACAGCTCTTCTTATTTTGAAAGAATAATTCCCCCTATAGTTGTCTCTTCCAAAAAAGAAATTCCAGTTCTCTCAGTCTTTCCACATAGGTATTATTTTTCATTCTTTAAGTGTCCTTTTGATTCCTCTGAATTGTCTTCTGGTCTCTATATGCTTTTTAAGAAGTGGATTGATAAAGCCTCTAGCAAAGACTGTGATATTTTTTAAGGAAAACTTTACTACACAAAGCAATGTTTTCTTTGTTCTAACCATCAAGAATAGTTTGTTTTATACTTTCTAAAGACTAATATTATGAATATCTTACTTATCAAAAACTTTCTGAATGTTGGAATTACATTGTAAATAAAGATATTCACAAAAACTCCTTCAATAATTGTATATTGTGATCAAAATGTACAAAATTAATAAAAGGCACTATGACAAAATGCTCAGAGCCAATGTGGAATGAAAGAACAGAGCAGAGCCGACAAAACTAAGCTCATCCGTTTCTAGATGCACTGTTCATGGAATAATTGGTATTCCCAGGGCTGTAAATATTCTGGTGTGGTTGGTGGCTTAAAACGACTCATGAAAATATGTGTAATTTCCATTACCTGATGTACGTGCTTCGAAAAGTTGTGGGCTTTTATTTCTTTTTTAAAATTCAAATTATATCAGTTTCCAATGCACTTGTGAGAGTTTGCTTTATTCGTGATTCCTGATGCTGATCTTGCTGGACCTTAAAATGTCTGCAAATACCAGAAAGGCTCTTGTAACTTCTAAATGCAAACTGGATTTCTCCACGCCACACCAACCGAGGGTCAAAGAACAGTGGCAGAAAAAATTCTTTTGTTTTCCCTCTCCTCAAACTGCATTAACTGCCTGGATTGTTCTTAAATATACCTCCAAATTGTCTTGTAATTTCATCAGACTTGCTTTGAGCATGATCCATGGTAAGACTCTATTCTATCTAGTGATACTGATGTCTTCTTTCTCCACTCTTCCCGTTTCCAGAAGAAATTTTTGTACGAGGTAGCTTGTGCTTCCAATGACTCCAGCAATTTACTATGGACACTCAAGGTTATGTGTGCTGATCCAGCTATGAATCCACTGCAAATTTGCCCACACTGACTCTTGTCACTGCCAAAGCTGCCACTGTCTGAAGTAACTGGTCAATGGAACCGAACTAGACATTTTTACTTTTTTCTGTCCCTATGCAGTCAATGTCCATTTGGGAGTTTAGGGGATTAGTCCCGTTCAGTTTTACTCACTCATTTATTGTAGATTCTTTTTGTGGGGGGCTCAGGAGAACTCCTATGGAAGTTGGGCCAGCAGATAATCTGATTGACAGACATTTGACTATATTAAGGACAAACATTATTATATATCTTGACACCTTTCTCCTAGGTGAGTTCTACTCCAGAAGCATAGTGAGCTGTATATACAAATAGAGCCCAGTGCTCCAATTCCTCCAGTCTATCCTAGGCATTTCTCAATCCTAGGCTGAAAACAGCTTAAGCTCAAATTGGAATTCCCACTATAGTCTTCCATTTAAATAACCATTAATGCTATTAGCCCCAGGAAATGTCTGCTCTAAATCCAAAGAATCCCTCTTTTTTTTTATTGAGGTAACATTGGTTTATAACATTATATAAATTTCAGGTGTATGTCATTATATTTCGATTTCTGTGTAGATCACATCATGTTCACCACCCAAAGACTAATTGCCATCCATCACCGTACACATGTTAATCACCCTTTTCACCCTCCTCCCTGCCCCCTTCCCCTCTGGTAACCACCAATCCAATCTCTGTCTCTATGTGTTTGTTTATTGTTGTTTTTATCTTCTATTTACAAGTGAGATCATATGGTATTGGACTTTCTCCCTCTGACTTATTTTGCTTAGCATAATACCATCAAGGTCCATCCATGTTGTCACAAATGGCAAAACTTCATCTTTTTTCATGGCTGAGTAGTATTACATTGTGTATATATACCACATCTTCTTTATCCATTCATCCCTTGTTGGGCATCTAGGTTGCTTCCAAGTCTTGGCTGTTGTGACTAATGCTGCAGTGAACATAGGGGTGCATATATCTGTATGCATTCGTGTTTTCATGTTCTTTGGATAAATACCCAGAAGTGGAATAGCTGGATCATATGGTAGTTCTATTCTTAATTTTTTGAGGAATCTCCATACTGTTTTCCAAAGTGGCTGCACCAATTTGCACTCCCATCAGCAGTGTATGAGTGCTCCCTTTTCTCCACATCCTCTCCAACACTTGTTATTTCTTGTCTTGTTAATTATAGCCATTCTGACGGGCATGAGGTGATGTCTAATTGTAGTTTTGATTTGCATTTCCCTAATAATTAGTGATATTGAACCACTGTATATCTTCTTTGGAAAAATGTTCAGATCTTTTGCTCATTTTTTAATTGAGTTGTTGCTTTTTGTTGTTGAGATTTATGAGTTCTTTATATATTTTGGATATTAGCCCCTTATCAGATGTATGATTTGCAAATATCTTCTCCCAGTCGTTAGGTTGGCTTTTCGTTTTGTTGATGGTTTCCTTTGCTGTGCAGAAGCTTTTTAGTTTGATGTAGTCCCACTTGTTAATTTTTTCTATTATTTCCCTTGCCTGCCAAGTACTGGTCAGACACAGTACTTGAAAATATGCTGTAAAGACCAGTGTTGAGGGGCACACTGCCTACGTTTTCTTCTAGAAGTTTCATGGTTTCAGGTCTTCTATTCAAGTCTTTAATCCATTTTCAGTTAATTTTTGTGTATGGTGCAAGATAATGGCTTACTTCATTGTTTTGCATGTGACTGTCCATTTTCCCCAACACCATTTATTGAAGAGATGTTCCTTTCTCCATTGTATGCTCTTGCCTTCCTTATCAAAAATTAGTTGTCAATAGATGTGTGGGTTTATTTCTGGGCTCTTGATTCTGTTTCATTGATCTGTGTGTCTGTTTTTGTGCCAGTACCATGCTGTTTTGATTACTATAGCTTTGTAGTATATTTTGAAGTCAGAGAGTGTGATATCTCTAGTTTTGTTCTTTTTTTCTCAGGATTCCTTTGGCTACTCAGGGTCTTATGTTGTTCCATACAAATTTTAGCATTCTTTGTTCTGTTTCTGTGAAAAATGTCATTGAAATTTTGATAGGATTGCATTGAATCTGTAGATTGGTTTAGGAAGTATGGACATTTTAATTACGTTAATTCTTCTGATCCAAGAGCATGGAATATCTTTCCATTTCTTTGTGTCTTCTTCAATTTCTTTCAACAATGTTTTATAGTTTTCAGTGTATAGATCCTCACCTCTTTGGTTAAATTTATTCCTTGGTATTTTATTCTTTTTGTTGCAATTGCAAATGGGATTGTACTTTTTTTTTTTTTGCTGAGGAAGATTAGCCCTGAGCTCACATCTGTTGCCATTCTTCCTATTTTTGCTGAGGAAAGTTGGCCCTGGACTAACATCCATGCCCATCCTCCTCTACTTTGTGTGTGGGATGCCTGCCACAGCATGGCTTGATAAGTGATGTGTAGGTCTGCACCCGGGATCTGAACCTGTGAACCCTGGGCTGCCAAATTGGAGCATGAGAACTTAACCACTACGCCACTGGGCTGGCCCTGGGATTGTATTCTTAATTTCTCTTTCTGCTACTTTGTTGTTAGTGTATAGAAATGCAACTGATTTTTGTATGTTGATTGGTATCCTACAACTTTACCATATTCATTTATTATTTCTAAAAGTTTTTTGGTGGATTCTTTAGGGTTTTATACATATAAAATCATGTCATCTGCAAATAGTGACAGTTTAACTTCTTCCTTTCCAATTTGGATCTCTTATTTCTTTTTCTTGCCTGATTGGTCTGGCTAGGACTTCCAATACAATCTTAAATAACAGTGGCAAAAGTGGGCATCCTTGTCTGGTTTCTTTTCTTAGAGGGATGACTTTCAGTTTTTCTACATTGAGTATGATATTGGCTATGGGTTTGTCATATATATGGCCTTTATTATGTTGAGATACTTTCCTTTTTACCAGTTTTATTCAGAGTTTTTGTCATAAATGGATGATGCATCTTTGTCAAATATTTCTCTGCATCTATCAGGATGATCACATGATTTTAATTCTTCATTTTGTTAATGTGGTGTATCACACTGATTTCTGCATGTTGAACCATCCCTGCATCCCTGGAATAAATCCTGCTTGATCATGGTGTATGATCTTTTAAATGTATTGTTGTATTTGATTAGCTAATATTTTTTGAGGATTTTTGCATCGATGTTCATCAGTGATATTGGCATATGATTTTCTTTTTTTGTGTTGTCCTTGTCTGGTTTTGGTATCAGGGTAATGTTGACCTCTTAGAATGAGTTAGGAAGCTTCCCCTCCTCTTCAATTTTTGGGAAGAGTTTGAGAAGGATAGATATTATGTCTTCTTTGAATGTTTGGTAGAATTTGCCAGGGAACCATCTGGTCCTGGACTTTTATTTTTGGGGTAGGTTTTTGATTACTGTTTTGATCTCTTTACTGGTGATTGATCTATTTAAATTCTCTATGTCTTCTTGGTTCAGTTTTGGAAGGTTGCACAATTCTAAGAATTTATCCATTTCTTCTAGATTACCATATTTGTTGGTGTATAGCTTTTTGTAGTATTCTCTTATAATCTCTTGTATTTCTGAGGTATTTGTTGTAATTTCTCCTCTTTCATCTCTGATTTTATTTATATGAGCCTTGTCTCATTTTTTCTAGGTGAGTCTAGCTAAAGGTTTGTCAATTTTGTTTATCTTTTCAAAGAACAGCTCTTAGTTTCATTGATTTTTCTATTGTGTTTTTAGTCTCTATTTCATTTATTTTCGCTCTGATTTTTATTATTTCCCTCTTTCTACTGATTTTGGGGTTTGTTTGTTCTTCTTTTTCCAGTTCCTTTAGGTAAGCTATTAGATTGTTTACTTGAGCTTCTTCTTGATTGTTGAGGCAGGCCTCTATTACTATAAACTTCCCTCTTAGAACTGCTTTTGCTGTACCCCATAAATTTTGGCATGTCATATTTTCATTTGTCTCCAGGTATTTTTTGATTTCTCTTTTGATTTCTTCATTGACTCAATCATTGTTCAGTAACATTTTGTTTAATCTCCACATATTTGTGTCTTTTCTGATTTTATTAGTTAATTAATAGGTATAAGAGGCTAACTATTCTGATTTTCTTCTAGCTGATGTCTAGTTTCATACTGTTGTGGTCAGAAAAGATGCTTGGCATTATTCCAGCCTTCTTAAATTTATTGAGATTTGTTTTGTAGCTTAATATGTGATCTATCCTGGAGAAGTTCCATGTGCATTAGAAAAGAATGTGTGTTCTTTGGTTTTTGGATGGAATTTTCTGTATATATCTACTAAGTCTACCTGGTCTAATGTGTCATTTAAGCCAATGTTTTCTTATTGATTTTTCCTTGCATGATCTATCCATTGGTGTATGTAGAGTGTTAAAGTCTCCTACTATTATTTTGTTACTGTCTATTTCTCCTTTTATGTCTGTTAATAATTGCTTTATATATTTAAGTACTCCAATGTTTGGTGCATAGATATTTACAAGTGTTATATCCTCTTGTTGGATTGTTCCCTTGATCATTATGTAGTGCCAATTTTTGTCTCTTGTTACAGTTTTTGTTTTAAAGTCTATTTTGCCTGATATAGGTATTGATGCCCCAGCTTTCTTTTCATTGACATTTGCATGGAGTATCTTTCTCCACCCCTTCACTTTCAGTTTGTGCGTGTCTTTAGGTCTGAAGTGTGTCTCTTGTATGCAGCATATATATGGGTCTTGTTTTTTGATCCAATCAGCCACTTTATGTCTGTTGATTGGAGCATTTGGCACATTGACATTTAAAGTAGCTATTGATAAATACATACTTACTGCCATTTTGTTACTTTTTTTCTGAGTGTTTTAGTAGTTCTTCTCTGTTCTTTTCTTCTTCTCTTGCTCTCTTCCCTTGTGGTTTGATGGCTTTCTTTAGCATTATGTTTGTGTTCCTTTCTCTTAATTTTTTGTATATTTATTACAGGTTTCTGGTTTGGGATTACCATGAGAGTCATATAGAATAACCTACATATATAGCAATCTATATTATGTTGATGGTCTCTTAAGTTTGAGCTCTTGCTAAAAGCTCTACTCTTTTACTCCCCTCCTCCTACATTTTATTTGTTTATTTATTTATTTATTTATTTTTGTGTGAGGAAGACCAGCCCTGGGCTAACATCCATTGCCAATCCTCCTCTTTTTGCTGAGGAAGACTGGCCCTGGACTAACATCCGTGCCCATCTTCCTCTACTTTATATGGGACGCTGCCACGGCATGGCTGACAAACAGTGCATCGGCCAGCACCCAGGATCCGAACCCGCGAACCCTGGGCTGCCAAAGTGCGAACTAAACTGCTGTGCCACCAGGCCAGCCCCACACAGTTTATTTTTTTTGATACCATATTTAATCTCTTTTGTGTGTGTGTGTGTGTCTGTTACCCTCTTCTCATGGAAATAGATAATTTTAGCACTTTTGTCTTTTGACCCTCATATTAGCTTTGTAAGTGGTTGACCTGCTAACTTTACAGTATATTTGCCTTTACCAGTGATTTTATTATTTTTTAAAATAATTTTCTTACTCCTATTTGTGGTCCTTTCTTTTCCACTTAAAAAAGTCCCTTTAGCATTTCTTGTAAGGCTGGTCTATTGGTGATACACTCTTTTAGTTTTTGCTTTTACTCTTTACCTCTCCTTCCATTCTGAATGATAACTTTGCCAGGTAGGGTATTCTTGGCTGCAGGTTTTTTCCTTTCAGCACTTTAAATATATGTTCCACTCCTTTCTAACCTGTAAGGTTTCTGCTGAGTAGTTCACTGACAGCCTTATGGGGTTTCCTTTGTATTTAATTTTTTGCCTTTCTCTTGCAGCTTTTAGGATTCTCTCTTTATCTTTACTTCTTGACATTTTAATCATAATGTGTCTTTGTGTTTGCCTCTTTGGGTTATCTTGTTTAGTGTTCTCTGTGCTTCCTGCACTTGGATGTCTTTCTTTCCTTAGGTTAGGAAACTTTTCAGCTATTATTTCTTCAAATAGATTGTCTGCCCCTTTGTCTCTCTTCTCCTTCTGGGACACGTATACTATGGATATTAATGTGCTTGATATTGTCCCAGAGGTCTCTTAGACTGTCCTCACTTTTTAAAATTCTTTTTTCTTTTATCTGTTCAGCTTGGATGATTTCCTCTAGTCTTTTGTCCAGTTCGCTATCCATTCTTCTGTATCATCTACTGTGCTATAAGTCCCTCTAGTGAATTTTTCATTCCTATTATTGTATTCTTCATTTCTGATTGGTTCTTTTTTATATTTTCCAATTCCCTTTTGAAGTTCTCACTGAGTTCATTCATTCTTCTCCCAAGACCAGTCAGCATCATTATGACTATTATTTTATATTCTTTATCAGGTAGATTGTTTCTTTGTTTCATTTAGTTCTTTTTCTGAGGATTTGTCTTCTTCCCTTATTTGGAACATATTCCTTTATCTCCTCATTTTGCCTCTTTCTCTGTGCTTATATCTATGTATTAGGTAGATCAGCTATGTCTCCTGATATTGGAGAGGTCGCCTTATGTAAGATGCCTTTGGAGGCCCAGCAGTGTGCTTCCCTCTCGTCACGAGTTCCAAATGTTCCAGGAGTGTCGCCTGTGTGGGCTACATGTATCCTTCTGTTATGGCAGGGTTGCTCTTGCTGTAGGTGCACAGGGAGGTTAGGCTGTCCCCTTGGCCAGCTGGTTGTAATACTCAGCTATGTGAGGCTGCTATGGTCCCTTCAGTCACTTTGTGGGGCATGGGGATCTCCAGCACAGTTGGCTGCAAGGTCTAATAGCACATTCCTGCTGCTGTTTTTCTGTTAAGTGAGTAGGCCCCAAGTGTGGCTGGTTGCTAGGCTCAGGGCGCTTACAATTGCTGTAAGCCTCTGGCCTGCAAGGCTGTTGTCAGCTCTCTCAGGAGTGCAGCTGGGTGGAGCTGGCTCCAGGCATGGGAACACCCAATTGTTTCAGGTTTTGGAAGGTGGGGCCAATCCCCTATGTGGCTGCTTGAGAAGCACAAGTCTGCTGCAGCTGACAAGCCCCACTGCCTGCAGGCCCACACACACCATCAACACAGCCCTGCCCCATGTGCACACCCCAACCCACTGAAGTAGACCCACTCATCCTGCCGCAGAGGCCCTAAACACTCCACCAATGCAGGTCCACCCCTCGTGCATGCCCCGCCCCTTGTGCATGCCCTGCCCTACAGAGGCAGACACACTCACCCCTCTGAAGAGGTCCAACCCACCTTGCCTATGTGGGCCCAGGAGTTGCCAAAGGGCTTGCTTTTGGGTGAGGCCAGTTCCTAGGGCAGGCTGCCTGCACTGGCTGGGATGGATTAAATCAGTGCTCTGTTGGGTGGGGCAGACCCTTACACTAATAGGCCAGGGGAAGAACTCCAATGGCATCTGCCAACATCTTTGTCAGCATGCCTGTACCAGGTCACAATAATGTCTGCCGCCAATGTCTCAGTACCTGGAGAAGTACCCCCAGGTTGGAGAGGTCTTACCTCTTGCCAAGGTGCACCCAGTGCCTATCAAGTGAGTTTTCTTCAAAGGACTGTGGACCCTTTTTCTGTTTATTTTAGCTTGATTTCTGAAATGGGTAAATTTGTGCATGGGCCCTTTAAGATCAGGCTTTTCTTTCCTTTATATCTGAAAGCTTTTCTAGGGGTATTCCCCACTGTTGTTAATAGTCAGAAAAGCCAGACATTATGACACTTATCTTGGTTGTGCTGAGTCCACAACCTGCTTACTGTGGCAAAGCTCTCCCACTCAGATCCCCCACTCCTTCAGGAAAAGCTTCTTACCTAAAAATTGTTCCTGGCTGTGAAGCACCATGGCTAGAATTTGGCTTTTTAATATC
Organism: Tapirus indicus; assembly: GCA_031878705.1. Taxonomy (NCBI): domain Eukaryota; kingdom Metazoa; phylum Chordata; class Mammalia; order Perissodactyla; family Tapiridae; genus Tapirus; species Tapirus indicus. The sequence goes on from CM062919.1 coordinate 34,622,374, forward strand.
TAAAGAGGAATTTTTACCTCTCCACCTCAATCAGCACAGTCCTTTGGTGTGGGGGGTCTTTTTCTCCAGTTTTCAGTTCTCTCTCAGTGGTAACTGTTCCAAGAGTAGTTATAAATTTGTTGTGTCCATGGGCGGAGGTGAGTTCAGAGGCCTCCTATGCCACCATCTTCCCAGGTTCTTCCCCAAAGAATCCTTTCTTAAGTGACATTGTAATACTTTCAAATTTGGCTTTCACAAGAAATAGTTTCTTAAAATTCCTAGTATCAAAGAAGCCACATGAGTCAGGCTTGGCATTCAGGCATATTATTCTGCCTTTTCTATGGGAACTAATCACATTATCCCCACCATTTCCTACAAATACAGCAATCTCCCAACATTGTATCTCTTCCTGCTAGCACTCTGTAGCAGATGCTATTAGCCTCATGTCTTATTCCCTTGGACCACCTGAGTTCACCTGCAGCTATGGTTCATAATTCCAGGCCCACTGAGAACTACCACCTGAGATGCGCTAAGAGAGCTTGCTCCATCATATGCATTTGCTACTCAGAAGGGTGGGTGAGGGTGGGAATTAATACCCTTCAACTCTCAACCAATGGGGAATTGAAGCTGGCAAATATGGTAAAAAAAATATTCCAGCCTCCATGTGCTGTGGTGAGACAGTTCTGAGGCACATTTCATTTCGCTTCTCAGAGATTCCCCAGTGGGACTGAATGCTGGTTTACCAAAGCAATCAACCCATTCATTAATGGACTTTTTATTTGCTTATTCTCTTGCTTCACTTGCCTAACTTCCTCATTTGTGTTTTCATCCAAATAAACTATCTACAGGCAAATCCTTATCTCAAAAGCTCATTTTGCAGGAACACAAACTAACATGTGCCCTCTTCGAAGCATTGTGTGCTCAGATGGTTGGTAACTATCCTTTATTTTATTTTATTATTTTATTTATGTCAATATGACACTAACAACACACTAAAACAAAATTGCTTTTATTTCCCTCCAGCTGGAAAAATATATCTGTGTGTTTATCATCTATCTATCAATTCAGCATTTTTTCTAGGATGGATAACCAAAGGATGTCAGAAAATGAATGACAATTCTAGAGATTTTTAATTTTTATATTTCTATAGTGTATCTATCTATCTACCTATCTATCTTATTTATCTGTCTCCTACAGCTATCTACCTAGTTAGCTATCTACCTAATCCATTCACCATACTAATCTATTTTTAGTATATTCTTAACATTCTTTCTATCCTATTATTTTTTGGCATTAAGAGTACTGAAATGACAGTAATGTTTCCTGCCCTCAGAGATTTTATAGTCTAATGGATGAGATGAACATTTCATGACTACTTATACAAATAGTTACTCATGATCATGAGAAACACTACAAAGGAACAGTACAGATCACGTTGAAAGCAAAATATCAAGGCACCTAAACATGTCTTGGGTGGTGGTGAGTGGTGGTTAGGAAAGTTTCTCCCAGAAATCATGCTGAAGTGACCTTCTGAAGCAAGAGCAGCCTGGGCAGAAGGCACTGTGGATCACAAACTCTCTCTTACTCTGTTAAGATCTTAGATGGTACCTGAATTAGACGAAATATAGTGATTATCTCCTCTATTTTGCTTAAAAATAATTTTAGATTTTTCTAGTGCAACATTTAAATGACCTAATTGAACCATGGTGTAGAGACAGCTTCTATTACATTAATTTTAATTACTCATGGTACATTTAAATTGCACAGTATGAAATTGACTTGCTCCTCACTGTAATATTTCTTTGTGCAGCAGTTCCATGATGGGTTTCTATTTCTGTGTGCAAATGTTACAGTTCTTGCTTATTTCAAGTGTAATTCCACTTTCATTTGTTTTTAAAGCAAATAAATTGAGTTAAAATTATTTTCCCTTTCTTGAGATTTCACTTGCTTATCAAAGTTAAACCACCGCATAAAAATGTCCACAATGATAATACGCTATGTCTGAATAATATGGGTCCAAAGGAGGGCCAATTTCTGGGAAAAAACAATAAAAAGAGAGCAGAAAAGTTGTAATAGCTACCTATATGTTTTATGTTTGAACAACACTTTTTTCTACAAAGATATGTTAATAATTAGTGAAAAAATTTAAATGAGGATTATCTTAAATTCTAAATCCCCTTTTCTTTTTCCTTTTTTCCCTCCATTTACTTTTAAGAAATTTACACACTCAGTAGAAAAGAAAAAACAAATCCAAATAATATCTTTTGAGTGAGGATATGGCCATATATTTGAAGAAATAATTCTTGACTATTGGTTGTATTTTCAGATCTTTCACTGAACTCTTCATTAATAACGTTTTCCCTGACCAAAGACCAGTCCACAAATTCCCTATAATGTTACTTTTCTCTATCACTCCTGAAAGAGTTTCTCCTGTTCATTTACCGCAAGCAGTTTACTTTTATTTGCTTCATACTTAGTCCCCTTTGCCCATCTTCTTTGGACCTGGTAATTCATACTCTGCCTTTTCTTTCCTTTCTTTCCTTAGGACTTTCAAATCTGTCTCTCTTTTCCTCATTCCCATAATGGGTCACTCTTTCTCTTTTCAGAAATCGATTTTTTCCAGAAAACTTATGTCGGAGCCCCAGCTATCAGCTTCCTTAGAAGGAAATTTTTGATAGTCATTGCCTTAGAATAAAAATCTACCCAGAATACTGGACAAATCTTTGTCTATGATATGAAAAAGGCAAAGCCATAATAAATGGTACAAGGTAAAAATAATAAGGATGGAAAAGCGCAGAAATTTTCGTCAAGGGTACTTCTGTAATCAAGGTTGGTGGAGGGGTCTTCACTTACCTATTTATACTGGCACAAAAGGTAATGAAGCTTGAACTTTCCTAGCGGTCCACTGGAGTGGAATAAACACTTCTATACAGAATTTCCAAACAACCATTGAATCTTTTGGTTTAACAGTGTGACAATCAGTTCTAATTCTTTTTAGGTGGTTTTCAAATGCTATTCACACATAGTTTTTGTTTTTGAGTCAAGTGAAAGAAATGGCTCTGGAAGAGCCTTGCTTTTCCTTTTGATTCTATTTGATTTTGAATAGTTTTTCCCCAGGTAGCTATTGGCTTTGCATGCATTGGAAATTATGTTAAAATTTAGGTCAGGAATAACTGCTCATTTTAAGATTGGAAGACTTTTAAGAGTGATTTTAATATTGGCTTAACACATGTCTAAGACTGATAACCCAGATTAGCTGTCATTATTTTTTAAAAATTAGGATGGGTCCTGTAATAATCAATTAAATGATAAGAATTATGGTAAATATTTTGACAATATAAGGAAGTACCACAGTCTTTATTTAATATCTGACAATAGATAAGAATGTTAAATTTTGAAGTGATGATTAGCTAGCTGACCATATTGGCCAACAGATAGAAATATAGATCTTCAAAAACAAGTGAGGATCAAGAGAATAAGAAGGCAAGCACAGACTGGGAGAAAAATATGTGCAAAAGACATATCTTATAAAGGACTTTTATCCAAAATAAACAATGAACTCTTAAAACTCAACAATAAGAAAAAAAAATAACCCAATTTAAAAAATGCGCAAAGGATTTGAACAGACACTTTATCAAAGAAGATATCCAGACGGCAAATAAGCATATGAAAGGATGCTCAGCATCATATGTCATTAGGGAATTGCAAATTAAAACATGAATGAGATACCACTACACACCTACTAGAATGACCAAAATCCAAAACAGTGACAACACCAAATTCAAGATGTGCAGCAGTAGGAACTCTCCTTCATTGCTGATGGGAAAGCAAAATGGTGCAGCCACTTTGGAAGACAGTGGAATACTATTCTGTGCTAAAAAGAAATGAGCTATCAAACCATGAAAAGACATGGAGGGAACTTAAATGCATGTTACTAAGTGAAAGAAGCCAACCTGAAAAGTCTACATACTGTATGATTCCAACTATATCACAATCTGGAAAAGGCAAAATATGGAGCCAGAAAAATGATCAGTGGTTACCAGGGATTAGGGGGAAAGGAGGGATGAGTAGGTAGAGCACAGAGGATTTTTAGGACAGTGAAACTATTCTTTATGACATTACAAGGGTGGATATATGTCCTCAAACATTTGTCCAAATCCATGGAATATACACCACCGAGAGAGAATTCTAATGTGAACGATGGACTTTGGGTGATAATCATGTGTCAATGTAGGTTCATCAATTAAAACAAATGTACCACTCTCGTGGGGGATTTGATGGCGGGGAAGACTGTGAGTATGTGGGGCTAGGGTATATAGGAAACCTATGTACTTTCTGCTTAGTTTTGCTGTGAACTTAAAACAGCTCTAAAAGATAAAGTCTATCAGGGCTGTCCTGGTGGCATAGTGGTTAAGTTTGCACACTCCACTTTGGTGGCCTGGGGTTTGTGGGCCCAGATCCCAGGCACAGACCTGCACATAGCTCATCAAGCCATGCTTTGGTGGCATCCCACATACAAAATAGAGGAAGATTGGCATATATTTTAGCTCAGGGACCATCTTTCCCAAGTGAAAAGAGGAGGATTAGCAACAGATGTTAGCTCAGGGGAAATCTTCCCCACCAAAAAATAAATAAATAAAGTCTATCAATAAAAGAAAAGAAAAAGAAATATGGAACTTCAGAAATAGTTAAAATAAAGGTACAAATAAAAGATACTACTTTACAAAGATACTATTTTTAAGATCTCTAGAAGATAATTAACTGTCTAAAGTAAACATGGTAGCATTTTATTGTAAGGTTTATAATATATACAAAAATAAAATGTAGAGCTGATAGTAGCCCAAAAGATGCGAGGAGGGAATTAAAAGTTCAGACTCTCATGATTCCCTGCCATTAACTTGCACAGACAATACGATCCACAAGCCACAATCCATGGATGGCTCATAAGCAAAACTGGTCCTGCACCTGTGTTTGATTGATCTGCCTGATGTTGGTTCACACAGTATTTTAAAAATTGAATCAGTTGCCAATATTTTAAAATCTGGCTATTTTGCATAAATTCCTGACCCTTGATTATTCTTGAGAAAGATCTGGCCTGCATTTCATGGCAACAGTCTACTTGATCTGAGTAACCACTGCTTCCTTGGGCTGGGCCAGGGCTCTCCAGTTTTCCTTTACCTTCCTTATGTCCTGTTTTATTCCTGACACTGACAGTTTCCATTTATCATCATCTTGCAATACTGCTTTACTCGTTTCCTTGACTTGTCTGATGCCAGCTACAGTCATTTGATTTGTGATCACTGGTCTAAATGCTTAAGAAGAAAGAGAAAGGATTTAATAACTCTTCAAGAAATGTATACCCCCCTTGAGTCAAATATGTAATAATTGTTGCTATACTTGCACAAAAATCCAGCAGATACAGTCAAGTAAACTCTAGTCATTTTTTTTTTCCAGTTTAGCTTTCTTTTCCTTCTTTTAGTCATGGCACCTGGATTTCCCTTGGAGAACCCTGCTCATCCCGCCTGCTTTGCCCACTTGCTTGTTTTCTTTGTGCATCTATGAATCAAATTGTCTGCCTCCTGGGCTAGACTGGTAATTTGAAGCCTGAAAGAAGTGAAACAAGGATGGAGGATCATTCATTCTGGTTCTATGGCCCTAAAGAAACTTGTTCTCACTCTGTTGCTATCTCTTCTGGTAGTAGAGATTTTAGTTCTTATTTTTTTGTTCTGTAAGCTATACCAGACTCTTCCAATAAAATGTGATTTTCTTTAAACTATTGAGAGTCTGTAAATATTGCTTGCAATAAAAAAACCTCTCTAAGACAGAGCTGGATGAAATGTTAGATAAGGTGCCACTATCTACCCCAAACTCCATCCGGGCTGTGTGTGGGGGGTATGGGTAGGTGGGTGGGCATAGTTCTCTGTCGTCTTCAAACACTTTGTATCTCCAGAATTAAGGATTATTTTTCCCATCATATTGAGTATTTTCTAATTTCTCTTTTTGTTTACATCTGTTTCCCCCCTCTTTCCTTATGCCTTTTGTATTATTCAAGTTTTCTTTATTCTCATTTTTCCCTTCTACTGATTTGACTGTTATACATGCTTCTATTGTTTAACTGATTTACCTTAGCACTGGAATATGACATATTTGATTGAAACAGTTTGAAGTTTATGATTTAAAGATGATCAGTGTCTTTACTCATCTCTAGAACAATACAAAGACCTTAGAATACTTAACTCTGGTTACTATGTTCCACCTTATATGCTATAGTTGTTTAGTAACTTAGTTCTACCTGGTATTTATATTCCCCATATTAGACATTACTGTTATTATTCTATATAATCATTATCATTTATATATTTTCTTCCTTACAATGCTTTCTGACATTTACTTTTTTTTTCTAGGTTCATGTTTCTTCTTTTCAAAATTTATAGCCTTTATTACTTCATAAAAAGGAAGTAAAACAAGAAGCTGTTAGTGGTAAATTCAGTGTTTGATTATCCGAATTTATTTTGTCCTCACTCCTGAATGATATTTTGGCTGAATACAGAATAATAGGTTATAGCTCTATTCTCTCAACTCTGTACAGATGCTGTTCCATTGAACAAAGCCTACTGTTTTATTATTATCCTTTTATAATAATCCAAATTCTTGCTTTTAAAATATTTTCCATAATTTTGAGTTCTATAGTTACATTACAATGTGTATAGTTATGGATTTATTTTTATTTATACCCTCTTTGAGAATCTAGAATAAGACAAATATGTCTTTCATCAATTCTAGAAATTTTTCAGGCATTAATTCTAAGAATATTGTCTTGTCCCCATTCTCTCTGTTCTTTCCCCTGTCAGACCTATCGGATTTATGTTAGACTCTTAATTCCTCTTTCATATTTTCTCTCATTTTATCTTTTAGGGGTATATGCGGAATAATCTCTTCTAAGTCATTAATTATCTCACTGGCTGTGGCTAATCTAATATTTAATTCATCCAATGAAGCTTCTCTTCTATCTTTCAACAATATTTTTCACTTTCAGATATTCTATTTGGTTCTTTTTCTTACCAACTTGTTCTTTTTTCGGTGTGACTTAATCCTTTTCCTTTTTTATTTATGTCTCTCATCATTTTTAACATACTTATTTTATCATCTATATGTAGTAGTTGATGTTTTTGCTTTTTTTGCCTGCTGACTTTCATGTCTTCAGAGGCTTTATTCGTGGGAGTCTTGTGTAGCCTGTATTGAGAGATAATTTATCGAGACGATTTTAATTTGCTTTGGCCAGAACCTCTAGGGGTATCACTACCCAAGACCACTTTATTTTAAATTCTAGTCTCTTAGAAAACATAGGTGGTTAACACTGAACTCCGATAACACGTTACTTTGGGCCTGTGATTATAAATTTTTACAGGAAACTAATCTTTCCACCCAGAGCCCAGGTGTTTGGATCTGAACTTCATAATTTCCTCCTTGTGCTGGTGCGTGTATTTTTTAAGTTGATCTTTCACTGAGGATGCAGTCTTTTGAATGTCCTGATTTTGTGGGTGATATCAGTTCCAAGTTTTCATTTTGCACAGATTGTCACCTAGCTGCCTTTGAGACTCTAGGTTATTGAGAGCAACAATTTCCCCGGGGCTGCTGAGTGTCAGTTCTTGTGCTCACCACTCTGGTTTTCAATAACCTCTTTGCATTAGGACCCTAGGGATTTCATTTAAATTTTGCTAGTACAGCTTTGAATTTAAAAGTATATGTTACATTTTACCCAGCATTTTTATTCACTTTGTGGAGAACGGTTTTTGGGGTATCTAATCTGCAATATTACAAGAAATGGAAGTTTCCATACTCAAAAGAGGCTTGCATTTATTCCTTCATCTATTCCTAAAGCTTTTACTGTCTACAAGTTGACAGGCAATGTTACTTTACTTTTTTTTTAATATAGTGGGGCATAAATCCATAGAAAAATAATAAATGAATGAAGTGACAGTGCCCATCACTATTGCTAAAATGTCCTTGTTTCTTATTTTATTCCAATGCATTTCATACTTTGAATAGACTCAGACAATAGCAATTCCAGTATGTGCATTTTTTTTCCACTTAATAGACCAGCAATACTTATTTCACTCTGACCACATTTCATTTCAACTTGACTTTTACTTTCTGACCTTTCATTTAAATGAGAATAAATAAATGTTTATACAAACAACACATTTCATATGTAGCATATCTTTTAATAGCTGCTTTCAATTCAAGTGGCAAAAACCATAGAGGATCATATTGTTTCTATCTATAAGTGGAGTCATATACTCAGATTTCTGCTCTTCTGTGATCTTGCCTGTTCTGAGGTGATTTCAAATAAATGAAGTGCTTAGAGCCATGAACCCTAGACAGGCAATATGAGGATGAAGCAAAGGCTTTAGCCCTCCTAATCTCTATTAGTCTTTTCTGCCCCCACCTATCCAGGTCCTCCATAAACATATGATCTGAATAAAAATAAGATACTTGTTATGGAATCAATCATAAAGATAAGTCCTCTGGAGCAATGCTTCTTAATCTTTAATGGGAACGTGAGTCCCCCAGAGAATCTTGTTAAAACGCACATTCTGATTCAATAGATCTGGGGTGAAGCATGAGATTTTGCATCTCTACCAAACTATCGGTTGCTGCTGCTGCTGCTCCTTATCAGCTAGACCTTTGAGTTGCAAGACCTAGATCCTTTACAACCAGATTATCTATTCTTAAATCAGTCCACGTAGAAAGTTTGAAGTTACAATAAAAACAAAAGCAGAACTGGAAGGAATCATGCATTGTATATTGGACACGTCCAAATACAATAACAGAAGAGGAGAATTACAAGTTAGTCAATAATTACAACAAATAAATATTTTCTATTTTTATATGAAAATCACCAATGTATAAAAATTGAAGATTATTCTTGTCTTCAATAAATTTTCTTTCTGTTAAAAATTTGTATAGTTTTTGTTTAATTACAAACCTAATTTATTATTTATGCAAAAATTTAAACAACACAGATGTCTATATAATAAAAGGTGAAAGTTTCTCGACACTCACCTAATTCTATTCCCAGAAGTAACCACTATTAAGTTTGTTTGTTGGGTACCCTCCAAAATATTTTTGTTCCCTGTGTAAACACATATGTACACACTCAACTTTTGTTGGTTTATAAAAACAAGATTTTACTTTGTGTCTTATACTGCAACTTGATTTTTTAGCTTGATATTTTGAGATCTTCCATTTCAGCTCACATAGACCTTCCATATTTTTAGTGGTTGCATGGATATGCTGTTCCATACATGTAACTATTTTTTTAAAATTGAAAGACACTTAGGCTAATTCCATTGTTTGCCTTTAATTGAATATTCTATAAACTAAGAAAAATTATTTACCCAAACAATTATATCCAATAAAAATGATCTGGGTGGAATGTGCATACCAGTCCCATTCATTACAACTTCACTTTGTGCTACATAGAACAAATACAGGGGAGTTCCGACTCCTGGTCCTTTAACAACAGAACCGCCTTCTAAGCCCCAGACAACCTCCAGGCTTTCCACTTACGGTTCTAGAGGGAGAAAATGGTATTTCTAAAGATTTTGAGTCTGATTGCTAATAAGAATACTCCTAGAAAGCAAGTATGAAAAGAGTAAGTGAACTGGAGGGGTTAAAATTGAGTATGGTATCAAAAGCATGCTCTATGTGCATAGCCCAGTCATGTATTTTAAAGCTACACTAAAATTAACATGGTCAAATATCTTTGTTTGTTTTGGATAAATAGTCTATAGTTTGCAGAAAAGAGATTATATGTTTATTCAGGTTTATAAAAAAACATTTTAGAGATACAAATTGAATATAAACCTTGAGAGTTATGAGACTTTCTAACTCATAAAATAAACATATCTAGTTTCCATATATTTAAAGCAATCAGTCTACAGTGCCATAAGTCTAGACTCTAAAGGGAGAAAAATCATTTCCTCTGATGTATATTTAATAAACAAAACTGTCTACATAGAATCACTAATAGAAATTGCTTGGCCTACCAAATGTTCTCTGACCTAAAAGAAGATCATTAGAGAATGTTCTTGCAATATTTTAGAGAAAAATCAGCTGCTTTTACTTTTTCTTTCTTGACAGATTACTGTTAGTGATAGATACAATAAAAAAATCTATTTCCTACTGTGTTCTCCCCAATGGCCACTGTAAACTTTTTCTACTGACCCTGAAACAATAAGCCCACTTCCAAACAGCAGATAACCTCATTTACTACGTTAGTAAGAAGATAAAAGCCTTCTGAAACACATTATCTCCAGTCTCTTCTCTCACCCTTAAAACTGTCTGTAGCTTTACCAACCATCTTTCCCTCCAGTTTATAGGAAGATGTATCCTTGACTCTTTCCAGAAATAAGCTCTTACCTCTGCCCTTGGTTTTATGGTATAATTTTACTGTTTCTTTATATACATTTTTTCCTTATTGGTCTAAGCTCTAGGAAGACAAGAACACTATTTTTCTTATATTTCTATTTCCTTAGCACCTGTCTCTTTATCTTACATATCAGTCCTGATTTCTAAGATATCCAGAGTCAAAGCTGATGCACAACAGTAATGATCTCATGCTAGGATTTTTGCATGTCTCTCCTAAATGCATGTTTTCAAAACGATTTTAAAATTTTTTTCTCACTGTTTTGTTTAATAGCTCTTTAAGTCTTTTTGGAGGTAGTTTTGATATAAACACTAATAAAATGAGTGATTAATAAATATTGAAGACGTCAGGAATCTTATTGGTTTACATTATATGAAGTAAAAACAAATAGAATAATTGCTACTGTTTTTAACACAGCACACTTTTATTAGACTGAAATTTAGACTTAAATTCACTTCTACTTCCCCTTTTCATTGCTTTTTATTGTCTTCAGTGTTTAAAAGTTACAGAATATGTTTATTTACATTATATTTGGCCTTTACAACAATTGTATGGTTACCTAAGTTTCTCTGTTATACTTCTTTTAAAAGAAGGGGCACTTTTACTGCATTGCATTAGATTATTCCTAAGGAATTGAAAAATTATTCTTCTAAAATGTCAAGAAGACTATATCATATCCCATCTTTCCCTCCAGCTCTTGCAACACAAATAGCATCACACACAGATTTGTGGATATAATTGATATCGACATCTCACCTATAAAAATATAGTTGGGAAAGAAACCTGGACTCAATAGCTGGGTCATGGCATGCTTTGGCATCGCTGTTCCAAAACCTCCAAAGCCTCTAGATAAGCCTCTGGTGCCCAAACTGAAATGTGGCAGGAAGCTCTGAGATGAAGTAAAGTTTCCCAACCCTGACATAGGGTTGGAGTAGAAGGTAAGATTATTGGTCTCTTTATGGTGAGATCTCACCAATGAAGAGAAAAAATATTAAATAGGTTGGAAGTAAATGGACTACCATAATTACCTATATCTTGTTTAAATAAATGCAAAAATTTGTTTTGTTCAGTGTCTGCTGTAGATGAAAACAGTTGCCAGAGAGTCTTTATGGAGAAGGAGAAACCCACACGAGCATTTAGCGGGCTGAAGCTCCAGATATTCATGTTTTAAATGAAGCACATGGCCATTGGCCTTTTCTAAAAAACCAAAACTACCCTCTTTTCAGTGAAAAAATTAGTGAAAGTATGGTGCCAAATATCTTGTCAGTTTCTGCAGCAGTTGGAACGTAGGACCCGAAACAATAGGTTCTGTCCTTAGTGGTTCATCAGCCTCCAGCTAAACGTTTTCAAAGCAAGGCAACATGACAGGAAAAGGAGAGTAAATATTTGTTTATTAATACACTTAAAAGATTGTGGGATGTAAAAGTGGGGAAAATCGCAGCTGAGGGCCATGAAGTAGAAAGGCAGGGGAGCAAGTAGCCGCAGAGCACTGCAGAGTGATGCTGTTGCTGAGACAGAGCAAAGCGCTGACAACAGAATTCAGCTGAGAAGACAGCACTGAAATTGAGACAGGGGAAGCACACCTGAGGAAACTGCAAAAGCCAAGAGAAAGGTGGAGAAGAAAGACTTGCTTTTGTGGACAAAGAAGAGAGTGAACAGGAGGTCACCAATTGGCAGAGAACGAAAGTAAATAGGCTAGTCACCGAGGTGGGACAATACCTATCATCTGAGGATTGATTTGGACTATAAAATGTCCTTGTTAAAACATTATCACAATATTATTCACAATATCACTTGGCACTCTCATAAATCTTGACTCCTAATCCACTGATTTTTTTTGTTACACTTTGTTAAATTGCCTATTAAGAAGGAGGAGGGTATTAGATTTGGGTAGATGATTGTTGCTGCTAACAAGGCATTTTTTTGAGATGAATTAAGGAAGATGAGAAAAAGCATCCTTTCTCTACATTCTTAGTAATTTTGGAGAGGTTAGCTCAAAGAGCTGAAGAATGGAAGTCTTGGATCCAGTTATTCTAAGGTTTTTTTTTGGTCTTTTTTCTTAAAGTGGATAAACCTAGGCTTTTGAGGAAGAAAAGTAGGAATTTTTGAGAGGAGAGGTTCAGTAATGGGAATACATGTTCAGGTACCACCCTCTCTAGAACTCAAAGTCTACCAGAACTATATGTAAACTTACACAAAACATAGGTCATAAAACATGAATTCAAGCCTACTATTCTCCCTAATTCATTTTTGTGGATCAGTGTCAATTAAATGCATATTATTGCAGTGAAATGTTGAGATCAGTGGTTCACGACGAGTTTTGTCATTCACCAGAATTTTGAAATAATAGTGTAGGTGTAGCCTGGGTAACTGCTGCCAACTTTGATTTTGCCTGTAAAACCTTAAAAACAGAAACAAAAAGATCTATTACCTACTGAGCTTATCATTTCCAAAAGAAAGGATATTTTAACACAGACAAAAAATTAAAAAAAAATTTTTTAAAGAGGAAAGGTATTGATTCAAAAACAAAAGAAAACAAATTGAGTAAATTTAACTCTGAAAAATTCATTTCTTTACCCTGTGTTTCTCTTTTTTTCCACAGGCTGGTGGAAACTTTAAAATAGACTGGCCTGAGACCACTGAAAGGCGTTTGGGAACTACTGGTTTAGCTTATAGTGTGGTGGGTCTGGAAGGGGCAGTGCCATCATCAGCCAGTCTCCTAACTTGATGATTGAATGAGCCAGTCCCCCAGGTCTTCAGCAATTTGAGAGAGACCACAAACCAAGGTAGCAATAAAGACTGATCTGTGTCCAGGCCTCTTCATTTCCATTCCCCATCCAGTTCTCTTTGCCACATTTTTACAATACTACCTCTGATAGTAGATTCCACTAAGTCTGGTTTTTTCCCTTATTCATTAAAGGATTTGTCACAGCTTGGGTTCTCTGGAAGCAGATGCTGAGATAGCGCTTGAGATACAAGATATTTTGTAGAGATCAATGCCTCTAAAATGGGTAAAGAAGCAGGAATGGACAGAGGAATAAGTAGAACCGTGACAAGGTCTGAAGCCTCAGCTAACTCATTGGGGACATCTGGAGCATGTAATTTACATCAGAGTTGTTCTTTTCACTTTTCAAATGGCTCAAGCTTTGGACCTTCCCTTCTGAAGTTTCTGGATGCAGGCTGTCCCAGGAGAGTGTGATTTGCAGTGAGATGGGTCTGCAGCTGACACAGACCCAGACAGAGCCGAGAGCTGGAGACTGTCTGCTGACCACATTCCCCGCAGCTGGACACTGAGTCCTTCATTAAAAGGGAAGCTGGGCGGCATTTCTTTGAGTCTACCACTAGTGACTTGTGATTAGTAGCTAAATGGTTGGAGTAAAACTCTCAGATTAGTTATCGAATTGTTTTAATCAATTTTTCTAGCCTACCTAAATAATTCACATCTAATTCTTTTACTCCAAGATTTTTTATTTCATAATTATTTCACCTCTTCTTTTATTTCTGGATAATGATTTTGAATCTATATTTTACCTTTAGAGATACAAACATAAAGAAGACATATAAATCTAATAGTCGACCATATAGAAATTCATCTATAAACACTTGAATGAATAAATGAATGAAAGATTTGTTTTCATAAATATTTCATTATGTTATAAACTGAAAAATGGAGTGTTGTTGGAAACTTTCCTGAGTTGCAAAGTGATGTAGGGTATATTATATTTGTTAGTTTTTGAGGAGTTATGTTGTGATTGGTTTTAAAAAAATGGAGTCACTTTATCCCAAAGTGTATGTCCTCTATCTGCAAATACTACATTGGAAATGAATTATTGTGAGAAAATTTTTTCTTATATTCAATTTAATTAGTATATAAACTATAAAAGCCTTTTTTTGAAATGTAAGCCTATATACCTATTCAGTTTATTGGATAATGATCATTTTTAGAATGATTTGATGAAGTAAATCAAGTAGACAGATAATATGATTCCATAAAGAAGAGAAAATATAAATAGATCATTAAAAATCTATAAGAATATCATAATAAACTTTCTGTTCTGTAGCTCTTTGATATCAAACATAATGGAAAGTGAGTTTATATTTACTCATTTATTTTTCATTCACTGATATTTTATATAGTGAATTTACATGACAAATTCTAGTATGCAAAAAGATATGACCCATTGAATATTTGACTACTTTGTAAAAAGAAGTTTTGAATAAAATTTACAACTAATTATGATTCAAGACACTCTCATTTTGTCATGTGTAAAATAAAGACTGAAAATTTGAAGTAACTTTCAAAATGTTATGAAGTTATAGATCAGAGTCTGCCAGTCTCTTAAAATTAATTGTAAATACTTATACTTTCAATTTTATCTACATAAGATAGAGTTATGTCCATTTTATCTCAGAGCATAATTTTATTGAAGTATTAATTTTGCCAAACAAAAATCAACAGTAGGATGGTTTTTCAGGATACTTTTTAGTCTCTTAGTAAAATGAACAGACAAAAACAAGCCCTAACTACAGTGGGCCACTGCACTAGAACAACAAACTGCACCTAAAAGATATTTCAGATTGAAATATTCAAAAAGTATATTTCAAACAACAAAAGGAAACCTTCTTATATCAATAATGCCACTCCTCTTGGATAACTTTGCTGATTCAACTCCCATAGCTAGGGCAGAATGGATTCTCCCCTTTTTAGATGACAAAGTGCACATTGTGTGATGGCAGGTTGTTAAAAATTGCTGACATTTGGATCTATTGTGTTGTTTTTGATGGTATTCCAGGCTTTGAAACCAAAAACACAGAATGGACAAGATTAGCAGTGTACTAGAACTGCAGATTACATTATCTTCTTCTTTGGTTGAGATACTCTTGTCAAGAATGTGGTGGTCTGGGAAAATGTAAGGAACTGATAGTAGTCGTTAAAGTTAAGAGGTCTTCACCGAAAATATTTAGACGTTGTTGTGTAAAGGTGCCTGGATCCATTTCTGGTCACATACTATTTTGCAAGTTTGGGTTACTTGACAAAACTCAAACTTTTGATTGTCCTAATTTGATCTTGAATTTTTAAGGGAAAGGTAGAATATTAAAGTCATGTAATCTAGGGAAGGACAGACTTGTAGTCTGGAACATTCACTCAGATGGTGGTGTAGAGGATTGGCAAGTCAGATTTAATCTTGGCAAACCAGTTAGAAACTTCTGCAGCATTCAGGTAAGAAAGCTGAAAAAGAAAAAGCCATTGGTTATGGATTCGGAGAAGAGGAGATTAATGTAAGAAACACTAAGAAGAGACATCTATAAAATACCTGGATTGTTCAAAGTGTCAAAGTCATGAAATTCAAGGAAAAACTGAGGCCTGTCCCAGACTGAAGGTGACTAAGAGACATGGCAAATAAATGTAACACGCAATCCTAAACAAATTGCTTATTTTATTTTATTTTATTTTTTTGGTGAGGAAGAACAGCCCTGAGCTAACATCCGTTGCCAATCCTCCTTTTTGCTGAGGAAGACTGGCCCTGGGCTAACATCCGTGCCCATCTTCCTCTACTTTATATGGGACGCCACCACGGCGTGGCTGACAAGCAGTGCGTCAGCGGGCGCCCGGGATCCGAACCGGTGAACCCCGGGCTGCCAAGCGCGAACCAAACTTCTGCGCCACGGGGCCAGCCCCCAAATTGCGTTTTTTATAAAGGACCTTGGGGCAATTGGTGAAACTTGAAAGCATCTGAGGACTAGATGGTAGCAATGTGTCGATATTAATTTCCTGATTTAGATGGTTGTATTATGGTTGTGTAGAAGAATATCCTTTTTTAGGAAGCACACACTGAAGTATTAGGGGGGTGCTGTGGCATGAGGTCAGCAACTTAATCTCAAATAATTCAGAAAAAAAATCGTACTGTACTTACAAGTTTCTGTAAGTTTCAGATTGTTTAAAAGTATTTGTTTTTACAAAGATGATGTAAAAACATATATCGGTGTGATACAGCATTTTAAAAACAATGTTCTGATTTAATTAGGAAGCTTATGGAGCAGAAATGCACTTGGAACTAGCTGTAGTACATATATAATTCATAATTATGTTTTTAAAAAGGTTGTGATATTCAACCAATTGAAATTTAGGCTGGGGCTGTTGAAATTTGCATGTATTTTTATATTTATAGGCTTAGAGTCCTTGAATGACCTATGGGTCAGGCTGAGTCTTGCATTCCATCTGAAATTGCACCCTTTCTTGGCTTCTTCCCCTTGTTTCTCCTGCTTCCTCTACTCTGTAACTGGTTTCTCTGGAGCAAACTTCCTAATAAGGCACTTCCATCCAAATCCTCAGCTCAGGCACTGCTCTGGGAGGACTCAACCGAAGACAGAAGGTAATTAAAATTGGAAGCCAGCTTGTAACCTTGAGCACAGTGGGGACTTGGGATTGAATTCTCAGTGTTCTAACTCAGGTTTGAGCCTTTGGGGCTTCATCTCTCCATCTCACACGAATGCTCCAAAGATTGGCAGTTGGTGTTGGGTAGCTGCCTTACAAAGTTAGGGAGAGGACTGCTGCTTAATAGACACTGTTTTCCTTCCTCAAGATGGTAGTCGTTCGTCTGCTTGATCGAAGACCCAATGGCATTACAGGAAAAACAAACTAGGGAATGCTAATAGGGAAAATATCTATTCCCATGGCAGACCTTTCCTTCCTTTAGGGAAAGGTCTCCATTAGAATAACTTTTGGTTATGTAGAAACCATCACTCAGTCCTCCCCAGGGGAGGAGGGGGGACTAAACCTCAATAGCGACCTTTTGAAGGAGATATTAAGGGTAACTTCCTTTTCTTTTCTTCTTGGGAACAAGCTGTTTGCAGGGAAAATGTGTTCTTTGAATCTATAAATTTTAAAGAGGCCCCTGTAAAAACTGTATCCACCTTCTTTTCAAGCCCTCATTTTCTTTTTGGTTCACTGCTGTTAAGACCACCATCACTCATAGCCATTCATTCCAAGGACCATATTGTTCTCTTTTGCTCCCTTCTTTTAATCATCTTCTTGTCCACTTTGTCTGGCCTCAGTATGGCTGACACATCACTCACATCTTCTCTAATCCCCGTATTTCAACGAATGCCTTCTCTCAGTATTCCAGCACAATAACTTCTCTTGTTTTTATTTATTTATTCAACAAACATTGAGTACTTTCTCAACAGGCCCTCCTCTAATAGTCAGTACTTTAAAGAAACTATGTATCTGTCCCATAAATTTAGGAAGGGATGAATTGATTATTAGAGAATAATGAATTTCTTTATTTTATCTCACCCTTGACTACATCCTTTTTTGAAAAATCCCAAACTTCTAGCTATTGAACAAATGATAAAATTGGAAAATAGAAGATAAATTGCCATAGTCCCAAGAACAAATGCAATTAACTCTTTTCTTCTTATTTTGTAAGTGACTATATTTGTAACTTCAAATTGATATTGATTGGGGGAAATATAAAAGTGAAATATAAAAGTAAAAGAACAGCCATACCAAATGAGAACAGATGATATCCTCAGAGGGGCAAAATTTTATCTCATGATCTGGTAATAACATGAAATACAAAGGTCCGGGGTATAACTGTGACTCATGATTTTAATTCTGATTTTAAAGTCTTTTCAGATAACAAACTTGAAGATCAGCAGTGATAGCTCCATGGTTCCTTCTAGAGAGAATCCAACATCACAAATGAGGACATGATAGTATTCAGTAGCGCGGTGTGTGGAGAATTTCCACAATCTACATTCTGTTAACATATACTCCCATTAGTGGAGGGAATTGTTCTCTGCTTAGGGCAGAGGAAGCACTGATTTGGTTGAAGATCTTACACAGTCGAGGGCTGGAACCTAATGCGTTCAAGAGGAAGCACTCTTAGCTTCTGTCCTCTACATGGTCTTAATCACTTTAAATTCTTTTTAGGCTGATGACGTTCAAACTTATTCATTCATTTGTCCTTTCTTCATTTGTGAACAAGAGACTGGTCTAGGTGTGCTGGAGATACAGAGACAGGCTCTTATTTTATTTTTCTGGTGAACTCCTACTTTCCTTTCAGAATTTTGCTCAGTTATCATCTTTTTTGGAAGTCTTCCTGATCTCACTAATCTGGGGTGTCCATTAGTGCTTCAGTTGTGTTGTGTTAACTAGATTGTGGCATTCGTCTTACTCTAGTTGAACTGTGAGTTTATTAGTCTGTCTCTTACCCTGGAGTTTAGGTGCCTTGAGGATCAGGATCCTGGCGTTGTCATTTCTGTCAGTTGTACCAACCAATATTTATTCAACATCTGATATTTACTGGTGTTTTGGTTGTCTATCGGCTGTGTGAAACTACCCAAAAGTCATTGGCTTAAAACGATAATCGTTCTGTTTACTCACAAGTCTGTAAGCTGGGCTGGGGTTGGCTGTTGGTCTTACCTGTGTTAAATTTAGTTGGCAGGTCAGCTGGAGACCGGGCTGAGCTGAAATGCTGAGAGGGCTTAGCGTCTCTTCTCACCTCTCCGCTAACCTCTCCCTTAGGATGACTGGGCTGCTTACCTGGACTCGGGGATCCCAAGAGGGCAAAAGTGAATCTGCCAGGCCTTCTTAAAACAAAGGGATGGAGCTGGCACAGTGTCACTTCCACCACATTTGAGTGAATAGAGGACCTGCCAAGATTCAAGCAGAGGGGACTGAGAGAGAGCATGAATACTGATGAAAAGCTCCATGATTTGTTGTATGACCTTGATCAGGTGACTTTATCTCTCTGAGCCTTCATGTCTTTATCTGCAAAATGGGGAATATTTATAGTACTTACTGTGAAACTTAAATGTTGTGAAGTGGATATGATGTGAGACTTAAATGAGATATTACGTATAAAATAAGTAATATTTTATACATCTCATGAAATATTAGATATAAAAATGAGATATTAAAATATGACATAAAAAATCTTAAACAGCACCTAGATGTAGTAAATCCTCAATAAATGTGAGTTATCATTATTTTACATATGTCTCTGTTCCATAAAATGTGATATGAAAACTAGAAAGATCTTGGGCCCAGCAAAGCACTGTACACTGCTCAAATAATATATAAATATATATATATTTTTTCCTATGTGCTTATTTACACAAGAAAATAATTTGAAATTATCAACGCTTTTTTGCAGTTGGGAAGAAACACTTAGAGAAAGGAGGATGAAATGATGCTGAAGATCAGAGCCGAGTGTAAATCTTAAAATAAAACTGAAACATGAATTGATTTGAATTATATAGGGCACAAAATCAGTGTAAAAAGCTATAATTAAGTTAAATTTTCCAACAGATTTAAAATATGCTCAGGGCAACATGAGGGATTTTGTCATGGTCTCTTTTGTTATGAAAGGGGCACAAAATATAAAATCAGATGTCATGGTGCTCTCATTGCTGGGAGGATAGTATCCAATTATCCTCATCCATTACTAGGAGGCTGCAGTAAAACATTACGTTACGCTGTGGCTGTTTGCAAAGTCCAAAGTGACAGTCCTGTCAGAGAGTCATATCCTACTTACCCTTCCAGCAAGCACTGAAATATAGAAAGAAATCAAGAGGAGTTGAATCTTTTCAGAAGACTTGAATTAAGTGATGATATATTGGAGGGGAAACAATAGGTGCATTAGATGTCTGGAACATTCTTTGTGTTACAGTGTCTTTTAAAACAGGCTACCTGCCCCTGCCTCATTTTCATAGAATCTGTCTTTTTATAGCTTCTCTTGAATCCTTTCTCTAATGTAGACAGATTCAGATCTTTCCAAGTGTTTAAGGCCAATCTGCAAAGGAGCAAAGTAGAAATCATTGTAAAAGTAACCTTTTCTAAGTAATGGGTGAGGACTTAAAATTAAATCATACACTCAGGTCTAGAAGCATGTGGCCCAACGATTGTTCTGGGGTTACTGGGTTTACACCCTGAATCTCCTCCTCTGTGGTTCTGACCCAGGATTTCATAAATTCACTGACCTCGACTTCCTACTTCCTCAATCAACAGAATCTGACTTTTTCATAGGTGTTTTCTATTATAGGCTAGTTGCTCCTCCTAAGTAAATGTGCCACTTTACTAAGAGATAGAATGCCTCTAGTATTTTTTACCCATGTGCGTCTGGCTAACAGTTGCTGGTCATCCTGTGAGACATGGAGTCTTGTCTTTAAGGTTCAATCTTTTAGTGCCTAATGCATTACAGACACCATCTATAATAATTGTCACAATTCTTTCTTCTGAATTCCCTGCTACCCTGTCCCATCAGCTGACTACCTCTGTCAATTTTTCAAACAAATCCATAGGCTACTGGTGTCCTTTGGATACTGCTTTTACACTGTCTAGATGCCCCTTTCTGAAATCAAGACAACCTCCCTTGGTAGTTCTTTCTCCCACCCTGTAAGATTGTCTTCACGCCACATCCTGATCTGGTATGGTTGAGTACCAAATAGACCTTATATGTTAGCTCCTCATTTCAAGACACGTGTGATTTCTGCTTTCATATTTAATGTGCTACTTAGCTCTGTTGAGTGAAAAGCCATAGTGATAAATCAACAACTTTGTTTTTGTTTGTTTTCTAATTAAAATATCCCTGTAGATTTCAGCCAAAGGAAATGCTGCATTTATTGACTAGTTGAACTGAGCAGGATATGTTCCATATGAAATATTAGATTGATCATAAGAAATTCTTTTTAAAATGGGATTAGTCAATGAGGCTAATCAGAGCAAAAGAAAACAAGTATGGATAATTGAAACCTGGAGATAACCCACACATTCCGTCTTTGGTAAATGGCATTCTTTTTTTTTCAGCGCACTGACCATGCCAGAGCGACCAATGCATAATCAAGTAAGCTGATAGAATTCTTCTTCTTGTATTTCCATCATTTGATAAAAGGAATAATGAATAGAAAAATCACCAGCAGAAAGGAGGAAGAAAAGAAATGTTCCTAGTTAAGTAAGAATTGACCATTTCTTGTTTCTACCAGTATAACCCCAAGGTGGTTGACAAAGGGGATAACAACCTCATTAACCAAACTCACTCACTAGAAGTGGCTCAGGAACCTGCCTTCTAGCTTGAAGGAGGGATACTTCTTTAGCTGTTGCAAGAGGAAAGCCAAACATGATTCTCTAATCCAATGAGTCCCACAGGTGAGTCCTGCCTGTAGACTGAGACTGATGTCATCTTTGGACTGAAGATCTACAGGACAGATCCCTGAACAGGTAGGTCAGACTGTGTTTCTCGAAAAGGTCAAAGTGAAATTTCCAGTCTTACACCTCTTCCAGATCCTGGCTGCTCTCCATCATCAGGTAGAGTCTACTTTATCTCCCTTTGAATCTGGGCAGGCTTATGACTGATCTGACCGACAGAGTGCAGGGGAAGCGGCGCTATGTGTCTTATGATACAGCTTCAGTCTGGCTCTGTCTTTCTGTGACACTCACTCTTGGGACCCAGCCCTCATATTGTGAGGAAGCCCAGGCAACATAAAGATGTTCAGCCAAAAGCCTCAGCTAATGTCTCCTCCTCCTCCCAGAATCCTGTATTTGAACCTTTGTAATACGATTCCAGGCTCCAGCTGAGACTGCAGCAGGCTTCAGAATCCTAGAGCGAGACAATGCATTCCTGCTGTGTTCTGTCTGAATTCCTGACTCACAGAATCCATAAGCATAATAAATTTTTTGCACTGAGTTTTGGGATAATTTGTTTTGCAGCCTTAATAATTGGAGCAACGGGTACTAGCTGGCTGCTTCTTAAAGTAGCCTAATTAGTCTTAGCATATGTCCCCATATTACGTGTAATGTGAATGTAGAAATGAAACAAATGAAAAACACACCATAATTTCTTTTCTCTCTTCCAATTGTAAAGTCAGATATACTTTCAAAAGTTCAGTTAAGGCTTCTGTTCTGTTTTGTGTCACAACTTGAAAGTTCTTGCCCATTCCAAAATTGATAAATTTAGTTTTATAAAGCCCCCAGATTTCTGCAAGTCACATTTAAAAGATCAATTGTTAACTGAGAGTAAAAACATATGCAACTCATTTCAAATAAGCTTAACTTCCTTGACTTATAGAGTCCCTACAAACCAATAATAAACAACAACCCAATAGAAAAATTGGCAACAAATATGCCCAGAAAACTCATAAGGAAGGAAATAAAAAGTTTCTTAAATATGAAAGGAGACCTAATGTCACTCATAATAAAAGAAATGAAATTAAAGAAACTAAACACATACTGGCAGTTTTTTCCCATGTCAGATTGGCCAAGATCAGAAGTTTGGTAACATGTTGGTAAGAGTGTGAGGAACTAGGCATTCTGACACTTTGCAGGGCAGTCCAGATAAGAAGAATGTCACACACACACACATATATGATGTAGGTATAAAGTTATTCACTGTAGCATTGTTTGTAAAGGCAAAAGATTGAGAATAACCAAAATATTCTTCAATCAGTGTTTGGTCATATAAATTATGGTGTATCCCTATAGTGGAACAGTATGTATCGAGATTTAAAAGCAAATGAGGAAGTTCTTTGTGTACAATCAAGTGATATACAAAATATCAGATTTATGCAAAACAGTAAGCTACAAAACCTTGTTTTGGGTTTTACAATGCCTCTGTAAAATTAAAAAAAAATTCTTTCCAGATACATTTACATATATATGTATGCATATCACTTGTTTATATCCTCGTGGACTATCCCTGGAAAGATATACAATAACTGTTAACATTGGTTGCCTCTGGAGAGGGGAGCTGAATAACCGCAAGAAAAGGTGGATGAGAGAAATTTCACTGTTTTACTTTTTTGTATCCTTTGTAACATATGACTATATTATTTATTTTAAAGTAAATAAAATATTAAAAAACAAGAATCTGGATCCAACTACATTACAATAAATTTCTTCATGTATTTCTATCTTCTGCCAGACTAGGAGCATCTAGGATTTACTCCCTTTCTAGCCCGGTGACTGCCAATATCAGTGCTTAGCACAGGATAGGTATTCATGCATTTATAGAAGGAGGGCACAGTGGCCTCTGGTAAGCAGGATGACACAGCCACAGTCTACTGTGCTACAGGGTGTATGGAACTTGAAGGTGAAATTCCACATGGCAGCCTTTGGGAAAGCTTTTCGAAAGACATGCTATTTAAACTGGTCCTCTATGCAAAGAAAGAAAAGATACATATAGGATATGGGATGAGGCAGGAGGGCATCACAGGCACAAGAGTAAATGATGTCTTCTGGAAAATTTGAGTAGACTAAAGTCTTGCTAGAAGAAGAGAGAGTATGCAGTTAAGAGAAAAGATTAAGGATGATCTTTGTTTTGTGAGCCTGAACAAGGAACATCAGTTGTTTATCTAGTTAGTGCAAAGGGCCCGGCAGTCAAAACAAAGATTGCTGTATTTTAAATGATTGATGACTATTTGAATCGGGTGGTTGCTTCCTACTATAATTCTTTATCACTTTGCTAACCAAGCCACCATATGTGGCTTGCATGATAGATGCTAGCTGCTTGGAAAAGGGAAATGTAATTCAAAGAAACAATTTTTAATGCTATAGTGCAGATTTAAAATCTATTCTGTCAGCCTCTGAAGTTAGAAAATGGATATATTCCTCTGATATTTCTAAATAGATGAAATCAGTTTATATTGACATTTTTAAAACACATGTCTCTCTACACACACAAATTAGCATTTACAATATTAACATCTGGTGTTCCCATAGTGCAGACAATCCCCTACCTTGAAACTGTCACCCAAAAGTTCACTTCTGAGTTTGTTATTTTCCCAAAGAAATAATGTTGTAAATGATACCCAGGTTATCAGGCTAGTTTTCAGAAATTAATTTAAGCATCTTGTTCTGGAAGTTGTACATGGAGAGTATTCTTCTTTTCTTTTTTTTTTTTTGCTGAGGAAGATTGGCCCTGTGCTAACACTGTGCCCATCTTCCTCTACTTTATATGGGACGCTGCTACAGCATGGCTTGACAAGTGGTGTGTTGGTCCATGCCCAGGACCCGGGCCTGCGAACACCGGGCCCCCGAGGTGGAGCACGTGAACTTAACCACTATGCCACCAGGCCGGCCTCTACATGGAGAGTGTTCTTTTAGCTCCATAACACTATTATGCACCACTCTCTGTGTGTGTCTGAGAAAAGACATTGCAACCACAGGAACTTATTTCCTCCTGTATTGCAATAGAGAGAGAGAAAAGGACCAGCTTCTCAGCATGAGCAAGTTCTTAATCCTCTGTTGTTTCTACCTCTCTGTTTGCACAGTGAAGATTCTGGTCTAGGGACACCATACTCTGGGTGTTCACAGATGAGTAACAAAGGACCCTGCCCACAGGCTTTGACACCAGAAAGTCTTGGGTGCAAATCTAACTTCTGCTACAGACGGGCTATGTCTCTGGATAAGCTAGTCAGCTTTCTACCTCAGGCGCTTCATCTGTAAAATGGAGACAAATCTGCCTCCTTTACTGGTCTTGGTGAGTATGAAATGCTGTAAGATACAGTAAAGTGTGGTGTTGAGATGTGATGCCTTAACCATGCTGCCTGGGTTCAAATATTTGACCTATCTGGTTCTACATGGTTGACCTTGAACTAGCAATTTAATCCAACGGTTCCCAAACTGTGCTGCGTATTAGAATCACCGAGAAGATTAAAAAATTCCTACTGCATTACCCACCCCACATATCAGTTAAATAAAAAGTTCTGCAATTAAGACTCAGATATCAGTATTCTTAACTCCTCTTCCCCCAGGTGATTCCAATGTGCAGCCAAGTTTTGGCTTCTGTTCATCATCTGTACAATAGGGGAATTTACGGTTTCTCGCGCTCAGTGGAGTTAGAGAATTGAAAGAAATCATCCAGGTAAAGCGTTTGGCACAGGGCCTGGCACATGTTAAACACCAGATACACTTTTACTCTTAGTGGATAAAGTGATTGTGACAGTGAAATTGTTCAACACATCTGGGCTTTTCAGAAAATGGAAAGATTGTCTACTGTTTCAGTTCACTTCTGCATGTCATTTGTATTTTCTATGCCCTGGATCATCTGTTACAATATTCCTGTGTAATAATATTATAGTATGTGGGAAAACGATGAACACCTGAGTTCTAAAAGTAAGTCTGCTTCTAAATGGCCTTGTGATGTTGGGCAAGGTTTTAAATTTGCCTTTGCCAGTTTCCCCTGTATGTCTCATAGAATCTAGCTCACTAAATACGTGAAAGGAAAGAAAGGCATTGCCAGGCTCAGGGAGCCAGGACAAATGAATACCCGGGACCTCGTGCCCCTCTTGGCCTTTCCTGGCAATGATTGCTGTTCTTCTCTGGAGGGAGGTTAAGGAAAAGACAGGAAAATGAATTTTGTTTTATAGTAGCTCAAACTAACGAAGACAGAAACTGGTACTGAGAATTGGGGTGCTGCTATTACATATACCTAAAAATGCGGAAGCAGCCTTGGAATGGGTAATAGGTAGAGACTGGAAGAGTTTTGAGGTGTTTGCTAGAAGCCAAAACTGTTGTGAAGGAACTTTTAAAGACAATTCTGGTGAGAGCTCAGAAAGGAAAGAGGAAAGCTGTAGAGACAGCTTCTGTCTTCTTAAAGAATACCTAAGTAATCACGAACAGAATATTGACAGAAATATGGTTGCTGATGTCTCAGTCGGTAATAAGGAACATGTTATTGGAAACTGGAAGAAAGGTAATCCTTGTTATAAGGTGGCCAGAACTTGGCCAAACTGTGTTCATGTCCTACTGTTAGGTGGAAAGTAGAACTTGCAAGCAATGAAACTGGATATTTAGCCAAGGAGATTTCTAAGCAAAGTTTCAATGAAGTGACTTGGTTCCTACTGACTGCTTATAGTAAAATGTGAGAAGAGAACAATGAATTGAAGATGGAATTGTTAAGCAAAAGGGAACCAGAACTTAAGGATTTGGAAAATTCTCAGCCTCTCCATATTGCAAAAAATGAGAAATCCTGTTTAGAAGAGAACACTAAGGCTGTGGCCAAGAGACCATTTGATAAAGAAATTAGAATGGATATGAGTCATGAGCCATAAGCCATGGCCAGATAGTCAGCCATCTCCATACAAGCCAGGAGTTACTCTTTAAGACAAGGGAAGAATGACTCCAAAGGTGATTCAGAGATCACTGGGGCTGCCGCTTCAGTTTCAAAAGTGGGGGACCATCATCTTGCTATCAACAGTTCAGATGGTCTCTGCCCAAAGATGTGGGAGAAAGGCTTTCCAGAGCCCTGGGGGTGTGAGCCCTGCCCAGCAGAGCTGTGGGGTCAGGACCACTGCCCCAGTGGGGTGGAAGTTGGGACCACTGACTCAGTGGGCCTGGAGGGCAGAGCATGGAGCCAAAAAGGATGATTCATGAGCTCTCAGATTTCACGGAATTTACCTTCCAGGTTTTGAACTTGCTTGGGACCCATCACTTCTTATTTCCTATTTTTTCTTCATGAAATGGAAATGTCTGTCCTATGCCTGTCTCACCATTACATTTTGGAGAAATACAATTGTTTTGTTTCAATGGTTCACAGCTGGAGAGGAATTTTGCCTCAGAATGAATTGTCCCTTAAGTCTCATCCATATCTGATTTAGATGATATTTTGGACTTTAAACTTTAGAGTTGACCCTGGAATGAGTTAAGACTTTGGGAGTTTTGGGGATGGAATGAATATACTTCTCATGTGATAAGGCCATGAGTTTTGGGGAGCCAGGGGTAGGATGTAATGGCCTGAGTGTTTATGTCCCCCCAAAATTCAGATGTTGAAATCCTAACACCCAGTGTGGTAATATTAGGAGGTAGGGTTTAAGTCAGGAGAGTGTAGCCCTCATGAAAGGGATTAGTGCCCTTATAAGAAGACATATGAGAACTTGCTTTCTCTCTCTCTCTCACGTGAGGACATTGGGAGAAAATGGCAGGCCTTCACCGGACACTGAATCTGCTGGCACCTTGGTCTTCAACTTCCCAACCTCCAGAACAGTAACAAATACATTTCTGTAGTTTATGAGCCACCCAGTCTTATGGTACTTTGTTGTAGCAGCCTGAACTAAGACGATCTTTAACCTCTTTCCTAATTATCTTTAATCAGACACCTCTCCCACTTTTTAATATCTACTCTACTGTGACATAACTCTAGTAAAGAGAAATCACTGAGATGGCCTTCCTAAGAGTCTTTTCCCTTATGACAAATTTGAAATGAAACTTTGACATGTGCTCATAAACCATTTGTGTGAGAAGTTGCTGTAACATATTCCTTCTCACTATGTAACCAGGTGGTTCCACCAGTGGCCAACTTTTCCCATTTCACAAGACTGACAGCAAAGTCAGAGTTTCAGTGTGGTTATTGCTGCAGCCTCTCATCAGCATTTAATCTAGGAGAGGTTTAAGGAGGTTTTCAAAGTCATGTGCTTTCCAGTTAATTAACTTTGTTGAAGTCCTGACTTATTAGACAGACATTACTGACAATTAAATGTTTTATTCTCAGGCTTCAGCTACAGGAGAGGTACTGAGACTTCTGCCACAAAAGCCCTGTTATTAATAATTACAAAAGTCACAATCATCCCTCCATGGATATTTCCCCTGACACTTTCATTTAGAATCTCAGCACAGGCAAAAGGGGCGCAGTTAACTGTGCAGACTGGTAGGGAATAGGAAGGTAGAAGCTCAAAGATGTTGACTGGTTCATAGACACTCTGGAAAACTAATTATTTTGCCTCCCCACCCCATTATTGCTTCCTTCCCTCCTTCATTCAAAAATATTTGTTCAATAAATATGATATGCTTGGCAATGGGCTAGGTACTGTAATGCAGCAATGACTAAGGTGGATCTGGTCCTCGTCTCCATGTAGCATTCTGCCTGGAGGGAAGACAGACACTTAATGAGTAACTATAATTACAAAAGGAGCATATAATTGAAGCAGCTCAACCTAAATTGGGGATTCAGGTCAGGTCTGCCTGAGAAAGCGATTTGTAAGCAGAGACATGATGATTGAACAGGAGATAAGTGGGTAACGTATACGGAGTGAAGCATTCTGGCCATACAAGAGGCTCAGAAAGGCAGCCCTCAAACATTACAGTCCAGAAGAGAGAAAGAAAATTATAGAGTCATAGAGCAGCAAAGAATCACTTTATTTTTGATCTCAAAAAGATGTGGCCACCCCGATATAGATTCTCTGCACATGACCTGCTTTGAAACTCTGAGCTAGATGGTAGGTGTCTGATACTCCACCCCTAAACTTTATTCCTTTTGATCAAGGCTTTGTTCCCTGAAACAGTATTAAAACACGTTGTCTTCAGACAGAAATATCCCAGGCTATAATTTGCTACACTGGGAAGAGAAAATTATATTTAAAACTGCAAATGCATGGATTGAAGAAGAGGGATAGCTCAGGAGGCACCTAACTAATGGCTGCATTCAAGGGTTATACTGTATGGGATTTGGCAAAGTAAGAATTACTAAAATTTTTGTTTTTATATAATACAGAAAATACATAAAATATTGAAATAAATTGTCACCTACCTCTATCCAGAATTTATAATCATCAATATATTGTCCTATTTGACGTTTTTTAAATTAAAGAAATTGTATATTACAAAGTTGAAGTGGAATATGAAATTTGTATCTGAGGAAGTACAGCAGGCTGAGGACCAGGGTTAAGGTTGACCAAATTAAGTTGGAAAGTAGAGTTTCTGGCACTGGGGAGACCAAATGTCAATATGAGGTACAGAAGGGAAGGGGAATGGTTACAAAAGGTGAAGTGGATACTAACGAGCTAGGTTGGGAGTCACAAACTCAAATCCTTTCAGACGCCAGAAAGGTTAAGGCCCTCCTAGAGGAGGAAAAGCAGGAGGAGAAGGAGGAAGAGGAGGAGAGGACACAAAGCAAAATAGGCCAATGCAGAGTTTAGTCCTGGATGTCCTCTTTGGGCTCTCTGATCAAGACAGAATGGAGTGGAGAAGAGAAGGTGGGAGCAAGAGAAGCTTACAGGATACTACTGACATGCATGGTCCATTCATAGCCAAGGCTGAGTCTCTCTGTAGCCTTATCTGAACTTAAAATCCAGAAACTGTGAGGAAAACCTGAGCTATCATCAGACAGTGGTATCTTGGTGTGTGTAATTCTTTTAGATCACTGACTAGTGCTACTTCAGCTAGCTGAGAACTGGGCATTCCAGGAATGGGTCAACAGCACCATTTAACTTTGAAAGTCAAGAAAGATGTTCAGAGTCCAGAGTAACCAAAAAAAAGGGGAAACTTGAACAGTTTCTCACTGATAGGATTCAGGATAACCCACAGCATTGGCCTACTGGTACCTGGGAAAGTGTACCAGGAGAGAGAGGAAGGAGAGGAGAAAGTGAATGAGCTAAAACAAAGGTGAAAGGGATCCCAAGGGAAAGTTCTTCTCTTTAAGGTAACCTAAAATATGGGACTTCACCAAGAAAGATCACTCAACATTTTGTCAAAATTCCTTGGCTGGTATTCCGGGCCTCGTTGCTACCTAGATGTGTGTTCTTGGGCTAGTTATTTAAACTCTCCGAGCCTCAGTTTCCTTATGCTTAAAATGGCATAATAAGCATCTCATGCATTTGCTGTGAAAATTCATTACAATAAGGTATATGAAACAGCTCTATAAATTCTAAATCGCCATAAAAGAATGCAGTATTACTATACTGTACCATATATAAACATCGTCTCAGCATATATATTCCTGGGGACTGAGTACATAAGTTGCCCAGGCGGAGAAAGGAAACTGATTTTTGCTAGCATCTCCTGGTGGACCACTTTCTGGGTATATAAACAGCAAACACGTTCAGTGTTGTCTTTCCAAGGGCATCTTTCATAACCATAGCAAAAAAATATGTGTGTAATCACCATAAGGCCATACGTTCAGACCCTCTGTGGTTTACAATTTGAAAATTGAATGTTGGGGATTAATGAGGACTCTGCTAGGGGCCTGTGTTGATTGTAAATTTTTCTTCAACATTTGCAATTAAATTAATTCCCAGAAGAACTCAAATATTTAGTATAAAAAATTACCCATGCTGTTAGAATAGCTTTCAAACTGAAGTATGGCAGTTGTAATTTTGTTCCCCTAAAATTAAATTGTCTGCCTGTTCCATCATCTGGGTGCTTCTGCATTATGCTTCAATTTCATCATAATCATTTGTACCAGCCTAAAATATCTTTTTCTCCACCTGTCAGGGAGCCTAAATTTCTACATTTATGGATTTATTCCTCAGGAATCTTCAGTTAGGATGTAAACTTTTTTTTTGCAAATGAAGGAGAGTAATGTATCGAGGTGTTATAAATTGTTAAAACCTTGGTATGAATTTGTTTGTGTACGTTGAATTATTTGGCAATTGACTATGTATAATACGGTCAACAGCTGGATCATATTGCCCTCTTGTCAATCCTATTCCCTAAATATCTTTCAAATCTCCCTGAATCTGTCCATTCTTATTGCTATATGTTCTTTTTCCTGTACACTATCCTTCTAACTAGGCTCCTGGTCTGGAGTGCAGTGTTTTCAAATGTCATCATGGTTAAGAATTACCTTGGGGTACTTGTTAAAATATGCAGAATCCCAGATCCCACCTCCAGAAATTCTGGTTCACTGAGTATGGGGCTAAGGTCTGGGAATTTGCATCGTAACAAGGTTCTCAGGTGATTCTGATGCATGCGGGTGGTTCATGGATCATATCCTGAGAAACACTTTCCTTGATTACCTAATCTAAAGTAGCACTTCCCCGCACCAACCCTTGCTGCAGTTATCTTTTTTACACCACCCTATTTATCTCCCACATGGCATTCATCAGGCCTACTTCCTCCCTCTAGAATGTAAGCAAGGCTTTGCCCTCCTTATTCATCCCTGTGTCTCTAGCTCCTAGCCTAGGGCTTGTAATGATACTCAATGAGTATTTTATGAGTGAATTTTATGAATAAGTATTTTATGATTGAAAAAATTGTTCTAGGCATTTTTACTCTTGGTCTTCGGTACACCCTACTGTTATCAGAGTTAATTTTCCGAATGACTTTTCTGATTGTATTGTTCTCTCTTTTAAAACTTCTGTTGTCTCTGGACCACTTACAAGAGGAATGTAAACTTAACACAGCATAAAAGGACTTTCACAATCTCACCCCAGACTACCTTATAGCACCACTACTATTCCCAATATACTCTTTTCTTTAGCTGTATCATTCTTCCAAATGTCCTAGCTTTTATTTCTCACATCCATGCTTCTGCTCATGCTATTTTCTTACCTGTAATGCCCTTCCTCCTTTTTCGTTTCCTCCAAACCCCTGCTTGAATTCCTATTCCTCTAAATTTTAGATAAAATGTCACTTTCTCTGTGAAGTCTGCCCTCTTTCTTTTAGGAAGAGAGAGCATTATTTGTTCGTTTGTTTGCTTTTGGTGCTCCCACCTCACTCTTTGCATGCCATTATTAAGGTATTTCCTATATTATTTTGTCTCTTTCATCTTTGTATTCCAAGGGTTTAGCACAGTGTCTCCCATGTGATAAATATTTAATAAATGGTCTTTCAGAGATGAACTTATAAAATGTACTTTTTTCCAGAACTGAGAATAATGCTAGGAAAACTCAAGATAATTTGAGTTCTCAGATATCAACCCTCATCACTAATCTTGGCTCCAGTGGAATCAGAAAGAAAGAGGAAAGGAGAGGGCCTCAGAGTGCCCAAAAGCTGATGGCCAGATATCTTTCTTTTTCCCTATTTGGTCCAGTGCCTGAAATTTTCAGCATTAAATATTTTTTTCTTAATGGTGGTAAAGATGTTTCATCAGTAAGTTAAATACTGGGGGGTTTGTTCTGTTATTTGACTAGTTGAGGGCTGAGAAAGACAAACTTTGAGGGGGGGAAGGGAAGTTGTCCCTTAGGATTTATTAGGGCACTGAAATGGCAGATCCAGCTCAATCTGTGTACTATCGTGGGGGACTAGGTCTCTCAAGAGTGTCAGCAGATCTCCAGTAGTGACTTCATGACATAATGTCCATTATAATCCATTCAATCTCCATTCATCCACCCACTTACTAATATTTTCCATTCTTTACCTACTTTACTACTAGGCTAAGAGAGTAACCAACAAAAGAAGGTGAAAAATATATCAGAACACAGATACACTAAGAAGTAGAGGCACTGAGTACCTCTGATGGTGGAGTATGAAGAGTTTGTGTAACAAAGTTTGACAAAGTTTCTACTGAGACACAATGATATGGTAAATGTGAAATTTCATACTGAGGTCCCAGATCACCAAGGGTATTATCTACAAGAGAAATGAGAAGGAACTTGCTCCATGTCTCTTGATCTCACAACTTATTTGTAGAATACACAATTGTTAAGAGAGTGAATAAAAGTTTTATCAACCAGTTTCTTTGGAGAGAGTTTTCACATGCTATTATTCGCTTTCTTTCCTTCAAGCCTAGTGAAGAGGGCTTCCCTGGACTACTTAGAGACAATGAAGTGTGTTTCCTATATCAGGGGAACAAAAATGGCTGATGCCTGATTCATGCTTGAGGAAGACAAAATGACCCAAGGCAGCAGAATATAGACTACTGCACACTTCATGGATTTGTTAAAGTGAGAGAGCTAACTGGGGGCTAATTCTAACTCGAGAGATCTGCTCACAGACAAGTGGATCTCAAGGGTAATGTCTTTGTGGGGTAAAACCTCTGGGAATCCAGAGTTTGAGGAGAGATGCCTACTGCCATTTGGAGGAAAACATGCATTTCTCATGTCACTGGAGGCTCCCAAGCATGGGAATTTCCCAAGATCCCTCAAAGATGACCAGGAGAGAGTGACTCCTAAACATCTGTTATCTAGAGCACTCTAATTCAGACAATAATGGCATCCTTTACGAAAATGTGCCTTTTCCCCAATCTTTAATGTGAGAGGAGAGAACTTTACATAAGCAAGCTGGAGAGAGAATGAGTGGGTAAGGATGGATAAAAGAAAAACTGACTACATACCCATTCCTTGACTGGAGGTTTTGTTTACTGAAGATCCCAGGCCGGGGGAGAGGAGAAGATTTACTGTGAAATTAAATGTAGGGTTTGAAGGTTGATTAGGATTAAGCATGCTAATTACAAATTGAGTCTGTGTTTGTGAGTTAAAGGGGACCGTGAGCCTGAAAGTAATCCCAGTGTGTAGGTCAACTGGAAATTTTCATCTCAGAGCAGGAGAAGTATCATTGAATAAAACTTAGAGTGGCAGTGAGAGATCAAATAAGTAAGCAAATACTTTAATAGATAAGTAAATAAACAAAGAAACAAGTAGACACCTTGTGCTTTGATTCTGTCATGGGTCTTGCTTGTGTAACATCAACATATACGAGCAGTTAGATGGCCAGTTGTCTGTCCGTGGAGAGTACTCCTCCTCACCCTGACAGAGATGGGAATTTTACTCTCTGAAGAGTAAAGCCGGATAATCTCCAGGTTCCAGGTCCCAAGCAGGGTAGAAAGCAGGGGTGAGTTGCCATAGTGAAGACAGCAGGATCATGGGAAAGTGAATACTGAATGGCAAGGATCTTATCTTATCCCCTTTCTCCAGTTAGTTCAGAGAGTCTGGCGTCAGTCCTGGGATGAGATTGTGAGATTTCTCTCTGGAGAAAATGGATAGGACACAAGAAAAGATCGATATACAGATAATAGCACTGTGGCATGATTTTTAATGAAGCCCAGCACTTAGTGCTCTCATTTCCCTCTCTATGCACACAGAACTTCCTGTGAGCTTTCTCATGCTGTACTCTTAAATAGGAACAGAAATCCAAGGATCATCCAAGGAAGTCTCTATCGTAAAAGACAGAGACTAAAGTGAATGAGGAGGACATAGAGACAATGCAGGGAAAAACAGAAAACTGAAAGAAAAAAACATAATTAATACTCTCTGAAAAATGAAAGAAGATATTGTAAAAATGAAACCGGAAAAGGAGATTATTATAATAAAGAATCAGGGAATAATAAAAATATCTTGGAAGTTTCAATGTCATTACGATTTCAGAAATGAGAATTTAATAGAGGGCTTAGAAAATAAAGTTGAGAAAATTACACAGGAAGAAAAACAAAAAAAAGGAAAAGGAAAAGATGAGAGAAAGAAGGTCCAAGAGCAAAGTAAGAGAAGTTCCAGAAAGAAAGAAGAGATAAAATGAAAGGGAGAAAACTATCAGAGAAATAGTTCAAGAAAATTTCTCAGGATGGAAGAGATGAAAGTTCAGACTGAAAAGGTCCACTGATCGCTGAGTATGGTGGGGAACCAAACACACCAGGTAATATTATTGTAAAATTTCAGAGCACACTGCAGAAAGAGAAAATTTTGAAAGCTCTCCAGAAGAAAAAAAATACATTAAAATGGTTTTTTTTTCCCTTTCAGGAAGCAACGGGAATGCATACTCTGGTAAAACAGAGGAGAATACTAAGATGGAGAAAGAAATAGGAGCGAGGTGGGAAATTCCCAGTATGGTGGTGAGCAGACACCTCAGCAGTCACCCTCAACACACGGCCCATCTTCGCCCCACTCTGGCAACAGAATCTCGACTGCAGTAGTCAAAAGTGTCTACTCAGTCCTACGATATATCTAAAAGTATCTGGAGGATAATTTTTCACTGGAATTTTATAAAAATCTCAAAAAAATCACAAATTTTATTCTACTAAATGAGAACTCTGCTGTTGACTATATAGTTAAATGTAATTGTATACAGTTGTGAAAACCTAATGTATTCTTAGTTAAAAATAGGTTTTCTTTCCTGTGATACTTTGTTTTTTCATCTTCCTTCTGTTCTGAGAACTGTATAGACTACATCTTAGGTAGTCAACTCTGCCATGGTGTTCTCTGCTTCATTATGGCAGTGAGTTATTTACATTCTGCTCTCTCAGATGTTAAGTCCAATTACCCTATAGGGACCTCACTTTACAATGAATCTCCCGTTAGATTGAAAAAAAAGAAAGAGAGAGATAGCCTATTTATTGCCCATCTCCCACACCCTAAGGTAGCGCTGACAGCATTTTGCATTCACCTTTCTCTGGGATACCCTTACTTTAACCTGTGGCATAGCTGAGCTATTACTTCCTTCTCCTTAGGCTTCCCAAAGACTTAGTACCTGGAGGAAGGTAAGGTTGTGCCATTTACAAATATTCATATTCTGTAATGGGTTTTCCTGTTAAATTATAGAAACAAAATATAAAATGCATTTAGTAGTTAGTATCTACATAAAGTTTTCAATTCAGTAGTTAATAAGCACCTACCAATGTATCTAGCACTGTTATAAAACTATGATAGCTCTAAAAACACATAAAATATACTTCCTGACCTCAGCAAATTCCTTTGGGAGGCCAAACATACAAACATGAAACAGAATAGAAGATATTGTTTGATTAAGTATCTAAATGTGTGGTACAGACACTTCAGAAGCAAGAGACAAACGTCTGTTTCTACAAAGAGTAATGTCTGTGCCCCTATTACAAAATGATATTGATTCTAGCTGGCAATAAGGCTCACAGATTGGGAGTCCGCCAGCAGTTGAACTCATGCAGAGAACCATATGTCAAAACTAGACCTTTTGTGAATAATGCAGTCTGTCCGCAATAAAGCCTTTGTCACAGACAAATATTTTAAAGATAATCTCAGGGTTCAAAAGTCATCTTAATTCTTAGTGGATATGAGCAAAAAGCAGAGAAAAAAGAATTTTGAGTGTCCAACAATATTGCTTCACCAATCTGCCATACAAAACATGATTGGAAACTCCAAGTTTCCACAAAATAAACTAAGATGACAAATCTTTCTATATAATGGGATTGCTTCGCTTTTTTTCGCCCAGAAATATGTGTCCTAATGTGAAGAATGATCCTTAGAATAATAAGGCAATCTTGTTTTTCTTCAGGGGACTTTGCGAAATGTCAGCTTATGCCTAGGACGCAAAATTATATATAAGAGGACAAATTTATCCTACGAGCTGGGAAAATTCATTATAAAAGACTTGAGGCTTTAAAAATGTACCTGAAAGATGTTTGAATAGCTTTAGCAACCATTAAGACTTTTGTCTGCCTTCAGTAGGAATACTGTAAATTTTCATTATTATTAAAGATAAATGTAGGGGCCGGCTTAGTGGCACAGCAGTTCAGTTCACGCTTGGCAGCCCGGGGTTCGCGGGTTCGGATCCCAGGCACCTGCCAATGCACTGCTTGTCAGCCATGCTGTGGCGGTGTCCCATATAAAGTAGGGGAAGATGGGCACGGATGTTAGCCCAGGGCCACTTTTCCTCAGCAAAAAGAGGAAGATTAGCAACGGATGTTAGCTCAGGACTGGTCTTCCTCACACACACAAAAAAAGATAAATGTAGACATTTAACTGACTCTGCCTAAAGTTAACTTTTGGTTTCAGCACTGCACTTGTTCAAGGTGACTTGTGAAACTACTGAGTTTTCTAAATTCTCCAAAGCAGTCTTCAGAGTATACTCATTACAAGCTCACGCATCTCACCAATGGCAAATTGATTATATTAGATTCTTCTGGCTCTGGTCGGGCTGCCTAATGATTCTTCTTACCTACTGTCTTTAGACTGCTTCTCCCTGAACGAGGAACATGCATAAGAGAAAAATGTCTAATAGTAGGACGTACTTAACAAATACCAAGTTGCATAGATGTAGCAAATTCTAATTTTCCTTTTGTTTCTTTCCACAGAGATTTCTTGAAACATTTCTTAAAGTGGAAGTAAAAATCTCAATTTTTTTCTTATACTATTTTTGTGAGACCCAAATACGAACCATAAGCATCTGACATTTTTGAAGTCAAATTTCAGCCCAGCCTGCAAAGTGACTTAAATATGGTTTAGATACTATTCAACCTAAGCATGTGGACCAGTTGGTATAAATTTAGATGACCTCAGAGACCTTCTTGGAGGCAATGTAATAATCCAATTGGAAGTGGCTTCAAAAAGTGTTTAAGACAGCAACATTGTATCTTCATTTTCCGTTTCACATTTTCAATTTCTATACATTTAAAATCAATCTTGTTTTAAAAATCCCCAATGACATATTTAATTATTTAAAAGAACATGAAGATGTAGGGTGTAACACAGAAGTAGACATTGGAAAACAATGACGAAAATGTAAAAAAGTTAATTCTCTTTTGAATTCTTTGGATTGTAGTTAAGACCACCTTCCAATCCCTTTATGGGAATAGGATCTAGTGCTATTCTGAAAGGGGAGATACTTGAAAAAAAATGAATTGCTTGGGAGCCTTGTCTGATTTTTCTTGATCTGCACCATTAACGCAACAGCATCATCCAACTCAAGGGTGTTTCCTACTGCGCAGAGCTTGTGTGAGGCACTCTCAAAGCATATGGTCAAGAGTACAATGTCCAGAGTGGAGCAGTGACCCAGATAGCTACAGGCTTCTGAGAGCTCAAAACAAATCTATCACCAGATACCGGGCTCCTGGAAATGGTTTAAAAAACACTTCAAAAAAAAAAGTCACAAGCTGTTCACTGAAAAAGCCCTAAGCGCAGTTTGATTTCTGCCAGCATTTATGGAAAGTGACAAATGAGAGTCTTAAACGGAGAAGTGTCTGAATACATGCTGTTCAGTTAGAAAAAAAAAAAAAACCCTTCTTTATATAAAATAGTTAAGTAGAACTTTTTCATTCGTCCCATTGCACAACTTCGTAAATTGAACTTCCCGCATAAAGAAGCTGTCTTTAATAATGATAGTAAATGGGGAGAAGTGATGTTTTCCACCTCACATTCTATGCTGATGAGACTATTTCAGAGGGAAGAGGAAGAGCTTGACTTTCAGTATGCAACCGAGAGTTGCTAACACGTAAATCAAATGTTTAGGGTCTGACTGATTAAAGTAATGTTGGGATGCTTGGATCGAAGTCTTATCATGCTTCTCAATGAGTCTATAAAATATCGGTCCTTATAATTTGCCCTATAGTCAAACCTGCCACATAATTTATTACTTATTTTTGAAAAAAAAAAAAAATCTCTCCTGGAACCCTCCAGTTTCCTGCTCACTCCGAAAGGTTTTTGCTCTGAAGAGCTCTTTGCTAGGGGCTTTCCTCTAACTTGCTGCTTTGAAAAGTCTTCCCTATTTTAGTTTACCTACCTCATTTTTGCTGGAGACTATCCTCTAGAAACTTCCTAAGAAAGTGCCTATGGGCAGTACCTTTTTAGAGACTTTGAAAACTTGAAAAAGTCATAATTCTACCCACAAATTTGATTAGTGATCTAGGTTTGTATAAAACTTTAGATGGAAAATTATTTTCCCGCAATATTGAAAGAATTTCTCCTTTGTTCTCTTGCTTCAGGAGTTGCTTTTGAGAAGTCTCATGCAATTTTGGTACGTGACCTGTTTATTTTTTCCAGAAAATTTTAGAATGTTTTCTGTATCCTCAGTGTTCTGAAATGTCGTGATCATGTGCCTCAGTATGAGACTTTTTCATTCTTTGGGTTACATTCTGGAGAGTCATGGCCATCTAGATTGGAGAAATGGCCTTATTTTCTTCCCCACAAGTATTTTCTCTCTTTCTGAAACTGAGTTAGTGAACCTCCTAAATTGCTCCTCTAATTATCTTATCTTTTCTCTTCTATTTTATATATAAATAGATAAACATCAAAAAATAAATTGCTAGCATTTCCCAACCTTTTTGTCCGTTCTATTGAAATTCCTATTTTTGATGTATGTTTTTATTTCTAGGAAATATTTTTTGTTCTTTGAATATTCTTTTTTTTTTTGTGATGTGATTTTGCTCTTTTTTCAAGGATGCAATATTCTTTCTTATGTCTCTCATATTATATGTAAATTATATATATATTGTTAATATCCTATCTTAACCTACATTATCTCTACTCTGAGTTGAAGGTTGTTTTAGTTTTTATCTGTCATGCTTAAAAGTTTGGTGATCATATTTAAGAGTGAGGCCCTAAAAACTTGATTGCACAGAGATAGCTTGTAGATTAGCGATTTCACAGTGACGTCATGAGCTGAATTTGTTTTCTCATTAGTATTTATAGAACTCTTTGCTGAAATGGTTCAGTTTTCCAGAAAAGGGTCTTTCAGTCTCCTGCCTGATAGACAAATGCCTGGTTACTGGTGTTCTGAGCCAGTTCAGGCAAGGGAGACTCTACCTTAGACCCCCGTACTTACTAAGGCAGCTTAAGTTTATTTCCCCACCCACCTCGACGACCGCATACTCTGTTTCCAAGGCGAGGGTCTGTCTGTTTCAGTTTCTCCTCAGACTGTACTTCCTACTCCTTCAAGGGCAAGAAAGCATAGTCACCAACTTCATAAGGGAGAGG
The DNA here is from genome assembly GCA_031878705.1 of Tapirus indicus. Lineage (NCBI taxonomy): Eukaryota > Metazoa > Chordata > Mammalia > Perissodactyla > Tapiridae > Tapirus > Tapirus indicus. Next base: position 34,662,095 of record CM062919.1, read on the forward strand.
GAGATGAGGACTATGGGAAGATCTCATTGCTGTGAAACAGATTTTCAAACAATTTTGTTTCAGCCCCTCACCTCCTCTCAGCCTTTAAATATAAATTGTGGCTGCAATTTCTAAGCCTTTCTGGAGTTTGGCCAGGAAAATTGAATTGTCCCTTTTTCTTTTTGCTTAGCTTTGACCTTGTCTCAGCTAAGTCATTTACTCTTCCTCTATTATCCTCTTCTATTGTTTTATATTGTGTTTCAGGGTTACAAACGTCTCCTTATTTCATTGAAGATGGATTTTACCTTTCTTCTTCAGTGGGGTGGTTTTTGAGAGGGGAGGGGAGCAGGGTAGTTTTACTTTGCACTCTCTTTGATTAAGTATCAGGAAAAAAATAAGAGCACTTTTTATTTTCTGCTTTGTTTTTATTCTTTATACACAATGAGTCCTATAAGATTGCTCATATTTCTCTATAATTGTTTCTGTAATTATTTCTAGGACTAAAGGATATGAAAAGTGAAAGCATTTAGCCCAATAATTGACACATAAAAACTGCTCAAAAGAGTTTTATTTCAAATATTTATTGATTTTCTTTATAATTTCATGTATCTTTCTCTGGACCTTTTCTGCCTTTTATTCGTGGTTTGATAGTATTCCAAGCAGGCACCTGACTAGAGATGTTTCCAAGGGTTTGTGTTGCTGTTTTGTTCATGTTTTTACATTCATCAGGGCCTTTCACTTGTGTTCTGCTTCTCACTAGGTTTCCTGGGCCTGGGCCACCTAACCAGGCTGCTGGCTTCATACCGACCACGGCTTCCAGGGAAGACAAATCACGTTTTCAGATCACACTGCACATTAGCTGGAAACCTGTTCATTTTAATCAGGGATTTTAGCTTAGTATTGACAGCACTGCATATTTCTCTCCTTGTTTGCCTTTCAAAGATTGTATGTGTTTGCTTTCCCCTCAGCCGGTGTACAGTTGATCATTTAATTTAAAAAGATTGTTTGTTACATGATATCATTATCTGCATTTCAGTTATATTCATTGTAGTAATTTCAGTCCTTTGTTTAGGGCCTTTTGTTAAGGATTTTCAATGTCACAGAGTCTCTGGTTGCCTAATGTTGCCTCTTCAGCGTCTTCTGATAGAACTTTTCCAATCATATTAAGATGCATATTAATTTTATTTGTCTTTTCAAACACAACCAATCAAGAGCCCCAAGTGGACAGTAATTACCCATTTTTTCCACTTCTAAAATTAGAACTTACCACCATTTTTTTAATACTCATTGATATCTATCATAGTCTTCCAAATGATAATATGCTCTAAAAAACTGATATTTTTCTTGGTAATAATCATACTTAATTTTTCTAAATTCTGAATTCCAAAAGCCTATGCACAAAATGAAGTAATAAGAGTCCCCACGGGTTCATTTTTCTTTGATAGGTCTATGTTATTTCATACGGATTTGCTCATGGGAAGATGAATGCAACTGACAATGTAAATGATGGAAACAGCTGAAAACTGGATTCTAAATATTCATTTCTGCACATTGATGTCAATTGAGGGAACTATTAACACCTGAGAAAACTATAGAAATACCTTCTTAACTTGTGGCTATAAAAGAAAAGGAGAGTATAATGGGGTTAGAACTGACACGAATGATTAAGAGAATATTTATGACAGCATATTCACCTAAAGTAACAAAAAATGTTATGGATGGTTTTTAAACAGTAAAAAAATGACATTGAAATTTGTTTGTGAGAATATTTAACTGTTTTCACTGTACTATGGGGTTAATCCTCTATGATTTATCTCTGAATTTGAATTTAGGTAGCCCTGGCATCTTATGATTTTGAAATATAAAATATCTAATATACATATATTATAGATGTGTATATATGTAAAGTTTATATAAACTTAATTCAAAAGCAACTGAACATCTATAACATTTTAACGTTACTAAAGTCTGACTATAGTTTAATTTTACTAATTTATAATTCTAACTTTTTCTTCCTTCTTCTTGGGATATACTCTCACTGCAAACTCTTTCTTGCTATGATTTCAAATAGAGTGTTCTTGGTGTTTTCCATATTTATATTGTTGCTATTATCATTATTGTAATTTAGTAAGATTCACTGAGTTTGGGTATATCCTAAAAACTGTTGGCAAATTAAAACTTTTTTTTACAAAACCAAATTCATGATAACTTTTAAGATGTGTATATTATCATTCACCTTTTAGTTATGCATTGGTTGTTTTCTGGTGAATTAGTATATTTGTTAAAAATAGAAATAAAGAAAGAAATCCATAGCTGAGAATTCTCCGATTGTGTGCTTAAACTATCGAATCTGTCACCATGTTGTGGATATTGAAAGACTGACTTGGCTGTTATTAGCCCAGGATTGGCCCTGGGCTAACATCCATTGCCAATCTTCCTCTTTTTTTGCTGAGGAAGATGAGCCCTAATCTAACATCTGTACCCATCTTCCTCCATTTTGCATATGGGATGCCTCCACAGCATGGCTTGATGAGCGGCGTGTAGGTCTGATCCTGGGATCTGAACCTAAGAACCCTGGGCCACCGAAGCAGAGTGTGCGAACTTAACCACTACACCACCTGACCAGCCCCTCTTCTGAGCTTTTGATACCCCTGAGTCAATTGAGCAAAGATTTGGTATGTGAAAGCAGCACTAGTGGGGGTGGCTGTGGGGTGGGTGTCAGTGAGGTGTATAAGTGTGTATCTATAGAACCAACATCTATTAATGCATAGTTCTAAGACTAAAATTAATTAGGTTCAGTCTATAATGAGTTATTTTGTAGAAAAGATCAAAGTTGATTCAAAATGGAAAATGGTCCCATTGAGCTAGTGTAGAAAACATGACTATATTTACACAGAAAGCAAAATGTACACATGCCCACATACACTATTTTCCAGTAGACAGAAACCAAAGTATTGTGAAAATTTCCCGTTTGAAAATATGTTTCTAACAGGGTATAAAATCACACCTTTAATATTTTGACAGGACCGTTAACATTTGATAAAATGGATCTCACAGAATAGCATCCTGATTTACAACTCCCTAGACTCTTGCAGCTTTTAGAAGAGTATCTCGAGCTAAATGAGATGAAATAAATGAATGGAACAAAGGTTAAAAGAAAATCTCTTCTCATTCAGAAGGAAGGATGAAATGCATAACAATGAAAAGACACTCTAAGACAGAAAATTAAAAAAAATTAAATCAGAAGAGCATCGAAGTGAATCATTCCAAAAGTAACAATGGATAAAGTCTTATAGTAATTATAGTAATTAGGAATTCTGGATTCAATTCCTTGTTCTTCTGCTGAAGTTGTATCTATCATGCCTCTAATCATGTAATCATTCAGTACACTCTAATTGAATACAATCTACAGGAAGGCATAATGTAACATAGTGGATAAGATGATGAATGGAGCTAAGCTGTGTCTGAATTCTGGCTCTGCCCCCTCTTGCTATGTGACCTTGTGAAAATCACTTAACCCCTGGATAGCTTAAGTTTCTTATCTGTAAAATGGGGACAATAAAGGTGGCTTATACATTTGTTTACTTATTAAATTAGTGAATATGTGTAAAGAACAGAACTTGGCACACATTAGAAACTATATGTATCTTTGCTCTTTTTAATATAGAACAAATTGAAGAAATGTTTATTTAGGAGTCAAAGTAAGAGAGAGAAGACATGGACACATGTAAAATATAAATAATCGTGTATTAAGTAGAATGCATATAAGTATTGTTTTTGTCTGAGTATCATCCATTACACTTTACCTAAACACCGCCACAATTTTAACACAGTCCACGTGGTCCAAGTAAGTTTTAGTCTTTTGTCCAAACTATGCCTCAGTTCCTAATGTGGGTGCTGCTCCAGGTCTGATCAATAGGTGTATTCTATCCCGTTAGCCATAGCATTTCTCTCAGGAGGGGCATGTGATCCAATGTGTACTAATGAGATAAAATACTGAAACTTTTGCTGATCTATCTGATTAGAGAAGCTCTTGGTCTGTAGGTATCCCTAGTTTTAATTACGGTGTAAACCGAGAGGTGTCAGGAACCACAATAGAGAAATAGTTTGCATGAGAATGAAGTAAAGCAGAAGAAAATAGTGCCAAGACATGGGGAAGAGACTGAGAGAGAGAGAGAAAGACAGTCCTCATGACATCAGTTGAGTTCCCTGATGCAGCTGTGCTTGAAGTAAACATGTGTCTAGGATTTTAACCTGCAGGAGTCAACATGTTCTCATATTTCTTAAACAAGTATGAGTCAAGTGTATTCCGTTTGCTGACGAGTCCTTTTTAATACATAGGAGTTAATAATTGCCATAAGAGACATGCAAATAGCATGGTATTGATATTCTAAACATTAAAGGATTGCTCCATCAAGGGCATTGAGCCTGAATAATATTAGAGTTTTAAAATCCCTAGGCTTTTAAAATTTCATTATATATACAATCTTTACGTATGGCGATAGAAAAATTATGTTTTAGTCTTTGCTTCTCAATCAACCTTTTGAGAGCACTTTAACTAGGGGGTTTCTCTATCAGGCCATGTCACAGCGTCTTCCCCAATTACAAACCTTGAGCAGTCAATCCCTCCTTGGTTCTCCCACACGCTCTGTTCTTAAAGCCCTGACCAGGTTTCATGAAATTTATGTTTCTACATATTGTCTCACCAATGAGAAGGTAGGCATCTTGATAGCACAGGCAATGTCATGTTCATCCTTGCAAACTTTGCACCTGTCACAATGCCTGAAACATACCAGTGCTCCGTATTTGTTAAATTCCAGGACCAAGCATTAAAAGCCAAGCTATGGGGTGGTCATGTCCACCATTCAATGATATTACTGTTACTTAGACAAGAGCATATTAGAGAGTAGGTGTATTAGCTTGCTACCGCTGCTATAACAAAGTACCACAGTCTGGGTGACTCAAACAGACAGTTATTTCCTTAGAGTTCCGGAGGCGAGAAGTCCAAGATCAAGATGTCAGCAGGGTTGGTTTTCTTCTGAAGACTCTCTCCTGGGCTTGTAACTGACTATCTTCTCCTGTCTTCATGTGGTCTTTTCCATGTGTGCACATATGTTTGTGTCCAAATTTCCAGTCATATTGGATTAGGGCCCACCCTAAAGACCTCATTTTAACTTAATTATCTCTTTAAAGACTTTACAGTTACATTCTGAGTTACTGGGGATTAGGGCTTCAACATATAGATTTTAGAGGGACACAATTCAGCCTATAACACCAGGAAAATGTACAAAATGATCTTTTACTTTGGATTGAGTCCTAATTCTAAGTTGAACAGAGAGAAAGTGATGTCATTTTAGTGGATTGTCCTCTCTCCATTCAGCTCATCCTCAGCTGTGAGGTGTTCATTCTACCCCAGAATAATCCAGGTGGATGCTTTGTTCAGGTCTGTTGAACATGCTAGCTTTTCATATTCCCACTCTATTTTGGCAATTCTTTAACCGTTAACAGTCTCCTTCTCTTTCCCTCATCACCTTTCCCCCTCCACCTCCCTGCAAGGAGCTGCCTCACCTTTCCTTCCTGCCTCAGGTAGAGTGGTCTACCATTCACTTCTATTTAGTCTTACTTTTAGAGAGCCCTATTCTGAGATGGGGCAGGGGAGAAGACAGCAAGCTTTGAATCAGCAAATGTAAGAGAGGAAAAGGAAATTTGCTCATGGATGTCTGGCACTAGAATGTGCTAATTACACGAATATCAGTGGATCCACTCTCTTTAATATACCCCCACAAATAATTAAAGTAAAAGTTTATGCCCTTTGTCTGTTTTCCCTTTCATTTCAAAAGCCCCCTAACTTTATGCTAGCAGGGTCTGATGAAGGGCTGTGGCAAATGAAGAGAATTCCTCTTATCACAAGCAAATGAAATAAATTTGGGATTTTCAAGTAGTGATTGGCATTGGGGAAAACAAATATTATGTCCTGGATAAGAAATATCATTGGCCCATTTATGGCCAACTGACATCAATTCTCTCTGGTGGCATATCCCCTCATCTGGTATTTTAAGCTGCTGGCTTGAGCTCTGTAGGAAGGAGCACCATTAAATGGCAGGACTCTTCAACATTGAAGAAAATTACACCAACAGGTACTAGTTACTCAGTAAGACTGTACTTATGGGCAGTAGAGAATACCAAAACTCAGACCACTAAAGGTTAAATGCTCTTGCTCTGACAGTGCTTTGCTAATAATAGTTAACGTCTTAGAATGACGTTAACATGCAAGGGTGTACTGGCTCCATTCTAATCAAAACATACAAAAACACGTATTATAAGGAAGCTACAGTTGAGGATCTCATTGTTTTATGGAGCTGTTTACTATCATATTTGCTTGTCAACTATTACAGTCTGCCATGTACACTGTCACTATTTGGAAAAATGCATGCCATTAGTTACCACAATAAGGTTGTATACAGCCTAGTGAATAACCATAACCATGACAGAAACTTAGAACCTTATTGAAACCGGAGGACAGTTGAGTCAGAGTGTAAAATTTGTAGACAATGAGCAGCGTGTTTCCTTAAGAATCCTAGAGATTAATGGGAGTATTGATAGATTTTGTTACTGAACAAATTCATAAATGGAATTTTGTACACATGTAATTAGTTTTAAAAATTTTCTGTTGGGTGTCAGATCCCTTTTAAGTTATTATCGTTCATTTTCTTTCTTTTTTTTTTTGTGAGGAAGACTAGCCCTGAGCTAACATGCGTTGCTAATCCTCCTCTTTTTTGCTGAGGAAGACTGGCCCTGTGCTAACATCCGTGCCCATCTTCCTCTACTTTATATGGGACGCCACCACAGCGTGGCTGACAAGCTGTGCATCGGTGGGCACCCGGGATCCGAGCCTGCGAACCCTGGGCTGCCAAGCGCGAACTAAACCGCTGCACCACCAGGCAGCCCCTATTATCGTTCATTTTCATCTGACTGAGAGAGCAACAATAATGATAATATTAACAATAATAATAATTGCTGACATTCATTGAGTGTTTACTAGGTGTTGGCACTATGGTAAGCCCTTTTCACGCATTACCTTATTTCATGCTCACAACAACCCTAAAGATGAAGTACTTCGATTATCCTCATTGTCTGGATAAGGAAACTGAACTGAGGCATATTGTGGTGAAATAATTGGTCCAAGGTCATACAGGTGAAAACTTGCAAAGCTTAGTTTCTTACGCAGGCATTCTGACTCCAGAGCTGGCACTCTTAATACTTAACTGAAAATTGTTGGGTCAATTTAAAAAAAACAGTTTCTACAATGTTAAGCTTGACTTCCAGAGCTAGCGGTAAACAGGTGATGAAAGGGAACCTTTGACTTTCCCACATTCTTTCAAATCCAGATGTATTCAGAATGGAAATTATCACGCACTCCTCAGTAAGTAGGGCACGGCCCCAGTTAATAACTGGTTTCTTTCAATACGCTGGAGGGTTTGAAATACCTGGATTGCACTCAAACCATTAATAGCCTCCAACTATAATAAACCCTGGTGAGCTATGATTAACCTATTCATTACAGTTTCCTCTATAGGATAAAGCAGCAACTGCAGGAAAGCCATTAAGTGCAGTAATAAGTTATGCCAACAGGAAAGATTCAGCAACTTTCAGAACAAATTATTTTCAGGTAGTCATTTTTTCCCCCTACAGATCGCTTGAAGCCTTACATGCAATCAGTGATTCAGCAATTATTTCTTCCACCTGTGAGAAGGTGCGTGGAAGAGACTGTGGCTTCCCTTTCTTGCCACCAGTACATCCATTTTTAATAAGAATTCTTTCTGGAATTAATGTGCCAGTGTTTTAGTAGATGGATAGATGTATGTCTTGGTATCTGTCAGTCCTAAAGCAGGAAACTGCAAGACCAGTTCTTCAGGAAAATAAACAATATACGTGTGTATGTGCTTTGTATCTATTTACTTATCTCTCTGGGAAAACAGCATCTACGTAAAAACTTATTTTGAAGAATTATTTTCCATCTTGTTAAAATACCTTCAAATTCAATATAAAGAGAGAGAGGAAGAGTAAGTAAGCATACAAATGAATGAATAGTAGTTTGTTCCTAATACAATATATAGACCTGAAATAATAAAATAGTGAAAACAAAATCGTGGACTAAAAGTCAAGAAATTATGGTTTCACTGAGAATTCTACTTGCATTCTTTCTCTTGCTTTCCCTCTAGATAAGTTTTTAAATGTTTTTCTTCCTTTTGTTTACAATCACTCTCTGCTTTTCAATGGTGCAATGGACTGAATGTGTCCCCCTGAATTCATATGTTGAAATTCTAACCTCCAATGTGATAGTATTTGGAGGTGGGGCCCCTGGGAGGTGATTAGGTCCTGAGGGTGGAGTCCTCCTGAATGGAAGCAGTGCCCTTATAAAAGAGACCCCAGAGAGCCCCTTTCCTCTTCTGCCGGGTGAGGACATAGCAGGAGCCAGGAAGGGAGGCCCTCGCCGGATACTGAATCTGGCTCCTTGATCTGGGACTTCTCAGACTCCAGAACCTGAGAAATCAATGTTTGTTGTTTGTAAGCCACTCAGTCTGTGGTATTCTGTGATAGCAGCCTGAAGACACTAAGACAAATGGAATCAAGGGAAAATACAAGAAAACATGATTCCATTTACCTCTGAACCCAACCCCACACCCAACATAGTCTTGTGACGTGTGTGGTGTTGCCGTGGGACTCGTGGTGTCTTAGGGCTTCACTTTCAGTCAACTCTAAATAGCTTATTTCCTGTTTTCCTGAACTGGCCTTTTGGTTTTAGTATTTCAACGCTGGAGTAATGCCAGGGAAGTTATCCAAAGAGACCGAACTATCTTGTTTTACTATCCAAATCTGGACTCACACTTTTGGAGAAAGCCAAACAGCAGAAGTCAGATTTTGTGTTCATTTGAAATGTGTGTTCTTCACTTTTACAGCAAGCTATTCAGAAGCATAAATTCTGAATAACTTTTTGTTGACTTGAGCAGTCCATTGTTAAAAATTTCCTTATAAAATCTGTTTTCTGCTCCCTTTAATTATCCAAGTCTATGGATATTTACTGATGATCCTGAGAATGTCGGACCTGTGGATATTGCTGGACCTTTATTTTGAACTGTTCAAGACAAACGCCACTTCTCGGAGTTCATATGGTCTTCATCTCAGCCACTGGGGAGTGACAGTAGGGAGTAACAGTGTGGTGTGACTTACCAGTAGAAAGAAGTGTGGGATGGTCTGAGCTAAGTGTCTATGATTTATTGTGAATACTGGGAAATCCCCAGGAGCTCAAGTCACTATATTTCTTTTTATAGCATAAGATAGCTTTGCCTGCACATTTTCCCCCCAGCTCGTGGATTGACAGATAATACGTTTTTCATGTGGGTCTGCAGATATATGAACTTGGAACCTAAGCAGTAGCAAGGGCATATGCAAGAGTGACACACAAACTACAGGAAAGTCAATGGAAACTGGGTGAGGAAAACTTTCTCATATTCAAGAAATGTCCTCAATTAAATACCTCCCCATGGATCTTAGTGTTAACTGGAAAGCTGGTTTTCTGACTTCTTTCTTGCAAGATATCTGATTTGCTTCTGTGATGCAGAAAAGGTCTGGCCTTAGGCTTCTGTTTCAAGGCCATTTCCATAGTGCTTGAATGCACTTGTACTGCTGTCTAGGCATTCAAGCGTTCATAAAAAAATTATGTGCAACAAAGCACCAGAGTGAAGAGGTGAAAAGAAATCAGACAAATTTTTAAGAAACAATTCATCATACACAGTGCCATCTAACCAGATATTAATTGTCCTGTGAGAAAGAACAAAGCTGTTACTAAGTCAAAATATTGAGTCTCATGCTGGGTTATAATGTTATGCATTATTTATTGAAGTGATGTCGAGAAATGAAATAATAGTTTGCAGGATTCCACCAGCACACACAGCCTAGTGGTTCTGACTCATTCCTCCAACTCATCAGCCCCATACTGTTCCCTTTGGATAAATTAGACAGAATCGCAGGATATTGACCATTAAAACAATTTTATGAGGTTAACTTTCCAATTAGTGCTAGATGAAATTTCTGATTTTTGAAATGAGTCTCTTGTGAACTAACCAATGAACCACTCTGCCTTAATGATTCACCACAAATATATTTGAAAAGAATTCCACAAAATAATTTGCAACACTGAAGGATAAGGCATTATGGAAACAATCAGTATTTATGATTTGAAGTTTAAAGGTTTAATTAAATGCTATTGTTTCTGCAGTAGCATACATAAGCTAAGTAGGTTTTAGCACCACGTTCAATGCATTAAGAAAACGTTTATGATGGACTTGTCAATATTTTTCTGGAGATAAAGAAAGTGAGTCCCTTAAGAGAAGATAAATATTTTCTTATTTTTCAACCTTTTTAAGTTAGAACTATGCTTGTAATTGCTTAATTATACCAGTGTGTCTTCCACATTAAGATAGAGACTAGTGTTGTACACGCGTACAATGATGTATGTAACTGTCCTCATTTTAAAAAAGCAAGATTTTATTATATGATGTTGTAAGTACATATTACATGCAGAAGAACTCATACAGACTGGCAGCCTTGATTTTAACACAAAATTTAAGGTATAATGGAGAGAAAAATAAAAAAGGATGTCAATTATCCATCCATCCTCAGCTGCTGTTATTTAAAATGATCCTAATGATACTGAAAATAATTCTATTTCACCAGAGTGCAAAGATGCCCTCTGCTATCATCCTGCCTCATAATCTTTCCAGTTGAAGTAAAGTAAGTGGGCCACACGTTTGTCCAGAAGGAGGAAAACTCACAAATTTGACTGCTTTTTCATTTTAAAGCAAGATGGATTGCTACCACTTTAACATATATTCTTCCTATTCTCAGTTTGCATATATGGAAAAATAATCACTTTTTGGGCCATTTATTTATTATATTCATTCAGCATATATTTACTGTGTCCCAGACATTGCTCCAACACTTGTGATAGATAAAATACACAAAAAATCTCTGTCTAATGGAGCTTGCATTCTTTTGCTTTATCTTAAATCAGACCAGGATGGAGACTCAAGACAAGGTGAATTTTTACCCATCACCAAGCACCCATTAGATGAACAAAAAAACACTTGAAAGTCACTGCAGTCAGTTTTGGGGCAAGTCCTGGGAGTTTAATATCACACACACATGCACACATGCACATAACACACAGATGTACGTATGTAAAGATAAACATGTGTGTACATTTATCACTTTAAGTATGTATGTCTATATGCCTATTCATTTATTTTAAGACTACAGTAGCCTTTTTAATCATTATATAAACCCTTGAAAGAGATACATATTTTACATTAAAAAAAAATACTATGCAGAATAAAAAGTTTTATCAAGATATTGACACCCTAGTAGACATGTTTCTCTTGCTAGTTAACATTTATTTAAGAGATACAATATATTTAGTGAAAGGTTATCTGAAAAAAATCAGTACCATCTCTGCTCTTGGGATCTGATAAAATGTGATACAGTCTTACTGATTGACTTACTATTCGAATCCTGTTTTCTCAACAATTGTTTTAAGCTCTTTGCTTACCAGAGCAAATGTGAAATGCTACTTATTTTTCTTAGAGAACTATAAATCTAGAAATAGAAAATATGGGGTATTAAAACTGAATCTTTTTTTAGAATTATAAATATGATCGTTATATACTGAGGGTAATTAAGCCCTGGGCATGTGTTGGTAGTTATCCTTGGCTGCAGAAGCCATTTGTAATTTTTCTTTGCAAAGCTCATATAATTTCTTTTATATCCAGGAAGTAAAAGTTTAATGGAATTAGATGAGGAGGGACATCCTCAGCAGAAACCTATTTTTAGGTAGACAAATTTGCCATGATCTGGCCTTCCACATGTTTATTACATCAAGTACCTATGGAGGATGTACAGACTCCTTACGAAAAATCTACTAAATGGGTAAAATTCATCGATAACCTGGATTATAGGATTAATGTTAACGTTGGGTCCAGTTATAAATCACTGAATGGTGTGTGGGTGGATCATGGATGGGGGTTTGAGATTGAGGGAATTGTGTTTTAATGGGAAGGCTTGTTTCACAATAGTGAGATCATAGATTTTGATGAGAGACCATACTGGTTTCTAATCCCAACTCCATGATTTACTATCTGCGTGACCTTGAGCAAGTTATTTAATTCCTCTGAGCTCTGTTTCCTCATTAGTAAAATGTGAATAATAATCCCAGCCTTGCAGAGTTGTTGTGAAGACTCATTAAGAACTTAGTGAAGTGTTGTTCAATGCCTGCGATGGCTATTATTTCACATGTAGTCAAGTTGTAGGCAACTATAATCTTCCTTCTCTAAAGGAAACAGAGAAAGTATGGGGGCAAGGAGGAATTTCCGGTGCTAATAGTGGAAATGCTGATGAGCCAGTTGTCAGGACAGCTAAAGAATGGTAGTATTTTCTTTATTCAACACCATCTTTAGGATTTGTGGGATGAGGTCCTCACTCTCAAGAAACAGAAGAACTTGGATTTGAGGTTAGACCTATCCCGATCTTTTAGAATAGCAGCATCCTTTTAACCCAATCAACCTAGAAAATGGCAGAGTCAGTCTCAGATTCAAAACCCAAATTCTTGATTTCTAAATTCACTAAGAAATCGGAGATGACACTCTGTGTTAGTTTTCTATTGTCATGTAACAAATCACCACAAGTTTAGTGGCTTAAAACAATATGCATTTGATATCTCACAGTTTCCGTGGGCTAGGAGTCTAGTTACCACTTAGCTGATTCCTCTGCTCCGGGTCCCACGAGGCTGAAATCAAGGTGTCAGTTGGGTCTGCAGTCTAATCTAAAGCTTGAGTCCTCTTCCAAACTCATAGAAATTGTTGGCAGAAATCAGTTCCTTGCTATCCTATGACTTGAGTTCCTCAGGTCCTAGAGTTTGCCCCTTCCACAGGAAGTTGACAAGATGATTCTTTGCTTCTCCCTGGAGGCCAGCAGGACAATATCTGATTATCTGATACTTCACCTTCTTTAAAGGTCTCACCTGATTAAGTAAGACACACCCAGGATAATCTCCCTTTGATTAGCTCAAAGTCAACTAATTAGAAACCTTAATTATATTTGCAAAATCCTTTCAGCTTTGTCATATAACTAAAGTTGTCTGATAAAATATAGGACACCCAGTTAAACTTGAATTTTGGATAAACAACAAAGTTTGGTTTTCTTTTTTCTGAATACATTTTGTCTTTCCAAACTTTCAGTTCACACCCTCTTAATAAACATGCTGCTTACCTTCTAGACAACTTTCAGTCCCTTAACTTCTCCCTATTTTTCCAGTCCGTGGATCAAAAACTCTGTCAGGACCAAATCTAGGTATTAGTTTAGTAGACTCTTTCTTTCCTTTCTTTCCCCTTTCCCTCCTTCCTTCCCTCATTTCTTTCTTTCTTTCTTCCTTCCTCTCTCTCTAGCTCTCCCTCTCTCTCTCTCTCTCTTCCTCCCTCCCTTTGTCCTTTCTTGTTTCTTCCTTCCTTTCTTTCTTTCCTCATTTAGCCAGGGCCTACTCCCTCTAGTTGCCATTGGCCCTGCTTTCTACTGTTCTATATTCATTCCTAATTGCTCATTTATTTCATCTCCCTGACCCAGAAGACATTTGAGGTGTTCCAGTTCATTGGCCATGTCTTGCTTTCACTTGCCTCCCTATACGGATAGGACAACCCGATAAGCCATGTTGACATCAACAGTCCTCCAAACCTTGAGCCCCTTCTTTCTTTGATTTTCTCTGGTGCCCTTCTCTGCTTTCCAATGCTCCAAACTCTATCATCTGCTATGGATAAAGTTACACAATTCTCCATGTGGTTTCAATGACTGTAACTCTCTAGCCTTAGCATTACAGTCAGTGATGAGATTTGTCTTTCTTGGCTGGCATGTGCACCACAAGAGTCTAACCTAATTTCTAACCTAACCTATTTCACTTATTACTCTCTCTCCTGAAAATAGTCCAACTCCAATAACCTTGACTTCTCAATTTGCACCCTTAAAATTAGTTCTCTTTCTTTATATATCTTTCCTCTTTCCTTTCTGTGAGTGAGGAAGATCATCTATCCTCATCTCCAACGCTAATCCTCAGCTGAACTGTCTTATTACTCTAATATGGTCTGAGGAGTAGAAGAAATGCTTTTCAAATCCTCCTTTTCGAATATCTGGCTCAAATCTAAAATTCTACCGATGGAGCTTAATTGGTCTTAACTTCAAGTTTTGGTCTGAAAAATTCATATATTTGTCTGGGACAAGTTTCTTTGTGGCTTATGCTTCCACAATGTTCCTTTTCAAACCTCCAGTGGGGCAATTGCCACTTTGTCACACCCAGTTATGCTGTGTCTTCTGTATATCTGTCTCCACTCCTGGTTGGTAATCAATTCCAAGAGAAGGACATGGTCTTACTTATGTTTTTTTCCCCAGTATACAGTACTTGATGCATACTTGGATTTAATGAGTGATTGTGGAAAAAATAAATACCAAGTTGTTTTAAATACTTATATGAAAATGCATTATTCTTTATATGTTTGTGTGTTTGATTCAGAGTATTGGTGGTAGTGTCTAGATGAATACATGTGTTGCTCACCATGACTTGACAGATCAAGAGACATCCTGGTTGGGGAACATCTATGTGTAATAATAACATTTTATTAATTAATTTTAAATAATAACCATAATTACCAACATTTGTTGGTAACTTTTCATGAGCCAGGCTGTGCTCTAGGTGAGGGATTGGCAAACTCTAGCACAGGTGCCAAATCCAGCCCCTCAGCTGTTTTTGTATATCCCATGAGATAAGGATGGTTTTCAAATTATTGAAAAAAATCAAAAGAAGAATAATATTTTGTGACAAATATTCAAATTTAAGTTTGATTAAATAAATAGTTCGAATTTCATTTATAAAATATTTGTGGGTTTTTTCTCTTTCTTTCTACAAGTATTTTCATAATATCCTCAAGTTTGACTCTTGGCCCACAAACCCTAAAATTCTATTGAGCCCTTTAGAGGAAACATTAGCTGACTCCTACACTACATGCTTGATATTCTGAAAGAGCAAAGTTGGTGGCCCATGCTGATGCAGTTAGTAAGTGGCTGGACTTGAATTTTAACTCAGGTTGAGTGACTCAAAATTCTTTCTTTTGACTTTACTACTTGAAGTGACAGGTTTTTATTGTCCTTATACATGATGTTGCCCTAAATAAAGAGGTAGACTGAGGTAAGCTCAAAATTGTAAAACAAAACAAAACAAAACAAAAACGAGTTTATTTGGGAATAGCAAAGAAATTGCAATTCGGGACATGCAAATTGTAGCAAGCTGCAAGCGAGTCTGTGGAGGGTTTGGGGTAGACTGTTATTTTTTTTTATTTATTTTTTTTGTGGGGAAGACCAACCCTGAGCTAACATCTGTTGCCAATCCTCCCCTTTTTGCTGAGGAAGACTGGCCCTGGGCTAACATCCGTGCCCATCTTCCTCTACTTTATATGGGACGCTGCCACAGCATGGCTGACAGGCAGTGTGTCGGCGGGCGCCAGGGATCCGAACTCGCGAACCCCGGGCTGCCAAGCGCGGACTAAACCGCTATGCCACCGGGCGGCCCCTGGGGTAGACTGTTATTTATGGGCAGGGAATGTAAAGAGGGGAGAGTTCAGTCAGAGTCTGTTAAAATCAAAACCAAACAGATACTAGCTTTGAAAATTCACTGAGCAGACAAAACCAATCCAGTCATACAAACAAAGCTCAATTCAGCTTATTTTGTGAGACCAACCCAACTTGGGTCATTTCTTGTTCATGCCTCTGGAAACCATAACCAAAATTTTCCAAGGTTGATATGGCCCCTGACAGCTCCCTATCATTTAAGAAAATTTCAGTATTAGTTTTTCTGTAAATCAGGCATTTACAGGAAATCCGTCTCTCACTCCTTAAGTTTTGTTTTCCTGAGGGCACACGCATGACATTTTCCATTTTATATCCTCCGGTTTCATTTTAGATTGAAATTCTTTCAATGATCATGCTTACTCTACTGAGAAAACACTGTCTCTAGTCTCCCCATGTCTCTGCAGAAACTTTCTCCACAGTAGTGGATGCTATTTTCTGGTGGCCTCTGTCTTTTGAATGAATGCCAGATCTGCTGCTCCACCCTTGCCAGCTCCTGTCCTGGGCTCATGCTTGCTGCTTGGAGGTGGCTAGAACGAAAAGTGCTGAACTGGGGATTGGTACAGCTGCTTTTGAAGCTTCACATCCTTAATGCTGCAGTTTCACACAAGTGTGTCTTAGCAATTCTTAATCGTCAGCTATCAAGTTCTGCAGCTGTCTCCGTCAAATTTGTCTATATTCTCACAAATTCCTGAGGAGGTTGATTGGTGTGACACCAAGACACACTTTTTACTCACTCCAACTCTGCTTCTTTTTAGCTAAAGGTAGGCAAAGTGTTCTCATTCTTCTTGGACTCCAGGAGCTTCTACTCCTCTTCAAGGACGCCATCTTAGAGTTTGGGATTGATTGTGACACCTCTCTCTTTGTGTTTAACTATAGAAATGGAAACTTATTGAGAGCTAGATTTAAAGATCCCAAATCTCTTCCACAGAGCCTGAAATATTTCCAATAAGTTGCAGTTGCTAATGACTTCATGAGAATTACTCAAAATATATATGTAGACTGAACATATGTGATGGCCGTGGCTTTTAACAAGCACTTGTGATGATGTTGGCTTAATATCTAATCCACTCAGTAGATGATCTTTAATGAATGAGGGAACACATGAATTAATGAAATATTAAACTCTGAAAAAGTCAATTTTGTTACAAAATATTTCTAATTTTCAGTTCCTTAACAACTGTATTGTTTCACAAATATTGACTAACATTTTGGGATCCCCAGAGAAAGCAGATTTGAAGCTTAATGTGTAAACAGCATGTACATTCAAATAGTTATTGATATATATAACAAACAAGTTCATAGGTAACAGGAATACCATGATTCAGGTCATGTTCCCACAAATGTTACTAGAGTGTAATAGTATTCATGAAGGCTGAATATTCAGGTTTCAATCTTAAGTATTTTTCACTAAAAATCAATTGTTTCCATTTTCTTCTGAGAAGAGGCATTGTCATATTACTCCCTCCCAGGGAGAGGTGATTCAGGTAGAATGTTGTTTAAGGTGTGGTGTTCTTCAAGACAAGCTGCCTGCTCAGTCAAAAGTGCCCCTGTCCTCCCATAGCAGTTTCCTCTAATGGTTCAGGATGTCAGACTGCCTTCCCCAAGAGTCCCTCATGAAACTATTGGGTTGCATAGAATGTCTGTAGCAGTGGGATATTTCTCAAGTACAATCCTCTTCCTAGGGATTTCAATTTAGTCACAGATTTATAGGTTAAAATCTCAATTTGATATAGGAAATGTTGTTAGGATACTTAATATGTTTTAAAGACATGCATCTCAATGGCCTCTTCTCACTTTCATTTATTTGGCAATTTCATCTCCTTAGGCTCAGTGTGGCCTGAGTGCAATTTTCTGGGTGTAGTGATCTTTGCTCCTCTTGTGTTCGTGTTCCTTTATTGTGTTCTTTCCACTGTGACTGGTGCTGCTTCTGCTGACTCTCCCCCGTCCTCAAGCCTGCTTTTAAACACTCCTCAAAAACTATCATGGTTCCACTTTTGGCTATTGTAACTTTGAGAAATAAGCTCTCATTCTTATTTTAATTTTAATTTTTAAATCACAAGATAGGTTAAACTTTTTTTTTTTTTACTAGTTTTGGCCCATATATTTTGAAATTATTGTTTGTGTACTTCACGTGTGTCACTGTATGATGCGTATTTTATACATTAACTTGTTCAGTCCTTTACACTTGTGTTGTAAGGGAGTCACTATGATTAACCCCATTTTACATATAACAGAACTAAGCAGAGCTTGTGTTAAAGCAATTTCTATATGACCTGACGTCTCTGTTCTCAACTATCACACCATACTGCTCGGATAATCTTCTGGTCATGTAACATGAAAGCTATTTCAAATCCCCAGGATTTTTTGTTTTCATCAAGAGAGGTTGCATACTCTCTCACAGGCTCAAGTGATTCAGATTTCAAATTCTTTTTGCCAATGTTGTTTTATAGTTCTGAAAGAGGATGTAGAAATAAAATAAGAACCAAAGAGATGTGCTTTTTCTTTCCCTTTTATATCTCCAGGTGATTCCTGTGGTTGCCTGTGGTTTCAAGAAGTAAGACTACCCCATATTTGTATCTGCTTATATTAGATAAAATGGAGAATTTTGAGACGTTGTTTTCCTGACACTGGTATCTCCTTCCACTCTGTTGTTTCTGACTCTGTTATTGCTTTCATATAATTTTCCTTTTTCAGCACTTCTACTAATGAAATAGCACTTGCAGACTCATTTTTTTGGGTGTGCTATGCAAGTCTAAACATTTACGCATATGGGAGTCAGCTCGTGAATTGAGGGCAGTGCAGCCTAATGAACAGAGTTCTTCTGTTTTTTAACTACTTTATGGATGTATAATTGACAAAAAGCTGTGCATAGTTAATGTGTATGACTTGATGAGTTTGGTGGTAAGTATGCATCCATGAAATTGTCACCACAATCTATGCCATAAATATATCCACTACCTCAAAAAGTTTCCTCTCGTCCTCTTCATTATTATTATTTTTTGTAATAAGAACACTTACTAGAAATCTACCCTTGTTTATATGTATATTATTTGTATCATGTTTTTCTCACTGGATTATAGATTCAGTGGACTTTATGCTGACTTTTGAGTTGTGAATAGGACAATAATTAGATCTAATTTGCCAAAAGTTAATTTTGAACCACCAAACTGCAGCCCATTTTTCATCTTGAGTCTAAGCTCCAAAAAGAAACACCACACAGTGTTTTCTCTGTATTTCAGCATTTTGTGTACCCAGAGCATTTGGGAGTCTTGCTGTCTTTATTCACTTTTGCAGATGGAGACATTAATCTCTCCTGAGCACATAACCAGTTAACTTCCCACATTCTGAATATTTTACATTTTGTCATAAGGTTTATGGGGGAGGAGGAAATGGCCATGAGATGGAAGTGAGGAGTTTAGGGTGCTACTTACCATATTCGTTATAGTCTACTAATTATTAAAGATAAGCAAACTATTTAAAATTCCGGTTTTAAAGATAGGACTAAGGAGAATTAACATGAATCAAGAGTTCATTTTCCTTAGAAAAAGATTTATGCTTTCACATAAATTATTAATATTCTATAGTGTTTTCATGTATAATTTCATCTTTCTATTTTCTCCTCCCCCTTTTGGCTGTCACTCACTGCCAGTAAGAATTTTAAAGTTGTGCTTGTTCAGCATTTTTCTTCCTGCTGTTTAGTTTTAATGAGCTGAAATATTTTAAAGTAAAATTCATCTTTGTTTTTATTAAACCCTTATTTCTCATAAAGCCTATTTACGTGTTTCCTATTTTCACAGAGTATTAATGAATAAGCACAGCACTTCAGAGTGCCATTTCGTATTGTATTTTTAAAGGTGACATTTTTTCAGGTAATGAATTGTTTCAAATAAATAGACAGAGCCACACAAAGTCTTTGTTCCTTATATTTTAGGTTATAGGTTTATAAAGCCTGTATTTAACTCTTCACTGGATCTGACCTAATCAATCCACTAAGATAGGAGGATGTTAACTATTTTTCTTTTTCTTATTACATTTTAGTATTAATTTCATTAAGGACTGGTAGCTCACTGCCACCTCATCTTAGAGGAGTCATTCTTCAAATCAAGAGGTTATCAATAAGATGACTATCTAATGAGAGAACATCGGTTTTTTTCAGCTATTTACTCCAAAGCAATGAAATATGAAGGCATTGAAAGAAAGAATGCTGGGTATTATTTAGGAATGGCAAAGAACAGGAAGGAAGGAATAAAGGAAGGAAGGAAGGAAAAAATAACAGTGGAGATAAGACATCCCAGGAGTAGAGTCTCTGGTTCCTGCAAGAGTGACTGCTTTCTCTTCTTGTCCAGTTTGGTAGCAGCAGGAACACTGGCTGTAAAGAATCCATGGCATCCTATAGCACAATGCTTATAGCATGATGGTTTGGATTTTTCATCTCTTAAGCACAGGTAAGTTCAAAGGGAAATGGATGAGTTGATGACGTAATTATGGTTATCTGGCCTAGAGATATTCTATTTTTAGCTGATAATATATTTTTTCTTTTTGCATTTTGTATGTTTCTACTTAAATCTATAATAGGATTCTTGATGAATCAATATACAAATGTTAATGTCAGAAATATAGAGGATGATCTGCACTCCCACACATAACCAAACACACACACACACACACACACACACACACACACACACACACACACACACTGCACCCTTGGTTTTTAATTGAACTACAGAAATTATTAAGGGGTCTTAGAGGTTAGCTAGTGTAGACTTCTCACTCTATAAGCTTAAAAAAGATATCAAAGAAGTTAGATGATTTACATAAGGTTATGCATTAATTATGATTATCTGTGTATAGAAATGTACACCAGATAGGATACCAGACTGTGATATATAGGTTTTTATTTTTGGTTCATAAAAAATCAACAAACAAATATTTCCAATTATAAGGCTTCTTAGGGGGAAAGAGAAATTAAAGGATTAAAAGAGAGGAAGAGTGAAGCATATAGAGGAAGACACCTAACTTATTTCAGCAACTTCTTGGCCAATAATTTTATATATGCATTTCATTCAGTATTCATGATAACTCTACGTGGTAGATATTGTTCTCAATTAATAAATAACGATTGTTCTGAGGGATTAAAAATCTTACCAAACTAATAAAACAGAGTTTAAATTCAAGTCTGTTTCAGTTGATTGTTCATTTTATTTAGTTAATAAAATCTTTAGAACTTAAAATGTAGACAACAATACTTTACATTGGTATATAGCTTTTATATTTTCCCATAATTCTTTATTACCCACCAGTTATTTATCTGAAACACATTCATTGAGAATTTACTACTGGTAGGGTAGATAAAGACCTTCTGTTCCTGGGAGCATACCAGATGGCACTGTTGTTCAAGGAAGTATGGTAATATGTCATAAAAGATGTGTAAGTGGCACAATAATTCAAAGGTGGGAATAATCACTCTTTATTCTTAAATCATCATAGATTTTCATGAAAGAGATGGCCTTTTTTCTTTTTTTTTCCTGACTGCGATTGATTGGGGGAATGATGCTCCATGAGAGGGGATGGCATGAGTCAATGATCAGGGGTTTGAAAGCAAAAAGCATATTTAAGGAGCTTTGAAGAGGACAGTCTGGCCAAAGTGCTCCTCCTGTGAAAGAGTGTACTACAAAACAATTCTGGATACTTAAGTTGCGGCCATCTTCCAGAGGTCATGGTAAGAATTTTCAGTCTTATTTAGCAGGTGATGCAAAGCCACAGAGACTTGTTAAGAAATTGTAGTAGCACATGATCAGAATTGGTTTGAAACCTTGGTCTAACACTTACCAGTTGTGCAATACTCACCACTTACTCAATGTTTTTGAGCTTTGGTTTCCTCATTTGTAAAATGTGGAAAAAAAAAGCCTTATATTAGTCACCTCTTGCCACAATAATGCTATGTAACAAATCTCCCTGAACTTGGTGGCTTACATTCACGGGCGTTTGTTCTCATGCTCACAATATATAGATGAATTGAGTACCATCTGATCTAGCATGGGCTCAGTGGAGCAACTCTGCTTCAGGTTGCTGGTTGGATTCAGGTCCATTCCATGTGTGTTTGTTCTGGAGACTAGCTTAAAGGGTGACAGTTGTTAACAACAGGTCAGAATCTCTGGGAAATCGATTCTGAGATGGATATATACATACAGGAAGTATATTGGGAAGGGGCTTGGGATCAATATCTGTGGTATTAAGAGAGAAAGAAGATTGGGCAGAAGGAAGAGTAGAACTCAATGATGCAACAACAAAAGCCTCAGCTAATTTCCCTGGATGCTCAGGAGCTAAGACCATGCACAGAACAGTACCACTTGCATGGTTATTGATATCAATTCAGATCCTGTGTCCAAAAAGTCCTTGAAATGTCTGGGTATTATTCTGCTTTTCCGAATGTATAGTTACTGATACAAATCCCTTTTATGAAAGGACTGGGGAAATTATTACAATATTCTTTTGCTATGTGGTTGCAGTGTCCTTCCTCTCTGGGGCCTGGCAAGGTCAGTATCTGAGTATCAGGTCCAAAATCTGGCTCAGATCTGAAACCAGGGGAAAAGATTATGACATTCTTTGGGGGGGGGGGCAACTGCTCCTAACTCCTAATCCTCCCTCCTTGATCGCTTCTGATTGTACAGATTGAGCAGTACCAATAATAGCTCCCAACTTATTTTACTCTAATGAAAATTTTGCTCCATAATTTTCAGTGGGTCAGGTCCCCTTGACGACATTTACCATCTTGCTAGTCATTTTGATAATTCAACTCATCTTACTTCTGACAAGTCAGCACTGCCACCTGCCCTGTGTTGTTTGGAGATCCTTTTATATCCTTTGTTCCCAGTCGTCTGGTTGAGTAAAGGCATCTTTTACCATGAGCCTGGCCTCCAGAGGTGAGATACCACTGAACTTAGTGATGCATGTGACTCTCTTACCAGCACATTCTTTATTGCTTTTGTACATGATATATCACCTGGGCCCTTCCATTGAATATTGTCCTCTGGTGGGTTTTCTGGTCTTCTGTGATATACCCTTAACAAGCCCAGCATTCTGAGCATTTTATTTCTTTATTCCACTATTAGCCATGACAATTCTAGATTTCTGCTTCACTGAGTGTAGCCCAATGCTTTTTACATGCTCCTAGGAACCATCTTTCAGCTTGCCCATACCATCTCCAGAAGACTTTACTGGAGTATGAAATTGTTTATCATAGGAGAGTGCTCCAATATCAATATCCTCTATTTTATGCAAGTATATATCCAACAATCCTTGTTCCAGCACCCTTAAAATCCAGTCCATGTGCACTCTCCTATATTTTATGTGGGCATGTTGGCTAAATACTATAATTCTCTCTGGATGTAGTTCCTTCCTTTTATTTGCAGGCCCACTTTCTCCAGCTGGGTTATATTTTGACTTAACATTAGTGATTGGCTTAGTGAACAAGAGGAGAGGTTAAGGGGAGCAGATCCTGAGTGGGGAATGGTGCATTTTGTTTTGTAGGGAAAAGTTCTCTGAATTGTCTTCAATCAATGGAAAGAAAGAGAGAGAGTGTGTAGTGGGGCACTAACCCTTAATAAGGAGGAGTGGGCTACTTTTGCAAGCTCATATGGTTCATAGGAATCTGAGGTTTCAAGATTTTTGTGTGAAACAACCTAGATGTCCCTATCCCATGTGTCAGGATCCCATTCTTTCCCAATTATCCCCTTGACTTTGGCATAAGAGACCTACCTTGGTTGGAAATCTAGTTTTCTCTAGCACTTGCTTACTTTCATCACTAATTCTTGTCTCATCAACATTCTCTGACAACCCACTACAGAGAATAAGAATCTTGTTGGCTTTCACACTTAGTTTTGAATAGACCATTAATAACTACCAGGTTTTTAATAATCTTCTCTCCTGAGCATGAAACGAATTTTGTAATAACCACTGAATTCCACTTTTCTTAGAGTTACTGTTTCTGCCAATATTCCTCACACATCTGATACATTGTGTGCTAATACATTCTCTTCCACTATTGTACTAGTACTATCTAGTACTATTGTACTATCCCAGCTTGTCACCAAAGAGAGTTTTAACAATTGTCCTGCTACCATGTTCCAAGGGCACTCCATGCTCTACCTACCTCCATTTATGGGGCACTCAGCTCCAAAATCCCATTTTAGTTTCTTGGACCTCTCCCAGTGCCAGCTGTCACAGGTTGGCTTCCATGGGAAGCATTGTCTGAATTGAGTGCTAGACAGCAGAAAGCAAGATTGGGCAGAAAAGAGAAGCTGAGCTGTGATGCAGCCCCAACAAAGGCTTCCAGTGACCTTATGGGAAGCTCTGGAGCTCTGGAGCTGGGAGGGCCCATGTCGGGGTGATGGAACTGGGCCTTTTCATCCCTGTATTGATCAGTTGTTGAGTATACACAGCCCCAGGAAGGAAGCGTGACCTTGGTCAGATAATTTTCTTCAGTTGAAGCTATCCTTAAAGAAGGCTGACGGTTGAGGCATATCTCCTCGCAGTAATCCCAGAACCTGGGGGTGATGATACTTTTGATGAAATTTCTGATGAGATATATGGCAACATATCATAACATCTATCACAATCATTGTCTCCACTTCTTTATTTCTAGCTCAGAAATTGCCCCACAGCTCTCTGACTTTCCTAATCCCCACTCCACTAAGACAGTTCTAGCAAAGGTCATCAATGCCCTTCAAATGGCTGTTCTAGCCAAAAACACTGTGACTGAATTGTGCCCTTGGTCTGACCCATCCTAGGGCTCTTCTGTCTCCTGGATAGAAGAAAGTGTGAATGGAAGAAAAAAGCCTGGCTCCATGTAGAGAAAGGAATGTGTCTTTAATGTAGGTAATTCCCTCATAACACATTATGCTTAATTTTGTCTTAGACTTGCCACATTTTATTGCATTTTTTTGTATCTATGCCCTTTTCCTACTAAAGAGTAAAGTTCTTGACTTATTCATATTTGTATTCCTATCACCCTAATACATATTATGCTAATTTCCTTCTCCCTTCCCCGCCATGGTAATGGTGGCCCAGAAGGAGAAACTCAAGATATAACACCAATGAAGATGCTACCACAGTAGTTCAAGCAACAAAATTTAAGGCTGAACTAGAATGTGACAGTGGGGATAGGAAAAACAATAGATAAGAAAGATAAAACAGAATTGATTTGACAGGATTTTATCAGGGATTTTCTATGATGATTTAGGGAAAGGTAGTGGGAGCAATAATGATGTCGTTAAAGATACAGAGGACACAGGAAGACTGGTTTGGGAGTGAGGGAAAATGATGAGCTCATTTTTGGCCATTTGACTTGAAGGCACTTGAAGGCCAAAAATTGAAAACTTCTAGATATCTATTGGAAATGTGAGACTGGGCATTGGAAGGTGCAAAGAACAGCACCAGAAACATGAATCCAGAAATGATGTGGGTAATGCTTATAATGGAAACAATTGGAATGAGTTGCTAAAAGACCCTGTAGAGAATACAGGGGGAAAAAGCCATGAACTTAACCTCAGGTAACACCTGTACTTGAGGACGTAGGAAAGAAAGGACACCAAGAAGGAAGGGATGAAGAGATGAGAGCAGAGAAAATGCAATGTAGTATCACAGATGTGTTTAAAAAAGAGTACTTCGAGAAGGATGAAGCAGTAGAGATAGCAATGTAACAGAGATGTTGAAGAGAATGAGGAAGGTGAATAAAGGAACAATGAACTCAGCAATTATTTATCATAATTCTAATAACAAATATTTTTGAGCATCTATTTTGTTCCAGACCTAGTGATAAGCATCTGTAGATACAGCAAAAAACAAGGTTGGTACTCTTTTAGTTCCAATAGAAATGAAAGCATCATTGAGAAAGCAGTTTCATTAAAGTGCTGGGAGCTAAAAAGACATAATTAGTTGCACAGACAACTCTTTAAACTAGATAGGTGAGATATCTTTCCCAGCTTCTGTCATCTAAATTCTGCTACTTCCTCTCCCTTTATGGATAATGTCAGGTAGTGTTTACTTATTTTACAAAGGAAGAAATAAGCATGAGGAAATCAAGGGTTTGCCAAAATCATAAAGCGAGGTAATCACAAAGCTAGGAAAATATTCTGATTCTGTCATTTCTTTTCTGTTGTGTTTTCACTGGGCAAGTCCAAATATTTATTGGATTTTGAAGCAATTGCTTAGAACTTAGAAACAGGGTTAGTACTTCTTATCAAGATGTCTTCATTATTAAAAGCCCAGGGTTTTAATCCATGCATGCAGACACTACCTGCCTTCTGCTTGCCAGGAACTTGCTGGGGGCTGGGAAATACAAAGACTTGGTTCCAGGTTCTACTCTGGAAGAGCTTGCAGCCTGGGAAACATAAGGATATGAGGAATTCTATAAAAGTGCGTTTCCAGAGAAGTAAAATATACTCTCTAGGGAATCAAATTAACACAGGCAAAGGAAAATAATTTTAAGGAGATCTATTTCTAAAAGGCATTCCTTCTCAATGAGTACATTCTGAATATAACTAATCATATATCACTGGCTCAGAGCCGTCTTTACCCACATCACTCAGTGCACATGGTTGTAATGCACAGTCCCAGGGCTTAAGAGACAAAGTAGAGAAGTTGTTTGTATCTTCTACAAATAACTCCAATCTGTTGACTCTAGTGTTTTTTTTCTTTTCCAAAACTGTCTTCTTTTATTCTATAAAGTAGGAAGTAAACACAAAGAAATGAAGTGACACTAAAATCATCAAGTGCCTTAGTGACTACTCTGGGGTTAAATTCCAGTTCCATTTTTTTATGCCCTATTTTCATTACACGTCTAGTCATGTATTTCATTTATTGCTACTGGACTGCTGCAGAGAATCTCTTCAATTTAGTAAAGATGTCATCTACTCACTGGGCCAGTGTAATGTTTGAGGATTTTATTGATTTGGCTTTATTGGCAAAGGTCACAAAGAATTAATAAGCATTTAAAGGCCGTCTAGTAGAGGAACTCATGGCCCAAGTTAGTGTCAGTAAAGTCAAATTCCCAGGAAAGGTAATTCTTAGTTATTGGCTGAAGTCATTAGCAGCCAGGGGGTGGCAGTAGGGGCAGTGAATGTTGTCATTTAAACTAAAGAAATGTAAGCTGTTCCTCAAATTATCTTACTTTGCCAGAGCCTTATGGACTTCAGACCAGCCAGGGTCTGTTCCATTGGGAGCAGCACCACTTTCTCTGGACAGATAATGGGAACAAATTAGAATACAACATACTGAATCTCTGGGACCCAAGCTTCCAACCTCCCACTGACTTGTAATAAGGACCCTCACCAGGTTATCATTGTTGAAGGAATGAGTGTGCCATTTCTAGACTAACATTTTCTCTTGACCACCGTATGTGTTATCTTGTGAATGTGTGTTATCTTGTGAATGATAAATAATTCATATGATTCCTCATATTATTCAGGGTTTTTCTTTGAGAGACTGACACCACTTCATCCCCTGAAATCCTAATAATTGTTGCTCTTAAAACACCTCTATCATCATAATCAGGCTGAACTTTTCTGTAAAGATTACTTTTCCCCCAAATTTAGATAGAGAGTGAGCTACAGTAAGTCTTTTAAGAAGTATTCTATTGATGAATTTCTTGCTTCATACATTATAGCCTGGAAAATTTGTAAAAGTGACACAAGTATCTGGAAGCCCGTAGTGAGAACTGACACATTACTGCATTAGCCCAGGGTTTTCTTATGGTAAAGTGGTTTTAGGAAAGCAGAGAGGGAGAGGATTCTATCACTTGAATGAGGGCATAGGCTTAGAAGGTGACTTGGTCCATTTTGGAGGGAGTAGACTAAATAAGCACAAGTCTAAACAGAACAGGGGCCAAGAGAATTTAATGACATACATTGCACCATGCTGCTTTGAATACTTGTGTTGACTCAAATAATCCTTAATCAATCTATAAATCAAAATTAGGGTGAGTTTCTTATGAGCCAGATCTGAGGACTAGCCCAGGGCCTTCCTTCCCCAAGGAAGGAAGGGCACCAAAGAAGTGGGGTGTACAGAAAGGTTATATACAGTTTTGGAACAAAGAGCATACATCACATAGGATAGGAATGTCCCTTTTACAATTGTCACAAGATGCTTAGCTGGCATAGCAGATCAGTGGTCAGCAGGTCAGTGGTCACAAGGTGAGTGGTCACAAGGTGAGTGCAGCAGGTCAGTAATTAATCCTTAGTTTAGGGAGAGATCCTTATCCTTAAAGAAATGCTGATATGGGGGGAAGCTACATCCTTATCTTCAAGGGCATCATTCTTGTCTTTGGGACATAGTAAGTATTTAAAGCAGATGTACAATGTGTGCTGAACAGGCCATATCAGGCCCTTTTGGAAAAACAAGATCAGGCCAAATTAGTTTTAAACAAATGGCTTCCTCATATG
This sequence comes from Tapirus indicus, assembly GCA_031878705.1. Taxonomy (NCBI): domain Eukaryota; kingdom Metazoa; phylum Chordata; class Mammalia; order Perissodactyla; family Tapiridae; genus Tapirus; species Tapirus indicus. Next base: position 34,690,240 of record CM062919.1, read on the forward strand.
TTCCAATATATCCTATTGCTTTTCGTTTATTTATCACCTGATAATTGTATTAAATATAATAGACCACATTACGATGACACTAAGAGACCCTACTTCTGAGCTATTGAATTAAACAGATGCAGGGATGTTCTCCAAAGCTTTCCACAGGCAAATATACATGCAGTAATTAGACACCATCAAACACTGCCTGTTTTTTTTCTTAATCACTAGTGCAACCCATTTTTCAACATTATAGAGGGAAATTTTCATTTTGACTTTGTAGATGTAGTAGTACAATTACTCATTGATTAATCTGACAAAATACATCTCTTTCAGATTTCAAGTTAAAACATTCTTAAAACTTTTGGAATTTTAGGGTTAATTTATTTTGGAGCTTTGCAATTGGGTAGAAGACATTATTGGGTTTTTAATTTTTTAATTTACTTCTGTCATAGATATAGTAACACCAGCAATATTTGATTAAGATATTCCACAAGTATTTGTTAAGTGCCGACTCTGTGTCTGATACTGTTCTAGATGTTGGAGATTTAGCCATGAACAAAACAGATAAAAATTCTTGCCTTTGTGGAGCTTACGTTTCGGTAGACTCTCTTGTTTCCATTGTCCTTTTGAGATTTAGAGAGCTTTTCTTTTTTATTCCTTTTCATCTATTATAATTCCCATAAAGGATGGTTGGGGCAGGCATTATTAAGAACACTTTCTTACAAATGAAGAGAATACAGTTTAGTTAAGTGATTTTCCCCAAATCATAGAAGTGGCAGAAAACACAGTATTTCTCACTAATCCTAAATAATTCCAAATAATAAACTAATTATGAATAATACAAACTTTTTTCTTTCTGCCTTAAAGTTGTAGTATGCAATGCTTTTATTTGCATATTAAAAATAGAATGTGAAACTTGGAAGCAGATCTCTAGTGAATAATTCTACTCAAATAATCAAAGTGTGGGCTGTAGCTCAGAGATAACCACACCTAAAATAAATAAATGATGAGCTACTACCCTTGGGTATAAGATAGTAATTCTTGTCCATTAGTGACCAGGATTTGTTCTATGTCTAATAGACATAATTAAGTGACTCAATCTAGCCACCTCAAACTCCGTATGTGTCCATTGGAATGTGGCAGACTATGTTGGATTGAGGATCAACTGGCTCTGAAATATGAGAGTCCAAAGATGAATTATAGTTTTCCCTTGCTCTTAGGGATTTAACTAATAGAAATGATTCTATAACTATTAATTGGAACAACACAATTTGTGATTATTTACTAATGGAAACTTTATGAGAGCAGAGACTTCATATGTCTGTGATTGCATTCTTAGTGACTAAAAGAGTGCCCAGAGCAAAACAATTGCTTAGTAATTGTTTATTAAACAAACAATGAATGCAACAAAGACTATAATAGAAGTATGGACAAAGTTTATTCAGTTGGGCTCAGGATTGTTTGGAAACTCAGCCAATAGGGGATAAACTTTGATCTGAGGCTGTAACAATTATTATTAGTTCACCAGGTATATGAGAACAGGGAGAGAAGATAGAATTTGCCAGAAAGGTAGATAAGAAACAGCATTTCAGGATGTATCAATATGGCAAGTATAAAGTTTTCATGTGGGTCAATGAATAGAGAAACTGGATTTAAAAAAAAAAAATTTTTAAGACATACGTGTATTAACAGCACCTGATCTGCTTTCTGTCTGAAGTACATTCTTTAGAAATCTCATTAATGAGGTCTGTTGGTAGTAAATTCTCTTCGTTTTTATTGCTATTGTTAAAAAACATCTTTGTTTCAACTTAGTTTTTGAATGATAATCTGGCCATATACGAAATTCCAAAATAACAGTTATTTTCTCTAATTATTTGGATAATATTATTCTATTGTCTTCTGGCTTTCATTTCTATTATTTAGAAGTTGTCATCAGGCCAAATTTTAATGCTTTTTAGGTAGTATATCTTTTCTCTGTGAAAACTCCAAGTATATTTTCCAACTTTGTAATATTCTCTTTAGCTGAATTCCTAATATACAGATGATGACATTTCTATTTCAGAACTTCACCTTCTTTTAGTTTTTTTCTGTGTTTTTCCTTTATAAACTCATTTCTGATTCCTTCTGGAGAGATCTTCCAGCTCATTAATTTGTTCTTTGAGTCTATTTGGCTATTTATCACACATAGTGAATTCTTTCTTTTAACAATTGTATTTTATTATGTTTAAGATTTTCACCTAGTTCTTCTTTAAAACTGTTTATTCTTACTTCATGTCACCAGGAGTCTCTCTTACTTCTTTAAAGTTATTCATTATACTTGCTCTAATTTCCTGATTTGTCTGTTCAATTAATTTTGCTTCTTTAATTCCTTTTTAGGACTGGACTCCTCAGATTACTGTTACTTTTGCCGCAGGGTCCTTTTCCTATGAGGATACTGGCTAAATTTCAGTCTTGTCCTTCCTTTGAGTGTTCAGAATATTCCCTTTCCTTTATTCTAGTCTTCAAGTGAGGCAATTGAGCCACACTTGGATTTTGTCAGTAAGTGGTGTTTGAGGGTTGGCATTGACTCTATATTCTTCACTGGAAACTGGTTGATTCCCCTTCTCAGATGATAGATGAATGTCACAGGATGGGAGTAGAAATATATAAAGAGATATAATACATGAATAATACATCTCAGTGTATATTTCTTCACTATACACTCATCAAATAACATTGAAATGTGCCCCAGTGTAAGACACGAAATAGATTCTGGGCCTAGCCTCAAGGAGATTACATTTTGAATTACATCTGTGTTACCTGATTGTATTGATTATTCTTCAAGATCAAAAGCTGCTTTCTGGAAACATCAGGTACTATTAGAAACTAGATCAGCATGTTTATGAGTAGATAACTTATTATTTGAAAGGCTTCTCCATAAGCTAGCAGATTGGAAAAATCATAATTTTTGTAGGGTCTTACCTTGCTCTCAAGATTACACAAATAAAAGTGATGGCAACATACCTTGAAAATATTATAACACAGACTTGAATGTATTGAAGTAAAAATATTTTTGGATGGCACAACACAGCTGTAAAATGTGGTTCACAGTGCAGGCTCTGAAAACTGATTGCCTGGGTCCAAACCTTGGCACCCTTTCTCATTAACTATGAGACAATAGACAAGTTAGTTAACACCTTTGAGCATCAATTTTTTCACATACAAAATAGAGACAGACTTTTTATGATTATAAAGCAAGATAATACACATAAAGTGCCTGACTCCTAGTAAATGCTCAATTAATGTAAGTTGTTAGTGGCATGGCCACATATAAGGTATTCAGTCACATGTTTTTCTTCTGCTAATTGAGGAGCACATAAAAGAACTTTTAGAAGATTTGGAAATTATATAATCATAGAGCTTTAGTGCTTAAAAGGAATATATGTTTTATCATATCTAATAAAATATTTTGTACACACAGAAACTAAAACACAGTAAAGTGAAGCATTTTACCCAAGATTACATAAACACCAGATCTCATCTTAGAACCTCTATCTTTCCATCAATTTTTCATTCAGTGCACTCTCTGCTAAGATGCTGGTAACCACAAGCATTTGATAGAGGAATGTGGCAATATTTGAAAGAATTGAATGTGGATATTTTCTAAATGTAAGTGTGGCTGATATTAATTTGAGACATAAACTAGCATGTTCTTTTTTTCTCCATTTGACCCTCCGTTCAGGCCTTTATCAAAAAATGACTTCATTCAATTTTCTACATTCATCAGAATGGGCCTAAAAGTACATAAACTAGAATGAGGTAAAAAAACTAAACTGCAACTTTTTGTACACCTGATTCTATGCCTATGAAATACAAGGAACAATGCTTATAAGGAACAGAATCTGATGGAGAAAACAGATTTATTTTTAGCAAGAAAAAATTATCATAAAGAAGATGAGATTTCAAAATCTCTGAGGCTTAGAAGCGCTAAATTAAAATATTTGGAATGATTGGATTGTCAAAGAAAGAAGAATGGATTAATTCGTGGATGAATACTTAATTTTTAGGACTTCATGTAAGACACTTTAGCTAATGTGGAGGTGAATATACTTTGTTTTGAGATGTGATCTTTCTCGATCCTCTGAGAATGCCATGGCTCCGACTCATGCTTCACTCAGAAACATGCCACCTGTTTTCCCCAGCTTTGGAGTTCTGCATCATTCATGCTAGTGCTCTTTCTGTTACGCCGGAAAATAGGACATTTTAGATGTCAGATCTACCAGTCTAGCACTTCCCCCATCTATAACATGGTGGGACTCATAGAAGTGGAAAAATATTAGAAAAAATAAATCTTTTTATATTGGATGGTATTTAGGTAGTTGGCCCAGGAAAGAAGATGCATGTGTTTTCCAAATGCTACTGTTTTCTCAAGGATGGAAATGAAGCGGATGTTTTCCCACCACCACCTACTGCTGCTTTGATAATATTCTCTGGAGCACCAGATGGTGGAAAACAAAGTTACTCTTTCACAGCTCTTTTGGTTGAACAGTTATTTATAGGCCAATGGGATCCATCCATCCACCTTTATTACAGCTTTTCATCCTTACAGACAATAAATCCAAATAACACGATCCTGGTAAGTCGATAAAATTTACACAACAGATGAGCTGAGGTGTGTGAGGGTATTTATTGGACTTACTGTTCACCTAGCAGTTTATTACTTTCTCCAAAGAGCAGAGGAATATAGAAACTTTATTACAAAGAAAATCATGTCTTATGCCTTAATAATTGCACTTGCATAAAGAGCAAGGGGTACCTGCTGAAGGAAATCAAACTCCATATATTAAACCTTCCACATGAGGCCCTGTTTTTGGTTACCATTTTTTTTGATATGTTATTACAATGACATTTACCTATAATGTGTTGGATTCAACTTGTATGTCTGTATATGACAGTCCATAGTGGTGATAATAATAATAGTGTGTGTGTGTGTGTGTGTGTGTGTGTGTGTGTGTGTTGGTGAGGAAGATTGTTGCTGAGCTAACATCTGTACCAATCTTCCTCTATTTTGTATGTGGGATGCCACCACAGCATGACTTGATAAGCGGTACATAGGTCTGTGCCCAGGACACAAACCTGTGAACCCCAGGCTGCCAAAGTGGAGCCCACGAACTTAACCACTATGCCAACTGGCCAGTCCCTGATGTGGTTTTTTTTTTTTTTTTTTTTGACAAGCATTTTCCTGCAGACTTTTGCCATTCCCAGTCATTCATCAGATCATCCTTAAATTACCCTGCTCTTTGCCAACCTTGGAACAGCAGCCACTAAGAGAACTATTCTTCAAACTTGAGTTACTCTTAAATTCTTAGTAACCCAGCAAGCCCTGTGGGGGCCTGTACTCATTTATATCTTTGCTGGACAAACAGACTCATGGAATCTTTTCATTTTCAATCTCAAAGTGGAAGTTCACAGTGAAAATATGAAGCTGAAATGCTTATTTTAAATTTGTCTCCCTTTTTTACCCCACACTCCTTTAAAGCTAAGCATAATTTGAGTCATGGTAATTTTACACAAAAAGTTTACACGAGTGTGTTTTCCTTTTCGTATGTTACGGTGATGACTTTTCTTGGCCTCATGCTTTAGAACAGTGCTTCTCAAACATGAATGTGTGTATGAATGACAGATGACTTTAAATGGCAGGTTCTGTTTCATCAAGTCTCTAGTGGGGCTGGAGGTTCTACAGTTCTAACCAAGATCAGATGCTGCCTGTCTTGGACCACTCATGACTAGCAAGATTTTAGAATTTATAATGCCTATCACATAATTCAACTCATTGGGCATTTGCAAAATTTTGTGATGGAGAAACCTGCAACTTTTATGATTTGCCTACATGAATGAATAAAAACTTGGGTCAAGACTCTGATCCAGATTTGCTGATGCTATACTGAAAATTCTTCCCACCACGAACAGTGTTGCTATAGATTAGCGGTTCTCTATTCCCCCTGGTCATCAGATCCAACTAGGAGATACTGATTCACTTTGTCTGGGGTGGGTCTGGGCACAGGTATCTTCAAAAAAGACTGGCAGATTATTCTAATATTCAACCAGATTAAGAACCACTGTCAAAGATGGAGGTTGGAAATAAGATATACATTTGTCCAAGTCTAACCATGGATTAGGCCAGTGTTTCTCAAACTTTAGCAGTATCAGCATCTGTTGGAGGGCTTGTGAAAACACAGATTGCAGGGCTCTATCCCTGAGAGTTTCTGATTCAGCAGGTCTGGGGTGAGGGCCCAAGAACTGCATTTCTAACAAGTGCCCTGTTACTGCTGATGTTGCTAGTACAGGGACCACACTTTGAGAACCACTGGATTAGGCTGAAGCGATGATGACTTACATAGACTTCTAAAAGTTAATGAATTTACCTCTACATTTGGTTATTATACTTCCTTAATATCCAGCCAACATGATTTATTCAGGTTCCATACTGTAGAGACTTTCTAATAAATCACTTTCCATCAAAAATAACATGACAAGAAGGATGCTATGTAAAGAAAATGTTTGCTGCAGGGTCAGTGCGTTTGCCATTGCAGCAGCCCTGGATTTCACACGGGAAATTTCAAGGTACTCCTTTTTTCTCTCATAGATTTGAGAAATTCAATCCATGCACCAGAGGAGAGAAAAAGAAAATTATATGCCTCACAATGACCTCCTCTCTTAAATACTTCATTCAATCATTTAAATGACTTCAATGGTGACTTCATTATTATCTACAAGTAGTTAATCTCATTCTAGAGACACTGATGGTGAAATTTCAAATCACTCAAATTCACAGAGAGCAGTAGAATTTCTGGTACCTTTTTTCATTCAGATTATAAACGAAAATTATCTTGCCTTATACAAATATAGACACTCTTGTTAATTTTGTTTTCCCCTAAGAAAAGTACTTAAAATACAAATGCCACAGAAGGAATCTTATTGTTGTAAGAAATTTTGGGCCTCAGTCGTTTGTTCTAGATGCAATAGAGGATACCTAACCACAAAAACAGTAACTGTCTTTTACAGTAACATGAATCTGGTCAAAGAAACAAGGAATCACATTGATGTTAATGACTAAAATGGACATTCAGCCCAAATTTTCCCTCTCTGAAATGAGAACACATATTTTGGTGTCACCCATATTGGAGTTGAATCCAGGCTCAGCCCCTTACTAGTTATTTGAGATTGGACAATTTATGTAACCTTTCACAACAATGGAATTAATTATACCTACTCACCAAGATTGCAGTGTACATCAATAAACTGTCATCAATAAACCACCAAATATATTACCTAGCACAAATAGATGTTCAAAAAGTGATAGTATTCCTCCTCATAAAAGGTCATCAAACTTCAGCTTGAATGTATTTATCATTGAGTTACTCATTCTCTTGTAATTTCCTTCCATTTATAAGGTAGTAAATAAGTTGACAAAGTTCTTCCTTGTGTCTCCATGTATTTCATTTCAGCTATAATAAATTGCAGCAACCACAATAAGTTGAGGAGTTAAAAAGATGAAATCTTTCTGCAATAACTTGTATTTTACAACCTAAAAAAGTATTTTCCAACCTAATCTGGGCCTATACAACCTTAAAGAAGTAATATAATGCAATGAAGAATATAAATATCAAAGAAAGGAAAGATTATAAGAACCTTGATATAAGCTTTTGTCCTAATTTTGATACGTAAGGGAAAACACTGAAAAAATGTTGCCATAGATTTCAAATCCCACGACTACTTTTTAGCTCCCATCCTCCTTGACCCCTTGCTTGCATTTTTTACTTATTACAGCTAGTACAGGCTAGCTTGTGTTGCATAACAAAAAACACAAAACCTTGGGGCTGGCCCTGTGGCTTAGTGGTTAAGTTCGGCATGCTCTGCTTTGGTGGCTTGAGTTTGGTTCCCTGGTACAGACCTATACTACTTGTCAGTGGCCATGCTGTGGCAGCAACATGCATACAAAATAGAGAAAGATTGGCACAGATGTTGGCTCAGGGAGAATCTTCCTCAAGCAAATAGAGGAAGATTGGCAACAGATGTTAGCTCAGGGCGAATCTTCCTCAGCAAAATCCCAAAAAACCCCACAAAAAACACAAAATCTCACTGGCTTAAAAAAACAAAGACGTGATTATCATACTACATATCCAGGGAGGGTCAACTATAAGATTTGATCTATGTTATCCTCACTCCTGGACCCTAACTGGTAAAGCAGAACTTTCTGAAATGTTGCCGGTGACTGTGGCATGCTCTATATTTAAAACTTTCACCTGGAAGTGACACGTTACCTCTGTTCGCATTTTATTGGCCAAGGAAGTCACTTGGCCATCTCTGAATGAAGTGGGGAGAGTGAGGGAGGGGCAGTGGGTGCAATCTTATCATGTGACCAGGAGAGAACCAAATATTTGTGAACAACCCAAATAACTTCCACAGCATTGTTTTTTAACTCCACCTCTGAGAAACACCTCACTGTGCTCTCCTTTTGTAATATGAATTATGTTGGTTCCCTTCCTATCTCTATCTATAAACTCTCCTCTGCTAGTTCCTTTTATGCCTCTTTTCCCTATATGTGGACATTATCTAAGAGTGTTCTCAACCACAGGTTATTTTGCTCACTCCCCATCTCCAAGGGACATAGGCAATGTTTAGAGACATTTTTTGTTGTCATAACTTGTGAGGGGTTTCTACTAGCATCTATTGGATAGAGGTCAGAACTGTTGCAAAACATCCTAAAATGAACACCACAGGCCCCAATAACAAAGAATTATCTGAACCAAAATATCAACAGTACCAATGTTGAGAAAACCTGCCCTAACTCAGCATTGTACTTCTCACCTCTGTGCCTTTGTACACGCTGTTCTATCTGCATGGAATGCCCTTCTCTTAATGTCTACTTTCTACTAGTTCCTCAAGGATCATTCTTTGCATCACTTCCTCTAAAATTATTGACTAATCTTCTTCAGTCCAAATAGCATTTAAGAATTTATTTTACTCCAATCACAGTATCATTCACTGGCTCGCCACTGTCTCCATTGCCAATAATCCTAGCCCTGGTAGAAAAAACTCTACTAAATATGGCAACAAGCTACATTAATGTTTTCCCATCCCAGTGTTTCCTATTCATATTCTATGATTCATGCAAAATGAATTATTCATTTCCACAATTTGCATACTCCTAAAGTTTTGATCATTTGTTCCTTTTAATTTATATGCTTCCCTGTCTTTCTGTTCATCTCTACCAACTAAACTTTTACCAGGTATTCAAGGCTCAGCTTATGCAAAAAAATATGCCATTTGTGCATGATCTATGTAATGTGTTGAATTGTTGACTTCAGGTATGATGAAGTCCTAACTCCCATTCCTAAGAATGTTATCTTAGTTGGAGATAGGGTCTTTACAGAGATAATCCAATTAAAATGAGGTCACTAGAGGAGGCTGTAATCCAATGTGACTGATGTCTTTATAAAAAGGGAATTTGGACACAGAGACAGACATGCACAGAGGAAAACTATGTGACCACACAGGGAGAAGACAGCTATGTGACTGAAGTGATGCATCTGCAAGCCAACAAATGCCAAAGATTGCCAGCAAGCACCAGAGACTAGAATAGTCAAGGAAGGATTCTCCCCTAGAGCAGTCCAAGAGCATGGTCCTGATGACAACTTGATTTCTCACTTCTAGCTTCCAGGACTCTAAGACAGCAGATTTCTATTGTTTGAAGCCACCTAGTTCGTGGTGGTTTGTTATTGCAACCCTAGTAAATCAATGCAGTCTGTACGCGAGTATTTGAATGATGTTCTTTTCCTTCTTCTGCATTTCATAGTACTATAATTCACTTTCCTCAGTTTATAATCACTAAAACCTCAAGCAGAAAGTTTCCACAAATCAGCACCAACAGCTATAAACTTATAGTGGCAAAATAGTAGAATAATCAGAGTTCCAGACCAATGGAGTTTTCTAATGCCATCCATAAGTGTTGGCACTCATATACTCAGATATTCATCTGTGTGCTTACAACAGGCATTCCAGCTGATAAAAATTGCTCTAGAAATAAAGGAAAGACTTTTCCTTTAGATGATACTGATATTATAAATTCTAAATAATCAGCCATAAAAAATCAATAGTAATTTCTGAAAATTGTATCACATAATTTATTTTTGCTTATATATACTTTGAGCAGGAGAAACAATTAGCAGGCCTTTTGTGTCCCTTTGCGAAGCATTTGAATCTATCCAAATAATATCATCAGTAATTGCCTCTGTGTTTAGTTCCACTTTCCTTGTTCTTTTTTCACAGTGAGATTGTGATTCTGAACATTTTTCCCGATACTTGGAATTTTTAAGGTCAGCAGAAATATTGTAATTGAATTTTTACACTCACAAAGTGTAGCGCTCTGCCCTAGGTCAATGCTGATGCATTCATTCTTGTTAATAACCCTTGGGCACCTACTCTCAGGCAGGAGAAGACCCTGAGCATTGAGCTTTTATGGGTGCATTTTAATCCACAGCTAATGGATTGGCTTCATAGTTGTAGATTTTATAATGGATTTGTATCATGGCTATTTAGTACCTAACTTGGTTGGCTGTTTCAAATTATGTCTCCTTGGACAGCGATATTCCAAATGCCTCCAATGAAAGCAGCTCTGCCTGATCCAGTTCTGAGTGAAGAGTTTTCCTAGGAGTACTTGACCAAAAGAGATAATGTTCCATATCCATAAGTGGTAGTCAGCAGGGACAGACTTCATTCTCTAGGACTGTGGTTTTCTTTCAATGTCTATGTCAATACTCTTGATTCAAAACTAAATGTGTACCAAGGCTAGATTACTGGCATGTTGCTTAGAAGGAGCAAAATGTGTGCTGGCAAGACCACTGAGCCAAGCCATCCCTATTTCCTTCTCTGATGACCTCACACATAGTCATTATGTTTACTATGTTGATATCCAAATGGTCTCTCTTGGAGAAACAGACTCCAGGTAATAGTTATGAGAAATTCTAAGGTTGTAAGAAGAGACTACAAAATTCTTATGTTTACTCTTATTTCCACAGACAAGATGTTTTATGATCAATTAAAGTCATATTCTTGAGTCTGTTTTGGGATTATGCTTTTCAATGATACATCTATTTACCAGTATCTGTTTGAATTACTATTGATTCATATTATATGTCAGTTATTTTAGTTTAAAATAGGATAAGAACTTATTATTATATTTCCTTAAATTTTCTTAGCTATTTCATTTTACTACTCTTTCGAATTAATTTTAGAAATAATTTCTTAAGTTAAACATATTTTCTATTTTGATTGGGATTTTGTTTCATATATAAGTTATTTGGGGGGATAATGGAAAACTTTGCAGTTATCAGTTCACTTTCATTAAGAAAAATAGTATAATTTCTCATTTGTTAAATTTTTCTGTACCTTTCTGAGTAAAGTTTCAAACAAGTCTCACTTTTGTGATAAATATCTTCAGATAAAAGCCACTAATATTAGGGAAATGCAAATCAAAACTCCAATGAGATTTCACCTTACACCAGTCAGAATGGCTATAACTAACAAGACAAGAAATAACAAATGTTGGAGAAAATGCTGGTGAAAATGCAAACCGGTGCTGCCATTATGGAAAACAGTATGGAGATTTCTCAAAAAATTAAAAATAGAAATACCGTTTGATCCAGCTATCCCACTACTGAGTATTTATCCAAAGAACATGAAATAAACAATTCAAGGAGATTTATGCCTCCCTTGTTCAATGCAACGTTATTCACAATAGCCAGGACATGGAAGCAAACCAAGTGCCCATCAATGGATGAATGGATAAAGAAAATGTGGCGTATACAATGAAATACTACTCAGTCATAAAAAAAGACAAAATCATGCCATTTGCAACAACGTGGATGGACTGTGAGGGTATTATGCTAAGCAAAATAAACCAGGCAGAGAAAGACAAACATCTTATGATTTCACTCATACGTAGAAGATAATCACATGGATAAGGAGAACAGATTAGTGGTTACCAGAAGCGAAGGGGTTGGGGGAAGGGTGAAAGGCGTAAAAGGGAACATATGTGTGGTGATGGATAAACTAGACTATTGGTGGTGAACACGATGAGGTCTATGCAGAAACTGATATATAATAATATACATCTGAAATTTATACAATGTTATAAGCCAATATGTCCTCAATAAATTAATTTTTTAAAAAATGCCTAATACTGGTTAGGAATTATGTTTGATATGAACAAAGAGTCCAAATATCATTAGTTTAAATAAGATAGAAGGTTTTTTTGTCATGTAAATAGGTCTGGATTTTGGTTGTCCCAGACTGCTATTGTGGCTTTATGGTATGATCAATGTTACAGCCTTCTACTTTCCATTTATACTGACATTCTTAGCAAGATTGCCCAAGAGTTTACCTTCTTAAGATTGCCTCATGGTTGAAAAATCATGCCTGCAAAGCTAGCCATCACATCTAGAATTCAGGAATAAATGAGAAGGAGGGGAGAAGACACTGCCTGGTGAGTAAGCCTCGATAATACATTTACTGGAAGTCCCATCCAGTGATTTCTGCTTATATATTAGCAGCCTCCCTTGCCTTCAAGTGTACCTTGGGAATGTATATTTTCTTGATAGGCATATTTCTACCCTAAAATACAGTGGATCTTTCCATTAATAGATATTGATTAGGATCAATCTATACATATATATATATATATTTCTACCTCCCATTCCAGTTTTTCTCCCATTTTCCAGTTTCTCCCCCATTTTCCAGTTTCTCCCCATCAAGAAAATTCAATATTGAAATTTGTTTTTAAAAATACCATTATGAGGAGCTGAATAACAGTAAAACTGCATTATTAACCTAGTAATGGGTCATCAGTTCTCTTTGCTGCCTAGTGTTTTACATCATTTATCATTTACCACTATCCTTACTTCTAATGAACAATGGAAATCTGTCATAATAAAAGTGGGCTCTAAGCGATATATCTGTTCAAAAGTGAATATGAAACTGACCGTAAGTCACAGGTTCTTTTAAGATTTTTAATGCCTCTACTGCCATTTATGCCATGGAATGACTCAATTTTCTCACCATTTTTATCTATTCAAACTGCTGTTAAAGTTTTCTTCATATAGTATGCTATGGCTTCATTTGCATGTGACATACATGTTTGATTAATTTACTAAAGTCTGTCTCTATTCTTTTCTCATTAGCCGGAGAGAAAATTGTATGATACTGTTATTTACATTATCCCTTTCTGTTATATCAAACCACACTTTCAATTTATTAAATAACTTAGAAAGGAAAAGTCTAAGTCTATGAAAATGTCTTTCAATTACAAATTAACCCAGCGTTTTATCAGAGTTCTGTCAGAAAAAGAAATGACTCTGGTATTGCAAATAGAGGAAATTTAATAATGATAATTGGATACACAGGTCATAGAAGACCTGAGAGTTTAGACAGAGAAACATGAGACAACCCAGACAGTAGAAACAGCATGAAGCTGCTAGCATCCCCAGGTTGGAGGGACATAGGAGGTAGTATGACTTCAGTCCAAAAGCCTGGTCTTGTAGTTGAAACTGAAATGATATTCCCACCCTGCTCTGCTCTGCCCTACCCGCTAGGAATTGGGACCATGGCTGGCCAATGGTAGCTGGACCATGGAGAATGTGCAAACACTCTAGAGATAATGTCTGAGGTAGAGAGAGGTGGGGAAAGTTAGCATGACTTTTGGTTTTCTTCAGTCCTCCAGTCTGCCCAGTAGCTCCCAGTGACCAGACAGGGTTAGAAACAAGTTGGCAAGAAAGTCTGGGAAATGCAACTCCCTGTGTTAATGTCAGATCAAGGAAAGGGCAAGTAATGGATCTGAGAGCAAACAGACAAATGGCTAGCACACCTCTGTTTTTCCCTACAGATTCATTCTTTGCTCTTTTATATCCAAATTTGGGGTCCCAAAGAGTAACCTCCATGAGTGGCCTCCATGGACAGCATCACATGAATCCCCTTGTCCTTTGACTTCTATTTGAGTTGAACACTCGAAGATTGAGAAGCTGAGAGAAAGGCAGTTGTGGATATTTATTCTCCTGATTCCTTTTATGCCAGCCACAGTCAGAGTACTGCTTTTGGCTCTTTTCTCCCGGCTCCACCTATTCCTGGATTCTAATAATATTGTTCTCCCCTTTACTCCTTTGGGTTTAGGTGTGCTAAGAGTTCTTTGTTCTTGCTAGTCCCAGTGTACTTCATCATCCTTTATTGACTCCCTTAATTCTGCAAATACTTCTGTAAATACTCTCCTCATTAAACTATCTTTATGGAAACCCTTTGAATGTACAATCTATTTTCTGCTAAGTCCATGTTCATTACATTAAGCAAATGAGTTTTGTCATTATTACCACTAGAGTAATTCAGTATGAGCGCAAGATAATCACCATTTTGATGTTTGGACTGGCCTGCCTATTGGCAGTGAGACTTATTTACCAATACATTAGAAATAACACCCTCTTGTTTTAGTAATTACTGGGTGCCACTTAATCTTAAATTCACATGTAAATATGAGCATTCAAGTCAAATGGCATTGCTCAATTATAAAATAGTGCAGGGATGGACCTCAGAGAGACCGGAAGCTCAAGGATGTTCTATCTGGAAAAATTGCTTCAGTCTTATAGAAAACCATTAGAACTCCCTGCCGTTATTCATACTATTTATTATAAATGGTGGCTGGGCAAGCACATAATCAGTTTCTAGAATAGATGAATCGTATTGTTAGCCTAGACGGCTTCTTTGTGTCAATTTAAAAAAATAATGCAACTTTTCTGGACAGTCTCATTCATGTAGGCATAAGATTTGGGAGCACGAAACACATTTATATGAAGGAAAAAAATATTCTTTGTTTTGGGTAGACCCGTCCCACCAGAGAATTCAAACTTCACAGCTAACTTAGTAGGAGAGCATGCAGGGAATATGGAACAGAAGCTATTTACCAACCAAACTTGGGTATTTCCATATATTAACAACCAATATGGCTATTTGTTCAAAGATCTCAGTTTGAGAAACATTGCTTCATGTGGCTAGGATTAATTTACCCTCTTTTCTATGTTGCTACACATTATTAGCAGGCAGGGCTTTCTCTCAGGCAAATCTTGAAGGAATTAAACATTGTTTTTAACATAAGCAGCTTTTTCTTTCTGTGATCTTTTCCTTTCTCACCACATTTATTGCAGCAGAAACTTCGCTTTCTAAAAATGGTTTCTAGAATCTTTACCAAAGCCACCATAAATTTGGGTTGTTTTGCAGATTATAAGAAAAATACACAGAAACAGAGAGTAGAAAAGTGCTTGCCAGGGACTCGGAGTGGGGGAATAGGGAGAGGTTGGCAAAAGTGTACAAACTTTCAGCAATAAGATGAATGAAGTCTGAGGCTCTAATGTAACACGTGATGACTACAGTTAATACACTGTATTGTATCATTGTAACTTGCTAAGAGAATAGAATTTAGATGTTCTCACCAAAAGAAAAATAAAAGATAGATATGTGAGGTGATGGATGTGTTAATTAACTAGATGAGGTGAATCCTTTCACAACAAATGGCATTTTTCATCAAATCACCACGATGCACTCTTTAAATATCTTACCATATTATATGTCAATTATACCTGAATAAAGCTGAAATTAAAACAGAAAAATAAAACAAAGTAGTCTACTTTCTTAAAAAGCACCAGTTTCCTATAATTGACTTCTTAATAAAATTATGGGTAGAGAAGCATGTTGGCTTTAAACCTTACTCCCAACCAGTCCGTGCCCTCTCCCTGCCCCCCAAACATTCAGAGTTTCAATTGCCCTTTGGTACTAGTAGTGGGTGTTGATGGAGACCCCTTTATAACTTTTGGAGTTTTTGTTAATTCACATGTAAAATTTGAGCTTTGTGCGACTCCCAGATACACTAACACTCCCTGAAATTTTTATTAAGAATTCTGGTAACCTCGGGAATTATTCTAGACCTCGCAGCCTCTTGAATTTAATTATTTTCCAAAAGATCTTTTACATGTAGTAGATAAAATTGAGTTTGACAAGCTGAAGCAAAAGAAGACTAGTATCTTTGTCTTTTTGACATTTTTCAGCTTCATTTTCACTTTGCATTATGCAGTTCCCTCTTTTCTGGTATCTTAAAATGTCACCTCGCCCCCACACATGGTTCACATGCCTTTCCCACCACTGCCAATTAGGAGACAGTAAAATTGGATAAAGAAGATTTTTGGCTGCTGAGTCCTTGTGTTTCATCTGGATTTTTATAAAAAATATAAACAATTTTAACTATTATATCTATAATAGCAAGCTACTGTTTACTATTTCAATAGAATAGATTTTTGCCAAAATATTATAAAATAACTTACAACTATGTATACAGTAAACATCTGATCTTCAAATTTCACAGCAGCTCTTCAATATTGACCTCTACTTTATATGCTTTAAACATTTCATGTGTAGATTCAAAAAACAATTGACATCATTCCATGCCCTTCTAAAATATATGGGCTTCCTCTGAATCCATCTCCATGGTAACTAAGATAAAATTCCCCAGATGAATAACATCAGTGCTAGTATTATTTTTTCATTTTTGTTGTCTTACTTCTAAAATTCTGTTTTCTCGTGGAGTATGTTCTTTTAGAAACACATTTTCATTAGTTGTTTTCTAATATATCCTTCACATTTTGATTGATATTTTTGTTTTTGTTTATGAACTTATCTGTCTTCTTTTTTTTTTCTTCTCTGCTTCTTCCCTCCCCCCCTGCCAGTTTTATTGAGATATAATTGACATATAACATTATGTAAGTTTCAGGTGTACAACATGTTGATTTGATACACTGATATATTGCAAAATGGTTACCACCATAGTGTTGGTTAACACCTCTGTTGCATCACATAAATACCATTTCTTTTTTCGTGATGAGAACATTTAAGAACTACTCACTTAACAACTTTCAAGTATATAAAACAGTATTATTGACTATAATCACCATGCTGTACATTAGATTCCCAGAACTTATCCATAATTTAAGTGGAAGTTTTTACACTTTGACAGATATCGCCCCATTTTTCCCACCCCTCAGCATTTGGTAACCATCTCCCTACTCTCTATTTCTATGAGACTGACTTTTTTTTTCCAGATTCCACACAGAAATGAGATCAGGGGACTGGCCTGGTGGTGTAGCGGTTAAGTCCGCACACTCTGCTTCTGGTGGCCCAGGGTTCACAGGTTTGGATCCCAGGCATGGACCCGCACACTGCTTGTCAAGCCATGTTGTGGCAGTGTCCCATAAAAAGTAGAGGAAGATGGGCATGGATGTTAGCCCAATCTTCCTCAGCAAAAAAGAGGAAGATTGGCAACAGATGTTAGCTCAGGTCTAATCTTCCTCACAAAAGAAATAAATAAAATAAAATAAATGAGATGATACAGTATTTGTCTTTCTCTGTCTGGCTTATTTCACCTAGCATATGCCCTCAAGTTTTATCCATATTGTTGCAAATGGCAGGATTTTCTTCTTTCTCATGGCTGAATAATATTCCATTGTAATATACACCACATCGTCTTTATTCATTCATTTATTGATGGACACTTAGGTTGTTTCCATATCTTGACTATCGTGAATAATGCTGTAATGAGCATGGGGGTATAGATATCTCTTCAAGATCCTGTTTTCATTTCTTTTGGATATGTACTAGCAGTGGGATTGCTAGATCATATGGTAGTTCTATTTTTTTTGAAGAACCTCCATGCTGTTTTCCATAGTGGCTGTACCAGTTTACATTTCCATCGACTGTACACAAGGGTTCCCTTTTCTCCACATCTTCACCATCATTTGCTCTCTCTTATATTTTTGATGCTATCCATTCTAACAGGCATGAGACTCCCTGTCTCTGATAATAAGAATGTTACTTTCCTTCTGGAATAGGGAGGGCATCTTCCATTAGGAGATTTTATCTCCTGCTTTCAGGAAGAAATAGGAGAGGTCAGAGAGCCTTTCTGGCGTTTGCTGTTTTTCAAACGATGTTAGCCCAAAATAATCCTTATGCCAAAGCGGCATATTTTGGGGTAGCATATTCTGCTAACTTTCAGGTGTTAAAGCCAACTTCCTTTGCCCTTAAGGACTTTCTTCCATGAAATAATACCATCAGAAAGGGCAGTTTAAGAAGTATGGACCTAGGATATATTTAGTTTATTTACATGGCCTATGAAAAGGGCCATCAGCAGATAAAATAGGTCTCTGGCATGGAAGAAGTTCCTACACACAGACTCAATTTAATTTCCTTGTATATAACTTAAATTTTTTCCTTCCTTATATCATTTTTTGATGGATGCCTGAAATTCTCTAAAAAATCCTTCCCAGACACTCTCCCTTGTTAGAACTATCTAAACTGCATCTTTTTGCAAAATACTCTTTTGCTAGTTACTATTGATTTAATTAACATATGGCTTTTTCCACTATAACATCATTCATGTAAGGGGAGAGCTCTGTTGCCATGGACGACTAAGTATGGTTTATTCTTAGTTCAGTGTTTGCTGAGCCCTCAGCTCTGCATGGTCAAATGCCAACTATGCCCTTAACTTACTCCACCCCTGCAGACTTTCTACCTTCTTTCCTTGCTCTCTCTGTCTCTCCCCAGTGCGTCACTGACCTCTGTGCACTTGCTTCTGAATTCAGTGAATTTAACTCATATTATCTCTAGTAACTACTCCTGAGAATTTTCAATACAACAGATTCTCTTTACAAGCAATACCATCTAACACACTAACCAGCATGAAGAGTTGATCTCAGTGCCTGGCACGTAACAAGCATACAATAAATGATAACTACGGCAGGATAATGTTTATGAGATGATAATCTTTCTCTTCCTTGTGATTAATTGACTCCTTCCCACCTAACACAATGCTATTGCCTTAAAGGCTGAAAGTAGTCATCAATCCTCTTGGCTTTTTGTTTCCTTTATTCTCAGAGAGAAGAGAGGATTCTGGGTGGAGGCAACATATCTTCACCCATAATGTGAAGGGACAAGAATTCCCTCTGAATCTGGAAATACATGACTGTGAGTCATAGGAAGGAAAGCTGAGAGCAGAGAGCTGTACATCTAAGAGCAGAGGGTTCCCGAGAGCTGCCGGACCGGGAACTGACTTACGTGCAGGGTGGTGGACGTCTCCGAGGCCAGCTGTGGGAACTGAGTACTGAGGTCTAGATCCTTCCCTTCTCTCTTGACCCCTTGGTACTTTCATCAGATTCTTGATCCTGGGGAGTTGGATTGGAAAAGAGATCTAAAAGGGACTAAGATTGTTTTCTCCCGAAAGGGTGTTATGGGGCTCAAAACAGGAACTACTTTATATCAGAGTAAAAATTATACTTCTAACACAATTAAATTTGTGGACTATAACTTACAAATGTCATATTATTATTGTGATTATTATTCTATTTTCATTACGCTTGTTCTTTTTATTATCACTCTGTGAGTGAAAGGGCTTATAGAAAACAATATCCCGGGTGCATGGTTCAAGTGGTTTGGGAATGGGGAAACATTGCACAAATCAACTTGAATAAAAATTTAGCAACTTGTAACTTATAACCAGTAGTAAAGAGTCCATCTTTTACTTATGTATTCCCATCACACACACACATAATAATGCATTCAGCTTATCTCACTGCTCACCTGAAGCCCACTGTCCCCTTATCAGCAAACTTAATTATTTTTTCATGGGCTTGCTTCACATTTAAAGTTTTTTGCCTCTCTCCTGCCCCAGTTTGTTCCCTCGTGATTTGTGTAAATTTTCTTTCCCTTCCCATACCACTCAGCCTTGAGATATTGTGTGAATTTCTTTGCCCCTGATTTTCACTCTTGGGAGCTTTCACAGAGAGGTTTTTTTTTCGCTCACACTTTTCTTTTTTCTCTAGGCTTCTTTATTTTACTTGCTTTTTTGCTTTTCTGTTGTTGGTTCTTTTCTCTTTCTTTTTTTCTCTCTAGGCCATTCTTATAATACTCTTTAAAATAAATGTACCCTATAATTTTAACTATATTTGTCACCTTTCATATGAGGTAAATTAAGAATTTCAACCATATTATTACTAGAGATCTTTCTTTAAAGATTTAAAAGGAAGGGCAGCAACAGGTATTATGAATGTCACTTCAAAATATTTCTTCATTCACTCAACAAAAGTGTATTGAGTATCCATGGTGCAGCAGGCTTTGTGCCCACTTATGGAGTTGAAAAGACACTGTCCCTGTCCGTGAAAGCTTTTGGGAAGATAGTCATGCAAAAGTTGCAAAACAAAATGATTCTTGCTATAATGTAGATATGTATAATGTTCAGAGAACATCTAGGGGAACACCTCAAAGAGGGACTAAAATCCTTAATTTGAAGAACCAAGTCTATCTAGCCTCCAAAAAGAAGTTGTGTCTCAGGAAGGGTGGAGGCAGGGCACTTCGGACAGAGGGAACACCATATGAAGGCATAGAGGAGTGAAACATGGGGGACGCTGTCGTTCCAATGGCATGGAGGGCTTGTGTACGGTTTGCAGACGCTGACCATGATGACAAGACCTGAGGGTGGGTATGGATTAATAGAATGAAGGATTGCCTATCCTAAGTAGACACCTTTATGTTCTATTGTGTAAGGTTATGCTTATCAAACTAAAGTATACATGCCCTAAGGGTATGCTTGGTTAAGTACTAAAAGCTGTAGGATCAATATGGTGAGTCCTCCAGGAAGATACAAGAGTAGGATAAATTTTTAGTCTATTTTAAATTGGTATGTGGGGCTTATTTTTATATTAGAACTATATTAAAAATTCATAAGACTATTTGTACTAGAAAACAAAGTCCACGTGATATTTAAGATAAAACAATAAACTTCAAAAATATTTGTCTTATAGTGAACCACTTTGAATATTCTTCTTCCCAGGATTCAGTCCCCTAATTCCCAATGAGAACATTTGAGAATTACTGCTTAGGGATGCAGAACCACTGAGGAATTTTAAACAGGGTCATGGCATCATCAGATTTGCAAGTGTACAAGCCTGGCATGAAGGTGAAAGGTGGATTAGCAGATCGCATAGATTAGAGGAAGGGAGACTAATCAGGAGGCTACAACAATAGTGCAAATGAGACACAATGATGGTATTTCATAATGTAATAAGGAGTCTGACTCCAGCTTTTGTTGTTTGCCTGATGACAGCTTTTAAGCCTTTCCTCTCCCTTGTGTCCCCTGTTTGGGAAAGCTGATAAGAAAATCTGGTATTTTCTTCTTTGGCTCTGGCGGGTAATTCAAACCATGCAAGCACCTGACCACACACTGACACCCTAGATCCTAACCACAATAGAAAACCCAAACCCAGTCTCCTTTCCTTCCTCTCTCAACTCATTTTCAGACCAGCTTGGGAAGCCTGCCCTTGAAACCCCAGAAAGCCTTATTGTATAAGTAATAAATCTTCTCATAGCCTCTTTGTATGTGTATGGGGTCATCAGTTTTGACATCTGAACTAAATTTTGGGTAGGGATCCATCCTGCTTCTGTAGAGTGATCACAACACATGAGGTAAACATTTAGGATATAAGAAGAGAAAGATGGTGATTAATCAGATGAGGGAATAAGGGAAAACATGGATTTTCTCAATGTGATAAGGAGCAAGGCCAAGTCACACATGTGGAATTAGATTTACTAGACATTTTCAAGTAAATGAGTTTTCAAAGACTTAAAAAAATGAGAAGAGAAACAAAAGGAAAAGGCAAAGTATTCAAAGAAGGGCCTTTTGTGTCTGAATCTCATTGGTCTTTCACTATTATATATTTTCAAGGGTTAATTTTAAGAGCTGAACATAAATCTATCAACTAAAACAAGCTTACATGATAAAAGAAAAATAATTTTTGATGTAAGTTTTTAAGACTGAAAATAATTAACTGCAGTATACACATTCACATATATATGTTTAATCTGATTATCATGGCAGGTAGACATCTAAGACTGGGGAAAATAAAAGCCTGAAGAGAAGAGCTAAGGGAGTCATTTGTTCTTTCCATCTCTCTATCCCAAGCTTGATATTCTTCTGATTCACTTGGTAGTTTCCTGCCAGCTTATTTTTCCCACAAAATACTGTTTTTATATTACAGATTTGCTTAAAAACCTTCAATAGCTCCCTTCTGTCTATACAATAATATAAAACAAAACAACCACTCACTCAAACCATTAATTTCTTCAGTAGTCCAGTTCTAGACTTCCATTGTGTCATATGACATTTCGTCCCAATGTGACCTTTTTCTTCCAGCCCATAAGGTCTACCCATTTTCTCAAAATATACTGTTTATTATTAATATACCACTATGGTTTTACTCATATCTATTTTTCCTACCTGAAAAGCCTTCTTCCTTTCTTTTTTACTCTTCACATGCCATTCTTTTTTCAAACCCTGACTAAGCCCTCTCTCCTTTAGGACACTGGCCCTTAACATCCACCAAGTAGTGACCCCTCACTCCAACAAACCATTTGTTGCTTTTACCTTCTCATTTTATTTACTCATTATTTTCTAAAATATGCTTAGAATTTGGGGATGTGTATGTCAATCTCTGCCATCAAAGAATTTTCAGTGTGGGAGGAAATAAGCATTTTAGTCAATTTATGGACTACTATTTGATCTTCCTTATTTGAATCACTAACTACATCTCATGATGTGGTTAAATCTTGTAGGGTTTTGATCATGCATAAGTGCCCAGGACAAAATATCTGGAAGGGACCATTTTTACCTTTGTTCATGTTTCCATGTGACTCAATCTTTCATTTGAGCAACATGTGGTTTTTTTCTCTGCCCTCTTACCCCTCTGATTATGGGGAAAACACTAGCTTGCTCCATTAGCACTTATTCTAACTCATATTTTTCAATATTGATATTATTAGTAATGAAAGTGATATCTTGACCTCCATATGCTTACTTCTTATACTTATCTCTTAGTTCTGAAATTGATTTGGAGGAAAAAGGTAATAGTTATTAAGCCCACTCATACCCCAGTACACTTCTTTTTACGTGAAGTTACCCAAGAGATATTTGACCCCTTTGCTTCCTAAAATAATGATTTCCAAAGTAATTGATGATAACAGAAACAATTCTGATTTAGACTGTTCAGTACACAGCTGCTGTTCTTACCCTGAGTGGCTAAAGCGAGGAAAATTATTTCATTAAAGTTCAAGCACTTGACAGGTACATTTTAAATTCTTAAGACAGTAAGTAAGCCCACAGTCATTAGAGAAATCTTCACATGAAAGATATCAAAACAAATAATTCTCCACATATTTTTTTCTAATTACTTCATAAATGTATTCTTCGCTTTGTTCTTAAGTGGATTTGGGGAACTCAGCTCACTATAAAATTTTTATACATAATTTCCAACTTTTATGATGCATAGCATATTCTTTAAAAAAAACACAACTCTGTTTCATAAGATCCATTTATAATTTTGAAGGGGAGGACATGACAGGGCAGTATTATCAGCTTAAAACTCAGGATATTCTCCAGTTCATCTTAGCTCTTATATTTTTTCATCTCCTCAGTGAACATGATGAGTTATTTTTATGAATGAGGCCACCTATCCAGAGACTGAAAGCCACTCATTTTATTTTCCTTTCTATACCTAAAGTGTACTTAGGGTGCATTATGTAAAATAGGGAGAGAAGACCCAAAAAGTTACCCATAGAACTGATAGATGTGACATTTTTTATTATAACAATATTTTCCTTTTTTACTTGAAAAGATTGTTTTCTACTATTATAGAAAACACTATTTGCTACATAAAAACTGTAATATTATTTAAATAAGAATCACTTCAGTCAGCTCTAAAATATAGATAGCTAAGTTGTTAACCACAATGATTCAGAGTTATTGGATTAAGGAGTGAAAAGGACATGTTTGCCTGAAGTTGTATGGACAATTTAGGCTAAGAACACAATTTCTTTGCGTGAAATTTAGCCAAGTCTCTTTAAAATGGAGTCAGAAGATCTTGAATGACAATTGTTCTGTGTTGTTGTTTCACTTAAAAATTCAATGAATATTTATTGAGCATCTAGTGAGTCTATTTTTTTCTTATTTTACAAACTTATTTTCACTATAAAATCAGCATAACCATATTTCAGAAAGTTTGAAAAATAGAAGTAGAAAGGAAATCACTTATACTCAATCTAACAAAACTACTTTTCCGGTTTGGAGTATGGCGTAGTCTCATGAGTGACTTTGAACAAGTTATTTAGCCCCTCAGGGATACTGGTTATACTCTGAAACAAGGAAGAATGAAATTAACTCCTACCTTGCTGAGTTTGAGTAAAAACTGGAAATTATGTATAACAATTCTATAGTAAGCTGAGTTTACCAAATCCACTTAAGAACAAAGCAAGGAGTACATTTACAAAATAATTAGAAAAAAAATTTGTAGAGAATTATTTGTTTTGATATATTTCATGTGAAGATTTTTCCAATGAATGTGGTTCCATCTGTTTTTATAGTGTATGTAATGCATACATACATACACACACATATGCATCTGATTTTTCCTATAACATTATAGTAAGAAGTCTCTTGTGGGGGATTCTAGAATGATTTCTCTTTAGGATGACTGCACAATGGTCATTTTGGATTTTCCTTAAATGTCATTCTGGGTATTCCCTTCATTTATCTCTTTTGTTGAAACCTGTGATCACTGAATCCTACGAGTTCTTCTTTTTTGGTTTAATTTTTCATTTTGTGGAACACATCCAACAATCACTACATGAGTGTCATAGTTCAGGTTCCCTGGAGGCTGGCTGATGCTCCACAGGAAAGAATAGCAAATATATACCTTGAATATGTGTTGATTCCAGTCAAGATGAATAGCTGCCACTTTTAGAGTGGAGAGTCCTGTGAAATCAACTTGCCACCAAGTGATGGTTTAAGAGAGGTTGCCATGTTAGGTCTCAGAATTGGTCTTTGTTTTGGCAGTGGCTAGATCAGCCCTGGTGGATGGGACCTCATGCAGCGGGACCATGAATAGTCTTTATACCTGCCACCATGACTACTTTGGTCAAGAATCCATTGTTACAAGATAGGAATGTCTAAAGATAGAGGCTGGTTTATGTCAACTGGCTAAGCTATTTTATCTACTTGGATATTCAGCACCTCTCCCAAGGTACAGTGGGTACCTCCTGGTGGGCGTGGGTGTGTGATACAAAGATCTTTACACTTCATTACCACTCAGATAGGTTCATTCACATGGTTCTCCCAGAACTCCTTGTTCCTTATTTGCTTATCTTTGTTTTTCCAGGCCCCTGAACAAGAAATCAAGTCACTTTGCACCAAGAATTTATGTATATTTTATCTTGGACAACTTCTCTTCTAAACAACATGGAATGCCAGGTGCAGTGCCAAAAACTTTTCCCACTAGGATGATTTCCCACATTGCAGTTTTCAGGGCCATCCCGAGTGAGACTGTTCCACACCAGCAATATATTTTCAGCTTATACTCATGTACTGAACTGACTCATTTATAAACCAAGGCTGGCCTTGCTCCTCCTGTATCAGTTTTTCATAAGGGAGAGAGTGTCCCTATATCAATAAATTCTCCATATCTAACTTTATAACTAATCCACCGTGATCCATCCCTCTCAGATTCCATAACCAGATGTATTATTGTGAGTCTTGCTAACACGTGTTGGCTATATCCTTTAGCTCCTTTGGTCTAGTACTTTTCCTTTTTTAACAGGCCAGTATCTCTCTAGGTTACATTGTGTCTGGATTGTACTGTGAGTTGGCCTTAATTTTTTCTCTAGTAGCTAGGAGGATCAGTGCAGGTAGATCCTGAGAGGGGTATGTGCTGTCCTAGAAGGCAGAGGCCTCTGCATCATTTAAAAAAAAAAATGGGAGAGTTCTAGCCTTTAATGGGAGGAGTAGACCACTTTTGAAGGCCTAGAGATTTGGGGGAAGCTCAGGTCTTGAGGTTCTGGACTGCTTCCTCCCAAATGTCTCCACTAAAGTTTTAGGGTCTCACTCCTTCCTAATCTGAGCCCTGATTTTTGCATAGTGCAATTGCCAGAGATGACACATCCACCATCTCTGGAATTCTGCTTAGCTTATAATTAAATCCCAGACCTGATGGCTAGCTTTTTTGGCCTCTGGCATCAGCAGATGTGAAACTCATTTTCATTCTCCAATGCATCAATTGCCCAAGCAACTGCCATCTTATTCCATTGTTTTTGTAATAACTACCTCTTCAAAACCTATCAAATGCTTGAGATAGTGCACCTGCTGGTGTGTTTTCTTTAATTGATTTCCCATCCCACTTTACAATAAATGTACTTTTAAAATTTTTTCTGCTATGATGCTCCAGTTGCTATCATCACTCCAATTACCACCCATGATGCCGTTCTTGTTGCCAGCCAGCTGGTGATGATCTAGCTCCAAACCCTCATTTTTAGACTCTGCTTCCTCAACCACTTCTGGTAAGAACTGTTTTTAGTTGGGTTCCTTAGGAAATAGCCTTAAGAAGGAAATTTGTATGCAAGAAGTTTATTCAAGAATGTTCTCAAGAACACTTGTGAAGGAGTGAGAAAGTTGTGTAGAATGAGAAGCTGAACTACCACACAGAACAAAGGTCTCGTTCCATCCAAAAGGGAGCTCTGGACCTGGGATGACCCTTCAGACTTGTTACAAATTGAGGACAAATGGGTTAGTATTTATACCCTCCCCCATTGACCAGTCATTGGATACAGGCTGTCCTGGGGAAGGGGGCATAACTTCCAGTAAGAACTCTTCCTTTATTAAAGGACAACTCCCAAAGAATGACTTAGCTGTGAGCAGTCTGCAGCTGGGGAATCAGGGCCTCTGTCTGTGTGGAGAATGTTGGTGGTGTACCACAGCAATCACTGCACAGGGAAAGGTACATGCAAGGTAAAATCTTGAGAACTTGAAAGTCTGAAATGCTGTTATTCTATGTTCATACATAATTATTGGTTTCGGAATAGGATGCTAGCTTGGAGAAATTTATTCCCTCTGAATTTTAAAGCACAGCTCAATTGTATTCTAACTCACTATGTGACAGGCAGCCTCTAAAATGGCCCCAAGTGGTGCCCCCCTCCTGGTATTCACACCCTTTTCTAGTCTTCTCCTCTTGAGTGAGGACTAGACCTGTTATTCACTTCTAA
Organism: Tapirus indicus; assembly: GCA_031878705.1. Classification (NCBI taxonomy): domain Eukaryota; kingdom Metazoa; phylum Chordata; class Mammalia; order Perissodactyla; family Tapiridae; genus Tapirus; species Tapirus indicus. The sequence goes on from CM062919.1 coordinate 34,717,423, forward strand.
TGAATAGAATATGACAAAAGTGCAGGAACGTCATTTCTGACACTGGACAAAAAGCCTGTGGCTCCTGTTTGGGGCATTCCCTCTCTTGCTCTCTTGCAGCGAGAAGCCAGCTCCCATGTTTTGAGTGGCTTTATGGCAAGGCACATGTGGCAAGGGACTGATGTCTCCAGTCAACAGCCAGCAAGAACCTGGGGCCAGCCAACAACCACATGAGTGAGTTTGGAAGCAGATCTCTTCCCGTTGAGACCTGAGATGATTACAGCCCCAACAGCACCTTGACTGAGCCAGAAGCACCCAGCTAAGTCACTCCCAGATTCCTGACCCATAGAAATTGTGAGATAATAAATATTTGTTGTTTTAAGCTTCTAACTTTGGGTATGATATTTCATGCAGCAATAGATAGCTAATACACAGTGTTTCCATTTAGAAGTTAATCGCTACTTTGATCTTTGCTATAAAACTGTTTTTTCTTTATCTTCCTCTATCTTTCTCTGTCTTGGTATCTGGAATTTTTTAGAATCTTTTCTTCATTTACAGTGTTCTTAATTTTCACAGTGATGGGCCTTAGATGGATCTGTTTGCATTGATTGGGCTGAACAGTCTTTGGACTGTTTTTATAACATGTTTTCGGTTTGGGTAGTTTTCCTGGATTGATTCTGTTTTAAATTTTTCTCATTCCTTTATGGAACTTTAGATATTTTTTTCATTGTGGACCACCAAGGCTATTTAAAAAATTTTTTTCTTCCTCTGACTTTCTACTTATACTCTTTTCCCTATTCTTTGGGAGATTTCCTAAACCTTATTTTCAAATCTTCTATTGAATTTTTAAAATTTTTGCTATAATATTTCTAAGAATTAAAAATTTTTTATGATGTTATTTTATAGCATCCTGTCTTATTTCATGAATACATCATCTTCTCTTATCACTAGATATTAATGATAATGAGGGTTTTATTTATTTTTTAAGATTTTATTTCCCTAGGTAGTTACTGTTTTGTTAACTTTTTCCCCTGTTTGTTTGCTTTGCTTTTCTCAAATGATCATTGGTTAACTTTTCATTTAAGAGTGGCATATGAAAAGGATGTTTGGAATTTTGTACTTGTCAGTAAGGTTTGTTGACTGAATCTTCAGTGTACCATATCCTCTGAAAACTCCCGCTATTAGTTTGTTTCAGTCTTTTCTCTTGGTCTAATCAGATTTCCAACATAAGATGCTTCTAAGATCAGGTGCACCTTAGATGCCAGATTTGTGTGTTCTCAGTGAAGTTAGAGTGTTGGCAGTCTTGATATTTAGTATGTGAATTTCCATGCACTCTCTGTTTTTAATGTAACACTTCTGCTCTCATATACGCCTGATATCACCTCTGATATCCAGGAAACCCTGTTTTACCCTCCAGTAAACTGCTGGGTTTGGGAAAGGGCAGCACCCCAGCCATCAGCACAGAGAAGAACTCTGTGGAGCTCTTTCCAGTTATCTATTGCTGCCTAACACTCCACCCTTTCCCTAACACATGGCAGTATAAAACAATGGTTATTTTATTATGCTCCCAGATTTTGTGGGTAAAGAATTAAGAGAGGGTACAACATGGGTGGCTCTTCTCTCTCCATGATACTTGGGTCTTCAGCTAGAGTGCCATAAATGACAGAACAGCTGTGGCTGGACAATTCAAGTTCAAGGTAGTTTATCAATCACGGCCCTGATGGGGATGCCTGAAGAGTGACTTAACTGAAACTGTCGGTGAGAATGCCTAAATGAGGTCTTTCCACCGTGACAGTCTCAGGTGACCTTCTTCATTTTTTTTGGTGAGGAAGACCAGCTGTAAGCTAACATCTGCTGTTAATCTTCCCCTTTTTGCTTGAGGAAGATTGGCCCTGAGCTAACACTTGTGCCAATCATCCACTATTTTTTATATGTTGGTTGCCGCCACAACATGGCTGACAAGTGGTGTATGTCTGCATCTGGGATCCGAACCCACGAACTTAGGCTCCCGAAACGGAGCATGACAAACTTAACCACTACACCAGCAGGTCGGCCCCTCAGGTGACCCTCTTACATGGCTCTAAGAGCATGTATTCTGGTGAATGAGACAGAAACTACATGATGTCACTCTTGCTGAGCTCTATTGTTTGAAGCAGTCACAAGTCTGCCCAAATTCAAGGGGAGTGCACTTAGATATCACCTCTTGATGGGAGGACTTTCAAAGAATTTTTGTCCATATTATAAAAACACCATGAGCTCTAATTGCACTTTTTTTTCAACCAATCCTGTTTTTGGACCAACCTTAACTCTCTAACTCCTTTGGTTAATTAGTTAGGATGCACAGGGCAGCAATAGTGCCCTGTGTGTTTATTTGAAGAATTTGCTTCTTATGAATTGGGCACACATCCTGCTTCACACTCTTGACAGCTCTTCCCTACCACATCTGGTTCTGCAGTGTCATTGCAGATATAGGCTGGAGCTGCCATTTACCCATTCTCCATGCCTGCTGTCCTTCTCCCACCTTTGGATCTTCTTTGCAGCCAACCCTTCGTTATACAAGGTTTTTAGACCTATCTCAGCGATAACATGGTTCCATTTCTTTTTTCCTCTATTTTCTCCCTATTTTTTTATAGTTCAATTATGGGGCAAAATTACTTTAGGAAGTATTCCCTTAAAGGAATAACTTCAGACCTGCTTTTGTGATGCCTCAGTGAACTTCCAGCTACTTTTTGGAGGAGATGCTATATAATTTTCAAGTATTTCCTATATAAAATAATATCTTGTTGTAAGGCACTTGGCAGTGGGAGGTATTGATGTGAAATCAAATAAATAACAGATTGTGGAAACTCTAAAAGGGCAGTTTTACTGATCTTTTTGCTTGAAATGATTAATATCCCTTCCAATATACCTATGTGAATTTCAAGAAGAGACTTAAGTTCCTCAAAGAATTTAGCCTGTAGGCTATTATTTATAATCTTTGAAGAAAAAAAATTTCAGATCTAATATATGCCTTTTTATATCTTTTATGAAAACACTGCATGTAATTCTAAAACATTTAAAAATTCTATATTGTATCAGTGAAAGATATAAAAGTTGAGGAAAAGTTTCTCAAACTCTGCTTTTTAGAATAGTCAAAGCAAGGGGCTAAAATTGCCTCTAGGTGGTTCATTCAGAAGTGGTGGCAAAATGTTTAAAAATATGATCTTTCTCTTTGCTGAGACTGTAAAACATAATCTTAAAGAGGCACTCACAAAACACAAGCTCTTTTTCTGGGAAAAAGAATCATCACGCTTGTTATCCCACGAAAATTCATCTCCTTTTCAACTTAGATGAAGACTTGATCTGTCCTTCCGTTTAGGAGCCATCTGTGTCCAAATGAGGCTGTTACTCTAACTCAAAGCAGACTTGCAAGAATAAAATAATCAATCTTCATCATATTGCTGCAGTTTTGACAGTTAATTTTCTAGAGTAATTTGTCATTGTGAGGAGCACGAGATTTGTTTGAATTTGTGTCAAAGGTTATTGACTGAATTGCCACCCCTTCTTTTCAGTCAACCTATAAATATGGGCAAGTTTGGGCAGAGGCTAATGGCCTTCTCTCTGAGTGGATGAGATTGTCCAAGTTAGGCAGCTGATAAGAGATAGAAATACCTATTGTTTCATATCTTTTGGTAGCATTGAGTTAGTCTTAATCTTGGAAACTTCATTTAACCTTCTTAGTGCTTTATTTTTTCTGTGAAACAGGGTTAAAAATGGTCATGACCATATTCGAGTTTCCACATTCTGGTTTAATTCTATGTATTAGAATTTATATCATGACTTTGTGAGAGCGACCCTGTATTTTCCATGAACTGAGGGTAAAATATTTTTATTTAATTTCCATTGTACTTTTATGAGATAGCTTTTGTTTTTTGGAAAAAGCCATGTCATCTTTACACTAACAGTAATAATCAAACTTAGGTCAGATTCTTGTTCCTTGTTTGTATCCAGAGTCTGATATTGGGCATATATCTAATGGCTATGTGGGGGATTTTATCACACTTGCTGGTCTTTTATGTTTCGTCCTCACTTTAATAATCTAATAATAATAGGTAGGAAATTTTTGTTGGGAAATATCCATTCTCAATCCCTACCAATGATAGTGTTTCCTAGGTAAGATTGGGGAAAAAAAGCAAGGAGAAAACCAGTTCACATATTATGGTTAAACACTAATAAAACATTCGGGTAGGTATCTTTCTACATGGGTTATTGTAGAATAGATTAGTTTAAACAATATCTAGCCCTAAAATAGATAGTTGGATTATTTTTCATGAATATCAATTATTTTTGCTATTCATTACTATTTTTTCTTGCTGGTACATGAACTCCTTGAGGACACATCACAGTCACGGCAACAAGAGCAACAACTACAGTGGATAACTAAACAGTTGTTGAGCTCTTCGTGTCTGCTTTACAGTGTTCTGAGTGTTTTGTATGAATAGTCACACTTCACAGTCATAATAAACCTAGGAGAATGAAGAAGTCTAAATAATGGATCCCCAAAGGTGTCCATGTCCCCTAATCCTTGTAACCAGTGAATTGTTACGTGGAATGGCAGAAAGGACTTTGTAGATGGAGTTAAAGTTGAGGATCTTAAATAGGCAGATTATCCTGGATTATCTGAGTGGGCCCTTAGAAGTAGAAGAGGAAGGCAGAAGAGTGTGTCAGAGAGATGTGACTACAGAAGAAGCAGGAGAGACTCAATCTGCATTGCTGGCTTGGAGGATGGAAGAAGAAAGGTATGAGCTGAGGAATACAGCTGCTTCTAGAAGATGGAAATAACCCTCAGCCGGCAGCCAGTTAGGAAGTGGAGACCTCAGTTCTAGATCACAAGGAACTGAATTCTTCCAAGAACTTGAAAGATAAACAGATTCTCCCTAGAGCCTCCAGAAAAGAATGGAGATCAGCTGACACCTTGGTTTTAGTCTCATGAGACTTATGTTGAACTTCTGACCTATGGAACTGCAAGATGAATTTGTGTTGTTTAAGCCATTAAGTTTGTGGTAATTTGTTAAGGCCACAGAAAACTAATAGAGAAGTAACACCTGCATTTTACAAATGAGGAGACTGAGTTGAGATACAACTTAAAAAAAAAAAAAAAACTGATCTCAATCCTTAGTAGAGTGCCTGGCATATGATAAGCACTTAGTAATGCGTCTGTAGGATGAAAGAATAAATAAATGGATACTTCATGTGTTCTTCCCAAATCAACACATATTTAAATCTTTCTTGAACTAGGTATTTTCCTAATGAAAATATTTTGACTAGCCAGTGATTCTACACATATATTCTATTCATGTCACTTCTCTCTGAGGGTATACAAAATATGACTCCTCAATAAACATGCAATATATGTGAAGAGCAAAAGGGAGAGCCAGCAGAAGGCAAATAAGAATATACATTAATTATTCAAGACAAAAATAGAAGCAAAACTTTAATATAATACTTTTGTAATCAGAAAATATATAAATTGCTATTGACCTCCTCAATTTCAACTAAAATCAAGTGAGCAATTTCCTTCAACTAAAAACAAGTGAGCACCCTGGAGAATGCTATATAGTGTCTTCTAGGTGAGAAACAGCTCACTCTTTTCCTGAAATTCAGAACATCCACATTTGTGATTTTTGATTTAAAATTTTGAAACCAATTTTGGAACCATTATATATTTTCTCTGTCTATGGTTTACGCACACCTATAGACGAGGACTTTGTTATACTTCCGTTCTAGCTGTCCAGGTAAATAACTGCCTATCTCTTTAAAGTACCCCCATCTTCTTTTCCCTGTAGTTAATTTTCATATGTCACATGGCTTGTACTACTGGCACAGTAGTTGTACTACTGGTACGGTACTTGAGCAAATCAATGCCCTAGTTTCAGCTCCTCTGGAAGATGACGGCCCATCCCTTTGGGAAGTTATTCACGAAGTCCTAAGTTTTGTGTAGGACATGTGGCCTATGCTATAACCAGCCCATCACAGACATAGGACCTAAATTTGGTGAAAATCTTCCTAGCTTATTTTGAATAATACAACAGACAAATATAATGTTTCTTTTATAGATATAATATTTAGATGCTTTCAGAAAAAGTTGAGAGCACTTCACCTTAGATGATAAAAAAATGACAACCCAAAGAGCTGGAAATAGACTTAGGTCTTGAAGTATGTGTAAAATTCAACTAAACATAAAGGAGGAAAGTGGATTACCCAGACTGGAGACGAGCATAGATAAAAACAGATGGTGGGAAACTACAGGTATTTTGAGGGGATCACAAGCAAACCAGTAAACAGAATAACCATAAATTCATGAGAATTATAGAAAATAAGCCTGAAAAGTTATGTGGGAGCCAGTTGTAAAAAGTGTTGAATGTTAAATAAAGATTTTGAACCTAATCTCAAGTCATTCAGTTTAGTCAAAAGTCTTAAGATGAACAGTTACCATAAAAGCACGTTTCATATGTTAAAGAGGTGTTACCGGGTATGCATTTTAAAATGAGTTTCAGGTTAATTCATAATGAATGATTTCCAAAGATACTGTAATTCCCTTCAAATGACTTGATAGTGTAAGCATACATCTGTAAGTTTACCAGCGGGAGAGCGATAGATGAGCACACTCATGACTTTGGAGATCGCACGTGAATAAGAGTATACGTTGAATAGGAAAGAGTGGGTGGGAGACTGTAGTCAGCAATAAATTGTATTTTAGATGGACATTTATGGATGTGGTGGGGTTCAATATTTGTCTGTTGAAACCTTTTGCTGCTTGACGCTTTGGTTGAATATACTATTGGGATGAGAGCCTCACGTTCAGTCCGGCACTTTGGGTCTTTAAAGACTAACCGGGTGATAAAAAACCAAAAACCTACTCTAGGAGAACTGATGCCACATTGTGTCCAATTGACTGAGATGAAATAAATTGGCTTTTTCTAAAATGCCTGCATTGAAAATTCAAGCATATGATATATTGCAAAAAAGGGGAAAACACGGTAAAAATTTTCATCAAAACAAGCCTAGCAACTTAAAAAAATCTTAGAGATAATTGTAAATTTCATGCCTCAAGGAAAAATCTAATAAATGTTTAACATTCTGTCTCATGAAACAGACTTGTGTGTGCTGTGGACATAGGGCTTAAAATGGAATAGACACTAAAGTTAGCACTACATTTTAACTTATTTGAAGTAGAAGATGCTACTTCAAATGTTTATTTTTCTGTTAGTTTGAAAAGAATTCTCACAGAGAAAGATGAAACAAAATGTCACTTGCAAGATTGTTTAATAAAGACACTCAAATTAATTCAAATGAATTGTAATCATGAGTTATGATTCATGAGTTATGATTCCTGTTACTTCCCTGAAATATTGGACATACTATAAAAATTTATTTTGATGATCAAAAGTTATATGTCACAATGATTTCAAATGTAGTTAATCTCAGTTTAAGAGTTGTTTCAACTAGTTGGAGTGGCTTTCATAACACGGAGTGTGAGTTTCAGGTGTAGAAGACAACAATCACCATAACAGGGTTAGCCCAGCCACAGAAACTTGGGATATTTCTATCTCTAGGACTGGCCAGGAGGCAAGTTGTTGTAAGAGAAAGGTAAGCACGTTAGGCTTCTGTAATGACCAGAAACCTGATAATCCTCAAGGCCTTGGGTCTCTGAATGGACACACACAATATGTGTCTGCTGTACCCTTGTTTCTTCATAACAACCTTATTCTCACAATTATCTCTTGCCCTGCATTCTCTCCTCTTCTTTCTTTTTTCAGGCTTATTCAGTTTTCCCATACTTCTACAATAAAACCCAAAACAACAAAATAGCGTTTTTCAATTAGGTCTTAAACTCTGGGCTTCCACATTCGTCTTTACATGACCCCGTTTTAGCAAAGAATCCTGGTAAGTTGGTTCAGTGAGAATCTGATCTGATTGGTATCTGATCACCCTTGATAGCTGATGAAATTCCTCATCCCCACCCTCTGTATCTGCTCATCCTGGCCTGCCTTCAGCAAGAATCCTGTCAGATTGGTTTAGTCAGAACCCCCCCTTTCTTCTGATATTTCCATCTCCAACTCTCCAACCTGCTCCTTGGCTATAAATCCATACTTGTCTTTGCTGTATTTAGAATTGAGTCCTGTTCTTTACTGAGGCCTCTTTTCCCTTATTTCAATAGTTCCTGAATAAAATCTGTCTTTGCTTAATACTGTAAGCTCTGGTTTTCTGTGACAGTAGATACAACTGACAGACCCCAGATTAACAGGAGTATGGGACTAGAACTACTTCAGACTCTTCTGCCTTCAGTTCAGAGTAATCCCAGGTACAAAAGCCATGCTGAGCAAGTCATGTGGTTCCAATGATCCAGCCATGAAAGAGGAGAACTACAGATTCTGGAATCCTGGCCAAGCCTCAAGTAGATAGATTTTGAAATGTTTGGTGTTTGATTAGCCAACTCTACTGGTATAGATTAGAGAAAGCTTATTTTTAGCCCAATTTGAAATGCCACATATTTTGTGTAAGCAGAGTTTGGTATTTATTCTATTCTATTATTTCAATTCAAGAGTGTTCATACTTCCAAGAGAGATGAGAAGGTAAATTGAGTGAGGGAAAATGGTCTGAACACCAGAGATATTAGAGTGTTCAAGATTTCTGAATACATAATACCTGTGGTATCAAGGGAATCTTTTGGAAGAAGGACATTGCTTCATATAAATGTGAAGAATTATTATTGTATCAGGAGGCCTTCTATTTGAATTAGTTTCCTATATATTATTTTGGCTTGGGTACATGTAAAAAGAGAAACAAGTTGAAAAACCATAAACAGGAATCACACGAAAATTAAAGAAATGTATGCAATAAATGCTCATAGAATTGTTACCCTAGCTGGTAAGTGTTTCTGAAGGGAGTTCAAAAAGAATGGTGAAAGAAATTCAATCATTAACACCTTGATCAACATTCATAACATGTTTCCAGTTTGTGTTGTTCTTTTTCATGTCACCACATATAACTGTTATGATAGTAATAAGAGAAAATTATAGTCATTTTTTGCATTTCCCAAGCAAGTATTTTTACATAACATATATTTTAAAAATGTATATACACATACCCATAGAGATGGTACCACATATTAATTACTGGTTAGATGACTGAAATGACTTTGGGATGAGTTAGCATATAAAATAAGGAGGCAGAAACATGAATAATTTCCTGTATATTGGAGGTTACTAGTAGTTAACATAATAAGAGCAAGAAAGAAATTGTTAATAAGCTAAACAAATACTATTTTCTCAGAGTCATTTTTGTTGGAAGGAGAACCTACGAATGTAATATTACAGGATTATTTCTCTAAGCTACTTTATTCCTAACAACCATGATTAATTATTACTTAAAATAGATTTTCAATTACTAATATAAAACTTATTCTTTTTCTACTTTTAAAAATTTCTAAGTAACACAAGAATTTCTCTATGTGCTTCTTGTTTATAGCTTACAGAGTTTTAAAATATAATTTTGCTTGTTTCTTATCCTCATTGGTAGATGTAATAAGTCTACAAACAGGACACAGTCACACTTGATACAGCGGCAACTAAATGCAGCTTCTGACAATGTGGCCTGGCTACAAAACCAGCAGTGTGTGCAAGTACGAAGAAATAGATGACCGTTCTTGCACAAATGTATTAGGTTTTCTGTGATTCACAAAAGCCTGTGACAAGCTTTTAAAATAGTGATGGATGAGGCAGGTCACAGAATGCCTGCAGGGGAAAGTTAGGTAAGGAGCTCAGAACATGCAAAACAGAACACTGTGGTGATAGTTTGGCTCCACGTGATTGAAGAGAAGAAAATCAGTCATCACTGGGAACATTATATAATTCAGGTAAGAAATGCTCACATTCTCAAGGGAAATGTAAGGTGCTCACTCTCATGAAATAAACAGTAGAGCAGTGTTCATGGAAACGTACCAAGAGAGGAGCCCTCCTCACACCTTATGCGGCAGAAAAAGCGCTGGTTTGGGAGTTGAGACTTGGTTCACAATCTCGTCTCTAAAAAATATTTTTAGAGTTTTAAAGTTAACAAACTAATTTTGATAGGCATCAGTTTTCTCATGAGTAAAACAAGAATAGTATTTCCTCTGACTACACAGGATCCTTATGAAGATCACATGAAATGATACATGTAAAGGGTGATGTAAACTCTAAAGCTCAGCACCCAATACATACCTATATCACTGTGAGACAAAAGGGTCTGCACTTTGTGGTCAAACATATCTGGATTCAATTCCAATTTCACTATCTACTCCCCTGTTTTTTGTGTCCTCTTATCATCAACGTCCTTATCTTTAGAAGGATAATATCAACCTCATCATATTTTTCTGGAAATTTTGTGATATAACATATGTAAAGCACTTAGTAGTGTCTGGCAGATGTCAGGACTTCATGTAGAAGCTGTTCCTTTGTTTAGTAATTGCTAACACTTATTGAACATTTAATTTGTTCTAGGCACTACATATGTATTAACTCATTTCATTCTCACAGCAACTCTCAGAGGAATCCATGATTATCAAGTCCATTTTATAGACGAGGATTCATCCACTGTGTGTGAACTCTGTTCTGAGTACTGGGCACATAAAGAGGAATAAGACAGAGTTTGATATATATTTAGAGAAACAAGAGGTCTGTAAAGAGCATGAACGATTTAAGGGAGAATAATTATTCCCAAGTGTTTAGAAAGAACCGTCTCATAAATGTTGTGGTTTCACTGCAAAGATGGAATTATTTTTGTGCGTTGAGGTACAGGTAGGTATTAGACAAGCAAAGAAGATGTAACTAAGTCATTCTGGAGAAGGGAAGGCAGAAAATCAAGAGTGTATCCAATGTGTTTTGGGGGAAGGGGCAAATAGAGAGAACCCCATTTCAATTCCTTTAGTGATTTGACTGTGATAAAATTGCTACTTTCCACAAGCTCATTATGAGTGTCTTCTCAGTGAATCTATCAGGATGAATTTCTGGATACAAAAAGACAAAAAGTCCTATCAGTTTGTAGAGTCTGATTATAGGCTCAAAACTATTTTTGTTTGGTGAGAATTTCCACTACCACAGTGAGGATGGTTGGTTGGCCTTATTTATTACATGTGAATCTTGGAAGCAGTTGTTTCTACAATGAGAATGTGATTAAGTTTATTTCTGGGCTAGACTCAAGTCTGAATATATTCTGAGATTTCTTATCAAAAGGAAAAATTGCCACTTTACACCCGAAAAAATACATCATTTTCAGATAATTCCAGATGAGAAGGCAGAACTATTGGTAACCTGTAAAGATGGATCTCTTCTGCTTATCAGAAGACCTTGAAACAGGGCCTCTGAGAAGCAGCTGGCTTGCAGCCTGTTACCCAAGGAGAGAGTCCAAGTTATGCCTTTATTTGGCAGGTTCGGTACAAAATACTTTCCAGGTTTGAAATGAATAGAGTTTGGGGAAAGACTGATCAAAATCTGTCATGCAAACGTTTTCACCGTAAACAGTTGAAAGATAAATCATTTAAATCTCTTACTCCTGTGTGTGTATACTTCATTGAAATTGGTGGGACAATAGCCTGAGACCTGAGAGTTGAAAGAATTCTTTTTCCCCTTATCTAGGTTGTCTCGTGGAAATGGTGTGCCATATGTCTCTAAGCCATATGTCCACTGATTTTTTTTTTTTTTTAAATTCTGGTTTCTGCTGGAACATTGGCTCTGGCTGTTAATTTCTTCACGTTACGAATCTTTTCTGGCTTGTTCTACTATTTCCTTTAAACTTTTTGAGTTCCCTGGAATGAAGGGATTATGATCTGGACTTTCTCTGGATTAGATGCCAATGACATACTGGCAAGAAAAACCTCATATCTGCAACATATCTGATTATTTAAAAATGCACAGAGAAATGCTCCCTGGAATAGAAAACTCTGTCATTCCATCCAGAATCTGTAAGGGGATTTGATTAAATGATTTTATCTTAAAATTGGAATTAGCAAATATTCAGTCCTGTTAATGGTAACGGTGAAAGCCATTACATCCTTTGTTAGCACGCTACAATTTAGTAATTTGCTCCTCTGAAGTTACAGAAAATAAATAAGTCATGAAACTTGGGATAGTTGAATAAATGTGATCCACAGGAAAAAATGAAGTCTGTATTTAGGCTATTGTTACACTAGACTACTAAATATGCAACAAAATAACTATCGGAAAAAATGACGAAGAGCCAAACTGGCTTGTCTGGAATGCCCGCCAGTAGCTCTCTAAAGCTGTCTGTATGCAGAGCAATGAAATGAAACTGGAACAGAAAGTACCATTGAGACAGCTGCTCCTGTCTCAAATGATCTTAGGAGGAACTGAAATGTGTGTCAAATAAATGAATAAATGAATGAATGAATGAAGCCATTCTAATTCAAACCACTTTCCAATTTAAGTGAATGAAGGTTTGGATTCATGCCATTTGAGTTAAATGGAAGTTTAAATTGAGGCTCAACTGGCCTCATGCACAGAACTGGCTGGCAGAGGGAAGACACCCAGAAACCAAGAGAGAGGATTTTAGGATTAACCAAGTCAGCATAGTGTAGTAGAGGAACCTTTCCAGATTTAGACTATAAACACATGGATTTTACTCCTCATTTCATTTCTTTATTGGTTCTACAGGCTTTAATAAAAGCCTACTATGTGCCAAGCAGTATGTTGGACATTTGGGATATAAAGATGAGTGGTCCTTACTCTCAAAAATCCTCTGGTAAAATGAAAGAGACAAACAAGCAAATAGTTTGTCCCAATTCAGTGTGATTCATGCTATAACAGAGGTTTGTTCCGAGCTTTATAGGAGCAGAATAGCAAGCAAGCACAGCAGCTTTCAGGGTTGGAATAAGTTTTACAGAGGAGTTGGAATGTAGAAATGCCCAGATTCAGCATTTTAAATAGAGGAGCAGACTCTGTAAAGATGTAAGTTAGAGAAGATTTTGCTGTGTTTAGAACTAAGAGTTTGTTGTGTTCTGCATGGGTGTAGAGAACATGTTTGGGTGGTCTCCAGTGGTGAGAGTTGAGGCTGGTAAAATCACTTGGGTACAATCTATGAAGCATTTTGTATGACATGTAAGGGGAATTTAATTAATCCTATAGACAGGTAACATGCCTGATCTAGACCAACTGACAGGTAACCTATAGAGGTAAATGTCAAGGTGAGGTCTTGTTCTATGTCACTCAATACCTATAGACAGGTCAACCTGAATATTTTAAGAAAAATGCATTAAATCTTCCTGAACTTTAATTTCCTTATCTTTAAAATAAGAGAGGGTAGACAAAAGTATTTCTGAGGCCCTTCTAGCTCTACTGTCCTATGAGTAACAAATGACATAGAACGTGCTCCTAAGTGATTCACTTGTCAGATTGCCTTGATGCTTATAAATTTCTCCATTCAACTCACTCATTTGGACACAGACATTCTCTGAGAAAGTACATATTGAAGGATATTCCTATAGAAGATACATGTCATCTGTTGTCATATTAACAGGAGATAGTTACCAGTTGGATAGCTTTTGGTTAGCACTGGTCCTAATGCAAGCCACTCAATCAGACCAATGAATGATGGTTGCTCTGGCCTTGTTAGAGAGCCCTGGAGAGACAACAGGAGAAGAAAGGTGAACTAACTAAGCTCTTTCTGGAGTGAGGAGCTTGTAGGATCTGGTAAAATATTTGTGATGCTTGTGTATGCGTGTGCACCTGGGTGCGCATACGTCTTTATTTCTTGAGTTCAGAAGAAGGATATTGTGCAGACAATGACATAACAGAGGAAACCATAGCTTTGGCATATTTCCACCACCACTTGGATCTAGTACTGTTAACTTGGCAATTTTATGTAGACATAGACCCAATAACATTCTTCACTCAGTGCTGGTTTCCTTTGGGTCTTTAAAATATAGCTAATTAGGCTCTGTCTGAAGATTTTATTAGACAATTAGAATTGGTATTTGTCCTTCCATATTGAATTAGTCAATGTTGACAGAGAAACAAGGTCTCCTCCTGACATTTCCTTCTGTGCACTTGGCGGGGTGAAGAGGAAGGAGAGGGATTTTTTTTCATGTTTCTCTCTTGTTGATGAAAGCAGACATTGACTGGACATAAACGGTTGAGTAATGATAGAGCAAGAATACTTAGGGTGATTTACAAGCTTTTTGAAAAGTTATTTAATTTGGGGGAAAACAATTTTTACATATATATGTCCAACACATTCATTCACTCAGACTCCAGGAAAAAGCAAGTACCTGCAGATATCAGTTGTTAACTCTCTGGTGTAAACAAACAAAAAAAAGATTATTACCTGTCTAAGTTTTTAAATTCAAGTCAAGTAGATTAAAACAACTCTATATTGAATTTTCAAACCTCAAGAACTAGAGCTCTATCTGTCTCTGAAGCTCCATGAAGTTGATTTAAACCCAGAAACTCAGAGCTCTTGTTAAAACTAGTGAAGGCTTCAGTTCAAGAACAGTTTCATGAGGCCAAGATAATAGAGAACAGTTAATAGAGATCAAGATGAGAGGCTCATTTTATATTGTAAATGATTTTTTTCCATACACTGGTAATTATACATGTAAGAGAAGGAGCATATACAAATTCTCATTTAATAAAGCACTAACTTTAAACTTTACTTTAAACTTATGTGACTTATAAGCTTATAACCTTATAAGCAATTTAAAAGATTTCTTTATTTATGAAAGGGTTTTTATTGTTTCTTCCAATTTATACCATTAGGTGCATGGCAGAAGGCACCTGTACATGTGGATTTGTCTGTAGTCTTGAAGAGAGACACAACACGTTTTGTAATTCAGGTTTCAAAGTGACATGAGTGGTCTTGAGTGACTTGCTAATTTCAATGACATTTTTCTCATTCTCTTACAATGTGGAAAAACAATGTCCTATTACTTTTCTCATAGAATTGTTGTGAGTTTGCTATGAGGCAAAATATGTTAAAACATTTTGTAAATTATTAAAAGCTATAAAATACGTAGGATTTTTAGAATGTGAAATCATGGGTCTTGTTTAAAATATGGTAATTAGCCTTACTATACTACAAATTTGCTTAAATTCTGATTTCAAAATCTTTCCACAGTGTATTTGAGATGAATACTATTTTGTTCCCATTAAACAGAAAGACCTAACTAAAAGACTGACCTCATCCTTTAATCACAGCTTTAAAATACAGTTCTATACACATCAAAGTTCAGGACTATTAAATACATCAGCTTACAGATGAAAGCTGTATATACCTATTCCATGGTACTTATAATGTGTACTATTTTTATAAATACCTTTAATGAAATGAAAACTTAGAAATATAAAATTTAATTAGGCCTTTAAATAAAATCTTCAATTCAATGTTTTATTCTATTTATAAATAAAAATTTCTTTCTGTCTCCTCTACTCAAATTCCAGCTGACAGCCCTAAGCAAGACTCAGATGGGCTACTGGTATAATTTCCTGACCTGATTTTTCGGTCAGAATCAATCTGTTCATCATTTCACAGTACAAATAAATCGGGTGAAAAAGAGTAGCCAAACCTTACTGGAAGTAACAGAAGAAAATCGATCAAACTCAGTGTTGTTAAAAATGGTATATTTTAATAGGTTAGTTTTGCCAGGACGTGACTTGAAACTGCTTTCATGCTAAATAGGATCTGATAGAAAATGACAGCACATGGACTGCCAGCGATCATGCATTTGATAGTTTTTTGGCTTGGTTTTCTTAGACTCACTGAACATACAAAATTTGGTAGTAAGCACATTTCTCGATACATCCATGTGGTTTTGGCAGCGCCACCAAAGATAATCAAATGCAGTATCTAAGGGGAACTCTGAAGCAAAAGAGGCATCAATTGCATAAATTAAAGTCATTAGTTTGTTATTTTATGTATGCATCTGCATACTGGGTTCTAGCGTGGTTATTCAAATGATCACTTCCAAAAGAACACTAGGGAATAAAGAATACCAGCTGTTAGATGTGACATCTGCTTATTAATGATGAATCCACAAAAGTAAAGAGACTTTTAAACAATTTAGATCTTCAGGATAAAGTGAGGCAGATTACCTACCTGCTAACATCTGTGTTCCTAAAAGTTCAAGAGCTTATTCATAAATGGCATTTATGAGTAATTTATGATTGAACAAGTGGCACTTAAAGATTGATAAGTACCTTTTCGCTTTCAAATAAACATTAAATATATAGTTTTGATGGCTAATAATTTCTAAACCTCGTGATTTAAGCAAAAACTGAAACTGGATGTTCAATTGTACTGAATGAAGTTAAGTTGGTAGAACAGATTTTTGAGTCAGATTGTGAATATTGTAGGGCATTCCAAAGGATATTTGTACTAATGTCTGAAAGTGTATGTGGAGAAACTAGAAGAAAAGAAAAATAAGTAACTTTATAAACTTATGAATAGCAGTTTATCTTTATTCATGAAAATGCAATCATCTAATGCATACTGAGTACATCTATAAACAAAGAATGATGTCTTAGAACTAAATCTATGCTTTAAAATCATGATCAATTTGGGGAAAAATGATTGCTTTATTGAAGGGCTTTTTTATATCAAGTTAGCAATAACTTGAAGTAAATGGTTGTCTCCCTTTGAAAGACATTGTGTACATAGTGTACATTGAAATTGGTCATATGTTCACATGGAAGGGAGCTATCCTCACATGTAAAAATGTATACTAACAAAAGAAGTTATTATCATACATGATATCATTTCAAGTATTGAAGATAGTGAATTTATTTTATTGCTGAGAATAATATATGAAATACACACAATTTATATATACTAATTAAGCAATGTAGTCTTCCTTATAAAATATTTACATTGAAATGTATGCTATATATTGGTATATTGAGGGAGTTCCATGCTGCAATCTTAGTGACTCTTTCATTCTTTCTGGCTCAAGATTTATTTTGTTTCTTCCAGAGTTATTTTGGTTGGATTATACATCAGCTTCTAGTCAGGAAAACAGAGCCTCTCCAAGTATTATGTGAATCTGGTGCTTACTATAGGAGTTTTTATACTTATATTTTTACTGAAGGGAAGAGTTGGGGGAGTAAATATCTGAAAAATCTATGTCTGGAGAATTAGAGAAAGAGTCCGCTGGCATCCACCCATAAGCAGCTCTGAAGCAGAAGAAGAAAGCTGGAGATTGTAAGGAATGCTTGCACTATCATGGTGTTGCAGAACTCTGAACCACCATGGCTGCAAAGTGGGAGCTAGCGTAGAGTCTGGAAGCTTTCTGTGTCTGACCACCCTGGCATCTGCTAATAACGGCCTCTGCTTTGCTGATCTTCTCAATCTCCTCAAAGTTCTTTGCAGTGACAATCTCTAACTCAAACACGTACAAGAAAGAAGATTCTGGAAAACAAACTTCCCGATCTTAGAAGAGATAGATGGTGATAATGCCAAGCTGACAACCTACCCTGCACAGATTGATTTTGATTTGTTTTGTTTTAGTTTTTTGAATCAAATTTATATATGTTGCTGTTATTTCAGGTATAAACAATCCACCATGTATTGTTATTCCAATTATACAAACTACCTACTGGACCATGTCAATTGTTTCTTTGAAAAACAAAACAAACACCGATTTTCTAAACCTTTATTCCATTCATCAGGAAGTTATGGTTGGGATTCCTAGTTATGGAATTGAGGGGTAGAAATCGAATGGAGGTTTGGAGCATGGGCAATTCTACTAGCTATCTGTTATTCTTTACAGAATCCTAGTTGCAAAAAGCCAGTGACCTTTCCTAGTCCTTCAACCCTAATGTAGCTGCAAGTTTCAGGAACAAAGAAGCAGTACCTGATGCATCTTTATAGCATTCACCTTATCTAGCAAATTGTGTTGCTATGCAGATGGTCTTTAATAGCATAATATTTAACAATGTTTTCATTTGGATCAGAAAAAAAAAAAACCCTCCTTGATTTGAGTCTTAACTCTTCCATTTATTATGTGACCCAAACATAATACTTAATACCTTTAAGGCATAATTTCCTCATTTTTAAAATGGGGATAATAATATCGTCTACTTTTTGGAGAATGCTTAATCCTTACCTTTAAGGTTTCTTTTCTGTGACTTGAACTCATTTTAGAAAAACACATGGGCTTTCTTTTGTTTACTCACTGAATCCAATGGGAACAAGAATGAATTATTGGATTGATGAGTTGGAGAAAATAAAATGTCATGGTGGACATCACTCTTCCCTTCTTCCTCTCGGAAAAAATGATCCTCATGTGGAGAAGGTCTTGCCCTAGTTCTCACTGCTTGGAGTTAGAAGGGTATTTCTAGTTGACTCCATGGTTCAACAAGTCCACTTGCCTATCAGACCCAAATCCACATATTACAACTTGATCTCTTTTCAGAGTGATATTTTAAATTTCCAACTTCCATTCCTTCTTTTTACTTCCCAATATGTTGAGAATGTGGGAAGCAGGATGTAAGTTATTGGGCCTTTTCAGAGACCCCAATATCCACCTTATAGGACTGTATTTGTATTAAAAAATGATTCAGTCAGAGTGCATTTAATGAAATTCAATAGTTATTCATTACTATTACCATAGGTCAGTCTGAAATTAAATATCCATAAACCAGTGATTACACGTGCTTTAGTCCATATATCATTTGTAATTTACGTTACTTTTCCAAATGCTGCTATCCTAGCATAGTTTCAACCAAATTTTGATGCATTTCATTGCTAAGGGTAGTGTGACGTACTAAAAGCCAAATATTTTACTTCAATGATTATTTAAGAAGTAATATAATGTAGTACAAATATATTGGCCCTATTTATAGACATCCTAGCATCTCTGACCATCCCCCCCAAAACTGATTTGTAATATTTGAGATACTAAACATACTAAGAGGCTTGAGACTTTCCCCTGAAAAATGGAAATATCTGTATTCTCTATCTTATGAAGATGCTTCCATGGGTTGGCAATATCCACCAGTCCAAGTTCAATGAAATACACTAAACTTTATCTTGGACTCTAATTAACTTAATCTTTATTTACCTTTGAGTTCTTGTATTTTACAGAAAGAACTCAAGGACCTTCTGTAGGTGACAAATGCGGTTTTTTTATAGTAACTTATTTGGTGCAAATTATACTCTCAAGCTTTCTGTGTAACTAAAGTTTTCCCTTCTCTTTGTTGTGAATAAACATCTTCAAATTACACTTGAATCTTCCCTTGTGCCTCATACTTTTAGGAAAAGTATTTCTTCCATCTTGGTTGTGATAAAAATGCCTGAATTAGAATATTGATGATAGTAAAGTAATAGCAATATCGTTGAGTGCTTGCTATGTACCAAGCAGCCTTATTATCATTCCCATTTTACAAATAAGGAAATGGTGATACAGAATGGTTAACTAGTTTAGCTAAGATTAAGTAGCTATCAACTGTGGAGCTGGGATTTGAGCTCAGAGACTCTGGCTCCAATGCACACATGTTCTTAAAAATTACATCCTGTTGTCTCTTGTCACCCGTGTCTCCATATAACAGTGTTAAAAGGCTTACTTTTGCGTTTTCTCAGACACTTTAATTCTAAAAGAACTCATATAATGCTTCTTCATCTCCTTTGAATGACACAGACAAGAATGTGGTGATAGAATATGTTGATCGTATACTACCAATTTAAAAAAGTATCTTTAACTTCAAGGGCTGTTCTTAGGCAAAATTAAATAGCATATGTGATGTGCATATTAGAATAAGGATAGTAAACAATATATTCTTATGCAAACCTCTTTAATAAAATGTTTTTTAGCAAGGTGAGATCTTGATGTGAAAAGAAAAGTTGGCTAATCACAGACTGACTCTAAAAAAGAATTATTCATTATCAGAATCTGTCTGTAAGCTAAATAAAATAAAAACAGAGTTCTTCAAAAATTCATTAAAGAACTTTGACAATTCACATTTGATAAAATGTCAAGCTTATTATCTACTTGCTTCCAAAACTGTGTTTTTAGGATGTGTATTTAACATTGAATAGATAAACAAAGTTATAAAAGTTGATGCGTATCTGAACCATTTTATTTTTTTATTAAGTTTGATATAAATTATAAACTCGGCCACGGAACACTGTTCCCAGAGTTGACCTAGAATAATTTAGTACAAGAAAAACAGGTATATTCCTAAAAACATCATTTTACACTAATGTAGCAGAAAATAAATATCTAGTTTGCCCCTATTCTGGTGAAGGGGCAATATTTTCTTCTTTGTCAGAGTAAAAATATAACTTAATACTTTTATGGAACAGACTTGAGAGCTTCAAGGATAAATCTAGATTTAGACTTTACCCTGTATTAGCTTGTTCATTTTCAAGCAGAATTATATAATGAAAATTGTTTTGATATTCTAAAATGAAAACTGGAAACACTCTAAAGGATAGAACTTCCCTGAGGGAAACAAAAGTGTTGGTTCACATTGAACATTTGCTCAGGTATTAAAACGTCCAAGTGTCCTACAAATGGCAAGGTGCCCTAGTAACAATCCTGGAGGCTCAGAAAGATGTGTGTCTGGTAAATGAGGCAGAGGAAAAATCTGGACCAGTGTCAAAAAAAAATCCTACAAGAATAGTTCACCACCCGTTGTTCTTGTTGTTTAATGTCATTTCTAAGACGCTAGGGAAACTAGTCCAGTAAGTTCAGGCCACATTTCAATGTCATAACTGCCAGGTGTCTCAGAGGAACAAACTTACTTGTCAAATTCAGAACATGCTCACGTTACTAAGACAACATTGCAGCAACATCGCATGATGTTTGCATTTGAGTGTCAAAGGAGGAATTCACATAAGAAAAGAGAAACGCATTTCCTGATAGATACAGCACCGCAGGAAGCTGTGCATGCAGAGGAAAAGGAGCAGTACTTCACTGGATGGCAAAAACACCTCGACAAACACCTGGCCCACTGTGCTGCAATGGACATCAAAACAGCGCTCCAGGGAATGATCCAGTGTGGTGTCATCTTTCCTGTTAGAAGAGGATTTCTTCAACGTGATTTGTACATTAATTTTTGAATTGCCCTTTTTAATGATTCCCTAAATCAATTGAAATGCATTCAGATGTGTTGATGTTTGCACATAGAGCTCAGAGTTTGGAGTTATAGATACATGGAAGTTTTATCCATGACTCTCTGATAAAACGTTAAATTTTGAGTTGAATTTTGTCCCAAATGTTAGTTCTCTGTAAAGGCTCTGCCCAATTAACTAAGAAAATATATAAGCATCATCTTGCTTATCACAGAACTTTTGAAAAGAATATTTTATGCAAAAGCAGTGGTAATTTCATCTAGATCAGGGGTTCATGAAGTTATAGTTGAAGATAAGGAGATTCAGACTAGGAAGGTGAGGAACCCTCTGGAAGAGGTGAAAATTAAAAATAATTGGAAAGTTATCCCCTTTTGATTTGGGGCATGAAAGGACAATGGAGAGAGAAGGTGTTCAAAACTTCCTTTGATAAGTCTAGTACAATAGCATGATTTGCTTATCATTTTCCTCTTGTTTTGTTCATGCAAAAGAAACCTTAGAGAACTGTCTGGTTCTGATGAACAGCGAGGTTAGGAATTGGACAAGAGCATTGCTCATGTCAGGATACTGTCGAAAGAAGGTACCCTGTGTAGTCAAAGCAGACTTCGGCAGTGTATAATAAACTGACCTATAGTGGAAGGGTCGAGGTGTGTTAATGAGTTAATATCAAGATATCAAGCAGGTAAATGCAAAATATCATATTATATAATGGATATATATATATATATGTAATATATATTTCAAAAGCAAAATGAGTCCAAAATTGGAGAATTCGCGATGAGATTGGAAACCTAGACTATCAAGAATAAGTGAAGTGTGGGGTTTTAGATCTAAGGTGGTAAAAATTAAGCAAGGAATTCCTGCAGGAAAGGGATGCCTCATGCTTGACTGATTCAGAATAAAAGAAGCAAACAAAAAAATGAAAACACTTAAAGGAAAATTCAGGATTAAATAAGAACATGATAATGAAGAAAAGAAAAGAAAAAATTATTTCTCTCCCTCTTCCCTCAATCTCCTTGCATTTTCTTTGATAACTAAGAAAGAGAAGGAGTTAAATAATCATTATGGTACTTAAACATAAGGGAAGATAAGTCTTTACCTTTAGGACTTTACCTAGAACTCTGGAGAGACACATATAGATGCTAGGATTTCAAAATTATTAGAAAATAAGTAGGTAAAAGAAAGGTTCAAGCACTTTTCTCTTAGAAGTTTTAAAGAAGAGAAAAACTCAGAATACTAGGAATTAGAATGACAAGAATAGAAAATCACACTTTAGGCTTTATTAACTTTAAAATTTGGTCTAAGGACTACATTTAAAAATATAGAAACTATTTACATGTAGAAACAGGGGTTGAAGTTCAAACTTTGCTGAGCTAAAAGGTTATGGAAGAGGCAAATCAATCATTTCGACTATATTTATCAAATTCCTTATTTATAACAAAGTATTTAGAAATACAGAGATAGATAAGTGCTTAGTAAGTGTTATGTTAACAGCAAGAATGAAGTACCAGAAGAACATAGAGAAAGGAAAGAGTAATTCTGTTGGGACATTTAGGAGTCGAATACAGGTGAATGATCCAATTAGGGGGCAAAATTTGTACCACGTTTTGTTGTTTGAATAGGATTTTGCCTGCTGGAGAAGAGCAGGGGTGGGGGTGGTGGGGTGGTGTTGTGTGTCTGTGCTGGAGGTAGAAGGTCAGAGATTTCTTCCTTCCTTCCTTCAGAAGAAATAGTTTGAACAAAGGAAAGCGAGAGAGCACAGCTTGCTCAGGGCTCATCAGACACACTTGTGTCTGATGGGATTCTTGGGTAAAGAAGGCAGGAGACTGTACTGGGAGAAGGTGTAGTATGATGAAAAAGAACGTTATGCATAAAATTCCAGGCTAGCTGGGGAATGCAAACTGGAAATCCTGGATGACTTCCCAAGGAATATGGAGGCTTCCATGTGACTGGAGCAGAGTTTATGGCATCAAGCCAGAAAAACTGGAATAGGTCATGTGACATGGAGCCAGGGAAAAGGTGGAGGGCTGTGTGGGAATGTGATCCATGATCCCTGTGTGCATGTATGTGCATGTGTGTGTGTGTATACACTACAGCTAAACTTGCAAAACTTCTGTGATTTGATCTCTTGTGGGAAAAAGAGAAGAGGTGGTATATTGAGATCTGGGACTCATCTGGGGCAGAATCAAGTCAGCATGCATAATATTAAGGGGTTAATCCCGCAAAGCAGACAGAAGAGGTCATGGGACCCAACATTCAGTTTACCTGCAGAGATTAAAGTGAGCTGACATCCAGTGAGGGAGGCCAGAGGGGCCGTGGTTCATCGGGATTAGAGCTGGTCAGGACCAGAGAGTTAAGTGTAGTTTGAGTCTTGTTAAGGAATTTTAGCTTGTTCTGAAGGCCTAAGTCAGAAACAGGCAAGCATGCCAGGTTCTATCTTCATTCTTGCTTTCTTCTCCCTCCCACAGAAAAGCATGTAGCCAAAAAATCACTTAAATAACTCTATTCCTTTCGTCCTTTTTTCTTTTGGTAGTTAAAAATTTTTCTAGTCCACCACACCCACGCACACACCCACACACACAAGCTCACACACTCAAGTCTTGTGTTCTGCTTTAGTCCATCCATGTCTTTGCATATTCCTTCTTTGATGGCAGGGCCACCACTTTGAGTCCCATCAATTGTACCGTGCATTGCCCATGGTGGCAGAGTAGTGATTCTCTTTTGGTATATGGCAAGTCAAAAGTAGTGGTGAATGTCAAATGCCATATTATATAGGAAGTTAAAATTAAAACTATAGATAGAGCTTGTAAGTGCCCCATCTCTCCATACAAAACCTGTATACAAGAAAACAATGGGCTATTTTTATTCCAGATTTTATTAAGCATTAGCTATATCTTACAGAGAAAATGTGAAAAGCAATACTGCTTCCCAAACTATATAATCCGTAAAATTATGTACCACAAAACTCAGACTTCCTAACTTTTCTGTACCAGTTGCTTTGTTATAATCATTGTCAAAGCGGTGAGATGATGAGCCACAATGCCCCTCTGGGAATAACTCTTCAGTTCACACTGTCTATTAGGGGAACTATTTGAATGTTTTTGATAAGTAAAAAAATTTAAATATTGTAACTGATGCTGTACAAAAGGTTGTGATTATATAAATTCTGTATAAAGACAATATTCTGTTATTGAATCTGCCCAATGCACTGATTCTGACAAACAACTGCAGGCAATTTCTTAAAGATTTTGAATTTAAAGTATTTAAAAATCTATCTTTATTGACAAGCACTAATATAGGAATAAATGATTTTACCCTGAGATTTCTTTGAGTCAAATCACTGTTATGTATGCAATATTCTATTTCTTTTTTTTTTTTTTTTTTGTGGGGAAGACCAACCCTGAGCTAACATCTGTTCCAATCCTCCCCTTTTTGCTGAGGAAGACTGGCCCTGGGCTAACATCCGTGCCCATCCTCCTCTACTTTATATGGGGCGCTGCCACGGCGTGGCTGACAGTCAGTGCGTCGGCGGGCGCCCGGGATCCGAACCTGCGAACCCCGGGCTGCCAAGTGCCAACTAAACTGCTGCGCCACTGGGCGGCCCCGCAATATTCTATTTCTAAATAGTCATTCTTAGGAAATGAACAAGTGTTCGGTAGTATGATCATCTAAAAGAAGGAATTAAATGAACATCAGCAGAATTAGGAAGTAGCTGTAATTTTAAAATATTAAATTACAGATGGACATTTTATGATTATAAATCCTTTGGGGCAAATGAAAGTTCAAGTTGAACTAACATTTAAGAGAAATGGCTTTGAAGATATATACCAAACAGATGTAGTAGGTAGTGCTAAAGTCTATTTATTTCCATTTATTTAAATAAACATAAAGGGGAATTTACAAAAACAAAAAACAAACAAGAAAACAACACTTCAATTCCTTGGATTGTGGCTAATATGCAAAATTTTCCACAGTTTGTCTCCATGATGATGCAAAGTACGAGAAACTAGGCACTAAATTGTCCCTGCCATGCCCGGGCCTGAGACATCACATCTCATTGATGAAGGATGTGGTTTGTTTTGTTCTACAATTCTTTTCATTAGATTATACTTGTGGATTGATAAGAAATGGCCATTAACACATATCCAGACAGACCTTCGGAAAAAACACAGACTCACTCATGCCCTGTAAGAAAGCTAGAGTAGAATCCATAAAGACTGTACCCCAAAAGAATAGGATCTAGAATGGGTATGTTTTTATTGGATGTACCAGTAGGGGATAGGAAATGAAAGTATTGGAGAATTAGGCACATACGTTTGGCACCTTGGGTATGAGCTTGGGAAGGCATGGTGATGACATTCACGGACTGCCCACACAGCCTAGTAGGAAGAACACACTGAACTGGCAGTTTGAGTGCCTAACTTGTGGTCCTAATCCTGATGCTTATCTTCTGAATGATTGTAAACAATATCTTGTCATTTTCTCGTATAAATTTCTTCATCTGTGAAATGATATATTTAAATTAAAGTCTCTTCCATTTTGAAAATATAAAGACTATATATGAGGTAGGCAGAAAGAACACCAGCATTCTAGTGAACAAATAGCTTGTCATTCCATTGAAAATATTGTTAAATAAAAACAAAGCATAAACTTTGGAAAAGGAGAGGAGATATATATATATTTTTTTTGGTGAGGAAGAGGCCCTGAACTAACATCTGTGCCCATCTTCCTCTATTTTGTATGTGGGACACCGCCACAGCATGGCTTGACAAACTGTGTGTAGGTCCATGCCTGGGATCCAAACCTGCAAACCTTGGGCAGTCAAAGGGGAGTGCGTGAATTTAACCACTACACCACCAGGCTGGCCCCAGAGATTGGTATTTTTTGAGTATTTATTACATACATGGCACTATACTAAATTCTATACTGATATAACCTTGTTTAACCCTACCAACATCTCTATGAGATGTAAAGAAGTCATAATTATAATTTGCCCATTTTATACAGGTTGGTAGATAGATACAAATTCTCAAAATAATAACCAATATAATTAAGGAAAAACACTTTTCACATATAGAAATGGTTATGGAGAACAATGAAATGAAAGAAAAATGGAGTGGGGACCACTTTGTACTGTAGATGATTTTTTAGCCTGAAGATTAAACTTGGAAGCTTTAAATCTAATGTTCCAATCTTAGTTGTTTTAAAAATTCACCAATCCATTTATGTTTCTTTTAAATTTGTTTCTCAAATGCATTCAGCAAAAACAGATTTAATCCCTACTTTTTGAGGGGTTTAGGGAAAGTTGAAACTGAATGCTTACATTTTGATCTTGCTTTCAAAAAGCTTACAGTTCAGTAGGGTACATAGGCCTTGTCAAAAATAATAAAAGTTTGAAGCTAATTATTCTAGCAGAGATTGGATCCTTTCCTCCAGGTACTGGAATTATGCATCCACACTCTTTGCCATGTAACTTCACAGTTTCTTTTCCTGTGGGGGAGGTATACTTTTCTGCTCCACTGATTTTGGGATGGATGAAATGACTTGCTTTGGTCAATGGAATGTGGATGAAAGTAACAGTGTACAAGTTGTCAGCAGAGGCCTGAAGAAGCGTCCTGAGTTTCCACATAAACTCCTATGCTCCTGTGATCCGTGAATAAAACAGCATTCAACCACAGCTGTTTCAGCCTTGGTTCTAGAATGGAGGTAGATGGAGGAGACCTGAACCAGAGAGGAAGCCTGGAGTCCAGCCTGACCCAGCCAAGCCCAGCTTAGATCAATGGAACAGTAGCCAACCTGCATGCCAGGGAGCATGAGAATATATGCTTATTTTAAGCCACTTGTTATTTAGCAAAATATGACTAATACAGTTCTGAAACTATTTTTAGTGTGAGTCTTTTTTCATCTTTTTAAAATTGCAGAATCTTGTAGAGCTTAGTCAGGAGAATTAATGCATTGTTTTAACAAACTTCTCTGACTACACTTCACAAATTAAATATTGTCCAAATTAAAGATTGTGTGATACCCTAGACTAAATCCTCATTCACCAAATGTTTCACATATTAACTCATTACTTCTACTGCTCAGCTTTTTAAAAATCTATTTTGTAATATTTAATTATAGGAATATTGAATTTCTAAAGGGAGAGTTGAGCATAACCAGTGACAATAATTTCAAATTCTATTTCAAAGTGAAATGTCCATAAAGGGGTGGTTTTGGGGGACTTTGTACTCAATATGTTGTTAAAACTGAGCAATGCATTTTCCTATGTCAAATCTTATAAAAGCATAACTAAACTATTACATTATAATTAAACCATCTCACATTAACATTACTATTTTGGATGCTAGACTCTTACTAAATCTATATGAAAAGGATTATAGAAAGCTCTGCTGGCTTTCCTTCTATTTTTGCCATATAGGCAGTACTGTATTGTCCTAAATAATGAGTGTTTTATTTTTGATCAGTGCTTCTCAGATTTTAGGAATATATGGCACATAAACTACCTGAAAATCTTGTTAAATGCAGATTCTGAATCAGTAAGTCTGAGGTGGAGACTAATTGCATTTCTAACAAGTTGACAGATTATGCTGATGCTTCAGGTCCAAGGAACACATAATGAGTAGTAAGTAATTGAACATTTCTTGGACAAAAATAAAAAGCCCCAAAAGACAGTTGGTTTAAGTGGCTATGTACATGCTGTGCCTTGCACAGAATTGAAGAATAATCAAAGGTTTGAGAACATAGCCTTTATCACAGATGTATTTTAACTAATATTAAGCTTCACTACCATAACTTTGTTGAATAAATAAATCTGGGATTCTCAATTAGCAATGTTCTCTTTTGCTATTATTTCAGGATGGCCAAAATTTTATGTATATGTTATGAATATATACGAATATTTATGTAAATATAAATGAAACTGTCTTAAATGTTAACAGCATATTCTAACATGATTGGAGATAATAATTTTGCTAAGTGAATTCCTGAGCTTGCTTTTTTTGTTTGTTCTACTGATGAATAGGAAAGAAAAGAGAATAGAGAAGAAATGATAATCTTCCTATAGAAGAATAATCAACTTACAACGAATTTTTTAACAGGAATTATGATTTTAGTTGACAGGGGCAACATACTTAAAGCCTTGCAAACCATCAGTAAATTAACTTCATTTCATTCCAGATTTTATTTGTATTGTGTTATTCCTGGAAACCACGGGCAATTGGAGAACCAGCCTTTTCTGCCTCTACTTATTTCTAACATCCCTTGTAATGCCACGAGGATTTGGCTTGCTCTTTGTCCCTAGAAACTTCAGAGTATATGCATGCTGTTTTTACTCTGAGTTCATACAGAAATATATGACTCTGAGTGTCGTACGAAAACAAAACAAAAAAGCTCTCTTTTCCTTGGACTTTGGTAACCCCGAAGACACTTAATTCTTTATTTCCTTCTATGATCAAACATCATGTAACTATGGCTCTGTATTATATCAGATTCTCTTTTCCTGTCATCCTTTGCTGCTCAGTTTGCTGCAATCTGGTTTCCATATATAGGCATGACTAGATAATTAGTCTGTAATTAGAGGCCCCCTTAATGTTTTATTGACAATCCAATGGCCTGCCAAATCTCTTAATATTCATTGTATTTTAAGTCATCACTGATATCTTCCTTCTCGGGATTTATAGAGACTCTGTTCAGTTCCAGCTGTTTCATCCTTTGTTGACAGATGCTTCTCTCTTCCTCCCCTATCTCCTATCCAATCTGTGACAAAGGCTTGTTAATTTTCTTTTCTATAAGGAAACACAGTGTGTCTCTTTTCTCAACTCCTAATCTCACTATCTTAGCCCAGTTGCTTCTCAGTCCTCACTTATACACTCTGAAGTGTTCCCATTTTCTCTGGTGGGTATTGAGGATTCAAAACTGTGCACAGTTGTCCTTTACATATTGCTGTCTCTTTTAGAAAGTAAACTGATAAATTCAAATCAGTTCATCCATCATCCATTCATTTGCTCAACAACTACTTATTGAGTACCCACCCTTTACCAAACACTGTTCTAAACTCCAGGATACAGCAGTGAGCAAGAGAGAAATAGTGCTTCCTCTTGGAGTCTTCATTTTAGTAATGGAGATAGACACCAAGTCAGTATACAAATAAATACATAAATCATTGTGATATGTGTTCCTAAGTCCACAAATAAGGGACTAAGACAGAGAATAACCTGACTGTGTGGAGAGTGGAACTTCAGAAAGATCTTTCTGAGAGGGTGACAATAAGAGGAGATGGTGACTGGGTATGTGCAAGGTGCTGTGGAAATATACAGGAAGACCTCTTGCTGCAACTTGGACAAGCCAAGTTGGAGAAGCCAAGAGAAGGCTTCCCACATAAGAAGTTGTGACTGAGTGACAAATAAGAATTAACACCTCAAAGGGAGAAAAAGGCAGTCCAGGCAGGAGAATGTTATGAATAAAGGCAGGGAGGGATTATCAAGTATGCCAGGAGTTACAGGCTGTATGCTATGAGCTATAAGCTGTTCAATTGGGAGGCCAGTGAGCAGTACAAGATGAGACTGGAGAGGGGCTCAGAAGCCCTGCTTTGGAGAATTTCACAATACCCATAAGCAGGGTCTGCTGTCATTGTTAGCTGTGTCCCCTGTGTGAGCACGTTGCATTTTTAATATAACAAGCTTCCCATTTGGGGTGCAAACCTGTCTTGTTAGCTTCCTGTCACAGAATAACAAGGAACATTGTCTGAAAAAGACTTGCATATTTACATGAGTTTACAAGAAAGTGTGTGTCAGGGGAAGGCCATGTGGGAAATGGGGACAGTAGGACTTGAGAACACATTTGCTTTTTGAAAACATAGAGAAGGGGTATTTTTACAAGTTCTAATCAGATTGGAGCATCTACTTCAGGAATCTAAGGATGGAATTATGGGATAGTGGCATCAAGAGAATGCCAATTCATTTCCTTTCCTGAGGGAAAGAGTCTCATCCACAGTAACTTTATCTCTATTCCAAAAACTAGCAGTTAATTCATTTAACAAGATATTTACTGGGCAACTACAATGTGTCAGTCACAGTGATAGATATCCTTTCTGCATTTATCTGTCATGACTTTATAAAGTTAGTGACCTCTAAACTTAAGGCTTGCACAATCTCCTCCTAGTTAACTTATTTCACCATTAAGCTGCAAAGGTAAACCTAATTAGTTGTGGATCTGATGGTATGATTCCTCTTATTGGCATTATTTTCCTTACTTGTTTTGGATCATTCTGCCCTGAATACAGTAGACATATTACTGAAATGAAAGTAGAAAAGAAGCAGCAAGAGAAATAGACAATTGATCAGAAAGAATTTGCTTTTGATGCCCTTGTGCTCAGTAATTGCTTTGAAAGAGTTCATATTAGAGGAATTATGCCTAACTGAAGTCTTGCCAAACAAATAACACTTACTATAGTGGAACAACTGCAAGTTACCAAGCAGACAAAAACTAGAGTCTACTGACCTTGGTTAGTTCTCTAAGGGATACTGTGGGCCAGATACAGAGCACATGATCTATGATTTTACCTTTACAAGAAAAGAACAACACAATATCATTTGGTTAAACAAAAAAGAATATAGAAGAATTGAGACCACGTTAGATGTTTGGTAAATCAGGTGATTTGATTGATAACAAATGTTAAATGATAACATTTATAAATTTTTGGTTATTTCAACATATTTTTTTGTGTGTGTGTGGGGAAGACCAGCCCTGAGCTAACATCTATTGCCAATCTTCCCCTTTTTGCTGAGAAAGACTGGCCCTGGGCTAACATCATGCCCATCTTCCTCTACTTTATATGGGATGCTGCCACGGCGTGGCTGACAAGCAGTGCCTCGGCGGGCGCCTGGGATCCGAACCGGCGAACCCCGGGCGGCCAAGCGCGGACTAAACCGCTGCGCCACCGGGCGGCCCCTCAACATATTTTTAAATCTTAATTTTTGAAGCCAGAAAGGACCAATTAATAGGTAATTTTAAAGTTAACACAGGTAAAGAAACAGAGGCTTCTGAGAGTTTGACTTGTCCAGGTTCTCATAAGTGGTGCTGAGACCAGTTAAAATAGGGGATTTTGTGACTCCCAGGGCAAAGTTTTGCATCTACAACACCCAGAACACTTTTATTTGCTGTAAAGCGTTATCACAAACTCATTTTTTTTAATATTTCCAGTTTACGTGCATTATTGCACATTGTCTTACGTATCATGAATACATAATACCTAATACATTACAATAATAATTCATTATTGCATGTTGTCTTACGTATTCTATAATTTCTACTTCTGCAGTAGCCTAGTTACTTGCTCAAATTCACATAGTAAGTCAATATTGGAACTAGAACCTAGTTGTTCTGATATGCAGTGCTAAATGCAATAATCTGCTTTTCTCATTATTAAGTAGAGAAAAATAATTATAACCTCCAGTTCCTGTGAATATGACCTTATTTGGAAGTAGGATCTTTCCAGATATAATCAAGAAAAGATGAGACAGTACAGGATTAGAGTGGGCCCTAAGTCCAAAAACTGATGTTCTTATAAGAAGAAGAGAGAACACACAGAGACACACACAGGGTAGAAGCCTATGTGAAGACGGAAACAGAAATTGAAGAGATGCAGCTACAGGCTAAGGAATGCCAAGAACTGCCAGCAACCACCAGAATCTGGGAGAGAGGCATGGGACAGATTCTCCCTCAGAGCCTCCAGAAAGAACCAACCCAGATGACTATGTCATGCTGACGTAATAAATAACCCCAGGCATAACATCTCACTACTTGTCCATTCAAAGTAGACTGGGGGGTCTGTACAGCTTCGTTTTCAATCCAAAATCTGGGATGAGGGAGAGGCCAATTATTTAAAATTGCTTATCATCACAGTAGATAGAAAGAAATTGTGAAGCATGCACTGGCTCTTAAAACTTCTGCCCAGAAATGATATATGTTGCTTCTGCTCACATGTCTTTGGCCAGAGCATGTCACATAGGCCCTCCTGACTTCAAGTGGGAGGTGGAATACAATCCTGCAGCATGCCAGGAAGAAAAAAGAATTGGAGTTATTTGTGAACTGCATTAATGATACTACATAGAGATTCTATTTTTTTGTCTGTACTATACAGATACACAAATGAAGGCACAGAAACCCTCTGTAAATTTTCTGAGGTCATACAGCTATTAAATTTTGAAGTTAGGATACAAATACAGATAGTTTATGTCCAAAGCCTTTGAAGATGTTGGGCACACAATTTCATGCACAATTTTCATATATAATTCAAAAAGATTCCTGGATGTCCATCCATGAACTCTGGATGAGTCAAGACAGGCCAGATTATACTGTAGTAATGAACAACTCTCTAGGTCTATTGGCCTAAAACAACAAGCTCTTGTTTCTATATGCTCAATTTGTCCATAATACATTGGAAAGGGATTCCTCTTATTGTCATTTAGGACCCCAGACTGAAAGAGTAGCTTCCAGCTCAAATATTTCTGCATCGACATTTGAGAAGGAAATGAGCTCTGTGCTGTTTCACATTGCCAATTAAGGCTCAAACTAGAATAGATATCTGCCACTTCCACTTCTAGTTCATTGGCTAAAACAGGTCACATATCCTGACTCAATCAGTTGGCATCCTAATGTAATTCTACTATATGCTCAGAAGAGGTAGGAAACAAACAAAAATGGACAAAGAGTATTAATGATAACTACAGATCCCATCCAAGTTATTAGCTTCATACATTACAATGAATTTCAAAAGTGTTCTATGGTGTGGCTCTCCCACAGGGGCAAAAGACACTTCTGCAAAAATATGCACAAACTATGTTTGTTAAACATAGAAAAAATTTTCAATTAATATAGAAAAAATCCCTTCTACATACATAGGGTTTCATCAGTTCCCAGAGACACAAATTTTGAAAGAAGATTTTATGCTTTTATTTATGAAGTTGTTTTAAAACAAATCTTCATCTTAAAATTGACGTTTAGAATATCAAACTCTCCCTTTAACTCCCAATGTTGGTTATCCATCCCACTATAACTTTTCTGTTTCAATCAATAATCCTGTTCTTTTCCAAAATTTACATGACATTTTTGATGTGTTTTGATCACTTATTCATTACCTTTTTACTCTTCAGCATGATCCCCACTACAAATAGTGAATGCTAATCAAAATGAAAAGGAGTTAGTTGTGGCTATATTTAAACAAAAATTACTCTGGTCTGTGGGGTGCCTTTAGGACACGTTCATTAGTGCACCATGCAGTCGGTCTGAGGTGTAGCAGATGGTATGCAATGGATGTTCATCACTGAAATGGGATGGCTTGATTATTAGAGTGGCAAGAATGTGGGGAGTCAGAATCCATTAGCTTTTATTAAGTATCACCTGACGTGACACTAGCTAATCTCCTCCATCAAATGTTCACTCCATTACTATAATTAAAGGCACAATGTTTACAGGTGAGAAATCCAATGATAAATGAAAAAAAAAAAGCCTAAAAATATGCTGTTACTCTAAAATTGGCAGTCATCAAAAAAAGCAATGATGATTTGCTTCTTCAAAAAAACCTCCCAAAACAAAAAGAAGCAAAAATAAAAATAAACAAACTTCCCTGGCTTTCTCTCCTTCATTTTTCACATTGAATCAGTTATCAATTGCTATTGATTCTCTCTTTATATTTCTTATACTTTTGTATTCTCTTTCATAGTCCCACTGTCATTTTCACATTTCAAGTCTATACTCCATTCCAACAAGACTGTTGCAACAGATGTATAAGTTCTCTCACTACCACCACACATACATACTCTTAATTCAGCCCCATGAGGTTTAGTACCTTCTTTCCTTTCTAAATATTTTCACGATTCCTTATTGTCCATGCCAGTGTTTCTCAGTGGGGGTGGATCCCAAGGAGAATTTTGGAATTTCGCGGGCAAAGTTTTGTTTTTCACTGTAATTGAGGGGAAACTACTGGCATAATTCAAGGTCCTAGGGCCAGGCTTAGTAGACTGCAACACGTGGGGCAGCCTCATAACAACAAAGAGTTTCCTGGAATCTTGCACAATTTCCACCTTTTTGGTCAAAAATCTACTTAAAATTATATGAATCTAGAAACTAACCCTATTTTTCATAAGAAAGTAAATTATTTTATACATTTTAATATACAATGAATTTTCCAAGATGCCACCAACATTTATCTTGAAAGAAGACTGTTTTAGAACCTGATGAAGAGTTATGTAATATTTCTGAAAATTACATCACTAACACTCATTATATATCTGATTTTTTTAGACATAAATACTAAATACTTTTTTTGTTACACACTTACAGCATTCATTCATGGTGATTCTGCATACAGATGCCATTGAACTTCATTATGTGTTCTACTGTAGTTATGGCCAAACATTTGCAGATCAAAATACATATTATTTCCTTGTAAGTTACTTCCCATATATGTTTTCCTTTATATTGCAGTTAAGACATTGTATTTATATTTCTTGAAATGTTTGTCACTTACTTCAGGATATTAATAAAGGTGCCATCACAAAATACTTGCTTATATAAAAATAGAGTACGCATCTAATACAGATAGAGCATACTGCAAAAAATGGTATGCTCAACTGCATGACAAATTATTTTACTTGTTTTTTCAGGCCCTACAAAATTTCCTTTTATATATTATACTCCACTACTGCTCAATGTGCACATTCTGTTTCTGCCAAATTGGTTGAATTCCTTTTCACTGAGTAATTCTCAGCTCTGCCAGGAACACCTTCTCTTCTTTTTTCCTGTCAGGACTTTCCATTCTTCAAAGCCAATCTTTCCTGATTGCCCTGACTTTCAACAAGGAATCTATATCTTTAATCTTCAGTACCACACATTAGTCACTTAAATCATGCTGTGTATCTGGTTTCTGTCTGTGTCTTCCAATCAATTTCCAGCTTCTTGAGGATTAAGATGTAGAAACTCTCTTAGACTTCTTCATCCTCCCCATTATGCCTAACACAATATTTATATATAATAAGTACTTATGTATATTTGTTGATTGATTGGTTTTATGGTAATGTACACCTCAGGGCTTCTCAAAACAGGGTAGGTAGATTAGGATCATACAGAGGTTAACAGTGCAAATAGTGAAGCTGTAGCCCAGATCTCATAGGTCTAGTTTATTGATCTATTAACTCAGAGTCTATGTTGAGTTTCTGACTCATTTAGTTGGTAACTCCCATGTCTTCCTGGAATGTGAATCTAGCTGTCCTTCTCTTGGTGTCACACAGCATTTGTGATGAGGGCTAGTTAAGTGTTACTACAATTTATCAGAGAAAGCTGCTGCTATAAAGTACAATACTGACCCATTGCCCTCTGCTGAAGGTGTTGCTCCATTGAGCTTCTGTCAAGTAGCAGCTTTTTGTACCTGCATAGAAACAGCCAGAATGACAAATAATTCCATCTCCTATGATCACTTCTATTCCACTATCCAATTTTAGTTGCCAAAAGATTGGAGACTTCTGATAAATCACAAGAGAAATAAATTGTGGGCTGCATTTCATTTGTAGTATTCATAAAATTTCCATATCCATCAAAACTCTGTACTTTCCTTATTTCCATAAATTACATTATTGGCTGAGAATTTAATCATTGGACTACACAATAAAACAGAAAATAAGCAAGCAAGCAAACAAACAAAGCAAAAACCATCTTTTTTTTTCAACTTTGATATTAT
Organism: Tapirus indicus; assembly: GCA_031878705.1. NCBI lineage: Eukaryota > Metazoa > Chordata > Mammalia > Perissodactyla > Tapiridae > Tapirus > Tapirus indicus. The sequence continues at coordinate 34,753,235 of CM062919.1, forward strand.
CATTCCAACTTCAGGCAAAAGATATAGCAATTTCTCTCTTTGTTTTAATAAGCATCCTTAATGCTGCCATACAAATACAATACCCATGATTTCCATTAAACTGAGATATTATCTAGAAATAAATATACATCTTCCAATATTCTGCTTTCTTTAGGAAAATATGTAAAATGAACCACTCTATCCAAGATCAAATTTGGTTGAGTAGCCTGCCAAAGTTGGTTGTTATTATTTTCTTCTCCAGTGAAAGAAGCTGTCAAATACCCTCTTGGACAGATTCAAGATCACCTTGAAGCAATTTCTAGGAGGGTATCTCAAATTATATGAATGTGTTAGAGGCTAGCTCCCTGAACAGCATAAAAAAACATAAATCAGTCAATTATTCCTTTAATAAATTATTTTTGGGTTCCTCCAAGTGTCAGACACTGTTTTAGGTATTGGGAATACAACAGGGGCCACAGTAAGCAAAGTTCTTACAATCGTGAAATTTACCAGCGAGAAAGAGAAAAAATAATCTAGATATGTGATAAAAATATCAAGTCGTGTGAAGTGCCATGAAGAGTAATGAACTGGATTAAGGTTGTCAAGAGTGATAGTGACTACTCTTTTAGACAGGATTGTCAGGAAAAGCCTCTCTGAGGCGGTGGCATTTGAGCAAGGCAAATCATATTCTGCCTGAATCTCAGACAGAGAGAAAGCAAATATAATGTGGAGGCAGGGGTGTGCAGGGCATGCTGGAAGAACAACAGAGCACTCTGCTGTGATGGAGTCTCTGTAAGGGTCTATGAAACAATTTCACATTGGAGCAGAATGAAACACGGCCATTGGGCTTGCTGTGGCACTGTGTTCAGAAGAAGGTAAGCATGGGGCTGCATTTGGGGCACATAAACTGCTGGTTCAGACCCAGCCCTTCTGTAAGGATTCAGCCTTCTGTTTGTGAACTAAGAGCTGCATATATGTGGGTCTTTGGCCTGCTAGAGCACTTTCCGCTGAACAGAATCCAGGGTGTTACTCCTCCTTCAATATAAATGCAGCTGGAAGAGGTTCTAGTGGCCAGTCGGGGAACTGCCTTTGATACCATGATCCCACCTTCGGAGCAGATTGGCCTCACAGGCAGACAACTCCTTGCAGGCTTGGCTTCCCACCAGGTGTAGCTCAGCAGTGTCCTGGTCTCTGAGCTGTGCTGCACACATTGGATACTTCCGTCCTAGGGGGGCCCTTTTCCCCTGAGCCTGGAACCTCTGCCTGCCTATGAAGGTGGTGCACATGAGAACCTGTGCTGACCTGACTACCTGGGACACCTGGTGCCCCTGGAAGAGGCTGAATATAAGAATTCAAAGAACAGTGACTTCTAGCAACTTGCATGGTGTGCAGAGGCATCTCTGGGTTAGGGAGGCCCTAAATTAAAATTCTTTAATAATGAGGGTCCTCCATACAAAAAGGAATACGTAATTACAAATACAAAATTAAGATTGAAAGTGAATGTTAATTTTACGTGAGAAAATAAAACATGAGTTATGAATTTTGAATGCTGGCATATACAAACATTATAACATTTGAAATATATAGGATTTTAGAAAAATTGATTTCCTTACACATATTTGTAACACTTTTTCCCTCTATTTTCTGGTTGCATACTCTGATCATCTCTTCATATGACAACAGTTTTGTATAATCATTTGCTATAAATAGAATAGAAAATTCCATTTTTCTTTTAACATGACTGCTCAAAATTTGGTTTTTATTATTGATAGTTTAGAAGAATGGTAGGCAAACTTTCTCTTAAAGGGCCAGACAGCAGAGATTTTTGTCTTTGTGGACCAATAGGCAAAATTGACAATATTACCTAGGTGCTTGCATAACCATTCAAAAGTAACCATGTAAATGTGGAAATAACTCTTAGCTCACGGGCAATAATACAAAGAGGCGGTGGGCCAGATTTGATCCGTGGACTCCTACTTTAGAAAATTTTCTTTCAGCTTCACAACTCCTTATTTGTAATGTTCATGTTAATCTGGAAATTCTTGTTAAAGTTGGAAAACCTCCATCAAATTTCTTTAGAGTGGCCATATAATTTATTAACCGAACCTCTGAGAGAGAAAAAGAGTGCTATTACTAATTGCATCGGCACTACAGATCTAAACTAGAATATTCCAAAGAACTGTGACATGTGGCCACCCTAAGTTACTCTGATATCTGACCTTTAATATTTAAGGACACATCAAATTTTCTAGTGAAATAACTAATCAAATATTCTTCCAATTCACCATACTCATTAATATGATTTCAGTGGCACTGTGTTTATTCTCCATTGTGCTGTAACAAATTACCACATACTTGGCAGCTAAAAATCACAAATTTATTATCTTGCACTTCTGTATACCATAAGTTTGACACGGGTCTCACTGAGCTAAAGTAAAGATGTCAGCAGGGCTGTATTCCTTTCCGGAAGCTCTAAAGAACAATCTAATTTCTTGGCTCTTTTAGCTTCTAGAAGCCACGCACATACCTTGGCTTATGGTTCCTTTCCTCAACCTTTAAAGCCAGCAATGTTGCGTCTCTCTGACTTTTCTTTCTTAGTCACATCTCCCTCTGACCATAACTGGGAAAAAATTATCTGCTTTTATGGAAATGTGATTAAATTGGGGCCAGAGGGATAATTCAGGGTACTCTAGGATAATCTCCCCATCTCAAGGTCTTTAACTTAATACATCTGCAAAGTTCCTTTAGCTATTCACAGCTTATGGAGAATACGATGTAGATATCTTTGGGGGCCATTAATCTGCCTACCACAGGCACATTATTAATTTTGTTTTCTTTATTGATTTCAGTGTTTCCTGTCAAATCAGCAACAAACTGGATATTTTCCGCAAGTGTTCTTATGATACAGTCATTTTCATCAACTAGATTATCAAATAATCCAGGAGCCTATTCATTACTTTGGTTTAAAAGTTCTCTCTTCACCTTAATCAATTGCTGCTTCTTTTGTGAACTGCACGCAGTTTTCTCTGGATCTGCCACACTTGATTAGAACGAGAAGAATTAGATGTGCTAAAATGACCCTATACGCTGCAATGAATAAAACATATGACTTAGATGGAAGTGATTAGTATGCGTAGTCTTGCTCCAAATTTGTTCCCTGTAAATTCTATTTGGCGTGGTTCCATCAAAAAAGGGGGGAAAAAGAGGTATGGCACATTTATAATTATATATGCTGCATTATCAGGTATATCTCTGATTGGAAAGAATTTCCATTTTGACTAGGCGTCTATAAGAACCAAATCTTTTGATTAAAATTTTGAATATGACGATTGGAAAAATTTCCTGCAGACTAGCTTCTGTGTCCAGAATCTGTTCCTTTTCTCCAGCTACTTTCCTGCTAGAGACTGTAGGACCTATTCTTTCACTAAAGAACATCTGGCCCTGCACCTTCTTGTCAAGATAACATGTGTAGGAATATTCCTGGGAGCAAGCACCAGTTTAATTATACATAAAACTAACAGCAAATCAAGTAAATATATCCCACATAATCCAGCCAGTTGTATTCCCGAGTCAACTTCTCCTCACCGGAATCCCCAGCTGAAATGACATTCATTCCAGTGCCACATGACATGAGAGGAAATGCAGTCAAGGGGAGATCAGAGGGAAAAGAGACAGCTGTCTAAGCTGCTTGTGGTTAAAATGTCTTACTTTGCATACTGATAAAGCATATGTGCATGTGAACACGTGTCTGGGAACTCTCCCGTGGTCTTGGAACAGAGCTGTTCCAAGCAAGGTGTCCAAAAGCTTTAGCTTCAACAGCTGCATGATATACCCACCCCTGCCAATTTGAAAAAGAGCTCTCTTTACTGAACGTGGCACTGGGAGTAGGTCTGCTCATCCTTAAAATTTCTCTACATTAGGGAAACCTGGCATGGTACCTTCCACTGAATGGAAGACTTTACTTAGCTATGTGCTTCAGGTGGTACCTGCTATTACTCAGCAGTCATGGAACATCCCTTCATTGGTACTTGATTCACCAACACAGGTGAAAAAACCGTGCTGGGCTCTCCCCTTTTACTAAACACAAGACAGTCACCAGATCCTTGAGGCAAGTGAGAGGAATTTCCTGTATTTCACAAGGATTTCCATCTGCTATCAGCAGGGAGGACCCAATCCCTGCACTTTGGTATTGGACTTTTGCTTACTCCAAAATATAGAAAAAGACCAAAACAAAACCAAACAAAAAAACCCACTGTTGCAAAGAGATTAGTGTTCTTTAAAAATGCTATATGAGAATGATACATATTCTGAGCCCTGGGATTCAAGCAGGAGATCAAAGAGATCATCAAAAGAAAGGGAAGTTAGAGCCTGCTTCTGTCTATAGAAATCTCTTTTTAAAATCTGGATGTTTTTGAGAAGTGTTATATTCTAAGCCAGTGTCCAATAAAAGCAACTGATATTTACGAAGCAAACTGTGAAAGTGGATATCCTTTTTTATTCTCACAACCATCCAGCAAGATAGGTATCAATTTTGCATATGAAAAAACTGAGCCTCGGTTAGTTTAAATGAGCAACCCACCCAACCCAACCTACCCAAGACCATATCTTAGCAGAACTGGGATTCCAAATTAGGGCTGCTCTTATCACTATGTTTCTACTCTTTCTTATATACCATATTGCAAAAAATTATACTGGATCTGTCACGGAAAATTTCAAAGAATAAAACAATTTCCTATGCTCAAAAAACTTACAGTATACGTAGCAGATAAGACACAAAACATAAAATTACAAGAGATGTTATAAGTCAGATGCTATAAATACTACATGATTAATCACAGACAAATTGTCCCAATAATCTGAACTTATTTACCTCAAACCCCACAAATTCCTAACAGCTGTCTTCCATAATTCTTTTTGCATTTAAGTATAATTTCTAGAATATTAGAGATAATGTGACTTGTGTATAAACAGCTAGGTTAATTTGATATCTTCCTATACAACTCTTAGATATCTTTAGTTTTTCATGAGGAAGAATAACCTCAGAAAAATGGTTGACAACATTATGGTTCCTAGTGATGAGTGGAGATGTGCTTGCCTTTCTCCATATTAATGAAAAAGTGACATAAAAAATAACCTGCATTCAAAGAATTGATGCACACTTCATCACGCATCAAGTAGGGTTAGAGGACACGACCTTGAGTTTCTCAAACTGGTCTGGGTTAAATTAAAGCCATGGTCTTTTACAAAACAGCCTTACCATTTTCAATTTCATCTTGACAATTCAATGATTTAAATATTTTAATAGCTTCAAGGTATAATATTTTCTGAACATTGAGTGGATTTGATAAAATGTTAAAATGATAGGTTCTGGACAATCCCTTCTAGCATTTTAGCTGATGCTACTCATGTGAATGGTCCTGACAGCCAATGAAAGACACTTTTCTCAGCTCTTGAAAGAAGCCTATTTCTCTGTCAGTTAGCTGAAGACATCCCTGAAGGCCACCACCATAACTGATAGCAGACTCCAAGCAGAAAATCAGATCTAACAAACATCTTATTCTACCCACAAACTGCCTTCCCCTAAAGTATTATTTTATTAAAGTGCTCAGGCAGATATTTACTGTATAAGAGCCAGGTCACAAGCCACCATGAATCTCCTGAACTGTAGGAACTTAATCACTTTTAAAGTTTACTTGCCATAAAAGGTAAAGAAAGAATGTCATAACAACCACATGAATTTTATGTTCTGGCAATCCATTATATTTTGAAAAGATAACTTTATTTATCCAACGAACTCAGAAGACTTGTAGAAATTGTGGTCCTGAAAGTACATATCGGTATCCCATTTATCTTTCTTTTTTTTCAGGGGCATTTTAGAAGATTGCTTAAATGTTAGTTCTACTAACTTTTCATAGCTATAATTATTTTTTTATAATGGCCCAATGTTTCTTTACCTTCATTGTTCCCAGGTCCTTGACTTTTTTGTCTCTAGCAGGTTACACAACCTTTATAAGGCATTGAAAGTGGAACACTTTCCACATATGTTTCCCTTCAGCCTTGGGTATTCCATTTTCATTTGATGCAGCTTAACTTTAGTACAAATCTTGCACAAAACTATGCCAAGAGCTTTTTATGTAAATTTAATTACCATATACAGCATGCCTATTAGGTCTTAGACATGATGCTAGGCACTTTCATATACAGTTGGCATTTTAATCCCCACAGTCTTTTAAGTTATGTTGTTCTATGTTGCAGGAGAGAGAAATGAAATTCATATAAGTTAAATGACTTCTTCAAGTTTATGTAATTGGTAAGTGTAAGGGTCAGGACTCACTTCTTTTTATCTTAAATTTCATTTTTTTAATATTAATGTTATATGTTTAATATATAAATTTTATATATATTTTAATAAATATATATATAGATATAAATATATATAAATGTTATATATGTGTTTAATATATATAACATTTTCTCAGGCTCCCTATGCCTCAGTTTTCCTCACAGAATTGCCCCCCGACTAATAATACCCAATTCTGAGCAAGTCTCTGCTTCCTTTCACTTTCCCCAAATCACCTAACACAAGCCCAAATTTTATAAGTCCTTTCTCACATGATCTTAATGGGATGGCACATAGTTCTCCATGGTACATCTTCTCCCTCATTGCGCTGACTCAAGAACCCAACTTTATTCAACCACAGGTGTGCTCCTAGTGGTCTATGGTTGCAAGGTATAGACGATATCCAAAAAATGCCCTCAGCATGATCCACCGAAGACCTGATCTATCACTTTTTATCTAGTTTGAGCAGATTAGAAGCCTATAATTCATCTTCAACCTCAATTCTTTTATTTTAAATCTGTGATTGAATCATTTTATTTCCACTGCAACAATCTTTGTCCAAATTACTAGTATCTCTTACTTGGACCAGTTCTACAGCCCTTTAACAGAACTCTCATCCTCCATTTTTATTTCAACCAGAGAGATTTTTCTAAAGAACCAATATAATCATATCTCTCCTTTGCTTATTACTTTTCAATCAGTTCTCATTGCTTTCATGATTAAGATCAAAATCCTTAATGTGATCCATATTTAGCATTCTCATAAATTGTTATTTGTCTTGGAGAGTCCTAATTTATGCCTGGTGTTCTAGAAAAATTAGTTGTCCCACCTTTCACTCTCAAAAGTGTAATAATTTGGACGATAAGTTGTAGGGTCACTATATTCACTAGGGACTTGCATTATCTGCTCCATACCCACATCTCTATTCTCGGCTTATGCTACCCTCTCCCTCTGTCTCTGTGCTTTAGCTACACTTGCCTTTTTTTCCCTTGCATTTTATGACAGTGACATGATCCCCCTATTATTAGACCTTTCTCTCCATATTCCTTCCTCATCATCTCTCCTGTCTCTTTCTAGTTACACCCTTTAAATTCTTCAAGTGTAAAGCCTCAGCTCAAAAGTCAGTTTCTAAGAAAAACTTCTGACTCTCCCAACAAAATCAGAATCTGCTTTATGCTTACCTAGTGCTCTGAGTTATAGGATTTATCAAAATTATACTATTGTGTTTATTTTCTTTAGCTGAATTCTAAGCTGCCTGATAGACAAGCCATAACTTGTTGTTTGTTTAATCTCCATTTTATCCAAGGGTTTGATATATAATAATAAGCACTGAGTAATTTTAAATGTACTTTTCTTATGCAGAAATAGGTGTTAACCTTAATACCTAACACTTAATACTTACCACCTTAATACTTAACCTTATTCAGTGTGACACTCAGGTAACCAATCAAGAGGCATCTTTAATCTCAATCAAAACATTTGTTTATCTCCTTCCCCTCCAGGAAGACATGACTCAAAGCTCATCCTTGAATGATAGTAAAAAGTGTCAGCTCTGTCTAGACAGGGATTGTTCTGCATGTCTGATCACAGAATAAGAGGAATTAAAGACAGGTTAGAACAATTTATTCCAATCTCCCCTAACTTAACCATGTAGAATAATGAAACTGAGAATTTTTTATATCAGGTCCTTAAAAAAATATAGTGTGAACAAGAAGGAAGGAGTCACAAATGCCCAATCACCAAATTACCCTCCCACAATCCCAAAGAGGGATAATTTCCCAGTCCCGGTAATCTTCTTAAGGATGGATACAGCTACTGGCAAGTACCGTGTGGGTCATCTCCCTGGGAGCAAGCACTTGACAGTCTAGCTTCCCAGCAATATGACTATCTCAGGACACTTCATTTTCTTGAGGTTGTGGTATCAGTGAATAAGAAGCATTCATGATATGCCAACTGACAGGAATACTCCCTCCGTTCTCCAATATATTCACAGACAGACAGACAGACACACACACACACACACACACACACACACACACACACCCCTTTCATAATTAGAGGAATCATTTGTCTACTTCTCACTGTTCTGAATATTCTAAGGTGCAAGAACATATTTCTCACTGATGTACTTTTACAACTCATTCACTACATGTTTAGTAACATTAAAAATTATAATATATCTAGACATCAGGTGAGAAAACCACTAAATACAATTTAAAGAAATTTCCTATATCAGTGTGAAACAGGACACAGTATATTTGTGACATGCAAAAGAAGGCGGGGAGCAAATCCTTTCAGGAAATCTGGATTCTGGTATATAAAATTAGTAGCGTGACACATGGCTCCTCAAATAAATTTACGTTCACAACTTGCTGACTCATTCAGCAGGCATAAGAAAGTAGTTTGCTATTTAAAAAAAAAAAGAGGTGAGAGGTCACAGAAAAATAGGGGGTAAATAGAAGAGGCATTTTATAAAATAGTGAGATATAAGTATCAACACTTACTTTTTAAAGTCATATATAAATAGAATTATTGTTCTATATTCTCTACTGCTCAAGGTCAACCATATCATAACTTTTCTAGAACAATGTGGATATTGAGAGTTGAGTGTCACATGCTTTCCTTCCTCTCCAGAGAACCATTTGAATGTGAGTTTCTATTGTGAATTAAGACAACACAGCAGGTCGACGTAGGTGAGAGAGTACCAGATACACCTTGTCTGCAGTCAAGACTCTGGTTTCCTGAAATAGGAATCATAGACATTTTTTTCCAGACGCCTGCTCATTTATTGCAGAGGTTTTTTTTTGGGGGGGGGGGGCAAAGATAGAAGCCACTGAAGAATGATTCCTGAGTAAAGATTATTGCTTGTGTTATTACTGTATATGATAATATGGTGTTAATTGTCTTTATGTGATGTTGGTGGAGGTTATTTGCTGCAACCCTGTGCTCAAGAAATTTGGCCCCATGTTGTAGTTTTGTGATAACTGATCAGTGAAAGTTTGTGGGATAGGGGAAAGGAAGTTGAGCTCTACGTGACAGATGTGTAGGTACAATGAGTCAGGGCTTATACAATTGAGGTCCAGAAGATCAGCTAAGGAAAACAAGAGCTAGGAGATACTTTGGGTTCAAAGAAGCAAAGAGTTGAATCCAGGAAAGTAGTTAAGGCAGAGATAATAAACCTAGATTAAGAGACTGGAGAGCAAAATATCAGAAAATAAATATTGAGACAGTCTGAGATTGATTCTTTGCAAGACTAGGGCACTAGAAGCAAGAAGGAAAGTTGGTATTGAACTGTGGCTCACATCTCTCTTAGGCTGTGATTCTTTGTAGATGTAGTAGCCAGCCTCCAAGATGGTTTCCATGGTCTCTACCTCCGGGATTTCTCATCTTCATGAAGTCCCCTCTTTCATTGTACCAGGATTTGGCTGTGAACATTTTTCCTGTTGCAGAAGTGATGACATATCAATTCTGAGATTAGGTTATAAAAGACTGTAGCTTCCATTTTTGATGTTGCTATACAAATGGGCCAAAGATGGTCCCTGCATATCGGCTCCTGTGTTATTTACTTCTTCACAGCAGGGTAGGACCATTAGCTCAAAGCCCTCCAGTGCCAAACTCAAATTTTTACACATTCATGCGCTTTAAATATAATACAAATATGCATATGTTTAGCTATTTTGAGCCTGCCTGCTTTGCATACCCAATGAAACTGCTCTCAACACCTGCTAGCCATAGATAAGGCAAAGCCTGTAGCTGTAAAAGACCCCAGACTGGTGCTGCATTTTGGAGCTCACTGAATCAGACTCCCACCATGGCTGAATGATATCACGCAGACATGCAAGCTCCCTCGCTTCTCCCCCAGGGGTTCCCTTGCTCTCTTGCCCTTCTGAGTGGTGGCCTCAAGCTGTCTCTGGAAGGTCTTCTGCTGGGAGGGACTTCCTTTCTTGTGCAACCCTGCCCAAGTGCCACCCTATGAAGCTTCTTGTGAAATACTGCCATGTCTTGGTCTTGTTTTTTCCTTGATCAGCATCAAAATCCTCAAACTCATCTCAGGTGCTCACACTCTTTATCTTTCTTTTAGATCTCTCACTTTGGAGAAAGGAAGCTGCTATGTTATAAGCTGCCCAATGGAAAATTCCAAATGGTGAGGAACTGAAGCATCCAACCAGAAGCTAGCAGGGAACTGAAACCTGCCAACTACCCCACAGTGAGCTTGGAAGCAGGTTTTCCAACCCCAGTGAAGCCTTGAGATAATTGCAGCACCAGCCAACAGCCTGACTGCAGCTGGTGAAAGACCCTGAGTCAGAACCATGCAGGGAAGCCGCTCTGAGATTCCTGGCCCTCAGAAACTTTGTGAAATAATAAATGTTTATTGAATTAAGCTGCCAACTCTGGGGTGATTTTTACACAGCGATAGGTAAATAATACAAAAACCCTCCCATGTGGAGTTCAGTCACCTCAGAGGTTGGATAAACATGGTCCCAGGGTACAAAGCAAGAAAGCACTTGAGATGGGAATAATGACCAATAACTTCCCACCACTCTTACTTCGTGACTAAATATGAAATTAAATTTTAAAATCTGGTGATTAAAGTTGATCTTCTTTCCCAATGAACTTGAGCAAATATGGGAATTTCAACAGTGAAAATGTGAAAAGAAGTGACTTTTGTAAGTTCATTACATGTATGCCTACTTATGTCTGTGTCCTAGATAGGGAGAAAAGGAAGTTGCTCAACAATTCAGGAAAGTTTTTATTTTATTTTGTTTTTAATGTAGGGGATACATTAAAACAAAACTCCTTAGTAAAACAGCACTTCGTGCATCTCATCAAACAGCGTTAATCACTTCTCTTCCCTCTCGCTCTACCTGGAGCATCCTCCTGCTGTTGAGTGCATCTCTGAGCTGTGCCTCCTTTGGTTTGTTTGTGTGTGTGCTTGCTTTTGTAACCTCAGCTCCTTGTAGGCTGTTTGACACATGATCAGACAACAAGAAGTCCGTTTGGAGTTGAATTCAACTGAAAATTAGACATTTCAAATTTTACAAGCCATATTCTGCTTCCTTTTAATTTTTTGAACATCTCGTATGAAGACTGGGATGAAAGTTAACAATGCCACTGAAAAATAATGGGAAATGTGGAGTGAAGTAAAACATCTCCTTATCCAGTTTGATTCATTTCACTTTTTGGAGGGATTACTCTGTGGGAAGTCATTGGCTTAAATGTGAGAGTGAGAGGACAAAATAAAACACAGAGACCACTTGCAAAGGTCTTGAAATCTCATAGGGAGGGCAAATAAGAAACGAGTGTATATTTTTGGATGAGACTTTTCCTGATGCCCCACAATTCACTTCTGGGTCCAAATTTCTAAATAGAGTGGCCTTAAGTACCCTATGTTTTAAAGAGGCTTGCTCTCTTTAAAGCTGACAAGAGTTCGAACATCACACTAAAAGGGACTGCAACCAGGCAGTTTAAGACAGGTGCCATTACAAACATACAAAACGTTTATGTTTATAGAGAATGGAGTTTATGTTTATAGAGAATGGAACCAACAGTTCTGACTGGGGTGATTATTCAGTCGTTCATTCTGTAAATATTTACTGAACACACCAATGCCTCAGGCACTGTGAAAGGTGCAAAGGACAAAGCAGTGAATAAGTGATTCATGATCTCTGCCCCCAGAAAACTTACATTTGCATGTGGCCTTGAAGAATGACTAGTATTTTAAAATGCAGAGTTGTGAGTAGCAGACTCCAGGTGAAGGAAAGGAAAATAGTATGAGAATGGGCGTTGTAGACCAGAATATATAGTAAGACACATACAGAAGCATAACAAAGGTGGGTTTGACATAAGATTGATTTTTGCAGAGGAAGAGCATAAGAAATTCATGTTTGCATTTTAATATAAAATAAAGAAATTTACCTCTCTCTCAGCTCTTAAATTAAACTTGTTGCTACATATACATTTTTTGGATCTACATATTGAAAGTTGTTGTACAATCACCTCTTTTAGTATCAACTTTCTCATTTGTGAGGAATTGACGAGCTGGAGAGCTCAGAATTCACAAACTAGCTATCTATGGGATATTATTAGCCAAAGACATACTCTAGAAATTTCTATATGAGTTGACTTCATTTAAAATATGAGAGATTATACATAAATGTGTAAGTATCCCATTTATCTTGAAAAATGATGAACATATGACAATGCTCTGTCCAATTTATCACATGGCAACAGTTGGATGGAGCTCATAAAGGCTGCCTCTTTTAGAAGAATTGTCCTTTTTCTTATTTGCCTTAGCTTATTTAAGCCCTGAAATAAGTTCATATCAGCTCTTCATCAAGTCTTATCATCTGTATCCTATAGAATATACATGCAAAAGAATAAAAATTACACCACAGGATCAGTCAACTGCTATGGGAGTTTTCCACTTGAGTTGTCTTCAATCACATTTTAATCAGCATCTGAGAAGCCCCAACTACAGAGCAAGTAGAGAGAGCCAGACCCTGAATTCAGTTACTTTGACAGCAAAAATGGCACAGAAATAAGAAAAAGGAGTAAAAATCTATTAGAAAAATGTCACAAATTCTTTAGCAATTAGTCTGTTAGCGTGGCAATAGAGTGTCAGGTTGAACTTAAGGTTATCAACGTCTGGTTGTGTTAATCTACTATCTAAATGTGAACTCACCTTTGATTGGCTTTTGAATGGTTTCGCTTGTGTCAGCAGCACACATCAATCAGCGTTAAATTGCAGGGCATATTTTTACTTATAAATTTATTTTTATAAACATGTTGTTTGCAAGAGTGTTATTAAGGCATATTCCTAGAAATAAGTTACATCAGTTGGACAGTTTATAATATGTTGTTATACATGCTTGGAAAAATCTAAACTTTTGCATTTAAAAAATTATGATTGTCAGTTACTTTTGCAAACAAAACTTTAATTAAAAATGCATACTTTGCAGCACAAGTTATCTCCAAGAGCCTTTGTTAATCAGAATGCTTGCTTAATTAGCATATTTTTGTTTCCACCAGGGTGTGCCAATTAGGAGGATCCTATCATATTATCATCTTGTTGATATTCTACATCTTATCTCCATCATCAACTCATCAGCATTCTTGATGCCCTAACTTTCAGAAGAATTTTATCTGGATAAGGATAATAGTTGAAAATGAAATGAGTTTTTTCCTAGTGGAATTTTCCTCTATTACGGTTTTTCTAATGGAATATTTTTCTTTGTTAAATAAATTGAGGTGATAGAATGGAGACTCCAATATAATTTTGGACTCTATTATCTTCTTAAGTTTCCACACAAATTGCAATATGAAAATTGAAGAAAACCTCTATAATAAACAGGAAAAAATATTTTATTAAGGTCTAAGTGTTTCTTACTTGTAGCTTCTGGTCTGTAATTGACTTACTCTGGGATTTAATTTCTCTTTACTTGTCTTATTGGGCAATTACCCAATTATTCATTGCCTATTTGGAGAGAATTTTTGGTTTTCTCTACTCTGCATATGATCCTCTTGGAATCTTGATGGGAAAGCCTATTTCCTCTAATTAAGTAGTAATTTTGTAATGTTGGTATTAGCAGTTTAAGCAGGACCTTCACTAAGAAGAAAAGGAACTAACATTCACTGAGCACTTACTGTGTCTCAAGAACTGGGCCAGTCAAACTGATGCTTATTAACTCATTATGATCTCGAAAAAAGACTGATTTATTCCTTTATCTAATCTCTAAGCAATTTGTCCTCGGTTCAGAAAGATCTTTTCTGTGATTAGTCATTTGCATTACTAACACAATATACTTAATTCTAGACAACTTTTGGTGAAGCAAAGACCAGAAGTGGGGTTAAAGTGACAATGTCAAAATGGCCATTGGTTCAAAATGGCAGGGGAACTTTGAAGTGTTAAAAATAACTTCTGTAGCTGAATTTAGTACAGCTAAATTAGGGTAGTGGTGGTGTGTATTTTTGGGTTGTGTGGGAGTGTTCAACACACATAGAAATGGGGAAGAGGGACATGACACACACCTGGGAGAGAACTTTTGGAGAAGGTATGATACTGGCTCAAGACAAGGTTGACATAAGGGAAGCCATATCATAGAAAAGAAACCCTATTATAACTCTGAATAACCTCTGACTAAGTCACCCATCTGGATTTGCACCCTCCAGGAGATCTAACTGCTCCGTACATTTTACGACCCGTGTTTGTGCACGTACCTCCCAGCTGCAATAAGATGATAACTTTGTTCTTTTGCATTTCTTAGGAACGTGATGACCCCCCAAACGGAGAGTCTATGCTAATAGCCATCACCAATGACTACTGAAAGATAGGGTATGAAGTGTTGCTCCAGTCTCTGATGCACATCCAGTAAAACAAAAGACTATCAGAAACTAAGATCAGATGGATGCCTCCACCCTGAGACCAGATGCCTCCCCCACCTGGAGACCAGCTCCCCCATACAACTGGCCTGTCGTCTTTGTTCTGTAAAATGGTTCTTTCAGACATTAGTCAGCCATCTTCCCTCTTGCTGGCAAGCTGTGATAAAAATAACCCTTTCTGTCCTACCTCCTTGCCTCTTGACTATTGGCACATCTTGCAGTGGGCAGATGAACCCACTTTTGGGGCGGTAATAGGTAGAATTTTTTAATTCTTCTAAATACCTTTGAATTCCAGACTCATTGCTTAGTTTTGTGGCTCCAAGCTAAGAGAAGAGATTTCTTCATTCTTGGCTAAGTGATAAACACTATAGATGTAATAAGGCAGCATGCCCTAAAACAAAGAAAAGAAAACAAGGTGTATATCTTGGCTGAAGAACAAACTGAGAGCTCTTAAATCATTCAGTTTTATTCAATACAATTGTATCTGAATCTAGCCTTTTTATTTTGTAGATTATACTTTTGGTGAAGAAAAAAAAAAACTAAATATAGTGTGGAGGAGGAAAAATAATTTTCCCTCTAACCTTCTAGGTTCTTGGCTGAGACCTATCCCCCCACCCTCATAATAAAAAGACAGAGTAACAGGAGAAAAATGAACAAAAGTTTAGCAACATGTATACCTCCTGTACACATGGGAGATACCCAGGACACTGAATCACTCCCTGAAATGACCCAAACCACAACTGATACTGAACCAAGTGGGCTCATCTCCTGATGACTCGACACCAGTGGAAATTGTCTCACAAAGCAAAGTGTATTTGCAGCAAATAGGAGGCCATGAGGAATCATTTCCAAAGTCATGGTGACCTGAACAAAGGGAAGCAGGACCTTTGATTTTGGTTGGGGAATGAATATTCAAAAGGGAGAGGTGGGTACAGTGCAGATTATGGTAATGAGGCTTAATTTCCTCTTGAAGAGATCTTCACATTAAAAATAAGGTAAGGTCAGGGGCATAGCTCTTGTAGGGAGGATTGGTTAGCTTCAGGGAGTGTGCTGGGTGTGTCTCCTGAACATAAAAATCAACTTGGAAAAACAATTAAATGCTTCCAAACCCACCATTGAGTTCCTTGGGGCACTAGTCGGTCACACCAGCTTTAAATACCATCTCCAGCTAAAGACAAGAGAAGATGATGGGTGACGGGAACAGTTATGGGAGGTTACCCAGAAAAGCACAGTAAACAAGGGTATTGGTGTTTTATGCAGATATAAGTTGCTCTCTTATCCATTGATAAAAGTTTCTAGAGATTTGGTCATCCTCCTCTTCCAGAGAGAGAGAGACACTTGAGATTTCTCTTACAAATGCAAACGAGATTTCCCTTATAAATGCAAAAGGATAACTTTTACTAGGTTTTCAGAGCTTCTCCTGTGTCTCCAGTTTCTTAAAAATAACTGTAGAGAAGGAAAACAATTCCCCTACCCTCCAGGTCCTCCAGGCTGGTCTAAGAATTAAATTGACATGAAACAGAATAGGGGAAGATCAAACAAAGTTTAGTAACATGTACACATGGGAGAAACCCAGGAAAGCTGAGTAACACACCAGAATGGCCAAAGCTGCAACCTTAAATACCATCTTCAGCCAAAGAGAAAGGAGGATGTTGGAGGTAGTGGTTTGAGACTTCAGAGGAGAGGAAGACAATTTACGTGGAGACGGAAATACAAATGCCTGTTAAACAAATTTTTGCTGGACCATCTATAAACAATCTGACTCAAGAGACAGAACTTGGATAAAAATAGGCTTGCTGGTGCCTTTCCATTACATCTATTTTACATTATCCTATAGTTATCTTATGGCATTAGCTCCTTTCTGGAACAGGCCTTCTGTCTTAAATTATTTTAGGCAGTTAGAGGGAAGGTCAAAGTTTCTTTCTGAGGCTTTTGTTCTTAAAAATGATCAAGCTGAAGAAATACATTTTGAGGTAACCAATTCTGATCCTCTAATAACCAGCTTAAAATAATCTCTATGCCAAAGAGTCATATTTTGGGGTGGCAAATTCTTCTACTCTTCAATATGAACAAAAGGCACAGTTTTGAGGGAGATAATGAATGCTGCTCCCATAAAATGTGGAGAAAGTGGATTTACTTCACATATGCAATTCTCCTAGTACGTTATGCTGGGCCCATGGTAAGATTAGGTCAGCAATAGTGCAAATAAAAGAAGCTATTATACAAGCTCAGTATCATTTTGTCTCAGTTACTCTTTATGCAAAAAGATTTGTATAATTGTTTTCTCCAAGATCAATGAATAATAAGCAAATGTCACAAACCGTCACATTTTGAACCAAATGATGTTGTAACTATAAGAGTAAATATAAATGAGAAAAAAAAGAGAGAGAAAGAGAGAATATTCTCTGGTAGAAATAGGGGAAGAGGTCTTTCTCTCTCTCCCTTTTTTTAGTACATTTTGTTTAGAAAACTTGTAATTGTAAATTATTTCTCTGACACTTTGAGATGTATATACATTTTTAAAAAGCTAAATAAGCCTTTTTTGCCAGCTTTAAAAACCATAAATGCCTTTCTCAAGGACGGGGGGAGTCAACTCTTTGAAATAATCAAGGAAGATAGCCCCCTCTTTTCCAGTTTCTGTGGGGAAGTAGAAGTCTAACTTTAGCTGATGTCTGTCTTCAAGATGCAAACTCCCTTGAGAAACTTAGTTTTCCTTTGGATAAAGTCAACTAGCTACCATAGATGGTCACCTCAATTATCAGGTATTAGGATGATCTATGTGTGACAAATGATGCTGTCAAGTACTCTTACTGAGGACTAGTTATTGTTTATCTTGAGAACATGCCTGTAGTAGGTTGCATCTGCTTGGCTATGTAAAAGAGTGAGGCTTTTTTCTCTTTGCAACCTCTTTAGCAGATTGCCAGTGATGCACATTCTGTTTTAACGCTTATTCAATAATAAAACCGTTTTCTTTCTCTTCTACTTTTTTTGATAGGTTTTGGGTTATCAGGAGATTTTTTTTAAGTTATATTTCCCCAACATCGCACACATCTGATTATATAATTATTCTATTTAAACTTTGTGGATGGCTTTCTTTTGTCCATGGGATTGTGGGGGATCAGAATTTGCCACCCCAAAATGTGTCTCTTTGGCTTGATTATTTTTAAGAAAAAAAGACCCAGAAAGAAACTTTGAACTTTCACCTAACTGCCTAAAGGAATTTAAGATAGAAAGACTGTCCTGGGAAGGAGCTATCACTTAGATAACTCTAGGTGTGATACTGGGAGGAATCTTGCTAGGCCCGTTTTTATCAAAGTTCTCTCTTAGGTCACATTATCTATAGCTGGCCCAGCAAGCATTTATTTACCAAACATTTGCTTTCCCATCTGCGTGTGAATTGCCTTCCTCCCCTTTGAAGTTCCAAACCACTACCCCAACATCATCCTTTGTCTTTAGGTGAAGATGGTATTTAAAGTGGTGGCTTCAGCCATTTTGGTGGGCTTCTCAGTTTTCTTGGGTTTCTCCCATGTATACATGTTATCAAACTTTGATTTTCTCCTGTTTTTCTGTCTCATGTCAATTTAATTCTTGTACAAGTTGGAAGAACCTAAAGGGTAGAGGAATATTCTTCCTCCCCTACAGGATCAAGTCCAAATCCCTGGTATGGTTCAAGGTCCTCTACCATGTAACACTAACATATCTTTCAGCATCACCTCCTAGTGCCTCCCACATACAAGCCACAGCAAAATGCTCAACACTGTCCTGTTTCTTGAGCATGCTATGCAAATTCAAGTGTTCATTCAAAAGCATGTGGTGGGATAGGACTTCAGAATGGCAGATTTAAGAAGCTTGGTGGAAGATTTTCCTAGGGAAACAACTATTTAATTGGTGAAAATTATGAAAATAAATCATTTAAAGTCTCTGGAAATTGTCCTATGGGCAGGAATGGATACATGATATGGAAAGACAGGATATAGGAAACACAGGAAATAGAGAAATATTAATTCAAGAAAGTCTACTAAATCTTGGTAAGAACACAAGGATCTGTAGCATTAGAGCTGTGAATTGCTCCCTTACATGCTCTCCTCCAGCTCCCTGTTATGGAACTCTAACCTGGGTGCTCTACTCTGGGCAAGTGCAGCCAAGAATACTGAGCTGTCTTTCCCACTAGATCCCAGTCTAGGGTTGGGAAACCATGCTTAAAGAATCCAAGAAAGGTATGATGAATGTGTCACCTAATAAAGAAAATCAATAAAGAGACAGAAATTGTTAAAATAGAAATACTGGAGTTGAAAAGAACAATAACTGAAATTTAAAAATTCACTACAGGCATTCAACAGTAGATTTGAGCTGCTATCAGAAGAAAAATATCAACAAAGTTGAATACAGATTATTCAATCTGAAGAAGAGAAAGAAAAAAGAATGAAGAACAATGAACAGAGATTCTGAAGAATCTGGGACACATGTATAACTTTGAAACAACCAGAAAACAACTCAATCTATCCAATGGAGGCATAAATGGAGAAAAAATGAACAGAAAGTATAATTAATATAAATATGAAATAAAAATGATAAATATGAGTTCTAACATAATTATTTCAAATAAATGTCTATAGGCTTAATTTATCAATTAGAAAGATACTTTTAGATTGAATTAAAAAAGTAAGAGCCAACAATTTTTTCAAGATTCTCTCCAAAATATACTGAAGGTTAAAAATAAAAGAGTTGGTAAAGAATACCAGGCAAATATGAATTATTTTGAAGACTATATAATTTATAATTATAATTATAAAGATGAAGGTAACAGTCTTAATAATTATCAAAATAGAATTTAAGGGAGAAGAAAATCGTGTCAAAGAAAAAAAGATCTAAAAGGAACAATAGATGAAGTTGTATTAATCATAAACATGCATAAATGTCTTCAAAACATACTTATTAACTTTTGACATAACCACAAGGTAAACATAAATCAAAAATTACAACTGGAAATTTTAATGTACTCATCTCAGAAACAGAGAGATTAAGCAGTCAAAAGTAGACTTGATTGTATATCAAAATTTTTCAATGAATAGAAGAAGCTTTGAATGAACTGTCAAATTATTTTGAGGTAGGCTTTCCTGTTCATTCAAAAAATAGTCAAACATCTGCCTAAAGTTCATTCAAACACTTCAGGAATTATTTATTGAGGTGAAAAAATTCTCTGCCACAGGAAGCAACCTCATTTTCTACTTTCAATTTTTGTCCCAAACATTTCAAAGAGAGGGGATCAGCAGCTCTTGTGAAGTTAATGTCTCATAGCAAAATTCCAAACCTTCTTCCAGAATCCTTAGCTTTGATTTGACAACTGTTCTTTGAATCATGACTCATTTGCACATTTTTTCTTTGCCCTAATAGCAAAAACGATGTTACCAAGCATCGCAGATGTTCCAGTTCTGAACAAAGGATCAAGAATTTACTTTCAGGTAAAGACTTTAATAGCAGAGGAAATTCAGGGGATTTTGAGGATTCTAAAAGAAGTTTTCCAATTAGGAATTCTTTTTGATGTCATCCACGTGCACATAGGAACTGAAATTCAGGAGTTGGCTGCACAAGGAGAATTCAGTAGTTTCATGTAGCTGCACGCTGATGAGAAAAGATAGCATCACTAATTCTTCATGACCTTCTCTAATATATTAGAAGACAACTGTTTCTATAATGGGTGGTATCATTTGTCACAGGTACTGCTTCACTTTTCTTCCTGAATAAGAAGCTGCTGAAGGGGAGCAGAATTTGCAACCTCAAAATATGTCTCTTTGGCATAAGAATATTTTAAGCAGATTATTTTTAAGAAATACCAGACATAGGAAAAGCTCTGAAAACTGAGTAGAAGTTACCCTTTTGTAAGAAATATTTATATTTATAAGGCAAATCTCATTAACGAAGGCGTCTCCCTTTCTGTACCTGAAGAGTGTTTCTCTGGAATTTCTGATCAATGGAGAAGGCAAAGACCTAAATCTGCTTAACAACCTTATCCTTGTTTACCGTGCTTTTCCTGGTAGGCTGCCATAACTGGCTCCCCAACCCTCAACATCTTCTTTTATCTTTAGTTGGAGATGGTATTTAAGGTGGTGGCTTGGGCCGTTTTGGAGAGTTGCTGAGTTTTCCTGGGTATCTCCCATGTATACAGGAGGTATACATGTTATTAAAATTCTGTTTGTTTTTCTCCTGTTAATCTGTCTTTTTTATTGCAGTTGGGGTTCAGCCGGGAATCTAGAAGAGTAAAGGGAAAATTATTTTTCCTCTCTCACACTGCAAACCAGCTTACCCATTGCCAAGATATATGGTTGAATCAAATTCTCTCCAATTGTAAGCACCTCTGTTTCATAATTGGAAATGGAAGATGCAGTCTTGCAGGATGCTTCGAGGGAAGGGTTTGACTCAGGTAAGCTTTAATTTCCAGGCTCTTTAAACGAAGCCATCTTCTCATGAGAAATACCCATGCTGTGTGGAATATTCTCAGATTGGACACATCTTATCAGCTTTTCCAGCCTTAATGGCTTTAGGTTACCTTTGGCAAAAAAGTTTGCCATTCTATAAACTCTGTAGTTTTATGACCCATCAGATTTTTCAATGAAATTAAAGTGAAAAAAAATTTAATTTCATTTAATCTTCTTTTCTTTGATAGCTTCCAACTTAAGTTGTGCCCAATATAAACAATGACAAAAGATGCATTTTTATTAATTTATAACAATCAGCAACTATTCTAAATGAAATATGGTATGAATAATGACTATACACATCTACATTTGTATGCACAGTAGCGTACTGTGCCATTTACAGCAAAGACATAATAGCATTAGTGTAACATCTTCTCCATAGACAAATAGACATTTTTCAATGTGACGGAAAGGTAGTCAAGAAATGTTTGTGTGTGTGTGTGTGTGTGTGAGGTATTTTTCTTGGCTATGCTTAGTTCGTGGACTCCTAAAGACTGTCTGTAGGTAAAAGATTAAAGCTCCTGGTCTAGAGGAATTTTAAAGAGTCTACATTTACCAAAATTGGATACAGGATCAGAGATGTGTTGACTTGTAACTCAAATATGAAGCTATTCTTGCTCCTTGTTAGAATAGACTGGAGAATGAAGGTTACTTAAAGAAATGTCACACAGCTTTGATTGAGTAATGCCCTCTTGCTCAAAAATCTATAATTAATCTTTATTTCTTTCAGAATAAATCAAAACTCCTTAATTTGGCATTCAAGACACTCATGACTTCCAAGTTCATTTTCAACTATTTTCCATCAGGAAAGCTACTTTATAGCTAAATGGAACTACTGAGTTGTTGTGTATGTGCACAATCCTTCCTCATCTCTGTTAAAACCATGTTTTATTTCTCCCACACTCCTGTTTCCTTATGAACTAAATATTAATATTGCTCATCTTTTACAACCCAGTTTAAATTATATGCCTTCTATGTTGTCTGCCCTAATCAAGTCAGTTAAAAATAATCTCTTCAACCTCTTGGGATTTTCTGTGCAATTCTAGTATGAAAATTTTCACTTTCTACCTTGTATTAATCACATTTATATACTTTTTATTAAGTCTGTCCTTCTTGATTTATCTTTGTAAATTCTGCATCATCTCAGTGCTTTGCACACATTAGTCATTCATTAGTTACTTATTGAGTGAATGAATCAACAAATGAAGTAATAATGAATGATAGAATCTTTTTCTTAATAATTCTTTACTTTGGTTTATGTTGCCTGTCAACCCAAGTTAGCAATAACTCTTGTTCTCAATAATTTCACAATTGATTATCTGTTTAGCAACACCTAAGGAGAAAACAATTCTTAGCTGAGAATACTGATCCAAAGAATCATTTGCTTTGCTGTAGTTGATATTACTGTGCAAATAATGAATTTTTAATTGTCAAGACTTAGCAATATTAGATTTTTTTAAAGAGAGCCTCAAAGCTCTAGTTAATAGAATCACACAAAAATAGAAAGTCTAGTGATAAAGCCACAGATCTTATTTTGTAGGCTATTTATGATCTGATTGATATATCAAAGTCTATTATAAGCTAGGCACTATGCACAGACCTTACATCAAACCTCAGAAGAGCCCACAGATTAGGTGTAACTCCATTCTTCAAATGAAAGTACAAGACCCATAGAGATTAGGTGGGTTCACATCGTACAACTATTGATTGGTAGTTTCAAGATTCATATCCACATCTGTTCTCTTTCCACTATAATGAACTTGGGGCAAAGTACTAGTATCTTTAAAATGAGGATAATACTAATCCACTTTCAGTTTTTGTTTGTTCTGTAAATGAAATAATACATATATTTGACATTTAATAAAAGTTCAATAAATATTCAATAAATGATAGGTTTTCTTTTGGAAAAATTTTAATCAGCTTTACATAAAACTGGATATATTAGTTCTCTAGGGCTCTCATAAAAAAACACCACAGACTAGGTGGCTTAAGCAATAGAAACTTATTTTCTCACAACTCTGGAGGCTAGAAATTCAAGATCAGGGTGTTGGCAGATTTCGTTTCTTCTGAGGCCTCACTCCTTGGCTTGCAGATTGCTGACTTCTCGCTGTGCCCTCACAAGATTTTCCCTCTGTCTGTAATGTTTGTCTCTTAATTTCTTCCTCTTTCAAGGACACTAGTCACATTGGATTAGGATGTACCCTACTAACTCCATTTTAAATGAATCACCTCTTTAAAGGCCCTATCTCCAAACACAGTCACATTCTGAGATATTGGGGGTTAGGAATTCAACATATGAATTTTGGGGAACACAATTGAGCTCATAACACTTGGGGAGCAAGAATATAATCCCAGGAGATAATAATTTAAGAACTAGTTTAAGGATATACAATGGAAATACTGAAATGCCATATTATGGAGGATGACTTCATACTGTAAAAACTACAGGAATTAATTAAATTAAATATTACAGGAATTAAATACTGAGGAATTAAACATTTTTGAGCAGATGAATGATGAAAACAGTTTTTTCATCAGGCATTTTTGTTTGTGGTCAAACATTTAAAAAGTACTTCAAATTTTGAATTGAGAGTTTAGACAATTAACAAACAAAATGCAGAATAATATGGATTAATTTTACCCATGAGAAAATTACAGACATAAATATGCCATAATATGCATGATCTAAAGTCAATTCAGTACCAAAAACTGTGTGATATTTGGTTTATACTGACTGGAATTCATCTCTCTTAACTTACTTTTATTTTTCTTTATCCTTTAAAGAAACCCTCTAACCTTTGAAAAACCCTGAGACAACCAAGAATAAGTTGCCTGTCTTTCAAAGTGCGCCTGCAAATTCCTCCTAGCCACTTCTCTTCAACAGCATTAACTAAGCTATTTCCATTTAAATACCTATCAAGAACCCAGACTTAGTGGAATGAGAATCTCTTAGCTTTTGTGATGGCATGTAGATGCTCTATTTCTATCTCATCTTTCCCAAGCATGCAAGCTTCTTGCTTTGTTTTCTTCCAGTGATTCAACAGAAGGGTTATGCACACTCTCTAAGGAAAAACATAATTTATTACTATTATAAGGAGGTTACAAAACCCTGTTTCAGCTTTAAATCCTTCTTACTGGAGGTGTTTTGGAAAAAAACTGAACTTTCTTCTGTTGAAATGTTTAAAATATATTTTGAACATAATACTTTTTCTTCTATCCCTGACTCAACTATATTATTTGCCACTGGACAGCAGATATTGATTATGTGATTATTTATATCTAACAGAGAACACTTTTATTAAGACTGTTTTTTTATGAAAAGCTTATAGGTTAGGGGCTTGAATTAGTTTCCTTTAAGAAAATCGTTTGGAAGTTCACATTTTTTATTCTCCTTTTCATTTTGAAGATGAACTAATCATTCCCTTCTAATTCACATAGCTCAGGCATGTCCCTTATGCTTTGCTGACACAGCAAACTTGTTTTTCAAGGTGAAAATTCATTTATTTTGTTTTCCCTCTGGCAGATCATTTTAGTGATGTTGGTAGCAGTCTAATATATACACATGCAAAAAGAAAACAAGATGAAAAAGGAGAAGAAGGAGGAGGTGGATGAGGGGGAGAAGATAATAATTAATTCAGTAGACTGAAAGAGATTCTTGGCTGCTCTGAAGCGATGAATGAATGGAATAATTAATTTATATTAAAGGAAGAGGCTCATTTATTCCTCACCAAATCATTTATTCACTAAGAATCTAAACCAACATGGGTCAAACACACACACTGTTGATGCAAATAATCCATAACTAATCTATAAATAAAAATTGGGGTGAGTTTATTATGAGCCAAATCTGAGGACCATATAGCCTTGGAGAGTCCTTTCACAAAGGAATGGAGCACCCCAAAGAAGTGGGGATCTACAGAGTGGTTATAGACTGTCAAGGAGCGTGTATCACATATGATTGGAATGTCCATTTTACAATAGTCACGAGATTGCTTTGCTGGCACAGCAATTTGATGAACACAGTGGGTCAGTGGTCACAAGGTAGGTGGTCATAAGGTGAGTGTAGCAGGTCAGCAATCAATCCTTAGTTTAGGGAGAGATGCTTATCCTTAAGTAAATGCCCATGTGGGGGAAGTTACATCCTTATCTTTAAGGGCATTATTCTTGTCTTTGGGATATGGTAAGTACTTAAAGCATGCTTAACAATGCACGCGTAATAGCCACATCAGGCTCTTTTGGAAAAACAAGTTCAGGCCCAGTTAGTTTTACACAAAATGGCTTCCTCATATACTCCAGTATATCCTATTGCTTTTCAACCACACACACACACACACACACACACACACACACACACAGACACACACAATCTACCTGTTCTCTTTATTCCTGATAATCCACAGTAAACTTGGAGTGACACATTTCTTCCGCATATGCTTACATTTCCCTGTCAGGCTTTACAGACTAAATTATATGGTGTATGAAATCCAAAATGCTATAGGAGGCAGGGCCCCCCAAGAAAAGCATGTTATAAAGCTATGTTATGAGTCACCTGCTTTGCCCTGCTCCTGAAGACCTGAAGCCATAAGTCCTCACTGCACCAAAGCCAGACATAAATAATTTTTAAAATGTATTTTAAATTGAGATTCTGGGGTCTTTTTTTGGGATAGGCCAATATCAATTGAATTAAGATCTAAGGTGTGTCTCTGTTCCTTATACACAGAGCAACTCCTAAGCACATGGAAGAAGGATACATGTGAAGTGTTTGAGGTGAAATAGCAACCTTGGATTTATGGATATTATGTTGTCTTTTTTTTCTTGTTTGTTTTCTGTCTTTTGGTATCCATTACCCCAGGAGACTAAATAAAGCAACCGTATAATGCATACCCTGGTAAATGTGTAGATACCTCTTTCTTCTTCAATCTTGTTTTAATAAAGTATTCAATTGCAAAGAAAAAAATTAGTTGTTCCTGAAGAATAACAGCAAGCACTTCCTTATTTTCTACATAAATTCCTGGTGATTTGAAAATGAGGAAAATGTCCTCTAAAGGGATTTAACAGAAGTAATTTGGTTGGATACATAGTGATGAGCCTTGGGAGCATGAGGCAGTCTCACTCAGCCTTGTTGCTGGTGCTAAAACTTTTCATAGCTGTGGCCTTTGGGAGTCCTTTTATTTTCTTTTTCAAAAAAGAAGATAAAACCTAGTATTATGGAGTAAAACCTAGTATTTGGGAGTATTATCCTCCCAAATTCACATGTTGAGGACCTAACTTCCAATGTGTCTCTATTTGGAGACAAGTCCTTTAAGGAGTTAATTAAGGTTAAATGAAGTCACAAGGGGGGCCCTAATCCAACTGTTCTTATGAGAGAAGAAAGAGACATCAGGAATACATGCACACAGAGGAAAGGCCATATGAGGACGCAGCAAAGACAGCCATCTGCAAAACAAAGAGAGAGGCCTCAAGAGAAATCAAACCTGCCAGCACCTTGGTCTTGGACTTCCAGCCTCTAGAACTCTGAGAAAATATATTTCCATTGTTTAAGCCACCCAGTCTGTGGTATTTTGTTATGGCAGCTCTAGTTGATTAATACAACCAGTCAGACTTTTGGTAATGGGGAGATTACATCTTCTGAAGTCAAAGTACCACAGGGAAAACTTGTAAAGTCACACATAAGGCTGCTCTTAAAGAAGTGTTGCAAAATCCTGGTCTTCCAATGATGTCTTTCTTGGTCATCTTCAGAGCTTTTATTTTCCTTTCTCACATAACATAATAATCACCTAGGAAGTGGAGGGAGCGTTGTATCAGGAGAGGTAGACTAAGTCCATGTGCCACTATTAGCATGCCACCATCAACAAAAACAAGAAATAAATTGTTTTATTCATAGCCAAGAGACCAAAGGAGGACTTCAACATCTGAAAATAAAAATTAGTACTTAGAAGAAAATAAAACAAATATACTTAGATGTTAATGGAATCTGCATAATTAATAATGAAGGAAATACATGTAGAAGAATTTTTAGACCACCTCCTGAAGCTGTTGATGTTTTGCACTTCTGTGTAGAAAAGATCATTTGAGTCATCAAAAAAAAGTGTATTTCAGAGGAAAAAAAGTAATCATCATAGGAATCTTGCATGTGATTTTTGTATATTCACCAATGGAATGCTTCGCATAATTCAAAGGATGATTTTAGGAGTTTGAGACACTATGGCTAAGGATAACTAAAGTAAGCAAAGTAATTTGGAATCAGAAAGACTGCATTATGAGGATAATATAAAGGATTAGTACCTATCAGTCTTGCAGGGTAAAGAGAAAGAAAATGATTAGAATCTATAGTGTTATTAAAGATAGAAGGTGGGAAAAAGACTTGTTCATAAGATCAAATCTAATAGATCTTCCTTGGAGCTTGAACAGTTTTCATCATATAATAATACTTACTTGAAGAACATCAAAGAGAAATTCCTTTTTTATATGCGGAAAATAAATTTTTTCCAAACTTTCCAAACTTCCAAAGTTAGACTAACTGCATCTAATTTAATATTATAGTGTATCAGTAGCTATACTGTTTCCTATTAATTCATGGACATTAGTAGGAAATAAAGCAGTTGTGAAAAAAAATATTTTTCTTCCTTCCACATATCTAATAATTGAACAGCAATACTTATATCCCTGATAGACTCTGTATTCATACAATCATGTTTAAGTTTTTCAAAAAATCTTTATTAGGGTTTAAGTCATTATTTTTTAAAAACTGCAATATACCATGGTGGTTGTGACAAATTCTCAGAATTTTTGTTGTAATGTAGTTGGACAAAATGATCCAAGTGAGAAAAAAAATCCAGCAATTAGGAACTGATGTCAACCATGGTATCTCATGGAAAATTGTTCTTTATGATTCTTAGTTAATACACACAAAAAAGTGAGACATTCTAATTAAGACCCAGATATGAGATATGAGGCAACATTTTTAAACCTGAAGGACTGGAGAACTGTATTTGAAGAGAGACTGGGAATATATCCAAGAGGCATAATGAAGAGATACTAGTACTTCTGTGTGATGTTTTAATCACAATGGCTTCTGTTGTTTTACCTTTCTATACTGAGATATAATAAAAAGTTATTTTTCCATACACTGGTAATCAGTTAACTGATTAAAGGAATTGTTGGTTAGACCATTCTAAAATGAGTTTACCATTTAAAATATCAAAATTATTTTATCTTTGAAGACTCTTTTCTTTATCCGAGGGACAAATGTTTCCAAACGGTACTAGTAAAATCTTTCAAGCCAGTATATATTTAAAATGTATGTAAGATACTTTCCATTATGGCTTGTAACCTAGCTTTCATTTTAAAACTTATTTCAACACACTCTGATTTAATTTAAAATTTCAGCTAATGACAAAAGATATTCTTTAGGGGCATCAATAAGCTTTGCATATTTTAAAATAAGGAGCAGGAGCATTGTGAACAAATGCTTTATTTGTCTGCACAATAAGTTTACAACTATATTTTACTATGGTTTTTTTTCTTCCTTTATTAATGTAGAATGCCTTTAGTCACCTTTAATAAACCAGAGTAAGGAATATTTGTATTTTTTAATATAATGGCAAATAGTCACATGATTCATGGTATAAGAATTGTGTTTATTGTTTAAGATTCTTCAACTAACTTTCTTAGTTTGTTCTTTTATTTTAAAATGGAAAGTATTTTTAGAGTACTATAAATGCTACAAAAGAAAGAAAATCACAATGTGTCTAGGCAATGTGTTCAGACAACAATTGAGCAGATACAACTTTACTGGGTGATAGCAGTCAAGGAAACATGAGTCTCTAGGACACAAAATTCGTCTTCAAAGCAGGAATATGTGACCGTTTCACAAGTATGGATCAACCTTTTTATCCACTGAAGTTTACTTCTAGAGGCAGTTAATCCCAGGATCCGCTTTTAAAATCATAAAGAAAGAGGGTATAGAGAGCATTTAAATCCTATGCTAGGTATCAACGGCTTTGTGACTTGTTTTATGATATTGTAGTACAGTCATGCATTGCTTAACGATGGGGATACCTTCTGAGAAATGTCTGCTTAGTCGACTTCCTTATTGTGCGAACATCATAGACTGTACTTACACAAACCTAGATGGTATAGCCTACTACACACCTAGGCTATATGGTACTAATCTTATGGGATTGCTGTCATGTATGTCGCTGACCGAAATATCTTTATGCGGCACATGGCTGTACTTTGAAATTCAAAGATTGTAAGAGCATAAAAATAAAGGAAGACTCCCATCACATTAATAAGTTAGAGCAATCAGAAATATGCTCTAGAATATTGAGTATTCGTTTAGGCCACGTTTTGTACATGGGCATGGGTCAAAACCAATCTGAAAAATGTCTGTTCAGATCCTCTTCCCATTTTTTAATTGGGTTTTTTTTATTGTTGATTTGTATGAGTTCTTTATATATTTTGGATATTAACCCCTTATCAAATATAAGATTAGCAAATAGGGCAAAGGGCTAAAGGGGCACATATGTATGGTGACAGGTGGCAACTTGACTTCTGGTGATGAACACGATGTAGTCTATACAGAGGTTGAAATATAACGATGTTCACCTGAAATTTACATAATGTTATAAACCAATGTTACCTCAATAAAAAAATTAATTAAAAAACACTTTGCAATGAAGAGCATACCATTTTTACACTTATAAAGATTTTTAAGTGACTGCCATCTCATTTTAGTAGATAGCTTACAGAAAGGCATGTGGAAAGAAGATAAAAATATTGCGTTACATATTTTTTTGCATAACCCTAAGTCCTTTTAAGAGCTTCCAATCTTCTAGAGATATTTCAGAGTTAATGGATATTTTTTAGAAAAAAAAATATAGCATACAGTTGTAAAATCTGCAGAGGCAAAAACAGCTCTTTTGCAAATAAATCTTTTCTTATTAGTGTGTCAGCAGCTTCTACTTTTGCCAAGTTAATCGTGTAGCCAGCTGAAACCTAGTACGTTTGTTTGCTGATTTTGACCTTCTCAGCAGTAATACAAGTAAAAGTGGTTTTCTTAATAAAACCATTTTTTTCTCCCTTTTTACCTTAGTTAATAGAAATAAATTCCTGT
The DNA here is from genome assembly GCA_031878705.1 of Tapirus indicus. NCBI lineage: Eukaryota > Metazoa > Chordata > Mammalia > Perissodactyla > Tapiridae > Tapirus > Tapirus indicus. Next base: position 34,783,527 of record CM062919.1, read on the forward strand.
ACAGATTATTTTTCTGGTAAAACTACTTTTTAAAAAAGTGTATGTGATTCAGAGGATGTTTAATTTATTAAGATTTCTTATCCTTTAAATTGGATCAGCTCTCAGCAAATCTCTAAAATTGGTATGGTTCATTCTTTGCAGTTAATTTTATGATCCCATTTTCTCATATTTCTTTATACACTTTCTGTCAGGTGTTCCATGATCCTCTTTGAGTAACCAAAGGGCATCCTTAAAAAGTTTTACTTATGTAGTACAGGAACACCTCTTACTTCTCTCTGCCATATTCAGCAACGTAATTAATTAATTCTATGTACTAGAGCTCACATACCAAAAAAAAAATAATAATTTGGATAAATTAACCACACTAAAGTTAAATACATGAGCTCTTATACACTGCTGGTGAGGGTACAAGTTAGTAGACTCTCTCTGGAATACAATTTGACAATATATTTTCACACCTTTAAATATTATGTATATTTTGATCCAATAATTAAATCTGTAGAGTTCTAACCCAAGAAAATAATCAGAGGTATATTTTAAGTTATGCAAAAAAATACGTATCACAGTGTTATTATAAAAGTGAAAAGGAAAAGAAATATCTTGAGTGTCCAGCTTTGGGGTGTTATATAAATTAAATAAGCAAAATCATGTGAGAGAATAATTTGAAGCAATTAAGAACACAAAAAACGTCTGCTTTCAGCAATTTGGTGGACTACATGTGAAGAGCTTCCCACTATAAAACAACTGATCTTCAATAAACCCTTCCTTTTCACATATTTGTGGACTTCCAAGAAGTAAGAGAAATCTACAAGGATCACTTTCCTCACACATACGTAAACATAAACTATGTGGTGGTATCTCGAGGGACAGTGGAAACATCAGCACTACAACAGGCCCATCTCCCAAGGGGCAGAATTAAATCTGAGGTTCTTACATTAGGCCTATGATTTGCAAAGGAGGATAAAGTGGTCCCAGATTGGCACTACTTGATTTCCACCACAAGCAAAAAAATTATCTTTTCTGGAGTAGAAGATCCCCAGCTCTGACCTTTAAGATTCCTAAGACTATGGTAATGAAAATATGAGACAGCAAACAAAGATCTCCAACTCACAAGGAAATAAACTGACATGTTTGAGAAACAACTATCAGAATAGTAATAACAATCAGAAATGGGGCCCACTTAGTTTGTGTATTTCAAATCAAATACAAGATATTGGATGTCAATTAAATAGGTATGTATTTATATATAAGTGAAAAAAATCTAAAAATTAGAAAATACAATTATTTTGAAAGATAAAGCTAATTAGAAAATGAAATAATGAATTAAAAAATACATACTTTTTGAAATAAAAAAGGACTTAATGGATGGATAAAGTAGACAGAGTTGAGAGTAAACGAGAAAACAAATTTGAAGAAATTGACCAAACAGATGAGGAGGCGAACAATCTGAAAAATGAAAAGTGACATGTAGGCTACATTGAGGAGATATAATGCACATCTAAAATCGTTATCCCACTAGAAGATTGCATTAGTTATCTACTACTGCATAGCAAATTATCCCCAATTATAGCAATTTAAAACAACAAACATTAGCTGGGCTGTCTGGCTAGTTTGTTGGCCTAGACTGCATTCTCTGAAGATGTGACTGGGCTCACTCAAATGTTTTTTGGCAAGAGGCTTCAGTTTCTCACCATATGGGGCTCTTTATACAGATTGAGAGAGAGAAAGGGAGAGACAGAGACAGAGAGAAAGGAAGGGGGTGGGGAGGAAGGAGAGGGCTGTAACAAATCACCATAAACTTAGTGGCATAAAATAACACAAACTGATTGTTGCACTGTTCTGGAGGGCAGAAGTCCTAAAATCAAGGTGTTGGCAGGGCTGCACACCTTCTGAAGGCTCTAGGGTATTGCTTTTTCCAGCTTCAAGAGGCCACCTGCATTCCTTGCACATGACCCCTTCTGCTCAACACTCCAACCTCCACTCTGTTCATCACATCTTTTCTGACTCTTATTTTCCTGCCTCCCTCTTATAAGGACCTTTGAGGTCAATCACGTCAAGCACACCTGCATAATCCAGGATGCTCTCCTCATCTCAACATCCTTAACTTAATCAGAACCGTAGATTAACACTCTTTTGTCATGTTAGGCAATATATTCGCAGATTTTAGGTGTTAAGACATGAACATCTTCGGGAGGCCTTATTATGTCTACCACAGATCCCATCTGTAGAATGAGGGGAGTAATCATGCCTACGTTAGGGTTGTTATGAGGATTAAATGAGTTTAGTGGGTTTTTTTAGTACTTAGAATATGGACTAGCACATATTAAGTGCTTTAAAAAAGATGAATGAAATAAAGAACTGCATGATCTGATTCTCTTATTGTTTAATTATCTTGGGTTTGTAATCACTTCCATCTTCACCTACTAGCATGCCTAGTTATTTTTTATTGAGTACCAGATGATGCACAGAAAATCTGTAGAAATAAGTTGAATCACTGGATACTATTGCCTTCCTCTAAAGAAGATTTGTGTTTGATATCAGCTGGTGGGCAGCCTAAAATCACTAGCCATCTCAGATTAATTTAATCCAATCAGGGATTGAGACAATTGTAATCTGGGCCTCAGACCTCATGAAGACTCTCAGGGTATTCTCCAGGGGTCCGCTACTTGTGAGTTTCAACTCCAATCTTTGTCTTTCCTATCTGTGGAAAGCACTGCTCAGTTACCCGACCTTTCAGTGTTCTCCAGAATTTTCAAGTAAAAAGCAAGCATAGACACCAGCCTCACCTCTCCTAATTTTCTTCTGAATCTTTGTCTTATACTTCTTTAGTACTTTGACAACTTTCTGATGCTTTCTAATAAATATACATTATATTCTCTCCAGCTATTGTCCTTGCTTTCAGCCAACCATTATCAATAGCCAAAACTGAGCAACAGGAATTTGTTTCAAGATCATGTGTTCTTTAGAAAATAACTCTTAAGAAATAGTTCTCATACTGCCAGCATCCTGATAGAAACTGAGTGCCAAATTGTTGGAAACTAGGTGATTAAGTGACCTGAGCTACTAAGTGATAAATCAAGGAGGCCTAGCAGCACACTTTCATCAGATGAAATGGTATGTGCCTGACCATGCTGAGCGGAAGTACTGACAGGGCAGGTTTTGATTGTAGGGATTTAAACCTTTATAGCAAGGTGTGAAGGGGCTTAACCCCAGATCTTCCTAGACAATGGACCCCTCTCTTCTGATGAGAGTCTTGACTTTCAAGTCCCAGGCATGTCCCAGTCCTTTGGTTGGGGGAAAATCTTTGGTTCTGCGTGTTATTTCAGGTCAAGATTTTCTCCTCTGCATATGCTCTGGCTACATGACTTGCCCTTGAAAAACAACTTTAACCTTCTGTTGATAAGATGGGGTCAGTGTGAACTGGTCCCAGAGGGCCCATGGTTACTGGTAGAGAAAAAATTATTTTTCATCCCCCTCAATATGTAACATTTATTGAGTGCTTAATAATACCAGGCACAGTTTCAAATGCTTTACATATATTATCTATTTAGTTCTCTAAAACTCTCTATGAGCAGGAATTATCCATTTTTTATAGGAACAAACTAAAGCAGAGAGAGAGTAAGAAACTTACTTAAATTTACATTCTATTAAATAATGTCCTGTCTGCATGAGATGAGAGAAAATGGCCCAGTTGTAATCCCCCAGGTACCAGCCAGGTGGTGGAGGAACCTGATGAACCTCTCCCTCTCCTTAGACACTTGTAGGTGCCCTGGAAAGAAAGAGCACAGTCCAAGTGTTTAAAGTCCCCAGGAGGCAGCCAAGGAAGCTGCATACCTGCTCCATGGACAAAGATTTGTCTCTCATGTCACTGCAGAAGTGCCTGTCATTGCCTTCTTAAACTTGGAGCAAGGAGGATAGTTTTTATGCCCTGCTATTCCTAAGGATTGAGGTTGTTGGTACTCTAAGAAAGAAAACGAAACAGCTATACATTCCTGGGTGTTTAAGAAGAGCTAAGATTGGCTTAGGGCATAGGTAAGAATTGAGAGATAGGAGTCATTAAGTTTTTAGGAGCTAAAAAATTTCAGCTTTTCCTTTCCGTACTTTTCCAGTTTCTATTTTTCAATAAGTAGTATCTTTTTGTGTGTTCCTATCTTTTGTGTTCTGACATGCTGTAGATGTATATGAGTTCAGGCCATTACCAGAAAACATTCCATCTATGTTATAACCAATGAGAATCTAGCAGTAAGGGCAAATGTGTATTTTCTATTCATATGTATGCACAGGCACACAGGCATATTTAAATTTTCTATTTTTTCAGTTAGTAATAAATCTCCTTTTCGTAATTGCTTGGAAGTTTCATTTCCTTTCTTGTCCTTTCTGCTTTCTGTTGTTACCCTTTCCCCCTGGGGTCTGGTTTGCTCTGCTTCTATTTCTCATTTTTGCTCTCTCAGTCCAGTTTACCAAGTCCTATTTGTCTGGGATTTTCACATTTTTTTTCCTGCCACGATAGAATATTTAAGAGAAACAAGTGTTTCTCTTGTTAATACTGATCACATGTCACAGCATAACTTTAAAGTGTTATTACCCAGCAAATAACACAGCATCTGGCACACAAGTGTTCAATAAATAGTTCATGTACAAATGTTGAATGACAGCTATCTCTTCTGCTCCTGCATACTGCAGAGAGGGGCAAATAGGTTGAAGGACACAGACTACCTTATCCTGCCCCATAAATTGCTATTGTACAAAAGAATAGACACTTTGTTAGTAGTTTAAGTTAAAATATAAAAATCTGGCAAAAAAGAAATTAAACTTATTTTCATAGAAATTTATAATAATCACTTTAAAACAGTTTGGGACTACTTAAAGTTCAAAACAAATTATATGTTAAGTATGGAGACACATCATCGTATAAAATTCTACGCAAGGAGAGTTTATGCTGGAATCTACAGTTACATGTTGGTCAGATAAAGCCGACTTGCCTACTGCACACTTTAGCAACATGGCTCTACAAGGACACAATAGTGGCAAAGATCCTAAAATTATAGTGCGACTTCAATAGCAGTATTTTCTACTCCAAATACTAGAAAACAAGTATGGAGCACATTTGCATATGGAAGCTTATAAATGTAATTTGGAATCTTGGTCTTTATTCCCACATCTAAAGTGTTTCTTGTATATTTTTCAGTTTTTATTTTTATCATCAGCACTTCTTCTGCAATGCTGTCATCCTGAATGCTCTATTTAACTAGGGTGCAGTTCTGAATTTTGTGCGGAAAGCTTTCATTATGCCATGATTTTCCTTGCTGCTGATTTTATCCTGTTTTCCCATTTTGTGCCCCCAAATCTCTAACCTTGCTTTTCTTTCTTACAAGGTATTTTTATGTTCACTTCCAAAGGTGTTCATTTCTTCTGAAAGGTTAAACTATTTTTTTGATAGTCACTATTTCCGATAGAACTTGATGATTTTGGTCACTAACTTGTGTCTAATATTAGGACACAGGTCCTAAGTTCTTAGTTCTCAGAAGCAGGGACTTTCATTCAAACTCTGGGAGAAAAAGAAATCCACTTTCCTGGAAGTCTCTGAAACTGAACTGTCAACACCCAGAGTGTGCAAGAGTTATTAACCTGGTAGTTTCACTCAATTTAGAGTCTAAATTGCTCACTGCTGATTGTGTCATGACCTCATCATCTCCCTCAATGTTTCTATCTAGTCCTTCTCTTCAAACAACAGTTTCTTATTTGCTGCTCTCTCTCAGCCACAGTCTCTTCACTCTTCAAAGTTTCCACACCCCCCTCCCTCACTGCTTATCTCAGCAGATAGGAATAGTCCTTACCAGTTGGCATTTTCTGCCCTCTTTAGACTCTTCCCCTATAGCCATACTTGGGAGTATACTTGGTGCTGGGGCATAGCTAAGTGGTAAAGTGTTATAAAGCTAAGTGGTCTGTCATGACTTTTTGCAAAGGAAAGGAAAGCTTTTATTACAGTATATCACGTAGATGTAAAGGGCAGCCTAATTTTTGATTCATCCTGAAAACCTAAGATGGAAAGAATCATACCCTGGAGAAACAATCCATTACCATGACTGCTTTAACTTTAGTTCAGTAACTCATCCTTTCTCAATCTGAATAGATCACACTACCTGTTACCAAGCACTACTCTCACATTGCCAAGCCCTACCCTTACGCTCAACAAATCCTTTTTCTGCTCCTTGTTCCTCTTCGTCAAGAACCTCATATCGCACACACACACACACAGACTCACATGCCATGCTACTTTTCTAATTTGCCAAAACCCTATCTCTCTTCTGACTCAGTCCATATCACGTGTCCTTTGTGAAACATGGCTGACAGTCCCAAATCTCCAGCAAGATCACCATCTCTCTATCTTTGTTTCGTGGTATTCCCCAACACACCACCTCGGGTGTGACAAGCTGGTCCTCCCACGTGCTTGGCACAGAATGATTAAGTACATGTTAAAGGCTTAGCACTTTTCAGCAAATAGCTTCACCTTATTTAAGTGGTTGTTGTTTTTTCAGACAGCAACTGGCAGGAAAATTGGGGGTAGTTCATGTGGATATTTTTGCCATGATTACTGGCCAACTTTGGAACAAATTTCCAAATACCTATGAAATTTCCCATAAAGCAAATTTTGCCCTCTTAAGTTAGAAGCTGGAAACTCACTTTTCCAGTCCTTTCTTGTCATGTGATTTAGGCTTCACTTATCAAACTGAAAATAGGCGAGTGACATGGCATCTATGTCCTCACAGAAGTGTCTGTCTTTCTGGGGAAGTGGAGGCAGAGGTTCTGGCATCCTGTGTCCTGCCTCCGTGCTGCAGGCTGCAGGATCTGTGCTCAGTGGCAGAGGAGTTAGGTCTTACAGCCTGTGGATTTGGCTTTGTTTGTGGCAATTTTATGTAAAGCTTGACTATTTGATCCATCAAGAGGTTCTTTTATGCTTAAACTAGCTAAAGTGGGTTATGTTTTTGTGAGGTAGAACTCTGACTGATACCTAGCCCCAGAACCAGATAACTCCAAAGAATTGGTCCATCCTGACAGGGTAGTCCCTTCTTTTCCTTATCAAACTTCATATCCTGTCGTTTTTTCCAACATCATGTAATTCCTCTTCTTTCAGCATTATTCTTTAGCTGAATGAATTTTAAAAAGTCACTCAACTCTTCTTGAAAGCATGTATGTGAAAATGTGCCTGTGTGTTTTGTGGGTATGGATTAGTGATGTAAAAGATGTAAAATCTTATATCTTTGTTATCTCATAGCAGGGACTGAAAACACAGATGTGTTAGGATCAGTTGGAAATTCTATAGTGACTTCAAATTAACCATAAAAAAGTGAAAACGTGTGTATAAATAAATTCATTGTGTTTTTAGACAAAGGGCTGATATATAAATATTCTGCTTCTCATTTTTATTCGTCTAAAATGTATTAGGATTCATTACAGGCTGCTCTGTTCCTAGAAATGGATTAATTTTCATGAGAATCTACTTTTAACTCTGAGTTATATCATAGGCAGTAGTCAATTTTTTATGAAAAATAAAGAGACTAATTTGACATCTGGCTTAACCATGAATTCACCCTGCAACACTGGCAAATTTATTTAATCTCTCTAAATTCTATTCTCTTTTACTGGATGTTATAGGTGACAGTCTTCCACAAATAGATTAGGATGCTGTGTTTAATGTGTAGAATTTGTTTTTTTATTTTTATTTTTTAGGGACAGCTCTTGGGATCAACATCTGTGGAAAGCAGAGGAAGGAAACAGGGTTGAGCAGAGGTAGATGTTGAGCTGCAATGCAGGCCTGACAACAGTTTCAGCCAACCTTATAGGGAACTCTGGAGCTTAAATGACTCTGACAGAGTGTAAAATTGGATGTTGGCCACTCTAGAAAGGGAGTGCTTTCTGCAGTTGAGGCAAACCCTGAGGAGGCTGAGATCTAAAACACATCTGCCAAGAGCATGCCTAGCAGCTAAAGCAACATGTCCTTCCTTAAAAGGGGGTATTTGGGCCACTCATTGTATCCACAACGCATATAAATAAACAGTGAGGATGATTTTCCCACCTCAATCAATTACCATGAGGATAACATAACATTTTAGAAAATATAAAATGCCGCCTATAACCACATATTTGTATATCTATATCAATATCTATATTTTGTTTGATTAATTCTTAACAAAAAAATTCCTAAATGGCAGCAATTTTCACTTTTGTGCAAAATAAGTAATATATCTATAAAATTGAAGAATTAGAACATTTTCTTAAATTTTAACAAAAGGAGTCTGTAACTTTTTTTTAAATATTATGATTCCTTCTCAGTTTGGGAAGGTCATCTTCTAGCAATTCAGGACGGGACCTTAAAGGAAGAAAAGCTCAGCTGTTTAGGTCCACATGAGTGTGAAGCAGGAGTTGCGGGTCGGACTAGTTCTTGCACCCCGTACCCACTGGTATCAGTTTCATCTTCTTGTACCTGAGCTGTTACAGGTGAGTAGAGGGAGAGGCCTGAGAACAGATCCTGGTCTGCTCTCTGGAGTGCAAATACTCACAACGAAAAATAAGTGGTGATGTATTTCAGTGGATAATTCTACACTTTATTAACCTTTTGATATGTTGTAAAAAGTTGTACCTTAGCATTCTAAAATGTTTACTCACTCTCATATCTATGTGTAACATTGAAATTTTTGTTCTGATTTTTATTTGGGCTTTCTTGCCTTTTTTCTTGATTAAATTTTCCTGAGCTTTATTCATTTTCTTGGAGTTTTTAAAGAAAAAAATCTTTTATATGTTTATCTTTTCTACATTTTTCTTGTTTTCGTATTTCTATCTTTATATTTATAAATTCTTTCTTCTTTATTTCCTTCCTGAATTCTTTTTTCTAGACTCATTATCATTATTTAAAAATCATTATGACTACTTTAGAATAATGACAACAACCATTACTTATGAGAAGTTGGTCTCATTTAGCAATGCTAAATACTTTGTAAATATAGCACATTTACTTCATTCTTTTTTAATATAAAGTGGTCCAATCGTTCAATTTTTTGTAAGTTGGTCATGTCACCTAAGTTCTGAAAATGTAAATTTCTCACTGCTTACCCTTATTCTTTAAATAGTCTCTAAATGAAATTCTTAGTTCCTTTTCAATTAAAATTTATTTAGAAGAAAGTGTATTTTAGTTTCAAAATTGTCTTACAAAAATTTGGTCCGCGGCAATCTGGATCTGTTGGAGTCCTGACATTCTGCAAGTCTTACAAGGGTTGAGGAGACCACACAGGGTGAGTGTCCTGGTTCCTAAAGGTAAGATGCTGTGCCCTGGGCCCGCCTTTGTGCTCCCTGCAGTTGTGTGGTAAGAAGGGGTAGGATATGTCTGTTACCCTTTCTCCCTCTTTTTGGGTTCATGCATCTGGAAGGTAAGAAGGCCAGTGCCTTTTTGTCCCTGTTAATACTTCCTGTCTGTTTTCTCTAATCCCACATGGATTTGAGGCCTAGGCAACTACTGTGGCTGTGAACTCGGCAGCCTGACCAGCTCCATATGGGTATGTTGGTAGTGGGGCCAAACGTGGTAGATTTGTCCAATCCCTTTGATGCTCATGGATTTGTTTTAGATTGTTCTTTCTCCTCACTCCAAGGATAAAATCCTACCCTCATATTTTGGAGTCTTCAAAAATTCTTGTCATGTGACCATGTCGGGCCTTTTGAGGCAAAAGACAATATGGTAAAAATCAGGGCTGCCGTGAGTACCATTACGAAGAGTGGCTGTTGAGTTTGACACAAGCATGTTCAAGGCCTCAAACTGAATCATTAGGGAGTGAATCTTGCTTTGGGATGTGTTGAGGCATGTCTAGGGTGCATAGGAGTGAGAGCCTTCCTTAACAATGTGCGATATTAAAGATCACTTCTCTTCCCAGGGTAGAGTTCCACATGAGAAGACCATTAATTTGTTTGCTGGGGCCAGAGAAGGCTCAAGACAAAGAGGCAGAGCTTCAGTATATAGGTTGTGTCGGCACTGTGAGGTGGAATAGCTTTCTGTAGCTGCATATGTGTGTTTAATTACCTATTACCTTCCCCTCCCCCCTTTTTATGTCATTTGGGATATTTCTCCAGGGAAGGCAGATTCTAGCATGACAGGAAAAATTTTGGGAAATAAAGATTTTTGGGCTTTGTTTTGTTTTTCTGTTTTTGCTTTCATTGGAATAATAACTAGTGAAACTAGTAATCTTGACTGGTATTCAGAAATAATTCTCTTAATTATCAGGAATTGTATAGGTTTTTTTGAGTTTTGGAATAGCAGAGAATTTACTTAAAATTTTTTCCAATTCATAAAGAATACCTTATTTTGGTATAAAATTTGAGGTCCCTAGTGTTTGTGTTTAGCATACAGGACACACATTTCATTACTTTCTTACATTTTATGGTGCCTGGATGTTTGACAGCAATTTGATTTTATTTTCCTACATAAAACATCTCTCTCTCTATATATCTCTCCACACACACACACACACACACACACACACACACACACACACACTCCAGAGCCTTAACTTATCCTTAAAATCCAGAAAATTTTCCAACTTCTAGATCTTTTTTTAAAATACCTCTTCTCTTTTTTGTTCAGTAATATTTTTTTTTGTCCTAGATCAAGGAAAGTATCTTAAGTTGTTTTAAAAGGTAATTGATTAATTTTTACAGTATCTAAACTGCTTTTTATGGTATTAGTTGAAGTACACATTTTGGCAACTAAATTTTCCACTTGAAAGCAATATATGTGACCTTAGATTATTCTCGTTTTAAAATATGATGACTTTTGATTTTCATTGATTATACAAATTATAGTTGTTTGAGATTATTTTCTTTCTTGTAGTAAATCAGCCCTTAGGGAAACAAGCATTTTTATTTCATTCTGCAGAAAGAGTCTGTTTTTTTAAACTACTGAATAGTTTCATATGCTTAAGAATATTCATATATTGTTTTCCTATTACATCATCTATATTCAGTTTTGGTGGTTGAGAAGACCACTTTAAGAATTAGGATGAATTTTCATTAAAATATTAAATACTTATTTAAAGAAAGATATTTAAGATAGTTCTACTTTCCCAGATGAGAAGTTTTACCATGCAAAACCAAAGATTTGTTTTTTAAAATATCTTACCTAATATATAATCAAACTGATCATATATCATTTTAACCTAATGAGATTTTTTTCCCCAAAAATTCTTCTGGATTGCTTTTGAAATGCATTAATATGAAAATAAAAAGAAAATACAAGTTTGCTGTTAAGGAATGTATATGCATATTAAAGAATATTTACATTTATATGTATTTACACATATATACACATATATAGTAACTAAAAGCAAAATAATATAGTCTTTGAAATTAGGGATATAATTATCTCTAAACCACTGTGTTTTAAAAATCCCTAATAGAAGCTCGGTAGTCACTTCTCTTTGCTATTGGGCATCTGTGTGCTTAACATTAATCAGATTGAATTTTACAACTGACTGGCTTAAGAAGCCTAAATAAATGAAGCTAAAATAAGCCTTGTTTGATCTAACAGCCTCCAAATTGATGGCATACCCCCAATTTATATGATACCTTTCAAAATGTCATTATATAATTATTTTTATAAGATCAATTTTTCTTTCTTAATGCAAACCCATGGAGACAAGAGATCTGGCAGTCTTTTTAAATATTTGTCTAGTAATGAGGTACATCTAAGTACTGAAATGAACTCAACTGTAATTCCTGCTCTGATACTGGTGAAAAATGTATCATTTAGGATTCATATTTCTTCTACTAATTAGAAGAAATTAGAAATAGAGTTAACAGATTTTTTGTGACTTTCACATACCAAGAACCCAGGAAAGATTTACTGAGTAAATAAAAGTGACAGTCTAATCAGTTGATTCTCAACCTTCTTTTTCTCTTAATAAAAGTCACCCATAATGGATGGCATTTATATGCATGACAGTGCTCTGGAAGTGTTCATATTTTGATGAAATAGAAATTATTTTTTTAAGGAAGTAAAGTTCCTCAATAATTTATATTCAGCACAACCACTAAGTCCCAAAAAGAGTTCCTCTCTGTGGGCTGAGACTGAAAAAAAGGCAGATCATAGAGTGTGCCCAATTCCAAGGCCACTGTTCATTATTTCATGTCCTTTTCACCCACACAGGAAAAAAGATACAGCAATGCAAATGACAGATAGTCATTACAGGGATAATATTGAATTTCCTCTAATTCTTTCACAATAAATTAATTATCATGAAAATGTCTATATTTTGATGTGTACCAAACTAATTTTAATTAATTTTAATATACCAGGGGGTTGCGACAATACTGTGGAGAACACGTAATTGCTTTAATCTTACAATGTGAGAGAGAGATACATGAGCTACTTTGAATAGTTTGACAAATTTTAAAGGCATCAACTATCCATGTATATTATCAGAAGCATTATCTTTCTCTCTATTTTATTAATATGCAAAATTAAGATCATGAATGTAAATAAAATAATTTATAAAACCCAAATTACTTAAAAGTTTAATGCAAATCATATATCCAACAAGGGGTTAATCTCCATAACATATAAAGAACTCACACAACAGAACAACAAAAAAACAAACAACCCAATCAAAAAATGGGCAGAGATTATGAACAGACATTCTTCCAAGGAAGATATACAGATGGCCAATAGACACATGAAAAGATGTTCAACGTCACTAATCATCAGGGAAATGCAAATCAAAACAACGCTAAGATATCACCTTACACCTGTTAGAATGGCTATAATCACCAAGACAAAAAGCAACAAATGTTGTAGAGGTTGTGGAGAAACAGAATCCCTAATTCGCTGCTGGTGGGAATGCAAACTCATGCAGCCTCTATGGAAAACAGGATGGAGATTCCTCAAAAAATTAAAGATAGAAATACCTTATGATCCAGCAATCCCACTATTGGGCATCTACCCAACGGACATGAAATTAACAATCCAAAGAGGCTTATGTACCCCTATGTTTATTGCAGCATTATTCACTATAGCTAATTTATTGCTGTGGGGTTTTCTAGAAGCAGTTAGCTCTCACTATGTCTTCTCAGGCATACTAATGTGCACACTAATTCTTCTAGCTGAGATACAGAAGTGTGTGAAAGGCATTTGCTAGTGTGTTAACAGCAAGAAAAACATGGACAGGACAAGTCTCCTTTCCTTTGCTTAGTGAAGAATAATAGATGCAAATAAAAAACATAAATAAATAAATAAATTCTAGAAATTGAAATACAATATCTGAAATTTTAAAAAATCATTATATAAATAAATATTTTCTAAAATTTGAAGATATGCCTATAAATTTGCTTTAGCAAATCAGGCTGAGAAAAATAATGTAGCATCCTGTATTTGTCAAACATCTCAATTAAATTACAGAATGGACATAATATTTTTGGAAAATATTTATTTGGCTTATATGATGATATATTTTAATTAAAATTTTTGAGAAAACTTGATGGAATATAAATAGATTGTCAGAGATTGGTGAAAAAATATTCATGGAGCACTTTGGAAAAACAAGTATTAAAATGCAAGATTTGGTGGAATTTACAGTTTTAATATATCAGGGGCTTTCAATTGATTTCAGGACATGAACAAGGTGTTACATCAGAAATTTTTGTTTTGGAAATCTTCTTAACATAAATGTTATTGAAAAAGCACTGTTTTTTTGTATTTTGTTAAAACATTAACCTATCACTTAACAGTTGTGTAACCCTCCACAAGCCGTGTTAACTAACTTCTATTTATTCACTTTTAAAATGAAAGCTTTGGACCAGGGGATCCTAAAGATTCTTCATCACAGTAAATATTCTGAATCTGTGGCTGCAGTTCTTAATCTTACATCCAGGTTTGCTGAAATCGAATGCATCGTATTTTAAAGAATTGGCTGAAAAATATTTGGGGGAAATTTCCATACTTTTAATTAGCACTTTATTTCATTACTCCCCAAATTAAACTCCATTGTTATAGGGGAAGATTTTGTGACAGAATCAACCTTTTCTTTCAGGGTTGCATTCTGAAGAGTTAATATTTTCAGTGAAACTGTAAAATATCTTACCGTGCATAATGATTTTTTCATTCCTTCATGTTACTATTTATTTATAACAAATCCTGTTTGCTTCTAAAAATTCTATATTGAGAAGCCAACTTACTGGAAAAATTCTGAATAGTAATGTCTAATTAATAATCCCTCTATTGTTAATAAGGTGAAATATTTCCAAGGGACACAATGACAGAGATTTTGTTTGGATGTATTCATTCATTCATTCATCAAATATACATTGAGCTCCTACTATGGACTGGGCATTACTCTAATCACAGAAGTAAATAAATTACCTGCCTTTATGGCACAGTGAGAGATACTACCAATAAATGAATATAGGAAAAATATAAATTATTGTCAGAGAGTATTGGATACTATAAAGGAAAAAATGAAGGAATACAAGACTTAGAGACTGGTTTTGTGAGGAGTGGATTCTTGTTTAAATATGGTGTTGAAGGAAGGGTTTTATGAGCCAGTGGTTTTTGAGTAGCTATTTGAAAGAAGTGAGGATGAGGAAGAGCTCTGTGAATTCTAGGGAAAGAGAGATCCAGGCAGAAGGAAGAGCAAGTCTGAAAGCCCTGCCTCAGACTTATGATTAGCATGTTGAAGGAAAGCAAAGAGATGAAGATAATATCACAAAGAAAGGGAAGTCTGGTTCCTACCTCTGCTATACAGTATTTATAATATTTTATTGTCTATAACAGAAATTCCAAATAAACATTCTATAATTTTCATTTTAAAAGGAAGACTGGCTACTAGGTGGAGACTATGGAATTAAGAATAGTAATTGGTAGACCAGGTAGGAGAATATGGCAGTTATTCAGGAGAATTGGACTAAGAGATTAGTGACAAGGGAGCCCTTATTTTGTAAACCTCAACTAACGGAATGGTCTGTTAAATCACTGACGTTCTTTACTTCTGGCTTGTGGCCTGGATAAAAGCTGTGTTGTCTTAATCAAGAAATTCATGCAACTGTTTGTAATCTTATCTAATCTACACTTGAATTATAGGAGTTCTTGTTTTAAACTAAATGATTTTAGAGTCTGTGACGATAACAATATCCATAGCCTAGATTCGGCTTTTGAGCAAGTTTGTAAAGTTTTTGTCTAATTTAAGCTTTTTTATTTCAGGACATATAGAGGGAACCATGAATTCATAATATTTTATAGGCAATAAATTCAGTTGCTTGCCAAGCAGGCAGGAAGTTAAGGTTAAATGAGATAATGCACTAGAGAGCATTTTGATCTCTTTAGAGGAAAGTTGTTATGCAAATTATACATTTTTGTTGTTGTTCTACATTTTATGTTGTTTATTCATATAACCACTCCACTTAACATGCTTTTGTAAGTATTTTTTTTATACAGTCAGAGTTATTTCCTCATTGTCAGACAATCTGAGGTTGGCTTTTACCCAATATTTTAATTTTGGTGTATAATGTTTCTTTATACATATTGTAACATGTACCCACAGAAGATATTTGAGTATACATGATTTTCTTCTCTTAAGAAGACTCAATACATATGTAGTAAATTAAGAGTTGATTATTCACTTTCCAAGGAATTTATTCACAAAAGGAATTCATTAATTTTATAAGCTTTCTTAATGAATTTATGACATGATCCAATTATGAAAATATTCCATTGAAAAACATATTTACAGATATTTCAGAGATATGTTTATTGGATAAAGAATTGTATTCATGAATTGCTCTGTCACCTTCACTATAGTCTTCTTTATAGAACTGCTTTAATCTCTGCCTCCTGTACTTACTGCTGAAGAAACATCACACAACACTCAAGGATAGAGATATAGCAAGACAAAGCAATCTTTTATACTCTCTCATGTGAGCGGGCTAACATGATACACTCTGTCAGCTGCCATTCTGCATCACCATCAGAGATTCCCCCAGGTTCATCTGCAAAGCTTGATTTCTCAGTGATTACCTCTGAAAATATAGCTTCCTCTAATTCAACTTAAACATCTCAAGATGTAATTTAATGATACCATTTTAAGGCTATATTTTAAAACCCAACTACATTACAATGCTATATAATTTTTGGCCATGAATCCATCCGTTTGTTTATTCATTCACCTATCAAAATAGTATGAAAGACACTGTACTAGACCTATGAAATCATGTAACATGAAGTACCTTGTAATGAGAATCTCACAATCCTCCAGTCCATGAGGAATAAAATATTATATGTATTACCTATTATATATACACGTATATATACACACAAACATATGTCTGTTTATGTGTACATATGTGTATCTACACTCGTACATAACAAAAAATCCTTGGATAAAGATATGAAGAAAAGACAATATTATGTATATATATTGAGAAAATCAAGACTGAAGTAGGCCTCCTTAACTTAGAATATTATACAGAGACTACTTAACAGATTTTACCCAAGTTGAGTGATGAATCAGGATCTAAAAGGATACTGTAAGATGACATGAACAATGTGAGTTTGCATTCTCAGATTTTTGAGGGACTTTTGAGGAAAGAAAAAAAAAGCGCATTTGTTCTAAATATGCTTGTACTAGATAAAAACTCTGTAATTAGAAATATATATATTAAATTATTTTACAATTTTACACAGAATAAATAGTAAATAATATAATGTGAAATCATCAGTTACCCACTTGTAGAAGCAATTGAGAATCCTTAACAAATGTGGACAAAAATATATTTTCGTCTATAGTACCAACGTGCTCCTGCATGCTTTTGTTTGTGGACATCAAGATGCGTAAACTGATACTGACTTCTGTTTCTGGAGCTCATTTGACAAATCACAGAATACCTTTGTCCTTGTTGATGCAAATAATAATCTTCATTTAACAACTTTTAGGATATATTTTCCTCCAGTAACTGCTGTGTGATGTTGCTAGCTGCTTTGCTTGGTCCATATAAATGGCATCTAGCTGCTGCTACAGCTTCTGCCTCTCCAACCTGAGCATATTGTGTCTGGTTTGGAGGGACCAATCGTCTTTCACTCACTATTGTGACGGTTTTAAGTCCCCTTTGATGAAAGAATCACTTTCTGCTCAGAGTCTGAGGTGATACCGGATCTGCCCATTGTGTAACACCAAGCTTTACATCAACGTTAAAAACTCTGCTCTAGAGAGAGTTCATGGATGTAACTGTTCAGTCACCTTGTGATAAAATCATATTATCTTTCCAAATACAGTGGAGGAAATGGTTAAATTGTGCTGCAACTTCAGCAAAGTCTTCATAGAGGAGTTGACATGAGTTAGCACTTAAGGCTGAGGAGGCATTTTCCAGCAAAGGAGGTGCAGAAGACTACATGATCATTCTACAGAAACAATGCATAGTTACGGCTAATTCAACAAAGGACTGGATTGTTTCTTGTCTAACTGTGCATGACATTTATTCCCCTTTATCTACAGGACTTTTAGAGAAATCTCCAACACTTGAAGAGAGGGGAGAAGAAAACTTTTTTCTGACCTGTGGGCCTTCACACATGCTACTCCCTCTGCTTGCAACAGTTTACTTCTTTTCTTACACATTAGACTTGCTCCATCTTCTGCATTCACATCCTTGAGTTCTCAATTTTGTGGTCACTTCCTGTAATCAATTATTTTTGTTGTAGTGCCTTCGAATTGATTCCAACTCTTAGCAACCCTGTGTACAACAGAGCTGAATCCTGCCTAGGTTTTTTGTTCCATCCTCTCACCTCCCGGTGCTTTATCAGACAATGCTCTGCTGCTATTCATAGGGTTTCCATGGCCAATTTCTTTGCAAGTGTTTCTTCTTCCTACCTTGTCTTAATCTGGAAGCTGTGCTGAAACCTTCCCACCATGGGTGACTCTGCTGGTATTTGAAATACCGGTGGCATAGTTTTCAGCATCACAGCAACATGCAGCCATCACAGCGTGACAACCCACAGGTGGGTGGTGTGGCTTCCTGAACCTGGTGAGAGCTCTGAATCTTAACCACTGGATCACCAGGGCTGACTGACATAATCAACCATTCATGGCTCAAATTCCCCCGTTTGGATTAGGGCATGTCATATGTGCTTCCACAGCATCCTGTACTTTGTGTTCAATAGCATTGACCTCACCACACTTTTACTTGCTTGAAATCTCCACCATATCATGAAAGAAGGAACTGTGTTTACTTTGTTTTATTATTTATGGCCAAATGCCTAATTCCAACTTGATCTACAGTAGTATTTCTAAAACCGTCTAGAAGGATTCAGGGTCAACATTAACTATTCCATATTGGCGTATATTAAGCATCCAGAAGTATTTTATAATGGATAAATGAATGCCTACTTTCAGGAAAAATAAAACAAGATCTGCTTTCAGGTTATTCATATCAATTTCACTTTCAATGCAACCTAGTTCTTTGTCAGGACCATGTCACTATTATTGAACCATTACTGAACCAGACCCAGTCTGGAGTATTTAGTCTTATTGTGACTCAAATGGTAACTACAGGTTCCCTTCGTCTCTAGGGATATTCAATGAAATGCATGTCCTCCTGACGGCCACATTCTGTTCCTGGAAACTTTCTATCTTTGTGATAATCACAAAGATTTATATCCCAACTACTCTGAATGCAAACATCAAGCTTTGCCTAAGCAAATACCAAGCTGTTCTCACAAAGGGAGGGAGGTGGCTACCTTTAGAATAAGGATGCACTCCAAACTGGGAGTGTCAAACCTACCAAATAAAAACAGTTGGCTTTCTCTCCCCGTGTGTACACCCACCCT
The DNA here is from genome assembly GCA_031878705.1 of Tapirus indicus. Taxonomy (NCBI): domain Eukaryota; kingdom Metazoa; phylum Chordata; class Mammalia; order Perissodactyla; family Tapiridae; genus Tapirus; species Tapirus indicus. The sequence continues at coordinate 34,802,377 of CM062919.1, forward strand.
ACTGAGGTATCTAAAGAAACAGAAAACACAAAGAATGATGGGAGGAATGATGAACAACTGAGGAACAAACAGTGATTTTTACTGCACTGAAATGTGAATGTGAAAATTTGACACATCAGTCTGATTGTTCAGGTTGGACCGGCTGTGTGTTCTGGAGGCTCCTGTGCTACTGTGTTCAGCTTGCAAGTAATGCAAGATCAGTAATGGGGAATGGTTGGTCAGAAACAGTATGTGAAGATATAAACTAAGCATGCAAATGACTAAAGCTGGTGTAGTTCCACTAGTGTTGTGGGTAAAAATTTGAAGTTGTACTCAAGCAGTTTTTAGGTTATGTGCTATGCTAAGCATATGATTTTGGGGAAATATTACTTCACTTTCCAAATATGATAATGTAGTCGGCAAACCATTTGGGTTCAATTCCTGAGCTGATTGGATTCTCTGGGAGGCAGAAGCTGAGAAGCAGTTAGCAATGCAAAAGATTTACAGGGAAGTGTTATCTGTGAAGAGAAAGGAGCAAAAGTGTGATTGGGGAGAGGGGGCCATTAGATCAAGAGGCAACTTGACAAGTCTATTCCAGCATAACAAAGCTCTAGAGCAAAGACTGCCTGCGAGAAAAGTCTCACATTCTGGGTGGACACCACTAGGCTTTTAAACCACTACTACCATGCTCAGTTATTGCCTGGGGGTTGCCTCAAGAATAGCTTGACCTGGAAGGCTGAGGTGGGCTCTGAAGACTGACAACTGGAGGTTTCCAGCTGACCCACAATCTTTGCAGCTGGACAGCAAGTCTGTTTTTTGAGGGAAATCTGAGTCTGCCACAGTTCCTCCTTTTTTTTTTCTTCTGATTTATGTTTCTCTGACTACTTTATTCCAATACAAGTGTCAGAGTGCAGTGAATATCTGAGAAAGCTTGATAACTATTAATCTTGAAGCTTTAAAACGAAGACACCAAGAAATTTTTTAATACTTATAAAATATTGGCTAAAAAATTTTGCTAGTTTGACAAACATATAAGAAAATAAATTGTTTAACGACATTGATTTCAAATGGTAATTTTTTTAGAATCTAATATATTCAGTTTATCTAGATAATTAATTTTTATGAGATTCACCAGTTACAAATTCTATTTATTTAATTTTTATACCCCATGTAACATTCTGGCAGCACCTGATCAATCACATTTTTATGCTTCAAATGCAATAGCAATTTATATCTGAATAATTTATTAAAATATATCTCAATTTTCTAGTTAGATGACATGAAATATATGTAGAAAGAAGGCATGAATGAATGAATAGCTGTGGCAGAGAGATTTTTTGAGACAAATATTTAAAACTAAATGAAATTTGATTATATGTGTGTTGAATAACACTGAGCCACAAACATTAAAAAAAAAGTGACTTGTTTATTTCATTTGTTCGGAGGTTTTGTGGTTTGAGACATTTCTAAGCAATACTAAATGCATTAGACATCTAGGCAGTAAAAAATAAAACTTCAATATTTTGTTGAGGAGAAATCCCCATAAGTCCCAGAATTTGCCATTGCTTCATTCCACAACCCTGATTTTGAGATACTCTTGATTTTTAATTCTCTTTCTTCTTAAGTATTATACTTTTTGCTATTGCTTTAAGTTGAAACTGGTAAAATAATAGTTATAGCAGAAAATTGTTTTCTTCAGTTTGTTTAAACAGAGACGCATTTCAGACAAAAAGATCTAAAACACTAGTCAGTATTTCTATTCATGTTTTGACTAGAGGTATTGAACACATATTATTAACAATAGTTCATATTGATATAAACTGTGACAGATATTGCAACTCAGCACTTATCACGGGTTACCTTATTGAATCATTCCAACACCGCTGTAATAGAAATATTACTATTTCCATTTTACCACTGAAGAAACTCTGGTACAGAGCAGTTAGGCCACTTGCACCAATTTACTGAGTAAAAGGTAGAGTTAATATGTGAAACAAAATTTGTCTAACCTGCAGCCTAAGCTCTCTCAGTAACAGTATCTAAATATACTTGCAAATAAATAAATTTGTTTTTCATGCATTTCGGTACATACACATGAAATAATATTTGAACTGAAAACTAGGGAAAAGCAAACAGGTAGCAGCTCTAATGTTTGAAAGGGAGGAATTAAATCACCAAGGAGTATACAGGTAATAGTGTGATATCTAGAAATAGGAAACATAATACCAAGCTAATACGGTTTCTGTGAGGATTAAATGAGAGTAACGTAGATAAAATAAGGGAGAGTGCTTCTCAATATTCTTGGTGCAGAGTAGTCACTCAAAATATCAGATTCTCCTATCAATGCCTTCTCAGTGTAGGCAAAACCCAAAAACACCCTTAATAGTTGCCTAAAAGACACCAAATTAGATTTTACCAAAAAAAGAGGGAGAGGGTTTAGAGGACAGGTAAATCTTAAATCTTTCTCTACTATCCTGAAGATAGAAATTAGAAATTAAGCACCAAACTACGAAATTATCCTGAGGGGGTACTATCTTTGTGGAGTAGGTCAAAGTCTCTAGAGTCAGCCAAAAAATATGATTCTAATGGGGTTGTTGATTTGTTCTTTGAGATAAAATTTTAACTCAAAATCAAATTGCAACCTGAAATATGATGCTATTGATAAACTTTTTTTCTCATAACACTTGAAATTTTGAGATGATCCCTAAATGCTTTCCTGTCTGTCATGAATTTGGAGAGTGTTCACAAGCAAATCTGCTTTTTCTGAAATATTGGAAAAAGGTGATTAAAACTTCTGGTAGAAAATAAACCCATGACTTCCAGCCTATGCAATAGGAAAAGAGAAAAGAAAGAAGTGTTACAAAGAAAAATCAAAATCACAAGTATCTGCAAATGAAATAATTGTCTATTAACAAATTATGAGCCTCAAATGTAAAACCACTAGACTTTCAACAGCCTAGTGTTAAGAGTTCAGACTGTGGAGACAGATAGACTTGAACTTGATTTGTTTCTCTCTCCACTGCTAGTTATCTGACAATAACCACTTCAGCCTCAGTTTCCCATTCTCTAAAATGGAGATAATGATGTTATAGGAGTTTTTTTTGGTTAGGATTAAATGAGAAAATGCAAGAAAAGCACATGACATGGTATATGACAGATGGTAGGAGTTTGGTAAGTGTAAATTCATACACTTACAAGGTAGGTATGTAAGCAATAGTACAAAATTAATTATTTTCTTATATACCATCATTATTCTATAGAGAATGTAATAGAAAGTTGTAACATGTCTGCATAAACAGAAAAGTTTGAAACATGTATGAATAAAACTATGCAACTTTTTCACAGACTATAAAGAAAACTTGAATAAACCTGCATAAAAACAGATACATACCATATTAGTCACATGACACTTCTCACCAAGATAGTTAAAAATTCCCTTGCAGTAATAACCACAACTCTACTTTACAAATTCACAAATTGATTGTAAAATGTATCTGAATGAATTTATGCATGAGTATGTCTGTCATTTTTTAAAAATGAATATCAATAATGATGAACACATTTTATCAAATGACAACGAAATGTAAGACATTTTAGAGCTCAGTGGCCCAGACAAATAGATACATGAACAAGATATGGAGTCTAAACACAGACCCGTGTACAGAAGAATATAGTATTTCAAATCAGGAGGGAAGGGATGGAGTTAGGAGAAGTAATGGCTCATTTGAATAAAAAGATAGATCCTATTTTACATCTTATATAAAAAATAGTCCCTAGTTAAATTAAGGAACTAGTTAGAACAATTGAAACCTAAGTTGTACTAGAAGACATACGGAAGATCACTTTTTATAATCAGGAGTGTGGAAAGCTTTCCTAAGCTTAACAGAATCCAGAAGTATGAGGGGAAAATACTGACAAATATGAATACATAAAAGTTAAATTTTACAAAATAAATTAAGCCAAACAATGTGTGAAAAACTGTGAAAAATATTAGCAACATATTTAAAACAGTAAGTATTTATGCCTTTGTACCAACACCGAAAATAAGTACATGGCAATCCAATGGAAAAATGTCAAAGTGTATGAAGATAATTGTCAAAAATAGATTTCAAATAGTTAATGCAAATGTGTTCAATCTCACAAGTAATGAAATAAATGAAATTAAAATAACAAAAATATATCGTTTTTACTAACTAGATTAGTGAAAATTAAGAAAACCAAAAATATCCTGAGGTAGAGGCAATGTGGAGATGAATTGAGTGTTGGTGGAATGAGATTGATAGCATCTTTAGAGCGGGTACTGTGACTAGGTCTATAAAAGTTTAAATGGTGCTTGTACCTTAACTCACAAAATCCACTTGTCGGAACTAACCAAACACAAATGCATGCATCTTGCAACAAATATATTTACAAGTATAGTTATTACAGCATTATCATTACAGAAATATAGAAACTAATTATCCATCAATAGGGGAATCATTATACGAACTTTGATATATGCATAATACAGAATTATATTCATAACATGGAAACATTTAAGGATATATTGTTGGATACAAATTCATACATTGCCGTAACAGAAAAATAGAAACTACTTAACCATAAATAATAAAATTATTACATTTATATATATATATTTATGTTGTTATATATATACCATCACAAGGTAAAGTTTAAGATGTGCTGTTTTGTTCAATAAGAAAGTCACATAATGATATGCATGAAATTACTCTATTTTTGTTAAATGTACACTCAGATACACACATGCCTCACTAACAGTGGTTCCACCATGGAATAGGAAATGGAGGGGTGACAGAAAATGGAAACGGAGGGGTTTTTACATTTTTTACTTTATAGTCTTCAATATTGCTTTAATTTTTTTTAAGTAGCATTCTGTTGCTATTTAGGAATGATGAAAATAATACCTACTATGAACATTTCTCTCACAGATTGGTGCTTTAAATCATCTGTCTCTCATGATCAACTTTTAGATTGCTTTTTCTTAAATTACACTCCTAAAGACATTAGTGTTTAATGAATTGGACCACATAGTCTTTTCAGTAAAACAGAATATTGGAATTTTCCCTAAATTCATTGGAAATAAGAGTTAGTGAATATGCTTTTCTCCATTTTGTGTTGGCTTCTAATTATGCTAGCAAATCGGTATAGGAAGTAGTGACTATGAAACTCAAAGGCAGGTAGATCTGGGTTCAAACATTAATTGTCTTGTAAAATTTGTTAAGTCACATAATATAACTAGTGCATGGCTTTACTAAGAGAAAATGCCCAATAAGTAGTAGATGTTAATACTATTTTTGATCTTAGTACACAAAACAATAAGTAGAGTCAGTGAGATTTGCACCCAAATTTCTGCTCCCTTTTTCACAGTGTAGAGTCACCACCGGAAGGAGGCTGCCCAGACAGGGACTCCATTTCCTCTAGCAGCCATCTCTGTCCAGGTGACAGGTTGTTGCCAATGTAATCTGTAGAAGTTTTGTGTTTCTCTTGTCCGAGTTTTGGAAGAAGTGGGTGTGCCTCTTCCATTGTCTTTTGTGCCTTCTGCAGCCTGGATGCCTAGGATTCTGAGAGAGTCTTTCTCAACTGGGGCTCTTATTTAAACCACAGAATACAGAAAATGATTTGATTGATTCATCAAGGATCTCCCAAGGATCCACATAACTATTACCACGTTACATGCCTAGGTGAGAAGTTAATTCACTATATAAAATGGATGCTTTAGGACATTAGGGCTTAATTGTCTGGAGAATCCCCCCTCCATTGCAAAAGGCTGAAAGGTGTGGGGCCACAGATGGAAATGATGCGGGCCCTTGAATCACCACATAGATGATTCTCTCACAACTAACCAGCACATCTGTGTTAATTGTTTACATAAAAGAAAAATAAATTTCTAGTTTGCTAAACCACTCAAAATTGGTGTTTATTCTTTATGGCAACTAGTATTATCTAAATTAACATAAATAACATATCCTTTAACCACGGTAATATATAATTGCTCACAAAATCAACCAGCAGCAATCGAGCACACGTAATATGCTACCTATTGAAATAGGAACTGGGATGAAAATATAGATGGCACATTTGTATCCTAAATTGCATTTGGTTTATGAAAGGAAGAGCAGAAACATATGCATTGAAATGGTTGTTAAATGTATAACTATTTATCAAGAAAAGATATAATAAATATTGTTTAACTGCTTAATAAATATTAAATGAAAATATGCTAATAATCATAAGTAGCAATTATATAGCACAATAAAACTGTAATAGAAACAAATATATACATCTTACAAAATTAAAGAGATTAAAGGAATTTTCAATAAGGGGAAGCTACATATGTGACATTAAATTCAAGGTGAACTAATGTAGATTATTTGCAAACTTTTGTGGTCATTACCAAAACACATAATCACTGTGTGTGCTCAGGGATAATTCTACCTTTGTATTAGGAGCGATAATGCATTTACTTATTCATTTAAAACTGTTTAAAACCGTATCCCCTTCATTGTTTTAACCACAAAGTAGCTTTTTTTTACTGGATCATCCCAGTAGTTTTTATCGAAGGACATTATAAGATTGTTGTATAAAATCAATGTAGTAATGATTAAGAACAATTCCATTTCATGTCATAGGCCTCTCTTTTATGAGAATGTGTGGAGAATATTATTTCCTGTCTCTATGAGAGAATAGTCACATACTTTGCTCAGCTAAAAACTTTTATAGCCTTTTAAATTTAATATGCTGACTTTACTTTGATTTCCTAGATTTTACAGATAAATACTTTTTAAGGCAGGGACTCCCAGTTGCCACCTCCCACCCAAAAAATTCCTTCTTCCCTTTTGCTTATAGTAGTAAGCACCCCAAACTTTAGAAAGTATATTTTAACAAGTACATTAATGATAACTTAAGAAATTTATTAAACTCATCAAATGGGTTCTGTTTATGGATAAAACTGAACCATGAGACATGGCGGAAAAATGTGTATACTAGTGCAATATTTCAAACAGTTGGACATCTCCAAACTATTCTGTAAACTTCACTTTTCTCCTTCCCCACAAACCCTTCTACTAGGGTCTCTGACATTTTTAAGCTGGGATTGAAACCAATACCACTACACACTTATTAGATTGGCCAAAATCTGGAACACTGACAACACCAAACGCTGGTGAGGATGTGGAGCAACAGGAACTCTCGTTCACTGCCGGTGGGAATGCAAAGTGGTTCAGCCACTCTGGAAGACAATTCAGAAGTTTCTTACAAAACTAACCATACTCTTATCATACGATCCAGGTGCTCCTTGGTATTTACCTAAAGGAGCTGAAAACTTATGTCCACACAAAAACCTGCACATGGATGTTGATAGCAGTTTTATCCATAAGTGTCAAAACTGTTCTTTTTTTATTGAGATATCTTTGACATACCAAAATTTTGTATATTTAATTTCTAAACTATTCTTGTCTGAATTATTGCCCCAGCCTTGTAACTGGTATCTGTAACCCAAATTTATCCCATTTTTTTCCACATATCATTCCAAATTATCTACTGATAATGTAAATATAGTCATGTACCTTCCCTGTCTAAAACTCCTTATTGAGTTCTTATTCCACTTAAAATAAAATCCAAACTCTTACCTGAACTAAAAGGATCTATATGACCTAGTTTATCTCTCTCAAGGTCACCTCTGTCACTCTATCTTCTCTTATGCTCGAGACACACTGGTCTTCTTATAGGCTCATTCTGATCCTCTAACATCTCAAACATATTATTTCTTAATATGTGACTTTGTAAAAAGAGTTTCATTTTTTGAACTCTACTTTCACATAATTGAATCCTTTATCTATTTTAGATTTTACCTCAATTTTTTCCTCATAAAATTTTTTCTGTCATTAGCTTTTCAAATGTAAACCTTTCTTCCTCCATCTTTATAATTATCTATCTCAAACTCTTATGTTTTTCCTTAATAATTTTAATTATTTTATATTTTATATTGCTTTTAGTGTTTTTAACTGTTTCCTCCTCTAGAATGCAAAACACACAAGGGCACAGACTGTATCTGTCTGTTCACAGGTACACTTTCTGAACTAGCTCAGGTCTGGAAGGAAGGAGGAAATTACTTTGCATTTTTTGAATGAAAATAAAAATCTTCCTAAAATAGAATTTCTGACAGTTTCTTCTTGCCAGGTATTAAACTATTAATAGCAAAATAGTGTCCGTCAATAATACTTGGAGAAGTTATATATCTTGGGACTTTAAGAAGACCACAAAATAATGAGCTAAGAGTGACTCACATTTTCTGATAACAAAAAGTTATGTGGATTTGATTCTACATATAATATGTACCAAATTGAAAAATGTACCAAGCTTTCTGTTACAAAATTGTAGCGATATGCTTTTCTAAGGCCCTGATGGAGGAGTCAAAGGACAGGGCTGGAGCTCTTCAAGTCGAGCCAGGATCCTCTTTCAAAACACTTGTCACTGTTCCATTCTAAGATATCTACGATGGGATACCCACTTCTTGCTTCAAGAAACTCATTACTTACCACAGCAAGTCCTTTATTGTTGTCTGAGTCCTGTAAGTACTGAGTATTTATAAATTGTTGTGGAAGACCTTGTTTCTTTTTAGTATCTTGTACTTACAACTAGCTACTTGGTTTACGTTTGGAAGGAAATGGCTGTGTGATTTCTTCGCTGTGTAAAGTTCTTGTTTTCTCTCACCTGAGGAGTGTGTGTGTGCGCGTGTGTGTGTGTTTCCTAGTGTAATCAGCAGCTTCTGCTACTGGGTGATAGAAGAGGCGTTTTAAATTTCTTTGATGAAATGAGCCATTTTCTGCTTTGTCTCTGGCTTAAAATGGATCCCCCATTGTGCAGCAGCAAAAATACCATTATATGTCTTCCATAACACTGTTAAATTGCCCTCTAAGAAATACAAAGGAAATGTTGGAGCAATGTGTTTATCGCTCCCTCGAAAATACTATGCTGGTATCCCAGTATTTACTTACGTTAAGAAATACATTTTAAGTGAGACACATTCATATTGCAAGAGCAGTTTAAGAACTTAATGGTGCTAGACTAAATTTGTACTAAATAGTACAAATTTTTATTCGTACTTTCATCTCTAATGCCTGTGGTTTTAGATGTAAACAATATTAAATAACATTATATACAAATGACAGATTATCATATTATGCTCACCAACATATGATTGAAGAAATGTACAAATCAAGAACATGCAAAAACTCTACATAACCATCCAAGAAAAGTTTCTAAGATGAAAAGCAATTAGGTATGTAGTCCAGTAATAAAGAACAAAATTCTAAAGTCCACAGGGAAAAATGTGAAAAAGAAATTAGATAGCTTTTGTCATAGCAACAATATAATTAAGGACATAAACAAGAACTAGTCTCAGAATTTTTTCTAGGTATTACATAGGCTGTAGCAAATTCCCTAATTTATTTCCTAATGGAACTAATGTTAATTAAGCAAATGGATTAATAGTTACACAGTGACTGCTTTCTGGGCAAACAGCAGTAACACAGGCTAATAAGAACACAGGATGGTAGGAACTAGGTAGACGGGCTGGTTATGAACACAGAAAAAGGGGAAATTGCATACTCTAGTTCAGTGGTTCTAAAACCTTATTGTATCAGAGTCACCTCAAGGGATTTTTACAATTCAGATTGCTGGGCTCCAGCCCCAAAGTTTCCATTTAGTAGGTCTGGGATGGTACACATGCATTTGCCTCTATAACAAATTCCTCGGTGATGCTGTTGGTCTGGGGACCACACTTTGAGAACTGTGAGTCTAGTTAAAGAGAGAAGTTCAACTCAACATGAGCTAAATGAGCACAGCCCGAGAATCAGTAGCATTATATTCAATGTGTGATGACAGAGCGTGAACAAGGTCAGAACGCAGGAAATAAGGAATAGCTGAAGAAACAGAGTTAAATATGAGATAAGGTAAAATTTTCCCGGATTTGGGTTATTGAACATACCAGGCGTTCCAAACTGGTATGTGTTGGCGAAGCTTCGAGATTGAGCTAGACACTCAACTGGCTAGAACCGAAGGCTTTCGTGAGAAATAGTAATCAGAAATCAGACTTCTGAAAGAACACAATTTAAAGTGCGTCTGCAGTTTTATTTATTTACTAGAAAGAATTTGTGGTTCATGAAATTCACAGATTTATATAGGCATCTACTACACAATTATAATTTAAAAGGTGTGTCAGTGATTGGCAAAATGCTCACCAAACCTATTTCTTCTTGAGCATATAGGTAGTTCAAACATCCTACACTCCCTTTCAGGTAGGTAGAATTATGTGACTGAATTTTAGCCAATGAGATGTGATTTATGTCACTTTTTAGACTGGCATTTTAAAAACTTCCCTCACCACCTTCCCTGCTTACTCTCTCTCTTTCTCCATATACTGGCTGATGGCAGAAGATGCCAAAGCCCAACAATATATCATATAGTATATAGAGGAATCTGTGTTTATGTTTGATATTACAGAGTGAAGCCCCTCCCCTCACTCTCACTAACTGACAGTGGACTGTGACATGCGCAAGAAGTAAACTTTTGTAGGCTAATACACTGAGATTTGTTTTGTTTCATTTCATTTTGTTTTTGCATGTGTGTATGTATATATGTATGTGTGAACGTATGTATATTTATTTGTTTGTTTATGTATTTTTACAAGTAGAAGATCTTCTCAAGTGTTTGGGTAATTTTGTGGTGTTAAACTGCAAATACTTGGATATTTCTTCCACAGAGAGATGGAGTTTATGTTCCCTCTCTTTGAATCTGGTCAGATCTGTGTCTGCTTGACCAGTAGAATATAGTGCAACTGATGTACCAGTTTCCAGGCCAAGTTCTTAAGGAATTAACAGCTTCCGCTTTACGTCTCTTGGAATACTCAGTTTTGGAATTCAGCCACTATGCTACGAGGAAGCTTAAGCAGCCCCATGGAGAGTTCTAACAACTTGTCAGCCACTGGGTAAGCCATTTTGGAAATGGACCCTCCTGCCTGATTTGAGATGCAACTGGTGTTCTGTGCAGAAGAGGAGAGCTGTTGCTAATGTTTTGATTTATTACATAGTAACAGATAACTGGAATAGATCTTTTTTTGTCCTATTTAAGTAGAAATTTCTATTATTGGAATCATGACTTTCCCAGATGAATAAAGTTAAAGTGCATTTATTGTACACATATTCTGATTGCATATGTTAAGTATTCTCTTGCAAAAAAACACCAACTCTGTGTTTAAGTAGGTAATTCTTCCACTCTACTTGCCTCGACTTCCTCAGAGTAAATACTGGAAATTACAGTAGAGAGTACAGATGATGGAAAATCACTTGGGGAATAATTGAAACTGTGATAAAAAAGAAGTGAACAAATTAAGCCCAGAAAATTAATGGAAGAAGGAAAAATGCAACATCTATTTTGCAGCAGAGGGGTGGCAAATATTATTTTCCATTTTTTGCTGTTTTACTTTTTATATAATGTTGTAATGTATGTGGCTATTTTTGCCATTGAAATTTGACTTCTTTGACAAGAGGACATTGTCCCTCATTATCCTCAGATAATGACTATCATGTATATATTATGTAGGGTTTTTTTTTTTAAATACAGAAAACCAGTGCTCTTCTGTCTTCTATTCCATCTAATCCTCTAAGATTTATAAAATAGAGATAAAAAATATATTAAATAATTTCAACATTGAATTCTAAGAAAAGGTAACTCATTACATTCATGTTCCTTTTAATTTTTAAGGGATTACTTTTTATATTTAGATTTAATAATGTTTTATAATTTCATAAGATATTTTCATGATTCCAAGGTGAAAATGACAAAACAAAGTACGTTCAGGGAAACCTAACTTCCATCTCTGTCTTCTCTCTCTTCTTCCCTCCTACAATGGGAAACTCCTTCTATAAATTTTTAATTTATATTTCCATTTTTTATTTTATAAAATATAATTGTATGCATACATGTACACATACACATGTGTGCTTCTTATTTTTTAGATAAAAAGCAAGATTCTATAGATACTGTTTTATAACTGGATTAATTTACCTAATGTTGTATTGTGGAGAAGATCATTCATTGTGGTGTAAAATGATGTTCCTCTTTTTTTTCTTTTCTCTCAGTTGTGTGATATTCCATTGGGATGATTTACATTATGGATGATTTACTTCAGTTTCTTATTATTATCTTTAATGAGTCATCTTTCAATCCATTCCCATAACAAATAGGACTGCAGTGATTAGCCATGTAAATATGTTATTCTCATATTTTTGCAAGCGTATTTTGGGGGTAAATTCCTAAGAGTAAGATTGCCTTACTAAAGACTGGACATGTATGTAATGTTGCTGATAATTGTTTAGGTTGTGCCATTCTGTGTGTATAACAGCAATATAAGAGAAATATGTCTGTGTGAGTTTTTGTTTGCATCTGCCCTATCAATGATAAATTTTTCATATGTTTAAAGAACATTTGCATGTTTTTTCCTATAGCCTCCAGTGCTTCTTTCTTATGGTGATGTTGATATTTTTCTTTTCTACTTTCATAAGCTCTTTATTTATTAAGGAATTTAATGCTTTCTTTACAAGTTGAAAAATTTTCCCAGCCTTTCTATTTTGCATATGCATGGTTTTGTCATATAAAATTACATTTAAGGGGCCAGCCCTATGGTGTAGAGGATAAGTTCAGCATGCTCGGCTTCAGCGGCCCTGGTTTGGGGGTTTGGATTCTGGGTGCGGACCCACACCACTCATCAGCCATGCTGAGGCGGCAACCCATGTACAAAATAGAGGAAGATTGACAACAGATGTTAGCTCAGGGCTAATCTTCCTCAAGCTAAAAAACAACAAAAAAAAAGAGGAAGATTGGCAACAGATGTTAGCTCAGGGTGAATCTTCCTTGCCAAAAAAAAAAAATATATATATATATATATATATATATATATATATATATATATATAGTCAAAGTATTCAATACTCCTTATTACTTACATACTTTGTAGTAACTTTAGAAGACTTCTCCACTACAAGAATCAAATTTCACTCTGAACAGTCTCTGAGTCTTCTTACCAAACAGCATTTATAACATTTTGTCTCTTATATATTAGAATAATGGCCAAAATTGCAAATAGCAAATGCTCTGATTTGAGAGAAAGAGAGATGCATTATGGTATAGAAAGCAAGTAAACAGGAAAAGAACAAAATCTTAATAGTGCATTCCACACTTGATGTGATGATCACCAAGCAAGGGCACATGATTCAATTATATCTCAACATACAGAGGGGTTCTCACTAAGATTTTACAAGCTCTAAAATTTCAATAACTTCACATTTATTCTAACAATTTTAACCACTGAGATAAGTAACAAATTACATGGAGCAGCAAGGTAAAGGAGAGGGGAAAAATTTTTTTAAGGGAGAAAGAAAAATTACCTTGTAGCCATCCCTTTGAAACCTCCTAGGGCAAAAGAACAACTCCTTTTCTATATCATAGGCCGTGAATCAGCCTCCTTGACTTTTCAATTCATATCAAAAATCGAACACTTATATCAACAGTAAAAATATGCTTTCTTCTCCGTTTGTACTGTCAGCTTAGTTGATAAAGCTAGATGCATTTTATTTCCTCAACAGTGATAATGCAAACCAGTTAGGGAAAAGAAAAAAATAACAGAGAACTTTATACGTTAGTTTAAACCCTACGAAGTTGCCAATATTTTACATATTTATAAAATGGCAATTTCACAAGATTCAAACAAATAGATGTCTAGCAATTCAAAAAGTGTGCTTCGTTGTAGAGGCTAGCAGGAATTCAAGAATAATGGCAGACTTGAAAACTTTTGTGTTCATTTTAATATCGAATTGGAAATAAAAATTTTAATATATGATTACTGCTATTTAGCTTCAATAAAGAATTTCTTAGTGGATGAGAGAGGAACCCTTCTTATAAGGTAACTGAGAAGAGTTTTAAATAGTCCGCAAATGACAAGAGTTCAGACATGGACTTTAAAAATTGTTACTCAATTTTACTATTATTAAATCCTAACTCCTCCAGTAAATTTCCTATATAGGTAGCTCCAGTGATCAATTCCAAGAGTTAAAATAAAACCTAATTTAGTACATTCTATCCAGTTCATAATAGATATTCTCAAAAGGATAGGAGAGGATACTGTAAAGTACAAATTTGAAATCTGCAATAATTAAAAAGAATAAATGAAAAAAAGCTAAACTTAAAGGAAGATCACTGAATTAATCTACATTAAAATTAAGAACATATATTTAACAAAAGACAGTAATGAGAAAAGAAAAAGAAAGACTCAAAGTGGAGGAAGTTATCTGTAGTACAAATGTCTGATAAAGGGCTAGTATCAAACATATAAACAACTCCTACAGTTTAATACAATATATAGGTAATCCAATGTTAAAATGGGAAAACATTCAATCAGGCACTTTACAAAAGAGTGTAAGAATGACCAGTGTTTACCATCATTGGCTATCATGGAAATATAAGCTAACACTACAATGTAATACCACTATGCCCATACTAAAATGGCTAAAATTAAAACGAAGAAACAATAACTGCAACAACAAAATTGGTCATACCACTATTAGCTAGGATGTGGAGCAACTGGAACTTTCATACCTAGTTTGTGGAAGTGCAAATTGATAACACAAATTGATAACTCTTTAAAACACTAGCCTGGCACTATCTACCATATCTGAACATATGAATAACTTATGATCCAGTTTTAATCCATATGAATAACTTATGATCCAACAGTACCACTCTTGCTTCTATATTCAACAGACACTGTCTACAGCTGCCTCAAAGACATAGAGGAAAGTTGAGAGCATCACGATTTATAATAGCCAAGAACTAGAAATCACCAAAATCATCATAATTTGTACATTTTCTATATGCCATAAACATTTGTACTTAAAAAATTGGAATAATTGGGATTGAACTATGGAAAAACTTAGTAAACTCAGTGAAGAGATTGAATAGCAAAGTACATAAACCCAATGAACTAGTTAGAGTGAAGGAAATAGAGCAAGGACGTACTATAGTAGGTGTAATGAAAGAAAGAAGACAAAGCAAAGATAGGAAAGAAGTTAAGAGACATGGACATTAAAACATAAAAGTCAGCATCTATTTAAATTGGGTCACAGAATGAAATAAATGGAACAAATTTTGCTCAGGAATTTCCCCAATTTAAAGATATGTAAGATCCTACGTTGAGAGTGATGACAGAATGTTGTGGAATGCCAGGAAGCAACCATTCATTCCAATACTTTTATTCTACAATGATTACTGAGTGTTGCCCTGTGCGATTTCTCATCAGTGGAGATAACAAAAGTGAACAAGATAGACAAAAGTCCTTCTACGAAGAGAGCCTATTTTTCTTCAATGAAGACAGAAAGAAAAAGTAAATAAGCAAGAAAAATATACAGTACATGAGAAGGTAACAAATTTAAGGAGGAAAAAAAAAAGCAAGGAAGGGGCATAGAGTATGGTAGGCTTTTGTTTTAGATAGTGTTCCAGGAAATACCTCACTTGATTAGGTCTTGGGCAGTGATGTAAAGGTGTAAAGACCTTTCCAGGATGAGGGAAAAGCAGTGTGAAGTTCTTGAGGGAGGAAAAGGATGACAAGGTAAAGCAACAGGGAGATCATTGTGGTTGGAGTAGAGGAAGTAAAAGGAAAATTAATAAAAAATGAGATAAGGAAGGAGGCAGGAGAACCAGTTAATATAGATCAGGAATCTCTATTTTATGAGGCTCAATATCCTGTTTCAATGACAATTTTATACTACTACTTTTATTATATGATAATGAATTTAATATACAGTATATCTATACTTACAATTTTTTAAGAAATCAATGCCCAATTTTGATATAAAGGATAACTAAAAATTGAATTAATTTATAACAAAAGAGTATGTATTTCGATATTCAATTGCTTGGACACAATTATACATGAAGATATAATGACAAAATTAAATGCTTGGATCTAGAAAAGGAATCACCACGGATCACCATGGAGTGCTATAATAGCATATTGCACGACTATACTGCATATGTGATTTAAATATTGCAAGCGTTGTTGCCATAGATCAGGTGATTTTCAAAACACGGTATTTCTTTGCAAAACTTGAACAAAACAAAGTACAGTTTTCCATTGATTAATATGGTGGTTTCATTTCTGCAACACTAGAATATTTAAAGTCACAAGAAAGACTTTGTGATCACATGGAAAATGAGTTTTAGTTTCGGATAATTATAAACAGAGTTTTTACCCAGAGTAATGTTGAATAAGGGATTCAGATCATACAGATAAAGGGAAATATAAGACTATCCTATGTATTTCAGGATATCAAATATCACTGGTTTGTTCCCAATAATTGTTCATTGAGTCATTGTGAAATATAAAAATGTCCTTAAATACTTTTTTAATACTCTCTAGGGTATGGAGTCTTTTCCACTTGAAGCCACTAACATGAGGTATTATAGGAAATCATAAGGATATTATCTTTTATTCTGAAGCAGGGAACTATTAGAGGATTTTGAGCAAAAGAGTCTTGTAAGCTGACATGTATTTGAAAATAATTACTCTCAATATCTAGTTGAAAATAGACTACAGGTATCAAGAGCAGAAGTCAGAAGACTAGTTAGAAAGTTGTTTATAATAAGTCAGGTGAAAGATGATATTGGTTTAAATCAGGGAGTTAAGTGGAAATGGTCTAATTCTGCAAATATTTTGAAGGCATAATCAGCAGGATTTGGCTAACTTTAGACTGTGAAATGAAGAAGTCAATGATTACACCAATAAGCTAAAAGAAAAAGTTACCATTTGGGGAGACAAAGATTATGGCAAGTTTTATGTGGTATGATCAATGATTGAGCATTTATTAAGCATTGTCCATTTGAGATTTTGATGTATAATAGACATTAAGCCAAAGTGTCTGGCACACAGTTAGATATAAGAATCTGGAGTTCATGGGGAGAAGCCTTGGCAGAATGTCACCAATCAGTCAATATGAGAAGCCATACGCACCCCGCTGCTGAAGCAAGACCACAAGTGAGGAGTTCATGGAGAGTTGTGTGGAAATCTTTGACTCTGTGTAACGTTGTTTCCATGGATCCACAGCCAGGTATATGGTGGTGAGCCTAGGGGCACTGTTGATCAGCAAGGTGAGCATTTAGGAAGAAGAGCAGGCTTGGAGGAGAGCACAATAATGACAAATGGAAATTCATCACACCTCTCTGAATCTGGTGGCCACCACATCTGAACTGGACAAGTATCTCCTAAGGGTTATGACCACTGATGCTACTATACATTCCAAACTTCCCATGAGTTTCTCTTTTGGGCAATTTTTGTTCAGAGACATACTGGAAAGGGACTTCTTGAAAATTTAGTTTCCAACATGACCAAGTCACAGAAACAGTCCACCACAGTCTACATCTTGTCAATTTGGTATCCATACACATCATTTTAGCCATATCTAGCTTCCAAATAAACACAATAGGTTTCAATCTAAAAGATGCAATTGTCCTTCATAAAACCTAAAACACTCTAGCCCACTCCCTCAAAGAGGAGAGGCAAAGTCTTCCGTTAT